>CM072999.1:118910559-120160559 GCA_037038555.1 Rhynchonycteris naso
AGTCCCAAAGAACCATAGAAATGAGAGGGGGAGGCCAGCCCAGCTCTGAGCAGAGGTGAGGCTGATTGGATTACTGATGGGAAGCTATTCTAACAGATGGGGATGGCAGGGGAGCAGGGGTTGGGGCCTGGGGACAGCATGGCCATGACGTCATGAAGAGTCCTGCCATCCAGTTGGGCAAGAGGGGTAATGGTTAGAAAACTATTTCACCTTCATACCCCAACACAATGATACCATACAATAAATGTTATGATTGAGAAAACATTTCTTAAAAGCAAGAGAAAAAAAATGAAACAGCTTTGGAACTTTTTGGGTGTAAAGAATGTACAAAAGTGTGGAATGGGAAAGTCTGAGTTAAGACCAGGAGAGAAGACAAAGGACCAAGGAGTTGAGGAGCACGTCCTTGTTCTTTTACTTGCAAGTACAGAAGCCCAGTTCATACGACCATCAGCAGAAGTGATCCTTATTTACGGAAGGATCCTGGAGCAACTCACAGAATCTAAGTAGGAGTCCAGTAGTTCATCAGGGGCGGTGATGCAGGTGGGCATGAGTGACAACTGAAACCGGGCTCTGTGAACCATGAGCACTTCTTCAAGCCTTCATTTTCCATTCCTACTGTAGGTCAGCCTCACTCCTTCCTCTCCCCATGGACTCTTTTGGTCCATAGGACAGAAAATATGGCCACTGATAGCTTCCAACTATTGTAACATAGAGTCTTTGCCATGAAACAGAGCTAGTTTCCAGTGGCTCTCAGCCTCAGTACCGTAGAGAAGGGCCTCATGGGCCATGTCAGGCCAGATGTGCACTCTGTACTGTCAGCCTGGTCCTTGGGTGAGGGAGGGTAGCTCCATTGGGGAGAAAGGAAGAATCACCCTAGGACAGTGGTCCGCAAACTCATTAGTCAGCAGAGCCAAATACCAACAGTACAACGATTGAAATTTCTTTTGAGAGCCAAATTTTTTAAACTTAAATTATATACATAGGTACATTCCTTATTGAGGTAGCGCCCACACGTGGTATTTTGTGGAAGAGCCACACTCAAGGGGCCAAAGAACTGCCACAGTTTGCTGACCACAGCCCTAGGAGAAAGAGGATCATTAGCTGTCAGGTAGTCTCAACCCTTGTTTCTGGCAGGCAGGAATCTGACTGGCTGAGCCGGTTGCCTTCTGCAAAGATGGGGCTCTGATGACCCCACCGTCCCTCCACCTCCCAGAGTGCCAGACATACTGCAGGGTTCTGATTACACTGCCCTTCGTCCCTCATGAAACACAAAGCAAGGGAGATGACAGCAGTACTAACAATAAGCTGCATTGATTGTGCACCTGTTGTGTGCCAGGCGCTGAGCTATGTGCTCTGTGCACATTTTTATTTAATCCTGACATCAATTGTGTTATTTCTATCCATACTGAGGATGAGGGTTTTGAGAGGTTAGGATCCCAAGGTCACATGGCTTCTCAGGGGCAGCACTGGCACTTTGCTCAGGTCTGTCCGGTTCCCAAGTACACGGGTTTTACCATCAAAACCCTCCCGCTGCCACCTCTGGGCCTTGGCATTTCCAGAGAAGGTAGAAGCATTTTCCTGGCCCAAAGTATAGTTCTACTGTGTGGACTCACGGGCACCACAGCCAGAGCCTGGGATCCCCTGGGGCCTGGCTGCATCACTATGAGGGTCATTGTGAGCATCCCAGGAGGGGGTCCCTCTATGGGCAACTGCTGTGCTCGGAGTGGACGCACAGCTGGATCCTCCATCCTTGTGGTTTTGAACGCAGAAGGGGCTCTTTAACCACCCCATCTCCCTTCTCTTCCTTCCTCTGGTTTTCTTTCTTCCCTCACTAGAGCCTCTGGAGCCTGCTGCTCAGGCTCATGCGAGGGGAACTTGGGCTGTCAGTAGCAGCTGTTGTCAGCAGAGGGAGCCAGAGCCTCTTCACATGCCCATAGCCCAGGCCACTGGAGGGCAGAGCAGAGAGACCAGCTGGAGGTTGGGGACAGAGTGGGGGTGGGAACTGCATGCTCCCTGCACATTCCTCCTGCCCCAGTCAGCCTGTGTCCTTTGCGCCTGCGCGCGCGCGCGCACACACACACACACACACACACACACACACACACACACACACAGAGTGAGAGAGAGATTTCCCACAAAACACATTTGACAACCCCAGTGTCAAAGAGGAAGGTCAGAGCCGGGGGCATAGGGACAGATATTCTGTCCACCAAGAAACCACTGATTTTACAGATCTCCATAAAACCATTTTCTGGGCCGGCATTATAATGTCTGCTCTACTGTGGGACAAGCAAAGAACAACCACACGACAGGAGGGCATGAACGGTACTCAGTTCTCTTTCTGTGCTGGGTCTTGGCTAGAAGTTCACACCTATGATCCTGGTTGGCCACCCCAGCCTTCTGTGAGCCATGCACTGTGATAAGACTCAGGGAGGTTAAGTAACTTGCCTGAGGTCCCACAGCTATGAAGGGGTGAAGCTAGGATTTGAACCCTAGTCCCTCTGATTCCAATGTTCACGCAGGTTTTATATCTTCTAAATTGGTCCTCTCAAACTGTGCTTTCTCTCAGGGCAAGTCCCAACAGAAATACACTGCAGGAAGGTTCCAGAAGCAGCAGAAGGCTCACAGCTGTACTGACATGCTGAGAGGTGGAGTGGAGGGACAGTCTGTGGCTGGTTGGTGGGTGCCAAGGAATAATGGATTATGTTTAGCTGTTCACTGTGGGCTAGTTGGTTGATAAGGAGTGAGGGCCCTAATTTTGGGAAGAAAGGAGATAGGGTGCCCAGCTGGCTGCCAGGGTTCCTGCCCTCAGAGCTGGGTCTCTGTCACCTGCTTTGCATGGAACCGTGGCTGGATGGGATATAAGGGATGGTCTGGCCATATTGCCAGGCTGGTTGGACAGAGAACAGACTTGCAGAGTAGAATCATCCAAGCCTGAGGGTGTCCCCTCTGCATGCATGACATTGGTTCCTAAGCCACTGCAGCTTAGGGGGTGCTGGAGATTTACAGATCAGCAGTTTCACAGCTCAGATTCAAAGGCCATTTCTCAGCAGACACATCTTGGAATGGGTCAGAGATTCTGTCCCTTTGATTTACTTGACCTCGTCACCCGCCAGTCTTTGTGGGGCAGGACATCCCACCTTGTCCTTGTAAGGGGAAATCGAAGCACTCACTCTGGATGTACCCTGGGCTTGGTCTGCCCCAGTAACCTTTCTCTGGAGGGTTAGAGGGGTGAGCGCCTGCCTTCCCCTCAAGGAGACCCGTGGTTCCGCCCCTGCCTGCCCACAGCAATCCTTGAGATGCCTTTTCCACATTTCTCTCCAGCCTGTTTCTGCCTTCTCCGCACTTAGGTCTTTTACCTCCCTGTCCCCCATCTTGCCTACCCAACCCTTCACGGCAGGCAGCACAAGGGGGTCACCAGGCACAAGGAGTCAGACTCTGGACAGGGCAGTGGAAAGTTTCAAATAACAACAAAGCCTTCCTATACATGAACATGGCACCACAGACTTCCCAGGATCCTGAGTCGACTGAGCAGCCGAGGCTGGCAGACAGGCCACCAAGCTGGACACCTGCCTGGCCTGGCCCATCCACCCACTTCCCTTGCTGAGCCTGGGTTTCCTTGTCTGATATTCAGGCCGGTGCCCTTCTGTCCCCTCCGGACCACACCGCCTAGAGGAAAGGTACAAGGACCCTTGGGACAAAGGCCAGGAACAGGCAGTAGCATATCCATGCAGGCATCATGCTGCCCAATCGACTACCCCCCAGATGGATTCTGCTCTGACCCCTGAGAGTAGCTCACATTCAGGACCTTGGAGCAAATGCTGTGAACCCACAAACATGCCCAGGGAGCCACAGATGGGTGGGGGTGAAGGACATAAGTGCCTTCATTCACCTAAAGGGAAAAAGTCCAGGTTTTTAGCAGTTGCCAATCTCCAGGATGTAAATTCTATTCCTGTAACCAATTTCAAGCTACCAACCCGATGTCACTGAATGCAGAATTGGGAAAGACATGCAAGTTTCTTTGTTTGTTTTTTTCACACCCGTACCAACTGACTTCAGTAGCTCACCAGGTGCAGGGAAGGGCATGAACCCTGGAGCCTAACCTCCAAGTGCTGAATTCAGCCAGGTGAACCCCCAGTGGACTAACTCTAGTCCCTTTCACCCTGCATTAAGAAGGGAGAATAAAAGACTCCAAGAAGCCTTAGGAGGGAATTTCTTTCAGAAACTATCAAATCATTTAGCAATTTAATTGCCTAAATATATTTTTAACCTAATTTAAAATCACTTGTCATGTGAGTAATTGAGCAAAGCATTATTGCATTACTGAGGGATTTACTGCCTACTTTGAAGAAGCAATCAAACATTTGCATCTTTGAATCTGGTGCGCAATTGACACATGGCTGGTGGCTTGGGTTGTCGGAGAGACCTGGTTCTCAGGCCTCTCTTGCAAGCTGCCCCATGTGCCAGGAGCCCAAATGCTATAGAAGCAGGTGTCACTGTCAGCTAGGCATGGGCGCGATCCCCTCCCAAGCCCACTTATGTAGCTAATTGTCTTTATCCCTTCTTAATTTTCAATTTTCACTTTTGTCACTGAAGTTTCTCCTCTTTTTACACTTGGCTTTGCCCTTGGTTTCTGCCTCTGTTTCTCCTTTGCCTTGTCTCATTCTGTCTTCTTCCTCCCTCTGTATTTTTGTTTTGTCTGTTTGCTTTATTTCTTCATGATTTTTCTCCTCTCCTTGTCTCTCCCTTGCTGTTTCTCTCTTTTCTGCACACACACATGCACACACACTCACACTCACAGCCCTGGTCTTCCATTTCCACTCCCTGTGTCCTGTCCACATCTTGGCACCATGCTTCCCTACTGATACCCTCCCCTATGCTGATTCTGCCCTGATTTTGGTGTGTGTGTGTGGGGGGGGAGCTTAGAACTGGGACCTGTGCTATAAACCCACAAACACAGTGTGGACTTCATCACACCCAGAACCACAGACTGTGGGGAGGGAAGAGGTGTGGGGACAGAGGCAGTAGTGGCTCTCTGAAAAAAAACAAATCTTTCATTTGTAGCACTTGCCAATTTCCATGGTGTAAATACTCTCACCATGGCTGATTTCAAACTATGAACTGTGAAGTCAGTGAATAAAGAATTTGGAAGAGATGCCAAGTTTCATTCTTTCCAGCCAGTTGTGAACAATGTAAACGGAGCCACTTTAAAATGGAACTGGATACCGCAAAAATTGGGACATTAAAATGGGGCAAAATAACCTTTCAGCTGGGCCTAGGGCAATATTGTGTCAAAAGAAAAAAAAACTTGGCTAAAACCACACAAACAGGTATTATGACTATCTGACTGACGATCACTGGACTAAATATTAACACCATTGTTTAATATTGACATCACCCTGTGTTATCTGCACCAAAAGAAATGTCTTCCTTCTACTGATGCAATTGTTCCCCTTCCCCTCTCACAAACCCCATCTCCCAATCAGAGCACTGTCTTGGCTTCCACCAACTCAATGCATCTGAGAATAGCCTTTTCTTCTCTTTTTTTTTCTTTTTTAAGTGAGAAGAGGGGAGATAGACAGACTTCTACATGCATCCTGACCGGGATCCACCTGGCAACCCCCAGCTGGGGCCAACTCGCAGACCAGCTGAGCTATCCTCAGTGCCTGGGCCAATGCTCAGACCAAGCTAGCCACTGGCTGCAATAGGGGAAGAGAGAGAAAAAAGGGAGAGGGAGGGGAAGAGAAGCAGATGATGGCTTCTCCTTCTGTGTACCCAGACCAGGGATCAAACCTGGAATGTCCGCACGCCAGGCCCACACTCTATCCACTGAACCAACCAGCCAGGGCTGGAATAGCTATTCTTATTGATCTCAAATGAACACTTGTTTGCCTCTCATTCTGAAAGGCCATTTTTATGTTTTAGGTTAACAAACTACAAGTTGATCACAGAGCAAGGGGAGGGGCTTCTCTCCCATGCGCTGGGCCTTGCAGGGATGGGGGACACCAGCAGGGCTGGTCACAGAGCGTCTACAGTAGCTGCCCTGGGGCAAGGTCTCACGGGCTCAATGGGTCTTGACTCTGGGCCAACAGCCCACTCCATCCTGGCTCCAATTCCTCGTTGCTGACTTCACAGTGCACTCACTCCAGGCGGGGCAGGAAGCCCAAGGATCACCCTCCCTGGTGGGCACAGGAGGGTTCCAGGATGGGGTGCCTTGTTGAGCATGAAGCAAAAAGGCACAGGTACAGGGGATAGCAGGATGTTTTAGGCACAGGGCAGGAGCCAGGGTGTGCGGGGGACACAGGTGCGGTGGGTGGCACTGGTGACTGCTCGGCTGGAGAGGGTCATGGCCACCGAGGGCCTTGAAGACTGAGCGCAGGAGCCTGGCCCCTTCTGGTCAGCAATGACGAGAATAACATGATCTGTTGCCCCAGTTTAGTTTTGACGAGGATCGGGGTGAAGTCACTAGTTTGGGAGATGAGTCCAAGGCAGCAAGTGAAGGATCAGGGAAGTGAGGCGGGTTGGAGAAACAAGTCAATAGAAGGTGTGTTCATGGCAGGCCCAGTCCCATGGGGAACCCTGATGTACAAACATACCTCAAAACCGTCCCACGAAGCAGTGAAGGAGCAGGAGTATTTATCCACCATCTCTCATACCTGGTTGGCTGTGGGTGGCTCCCAGGAAGTCTATGCCCCTAGCATTGCAGTCTGACCCATGTGGGTCCAAGTTCAATCCAGAATGGCCTTATGAATGGAGACCAAGAGGCTGAGGGTATGGGGAGAATGGGGACCAGAAGAAAGGGCTCTGGTCGAAGCCTTTGCCTCAGGCAGCACCCAGGTCATGGGTGACTATGGGGAGAACAGTGTTGTGGGAGAAAGGAGCGGGAGCCAAGGAGGACTGACCGATGGGAGAACCAGCAGTCATACAGAGAGTGCAGACTGCTCTGAGATGTATGCAGCCTGGGACGGCTGCTGGGAGGTCCCTGGGGCCAGGGAGGGGAGCTGCTCAGATCCAGGGAGGACCATTGGGGGGCCCACCGGAGCAGCAGAGAGGCCTCCCCCAGCTGCCAGACCTCCATGGATGGGAGTGTATGGGGCCCCTAGAGCACCCCAGCAGGTGTCCATTCAGACTTAATAGCCAGAGCGCTGGGCTGGCACCATGGGAGTCACAGGCTTAGCGTGAACCAGTCCTGCAAGCATTGATTTGATTGACTGGAAGCAGATAAGGCCTCTGCTCTCCAGGGACCTGGACCTCACATGGACATGAAAAGAGGGTAAGGAAACCATGTCCTCATCGTCTAAGGAAGTTGCAAACAGACGCAGCAGTGCCAGGTGGGCACCAGCAGAGGCACCAGGGGGCATGGAGGCCAGAGAGCCAGCAGCCGTTCCAGGTAAGCGGGGGCAGCCAAGCCTTCAAACATGAGAGATATTTAGGGGTAAAGAGAAGAGGGGCAGGCATTCCCAGATTTCAACAACTTCCTGGCCTGCCCAAGCCTTCCTGGTAGCTGGATGGCACACAGCCCAGGTCTCAGTGCCTCCGGAGGCAGTCCTTCCCAGCATGACCCACCTGCTGTCCTTTGTTGGACTCAGATGGCCCTGGATAGGGAGTGTCACAAAGAGGGTGCTTGGAAGATGAGGCAGAACTGGAGCATGGTTTTAAACCAGGAAGTCTGTGCTGATCTTTCAGAACGGCCTGAGAAATGAATATACCTGGGAAGGGTTTGGCGATGAAGGTCTACACACAGAGATTTGAGTGGGCACTGCCCCTCACTTCCAGGCAGTGAAGGAAGTGAGGCAGGCAGAGGGGCGGCTGCATGACGGTGAAGGCCCAGATGATTACGTTTGCCTTTGCCGAGCTACCCCAAGCAAGGTGACAGAGCTGGGCCCATGGCCCACTCTTGAGTCACTGGATGGGGATGCCCTGGGCTGGGGCTGTGGACTTGCAGGCCATGCTCACCCTGGTCCCGAAGGGGCTGGGGCGCAGCGCGGCCTCCCCCTTGACTGTGGAGGGGGCACCTTCTGAGCCCTCCTCTTCTGGTCTGCAGGCCTGGCCCTTGAACGACTCTCTAACATCCTAAACTTCCTCGTCTGTTATGAACATTTATGATATGTCCACCCCTCTCCTGCAGAGAGAAATTGGGGTCTTAGTTTTAGTTCCTATGATGTCATGGAGTGCGTTATGTGCAACCGTCGTTAATCCTAGGAAGAGCCCTAGTTCTCTGCATTTCACAGACGAACGAACTGATACTCAGAAAGGTAAAATGAACGCCCAAGGTCATGCTCCCTAGGTATGCCTGGTGCCTCTCCACTGTGCTGTGACTCAGCTTCTCGTCACCCACTGTTTTGTTATTAGCTGTGCCATCTTGAGGTCACTCGAACTGTTTTATCTTCTTTTTACTGGGACTCTACTCTCTGTCCTGCTTCTCTCCCAGAGTTGAGTTCACTTGGCTCCAAGGAGACAAGTGGTTGCAGTCCCCAAACCCGGGCCTGTCACACTGCTGCTGATTCCTGGGGCACAACACGTTCACCCTGCCTGTGCCTCCCCACCACTCAGTCCCCTCCTAGGTCTGAGCCCCTGATCTGGGGTTGGGGGGTTGGGGGAAGGTCTCATTGTGCTTTTCAAGTGTGACTTGCCCCCTTTGCACAGCTTCCCTTGTTGCTGGAACTCGAATAGGACTGCTGTATATAGTCACCCAGTGTACGTGCTGGGTCTCACCCACGGGAGAGGCGGGGGTGAACTCCTGCCCATGCTGGGCATTTTTTGGCACAAGGCACCATCTGCCAAGGGCTGTGTCTTTGCAGAAAGACAGCCTTTTAAAATTTTCACAAAAGACCCACAGGTCTGCAGTGGGCTGGGACTACGTTGGCTTTGCAGAACCCCTAGCTCAGGCTCAGCTCTCAGTCCCTGGAGTCCAGAATATAAAAGGAGAGTAAAAAGCAAAATCCCATTCAGCTCACAGTCACAGTAGCCACTGGAATCCCTTGGTGGGTGCTGCCAGGTCCTCCTGGACACACGCAAAGGAACCCAGAAACTCCTTGGTGCCCGCTGTAAAGCCTTTGGCCCACTTTTCTCTGCAGACCTCTGCATGGAGGCTCCAACCTAGACTGAGCTCCCTAGAGCCAAGCACAGGTCACACGTGACCTTCATACCTGTCCATGTGTCTGTCTCATCACCCAGCGTGGGTACTTCCTTACCCTGCTCTTCCTTCCTCGTCCTTTCTGCATGGGCTCTAGGTAACATGTCTCCAACCCAGATGTCACTGCATTCCTTCCCCAGCTCAAAGACATCCATGGCTCTACCTTGTCCAGAAATTGCATTAGTGGGCATCACACACATGCATGTGCACTTACAAATGCACGCACGCACACCTCCAAGGCCAACAGCTACTCCTTTCTCATTCTCCCTTCATTTCCATGGCTTCTGTCTCTTCGCCCACCTCCAGACCTCTGCCCAGACTGTTGCCTTCCCAGAACCCTTTCCTTAGTGTTAACTTTCTTTATGGATTGCACAAAGTCCTTTCCCTCATGGAGGCCAGAGGACCATCCCTAGCCTCAGGTGGGACTATGGGCCAGGACAAGGGGTTCTTGGAGTGCAGCTTGGTGCCTTGTGTGTCCAAGACTGGTTGGAAGAGGGCTCGCAACAAATTCTGTGGGGCCTGTGGCAGTCAACAGCCTCTTAGGATACGGGATCTTGCCAGCAGGAATCGCTGATCCATCCAGCTGTAAGCAGGGTCTAGGTCCCCAGGAAGTTCCCAGGGTTCTGAACCGGAACTCATCAGACCCTCAGCCATGGCTGCTGTAGGACCCCAGGAAACCACCAGCCCACAAACCAGGCAGCTAACATAAAAGTACCGAGAGTGGGGACCAGACGTAACAAGGACGAGTTACAGTCTCACACACCATGTCCCATACAGGAGCCACCTGAGCACTTGAAATGTAGCCTATCCCAACTAAGAAGTGCAGCAAGTATAAAATCCATACCGGGTTTTAAACACTTAGTACAAATAATAAAAAAAAAAGAATGCAAAATCTCATTAATAATCTTTATATTGATTACATGTTGAAACAATAATATTGTAGATCTATTGGTAAAATGATTTTTTTCACTTGCCTGCTCCTTTTTACTTTATAAATGTGATTATGAAAATATGAAAAATACACTTGTGGTGCACGGTATATTTCTGCTGGGAAAAGCAGACGGCCTTCAAATCCAGCCCGGAACAGAACCTGATTGCGTGGCCCTATGCCAGCCCTGCAGTGGGTAGGGGCATAGCTTGTCTCTCTGCTGTTCCCCATGACAGCATGGCCTTTGCTGCTGGGAACAGCAGCATCCTGGGGTGCGAGCTGTGACATGTGCAGGGGAATACCTGTGGGCCTGAGGAAGAGCAGACACACAGATCCTGGAGATGAGTCCTTGGGGGTCACACCCACTTCAGGCGCCCTAGGTAAGCATGGGCCATCAGTTGGGCCATAGAACTATCCCACTCACAGTAAATCATGGGTGTTTGTGTGGCGAGGGGTTCCAAGTAAAGAAAGGGAGAGCGGAATCATCCAGAGATGCTTCCAGGGGGACCCTGATGGCTTCTCCATCCTAAAGCTAATAATGGCCAATTCCCAGCCAATCTGCAGCCCAAGTGGAAGGCTTAGGACCCCTCGGAAACAAACAGTGATTCCGTCTCCCTGCCCCTCTTCCAGCCCCACAAAGCGGCTCTGGTCAGTAGTCTAGGCTTTCTGCCCTCTCCCTTCACCCTGGCCAGAGCACAGGGATTGCTGAGTAGCTCTCGCAACCTGGGCAGAGTGCTACCTCCCTGGGGCAGCCTGGCCTTCCTGGAGTCGGGCTTGTGGAGGAGGTGCGCCCTCTGCAGGACATGATATGGAAGTGCAGGTCCCACAGGAAGAAGTAGGTGGCTGGTTCCAGAGATACCTTGCAACCACCCAGCGAAAGCACAGGTATTAGAGAGGCCCTCTCTCCTGTGGCTACTGCTTCTTAGGTTAAAAGGATAAATGATGTTGGTGCACCTGACTCCCTGCAGTGTCTGCCTAATAGCTATCAGTTCTTTCAGTTGAAGTTTGCTGGGCTAAACACATTATAGATATCCACACTACAACCTGTATGGGAGATATTTTTATTCCTAATTTATAGGGGAGATGAAAGAGCCTCAAGGAGGTTAAACATATCATCCAGGGTCATACAGCTGTTACCTGGAGTCTGACTCCAGTGACTTTGGACTAAACCAATTTGCTCTGTAGTCTGCTTAAGGTGTGGCCTCCCAGGAAGGAATTTTAGTTGTGAGGAGAGTGACAGGAAGATCATTCTGGTGACCTTCACTGTAGTGACAAAGGTGAGGTGAAGGTGACAGTAAAGTGGAGAGGATCTTGGCCATGGTGGAGTGACAGCAGGCTGTTGCCAAGTTCTCTTGAGAAGACATTTGTCAATGTCTTCCATGCCCCTCGTTATCATGTACACTCTGGTTTCTGACACTCACCCCTTTCTTTCCTGCTGCCCACTGGCAGCTTCACAACACAGCATGTGGGTGGCGGCTGGTCAGCCACAGGGGCCTCTGTGGGTAAGGGCTCTGCTGCCCCAGAAGGAGAGAACAAGCTCATTTATTCACTTTGTTTTCACACTTCCTCCCATTTCACAGAGGGGGAAACAGGCCCAGTGGCTATGACTTCTCCAAACTCAGGTCACCCAGTGGTCACTTGCAGACCTCAAGTCTGCCACCCTCACTGAGACATTGCTGAGGAGAAGCCAGTAGTAGTCTCAGCATCCTCCTTCTCCTCATCACAGCAGACCTCCTATCTCCTCTGCAGAGCCCTTCCCCCTTTCTCCCTGCTTTCGTTGTGATGGTCCTCTAGCATCCTCCCCTAGTGAGCTGACAGGGTTTTAGAACCCATCCGTACCAACTGCCCTCATCATCTTACCTTGTCACTTACCCATCACCCTTACCTTTTATTGGTCACCACAGTTACCTACATACATTCTCTCTGTCCTCTTCTCTTCCTTCTCCTGAATCTCACCATCCTTACTGCCAGTTCACTCCCTGCCTACCCCACCAGGTCCTCCCCTCCACCTCACTCCCGCCACTACCCCCCTCGCCCTCACTCCCGCTGCCCTCCCCTCCTCATCGCCACCCTTCCCACCATGACTATCCTTGGCATCACCTCTGTCATCACCGCTTCATCCCTAGCATCATATCTGATGTCTCCTCTGCCATGACCGCCACCTCTGCCTCCATGACCATGACTGCTGTTGTACTTACCTTCTTCACACCATGCCAGTGTCTCCTTCCAGCCCATTTTCAGTCTTTTCATCACCACAGTTACCAGGGACACTCTCACCTCCACCTCTGCCATCTCCTCAGCCATTTCCAACCCTGTCACTTCCACATCATGTCTCCTATCACCTCCACCATTCCTGTCACCACCTCCTCTTCCCCAGAGCTCAGCATCTGGCATTGCACCTGGGATGTGGGCAAGGACCCCAGTCAGAGAACACTCTCCAGCCTGATGGACAACCCTCCCACGCTTCTCAGAGGAGACCATCAGCTCCCAGGCATCAGAACAGCCCTCCTGACCCTTCCTCAGCATGCTTTTGACAGGAAGCAGCTCAGCCCACCCTGCCAGCCAAACCTACAGAGACAGCCACTGTCTGAGGGAAGATGGAGGCCATGAATCCAATCTGGAGCTGCCCTTGTTTGCATAATGATGGCATACATTTGCATCCTATTTGCTCCCAGTTTCTGACTGCCGCACTGTGGCTATTCAGGTGCCATTTGCAGGTGAGACCTTTGAGACTTGGGCACTTATTAATTCCCTAAAGATATTCTTTTTATGTGCGGGCTCAGAAAAGATGCTTAATTCTAGAGCCATTCAGGTGAAGGCTCAGTCGGGGAGATAGGGAGCCAGTTAGGAGCCAGTGGGGAGAGTGCAGCCCAAAGCTTTGGGGTGGTCCAGGATGCAACCAATGGTGGGGCCTGGCTGCAGTGGTGAGCTCTGGTCCTCAGGATCAGTTCAGAACACTGCCCTGCATGGTCACTTCTGTCCTGTCTAGGCCATGGCCCCTTTTCTGCATGCAGGAGGGGGATATCAGAGCACAGACCCCCTCCATCAGATGCCTGCCTGCTCCTAGTGCAGGGTCTCCATCCCTGACTGCACATTAGAATCACCTGAGGAACCTTCTGCAAGCACCAGTGCCCTGCACACCCCTCCCAGAGATTCTGATTTCATTGGTGGGCCTGGGCCTGTGTTGGCTTTAAAAATCTCCTTGTCTAATGTGTAGCTGAGATGAGGGAGCTACTGCAGTGGCTCCACCCTCCCACCCTGTGCCACCTCCTCAGCTGCAACCCTGGGGCTTCCCCCAGATCCAGAGGCTGGTGGGATGGTGTGGGGGCTAGTGCTTCTGGTGAAGGCTCAGAAGCAAGTCCTTCCCCTCCTGGGCCATGTGCTGATGGCCCATGTGTAGCAGGACAGCACTGGGCACTGATGAGGAGCTTTCTTGTCTCTGCCTTGGTCTGCTCTGCTGCATCTCCCTGTCTGGGGCTGGCCCAAAGAGGGTCTAGGGGTTAGGGGTGGCAGGGTTCTACTCCTACACAGCCATCTTCCCCTCTCTTCACTGGTTCCAGCCTCCTGGCTTTGCTGCTGCCCTTCCCATGCCAGGCAGAGAGGCCGGGCAGCCTCCCACCTTGACTCCTTACTCTTAGCTCCACAACCTGTCTTTCTTGTAACCCCAGAGCGCCAGCCTAGCCCCCATCCTGGAGGAGGAATGTCCAGAGCAGCCTGAAGATAGTTGCAAAACAAGATGTAGTCAACTCAGCTGTAAAGTGCACTGAGGTCATAACAGGTACAGGGGCAGGACAAGGAAAGTGGACGAAGCCTCACCTCCCAGGAGTCCAGCCCTGCAACATCTTGGCTCACCCGTGGGTGCTCAGTTGCCAAGGGCAGGGATCTTGAGATGGTTTGTCCCTAAGAGGACTGTACAGGTGACTGGGTTGTGCATGATGGGGCTGGTGGCCCACCCTGAGCCAGGCTGTGGGCAGCAGAGGTGAACACAGAAGCTTCCCCAGAATTAACACTGTGTGTCACTCTTTTCTCCACTGTTGTATTCTGAGAACCTAGACAGTGGGAAGCTCACAGGAAGGACTCAATAGATGTAAGGACTACATAAATAACATTATTTAGACCAGCACAGCCTCTACATGAAAGGGAACTTCGGCTCTAGGATTTCACTGCTCCCCAAAGTTCTAGCTCCTGACTGGACCTAGGAAAATAGCACTCTGTGACATAAGTGATGAGCAAGTGAGAAAAGGCCGGTGCTCTGTCGTGTGTGGGAAGATGGCCATCTCCCTCCCACGGAGTGCTGCAGAAGGTCTGAGGGGCAGGCCCTTTGAAGACCTTTATGCTTGTTGCTGCATCACCTAGAACTTACCTGCACCTGGATCAACACAGTGTCAAGCCTTAAACCAGTTCAGTTTCAGGACCAATAAAGGTTTGCAAATGTGCTCCCTATAGGATAGAGGCTCCTCAGAGCTCCCATAGGGAGTCCAGTAGGTTGAGTGAGCCTATTAGATTGTTCAGCCCTGTCTCCCACGGGAGGTGGGAAGGTGCCCACAGCTAGTCACACCCTTCACTGTTTGCTTCCTGGTGCCAAACCACCACAGTGTTGGCACACCCTTTGGCCACAGAAGAGCTGCCACCCGACCCTCACAATCTCTCCCCAACACGTACACCTCTAGCCTTTGCAATCGCTCTTCTCCCCAGCCAGGACCTCTTTTCATGGGACAATCCTGTCCCTGCCCTCTATGCCCTGGGACACATTGCTCACTCAGCACAAATGGTGACCCCAGAGGCGGTTTGTCCTGAAGCTGTATTAACTCTGTCTTCACCCTAACACCCCAATGTACTTGATTCTAGCCTCATGGCTGAAGCACCACCTCTGTCTTGTCCACTGAGGGCATCTGTCCATTGCACGTGTCCTCAGAGGAAGAAATCTTTCAATGGCTGAGGGACCTGGGGAGAAGAAGGTCCAGCAGGTTGAGGGGAACAGACATTGGTCCCTTGATCTCATTCCTCTGTTTATCCAGCCAATGACATTCTCCTGGGTCCCTGGGTGCTCAGTCCTGTGCCCAGGTCCCCTGGGAAGACACAGGGAACCACAGTTGGGGGCCGTGTTTTTGGGACTTGCACTCTGCTTACAGAGGCATGAGTGACACATACATTCAGGCAGTGAGGAGAGCCCGCAGAGAACCCCGGTGTGCTGGTGGCAGGGCACATGGCACACATTGTCTTTGCAGCTGCATATGCCTGCCACAGGCTGGGCCTGGGAGTTCAGGGAAGGCTTCCTGGAAGAGGAAGGAGGAGAAGCACAAACAATTGGGGCCACTTACATCCTTCTGTATGAGCTCTGCGTAGACCAAGCAGGCGGCAGAGATCAGCTCATCAGCATCGAGGTCAATCAGGTTATTGCAGGCCTGTGCCAGGATGTGGCGGGGAAGCAGGGTACAGGCTGAGGGGACAAGCCGCTTGCTGCTCACGGCTGTTCCTGGGGCCACCCGATCTCTTCCCAGCCTGCCTGGCACAGTGCCTGGAATTTCAATGCTGGAATCATGTATTTTGGGGAAGTGGTAAATGTAGTTTTCCTACTAAGCTCTGGGCAGTTTCCAGGGTTCCACTGAGGGTCTCACGGGCTTCCAAGGAGGACTTGTTTTATAATTGGGGAGCCACCTAAGAGGTTTGTGAATAGGGACTTCAGTTGCTGTTTAGAAATTTTGGAAGACTTTAGGTCTTTTTCCAGAGGAGGATGCTAGGACCAAGGGACTGACTGACTGTGAAGCAGTCAAACCTAGTGGTTAAGCACCATTCAAGGCCTCAGTTTCTTCATATGCTCCAGAGGGGTGAAGATGATGATGGTCTTTGCCCATCTGGGTCAGATTTCTTGTGAAGCTTGAATGAACTCCTCTATAAAGCACTCAGCATGGGCTCAAGACATGTTAGCTCTCCTGTGATTCTTGCCCAGGGCAAAGATGCCGTCGAGGCCCAGCACCCCGCGAGCCAGGGGCCTTTAGCCAGGATGGCATGGGGTGTCAGGGTCCCCAGCAGCCATGGGGCTTGGCTTTACTGGAGGGTGCTCTCACCAGGAGGATGTCATCACCAGCCATTCTTTCCTGCAGTACTTGCTCACGCACCATGTGCAGCAGGCTGTAGGCCACCAGCACTTGGAAGTTTCTGCAGGGCTTCCCAGTCAGCAGAACCTGCATGGATGGGCGAGTCTTGGCCTGCGCCCTGCGGCCTGAGTCAGCATTGCACTTAAGATGGTGAGGTGCCCACCAGCCACAGGTTCAGGGTCAGACATTTCTGGGCCTTGCTGCTGACTTGCTCAATCACTCATTCACTTACCATTGACTCACATGCTCACACACTCATACACACACTCACGCAGGCCAGCGTTCACAGCTACCTCTGGGGTTCTAGGCATTGTGTTGGCTACTGGGGGAATCAGAGAAAAAGCCTTCAGGGAATTCATTAGATGGAGGGAGGAGGAAGAGTGAGAATGAGAGAGGGGAGGGAAGAAGGAAGAAAGAGTGTGGGGAGAGGAAGGGAGGGAGGGAGGGAGGAAAGAGGGTAGAGAATAACTGGGTAACTCTGTGACAATCTGAGGGGAGTTTCAGCAAAGCAGTGGTTGATGTTGACAATTTAGAGGTGTCACCAAAGTCCTGCCGGTGGTCATGGACTTGGGCATGGAGACCAGGAAGTCAGGGGGGAAGAGTGAGGCATGGGGAACTCATAAGGTTGACCAGTCCAGGCTGAATGTTGGCCTGGGTCCTGTGGGCAATGGAGGCCACTGGACAGGGCAGTGATGAGTGGTGGGTATGTCCCTGGTGAGGGTCATCTGCTGATGGCTATGGGGGACTAGGACCAAAGGACTGCAGGTGTGACCTGTCTGTGGGGACCCCATCCTCTCCTGGAGTGAGGGCTTAACAGGGAGCTAATACCCAGGTAGAAGGGAAGACTGAGGAGGGGGAGCTGAGGGGTTGGGAACAGGGTGAGGCTGCCTGTTGGTTGAACAATTGTTTTCTAGGTTTGCTTGCTTGTATTGGGGCAGTGTCCCGTGGGTATAGTCTACGGAAGGCTGTGGGTGCTTGCCCTTAGGGCAGCAGATTGCAAATTGTAGACTGCCTGCCTCCATGGGGAGGGTGATTGTTTGCTATTATTTGCTGGAGAACGGTTTTTCCCCAGCCTGTTTTGCTGGGGGGTGCAGGGAGAGAGAGAGAAGGAGAGAGCTGAGGGGCTTGGGAGGCCTAAGATTTCGGCCAGCCTGTTTGTCTGGGGAGTGCTGAGGCTTGTGGGGGCCTGTTTTGCGCTGTGAGTCTGGGAGAGTTCGGAAATGAAAAGGGCAGTGGCCTTTCCTGCCTGTTTGCTCGTCTGCCGTTACTAAACTTTAATAAATGGAATGACCACCATTTTCCGTCTCCACAGTTCCTTTACCATCTGCCCGAATCCAGTGGGAACTTGCATGGCCAGGGTGGTGGCCTCTGGCCCTACACCACCCACGCAGGAGTCAGGGAAGCTGAGCTACAGGCTGGGGTTCACAGCATAGGCCCAGGCCCCCTCTCCTGCCCTGAGAAGGTGAGGACGGAGGTAGTGTATAAGCAGATGGGTGAACTGATGTCTAGTCTCCTCCAACAAGGCAGGCACAGGGTCACTGACCCAGTAAACCCTGAGTGCCTGGCCTCCATCCAAAGCCAGCAATGGCGGGGTGGCAAGCCAAAGGGCTGTCCTACTGCCATTCAAGGGTGGGGCCCGTCCCCAGCAGAGCACCTCACCTCCCAGAGCCTCCAGACATCGTCAAAGGACTTGAAAGCGTGCTGGAAGCAGAGGCAGAACCAGGGGAAGAGGGATTGCACGGCACCTGCACCCTTTCCTTCTGTGGGAGAAACATGGGAGAGACACAGGCCAGGAGACCGGGATCAGAGCAGACACAGACTGGCCGGACAACAGAGCACACAATGCATTATAGAAATACAGAACCTTGGCCCCCACCCTTCCCGCTGCCCTTGGGGAGTATTTGTGGTTGGTTTTAAATGGTCCAGACTCCAACCCCATCATGATAAACTCTCCTCCCAGGGCCTGGAGAGATGGCCACAAGACCCTGTGCAGTGGCCGGAGGGTCCACTCACTGAGGTGCTCGGCAAACACAGGGTCCAGAAAGGTGATCAGGTTGTTGAGCATGTCCAGGTTCTTGCCTACTCCAATGTTGATGACACAGCTGTGCTCCTGCAAAGATAGTGGGTGGGAGGGAAACAGTACGCCATCAGCCCACCCTGCTCCACCTCCCCAGCTCTAGAGACCAAGGCTGGGTGTGTGTGTCTGTATGAGTCTGGATTCTGCAGATGTGTGTGTTCGCACATCATGTCTGTGTCTGTGTGATCTGTGTGTGCAAGAGTATCCATTTGTATGTATGTGTTCCCGTGTGTGTGTGCATGTATGTGCGTATGTGTGATGCAGAGATATTCCACGTGTGGCTTACAATGCAGTGAGCCCAGGGCTTCCTTCATACCCATGCCATGGGTCAGAACTAGGATAAGGTAAGCAGTGAGTTCGCTGCCACCCAGGTGGAGGGAGGGGAGGTGGGTTCTGGGAGGCCTCTCCCAGAGCATTAGGAATATCTGTCCAGGGACAGTGTTCCAGGGAGCAGCAATTTGAACAACCTCTGGGTGACACCAAGTTCCTAGGGTGCCTGAGGTGCATCTCATGTGAAGGGACCAGAGGGAGTATGGACCGACAATGCAGGATGTATGTGCCTGCTTGATGTTACTGGGTTTTATCCTGAGGGCATGGAGAGCCATGGAGTGTTTGTGGGAGCAGAGCATGCTGGGAGAGGAATGCCAGAAGTGGATGCCATCCCTGGGCCTGGTCAGTCTCCCTCTTTCAAAGTTTGGAGAGAGATGGACCCAGAGCATTGCTTCAGCCCCCTCCGCAACTCCCATGCTGCCCCCGTCCACCCAGAACACACTGCATTGGGGTTGGCATTGCTCTTCCTGGCTCCTCTGGGACCCAAAGAGCTGTTCTACGGCTATAGTAAGTGTCTGGAGGGCCAATGCCTGCTTCACCTTGAGGGGTTCTTCAGAGAATTCATGGGCGGGGGTGGGGGGTGTCCCTGAGCTTAGATCCAGTCCTCACCATTTTCTGCAGAAAGAACTGGAAAAGCCAGAAGGTCTCATGGTCATGTTCCACCATCAACTGAAACAGCATCACCATCTCGTGGAAGCCCTTCTGGTACTCTGGGTGGAGAGTGACCTGTGAGGAAGTGCTGGGGGAGCGGGGGGCAGGCCTAGGCCAGGGCGGGGAAGGCATTCCAGGAAGTAACTGAGACAAGGGGTCGTGGGGGCTTCACACACCTGCCTGGGTGTTGTAGACATAACTCAGGAGCAGGATCTTCTCCAGATTCTTCTTGTCAATAAGGATATTTCCCAGGGGGTCTTTGTCATAGAGTTTCTGGATGTCACATGCTAGGATGGGAGCAAGGGACAGGTGGGTAGCACCAGATCACCTTTTGCAGAAGGTCCATGAGTTCATTTTCCTCAACATACCAAGGGAGGGCTCTATGAAAGGAGCGTTGGGCCCCAAGTTCTGTCTCTCACCATACCCTGAGCTGCCCAGGTTCCTGCCCACTGCCAAGTCTTGGACCAGACTGTACCCACTGCCAGGAATGCTCCTCCTTCGTTCAATTTTAACCCAGCCTAGTCCAAGACCAAGGGCGGAAGAGATTAAGACCAAACGGCAGGAACAACCTGCACCTCTGCAAACACCATGTTGGCACCTAGGGGCACCCAGCAGAGTTGGGTGGATGGATGAACGACGACGGTGTGGCCAGAACATTCCAGGCAGGTGTCAGGGAAGCTTTTGCGAACCAAGGAACCAGCCCCACAAGACTGCAGAGAGGTCAGGGATGGCTCCCAGGGATGGTGTGACCCTGCCCACCCTCGCCTGCTCACTGATGCTGTTCCGAGTCTCAATGAAGTTCTGGTGCAAGTTTTCCAGGAGGGGCTGGATACTCTCGTACATCTGGCATAAGGCATCGTAGTTCTTCCTGTGAGGACAGGGTGGAAACTAGGCGAGGCAGCCTCTTCTCCCAGCACATCTAGGGACCCTGAGCTGTGCCCACGGTCTGGGATGCTTTGCATCCCTTTGTCTGCGCCGGCCCCAACCATCCTTCACTGTGCACCGCCTGCCCAGAGTGCAGGCAGGAATGAGATTGACCTCCTGGTTCTGCGGTCTGATGGCTGCACCTGAATCCTGTCTTCACAACTTAATAACCAGGTGTCTGCAGAGAAGGTTGAGCCTTGGCAACCTCACTGTTCCTCTCTAAGCCTCAGTTTCCTCATCTATACAGTGAGATAACACAAATATGTATGCATCAGAATTATAAGGATTGGATGAGGGGGTGCTTTGTGCCCATTATTACAGTGAGCTGGTGCTATAGTAGGCTGAATGGTGACCTCCCAAAAAGAGATGTACATGCTCTCAGATTCTCTAGAATCTGAGAGCGTAAGCTTACTGGGGAAAAAGGGGTCTTTGCAGATATAATCAAATTAAGGGGCTCAAGATGAGATCCTGTTTGATTATTCAGTTGGGCCCTAAATCCAATGACAAGCATCCTTCTAAGAGTTACACAGAGGGGACCAAAAGAGAGTGGAGATGATCCTGTGACCAGGAGGCAGAGACTGCAGTGGTGCAGCCACATGCCAAGGGACGCCAGGAGCCACCAAAACCTCCGGGAGGCAAGGAGGGATTCTCGCATGGAGCACTTGTGTGTGTGTGTGTGTGGGGGGAGGCTGTCAGCCCTGCCAGCACCTTGATTTTGGGCCCTGGCCTCCAGGACTGAGAGGATCTGTCCTGTGGGAAGACACCTGGTCTGTGGTTCTGTTGCCGCAGCCTCGGGACACTGACACAGTGGGCTCTTGTTGGACTCTCTGGTAGCCTCAGTTAGCCCTTGGGTGCCTGACTGCCCTGGACTTGTTCTTGGCTCACCCAGTGGGTCCACCTTCTGCACCTCCAGTAGGTGCACAGACTGTGGGGAAGAGTGTGAAAGGCTGGGGGGGGGGGTAAGAGCCCGTGTCAGCAGTCAGGGTAGGGGTTGGTGGTAAAGACCCCTACTGTGTGTGGGCCCTGAGTCAGGAGTGCCCTGGTGACTTTGCCACTCAGAATGAGAAGCCTGTTTGAAATCTGACTGAAACTGCCAGGATGGGGTGGGCACCCTCTCCCCACTGCCCAGCTACCCACCCTTTGCAGTCAGGATCTGGAATGTGTTACCTCCTTGTGCTGTCCACCGTGAGCCGCTCATCCTGGGAACTCTGCCACAAGTAGTAGCCTGTGAGGAATTTCCAGGCTTCTGTCCTCACAATGGGGTGTAGGCCCTGGGGTGGGGTTGGGGGTGGGGGGTGAGAGGTCATGGGTTCTTTGATGGCTGTCGAAAGGACCCCTACCAATGCCACCTGCCCCCTTGCTCACCCATACCCCTAGTTCCAGGGGAAGGCCAATGGTAGCTTGGGGACCGTACCCTTTCCAAGATGTTAACACAAATGAAGTCCCGTGATTTGGCCAACTGACCATTCTCGTCAAAGAAGCCATCCCATTCTGTCTTGTCAATGGGCGGCTTTCTCTTCACCTGGCAAGGACAACCACTCAGCCCTCGGTCAGGGGCCTTTGACTCTTCATTTAAGTGTGGGTTTTTAATGACACACTCTGGGTTTTGCAATGTTCATCTAAGCTCAGTGTCTTCTGACTCACTTCTGGAAACTTATCCTGAGAAAATGACTGAGCACATATATAGAAAAAAATTGCCATATGCACAATAATTTTCATGGCATGCCACTTACGGAAATGAAAAAATACAAGTGCTCTAAATGTTAAGCAACAGGGAATAGTAAACCACGGTTTACATGTTCAGCAGAGTATTATGAGACATATAAAATGGTGCTTACAAGGAATGAATAATAAGCTGGAAAAGTAATAGGAAAAAGCAGGACATAAAATTGCACATTTAGTATCTATCCTCTCTGTGTATTAACAGCCATAAATGTCTGTTATGTGTTATTAAACTGCACCTTATATATTCAACTACATAGTGAATAAACCACTATAAAAATTCAGTTAGAAAGAATACTAAAAAATACCAAAAAACAAACAAACAAAAAAACCTACCTAAAAACAACAGTGATTATTTTTGGATAGAATTATAAGTAATTTCCCCCCTTTTTTCTAACTTTTCTATAATGATATATGTTGCTTTGATCATAATATATATATATATATATATACAATAAGTACTAATTACACACATTCCTGCGCTTCATTTCCCTTGCCTGGGATGGTTTCTGGTTTACATAAGGGGTGTGTGTTTGAGGGGGGCTGTCGAGTACCACTGCATACCAAGCAATTAAAAGTGCTCATAAAACAAGAACAAGGAGTTAGAGTTATTATAGAAATGACCTCACATTAATATGTCCCTGAATATGTACACATGTGACTCAAATTTAAACTTGCAAATGTGTCACCTTAAATCTGCTTAAAATGCAAATTATGACTCAGAAGGTCTGGAGTGAGCCAGACTCATGCAGTTTCCAACAAGCTCCCCTAGGGGTTGGGTTGCTGACACTGCATCTGTGGACCACTTGAGGAGCAAGGTATTAGACGGTAACACAGCACTGGAGATGAGAAACAGGAGCCCCCAGGCTCAGCTCTGGGATAATTTCCACTAAGACCCTGCTTGGTAGAGATGGATTGAGCAGTACATTTTAAATAATAATGTATTTTCTAAACCCTTTCATCATTTAAGAAGAACAGTTTCACCTTTCATTTTGCAACATGGGGCCAACTTTCCTTTTACATTCCTAATGCCATCATCTCAAAGCAACACTGGGGGTAAACTACAGACTCAGGGACCCTGCAGAGTAGTAAAAAAAAAAAAAATGAAGAAAGGAAGGGAGGGAGGGAGGGAGGAAGGAAAAGAGATAAAAAGAGGGAGGGAGAAAAGAAAGAAGGGAAGAAAACTCACCAAGCAAGACACCCTCCCAAGTTTCCTGAATTGGCTCTTCCTGAGTGCTCCACTGATGGACACCTCCCTCCTCCCTCCTGTAGTCAGCCTGGCCCTGCACTCCAAGCCTTCCCTTCAGTCTGCCATCTGCTTTGAGGGTTGGCAGTGCTCGGAAGATGGTGCACAGAAGGGTCGGTCTGAAACTTGTTTCCGCTACCAGGCATGCTTGGCCACAAAGCAGTTCTCAGCCCTTGTGCCAACAGCAACCAGCTCTGGTGCCCTGTGCCCTTTAGAGCCAGGGCAGTGACCACCATGGCCATGGCCTATTTGCTGTATTTCCCATTCTTTGGAAACTTTTCCATTGGAGATCAGATCCCCTGGGGATCCACTATAGCTTCTCAATGCATTCTTTATCTTCTAAACCAAAATAGGACATATATGCCCAAGAAGTTACAAAAAAATCTGTGTTGGCTTAACCTTGGGAAGCCAGGTCTGCCCAGATGCCACGCCTCTCTTGCAAAGGCACTGTCATCTCAGCCAGGCATCTGTCCCTCTGACAGCTGTCATGATCTCATAAACTTTACTTAGTCACAGGCTGCAACTCAGCCTGCACAGTGGCAGGACTAGGCATAGGAGGGGATAGACAAAGCTGGGCCGTGTCCTGTACTCCTTGTCATAAAAGGAAGTGCGTGAACTTTAGAAAGACATTTCCATACAAATTTTAGTCTGTCAATTTCTATAATAAAGACAGCTGTGATTTTGATGGGGATTGTATCAAATCTACAGATCAATTCAGGGAGAATTGATAACACTATTGTTGAGTCTTCTGACCCATGAATATGGTATAATTCTTATTTAGGTCTTCTTTAATTCCTTCTTTCAGCAATGTTTTACAGTTTTAAATGTATAGGTTATTCATATATTCTGCCAGAGTTATCCTTACATATTCCCTTTTTGGGGTGTTATTGTAAAAGGTGTTCTTTTTTAAATTTTAACTTATAATTGTTCATTGCTGCTATATAGAGATACAGTAGTTTTTCTTGTTTTTTTTTGTTTGTTTTGTTTTTTTAAATGAGAGGAGGAGAGAGAGTGAGACAGACTCCTCCATGCACCCTGACCACAATCTACCTGGCAACAACCACCTGGAGCCAATGCTTGAATCAACCAAGCTATTTTTAATGCCTGGGGCTGACCTGCTCAGACCAACCAAGCTATTCACAGTGCCTGGGACAAATGCTTGAACCAGTCGAGCCACTAGCTACAAGAGAAGAGGTAAAGAAGGGGCAGATGGAGGGGTAGAAAAGCAGATGGGCACTTCTCATGTGTGCCCTGACTGAAACCTCACTAACCTCACTTATTAGTTCTACTAGGTTTTTGTTGTTTTGTTTTGTTTTGGTGGATTCTATGGGACTTACTATACAGGCCAAGGATCAGCAACTATGATCTATGGACCAGCTCTGCCTCCAACTTGTCTTTTAGATAAAGTTTTATTGGCACACAGCCATGCCCACTCATTCATGCATTGTCTGTGGCTGCTTCCATGCTACAATGGCAATGTTATGTAGTTGCAACAGAAACAACACACAAAACCTAAGCCATTTACTACTCGACTTAGTAGATGTTTGCCAGTCCTGACATCAATGATCATGTTTTCTGTGAATAAAGGCAGTTTTATTTTTTCCTTTCTAGGCTGGATGTCTTTTCTTTTCTTTCCTTGTCTTAAGCACCAGATAGAACCTCCAGTGCAATCCTGAATATAAGTGGTGAGAGGAGGTGTCTGTGCTTTGTTCCTAGTCTTGGTGGAAAAGCATTTGGCTTCATGATATGGCATGATGTCAGCTACAGACTCTCTGTAACTACCCCTTCCCGGATTGAGAAAGTTCCCTTCTGTTTCTAGTTTGCTGAGGGTTTTTTGTTTTTTTTTAATCAGGAATGAATGTTTAATATTTTGAAATAAGGTTCTGCCTCTACAGAAATGGGATACATTTAATTTGTTGATCATATATCATCTTTCTTATAGATCATTGGATACTATTTGCTGAATTTTTACTTAAAATGTTTGCATCTGTGTTTATGAAAGGTATTGGTCTGTAATTTTCTTGTAATGCCTTTGATTTTAGTGTTAGAGTATAATGTTGACCTCATAGAATGAGTAGGAATACATTGTGCTTTTCAATTGTTTGAAGTTTTTGTATACTTGATAATGTTGCATTCCTTGGCATTTGATACAACTCACCAATGAAGCCATCTAGTCCTGGAGTTTTCTTTTTGGGAAGATTTTCTTTTAACTACAAATTCAACTTCTTAATTAGATTTGAGGATGGAGTCAGGAGAAATTATTTTACTTTTGACTTTAAAAAATTAGAGATTTATAGGAACCAGACATTGTTCTTTTAACTCACTTTAAAAATAAAAGGAAACAATAGCCTGACCTGTGGTGTACAGTGGATAGAGTGTTGACCTGGAACACTGAAGGTGCTGGTTCAAAACCTTGGGCTTGCCTGGTCAAGGCACATACAACAATCAGTGAACAACTAAAGTGAAGCAACTATGAGTTAGTACTTCTATTCCTGTTCCCTCTCTCCTCTCTGTAAAATCAATAAATTTAAAAAATGTCTTTAAAAAATAAGAAGGAAACAATACAAAAACAAGGAATTGATAAAACCACAAAGCACAACAGTAATAGAGATCCAAAGAAATCAATTTTGAAAATAAATCCATGAAATTCTCTTCTTACTTAAACCTTAAAAGCATCGCTGATGTGGCAGGCACTGTTCTAGGCACTTTAAATATGTCAACTCATTTCATCTTCATAGCCATCTATGAGGTAGGCATAGTGATCACACTGTTTTATAATCAGGACACTGTAGGGGAGTTAACTAGCATATCTGAAGTCACATAGCAAGTATCAGAACTGAGACTCGAACCCAGAACTCTATGGTGCAAGAGTCCAGGAGCTAAACCCCAAAGTCATGTGATTTGGGAAGGACAAAAGGAAAGGATTTTCAGTTTGAATAAAACATACACATACACACAAGTTGTTAGCAAAAGGTATATGTTAAAGTGAAACACCTTAGAAAGATGAAAAAAAAAAAAGAGGAACAAATATATGAAAAAGAAGTCAAACACAATAACAGAGTGGTCAAGTTATCCAAGTGATATGCACAGCATGCCACAATAAGAGATAAGGTGTCAACCCAATAAGGAGAGATAATCAGAAATGTCGAAATGAGCCATCTGCTCCAAAGCTCCAAGAATTTGCACACTGAACCTCTACCTGCAGCAATGCACCCTCTGCCTACTTTGCCAGGGCTGCATTTCTTTGTAAAAAGTAATTGCCCAACCTAAACAGGTTGTGGTATAGTGGATAGAGCGTCAACCTGGGACTCTGAAGACCTAGGTTCAAAACCCCAAGGTCGCCAGCTTAAGCGTGGGCTCACCAGCTTGAGTGCTGGGTCACTGGCTTGAGTGTGGGATCACAGACATGATCCAGTCTCAGGCTTGAGCAAGGGATCACTCACTCTGCTGTAGCCCCCAGTCAAAGCACATATGAGAAAACAATCAATGAACAACTAAGGAGCCGCAACTATGAGTTGATGCTTCTCATCTCTCACCCTTCCTGTCTGTCTGTCTGTCTCTTTCTCACTAAAGAATAAAAAGTCATTGTCTTCTCTTTCCAGGAAACTCTTTTCCATATGCCCTTTACTTCCCTGTATCTCCCCAAACCTAAGCTAACAATAGGCTACCAACAAGCATCCAGACATCTGCTAGCAAGCCAAGGACAAACACCAGAGGCTTGCTGACTTGCAGAAAGCTAATGGTGAAAAATTCCTCATAAAATCCTCCTCCCTCCCTTCTCCTTGTACATCCATAGCACCTGTCTGTGCCAGGAATCACAGAACCTGTATCTGAGGTCCTTTTAAGTGATGGGGACTGTCTGCTGCATGTCCTCTTAAATCCACCTCCAGTCTCCCACATTCCCCTTCCTTGTTATGCTGCCCTGCACAACCACGTGATTGCAATGGCCTGGTAACCAGGGATGAAACTGTGTAGCACACAGGATGTTGGATATCCTTCAGCAATGCAGGAGCTGCTTTCCTCATCTCCTGCTGGGCAGAGCTACTGTCACATCTTCTACCCTCACCGTGTGCATGAACAGGTTAAAGCTCTTCATCAGCAAACCTGCAGAAAGAGGCCTACAGTGGGAATCCTCAGTGGGTCAGTCCTTCTAATAGCTTCTGGCTGCCAGAGACCTTGGCTGCAGGTGTACATCTCCCCACTTTCTGCACCACTAGGTTCAGGATTTCCAGTCATATATTTAGTAAAGTAGGGAATTCACTGGAGGATAAGAAAAATTTTCTATGAAAGCTTTGATGCCATGTTGCCCTGAATACTCACAGTGATAGAGCTCCCAAGAAAGCCTGGGAGGGGTCACTGATTCTGCTTAAGGTTCTCAACCTCTTTTTCATTCCAGTTCACCTGAGGGACAGGACACACGCCCAACAGCAACTATGGCTTAGGAGGGAGGACCCTTAATGCACTTAAGCGTGTACCATCAGTTTAGCATGCGGATGGAAAGAAGGGTCTAAAGCCGAGCTTCTCAAGGTTGGCTGCATGTCAGAATCACCCACAGGGTTTGTTAAAACAGATCCCCAGGCCCTGCCCCCAGAATTTCTGGTTCCAAAGATCCAGGGCCCAAGAACCTGCATTTCTCACAAGTTCCCAAAGGATGTTGATGCCACAGGTTTGGGCCCCTCTCAGTCTCAAAAAAAAAAAAAAGGAAGATGAACTCTATGGCCTACCTGTCTGGATCTAAACACCAGCCCTGCTGCTTAGTAGCTGTGTGACTACAGGCAAGTTATTTATTCTCTGCCTCAACTTTTTCCATCCATCCATAAGGTTATGATGAGGGTAGGCAGCTACACTTAAAGTATTTAGGATCGTCCTCGTATATCATAACTGACATGTGAAAGTTTGTGGCTTTATTATTATCTTTCTCTAAGTGCAGAGAAATGAAGAAAGAAAGGAAATTCAAACCAAGCCCTGGTCAAAATCTGCAAAAAAGTGACAACATCTAAAAATTCAGGGAGATAGGTATCCATTTTGGATTTCTGCTTTATGTCTAGCTGTCTTAACCACTACTATTAATGAGACCTGGAATTATGATTAGTTCCTATAATTTTGAAAAAAATATGCTGTGTGGAAAATTTTTATGGCTGAGGCTGACTTCTCATGGATAAATCTTACCAGCTAGGCTCAGGAGCCACCCCTGACCAAAGCATGACTGCCACCTAGCGGCAGAGTATCAAAATTGTTGGCAAAAGCCCCAGGGGAAGTTAATCAGCATCTTTGCCAATGAACTTGCAAATCTAAAGCTCATGAGAGGGAATGTCACATGTAGGGGAAAAGATAACACTGACTTGGAGAGAAGGGTGAAAGGGGACTTGTGTTTCTCAGTCTCGTTGGTGGCGCTGATGTTGAGACCTGGGACAACCTAGGCCAGCTCACTCTTTCAGTCTTTCCCACTCAGCAGGGGAAAATGGGCTAATACAAACCGGGGAAGTGGGAATGGGGGACTTGGAGCTGATGGAGAGCACGCACCAGGATGAAGGAGGCTGACAGCCTGGCAGATACGCTGTTTTCAGGAGAGAGGGTGGTCATGATTCCTGCTGGTTGCCTTCCAAGTGGCCTCTGGCTAGAGCATACTTGGAGCTTCCTAAAGGATGCTTAATCGGCAGGGAAAATAATCTTCCTAGTGGGGGATGAGTTGCATTCCCAGAGGGAACTGGGCCTCTCCTGACCTCCCACACTTGAACAGAGCCAGCCTGCTGTGTGTCACAAGGCTTCTGGAACCCTTGTCACAATGACCTCAGAACATGGACATACTCAGCTTCCAAGGTAAGACACACCCAGGAGCCAAGAGGACTACACCTAGCAGTCATTTAGGAGAAATGCAGTACTTACCCGAGGTTGAGGTCCGGACATGCAGATCAGTGGGTTAGGGTGGTCAGGAAGGGCTTCCTGGCAGAGGTGTGCCAGGAAGCCTTTCTCCCTATCTCTGGCTTTCCTTCCTCTGGGCTCCCTTCCCTTGTTATCCCACAAGGCCAGGACCCAAACCTGAAGAACAAACACCTAGAACTGGAGCTTCAGATTTTTTTTGGTGCCACTTCCAGACCTTCAGAATCAGTATGTCTGGGCTGGAGACCTGTATTTTGAAAAGCTCCCTGGGTGACACCGATTCAGTATTTTAATGGTGGCTTCAGGGAGTAGAGAGCAGTTTCATTTCTCTTTCTGTCCAGAGCACCTACTTATGAGATTGCCTGAATGACTGGATGGAAAAAATAAATGAAGATTTCAGTCTCACATCACTTTCCTTTCTGTGTGTATTACAGATTTCTACACCTGCCCCACCGCCCTTCGTACCCTAAGTTACCTTCAGACCAGGGTCAGTGTCTGAGTCTTTCATACTTTTCCTGCTGCCTGGCACTTGCTAGGTGCTCAGTATTTGTTGCATTACCCCAGAGAGTGGCTCCTTTTGGTTCCAACATCACCTGTTTCCCATCTTAAGCATCACTTGTGTTTCTACTTGGGTTCCAGCTGTGAAAGCCCTCTGGCTCGAAAGCCTCCTTAGTAGTTAAGAGATGATAGTGATTAGACCAACCAAATTGGAATCTGGAGGTCAGAGTTGGATTATGGACTCTGACCTCAAATGTGGATGTTTCCCCACTCCTGAGCCACGGGCCTGCCAGCCATGGAATCAGAATGCAGTCCACATCTGGCTTCCCCATTCTTACCAACAAATGGAATCAGCATCCATGTGGAAGTCTTTGGTGGACACAACTCATTGTCTTGTTTACTGTCTGCAGGTTTGTGGCACAGTAGGAGGCCTTTTAAATCAAAAGGCTGTGTTCCCAGCCTCCCTCCACAACTCTGCCCCAACCCAGAAAGGCATGATAGCCTCCTCTCCTTAATCTGCTGCCCCTGGGTCTTCATGGAGCAGGAGGTGGGATAGTTTTGAGTAGGGAAGAAGTGAGGTAAGGACTGGACCACCTCCCATATAGGGTATCTTCATTCTAAGGTCCCCTTTTGCCTCTGGACCCTCCTTTGCAAATTTTAGGTAAAAACTCTGCCCCAAGTTGATACAGGTTGGTCATGTTACCAAAACCTCATAGAATCGAATCACATGGGGGCTTACTAGCACAGCAAACACTGTGCTGAAGAAAGAGGGTCTCCAATCCCATTTCTGATCTTTTCTTTATTCAGTGAGAGGAGGGGAGGCAGAGACAGACTCTCACATGCACCCCGACTGAGATTTACCCGGCAAGCCCACTAGGTGGTGATGCTCTGTTCCTATGAGGAGCTGCTTCATTGATCAGCAACCAAGCTCTTCTTAGTGCCTGAGGAAGAGGCCATGGAACCATCCTCAGCAACTGGGGCCAACTTGCTTCAATTGAGCCATAGCTGCAGGAGGGGAAGAAAGAGAGAGAGAAGTGAGAGGGGAGAGGGGTGGAGAAGTAGATGGGTGCTTTTTCTGTGTGCCTTGACCGGGAATCATATCTGGGACATCCACATGCTGGGCTGACACTTTACCACTGAGCCAATCAGCCAGGGCCCTGTTTCTGATTCTTATGAGAGGTTTGCACATGTCCCTCTCATTTTCTTCAGGGCTGAATAGTTTTTTAACAGGTCCTTGTACTGACAAAATTGCCCTAATTTTTTAACACCCTGGTATTGCTTTCCTTGTATGCATCTCCCCCTTCCCGATTGAAGCTCAGTTTTCTGCTTTAAATTTCTGTATGTGGGTTTTTTTCAGGGCATAAGAATCACAGGTTTCAAAACCGAAGTCCTGGTTTAGAGTGTGGGCCCAGGGTGGAGAAATCTAGAATCTCCATTAAAGAAGTCCACTCAGCCTGGTTGTGTGTTGGCTGATGGTGGTGGTGGCAAGGCTGGAGGACTGACCTAGAAGGCGCTTGGTGTGGAGGGACTCTCTCACCCTCAGAAATGCAGTTTTCATGCAGCGAGAAAGGTTAAAATCCTGATCTGGTCATCCACCAACCATGTGATCTTGGTCTTCCCCATTGGTAAGGGTATGCAATCTTTTCAGCCCTGCTCAGCCACTGAAGAGCAAGTCTTCAGCCAGGAACACATTTGTACCAAGAAACAGGCGCCTCAACAGCAGTTCTGATTGTATTGCCTAGTGTGGGAAGGTCCTTCTTGTTCCAGACTCAACGTGTGCTCCTTGTTCTGCTTTTGTGTGTGTGTGTGTATCACAGGTGCCTGGCCAATCCTGCTGCTGTGTCTGCTCCTGGCAGGAGGGAATGGGGTCCTCCTCTCCCACCCCATGTGCACATGCGAGGGGGTGTCAACTGTAGGATGAGATTACTGGCCATGCGGGACCGATGCCCACTGTTGAAGTTGATCCTGCTCTGTCTCTTCTCTGTGGTGAAATGTTGCTTCCACGAGTGTCTGGGTGGGTCCTGTCTTTCATGGTGACAATGATACCTGCAGCCATGCAGTGGGTTGACACTCTGAGATGCTGCCCTAGTAGCAGGCATTGCTGTGCTGTTTGCTCTCACCATGAAGTGGGGCTGCTCTCTCGAGGGGTGGCAGCAGGTGTCATTTGTTTGACACCATCTCTTATCTTTCTGAGTCTCAGCACCTTCATATGTGCCCTGGGGGGCCTTTGATAACAGCTCATGGAACTGAATGGTGAGGGAGGTAGCATGTGTGAAGAGCCCGGCAGAGACCTGGATGCAGGGAGCACCCAATGTGTGAGAGAAACTATTAACCTCAATATCACCATCAGCATCACTAATGCTCAGGACTCATCCATACATCTCCCATGAACTAGACCCGAGGCAGGATTCCACCTGCCTCTATGAGGCTCGTAGCAACCTCAGTTAAGTAGTTCAAAGCTCTGTGGACCAATCAGCTTCCATTTATTTCTCTCTTGACCCCAGGAGCCTAGGACCAGCATCCCTGCAGAAGCAGGATGAGGCCACTATTAGAAACCGAGTTCACTTCCATCCCCTTCATGTCAACACAACATGACATGACTGTGTCCCTGTGACAGTCACCAGTGAGCCCCTTCAAAGGACACCTACCCCAGGACTGGCCAAGACTGAGGCACTCTGGTTTTTATTTCATTGCAGAATGCCAGTGAGCTTTTGTGCTAATGCTGTGCTTTCTTTCGTCTTAGGCTTCGCTGTGGGGAACTGGGATCCGTTCAGATGTGGTGGCTAATTTTCTGCCCTCGTCCCCATGGAGCATGGTGTTTCCTACGATGCTGGAGACAGCATCCCATCATGTGTCACTGGCATGAGAGACGCAGAGACCCAGGCTGGAGACAGCTTTCTTCTGAGCACGAGGTCATTGGGCTTCCCCAGCACAATTGCCAGCCAGGCCAACCAGAAACCCCCTCCCTGAGTGAGTTGGAGTGCCACTGGGTTGGTGGCTGCATTTGGGACCCTCTTCATCTTGGGGAGCTCTCACTTGCACCACAGTTGATGGAAGATGGCACAGGGAGATGTTTCAAAGCCAGGCTTTGAAAAGAAGAGGAGATATGCCCGGGGAGGGGGAGCCCTGACAGAAGTGAGTCATGGAAGTTCATTCTCTCTGGGGCATAGGCATTCTTTTTCCCTTCTCCCCTATTCTGGGGTCTGGCCAGGTGAAGGGCAAAAAGTGTGTGTGTATGGAGGGGGGGGGAGCTCTGCTCATCACCCTCATCCTGGGGGGAACAGGAAGAGGGGGGAGCAGGCAGGTTTTCTCAGAGAAGCAGCAGCAGCACATGACCCCATGGCACAGAGGGCTGAGATAAGAAGGAGGATTGATCTCTGCTTCTTCAAAGAGGAACAGAAGCCGTCCTGTCATGGCTGTTAATCAAAGTCTCTGCGGAGGATGTTTTATGTTATGTGCCCTATGTTGCCCCTCCTCCCGGTCCCATGAAGGCAGGAATCCCCCCACTTGTCATGCGAGGCCTTCCTCCAAGTCTCACTGTACAGTAGAGAACATCCCCTACCCCCTAACCCCCACCAGCAGTAGGGTCCATGGCAACTAAAAGGAGCCAGCACTTCCAATTCCCCAACCAGCCTTTTCTCTGGGCAGCTCAGCCCTGGTCTGTGGCGACTAATAGATAATATATCCCCATGCTACAGATGAGAAACTGTGTCCAGAGCCACAGAATAGTTAACCCCCAGGGAAGACCCATTCTTATGGGTGTACACGGCCTTGTCCTGTATGATGGGCTGGAGGATGAACCTCCCTCTGCAGCTGCCAGTTCACCTAGTGTGTGCAGACCCCTGAAAGACTGACAATAACCTCTACAAAAATGGAGAGATCAGCCCTGCTTCAGAAGCATTTCAATTCAGACATCTGGGGCATCCCAAATTCTTTCATTTCTCCACAGAGGTGGTGCTGAAACCACACCCAATTCCATTTATCCTGCAAATACGTGCCTCATGTCTGACAATCCTTAAATGCTTAGCCGTTAAACACGATGCAAATCTAAGTTCCTCAGCCTGGGATTCAAGGCCCTGAAAAACCATGAGAGGCCACGTGGCCTGTGGTTTGGTGGGGGAAGGGGGAATTCCCAGGCTAGCCTGTCAGCCCCTTGACCTCCTAGTTCTTTGACCCATGGGTCATTTAGAAGTAAGTTGCTTAGTTTCCAGTAAGTGGCAAGTTTTCTTTGTTATTTATTTCTAGTTCACTTCCATGATGGTCAGACATGAGCCTTTGCATTGTTTCTTTTATTTATTTAATTTTTATTTATTTTAATTTATTGTGTTTACACAGATTCAAGTGTCCCACCAAATATATCTCCCCACCACCACCATATTCTCCTCAACATCCCCCTTGCCCCTCTTCCCCCAACACCTTCCTCCCTCCCCTCCAGGATTTGCTGTTCTGCTCTCTATAACGCTGTGTTATGTATATATAATTTCACTAATCTCTTTCACTTCTCTGATCCCATCCTATCATCCCCTTTCCCTCTGTCCACTTTCTCTCCAGTCCCTTTGATCTCCCCTCTGCCTCTTTTCCGCTCCTCAGTTCACACTGTTCATAAGATTCCTCAAATGAGTGGGGTCATATGATATTTTTCTCTCTCTCTCTGCCTGGCTTATTTCACTTAGCATAATAGTTTCCAGGTCCATCCATGTTGTCGCAAAAGGTAAGATTTCCTTCTTTTTCATGGCCCCATAGTATTCCATTGTGTATATGTACCACAGCTTTTTAATCCACTCGTCCACTGACGTGCACTTGGGCTGTTTCCAGATCTTCACTATTGTGAACAATGCTGCCATAAACATGGGGGTGCATTTCTTCTTTTGAATCAGTGTTTGGTGTTCTTAGGATATATTCCTAAAAGTGGGATACCTGGGTCAAAAGGCAGTTCGATTTTTAATTTTTTGAGGAATCTCCACACTGTTTTCCACAGTGGCTGCATCAGTCTGCATTCGCACCAGCAGTGCAGGAGGATTCCCTTTTCTCCACATACTCGCCAACAGTTATGTGTTTTTTTTGTTAATAAGAGCTATTCTGATTGGTATGAGGTGGTATCTCATTGTGGTTTTAATTTGCATTTCTCTAATGATTAGTGATGTTGAACATTTTTCATCTGCCTGTTGGCCATCTGTATGTCCTCTTTGGAGAAGTGTCTATTCATTTCTTTTGCCTATTTTTTGATTGGATTGTTTATCTTCCTGGTGCTGAGTTTTACAAGTTCTTTATATATTTTGGTTATTAACCCCTTATCAGACGTATTGTTGAATATATTCTCCCATTGTGTGGTTTGTCTTTTTATTTTGTTCATATTGTCTTTAGCTGTGCAAAAGCTTTTTAGTTTGATATAGTCCCATTTGTTCATCCTGTCCTTTATTTCACTTGCCCGTGGAGATAAATCAGCACATATATTGCTGTGAGAGATGTCAGAGAGCTTACTTCCTATGTTTTCTTCCAAGATGATTATGATTTCAGACTTACATTTAAGTCTTTTATCCATTTTGAGTTTATTTTTGTGAATGGTGTAATGGTGGTCTAGTTTTGCTTTTTTTTCAGGTAGCTGTCCAATTTTCCCAACACCATTAGTTAAAAAGACTGTCTTTACTCTATTGTATGCTCTTACCTCCTTTGTCAAATATGAATGTCCATAAAGGTGTGGGTTTATTTCTGGGTTCTCTATTCTGTTCCATTGATCTGTATGCCTGTTCTTATGCCAGTACCAGGCTGTTTTGAGAACAATAGCCTGTAGTATAACTTGTTATTTTCAGTGTGATACCACCCGCTTTATTCTTCTTTTTCAAGATTACTGAGGCTATTTGTGTTCTTTTTTGGTTCCATATAAATTTTTGAAATATTTTTCCTATCTCTTTGAAGTATGCCATTGGTATTTTAATAGGAATTGCATTGAATTTATAAATTGCTTTGGGTAATATAGACATTTTAATGATGTTTATTCTTCCTATACGTGAACATGGTATATGCTTCCACTTGTTTGTATCTTCATTGATTTCTTTTATTAATGTTTTATAATTTTCCGAGTACAAGTCTTTAATCTTTTTGGTTAAATTTACTCCTAGGTACTTTATTCTTTTAGTTGCAGTAGTGAAGGAAATTGTTTTCTTAATTTCTTTTTCAGACAGTTCATTGTTGGTGTATAAAAATGCCTCTGATTTCTGAATATTAATTTTATATCCTGCCACCTTGCTGAAATCATTTATCAGGTCCAGTAGTTTTTTGACTAGACCTTAGGGTTTTCTATGTACAGTATCATATCATCAGCAAATAATAATAGTTTTACTTCTTCTTTTCCAATTTGGATGCCTTTTATTTCTTCTTGTCTGATTGCTGTGTCTAGGACTTCCAGAACTACGTTGAATAAGAGTGGTGAAAGGGGGCACCCTTGCCTTGTTCCTAATGTTAAGGGTATTGCTTTTAATTTTTGCCCATTGATTATGATGTTGGCTGTGAGTTTGTCATAGATGGCCTTTATCATTTTGAGGTGTGTTCCCTGTATTCCCATTTTGCTGAGAGTTTTGATCATAAATGGGTGTTGGATTTTATCAAATGCTTTTTCTGCATCTATTGATATTATCATGTAATTTTTCTCCTTCCTTTTGTTTATATGATGAATCACATTGATTGGTTTTCAAATATTGTACCAGGCTTGCCTCCCCAGAATAAATCCCACGTGATCATGATGTATGATTTTTTTCATGTATTGCTGGATCTGGTTTGCTATTATTTTGTTGAGAATTTTAGCATCTAAATTCATCAGGGATATTGGCCTGTAGTTTTGTGGGGGTTTTTTGTATTATCTTTGCCTGGTTTAGAAATGAGAATTTTGCTTGCCTCATAAAAGGAGATTGGAAGTCTTCCCTCCTCTTGAATTTTTTTGAAATAGCTTGGGAAGAATAGAAGTTAGTTCTTCTTTGAATATTTTGTAGAATTCACCTGTGAAGCCATCTGGCCCAGGGTTTTTGTTTGTTGGGAGTTTTTTTTGATAACTGTTTTTATCTCATTTGTTGTAATTGGTCTGTTTAGGTTTTCTGATTTTTTCAGATTGATTTTTGAAAGATTCTATTTTACAAGGATTTTGTCCATTTCACCTAGGTTGTCTAATATTTTGGTATTTTGGCATACAGTGAGTCTGGTTAAAGTTTCATCAATCTTGCTTAACTTAAGAACCAGCTCTTGGTTTCATTGATTCTCTATATTGTTTCTTTAGCCTCTATGTCATTTATTTCTGCTCTGATCTTTATTATTTCCTTTCTTCTACTTTCTCTGGGCTTTACTTGCTGTTCTTCTTTTAGTTCTTTTAGATGCAAGGTTAAGTTGTTTATTTGAGCTTTTTCTTGCTTCTTAAAATATACCTGTAATGCTATGAACTTCCCTCTCAGGACTGCTTTTGCTGTGTCCCATAAATTTTGAGTTTTTGTATGTTTATTTTCATTTGTTTCAAGGAAATTTGTTATTTCTTCCTTGATCTCATCATTAACCCATTCCTTATTTAATAACATGCTATTTAGTTTATAATTTCAATGTTTACAAGTGTTTGAGTGTTTTTCAGTTTTTCTATTGTAGTTGATTTCTAGTTTCATGCCATTTTGATCAGAGAAGATGCTTGAATGATTTCAATCTTCTTAAATTTCTTGAGACTCGTTTTGTGTCCTAACATGTGTTCTATCCTAGAGAATGTACCATAAGCACTTGAAAAGAATGTTTATTTTGCTGCTTTAGGGTGAAAGGTTCTGAAGATATCAAATCCAGTTTATCTAGTGTGTCCTTTAAGACTGCTGTTTCTTTGTTAATTTTCTTTCTTGAGATCGATCCAGTTATGTTAGTGGGATATTAAAATCCACTACTATTATAGTATTGCTGTTGATCTCGCCCATCAAAATCTGCTTTATATATTTAGGTGTTCCTATATTAAGCACATAGGTATTTATAATGGTTATATCTTCCTGTTGGATTGCTCCCTTTATCATTATTTAGTAGCCTTCTTATCCATTACCATAACCTTTGTTTTAAAGTCTATTTTATCAGATATAAGTACCCCAACTTTTTTTTTCATTTCCATTTGCATGAAATATTATTTTACATCCCTTTACTTTCAGTCTATGTGTATCTTTTGTTTTGAGGTAGGTCTCTGTTATCAGCATATGTATGGATCCTGTTTTCTTATCCACGCAGCTACTCTATGTTTTTTGATTGAAGCATTTAATCCATTTACATTTAAGGTTATTATTGATATGTAGTTGTTTATTGCCATTTTACTCTTTAAATCTACATTTCTCTTTTACGAGCTTTCTTCCCCTTTGTTCTGTTTACAACTGGCCCCTTAACATTTCTTGCAGCATTGGTTTGGTTGTAAAGAATTCCTTGAGGTTTGTTTTTTTGTTTTGTTTTTTTTGTCTGGGAAGCTTTTTATTTTTCCTTCAATTTTAAACAATAGCCTTGCTGGATAAAGAAGTCTTGGTTGTAGGCTCTTGTTTTGCATTGAATATTTCTTGCTATTCCTTTCTGGCCTCAAGTGTTTCTGTTGAAAAGTCGACTGTCATCCTTATGGGGGCTCCTTTGTAGGTAATTAACTGCTTTTCTTTTGCAGCTTTTAGGCTTCTTTATCTCTTAGCTTTGGTATTTTAGTTATGATGTGTCTTGGTGTAGGTTCTTTGGGTTCCTCTTTAATGGAATTCTCTGTGCTTCTTGAACTTGTGTGACTTTTTCCTTCATCAATTTATAAAAGTATTCAGCTATGATTTCTTCAATCAGGTTCTCTATCCTTTGTTCTTTCTCTTCTCTTTCAGGAACCCCTATTATGCGGATGTTGTTTCTCTTAATGTTGTCACACACCTCTCTTAGAGTTCCCTCAGATGTTTTGATCCTATTTTCTCTTTGCTGTTCTGCTTCCATGCTTTCACTTATCTTGTCCTCTAAATCACTGATTCAGTCCTCTGCTTCATCCAGCCTGCTTTTAATTCCTTCTAGTGTAGTCTTCATTTCTGATATTGTGTTTGTCATTTCTGTCTGATTCTTTTTTATAATTTCAACGTCCTTTATGATGCTTGTTATCTCTTTGTTTGGGTGTTCATTGTGTCCATTTATTATTGCTCTAAGATCCTTGAGCATCCTAACAATCATTATTCTAAACTCTGCATCTGGTATCTTGGCTATTTCCATCTCATTCAGTTCTTTTTCTGGGCATTTCTCTAGTTGATTCATTTGAATTGCATTTCTCTGTCTTCCCATTTTGTCTCTGTAGACTGCTCTTTTGGATATGTTGTTTGCGTAACTAGCTGATAATAGGGTTGGTGTTATCTGCCTCCAGCTTTCAGTTGTGTTGTTTCTAGATCTTCTTGGGTTGGCCTCAGCTGTTGTTTGTAATCCACTGTGGGCTACTTGTCTGCTGCTACTACTCTTTTTGCTGTTGTGACAACATTTGCTATGCCTTAGCTTGGTCAGGTGTGAGGAGCCTTTCCTTAAGATACCACTCTAACTATGGCTGTTAGGTCCTGAGCTGATGCTCTCTATATCTGGCCACTGTATGTACCAGCTTTGGACCTCCCTGGCTGGAACCTGGCACAGATCAGTGGGGGTCACTGTCCTCCATGGTTTCTGGTGAGAAATCTGCAGTCATTTAGTTGTTGTTCTTTTATATGTAATATATTGTTTTTCTCTGGCTGTTTTTGAAAAAAAATTTTCTTTGTATTTGGCATTCAGCAAGATTTTGATTAAGCTATATTTCAGTCAGGTTTTCTTTGAATTTATTTTTTTAAGGGGGGGTTACTGAGCTTCTTGGCTCATACACATATGTGTATGTCTTTTCATCAAAATTGGAAGGTTTTCAGCCATGATTTCTTCAAATATTTTCTATGCACCAAACTTTCTCCTCTCTGACATAAATGTTAGAATTTTTGGTATTGTCTCATAAGTCCCTGAAACTCTCTTTTTAAAATATTTTTTCTGTTGTTGAGATTAGATCTTTCATTTCTTTTGATTGATTTTCAAGTTCACTTACTTTCCTCTGTCATTTCCATTTTGCTAATGAGCCTATGAAAAAAATTTTAAATTTTGGTTATTGAATTTTCAGTTATAAAATTATCCTTTCATTTTTTTAAAAAATACTTTTTTTTCTTTCCTGATAGTTTGTGTCTTTCCATTCCTATCAAGATCAGCCTTCCTTACTTTATGGACTATAATTATAGCAGCTGTTTTAATGTCTTTGTGTGATAATTCCACTGTCTGTATCATTTTGAGGCTAGCATCTGTTAATTATATCTCTCTAGGAGAGTAGTTGAGGTTTTCCTAGTCCTTTGTGTGTGAAGTAATTTGAGGCATTTTGAATATTGTGCAATCAATCTTATTTGTTTCAGACCATGACTCCTGACTCGCCTTCTGGGTTGGGTCAGCTCTGTGCATTCATGGGTTGAGGGTAAGTCCAGGACTGCATGTACAGACTCAAGGGAGCTCTTTCTCCAGTTTCCCATCACCTCCTTCACACTCTTTGGTGCCCAGAGGTCCTTCTCCTGGCTCTTGGGCTAGAAACCTTGGATTGTAGCCTCCCTTTTTTTGTCACACATTTCCCCTACTGTATCCACTTTCAGGATAAAGCAGTGAGATAAAAGAGAGAAATTTAAAAAAATTTCTCCCACACTCTGAAGGCTGCCCCTTTCCCTCAGTTTCTCTGGCCAGAGAGAAGGGTTTTCTCTCAGAGTTGTAGGTCCCATGCCCTCAACACAGCAGGACCACAGCCTCACAACTGGGACTTTACTTGCAGCAGCCCTGGAGAGTAACAGAGAAAACAATGGAGCTTCTCCTTTACCTTGCCTCACAACTCTGTCTTGCAGGGTCCCTGCCCCCAGTCCTCTGGCCAGAAAGAGAGGTTTCTCTTGGAGCTTTTTTCTTTTCTTTTCTTTTTTATTTATTTATTTTTTTTTTTGAGAGAGAGAGAAAAAAAAAGAGAGAGAGGGACAAACAGGGACAGACAGGAAGGGAGAGAGATGAAAAGCATCAATTCTTCGTTGTGGCACCTTAGTTGTTCATTGATTGCTTCTCATACATGCCTTGACCAGGGGGCTCCAGCTGAGCTAGTGATCCCTTGCTCAATCCAGTGACCTTGGGGGTGAAGCCAGCAACCTCTGAACTCAAGCCAATGACCATGGGGTAGTGTCTATGATCCCATGCTCAAGCTGGAGACTGCACACCCAAGCTGTGAGCCTGTGCTCAAGCCGGATGAGCCTGTACACAAGCCAGTGACCGTGGGGTTTCATGACCTTGGGTGTCCTCAGCATCCCAGGCTGATGCTTTACCCACTGCACCACTGCGTGGTCAGGTTAAAGCTTTTTCAGTTGGTGCCCATTTTACGGTTCTCAATTCAGGCTCTCTAGAGTCCCAACTGAAAAATATGAGAAGGAAAAAAAGATACAGAAAACTGCTGCCATATTGGCTATTCCCTGAGCGTTTCCCTCTCCAAACCATCTGCTATTATCAATTTTCACAGTCTGTGGATAGTATGGGTCTGTACCACAGTGTTTGTTTGTGATCATTGGGGAGAGAGGGTGAAGGGTGAAGGGTGCTCACTCCAGCTTAGCTGTAACCAGAGGCCCAACATGTGGTCTGTGGTTGAAATCCATGGAAGAATCCAACTAACTTTGCAAACTGTATTGCAACATTTTTTTTATTATTAATTTTAATGGGGTGACACCAATAAATCAGGGTACATATGTACAACGATAACATCTCCAGGTTATCTTTTTTTATTTAATTTTATTATTATTAATTTTAATGGGATGACACCAATAAATCAGGGTACATAGGTACAATAAAAACATCTCTAGGTTGTCTTATCATTCAATTGTGTTGCATACCCGTCACCCAAAGTCAAATTGTCCTCTGTCACCTTCTATCTGGTTTTCCCTGTGCCCCTTCCCTCCTTCTTATCCCACCTTTCCCTCCCTCCCCCTACCCCGTAACCACCACTTTCTTGTCCATGTCTCATAGTCTCACTTTTATGTCCCACCTATGTATGAAATCATGCTGTTCTGTTTTTCTTTTTTTCTGATTTACTTATTTCACTCCGTATAATGTTATCAAGGTCAATCCATTTTGTTATAAATGATCTGATGTCATCATTTCTTATGGCTGAGTAGTATTCCATAGTATATATGTACCAAAGCTTTTTAATCCATTCGTCTTCTGATGGACACTTGGGCTGTTTCCAGATCTTCGCTATTGTGAACAATGCTGCCACGAACATGGGGGTGCATTTCTTCTTTACGAACATGCTATGGTGTTCTTAGGGTATATTCCTATAAGTGGGATAGCTGGGTCAAAAGGCAGTTCGATTTTTAATTTTCTGAGGAATCTCCATACTGTTTTCCACAGTGGCTGCACCAGTCTGCATTCCCACCAGCAGTGCAGAAGGGTTCCCTTTTCTCCACATCCTCGCCAGCACTTATTCTGTGTTGTTTTGCTGATGAGTGCCATTCTGACTGGTGTGAGGTGATATCTCATTGTGGTTTTAATTTGCATTTCTCTAATGATTAGTGATGTTGAGCATTTTTTCATATGCCTATTACCTATCTGTATGTTCTCTTTGGAGAAATTTCTATTCATTTCTTTTGCCCATTTTTTGATTGGTTTGTTTGTCTTCCTGGGGTTGAGTTTTATAAATTCTTTATAAATTTTAGTTATTAACCCCTTATCAGATGTGCTGTCGAATATGTTCTCCCATTGTGTGGTTTGACTTTTTATTCTGTTCTTATTGTCTTTAGCTGTGCAAAAACTTTTTAGTTTGATATAGTCTCATTTGTTTATCTTTCCTTTTATTTCATTTGCCCGTGGAGATAAATCGGCAAATATATTGCTGCTACAGATGTCAGAGAGCTTGCTGCCTATGTTTTCTTCTAAGATGCTTATGATTTCACGGCTTACATTTAAGCCTTTTATCCATTTTGAGTTTGTTTTTGTGAATGGTGTAAGTTGATGGTCTAGTTTCATTGTTTTGCAGGTAGATGTCCAATTTTCCCAACACCATTTGTTAAAGAGGCTGTCTTTACTCCATTGTATGTTCTTTCCTCCTTTGTCAAATATCAGTTGTCCATAAAGCTGTGGGTTTATTTGTGGGTCCTCTGTTCTGTTCCATTGATCTATGTGCCTGTTCTTATGCCAGTACCAGGCTGTCTTGAGTATAATGGCCTTGTAGTATACCTTGATATCCGGAAGAGTGATAGCTCCTGCTTTATTTTTTCTTTTTAAGATTGCTGAGGCTATTCGTGTTCTTTTTTGGTTCCATATAAATTTTTGGAATATGTGTTCTATATCTTTGAAGTATGTCATTGGTATTTTAATTGGTATTGCATTGAATTTATAAATTGCTTTGGGTAATATAGACATTTTAATGATGTTTATTCTTCCTAGCCATGAGCACGGTATATGCTTCCACTTGTTTGTATCTTCCTTGATTTCTTTTATTAATGTTTTATAATTTTCCGAGTACAAGTCCTTAACCTCCTTGGTTAAATTTATTCCTAGGTACTTTATTTTTTTGGCTGCAATAGTGAAGGGGATTGTTTCCTTAATTTCTTTTGCTGACAGTTCATTGTTGGTATATAGAAATGCCTCTGATTTTTGAGTATTAATTTTATATCCTGCCACCTTGCTGAATTCATTTATAAGGTCCAGTAGTTTTTTGACTGAGACTTTAGGGTTTTCTATATACAATATCATATCATCTGCAAATAATGACAGTTTTACTTCTTCTTTTCCAATTTGTATGCCTTTTATTTCTTCTTCTTCTCTGATTGCTGTAGCTAGAACTTTCAGAACTATGTTGAATAAGAGTGGTGAAAGGGGGCATCCCTGCCTGGTTCCTGATCTTAAGGGGATTGCTTTTAATTTTTGTCCATTTAGTATGATGTTTGCTGTGGGTTTGTCGTAGATGGCCTTTATCATGTTAAGGAATGATCCCTGTATTCCCACTTTACTGAGAGTTTTGAGCATGAATGGGTGCTGGATTTTATCAAATGTCTTTTCTGCATCTATTGAAATTATCATGTGATTTTTGTCCTTCCTTTTGTTTATGTGATGAATCACATTGATTGATTTGAGAATATTGAACCAGCCTTGCTTCTCCAGAATAAATCCCACTTGATCATGGTGTATGATGTTTTTCATATATTGCTGGATCCAGTTGGCTAATATTTTGTTGAGAATTTTAACGTCTAAATTCATCAGGGATATAGGCCTATAATTTTCTTTCTTTGTGTTGTCTTTGCCCGGTTTTGGGATCAGAATTATGCTCGCCTCATAAAAGGAGTTTGGAAGTCTTCCTTCCTCTTGAATTTTTTGAAATAGCTTGAGGAGGATAGGAGTTAGTTCTTCTTTGAATTTTTGATAGAATTCACTTGTGAATCCATCAGGCCCAGGACTTTTCTTTTTTGGGAGTTTTTTGATAACTGTTTCTATCTCATTTGTTGTAATTGGTCTGTTTGGGTGTTCTGATTCTTCCAGATTGATTTTTGGAAGATTATATGATTCAAGAAATTTGTCCATTTCACCTAGGTTGTCTAATTTTTTGGCATAGAGTTCTTCATAGTATTTTCTTACGATGCTTTGTATTTCTGTTGTGTCAGTTGTTATTTCTCCACTCTCATTTCTAATTTTATTTATTTGGTTCCTCTCTCTTTTTTTCTTGGTGAATCTAGTTAAAGGTTCATCAATCTTGTTTACCTTTTCAAAGAACCAGCTTGTGGTTTCATTGATTCTCTGTATTGTTTCCTTAATGGCTATGTCATTTATTTCTACTCTGATCTTTATTATTTCCTTCCTTCTACTTGTCCTGGGTTTTGTTTGCTGTTGTTTTTCTATTTCTTTTAAATGCAGGGTCAGGTTGCTTATTTGAGCTTTTTCTAGCTTCTTATGATATGCCTGTAGTGCAATGAATTTCCCTCTCAGTACTGCTTTTGCTGTGTCCCATAAATTTTGAGTTGATGTATGCTCATTATCATTCATTTTTAGAAACTTTTTTATTTCTTCTTTGATCTCATTGTTAATCCATTCATTATTTAATATCATGCTATTTAGTTTCCAAGTGTTTGAGTATTTTTCAGTTTTTCTTTTGTGGTTAATTTCTAGTTTCATGGCATTGTGATCCGAGAAAATGCTTGATATGATTTCAATCTTCTTAAATTTATTGAGACCATTTTTGTGTCCTAACATGTGGTCTATCCTAGAAAACGTACCATGAGCGCTTGAGAAGAATGTATATTCTACTGCTTTAGGGTGAAAAGTTCTGAAGATATCTATTAAATCAAGTTGATCTAGTGAATCCTTTAAGTCTTCTGTTTCTTTATTAATTTTCTTTCTTGAGGATCTATCCAGTGTTGTTACAGGGGTATTGAAATCCCCTACTATTATGATATTGCTGTTAATCTTGCCCTTTATATCCATCAAATTCTGCTTTATGTATGTCAGGGCTCCTATATTTGGTGCATAGATATTTATAATAGTTATATCTTCCTGTTGAATTGTTCCCTTTATCATTATGTAGTGTCCTCCTTTATCTCTTACTACAGCCTTTGTTTTAAAGTCCATTTTGTCAGCTATAAATAATGCTACCCCGGCTTTTTTTCATTTCCATTTGCATGAACTATTTTTTTCCATCCTTTTACCTTCAGTCTATGAGCATCTTTTGTTTTAAGGTGTGTCTCTTGTAGACAGCATATGTATGGGTCCTGTTTCTTTATCCATGCAGCTACCCTATGTCTTTTGATTGGATCATTTAATCCATTTACATTTAAGGTTATTATTGATATGTAGTTGTTTATTGCCATTTTATTCTTTAAAGCTGTATTCTTCTTTTGCTATATTCTGTCCTCCCTTTGAATTGTTCACAACAGGCCCCTTAGTATCTCTTGCATAATTGGTTTGGTTTTAATGAATTCCTTGAGGCTTTCTTTGTCTGGGAAGCTCTTTATTTCTCCTTCAATTTTAAACGTTAGCCTTGCTGGATAGAGTAGTCTTGGTTGTAGGTTCTTGTTCTGCATTACTTTGAATATATCTTGCCATTCCCTTCTGGCCTCAAGTGTTTCTGTTGAGAAATCCAATGTCATCCTTATGAGGGCTCCTTTGTAGGTGATAGCCTTTTTTTCTCTAGCAGCTTTTAAAATTTTCTCTTTATCCCTTAGCTTTGGTATTTTAACTATGATGTGTCTTGGTGTAGATCTTTTTGGGTTTCTCTTTAATGGAGTTCTGTGTGCTTCTCGAATGTGTGGAATGTTTCCCAGCCTTAATTTAGGGAAGTTTTCTGCTATGATTTGATTGAACAAAGTTTCCATTTCCTGTCCTCTCTCCTCTTCTTCAGGCACCCCTATGATGCGAATGTTGTTTCTCTTCATGTTGTCACAGAGCTCCCTTAGAGTTTCCTCACATTTTTTGAATCGCTTTACCTTTTTCTTCTCTGCTTCTGTGCCTTTGTTTATTGTGTCCTCTAACTTGCTGATTTGATCCTCAGCGTCATTCATCCTGCTTTTAATTCCTTCCATTGTGGTCTTTAGTTCTGATACTTTATTTGTCATTTCTGTCTGATTCTTTTTTATTATTTCAATTTTCTTTTTTATACTTGTTATCTCTCTATTTAGGTGTTCATAATGACTATCCATTGTTGCTCTAATTTCTTTGAACATCCTAACTATCATTATTCTAAATTCTGCTTCTGGTAATTTGGTTATATGTGGTTCATTCAGGTCCTTCTCTGGGGATTTCTCTTGATTCATTTGGTTTGCATTCCTCTGCCTGCCCATTTTGTCTGTGTATAAGCAAGTTGTGGCCACTGGAGTCCAGTAGGTGTTGCCTTTGTGTTCTCTAGGTGTGGTCTGTCTGCAGGCCCACCACCCCCTCTGCCGCTGCCTAGGGCGGTTGGGTATGGGCGTTGCCAGCGCCGGCCCACTGTGGCTGTTGCTGTGATTTGTGCCTCTCCTCTTCTGGGAGGGGCTGTCACTCAAGCCATAAGCCTCAGCACCAAGGGTAGAGGTGAGCACCTTTGCTCCACTGGGGACCCAGCCTGTTTCCGGGCTTCCCCCCAGCACCTGCGGTTAGAGCCTCTTCGCCACAGTTTTGCAGGTTGGTCGGGGCGTCTGATGTGCTCTCAGCTGTGAGCCTTTTCCTTGTTGGAGCTTTAGCCCCACCCTCGAGGTCAGGGCCCTCCTGAGCAGGGTCGCCAACCAAGGTTTATTGGGCCAGGCGTGGCTGCTGGTGTGTGCTCAGCTGCGAACTTCTGCTCGTCCCAGGCTCTATCCCGCCCCCACGTTCTGAGCCAACTCGCGCTCGCAGGATGGCAAACCACGGTTTCTCCAGCCAGTCGGGGCTGGTGTCACAAGCTCAGTCGTGAGCCCCCGCCTGTTCCTGGTCCTAGCCCCATCCCCGCGATCAGGGCTGGCTTGCGCAGGGTCGCAGAGCAGATATCTGCCTGTGCCTGGCCTCCCGCTTTTCCCCATCAGGTGGGGTTACAGGCGGGCCCGCAGCTGCCGGACCACTTTCGCACATCCCCTCCGCCCTTGCTGGGCTAGACTGAGCTCACACCAGCTGGGCCTCCGCCCACACCGATAGAACCACGTTTCAGCGTCCTGCCTCCACCATCCCTCAGAAACCCTCAGCAGAGTAGGAAGGGCCCTAATACGCCATACTGTAGACCTGGGAGCTCCCTCCCTCTAAGCAGTTCTGCTCTAATTGCCGTGGGAGAGCTTGTTTGGCTGGTGTCCTGTCTCCCTTTGCTGGTATTGCTAGTTCCAGGGGAAATATTCGTTTTTGATTAGGGAAGTGACTTAGCATAGGGGTTAGGGTGGCTGTCCCTCAGAGTGTTTGTCCCTGTGCCTTCATTCCACACTCTCTTCCTGCTGCTCTAGTCCTCTCCTCTGTCCCTGTTCCCCGGAGCCCCGGGTGCGTGGTTGTGAGAGAGGTTTTCTGCGCTGTCCCTTTAAAAAGAATCCTGGGTCTGAGAAAACTGTCTCTTTCTCACAAATAGTATCCTCACTTGTTTCACAGCTCAATACTGTCCAAACGCCTCTTCTAGGCTCTGGGGCTGCAGGCTGGGGTTTTGTTCCTGGGACCCAGGTCCCTCCTTCTCCGCCAAACTCTCCTCCTGGCACAAGTGTCTCTCCGGGCTGTCGTTAGCTCCGGGGAGCTGGGCAGCTCTCTCCGCGTTTTCACTTTTCCTACCAGTCTCAATGTGGCTTCTTCAGTGTTCCTTGGTTGAAGAGTCCACTTAGTTTAGTTCAAAGTTGGTTTATCCAGATGATGGTTCTTAAAATTGAGTTATAATCCATTTGATTCTGGGAGTTGGAAGTTGGTATGTCCGCCTATTCCGTTGCCATCTTGCTCCTCCTGTATTGCAACATTTTAAGGCAACACTCAAGTTGTTATATTTACACAGTTAATTTATCAGACTTAACAATAGTTATTCAGGTATGTGATGGAAAGTTTTGGCTTATTCAGTTGATTTAAGTTACAGAGGAAAATCAAATACATCACACATTCAGATGCAGTTGAAATTGTTTAAGCAAATTTAATTAAGGTGTAAATGTCACTGATTGTTTGAGCAAGTTTTTTTTTTTTTCTGGACTTGAGTTAATCAAACTTTAATTGAAGAAAAAACAATGGTTCTGTTCTTATTACATTTATAAATTGAATAATAAGATTGGTAAGTTGAACTTAATCTTTCAGGAAAGCTATGTTTCAAAAAGTGTGTCCTCACTAAATTGAATATTAATTTAAAAAATTATAACTATCCATAGTGTTTTTACATGCACACCCTCACCACACCACACGGTGTGAAAGCTTCACTGATGGGGGCTCACTTCCCATGGAGCCAGCAAAGTCGCTCTCAGGAAACTCTCAGTCAGAAAGATGTTTTTCTTTCAATCTGACCTTTTGGTAGTGTGGACTGTGCAGGTTTTTGGAGACAGACTGGTGAGTTAACTTTACTTCTACGAGACTCAGTTCTCTTTTCTATAAAATGGGAATAAAAGAAAGCTTGCCCCAGAGGTTTGTACAGAGAATGAAGTAAGAGGGTGTGTGCAAGCACAGCGTGCAAACAAGCATGCACGGAGCACTCAGTGCAGAGAGCTGTTGCAGTGTGCGCAGAAGCAGATGGTGGTCACAGGAGAAGTTGTCACTGTTTCTGGTTCTCAATTTCCAGAGGCACTAGGCCTGGGCACAAGGAGAAGCAATGAAAAAGCCAAACTGAAGTGGGGGTGGTCAGTGGGCCTTCCACTCTCATCTGTCTGCATGACTGTCGACTGTCCTCTCCCTGGCCCAGCCATCCCAGATGATACAGACCGTTGTCTGAGTGTTTCCAGGTGGCGGTGGAAAGATACAGCACTTAGGCCTCAGAGAAACTCGTTTTCAGACCCTGGCTCTGCCCTTCCTCCTGGGTGGTTTATTGACCTCACATCTCTGTGGGGCAAATTTTATCCCAGGATATATTCTTTTTTATATATATATTTTATTATTATTAATTCTAATGGGGTGACACCAATAAATCAGGGTACATATGTACAATGAAAACATCTCCAGGTTATCTTATCATTCAATTGTGTTGCATACCCATCACCAAAAGTCAAATTGTCCTCTGTCACCTTCAATCTGGTTTTCCCTGTGTCCCTCCCCTCCTCCCTATCTCACTCTTCCCTCCCTCCCCCCATCCCATAACCACCACTCTCTTGTCCATGTCTCATACCCTCACTTTCATGTCCCACCTATGTATGTAATCGTGCTGTTCTCAGTTTTTCTTTTTTTCTGATTTATTTATTTCACTCCGTATAATGTTATCAAGGTACATCCATTTTGTTATAAATGATCCGATGTCATCGTTTCTTATGGCTGAGTAGTATTCCATAGTATATATGTACCATAGCTTTTTAATCCACTCGTCTTCTGACGGACACTTGGACTGGTTCCAGATCTTCGCTATTGTGAACAATGCTGCCACGAACATGGGGGCGCATTTCTTCTTTTCGAACAGTGCTATGGTGTTCTTAGGGTATATTCCTAAAAGTGGGATAGCTGGGTCAAAAGGCAGTTCGATTTTTAATTTTCTGAGGAATCTCCAAACTGTTTTCCACAGTGGCTGCACCAATCTGCATTCCCACCAGCAGTGCAGAAGGGTTCCCTTTTCTCCACATCCTCGCCAACACTTATTCTGTGTTGTTTTGCTGATAAGTGCCATTCTGACTGGTGTGAGGTGATATCTCATTGTGGTTTTAATTTGCATTTCTCTAATGATTAGTGATGTTGAGCATTTTTTCATATGCCTATTGGCCATCTGTATGTCCTCTTTGGAGAAATTTCTATTCATTTCTTTTGCCCAGTTTTTGATTGGGTTGTTTGTCTTCCTGGTGTTGCGTTTTATAAGTTCTTTATAAATTTTAGTTATTAACCCCTTATCAGATGTGCTGTCGAATATGTTCTCCCATTGTGTGGTTTGTCTTTTTATTCTGTTCCTATTGTCTTTAGCTGTGCAAAAACTTTTTAGTTTGATATAGTCCCATTTGTTTATCTTGCCTTTTATTTCAGTTGCCCGTGGAGATAAATCGGCAAATATACCGCTGCTACAGATGTCGGAGAGCTTGCTGCCTATGTTTTCTTCTAAGATGCTTATGGTTTCACGGCTTACATTTAAGTCTTTTATCCATTTTGAGTTTGTTTTTGTGAATGGTGTAAGTTGATGGTCTAGTTTCATTGTTTTGCAGGTAGATGTCCAATTTTCCCAACACCATTTGTTAAAGAGGCTGTCTTTACTCCATTGTATGTTCTTTCCTCCTTTGTCAAATATCAGTTGTCCATAAAGGTGTGGGTTTATTTCTGGGTTCTCTGTTCTGTTCCATTGATCTATGTGCCTGTTCTTATGCCAGTACCAGGCTGTCTTGAGTATAATGGCCTTATAGTAAACCTTGATATCAGGAAGAGTGATAGCTCCTGCTTTATTTTTTCTTTTTAAGATTGCTGAGGCTATTCGTGTTCTTTTTTGGTTCCATATAAATTTTTGGAATATGTGTTCTATATCTTTGAAGTATGTCATTGGTATTTTAATTGGTATTGCATTGAATTTATAAATTGCTTTGGGTAATATAGACATTTTAATGATGTTTATTCTTCCTAGCCATGAGCACGGTATATGCTTCCACTTGTTTGTATCTTCCTTGATTTCTTTTATCAATGTTCTATAATTTCTGAGTACAAGTCCTTAACCTCCTTGGTTAAATTTACTCCTAGGTACTTTATTTTTTTGGCTGCAGTAGTGAAGGGGATTGTTTCCTTAATTTCTTTTGCTGATATTTCATTGTTGGTGTATAGAAATGCCTCTGATTTCTGAGTATTAATTTTATATCCTGCCACCTTGCTGAATTCATTTATAAGGTCCAGTAGTTTTTTGACTGAGACTTTAGGGTTTTCTATATACAATATCATATCATCTGCAAATAATGACAGTTTTACTTCTTCTTTTCCAATTTGTATGCCTTTTATTTCTTCTTCTTGTCTGATTGCTGTAGCTAGGACTTCCAGAACTATGTTGAATAAGAGTGGTGAAAGTGGGCAACCCTGCCTGGTTCCTGATCTTAAGGGGATTGCTTTTAATCTTTGTCCGTTGAGTATGATGTTTGCTGTCGGTTTATCGTAGATGGCCTTTATCATGTTAAGGAATGATCCCTGTATTCCCACTTTACTGAGAGTTTTGAGCATGAATGGGTGCTGGATTTTATCAAATGCCTTTTCTGCATCTATTGAAATTATCATGTGATTTTTGTCCTTCCTTTTGTTTATGTTGTGAATCACATTGATTGATTTGCGAATATTGAAACAGCCTTGCCTCTCCAGAATAAATTTCACTTGATCGTGGTGTATGATTTTTTTCATATATTGCTGGAACCAGTTGGATAATATTTTGTTGAGAATTTTAGTGTCTATATTCATCAGGGATATAGGCCTATAATCTTCTTTCTTTGTGTTGTCTTTGCCCGGTTTTGGGATCAGAATTATGCGCGCCTCATAAAAGGAGTTTGGAAGTCTTCCTTCCTCTTGAATTTTTTGAAATAGCTTGAGGAGAATAGGAGTTAGTTCTTCTTTGAATTTTTGGTAGAATTCACTTGTGAAGCCATCAGGCCCAGGACTTTTCTTTTTTGGGAGTTTTTTGATAACTGTTTCTATCTCATTTGTTGTAATTGGTCTGTTTAGGTGTTCTGATTCTTCCAGATTGATTTTTGGAAGTTTATATGATTCAAGAAATTTCTCCATTTCACCAAGATTGTCTAATTTTTTGGCATATAGTTCTTCATAGTATTTTCTTACAATGCTTTGTATTTCTGTTGTGTCAGTTGTTATATCTCCACTGTTCTTTCTAATTTTATTTATTTGAGTCCTCTCTCTTTTTTTCTTGGTGAGTCTAGTTAAAGGTTCATCAATCTTGTTTACCTTTTCAAAGAACCAGCTTGTGGTTTCATTGGTTCTCTGTATTGTTTCCTTAGCCTCTATGTCATTTATTTCTGCTCTGACCTTTATTATTTCCTTCCTTCTACTTGTCTTGGGTTTTATTTGTTGTTGTTTTTCTAGTTCTTTTAGATGCAGGGTCAGGTTGCTTATTTGAGCTTTTTCTAGCTTCTTATGATATGCCTGTAGTACAATAAACTTCCCTCTCAGAACTGCTTTTGCTGTGTCCCATAAATTTTGAGTTGATGTATGCTCATTATCATTTGTTTCTAGAAACTTTTTTATTTCTTCTTTGATCTCATTGTTAATCCATTCATTATTTAATATCATGCTATTTAGTTTCCAAGTGTTTGAGTATTTTTCAGTTTTTCTTTTGTGGTTAATTTCTAGTTTCATGGCATTGTGATCCGAGAAAATGCTTGATATGATTTCAATCTTCTTAAATTTATTGAGACCATTTTTGTGTCCTAACATGTGGTCTATCCTAGAAAACGTACCATGAGCGCTTGAGAAGAATGTATATTCTACTGCTTTAGGATGAAAAGTTCTGAAGATATATTAAATCAAGTTGATCTAGTGTATCCTTTAAGTCTGCTGTTTCATTAATTTTCTTTCTTGAGGATCTATCCAGTGTTGTTAGAGGGGTATTGAAATCCCCTACTATGATAGTATTGCTGTTAATCTCGCCCTTTATATCCATCAAAGTCTGCTTTATGTATGTCGGGGCTCCTATATTTGGTGCATAGATATTTACAATAGTTATATCTTCCTGTTGAATTGTTCCCTTTATCATTATGTAGTGTCCTCCTTTATCTCTTACTACAGCCTTTGTTTTAAAGTCCATTTTGTCTGATATAAGTATTGCTACCCCTGCTTTATTTTCATTTCCATTTGCATGAAATATTTTTTTTCCATCCTTTTACCTTCAGTCTATGAGCATCTTTTGTTTTAAGGTGTGTCTCTTGTAGACAGCATATGTATGGGTCCTGTTTCTTTATCCATGCAGCTACCCTATGTCTTTTGATTGGATCATTTAATCCATTTACATTTAAGGTTATTATTGATATGTAGTTGTTTATTGCCATTTTATTCTTTAAAGCTGTATTCTTCTTTTGCTCTATTCATTCCTCCCTTTAAACTGTTCACAAGAGGCCCCTTAGTATCTCTTGCAGAATTGGTTTGGTTTTTATGAATTCCTTCAGGCTTTCTTTTTCTGGGAAGCTCTTTATTTCTCCTTCAATTTTAAATGTTAGCCTTGCTGGATAAATTAGTCTTGGTTGTAGGTTCTTGTTCTGCATTACTTTGATTATTTCTTGCCATTCCCTTCTGGCCTCAAGTGTTTCTGTTGAGAAGTCCGATGTCATCCTTATGGGGGCTTCTTTGTAGGTGAAAGTCTTTTTTTCTCTAGCAGCTTTTAAAATTTTTTCTTTATCCATTAGCTTTGGTATTTTAACTATGATGTGTCTTGGTGTAGATCTTTTTGAGTTTCTCTTTAATGGAGTCTGTGTGCTTCTTGAATGTGTGGAGTGTTTCCCAGCCATAATTTAGGAAAGTTTTCTGCTATGATTTGATTGAACAAAGTTTCCATTTCCTGTCCTCTCTCCTCTTCTTCAGGCACCCCTATGATGCGAATGTTGTTTCTCTTCATGTTGTCACAAAGCTCCCTTAGAGTTTCCTCACATTTTTTAAGTCTCTTTTCCTTTTTCTTCTCTGCTTCTGTGCCTTTGTTTATTGTGTCCTCTAACTCACTTATTCAATCCTCAGCGTCATCCATCCTGCTTTTAATTCCTTCCATTGTGGTCTTCAGTTCTGATACTGTATTTGTCATTTCTGTCTGATTCCTTTTTATTATTTCAATTTCATTTTTTATACTTGTTATCTCTTTATTTAGGTGTTCATAATGACTATCCATTGTTGCTCTAATTTCTTTGAACATCCTAACTATCATTATTCTAAATTCTGCTTCTGGTAATTTGGTTATATGTGGTTCATTCAGGTCCTTCTCTGGGGATTTCTCTTGATTCATTTGGTTTGCATTCCTCTGCCTGCCCATTTTGTCTGTGTATAAGCAAGTTGTGGCCACTGGAGTCCAGTAGGTGTTGCCTTTGTGTTCTCTAGGTGTGGTCTATCTGCAGGCCCCCACCCCCTCTGCTGGTGCCTAGGGTGGTTGGGTATGAGCGTTGCCAGCCCCGGCCCACTGTGGCTTTTGCTGTGATTTCTGCCTCTCCTCCGTGGGAGGGGCTGTCACTGAAGCCACAAGATTAGCACCAAGGGTAGAGGTGAGCACCTTTGCTCAGCTGCGGACCCAGCCTATTTCCGGACTTCCGCCCAGAACCAGCAGTCGGAGCCTGCTCGCTACAGTTCCACGGGTTAGGCGGGGCTTTTGACGTGCTCTCAGCTGTAAGCTTTTGCCCGTCCGGAGCTTTAGCCCCGCCCTCAAGGCCAGGGCCCTTCTGCGCAGGGTCGGAAACCAAGGTTTATTGGGGCGGGCGTGTTTGCTGGCTTCCGCTCAGCTGCGTACTTCCGCTCATACCGGACTCTACCCCGCCCCGCGTTCGGAGCCCGCTCGTGCACGTGTGAATGCTATCCGCGGTTTCTCCGGCCGGATGGGGATAGTAGCATGGGCTCAGCTGCGAGCCTCCACTCGTCTCGGGGTCCATCCCGTTCCCGCGCTCGGAGCCCGCTCGCACATGTACACTGGCCTACCACGGCTTCCCCGGCCCAAGGGGGCGGGGGAGGGGGCTGGTAGCGTGAGCTCAGCCACAAGCCCCCGCCCGTCCCTGGTCCTAGCCCAGTCCCCGTGGTCAGGGCCGGCTTGCGCAGGGCCTGCCCGTTCCTGGCCTCCCGCTTTGTCCCCGTTAGTGGGATTAAAGGCAGGCCCGCAGCTTCCGGACTGCTTTCGCGCATCTCCTCCGACCCTCTGGGCTAGACCGATCTCCCACCGGCTTGGCCTCTGCCTACGCCGACAGAACCACCTTTCAGCGTCCTGCCACCTCAAAACCTTAAGCAGCCCTCAGCAGAGTAGGAAGGGACCTAATACTCCACACTGTAGGCCTGGGAGCTCCCTCACTTGTTTCACAGCTCAAAACTGTCCAAACGCCTCTTCTAGGCTCTAGGACTGCAGGCTGGGGCTTGGTTCCTGGGACCCAGGTCCCTCCCTCTCCGCCAAACTCTCCTCCCGCCACACGGGTCTCTCTGGGCTGCCGTTTGCTCCGGGGAGCTGGGCAGCCCTCTTCGCGTTTTCGCTATTCCTACCAGTCTCAATGTGGCTTCTTCTGTGTTCCTTGGTTGAAGAGTCCACTTAGTTTTGTTCAAAGTTGGTTTATCCAGGTGATGGTTCTTAAAATTGAGTTGTAATCCACTTTGGTTCTGGGAGTTGGAAGTTGGTACATCCGCCTACTCCTTCGCCATCTTGCTCCTCCCCCCAGGATATATTCTTTTGCCCTAGTTAATATGGCTGTCTGCACCAACCCAGGTTATCTGGTTAGCTTTTCTATGCTGACTCAACTAAGGAGCAGGAGGCCCAGCCTCCAGGTCTGTACTTTGACATGTAAGTCAAACCCTTTCTCTTCCCTTAGACTCAGTTTTATCATCTCCAGATTGGGTGTGACAGTATCTACTCTGCTCCCAGCTGACCCCCACCCGCACCTCCTGTGGCTCAGATGGCTCATGCAAGTGGAGGAGGTACTGTATATTCCTGTGTAGAAGATACACCCTTTTAAAAAAAATTTGGGGTCTAAAAATTGGATGCATCTTATACAGTGGTTGTAGTTTTTTTTTTTTTTTTACTTGCATTTCCCGCTTCTTCGCACTTGTCTTTGAGCTCATTGTTTCATGTGGGATAACATCAAGATTGAGATCATTGTCAAGGCATTTAAGAAGTGTGGCATTTCAAATGCCATAGATGGAATTGAGAACAAGGCAATATATGAAGACAGTGATTTGTCATCAAACTTGAGTTCAATAACTTTATGTAATACCTTTTTTTTTTTTAATTTCGGGCCCCCAAATGAAGGTGCATCTTATATATGGGGAAATACTGTAATTTGCCCTAGCAGACCCAGAAGGTCTGAGGACTGTACAGAATTCTTGGGCCTCTTCTCAGCCTGACAGGAAGTTGGACGCCTTGAGCTTCTGAGAGCTGATCATTGGCCTCCATTCTGGCCAGGTTTGTGGACAGAAGGAGACAGCCACTTGCAGGGTTGGGTTCTGGGTCACCCATTCATTAACCCAGTGCTCCCTCCTTCAGAGCAAAAGCTGCCGAGGTAGGAGCAGAAGGGGAACCCCTGGGATACCAATGGTATCCCGCCTTGGCTCGGATTTTCCCCTTCCCCTCAGGCACCTTTAGCTCCTTGATACTGGACATCTATGCAGGGGCGTCTGTTCCTTAGACCTGGGATGGGCACAAGACCCTCTCCTGGAGTCTGGTTATCCTGCATCCAGGTTGTGCAACCTCAATCAACCATGCCCTTGCTCACTGAAGCTGCAACTGAATCCTCTTCCTTAAGGTCAGCTCAAGCCTCTCCTTTCCTCCAGGAAGCCCTCTGGGTTCCTCCAGCCCTCAATTGAACTTTTCCCTTCTTGGAGAGTCTCAGCTCACAATCTGCCCTACTCTGACCTTACTGTTTAACTTGACAACAGCCCAGGTAGGGAGCTTCTGAAGGGAAGGCTCAAAACACCTCCTTCCCTACCTTGCCAACAGCCCTCAGCTGGGATGAGATCAGAGGGTTTTAAGACACTGGCTGGTTGGGGAAACATGAAGTGGGGTATTGGGGTAAGGGGTCCTGCTGTGCTCCTCACAGCCTCGGCTTCTAAGAGGCTGCAAAAGCGGGACATGAGGTCCCCACAATGAGGCCCAAAGCACGTTGGAGAGTGAAAACATTTATGTACAGAGGGCCTCATAGGTTCAGATGGCCCTATCCCTGAAGCCATCTGACAGAATGGGTTTGATTCCCTGTTGCATGCAGAAGAGATGTCCAGGTATTCAGATATCCAAAGAAAAGTTGGATTTTCTGAGAGCAAACATGGAAGCTCAGGCTCTGACCCCCAATCTCTTTAGTCTCTATCTCTGACTTTACTGGACCTGGGTGCAGGGTGGGACTGGCACAAGGTGGTGGGTAAGCACCTACCCACAGCCTTTCCGTGCTCCCTTTAAGCCTTCTCTGCTTGAGACAGAGGCAGACAGGAGGGAGGCAGAGCAGAGAAGCAAAGCTGCAGACTCTGCATCTGGTCAGACCCTCATGGACTGTGATGAGTGGTGTCCGGAGGCCCAGGGGAGCAGGGTGGGAGTGAGTGCAAGCCCAGCCTTCCTCTACCCTGCAGCCCCACAGCAGCACACACCCCATCAATTCCTGTCCCATGTTCTTTCCTGAAACTCCAGAGAGAGCCATGATCTGAGCATCTTGGGAGCTTCCCCAATTCCATAACAGCCTAACAATGAGACTGGAATAAGAGCAACATCGGCCAGAGGCTACAGTGCAGCTCAGAGGCCCCCACCTCCTTTCCTGCACTGTAACTGGAAAGCCATGCTCTGAGCTTGTGCTCACCTGGCTCCCTTTCTTCAGAAATCCCTCATTCTTTCTTCAGGAATCCCTCATCCTTGCCTTTAGTGAGCTGCAGTGGAAAGGCCTTCCCCTCTCTGTACAATTGTTCCCTGGCCCATGTTCCTTCTGTTTCCTCTTCTTACCTGACACTAATGGGGGAAATATAGCCCATCAGCATTCCTTCCCACCAGCCCTGCCAGGGGAGGAGGTGTGTGTGTGTGTGTGTGTATCTTCTCAAGAAGGGACAGGCCTTTCCTATCAGATAGGCAGGGACCCTGCCTCACCCAGCAGAGCTTTCAGAAAAGTGACCCCCAACACCAAGGCCTCAGCGACCCCATGGGCGGATTTAGGAAGTGAAAGATTCTGGCAGTCACAAGGACCCAGACCAGCTCAGTGGCCACCTCCACCCCAGAGCATGGCCAGTGTCACCTGCAGGTGGGGAGCTCTGAAGCAAAAGCAGGGCCAGGGGGGAATGGTGGGGGTGACAGGTCAGGGCTGGCAGCCAGAGTCCTGTACACAGGGGCAAGCTTCACAGATGCTCAGCAGTGGCAGGGAGTGGGGAGAGGCGTCACAGACTAACTATAGATAGAGGGAAACTGAGGCTCAGAGAGAGTCAGGGCTCTGATGAGGTAAGGACTGAAAATAGGTGCTTGGATTTTATTTTTACAATGTATCATGCCATGTTGTTTCAAAATCAATAGCTGAAATGTGCATTCATCTCTCTTCATTGCCCACCACCCAGAAACTCCCGGGACCAGCCCCTGTGCTGAGGCTTGTGAGATCTAGGACACAGGGGGCCTGCTCCCCCTGAGGCCAGGAAGGACCTACTTACTGTACAGAGACTGCACAGGTTCCTCAGGCTGATAACTACAAAAAAGATAACTATGGCCCAACACAGCGGGGTACGGGGGAGGGATAGAAACAGAAAGAGGAAATTTTACTTACTCTCTTCACCTTACCTCCTCCCCAAAAGGTTCGGGGTGGCTTGAGGTTGTGTGTCCACAAAGGTTGCTAGGTTATGATCTGATTTTGAAGGGTTACCGGGATTCAAAGAGGACAGGATGGAAACAGGTTATGTGCAAACAGATCCGGACATGGGTGGGGCCTGGCAAAGCCCAAGGTGTCTGGAACAGAGGGGCTGTGGGCGAGGCTTGACGTGAAGGTGGACTCTGTTTAGACTACCTGTTTGCTAGTCTGCTGTGGGCACCAGAGTGTATACACTGCCCCTCCAGAGGTGGAGCTTCTTGGCCTTAGTTGCTGTGTTGTTTTGGTAATGCTGTATAACAAACTTCCCCTAACTTGGTGGCTTGAAATAATAAACATTGAACTCACTGTTCTCTGTGTCAGGAATTTAGGCTGGGCTCTGCTGGGTGGCTCGTTGGTCTTAGCTGGGCTCACATCTCTGGGGGTGGGACAGTTATTGGCTGACTTAGGTCAGCCTGGCTGGGGTGGGGACAGATTCACTGTGCTACACAAGACTCCCCCTCCAGCAGGCTCATGCAAGTGTGGTCTCATGTGATGGCAGAGCATAGGAGACAGGCGGTGGTGCTAGAGCCCATGGTGAGCCTCTGCTCAAAGCATGTGTCATCGGCCAGCATCTGTTGGCCAAGACAAGTCACATATTTGGCCAGGGGTCTAGGGGCAGGGCAAGGCAGTGGGAGGTGGGAGGACTGCAAGGTTTACATGGAAAGAGCATGGACACAGGGAAAGTGAAATGTTGAGGTCATGAATGTGATCTGCCAGTCATTCTGCACACAGCCTGGGTGACTGGTCTACACCCGCATCCCTCAGTGGACACATAGCCAGCTGCCAGCACCTGTCTCAAACCCTGCCTTCTCAGGGGAACCCACCTCCTGACTTAGTTCTCAGCTCAGCACAACTGCATGGCGATGAGAAGGCTCAGGTGGTTGTGTGTGTTTGTAATAATGGTACAAGTGTGCACGAGGTGTTTGTGAATGGTGTATCGTGTGAGAGTACGTTAGTGTATACATGGGTGTGTGTGTGGCTGTGAGTGTGAATGCAATGAGTGTAAGTGTTTCTTTGTGAGTATGACTATGTTTGTGATTGTGTGAGTGTACATGAGGTATCTGAATGGTGTACTATGTGTAAGTGATTTAGTATATACATGGGAGTTGTTAGCGTATACATGGGCATAGACAGGACTGTGTGTGTGAATGTGGGAGTACACATGTTTCTGTGTGCATGCGTGTGTTAGTATATACATGGGTGTAGATGTGACTGTGTGTACAAATGAAAGAACACATGTGTTTCTCTGTGTGTGCATAAATGTGTGTTGCCACCTCAACCAGATGGTGGGAGATGGTGAAGGGCTGCCTGTTTCCTTATCATCCAGGTTGTGCTGGGCTGTGGAGCAGAAGGTGACCCAGACATGCTCCTGCCCTCCAGGACACCCTCCTGCCGACAGTGAGAACCCAGCACAGTGAGGCCCAGGACACAGAGGACACTGGACACAGGAGAGCACTGGTCCAGCTGGCAGCCAGGAAAGCCTTCCTGAAGAAGGTGAAGCTAGAATGGCGTCTAGACACTGAGTGGAAGAGGAGGACAGAACCCCGGTGTTCAGGCCAGTTGGAGACCCAGGGCTGGTGGTGAGGGCAGGGGACCTGTTTGATGAATGGTTGTGGCTACGCATAACTGAGCACAGAGTGAGAAGTTAGAGAAAGTAGGGATGAACCTGGAGAGGTCGACAGGGGCCAGGTCACCGTACCTTGGGTATCAGGTGAAAGATGGGGACAGCACTGACCCTAAGGTAGAATGTGGACTCTGTAGGGGGTTGGGCAGACCAGATGTGTGTGACATACCAGACGTATGTGACAACAATCCAGGGGGAGATAAGGATGATCTGGACAGGATAGAGGGGGTGGAACCAAAGAAGAGAGAATAGATTAGAGAAGTCATTTAAAACCTGTAGGACTGGGTGACCTGTGAGATGTGGCTCCCCAAGCAGAGTTGTCTTGGGCCCAGGGTTCCAGGCAGTGGCTGAGGGTGTGGGGTCCCTGGAAGGCTAAGGGGTAAGCTGGACTGGTGCTGGGAGATGGACTGCTGGCTAGAAGCCAGTGAGACATGGGCCAAGACAGCTCAGGAGCCAGGGTCTCCAGAGGTCAGGGTTCTGGACTCATGGGCTGGGCCTGGGCTGTAGACAGGCTGCAGGGCCCGGACTCCATGTAGCCTGAGGGCCCTAGCACCAGGACAGAGGGCTGCTCTTCCCTCTCCAGTAGCCTGGCACAGCCCTGACTCCCTTCCACCCCCACGCCCACCCCCACCCCAGTGGCTTTTTTATCTGGCACCGCCTATCATGGCTGCACTGCTTGACAAAGAGCAGCGGGATCTTGAAAAAGGCACCAAAGTAAGGAGACATCAAAGCATCTTCCTAGACCTGCACCCCAGTCCCCCCCAGCTCCAAAGCTTGCTTCAGATACTCACCCACATCACAGGCCTCAGGGGACTGACTGATCACCAGGCCGGCTCTGAGTCTCATTTCCCTACCTTGGGAACTTCAGTGACTGCCCTGCCTCCAACCTCCTGTTTCCCACCAGGAACAGAAGTCTCACCTGGGAACCTTTGGAGTCTTCTGCCCTGAGCCTCTGGTTGACACAGACTCAGAAAGCATCTCCTCCTCCCCCAGGGAGCCCTCTCACCCTGGGCCCCCTTTGAGGACCATGAGTGGCTGTGCTTGCCTTGACCTGGAGCAAGGGCTTCTCCACTCAGGCCCGAGTCTGGTCCAGCGTGCCTTCCTGAAGAACTGGCACTGGCTCCTGAGCAGCTGCTGAGGGCCATTTGGCCCTGGACCTCAAGTTGAGAACTCCCTAGTGGAAGGGTCGTGCTTTGGAGAAGCCCTTTCTTCTTTTATCTACAGGCAGAAGCTGGGGTTCAGAACGAACTCTGACTGCAAAATCTGTAGACCTGGGTTCCTGTCATTTGACTATGGGAAACCATTTTGGCTTCAGGTCCTTCAACTCTAGACTGGGAACAATCAGTCTCAAAAGGCTGGCTGATGATTCGAGTGAGGTCCTACATGCGAAAGTATTGAAGAGAGCCTGAAGCATAGAAGGTGTTAATTTTTAAAAATTTATTAATTTATAATGTACATAAGTGATTGTGTGGTCCCTAGTCCTAGTACACAGGGAAGGGAAAGGAAGATCTGAGAGGGGCCGGACCTCAGAGAGTTTACAGCAGGTCCCTGTTCCACACCCTGTGCCAAAGACACAGGTCAGGTTTAATCCAGTCAGCAGGCTCCTGGGTGGAAGAGGTCAGTGCTGAGAGCCCAGACTGTCTCCCAAGGTTGCAGGGCTTATGATGCGAGATGTTGTGAATGCTGGGTTGTCAGGAAAGAGGAAGGTGAACAGGGCTGAGCAGGATATGAGGATTTGGAAGACCAAGAGGATGGAAATAAGGACCCTTATCCTGGTGCGGTGTTGGGTGTAAGCTTTTCAGGAGGCTGCTGCCTCTGGAAGGGAGGGAGAAGAGACTTTGGTCTAGGACTCCTGCATATCTTGATTGACAAGGGGCATGTCCTATAGGCCAGACCCAGAGAGACCAAACCATCCAAACTGCAGGCCCCAGGCCAGGTCCCCTGGGTTCACATTCCTGAGGCAGCACAGTCTTGGGCTTCTTGGGTATCTTGAAGCTTTTGCTGCCACAGATGCATTTGGTAAAAGCCAGTGCCTTTGCTGCTGAAACTAGGAGTTTAAGGGAAGAAGGGAGACATCACCAACCTCTAACAGCAGGACTGGGAACCAGGGGGCATAGAAGCTACATGTCAATCAGAGGGTGCCAGGGATGTGACTCTCTCTGTGACCTGCAGAAGCAAGCCCCGGGGCTCCTGAGCAGGGGGAACAGGGCAGGTCAAGATGCAGAGGGGTGGGCAGAACCAGTGAGAGGCAGACATGCTGGGGCCCTAGAGGCAGGGCCTGCATGTGGCTTTTCCCTCAGAATACAGCCAGGGCCTGGACCTGTCATGGCGAGAAAATTTTGGCACATTAGTTTGATGAGCGATATCTGGAGTGAGATCCAGTCACAGAGACAGGATGACAAAGACACAGAAAAGATGAGAGGTGACCAAACAGGCACACTCAAGGAAGAACACCTAAGAGATAATAGAAATGGAAATGTGTGAGAGGGGAAAATAAAATGGAGCAGAAACGGAGAAGGGGAGAGAGAGAGATAGTGTCTCCACCAAGTCCCAAAATAGCTGCTGCGGCTGCTGGTGCCGGCAGCTGCCCTGAGACAGCCCCTTAATTCGGGCTGCGTTCAGCATTTTCTGAGCCCAGGGCGGGTGTTGCTGAAGACGGCACGTGTGCCGGGCCAAGGTTGTCAGAAAGCGCCCAGCTGGAGCTAGCATGTGTACCGGGTTGTGGCTTCCTGCCCCAGGCCCCCACACCTCTTCTATATCCAGCCCTGTACATCAGCTCAGCCCCTGGATGCTGCTGGCTCCTATGAAGGAGGTGGTGCCAGTTCCAGGAGGTCAGGGCCTTTGCTGCTCCTGTGGGGACTGAGCTGAAGGAGCAGGAAGTTGGTGGTGATGGGAGGGAGTGGATGACGATTGCACTTGGGAAAGAGACAGTGCTTATGTGGGCTGACCTGTCTGCTCATGCCTTCTCTCCAAGTTGTGAGTCCCAAGCAGCTGTGACTTAAGGTCCCATCTTCTGTTCAACCCATTCCCCTATTGCCTAGGAAGAAGGACTGGTCCTTCGTCTTAAAGGAGCACAGCCTCTGGTCCAGCTGGATGTGAACCAATGTCTGGCGAGACCCCATTTCCCTTAAGGAGAAAATGGAAACACCTGCTGGTCCTCATGCCATGAGAAATGTTTGTTAGGTGTCAAGAGCTTTCCAACAGCATGAAGATCAAAACCAGCATAGAGGGAGAACTGAGTCAAACAGCCAGCACCTCACCTCCCCTGCTCCATCACATGGAATATATGAAAATGTCATACAGGCTTATACTACATCTGTGCCTGGAACACTCTGTCCTGAATCAATTCTAAAATAGGAATTGGTCATCTGTTGGAAAGTGCCCTCAGACCCAAAAGAAAAAGGGAAGGACTTAATCTTTGTTGAGCCCATATTTACGTGCCAGGCATTGTGTTACGTCATTTAATGCTACAACAGACCTGTGATGTTTTTTTGTTTTTTGTTTTTTTTACCTGTGATGTTTTTATTGTAATGTTTTCCTCCAAGTATGGTAACAATGGTTTAAAGGGGTTGGATAACTCACCCAAGGTCACCTAACTGCTTAGTGAAGGAGCTAAGGTTCAATCCTGATCTGCTTGCCTTCAAAACTCATGTCATTATGCCAGTTGACCTAGGGGATGCCAGGGAAGGCCTGCTTCTAGAAGCAAGGCTGAGGACTATCACGGAAAGTAAACAGTTTTTGTTTAGGAGACTTGGGGGAGAATGATACACAGGGCAGTTCTGCTTGACCTTGGTGCACCTGTGTTCAAGGGGTCAGGTGGTGGGCAGAGGAGTCGGCAGAAAGCTTAATACAATTGGGTCAAGATTTGAGAGCTGTCATAGGTCAGGTTCACCTGGAAGTGAACTCTGAGAAGATTACTAAGCATCACATTTCTTTGGGAGTGGTGCCAGGGACAATGTCTGTGGGGGAGAAAAGGGACAGGATTGGGCAGAGGGAGGCATTGGGCTCATTAAAATCTCAATGAAGCCTTAGCTGATTCCATAGGGGCTCTGGAACCAGAATGGTCCTTCAGTGTTGTCTCAAGTTGGGGGAGGGAGCTGAGCCTTTACACACTGTCATTGACCTTTCATTGGGTGTTGACTGCCCAGGGCAGGGGATGTGTCCTTGGATAAGGATGCTTCCTTCCGCTGAGACCATTCCCAAGAGAGTAGATGGATGAGAGCTACCAGACAACCACCTCCCCAAAGCTAGGACAATATATTCTGTGGGGGGCATCCAGGCAGTCCAGTGCTGCATTCATGACAAGGTTTCTCAGTTGTCCAAGGGAGAGAGGTAGCAGGGAAGGCCACCTCCAGGACAGACAGAGAAGTACCTACAGACCATGGATGATATTTCTTAGGGGCAATGCTCTTACTGATAATGGGATAAAGGCAGGGAAGCTGAGTGGAGGAGTTATGAAAGGAAACTTAAAGTTTGGATATGTCCCCTCTGCTCTCTGTGCCAGGCAAAAAAGGTGCCCAGGATGGAAGCCAAGGAGGAAAATCACAGCTGAGTCATCAGCTGGCTAACATGTCCTCTAGGAAAACTCCGAGAGCCTTGCCTTGTGTGGGCTGCATAAGGGGTGAGGGGGGATAAAGAGAGAGAGAATGGAAGAGACCGTACAGGACAAGTGGGTCCTGTATCAGGGCACTTCCATTCTGGCTGGGGGTGCAGCTTCACAGGCAGGAGCAGGCATGGAGCAGCACACAGTGTGCTCCCACCTGGTCTTGGATGATTCTGCCAGCTGTTGTAGTAAAGTAATTCAGAGAAGGGATCCAGCAAGGCAGGAGAGTCCAGGAGAGATCCTCAGAACAAAAGACAACATAGGATGAGTTTTGAATAATGGAGAGGAGTTAGGCAGGCAGTATCTTTCTCCCTGAAACGTCCTCTCACTTCCCTGCCCTGCGACCTTGCAGGAAGGGAGTCAGTTCTCACTCAGGGCTGGTCCATCTCCAGATTAAGAGGTGACTCATAGAAACTCCCAGTTCTTTCTCATGCCTTTAGAACACCCCCATCCGCCACCCTGTCCTTTGCCATCTCAGGTACCTTGGATCTGTCCTTGGTGCTGAATCTCAGGGGCTTGTACGAGCCTTACCTTTGAAGGACCAGGTCTGCAAAGTTTCTATTTTTTTTTTCCTGTAAGAAAGTTCATAACATGAGCCTCTTCACAGAAGGTTGATGCATAAGAGTGGCATCCAACACCAGGAGACTTGCCTCAGGACACCCAAGCTCCACTCCCTCTGCCTGTTCCTAATTTCAAGTCTGAAAAGAATTCCTGACACTTTTAAGGCCTTTCCCATAAATCTTCCCATATGGGATGAACAAGTATGGGTTAATGGTTTCATTTTAAAGAAGAAAAACTAAGCAGGTAATAGTAAAGTGTCATCAAGGGAGACTATGACAAGGCTGTCCAATTCCAGGGCTTCTAATTTCTGCTCCTGCAATAAGCTCAGGGTTCCTGTCCCCACCAGCCCCCACCCCCCACAATCTACCAGCAAACACCACAGTGACCTCCTCTGCCACCATCCTTTACCTGCAGTTCTTCCAGCTTGAACATGAGTGCCTGTTTGAAGGAAGAAACAGGGCTTCGTCCTCAGGAAGCTCATGTTAGTCTGGACAGACAAGATTGTGACCCAGGGGCAGGGAAACACAGCAAGGTGAGCTGAAGGGGTCAGAGCATGAAGAGATAGGTCATGGAGACCTTCTGAAAGAGAGCACTCAGAAAGGCTTGCATCCCACTGTGGAAACAGGTCAGTGACCTGAAAGGAGTGTAAGTAAGGTGATGGGCTCCCTGTGGGAATGGGGGCCTGTGAGAACCAATAAGGATCCTATATCAATCTTCCCCACTGACAGACACTTGCTGTCTCCACTGCACAACCTCTTGCAAGCAGAGTCCTCCAGACACCCAGTGCCCTGGGTCAAGCTTGATATTTCCATTCCTAGAAGTCAAAAGCCCTTTTGAGGTCCACAAGCTGCCCCCCATATCCACTGCTAAAGACAGGCCTCCAGAGGGAACCTAGATCCCAACCTCACTCTTCCCCTTCCTCCCCCTAAGACTCTCCTCATGTCCCCAATGGCCTTGTGTCCCAGTAGAGCCCAAGCTCTATGTTGATCAGGTGTCCCTGATTCGAGAATACTCTTGAGGCAGCTGTGAGGATTCTACTTATGAGTGCCGACACTAACTGCCACTGGAGGAAAAACACAACTGACATACAAGTTAGTTGCAAGAATCACACAGGCAATTTATTACTCACAAATCCTTTTGGAGTGCCTGGGTACAGCTTAAGGGGGCCCCATTGGCATGCTCCTCTTGGCTGTCTTTTGTCAGAACTCAGAGCAATATGGAGACAGTCCATGTTCAAGTTGGAGTCTGGATGACTACCTCAGCAGGGAGCCCCTCAGCTTTAGTACCTTTTCTGGCCAACACCTTCTAACAGGTGTCAATCTACAGGATTATCATCTCAAATCACCTTTTTGGGAGTTCCTCAAAGGGAACCCTTTTTATGTTAATCTCCTGAAATGTTACATCAAGCCACTTTTAAGATGTTCCTAGGGAAGCCTTTTGTTTATGTTAACTTACAGAGTTATGACATCAAGCCACTTATCTATGTATAACTTCACACACACACTAACTGGGCCCTGCATGAAAGGCAGAGTCTGTTTATCACATCTGCATACACTATATTAATTCCTATCCAGATGGCATAACATTAATTTCCTTAATTAATTTTAATATTATATCTTAATTACTTTTATATGTCCCATATTTTTAATATTTCTATATATTTAATTACTATAACATTATATTACTGCAACACTTTGACAGGACATAACAAGCTGGTCTATGGGAACAGGGCTAATTTGTGTCAGCCACACTCCAAGCTTGTCCTTAGGTGTCAACATTTTCTTTTCTAAAATGTATGTAGTGAGGTGAAGGCTCAGGCTGGGCTCAAAATGAAGTTCAATCTCTGCACAGAGTCCAGAGTTAAGGGTTAGAAGGAGTCCCAACAGTGATGCAAATATGGTCTTCCTCTTTGGTCCTGGAAGGCAGGAATGGCCATGTAGCCCTATCCACATGGCTTTACTGTGTGTCTGTGTCTCTCTCCCTTCCTTGGGACCCAGCCCGGAGCTGGGTATTGTGGGGGGTAAAGGCAAAGTTCACCCTGGAGGAGCTCCAAGTTCATGAGGCCAGATGAGCTTTCCATGGGGAACAGTTCCCAGACATATTAGTTCATAATGGCCATAAAAAATTTACCACCCTTTAGTGGCTTAAAATAACCTGTATTTACTCAGTTTCTTATAGTTCTGGAGGTCAGAAGTCTAGCACAGTCTCACTGGGCTAAAATCAAAGTGCTGTCAGACTGTTGTGTTCCTTCTGGAGGCGTTAAGGGAGAATCAGTTCCCTTGCCCTTCTCAATTTCTAGAGGTCACCTGCACTACTTGGTTCATTCTACCTTCAGGATGGCCCTTGGCACCAATTCAATGCCAACAGGAATTCCCAATTTGGAGTGCAGTGAAGAAGGAAACTTTATTCAATGCAAAATAGCTCAATTGTGAGATGGCAGAGCTGTGAGGCAGCCCTGGGGCCAGGCCCCTCTGGCTAGACAACTCTGCTGTGCTCTGTGCTTTGCCTGCTCTGCTCTGTTCTCCGGAGACAGCATCAGCTGGGGAAATACAGTCTTCAGTCTTCTAGGAAAAGAAAAATTCCCTCTTAGAGCCAGAGGGGAGCTGGCTTCTATAGACAGAATTTCCCATCTCTGGTCCCTGATTGGTCTGCAAATAAGAACTCCAAATTCTCATGAGCAGTTTGATTGGTCCAAAAGGCACTATCCTGATTGGTCAAAATAGAGCTGCAATGAGTGGTCAGAGCTGAGCAGCTCTGATTGGGGAAAGCCTTAGTCCTACTGATTGAAATAGGATTCCAGGAACTCCTTTTTAAGAGCTGGCTCAGATGGCAGACAGACAGTGCAGGTAGGCAGTTCAGTGAAGAGGCAGGGAGCTCAGTTCAGGCTTCTCTAGTGTGTATAAAAGGGAGAGGTCCCTATGTAGAAATGGCTGCTAGGTTCTGTTTTGTTTGTTTGTTTTTTATTTGAGCCCAATTAGCCACCAGGAGCCCTTCTTAGCAGGTGTCTTCTGCCTCTGGGTTCATACCAGCAATGCTGGTTGTATTTTTCTAATCTGTCACTCTGACATGACTCATTTGCCACCTGCTTCCACTTTTAGGGCTATTGTGATTATTCTGTGCCAACCTGGACAATTCAGATTCTCTATTTTGTGGTCAGCTGATTAGCAACCTTAATTTCACCTGCAATTTAATTCCCCTTTGCCAAAGAACATAGTAACAAGTTCTGGGGATTAGGATATGGATATCTTGGGGGGGGGGAAGCTGGGAAGATTATTCTGCTTACCATATCAAGTAGAAGAGACAACAATATACCCAGCTCTACCAGTGTAGCTCAGGCTGCCACTTGGAGCTAGAGACCTGGTTCTCACTCTGGCTTGCCCCTGACTGATGTGTGGACTTGGACAGGTCATTTCCCTCTCGGGGTTCAGTATGTCTTTCTCTATTTAAGAAAAGGGAACTAAATAATGGCTATATTAGTGTAGTGCTGGGCTTGGAAACATAACAACCTGGCAATAATTCAGTGGCTTTCAAAAGGTCAGCCTAACATAGGGGTCGGGAACCTATGGCTTGCGAGCCAGATGTGGCTCTTTTGGTGGCTGCATCTGGCTTGCAGACAAATCTTTAATAAAATAATAGTAACATTAAAAATATAAAACATTCTTATGTATTACAATCCATTCACTTCCTACTTGCTCATGTTCATGGTTGCAGGTGGCTGGAGCCAATCACAGCTGTCTTCCAGAACAACACCAAATTTTTATTGGATAATGCATAACATACACGGGTCATTGTGAGGTCAGGAAGTAAACTTCCCTCCTTTTAATCAAGTAGTCAGCTAACTAATTGCAGAAACCCTTTTGATGAAGAAGATGGCTAAAAGAAAAAATGATGAGGAGTATCGTTCTTTTCAGCAGGAATGGACAGAGGAATTTGCCTTTGTGGAGAGAGCAGGTTCGGCAGTGTGTCTAATATGCAATGATAAAATTGCATCGATGAAATGGTCAAATATAAAGCGGCACTTCGACACATGCCATACTACATTTGCATCAAAATATTCAGCGGGGGACAGCAAGAAGAAAGCATGTCAAAAGCTACTGTGCAGAGTACAAGCTAGTCAGCAGCAACTCCATGTTTAGACCCAACAAGGTGACTGGAATTCGGCTAGCTTTGCTGGTGTTTTAGCAATTGTGAGAAATGGAAAGCCATTCACAGATGGGGAGTATGCCAAAACATTCATGCTTGATGTTGCCAATGAACTTTTTGACGACTTTTCGGATAAAGACAAGATAATCAAACAAATAAAAGACATGCCTGTGTCGGCAAGAACTGTTCACGATCATACCATAATGATGGCAAATCAAACTGAGGCAACACAAGTAAAGGACATAAATGCAGCACCATTCTTTTCTCTCGCTTTGGATGAGTCAACAGATGTAAGCCATTTATCCCAGTTCAGCGTAATTGCAAGATAGGTTGTCAGTGACACACTACGTGAGGAAAGTCTTGCTGTTTTGCCTATGAAAGAGACAACAAGGGGGGGGGGAGGATTTATTCAAGTCTTTCACTGAGCTCACTAAAGAAAAAAAATCTACCGATGGATAAACTTATTTCGGTGTGTAATGATGGTGCTCCATGCATGGTGGGGAAAACAGAGGATTCGTAGCGCTTCCTCATGAACATGAAAAGAGATCCATCCTAAGTTTTCACTGCATCCTACATCAGGAGGTGCTTTGTGCTCAGATGTGTGGCGAGCAGCTTGGTGAGGTGATGTCGCTGGTCATTCTGGTGGTCAAGTTATTGTTGCCCGAGCTTTAAATGATCTCCAGTTTAAAATACGGCTGGATGAAGTTGAGAATAATTATCCTGGTCTGCTTCTGCACAGCCATGTGCGTTGGTTGTCAAGAGGGAAGGTGCTCAGCCGTTTTGTTGCTTGTCTGAGCTAAATCCGAACTTTTCTTGAAATGAAAAACATCGAGGATCCTGAGTTAGCTAACACTGAGTGGCTCCTAAAGTTTACTATTTCATGGACATGACTGAACATCTGAACCAGCTCAATGTGAAAATGCAAGGCATTGGAAATACAATCTTATCCCTTCAACAAGCATTGTTTACATTTGAAAACAAGCTGGAACTCTTCATCACCGACATAGAAACAGGTTGTTTACTATACTTTGAAAAACTGGGAGAGTTTAAAGATGCATGCACAGCAAGTAACCCTGCTCAACATCTTGATCTCTAGCAGCTAGCAGGCTTCACATCTAATCTCCTGCAGTCTTTCAAAGTACGTTTTGGAGAATTTTGTGAGTGCACTCATCTTTTTAAGTTCATTACCCATTCACACAAGTGTGCAGTGGACAGTGCCGACCTGAGTTACATCCCTGGTGTCTCCGTCAGAAATTTTTAGCTACAAGCTTCTGACTTGAAGGCCTCAGACATGTGGGTGAATAAGTTCAAGTCACTGAATGAAGATTTGGAAAGACTTGCACTACCGCAAGCAGAATTGGCGAGCAAACACAAGTGGGGAGAAATGAAAAAACTTCAACCTGCAGTCCAGCTGATTGTCAAAACTTGGAACGCACTTCCCGTTACATACCACAGACTGCAGCATGTGAGTATTGCTGTAGCAACAACGTTTGGCTCTACGTATGCATGTGAGCATTCTTTCTCACATCTAAAGAATGTTAAGACCAATCTACCATCACGTTTAATGGAGGGAAGTCATGAAGCTTAACCTCACCACATATCAACCAGACTACAAAGCCATCAGCAAAACCATGCAGCACCAGAAGTTGCATTAATGGTAAGAAGTACTTTATTCATCATTGGTTAGCAACAGCATAACAACGTTATTAAAAATAATTCAGAGACTTATTGTACTTTAAAAGTGTAGGTCTTACATAAAATGCACACATTTACTTGTATTTAGTGTTGAACATTGTATGGCTCTCACGGAATTACATTTTAAAATATGTGGTGTTCATGGCTCTCTCAGCCAAAAGGTTTCCAAACCCTGGCCTAACATATCAAACCAAGATGAACAATCAGGTGTACAGAGACTCTGCTCCAAGTGGCCATTCAGGGATTGAGGTTTTTTTTCTCTGTCATACCTAGGGTCCTTGCTACTCAAAATGTGGTTCCTGGACCAACAACATCAGCAATACCTGGGAGCTTTCTAGAAATGCAAATTCTTAGTTCTTATCACCAGAGTCATTGAATCAGAAACTTGGGGTGGTACCCAGCAATTTATGATCTAACAGTCATTTTAGGTAATGCTGATGAACACTTAAGATTATGAACCACTGCACTGGGGCATTATCTGCTTGGTTGCATATCCTAGGAACAGCAAGGCAGGGAACATACTGGTTACTGCACCTTCCGTCCATCAGTGTTATTAGGGCCAACATGTTCCAATCCCTGAGTTGTATGTTTAATCAGAAAGTGACACTGATTGCTGAAGATACAGAAAAATCCCAAAGTTGTAGGTCGGAGGAGGGGGAAACAACTGTTCATCTTTGCCTCCCTCTTGCCGCCTTGTTCCAGGAGTTTCTTAAGGTAAGGTGAGGGGCCTGCTTCCTCTAGTGGACATGGTCTAGGAACAGAGACCCTGCCTTCCCTTGGGTTCAGAAGCCCCAGACGTGGGATGTGTCTCCTGTTCTCTGTCATATTGAGTTCCTTCTCCCATTTGGATTTTCTGGTGGTGTCATGAGTATTCTGGACGATTGCTTTTGGATGGCCTGTGTTTTCTTGCCTCTTTAACCCATGTTGGCCACAGAAATACCGCCATGAATTGGGCTTAGCACTGAGCCATGACTTCTGCAGAAGCAACTGTGCAAAGCATGTCAGCATTTTCTTTGGCTATTGGGCTGACGTAGCCCGTTGTGCAGCTTGATGTATCTTAAATAATGGCTCCCATGATAAATTCTGCTTAGAATTTAGTGTCAAAGACATGCTTATGTCTCTTGAAAAACTGGCCTTCTGTTCTGCTGGGGAGAACACTACATCCTTTTGGTTCCACCTTTGGTCTTGAGCTGCTGGGAAGCTTGGAGCTAAATGTAATGATTCACTGTACACCTTGAGTAGCTTTTCATCTCGGAACTATGCAAAGATACTTCAGATTCAACAAACTTAAGAACTGTATCTCTGATCAAAAGATACTGCTGTATTAGAACCATGCTATCTGTCTCATTAAGAGAGGTGTTTGGCACCACAGAGAGTCCTCTGTAAATGTTTACTCCCACCCCAGGTCAGCCTTTTCTGAAAGGGCCCTTGAGCTCACTGCTTTGGATAGAACCAGGTACACACGCAGAAGAGTGGGAGGTGGACTGAGGAAATGAGAGTGAAGATGCTTCCAAGCTTCTAAGAACATTCCATATCCAATGTCCAGGTCCAGGACTGTTTCTCCTTCATTTCTCCAAAGGGAGTCTCTTATTAAGACAGTCTCTGGTGCTGTTAAATGTCAGTAAGACCGATCAGAATCTGGGAACGGAGGCTTCAGATTCTGACCTTGGGTCTGGGGACAACATTGGGACCATTTTTAATTTGATAAAAGGTGGTTTGATAGAAATACAGTGTGTCCGTAAAGTCATGATGCACTTTTGACCATGTGACCGGTCAAAAGTGCACCATGACTTTACGGGCACACTGTAGTTGGTAGAAAGCAGGGTGGCAAAGTTCAAGGCAGGCATAAATCAGATAAGAAGGAAAGGAAGAGAGAGAGAGTGAGCAGAGAAATAAATGGGTGGGAGCTAGTAGTGAAGAACTGCCCCCCAAAAAACAGCTCCCTAGAGGGACTAAGTGTCACTTCACAGCCCCAGCCTCTGGTTTCTCTCTGGAACCCTGGAATGCCCATCCTTGGCCACACTTTGCCTTGAATGAGCAGAGGCATCCAGGACATGTTCCTATCCAGTTTTAGAGTGGAAAGAAGAATTAGAGGCCCTGGCTGGCTTCCTCAGTGGATAGACTGCAGTGGTTCTTAATCTGGGTTCTATCGAACCCTAGGGGTTCAATGAGTTGGTCTCAGGGGTTCAAAGAAGCCTTTGCCACAGAGGCCAGATTAAAATAATACCGTAATTTGTTGTGAGTTCATGCACTTTGTTGGTTTTGTTCTTTGAGCAAGGTGATGTTCATGCACGGCTCATTTTGTGCACCAGTAAAAAAAATATATACCTATGTCTTGAATTTGGAAAAAAATCATATTTTATTTATCACTAAAGAAGGGTTCGGTGAATGCGCATACGAAACTGGTGGGTTTGGTACCTCAAAAAAGGTTAAGAACCACTGGGATAGAGCATCAGCCTGGTGTATGGACATCCGGGGTTTGATTTTCAGTCAGGGCACACAGAAAAAGCACCCATCTGCTTCTCCCCCTCCCGCTCCCCTTCTGTCCCTCTTTTCCTCCAGCAATCAGTGGTTCAATTGGTTCAAGCTTTGGCCTGGGCACTGAAGATAGCTTGATTGGTCTGAACGTGTCAGCCTCAGGTGCTAAAAATAGCTCGGTTGATTTGAACATCAGCCCAGATAGGGATTGTTGAATGGATCCCAGTTAAGATGCATGCAGAAATTTGTCTCTCTATCTCCCCTCCTCTCACTGGAAAAAAAAAGGAACAAAAGAGAGAGAGAGAAAGGGAGGGAGGGAGGGAGAGAGAGAGGGAAGGAGGAAGGAAAGAAAAGGAATGAAAGGAAAGGAAAGGAAGGAAAGGAGGGAGAGGAGACGAGAGGAGAGGAGAGAAAAGAATAGAGAAAGAAGCCTTAGGGTGTATCCAGTTTGGCCCTGTTGTTTGATGGAGGTGACAGTCTCAAGTGTGGAGAGGGAGTTCTCCAAAGCTACACAGCTGGGACCTAGAATTGACACTGTCCCCCTAGAGACATCAAGGGTGAGAGATGCGGGGTCCTCCAGAATGCTCACATCTCTAGGGGACTTGGCAGGCCCATCAGGAAAGGGGCCTTACCTCTTCCTCACCATACATGCTCTCCACCTGTTCCCCAAGGTCAGAGGCAGAGGCTGCCCCAAGGTGAGAGATGATCCACGGAGTTGGGGAAGGTAATGGAGAAAACAATCCCCCAGAAGAGGGCTGCAGATGGGCAGACACCCATGTCTTAGGTCCTTAGAAATAGCAAGTCAGGGAGATAGAGATGTTTCAGGGAGACTGTTTCTGAAAGGAAAAAAGTGGAATCCATTGTGATTTAACCCCCGATAAATCCCTATCTAATATTTCAGGTTTCTGGCTGCAAGCATAAGTGCAGGCAGGACCTGTGATGGACAGACAGATGGACAAACAGATGTTATGCTTGGAATGCTAGATGCCCCTCCTACATCTCGAGTTTCTTGAATAGTGCCTGTCCTATGCTAGCTCAGTATCTATAGCAAGGACATGTCCTGTAATAAAAGATGGTCCAGGGATGGCAGGACCAACCAGTCTCCCTGGCAGCAGAGGACTGCAAGTCCAGCCTTGGGACCAAGGGAGCTCATGGTCTGGCTCCTGGTGGAAGGAGCATGCATGGTACTGTCCCCCTGTCCCACCACTTGCTCCTCTCCACTTTTTGGACAGGTGAAGTGACTGATCCCTCGTCATCAGCACAGGGTACATTTATTCCAATTTGATTTCATTTTCTGTGGCTTAGGGGTCAGGCTTGGGAAACCCACCTCACACCTCGAGACTGAGGGCTTCAGGGCTCTGAGTCCTTAGCCGTTAGGATCTGATCTGACCTCCTAAAATGAGTCTGTCACCTTGGGGGAATTACTTCATCCCTGGGCAAAGGCTGCTCCCGCAGAGAAACATGTGATCCCAAAGTGACCTTGGACCTGCTGGGATCACCCCAGAATCTATTGCCTGTCCCCTTGACCTTAGCTCTAAGCTGAAGTTCAGCAAATCTCTTTCTGAATACTTTTTTCCACCTCTGCATGTTTACTAAACACTGAGCCCATCCGGGATGCATTCCTTCTTCAAATCTTCCAAGCCATTCTTACTCATCCTGCATAAGTCAGGTTCAAACTCTGCCTCATCCAAGAAACCCACACTGATGACTCTGGCCCGTACCAAATTCTCCCTTCCCCTATCTCACTTCATCTGTGAATGATCCATTGCCTTGAGTCACTACCTGAGTATTTCTCTCATATTTAATTGCTTCTATGTTTCAATTCCCAATCAATTGTAAACTTTTTAATCACCTACCCTGTTCATGCCTAGCAGAGAGTAGAGGCTCAATCAATGGTCACTGAATGATTACTTTAAGTCAGTGTGAGTCTCTTCTCTCCCACCAGTGTGAGTGCTCACCCAATGTAAGGAAGCTGCCCTCTCTGCCTGCACTATTGCCCAGCACAGAGCACTCCCCAGCTGCTGACAGAATGGGGACCAGTAACCCCAACCAGTCCAGCCCCTCACAGCAAGGCTAGGCTGTTTCTCAGCAGTCTCTGGCAAAGCAAGTCTCCTTGAGATGTTGGTGCCGAGCCCCCTGATTCTCGCATGAATCTCTCCACAGATCCCAGGAATCCCATGTGGCACAAGGGCCTAGACAGGGTTTCCTCCATCAGAGCCCCAAAGAACCCAGGCCCAGGCTTGGGGAGCAGCTGCCACACCCACTCTACACCTGGTTTGACCTAGGGGAAAGAGGCTCAGGAGAAACAACAAGGGTAACTTGGAGACCTCCTCACATTATCAGGTTCGAGCACTGTGATGTCCACCTCCGTGGGGCCTGGTTGACTCCTATTCTACAGCTCTGCTTGCAGATAGCCTTCTGGGACTTGCTACACGCTAAGCCCTCTTCCTTTTGCTTTCTTCCCAAGGGCCACCTGGTGCCTCCTGCGCAGACTTTTCACTTGATAATGGAACCACTCTTATTCCCACAGATCTTGGAGAGGTTCTATCATCCAGGCTACTGTGTCCAAGCCTGTCTAAGAGGGAAATTCATGTCCTTGCAGAAAGAAGATGATGTCACAATTATGCCAATGGTTAAGTACCTTCACCTTCAGGAAGCTCATCCTTGTGTCTGACCCCAATGCCTGTTAGGGCAGCTGAGGCCAGCTTGCTGACTGTCCCCCACAGCACCTGGCTCCTGTCCCCATGCTCATTATCTTACCTCTCTCTGCTGGCAGTGCTGCCAAGATGGGGTCATTCTTAAAATCTCAGAGCCTGAGGATCAGCTCTTATCATTCTTGCCAGTTGATTCCATATGTCTTAAATACATTTTTAATTTTGTCACTTACCGTCACTTTGTATTTCCTGAGTGGCTGAGCATGCCCATGAGGACCTGGGTGGGGAGTCCCTGCCCTTCCTGGCCACTTGGTGGTTCTTGGCTCTGTCACTTAGAGCTGGCAAATCGCTGGCACCTGTCCCGGTGCTTGCTGCAGAGCAGGCTGAATCAACCTTGGCCTTCACACTCTGCCCCAGCTAGATTGTCTTGGCTGTGGCCCAAGGCTCTGGTCCAGAACATCCCTGCTGCCAACCCCTCCAGCTGACCACTTGCCCATGGGCTTCAGGGTGACCTGGGACTTTTCTTCAAAGCTCTGCAGGAAGCTATGAGTTCACTAGTCTGCCCTGGGCTGGTCACCTGCTCAACTGGCCTCTTGCCTGGCTCTATATCTTTCTGAACTTGCTGTGAGAATGGAGGTAGCTTGTTTTAGGCCTTTGTGCCCGCACACCCTCTTCTGTCCTGCACGCCCTCTTCTACCAGAGAGGATAAGGGACTAAACCCAAGAGTGGGGGAAGACTAAAGACAGGACCCAGAGTAAAATGGTTTTGAATACTAAATATGATATAAATGAAGAAATTACACATACTCTGATAGCCTTTCGCTGGGGTTTATTATTCAGATAATAAATGAAATTGAGCTAATAAGCAGAGGTCACTCAGGAATTGACACTATTTCCTCATCAAAACTGAGTCAGCCTGACTGGTGGTGGTGCAGCAATGGATAGAGTGTCAACCAGAACACTGAGGTCCCCAGTTCGAAACCCCTAGGTCACCAGCTTGAGCACAAATTTATAGGTTTCTGAATAGGCTTGCCGCTTGAGCATGGAATCATGGACATAATCCCAAGGTCATTGGCTTGAGCCCAAGGTTGCTGGCTTGAGCAAGGGGTCAATGGCTTGGCTTGAGCCCTCCATCAAGGCATGTATGAAAAATTGTCACGAGCCAGTGCAACTCGTAATTTTGCAGGTCTCAAGTGAGAACTGTGGAGGATTAGAAAATAAACACAGAAAGTTAAAAAGGATGGGATCAGGAGGTCTCATTGCCAAGACTGATGGTCTGTAAAAGTGAGCCTGCACCCCGAAAACACTTTATTTATAGTGCAGAGAGAAAAACATTTGCAAAACAAAGAGAGCTCAGATACAAAGTCACATTTCTGAGGCAAACTAAGAATTCTCCCAAGTGAAGAAAACCTCCCACCACCCATAACATTTTAACTTCACAGAACAAAGGGTAAGAGGAAGATTGCCTTTAGCAAGTGAGGAATATGGGAGATGGGACAAGTAGAAACCATCAGCATTATAGCTAACATGGAGGTGTGGGGAAGGGCATGTAGATTGCCTTTACCAACTTCAACAATCAGAGGTTGTGGGGAAGAGCTTAGCCCAGTAGTTCTCAAAGTGTGCACCAGGGTGCACTGGTGCGCCCTAGAAGATTTCCAGGTGTGCCCTATGGTATTCCAGAGAAATAGGTCCCTGTTGGGGACCAAATACAGACAGGGTTTTTGGAGTTTAGATTTTTGGGGAACAGAGGTGTGGGGAATTGGCTGTAAGCTGACAGTCTGCCCAACCCCCCATCTCACTTGCTTGATTAGGTTGCAAAAGGCTGTTAAGCTGTGGTTCTAGATTGTTTACCCCCATGTTCCCTGGAAAGACTGGAGGTAAGTTTCCTCTATCCTTTGTTTGGTATAAAGTTAAGATGATATGTATGAATGAAAAAACATAACACATTCATGCTAGGACCTGCCGAATTTACTAAATCTTACTAAGAATGTATCTATATATATAAAAAGATAACAAAATGTATCTCTCTATATATAAAGATAACATTTTGTCGTTTTTTTATTTTTTAACTCCTCTATTTTATGAATTCCAAAAAGCATAACTCAAAAAATGTAACATAAAAATGTTTTCTAATGTCAGAATAAATTTAATTTTGTCATATTTATTTGGTTTAACTACCATAAAAGCACGCTTGCACTTTATATTTTTTTCTTTAATATTTGACTTAAATATTATAACATATTTCTCAAAAATTTGTATATAGTGCATCTACAATTATTTGTAGGATTTTAAATGCGCCCTGACTTCAAAAAGTCTGAGAACCACTGGCCTAGCCCTTTGGCTAAACCTTAAACTACGAGGACTTTTGTCAGCTTGCAGTCTCCCACAGAAATAGTCAATGAACGACTAAAGTGCTGCAACTACAAATTTTTCTTCTTCACTCTCTCTCCTTCTCTTTTTCTCTCTCCCTTCCTATCTCTCCAAATCAATTAAAGAAGAAAAAAAAATACTGAGCACGACAGCAGTCCTAGACAGAGTCCTGCCACTGATCCTAGATTGAGCTGTGGACCTTCTCACAATCTAAGCTGTGAGCCTGGCCCAGGCTGAGTGTAACCCAGCACAGGCTGGTCCCTGGCCAAGTCAAATTTCTAATCTTGGCCCTGGACTCTTCCTCTACCTTGGAGAGTCCTGACCTGGGACCTAAATCAGTCCTGGCCCTGGCCAATTGAGGCCCAATCTCCATATCCTAAACATAGACTCTTTCTAAAGATGGGTGAAGAGAGATGGTGGTTCTGTGGAGCTTCCAGACCTTTGGTTTGTAGCTGCCATGACCACTCATCCTAGAAGCATTCCACTCCCTCCCTGCTCCCAGCTCTGACAATGACTCTGTAAGCACCTACTACCTCATTATTAAGTCCCATTTTGCTTGGAATACCGAGAGTTGATCCTGTTTCCTGCACTGCATCCAGATGCGTTCCAGGTTATGTCTACCACACCCTCTTGGCAAGATCATACATAGGGAGGTTAGGAAGTGTAGACTTGGTTCTGAGAGGCCATGGCTCCAGCTAAAACATGGCAACCTCTTACCAAAGAAGAGGCAGAGGATGGACACTGAGAAACACCCGCATGCTGTCTTGGGTGCTACAATAAACCTGAAGATCACTAGAACAGGCCCCATGAAGGCTACCACTCCAGCACTGCTAACATTATAGTGCTCCATGGCCACAGAACTACTACTGAGCCCAAAGTCTGATCAGGTGCATCCAAGGTTACTGACATAACCAGTTTTTCTGCCACTCATGTTCTGACCAAGAGGTGGAGATGTGTGAATGAGGGAAGGCCTAGGACACAGGCTTTGGGCCATTGTGGCAGTTGAGCCTCCTCTGGGCCTGGCCTTTTGCCCTTCACAAGGTCACATTAAATTCATTTATCCAACAAACCCTAAGCTTCCACCACCTCGGTCCTTACCTCCTACTCATCACCAGCACATGGGCTTACACTGAGCCGTCCGTAGCTCTTCCTCTCTCATGAGGAGGGGTGGAGGTCTGGGATGGTGACAATCTCATCTGACTAATCCCTGGATTCCCAGAGCCCAGCTGCCTGCCCAGACCCTGTCCTCTATCCGTGTCTCCCCACCACCCACCCTTCCCTAACCAGCAGCCCTTCTCCTGATATCTTTGCCCAGCATAACTTTTCTACCCTTCTCCCCTGAGACCTACCAGCCAAGACTCACCAGGTACCACCTCCTCCGAAAAGATCCCTAAATGGGGCCAGGTGCTTCCTGTGAGTTCTCATAGCCTTTAAGCTTCCCTCTGTACTTTCTCTGTTCAGAGTGTTTTGGGGACTAGTGATGGCGACATCCTCCCAGAGATGGATGGAAGTGTGGAGTTCATGGGTCCCAACCCAGATCTCCTGAGGCAGAGCTGTCTGTTAACAACACCCCTGAGTGAACCCTGGACACACGGAAGTTTGGGAAGCGCTGTTGTCCTCACCTCACTGATCACAAGGACCAGGATCATCTGTCCAGGGGCATCCATTCCAGGCTGAGAGCTTGTTCTGAGGACAAGACATATTTCTTATTCTTTATTATTATTATTATTGTTATTATTATTATTTGATTGATTTTAGAGAGAGAGAGGAAAGCGAGAGAGAGAGAGAGAGATAGGAACATTGGTCTGTTCCTGTATGTGCCCTGACTGGGGATTGAACCGCAACCTCCGTGCTTCAAAGCAAAGCTCTAACCAACAGAGCTATCTGGCCAGGGCCATTTCTTATCCTTTTTAGCCCCTCCTTCCTTCCTTCTTTGGTCAGGTGGCCATATTTAGCAACTAAAATACAGGACACCCAGTTAAATATGATGAGCGAGTAATATTTTAGGATAAGTGTGTCCCACACAATACATGGGGCACAGCTACATTACCAAATGATTTGCTGTTTGTCAGAAACTCAAACTTAGGTGTCCCGTATTTCACCTGCGACCAGGCCCCTGCCCACCCTCAGTCAGACCCTGACCTGCACACAACGCAGACTCAGCCCATGTGTGGGCTAGCGGAAGGGCTTTTGAATCTCCAAAGCTGTGTCCAAACGTGGTTTGTTATTATGGCCATTATAACTGTTGCCATATTCCAAATGACCCCAAATACATCTAAGCTGGGCTGTGCAAGTGTTCTCATATGTCAGTAATTCTTTTATATTGTTCATGTATGTCAGTAATTCTCTTATATTGCTCAAATCAATCTGGATTTAGCACATTAGGGCAGGAGATTTTGTATCAGTCATATTAGGACTATTATTATTGAGCTATGATATTGTTACATTATTCTACTTTATGGCTCACAGTGATTATTGTCCCTGCAGAGTTTATGTTCTTGTCAATGATTCATTGTCATACAGGTAGCCAAGACCGTTCTCAGGGCTCTCAATAGCAGGTGCCTGGAAGTCCTTCCTCTCCCTCAGTCATGGCAGCCATCAGCGGGTGCCACACTGAGAGAGAGTGGGTGTCCTGGCATTGGGTCCTTGGGAGGAGGGGAAGCAGAGATACAAGGTTACCTTCTGAAGCCAAATCTAGGTGGGCAAGCAGTTCCCAGAGTGCGGGCCTTGGATCAGCAGAACTGGCATTACCTGGTAGCTTGTTAGAAATGAAAATATGAGAGAAAAAAAGAAAGAAATGAAATGAAAATACTTGGACTCCACTCCAGACATCCTGAATCAGAAACTCTGAGGGTGGTGTCCAGGAATCTGTGTTTTAACAAGACTTCCAGGGGTTCTGATGCACCCTAAAACTAAGCATCACTGATCTAAGGGGAGTGGGAGGACTTAGAGATCCCAGGGTTTATTTCCCAGCGCTATGACAATAATTCTGCTGCATCCAGCAGGACCCAGGGAGACAGAGGCCACAGGGGCAGGGGTGGCATGGGCACAAGGGAAGGGGAGACTTTTCACAGGTGGGATGGAGGATGGTAGAGTGCCCCACGCAGAGGACATATGTGCAAAGACCCTGAGGCTTGGAGGCAAGGGGCGAGTTGAGGTAAGTATAGGTTTGACTGGAATCTGCAATGTGAGTAAAGGTGGCTTAGAGCCAGAGCTAGGCAGCTCATCCACTGGTTTTATAAAATCTCTGATGGTTTCTGAACAGGAGAGGGGTGTGGGCAGAGCTGTGCTTGTGGAGGATGAGGAGGGAGAGAAGAGAAGCCAGGGGCACGGCCAGGAGGCACCGTCAGGCTGTTCAACAGCTGCACGGGCAGCCACCAGGCCCCTGGCTCCAGGAGGAAAGATGGTGCCCTTCTCCACAAAGGTATAGTTTTTGTTCACAGTACTAAAAAAGTGAGACACCAGCCCAGGATGGTTGGGCTGTGGCTCTTGACAGCTAGGAATGTGGGCTCTGTTCCAGCCACAGTCATGGCACCTCCAACTCCCTCCGGCAGGTGGGGCCTGGGTCCTGAGCTTCCAGCAGAGGCTTTGATCTGGAGCAGCTGTTGCTATGGACATTTATGAGGGTTGGTTTTGTGGGTGGGGGAAAAGGGAAAGGGGATTGGGGCTGTCAGAGGGCATGATGGCAGATGGAACCTCCCCCTCCCCCCCCTCCCCCCCCCACCCCCCCGCCACTGCCTCTCTGGCCTGTAGGCAGCAGCAGCAGGAGCTTCCCTGGATATGGTCTTGTTGAGTCAAAAGAAGGAGGAAGCAGGATGGGAGTTGAGAAGCAGGGAGAAGAAAAGAAAAAATATTTATAGCACTCCTGTTCACCCTCTCCCGCCACCTTCACTGGCCCCAAGCCTGAACCAGGGGACTGAGCTGTTTGTGGGGAGGTCTATCCTCCCACTTTGAGGAACATTGAAGAGAATACCAGGCTTCATTGCCTCTGTTGGCTGGCATCTTTGGGAGCACTGCCAGGTGTGGCATTCTTGTTAAAGGCATTGGTTGCAGAGTTAGCAGTGGGGGTCCTCTCCTGTGGTTCCATAGGCAGTGGGCATCGCTAAGAAGATCTCTGGCAAGAGGGCAAGGACCTGGCATACCCCACTTGATAGAAGACAACAGTCCTGCCAGTACAATGGGGACACCCCGTGGAAACTCCAAATATCACTGTGTGTGTTGGGGGGTCTTTACATAGGACCAGGGCCAGTGGATTGGTGGCAACTGCTGTGAAGTTGCCTCCATTGTGCCCATAGTCTGGGGAGCCACGATTGATGTGTGCAGTGTCCCCAGCATAATGTAGGGACCCGGCAATAGCTTATTGACAGATGAATGTTGCATAAGTGGGCCATGAGTGCTCACTGTGACCCAGATTCTTCTGTGGTCCAAGAGGCCCGGACCCCAGTCCCTTGGGGACAAAGTGACTGATGCCTGCAGGTCATAGAATGCATTGTCTCTGCTTTCCACGGTAGGACATCTGGTCTCTCCCTCAGATGGGGAACAGCCAGAGAAATACCAAGTTTCCACTTCCTCAAGCCAAAACATCAGGTTTGGGGCTCTTAGTGACTTTGTAATGAATTCCATTACACGGTGGGAGCCCACTGGTGGAAAGGCACTCATCCCAAGTCACAAAGGTGGCTCCAGAGTCTGGGTGATCTGAACTCCACACAAGCACTGGCCTCACTGGGTCAAGTTAGCAGCACAGTCCTATCTTTGGAGGGGTTGGGGAGAGTTTGCCTAAAAGAGTGCTCTGACATCGTGGGGATGGAGCCACAGGGTTTCCCATCTTCCCATGTTGCAACCCCCCTGACAGAGCCCTTGGGAAAAGCTATCCTTTATGGCTTTGTTTGCCCATGCCTCTGGGGCAGTTGCTGGGGTGAGTGGTTCCATCTTGGGCAGTATGATGGTTCAGGACTCACAGTCTGCAACCAAATTGACTAAATTTCTGTTCTATATACTGCACTTACTACCCACATTGACCTTGGGTAAATCTCTCAGCCTCTCTGGGTTTATTTCTTTTATTATCCCAAAATAGGGATGCTAGCAATGCCTATCTCACAAGGTTGCTATGAAGTTGACATGATTTTTCTGGTAAAGGACTTAGAACAGTACCTCTATACTGTAAGAGCTAGACAAGCATTTAATGTAATAGAGTACTGTTGGAGTTTGGATTCCCTAGAAACCAAGCCCAAGACCAAGATTTGGGTACATGGAGTTTGTTGAGCAACCCCATGTTGAGCATGGAATTCAAAGCAATTTGAAATTCAAATTCCTTTGAATTTCTCAGAGGAGAAAGGGAGGGAGGCAGGGGTGAGGACAGAGTATAGGAAGGACTTAAGCAAGAATTTGGTCCCAGCTGGGCTCTGTCTGCACACTCTGGAAGTCAAACCGCATCACAGACACAGCCTCACCCCATGGCAAGGACCAGGGGTAGGAATAGGTGCCATGGGACAGCCTTTTGCTGATACTACTTAGTCCTTGCCTATAGGATGCCCAAGCAGCAGGGAGGGTGGAACTTCCCAGCAGAGGTGAATTCCAGTTGCTAAGGGAAATTCTAGAGAAGAGGGAGCTGTGAACCATTAGCAGCTGACACTTGCAGTGGGGCAATGATAGGGGGGATGCCCCAGCAAAGGGCGTCTGAGTAGGCACTCATGGTGCTGGCTCAGAGTACTATGACCTCAAAAAATCCCCCTTTCAACCCTGGTGTGTTAGCTCAGCAATAGAGCATCAGCCTGGCTTGTGGAAGTCCTGGGTTCAATTCCCAACCAGGACACACAGGAGAGGCACCCATCTGCTTCTCCATCCTTCATTCTCTCCTTCCTCTCTATCTCTCTCTTCCCCTCCCTCAGCCAAGGCTTCAATGGAGCAAAGTTGGCCTGAGCACTGAGGATGGCTCCCTGGCCTCTGCCTCAGGAGCTAGAATGGCTCAGATTACAGCAGAGCAACACCCCAGAAGGGCAGAGCATTGCCCCCTGGTGGGCATTCCGGGTGGATCCCGTTGGGGTGCATGCGGGAGTCTGTCTGCTTTCCTCCCCTTCTCCCGCTTCTCACTTCAGAAAAATAAAAATTAAAAAAAAAAAAATTCCCCTTTGCTTGACAGAGGGGTGTTGTCCTTGGTCCTAAAATTTCCCTTGCACTTCCAGCAGGGCTGGGCTTCCTCTGCTACCCCACCCTCAGCAAAAAACCAAAACTGTCATCAAGAGCCAGAGAAAGTGAAGGGCGCCATCACCCCCTACACTACTACTTTATCAGCTCTCCCCAACACCCTCAGCACCCACCCAAGTATCCCCTTGACTCAGGAGGCTCTGATGCCTGGTACTCAAGCAGCATCCAGCCTTCTGGTGACAGTATGGCCCCTGCCACCCACACCCAGGCCCCTATGGTAGGGACTTCACCACACAGAAATTTCCATCACACCACGAGCACCTTAACGGAAAATAGGCAAAATTAATTGGAAATTAAAGTCACCAAGTGAGCACTGAATTAAAAAACCATTAACTCCAAATGACTGCTAAAAGGGAGCGGAAAGTAATTACAAAGGCTGCCTGGTTATTTTGTGTATTTTCTGTATGGCAGTACCATTTTAGATCCTGATGCCTGAGCTGGAGCAGCATTCTGTGGATGCCAGTGTTGGTTTTGATAAAGTGTGAGGCCCTCCCCAGTACCCAGGGACCAACTTGGGCATTGAGGAAGCCTCCCTGGTCTGAGACAGGGCCTCCCCACCACTCCCTTTGCCTAGTGCCTAGCAACAGGTTCCCATACATGCCTCAGTATTCTCTGAGGGAAGCCATCACCATGGGCATCCCAGGAGTCCTTGCCCACATATTATCATTGCATAATGGGTACCACCAGCTACCTCATTTGGCTCTGCTGGGGACCACGACTAAATGGGATAAAATGGAAGAAGCACATGGCTTATTAGCCAAGGGGGGCTGTGAGAGAGGGTTTGGGTGGCGGAAATTGACTGATGGTCAGGTGTACCTCCCGGATGTACTGCCATGGAAGCCAACCCGGACCAGCCTTTCTCTCTCCCTGAAAGAGATCTCCAGCCATGGAGACAAAAGCAGGGAGTTTCATTGTCTCCATCACAGATCTATCACCAGTGCCTAGACCTGTGTTTAGAACAATAAATATTTGTTCAATGAGTGAGTGAACTGCAAGCCCCAAGAAACCTTCACTTGTCCAGGCGCCGAGGGAAAGGAGAGGTTTGCAATGGTCATGCACTGGCTAGGAACCAGGTATCGCATCTGAAGGGTGCGGTTGAGGTCTGCATGATCTTTCCCTGCTGTGGTGTCCAAGCTGGTCACCCTCGATGTTGTCTGGCATCCCCATCTCCTACTCTTATCTCTATATTATAAATGAGATTAATTTTTCTAAAATTCACATTTAATCCTAGATCTATCGATCAATACTCTTCAATGACTTTCTGCTGTCTACAGAGTAAACTGTAACAGTATAAATGGTCCCTGGATGGGTATTAGAGATCCTCAGAGATCTATTTCTGAATGCTCCTCCTCCAGGAAGCTTTTCCCAAACACCTGGTATCACCATGAACATCACGTTCTCTCTTGTGATGTTCTTTGTCTTGAAGTTAGCATGTAGCCAGCCATCACCCAATAGTTTTATTCTTAGTATCTTACGAGTGTTTTCCCCTTCCTGTTAATTACAATTTCTTTGGGCCAGTGTATTGTTATTTTTTTGGGCTCCCACAGAAAACTCTGGAAGAATCTGAGACCATCAAGATCTCATTGTGAAGGACCTCGTTGCTCAATGGTGACATTCATTGGTGTCCCCTCCTTACACTTCCCATAATATTCACTTGTCATAGTTCTCAGCCCACTTCAACTTGGGAATTCTCTCGCTCTTTTGTAAGTATTGATTTTCTTACCTGGCCTTGTCCCCTGGGCTATGGGATCTGAGAGGCTAGGGAATAAATGCCCCTTCTCCCTGGATTCCCAGCCACCAGCACAGTGCCTGGCACTCTGTGTAAACAGGAGAGGATGGCACAATATATCTCCAATAATCTCTGCTGACCCCACGTGCTGACAGAGCCTTGTCTACACCTCCCATGGCATTAGCTTCTTCACTTAACGCATTTACTCATTTATTTGCTCAGCAACTTTATGAAACATCAACCAAGTGTCAGATACTCAGGTATGGGGGGAGGGTGAGAATGTTGGAAAGACAGCTTCTTTATCTATCACAGAAGTGAGTTTCTTGAGGTTGAGAACATGGCCAAGTCACCCCATAGTTCTGCTGCTTAACATAGTGCTTGGCACAGAACATGTTCACTAAGTGTCTACAGAATTAGTTGGTAATGCATCTAATTGGCTCCATTTTCCTTTTAAGCTTGTGGTTTCCCATTAATCCTATGGGATTTTAGTGGGACTGGCATTGCTATAAGGCTGGAGTTGCAGAAGCCACACAAAGGCCAGCCTACTGGGAAAATGCTTCCATTCAGCAGATTTCCCCAAAATGTCCCTTACCTTGAGGAACCCATATTCTAAAAGAGAAGGCAAAGACAAAGAGAGAGAGAAACCCCGTGGTGCATGTGTAGGATCAGAGGGGCAGCATGACGTTGGTGCAGGAGCAGTGCTAACACAGGGCAGGGCCACTTTCTCCTGTCCTGTGGGAGGGGCGGGGGCTTCCTGGAGAAGATTCTGGATGTGCAATGTCCATCAGAACATGTCATGCAGACAAAGAGAGGGAGGAGAGGGAATGGGATAGGCAAAGACATGGCAAAGCCCAGGGACATGTGGGGAACTGCTGGTGGGAGCCAAGCATCCCCAGAGTCTGTGAGATAAAGGAGAAGGTGAGGGGCAGGCCAGAGGGAGGGTATACTGCAGCAAGAGGCTTCATGGTGTGGGTTGGAAGATACCCAAACATTGTTATAAACACGTCTCTTAAGGAGACAGCAGAGGAAAAACTGAAAATACAGCAGGTAGGGTGAGATGTTTACTGTTAGTTCTCACCTGATTAGCATCTATTCACCTTCCATCTGGGAGGAGCATTTCCCTCTGCAGATCAGCCTTCTCCCAATCTAAGTGTGCCTACCCAGGGGGTTGCCTACCCAATATCCATCCTACCACACAGCCCAGGCCCTGCCAATCACATTACTTCACTCCCTGGGCCAGTGACTGGCTCAGAGATGATCATGTGATTCTACCCAAGCCACTGAGACTCAGTTCTGAGGATCTGTTTTGTTTAGGTTACCATAAAGGGGATCTTGCTTCTTCTAAACACATTGAAAGGATATGAGAGGTTGGAGCTGTTTGCAGCCCTCTGAGCACCACGTGGTAAATACCTGCTCCAGTGAAGCCAACACCGAGGAGCACAGAGCAAAGAGGTGACGTGTGGCTGAGTTCTGAGGGCACCCCCTGCGTTCTGGGAGCTGTCAATCAGCTTCCGGACAGTTCAGTGGAACTCTTCCTGTTTTTAAAATTAAGCTAATTTTCAGTTTCTGTTATTTGAAACTGAAAATCCCTATGACACTGAGAAAGGTTATAGAGAAGCTGAAGTTTCCCAGGGGTGAGTCCTGGGTTACCTGCAGTATTGTAGTCCACAAGCTCGGCTTGGGGAAGATGAGCAGAATGTGCCTAAGATGAGTGGGTTTAGGAAACACCTATGGGGAGAGTCCAGAGAACACTACTGAGTTTCTGTTTGAGAGTAGTTTAAACTTGAAAAATGAGCCCTGGCCAGATAGCTTGGTTGATCAGAGTGTCATCCCAAAGCTCAGAGGTTGCCAGTTCAATCCCTAGTCAAGGCACATACAGGAACAGATCAATAATGTTTCTGTCACTCTCTCTTTCTCTCTCCCTCAAACCAAAAAAAAAAAAACATTAAAAAAAAGTAAATTTGAAGAGGTGATGGACATAGGACCCATGTAGGCCAGGAAGCCTGTTTATCTCTCCCATTCAGGGCTCAAGGATGAAGCAGTTTGGGGAATATGTAGTTACTCTTATTTGCACCAAGAATGGAAGAAAAAGAAGGAACTTGGTTGCTACTGGGATATGTGCTTAAGAACTGGAGGGAGTTAAGAGTTAAGACCCCTACAAGTAGGGAACTGGGGGGGAACTAGGAATAGTCCCCACCCTGAGCTAGAAAGAAAAGTGGGGATAAAAGAAATCATCAGTAACGCAGGATGGTGCTCAGAACAAAAATCTGCCCCAAACAGAATAAACTGGTGCAGAAGTTGTTTGTGTTTTTCTTGTAAAACGCCAGTTAGTAAATATTTAAGCTTGTGGGTCATATGGTCTCCGCTGCAAAAGCAGCCACAGGTTACCAGGAAACAAATGAGTACAGCCTTAGAATCCCTAAACTTCTCTTAGCTTTGCTGAAGGCTAGCCCTTATAAGGAGCAGAGGACGTGGGCAAATGTAGCCAGGCCTTAGCATATGTATACACTGCATTCATATGTGTGCTCAGAAGCTCAGACTGGACCCCTCATACACACACATTATATATATACACAAAAGCAACAACAACAACGAAGGCTGGAGCCAAGCCTGGGCATCCAGGGATAGCTAGTCGTAATTTGACAGTTGCCCTTGGGTTTACGCTTTAATTCCAAAAGCCAAATGGAGTGTGTTGCCATGATTTGTTCTCCTGGCATTTGAGAGCTGTGTACAACCCTGTTTCTCCAGCAGGAGCTACAGCATTGCTCAGAGCCCTACAGCCTTACCTCTCGGGGTTCTGCCGCAGAGCAGGGCCTCCTCCCTGGTCTGACTCCCTCTCCCCTCCCTCCCTGACTTTGCTAGACTAGAGCCCCAGCACAGGAAGGGGCAGGCCCCAATTCCTGCACACAGCCACCAGTTTCTGGATAGTCTTTGGAGCTAGACTGCCCGTGTTGAAATTCCAGGCTTGCCACTGACCAAGCTCTGTGACTTTGGGCAAGGTAGTTAACTTCTCTATACCTTAGCTGTTGTGAGAATGAAATAAGTTCAGCCCTGCAAAACCACTTGGAACAAGGCCTGGCACACAGGAAGTATATATTTGCACGGTGGTCCATACCGCCCCCCTATCATCTAGCATGCCCCTCTTCTTGTCCAAACCCTCCCCAGCCTAAGGTTTCCATGACCACTGCCTCACTCTGGACCCTCCTCTTCATGGCAGAATCCTTGCGGCACTCAGCTTGGGCATCTGTGAGGAAGATTCATTTTCCCGACTGGTCTATCCAGGCTCCCTTCTTCTGGGTACATTGTCCCCAGAGCAGGTCTAAGTACATTGAGGTGTCAGGAAAAACTCAACTCCCCTCCCCTGTAGGAAAGAAGCTACTAGTGACTCTGAAGATCAGCACTGATGGGGGCCAGTAGAGCTAAGCAGGCTTGGGCCCCATTCCAGCTGCCATCCTCCACCCTAGGAGCCAGGAAGTCCCTGTACCTGTGACATCATACCTTCATCCATAAAAATAACCAGCGCACCTTAGCACCTTAGCAGCTTCAGTGCAGCCTGCTCTGTGAGGTGACAGGTTAGGTGTGCATGTCAGACTCTGCAGGATGGATGGATGGCAACCCTCCTTTCTGACCTTAGGACAGAGAGAGAGGCATGCACCCATCGGTGGAGGTTTCTGAGGCTGGGGAGACAGAAGAAGGAAGACAGACGGACACAGAGTCCAGAGTCTCTAAGTTTAATTCTGGAACCTGGAGCCATGGAACCATGGGCTCCCATGCTGGCTCTGGGACTGGGTCTCAGCTTTGCTTCCACCTCGGGTCTGCCCTACTCCCCCAGCCTGTCTCAGCTTAGGGTGTGTTCAGGGCTATGGGTGCTAGGCAAGCAAAGGGTATGATAGAGCTTGAGGAAGATAAGCACATATTAGTCAAGGCCTGTCAGACTCAATTACTTCTCCAGGGAGCCCAGCAGCAATGTTATTGAGTCTTTGGGCCCCTCTGAACCAGACCCACTGGAGTCCACTGCCTCTCACAAAGCCTGGCCTGGGTTCTGGCCACAGGGGCACCTGGGCCCCACCCAACTCTCTGAGTAAGCCAGGATCAGAGGAACGCCTAATGGTCCTTTTGTGCTCAGCAAATGGTCCAGGGTGGGTAGAGGCATTCCCGTGTCTTCTCAACATAGGGCAAGAGTCTGGAGTCACTCTGGGGTCTGGGGCCCACAGTCTTTGTGTTCCCTGGCACTTAGGAGGTTATTAGAAGCAGCAGTGACCTGAAGAAACTCTCAGAATACTCTAGAGTGTGAGCATTTGTGTGTGTGTGTGTGTGTGTGTGTGTGTGTGTGTGTGTGTGTGTGTGTGTGTACAGTCTGCATGTGCTCAGAGGTGAGAATATGACTGAGCTCAGCTGTGAGTACTCAGGGATGACTGGAGGGAAGCTGGTGACAGTATATGGGGGGAGGCGTCTGTGAGGGTGAGAGCTGGGGAGGCTTTCTTGAGGGAGACAGTGAAGGCGGTCCCCCTGCCCCACACATGGACCTGGCAACCCCCTTTATTCTTCTATTCCACTTCTATCCCTTCTGGAAAAAGTGGGGCCAGATCATCCAAACACCAAGTATATTTATCATGGGGCCTCATTACAGAATTATATTTTCCATCAGAAAATTTGCTTATGTAAAATGCTGTTTGGCTTCAGCAAAAATTAAACCTGTTTGCTTTCCAGAGCTCAACTGGAAGAAAGGTAGTGAGGAGACCAGGGCCCCAGAGGCCAACTGGGGACATTTATTGGTGGGAAGAACACTCACTTCATGGCTGCCCCGAGAGCAGCCTCAAGGCCAGAAGGAGCTCACTCCTGTCTGACTTAGCCTGTACCCCCTCTTTCAGGAATGCTCTCCTCTCCCCTTGCCCACCTGATGAACAACTGGGATTTGTGCACCTGCCACCTCTGCAAAGCCATCTGATGCCCACGGCCCCACAGAGTCCTGAGTCCTCTGATGGTGACTCGGAACCTCTCCCCTGTCCTTGCAGAGGTTTCATTCAGTTCTCTATCTTCAGGGTCTAATGCACAGTAGTCACTTTTTAAAAGTTAACACATACATATTTTTTTAATTTTTAATTTATTGTGTTGACGTTCAAGTGTCTCACTCAATATAACACCCTCTATACCCCACATTATGCCCACCATCATGTTCCAAGTGAAGTCTCTTTCCAATCCCATTCAGTTCTCTGACCTCCTCCCTTTCCCCCCACTCCCCCATCCTTCTGGCTACCCTGTTATCTATCTATATATGTGTGCTATGTATATATGTTTTGGCTAATCTCTTTACCTTCTTTGATCCTGTCCCCTCATCCCCTTCCCTCTGACAGCTGTCAATCTATTCCCTGTGACCCTACTTCTGTTTCCATTTTGTTCATCAGTTTACTTTGTTAATTAGATTCTACATATAAGTGAGATCATATGGTATTTGTCTCTCTCTGCCTGACTTATTTCATTTAGAATAATAATATCCAGGTCCATTCATGTTGTCAACAAAGGTAAGATTTCCTTCTTTTTCACAGCTGCATAGTATTCCATTGTGTACATACACCACAAACTGAGAAAAGTTAAACTATATTGGCCATTTACTATGCACTGGATAGGTATGTGTCCTTTACAAGAATGTCTCTTTTATTCCTCAAACAACCTCTAAACTCAGTTCTCTTCAATATTCCCGTTTTATGGAAGAGACTGAAGCGCACACTGGCCAGGAGAAGAGGTAGGCAGTGAAGTCCCATCTTCCCCCCATCAGAGTCCACACTCTGTGGCCTCACCATAAAGACAGAGGCTCTGGACGACAGGTCAGCAGGCCTGCAGTCTGTTATGACCATGCCACTTAGCTCCTTGTCCCCTGAGGCCTTGGTTTCTCCATCCACAGAGAAAAACAGGTGTTTCATGCTTTAAAGATCTGCACCAGGAGCCGAAAGGCAGCAATTGTGCCTGTGAGTAAACATCTTGTTTCAACAGCTATTCTCTCAGCTTTGTTTAAATTATAGCCTCTGCCCATGGCCTCTGGAAGCCTGGCTGAGCAAAACGGGCTTGTTTTTTTGCTACAGTTTGGAGCAGGGAACAGTGCCTGAAGCTGGTACCTCAGAAACCAGGGTTTAATTCCCACTCTGCCTAGGTGCCTTTTTGTGGTCTGCACCACCCAGCCCCACGTCTGGTGTCTAAGGTCAATGGGGAGCTAGCTGAGCTGGGTCAGAGCTGGCCTCTGGGGCTGGGGACAGGCACCGCTGACTGCAGATCTCTCTTTGTTCTGTCTCTAAGGGGCCTGTCACCCCAAGTGGCCCTAAAACTCAGGCTAAATCCTGCAAGTCTCACCAGCCCCTCTAGGGGAGCCAGAAATCCAAGCCCCTAGCTAGGCAGGCAGGACTACAGGACACAGTGCCTGGGTGCTGGCTACCTGAGCACCCAACTGTGCCCACATGGCCCCAGGCACTTGAATGGGAACCAGACAAGCCTGCTCACACCACCCAGACTCAAGATAAAGGAGCCCTGGGAGAAGAATAAGTGGGCCCAGAGCCACTGCCCCCTGAACACTTCCAACTGTCTTCCTCTTTCTCCTCAGCTCCACCCTCAGTCCCCTCGCTCCTCCCCTCGCCCCCTCCCTTGCCTTGCCTTCCTTTCCCTTTCCTCTCTCCCACACAGCTGCCTCCTAAGAGCTCCTGACGATAGATGCTGACAGACACTTGACAGCTCCAAGATGAGTAGGGTCGCAGGGCTGTAGCTGTACTGGATGTTCTCAATCAGAGATCCTCGCTGGAGTCAGACAGCCTGACTCAGGTTACCTGAGCACGGATCTGTGGAGACCATCACCTTCTCATTGGCCTTGAACCTCTGATTAAAGTCTCAAGCACAGCTGGGAGCTTGTTGAGTTTAACAGTCACACAATACACATACACACATCTGTGCACACACAGGCACACACCCCACTCCACCTGACCAGACCCCAGGCTAAGTGAATGGATGAATGAACGTTCAAGAGATGGAAGGGTGGGCGCCACCATGAACGGACAGATGAAGCAGGTTTGGCAGGTGAAGAGATGATGGGTAGGAGGCTGGCAATGAATGGGGGAACAGTCATTGAATGGGGAAATAGTAGGTGAAAGGGAAGATGAAGACAAGAGTTCGTGTAGTCAATGTACGGAGCTGCCCATGAACCCGCAGGGGGCTGAGCTGATGACATCCTTGCACGGGGCTTGTTCTGTGCCACTGTGAATGGGAACCAAGAGGCTGCCTCAACATTCATTACTGGTTCACTTGGGCAGCATCCATGACCCAGGTGACCTCTGAGCAATCTCAGGCCCTCGGGGCTGGAGGGTGATGAATTCAAAAAGGCAGAGAAGCCACAGAAGGGTGAGGGATTGGCCATCTTCTCTGGAAAGGCTCAGATAGTAACTAATTGTGGAATTGCTGGCCACATGGTAGGTGTTGTAACCACTGCACTCTGGGGTTATAACATGGAGGCAGCCATAGGTAGTAGGTATTGAATTGATGGGCTGTGTCCCATTAAAACTTAATCTGTGGTGCTGAAGTTTAAATTTTATATTATTTTTTCATGTCATGAACTATTGTTTTTCTTCTTTCCACTTCTTTTCGATCATTTGGACATGTAAAAAACATCTTTAGCTTGCAGACTATACAAACACGGGCTGTGGGCTGGTTTGGGCCAGAGGGCTGGAGTTTGTGGACCCCTGAGGTAGTGGACGCCTGAGGCAGGTCAAGTTCCAGAGTGGGGACATGTGCCCAAGACCATCAGACAGCAAACCACACAGTCAATCCCCTGACAAACCCCAGCTCTAACTTCAATCACCCAGGGGAGTCTTCCATTGATCTTCTCTTGGAATTTGCTTGTTAGGAGATAAGACAGACCCCGCTAAAGTTCATTCCTCATTGTGAATTACTGAGGCAGCATTTCTGATGATAATCTGACTTCCCATGTTACTTGCCTACTGAGAGAGACCACGTTCAGCCAAACATCTGCTCTACATATAAGTAGCATTTCCTATTACAAATTAATAAATTGGCACCAGGGTATGTGTACTGTATAAGCATTGGTCCCCCGTAAGCTTGGTAAATGTGAGTCTGTAACAGAGACATCAATCTCCCTAGCACCTGGCTCCCTGAAGCAGATCCTGTAGAACTGAGGCTGGCAGCCAGGTCCTTGGTACCTTCACACGGTCATGCCACCTTGAAGAGCCTCCAGGTTGCCATCCAGGCTGCTGGGAGGAGCTATTGTACTGTGTTCCACTGTCTGTCTTTCAGTTGTATAGGGAGGAGGCTGAAGGGGTGGCTAGATATAAGAGGAAGGCTGGACAGACGAGGTGGTAAGTGGAGGGATAGACAATAGATGGAAACAAGCGTGTGGGAGGATGGATGGATGGGTGGCCCCAACTTACAGATTTATGCCCACCAGCAAGAGTGGCCCTGGTGAGAACTGAGGGTGACCAGGCAGCCACATGCGCCCCAAGAGGTACATGGAGAACCAAGAACTAACTAACATGTGTTTAAGCACTTACCACATGTGAGCACTGAGCACAGGCTGATTTCCTCTTCCCTTTGCCTCTTTGTCCCATCTCCATGCTCTCATGACCTTGTGCACCTAAGCTTGACTTTCACAGGCCTCACTGGGCCCTTATTGGCTCAGTTACTAGTTAAGAGACACCTCTCACCTTCTGTGGGCTTTCGAGAGGAGGAGTCTCCTCCCACACCTCCCACCAGCTCCAGCGCTTGGTTTATTTGTAGTGGATGCAAAGTGTTTGGGACTCAAACCTTACTTACAGGGGCAGAACCTGTTTTAAGAGAGATTTTAAAACAATTGAAGCTTCCAAAATAGGTCTGGCCTTCTCTCTTCCCTTCCCTCCTTCATAGCAGCACTGCCTTGGGCCATTATGGGATCAGACTCAGAAGCCCCCTTTCCCATTCTCAGATCTGCACGGGCTTTCTTCCAGGAAGCCCTCCCTGATTGTTCCCCCAGTTGAGCCTAATCTCCAATAGAGTGTTGCCTGAACTTCATAATTCTACACAGAGGCTGTGGTTTCCTTGTGTGTATGTGGTGGGGGGGTGGGGGGGTGGGGGAGTGGCTGCCCTGAGGCTTCCCCATCTCCTCTCTCCTTCAAGCTGATCTGGCATGAGCCCCAAGGTGCTAAGCAGAAACCAGCACAGGCTGATTGCTTCATCCTAAATGAGGAACCATTTAATTTTCCCACTGAAGCTTCCCTTTGTGGGCACTCAGGGAGCTCCTGGGCCCATCAGAGGAAGGAACTGATGGGAAACAAACACCCAACTGGCTACTATTACTCCTTTGTTGTTATTTTATCCCCGGCTTGGTTTCTGATAGGCTCTGAGGTGACTAAATAAACCCAGAAACCAACTTTCCGCTCCCCAAACTCCATATTCAGCAAGGAGGAGCTCTGTCTGTGGCATAAATTAGCAGAAGGCCAAATATAAAAATATGAGTCTGTGAACAAACAAGCCTCTAGTCATGAGACCAGTAGTGGCTAGTGTTCCCACGCCATCAGCTCTGTTACCAGGTAATTAACAGGCAGAAGGAGGAGAGGGCACAGCACCTCTTGCCCACCCTGTGGGGCCAGGAGGGAGGCTCCCAGGGCCTGGCTGCCAACCTTGAGACCCTTGGAGCTGCTGCCAGAGCAGCCCTGGCTGACAGGAGACCTGGTCTGTCTGGCCCCAGGCTGCTGGGGACCAGCAGGTATATAGTTTTTGTCTCTTGGCCTCAGTTTGTTCATCTTTAAGATGGGCATAATAACTCCTGGTGGATTTCTCACAGATCTGTGAGTCAGACAGAAATAAAAGATGAGAAAGGGCACCTGACCAGGCAGTGGCACAGTGGATAGAGCGTTGGACTGGGATACAAAGGACCCAGGTTCGAAACTCCGAGGTCATCAGCTTTAGCACGGGCTTATCTGGTTTGAGCACAGCTCACCAGCTTGGACCCAAGGTCACTGCCTTGAGCAAGGGGTCACTCGATCTGCTGTAGCCCCCTGGTCAAGGCACATATGAGAAAGCAATTAATGAACAACTAAGGTGCCACAACAAAGAATTGATGCTTCTCATCTCTCTTCCTCTCTGTCTGTCCCTATCTGTCCCTCTCTCTGTCTCTCTCTCTCTCTGTCTCTATCACAAAATAATAAAATAAAAAAGATGAGAAAGGGTTTGAGGACAGGTAGAGGGATATAAAGAGTGACTGCTGGATCTATGAGTATCCAGAGGACTGCCCCAGAGGGTGCCTCCCCCTGAGACCTCTCTTCTGGGTCACAATCTCCACCCAGGCTTATTTTGCAGATGTCAGAAAGAAGTGAGAATCAAGGAAGCTGGGTCTGGTTCAAGGTCACTTTCCAACACTCAAGCCATGTTTGCCAGACACAGAAGCCTGTGGCCTGCCCACTCGACCCTGTAGTCAGAGAATGTCTGGCACCCAGTGGGAAGCGTGCGGATGAGAGAGCTGCTTCACTGAGAGTCATGGGGTGAGCCTTGTGGAGCATATTGGCAACCTGGACCTGCACGCTGGGCTGAACTCCAGGAGAGACTGGGCAGTGCCAGGACAGTTGGACTAAAATGGCCCTCGTCAGAGCCCATAGGCTCTGGCCAATCAGATCCCAAGAAGACCCATGATGGGCAAGGACCTTGGGGACCCTGAGATGGCAAGCACAAGACTTCCAGTCTGATGCTGGCCACAGACTCACAGACAACCTTCATGACCATACTTGCCTAAAACGCCACATTGGAGACTCCAGAAATGCAAAAAGTGGGAACTATGTTCATGGTGGGGACTGAGAGCTTTGTGCTCCTCCTGCTCTCTGGCAGGGCAGCCCTACCACACAACTTCAGCACCCTGCTCTGTGAGCCAGGCGCATGGCCAGCCATGGGGGCAGCAGGCACCCCTCCCTTCCTGGAGTCAACATTCTCCAGAGGACAGGCAAGCATAGAACACAATGTAACAGAGGAGGTTAAATTGTGCTAAGTGCTATGGAAAAAAATTAAGCACTAAGGGGTTGTTAATGATTTTAAATCAGGCCATCTAATTTAATCTTTAAAATACCCCTCATTTGACAGTTGAGAAAAGGGAGATTCTAAAAGGGTAAGAAACTTGCCCCGGGTCAGACAGTGAGGAAGGGAGTCTTTAGGATTTGAATTGGAACATTCTGACTAGGGAAATTCTGCTCTGAACTACCTGGCGATCACTACTCCAAAAGATCCCACAGCAGACAGAGAAGAGCCTGGATGAAGGTTCCAGCCAGGGAGCTTGCAGATAGAGGAGCCCCGTTTATTCTGTGGAGTCAGGAAGGATTCGTATAGGAGGAGGTGGTGCTGAGGCTGAAGGGAGAGAGGTCACTGCTGCTCTTGTCAGAGGGTGTTCTAGGCCTGTTGGAGTGCTGGTGTGGGATGGGGCTGTATCTGTTTCTCTGTTTCCCTCTGCCTGGATGGCTAGCTACATTCTTTCAGCCCACCTCTGCCTTCTGACTTGGCTTAGGAGGCAAGCCCAGACAAGAGGTCCCTTCCCATGCCAGTCTGTGCCAGGCCCAAAGCCAGCTCTGCCTGTGGTCCCTCCGGAGTGTTGGCACAGCAGAGGAGCCTCCAGCCCTGAGCTCTGGGCTTCGGCCTGTTGGCCCAGCAGAAAGGCTGCCGGAGGAAATTTGGCTGACAAAGTATAGAGTGAGAGAATTGATTTTTTTCCCCCAGTGATGGAGCTGTAAACCTAAACAGGAAGACACATCTCTTCTTGTATCAGAGACAATCAAAAACACAATACAAGTTTACAGAGTGAATGTGTCTTCTTTACATGGGATATCCCCACCACTACCACCACCATTACCCCAAACACTTGGCAGCCTAAAACTACTTCGTTTCAAAGATAAGTAATCAGCAGAAGAGAAAGGGAGGGGAGGAGCAACCCAATGGTTTATAGCCAGGGCCTCATCAGTCCGCAGGGAGGGATGGCCCCCCCTCATCTCTTGCTTTGCTAGAGACCCAGGGTCACCTGCAATGAGCCCAGGACCACAGTCAACCTTTGGCAGCCCAGGGCACCAGCTGGGTTGCCACTACACACTAATTTTTTTCAGTGCAGGTCCCCTGGGCAGCTCCTTGGCACTAGCCCTGTGCTGGAAAGTGGGGACACATCAGAGTTGGTCCTCATCCTCAAAGAGTGGGCCAGCAGGGAAGGAAGACACTTAGGTAACTGATGCTGGCTCTCTGCAAAATGAATTAAGAGCCTGTAGATGTCTGACTCATCCCCACCTCTGCTGCACTCCACGGTTCCCTGCTAGGTGTCTGCCAGAGCCCCTCGGAAAAGCATGTCTTCTGGGTCATGGAGGCAGGGCCTTCCACTGCAGCGGTGCCCAGAGCTTGGCGGCTCAGAGCCACATACACCTTAGCCTCCTGAGCAGAAGCAACTTCTGGCTCAGCTGCACTCAGGGTAAGTTCTATGTCACCTGAACATTCACCTCAAGCATTTGCTGTTCCTCTCTCCAGTATCTGTCTGATGCCACGTGCCAGCTAGGTGCATGAGCAAGTACATACAGGAGGCCAGAGGAGTGGGCACCCTGCTGGGCCAATTCCTGACCAGTGTGTCCCTTGTGCCAGCCATTCATCTTTCAGGCAGACAGTTTGGGAGGCCCCAGGGGAGCAGAGTTCCCCCACCCCCACCTTGGCTAATGCTCCTTTTTATTAGCTTTTCCTCCTTTCCACTCTCACTCTTCTCTCTCTCTCTCTTTCTCTCTCTCTCTCTCTCTATCTCTCTCTCTCTCCTCCAAGCACACCACCCACACCCATGTCCTGGTCTCGAGTTGTCCTTTCCAGGGAACCCAAACTAAGAAGCCTCTCCAACCTACTCCCACACCTCTGACATGCGGCATCTCTGACCTACCAGGCACCCCAAGGCAGGTACGTTCTCATGGCACAGGCACAGAGCCCAGGCTCAGGCAGGGTGGGGGTGGGGAAGAGGACAGTGTGCCCTCACCACCCAGAAGCTGTCCCTGCCTTTTCTCCAACTTGACTACAGATAGTGAGGCGCGGGGCTAGATGGACAGAGGACAGGGCTCAACACCCACATCACCCCTTTGACCTTGGACCAGTCGCTGAGCCTCTCTGAGCCCCGTTTTCCTGTCCGTGAGGTGAGGATAACCCCACAAGGAAGTGGCATGTGGAAGTGGCAGCACAGCTCAGGGAAAAACCACAGATTGCTATTTGTATACATTTTATCTCCCTAAACAGATAGCCAATTCTTTGAAGGCAAGGTCCTTCTTCTTTTTTCTTTTCCTGTCTACCCCACAGCACCAGCATGGAGCTGGAGACACTCTCTGGGCAGAGTGGGGCCTGGCTCTGGACCCTAGGCTCCTCTCAGATGGGCACTGCTGGGTATCTGGATAACTGAGCATGCCCTGCACTGCATGGAGTTGGCCCAGCCCCCGCCCGGTGCCAGCAGGAAGCACTCCAGGCTGGAAATGGAGGGTGAGCTGGCCAGAGCCTCAGGGAGGTGGCGCTGGCTGGCACAGTCACCCCTACCCTTCTGAGAAATCTAGATGACAGTGCAGGGCACTTTCCTCAGCCCCGTGCTCTTTTTGAGTAAAGGAGAAAAAAACCTGGCTTCCACTCCAGGCCCAACTGCACCCGACATCTGGCAGCTCAAAGTGACGTGACTCATGCAATCCTTAGATACTAAGGAAGCAGGGGGAGGCAGGGAAGAGGAAAGAAGATTGTATGGGGAGGGCAGGCCAGCAGGCCCTGCAGCCCAGACAGAAGGATCAGCAGTGGAGAGAGAAGGCTGGTCCCAGGCCCGGGTGACCAACAAGGATGGCCTAGCCTTTGTTCTGCTCACTCAGCTTTGGGCCTGCACCAGGCACTGCAGACACAGGCTCTGACCAGCCCAGGCAGGATATGAAGTGATGCTACAGGTAGTGAGCAGCCTGTCACCTGAGGCATATATATAAGAGAAGCTGGATGAGTCCTAGCGTTAAATGCTCTGGTCTAATGACCACATGTATTTGTCTGACCCTGAGATGATCCACTAAGGGCTTGAGAGGGGGCTGACCTAGATAATGGACAAAGTCATAGAGATTAAGGGACACCTAATCTCGTGTCTAAAGCCATTTCTCTGTTCATGAAGGTGACAGGGGCGTCCATGAAGGATGGGGTGGAGTGGCCTGTTTCTGTCTTTCCTTACAGGCCGGGGCTTGGTGGCCTTCTCTTCTCCAGCATGTTGGCTCTGGGGGCAGGGTGTGTGTGTAGGTAGGTGATTGGAAAGCAACTTGCCATAGGCTCATTGGTGCTCAGAGTACAGCAGGCCTGTGGAAGGACAGAGGAGAAAACCCTGATGTCACACGATCCCATTAATTTCATCAGAAAAGATTCAGGCTGAGAGTCGCGGGGTGGGAGTGAAGGGAGTGAGGGGTCAGTGGGTGAGGCAGTCTTGGGAGACTTCTAGGAGGAAGTGGAAGCTGGAGATGGGCCCAGCCGTAGATGAAAGCCCAGCCAATAGAAGGGAGATAAGAGAGATGGAAAGGAGGGTGGAGGTCACTCGGGGTGCAGGGAGCTGCTGAGCAGAGGCTAGAGTGGGAAGAGGCTGGCCCGCGAGGGGTGGAAGCAACCATTGGGCTGGGGTGGGGGGAGGGTCAGCCTCTGTCCTTTCTAGGCCTCAGTTTAAGCCACTCTTGTGGAGCTAGCTTTTCAGGATTCCTCCTGGATAGTTGGAAACATTGTACCTATTGCTCTCCTGGGAGGTAGAAAGGTCCACCCAGGATGCTCTCCTCTACTGGACCCCCCATTTGCCACATGCACAAGGCAAGTTGGACCATCCGGCCTATGAAAGTCCTTCTAGCCCAACTATTCCCAAAGTCAGGACAAAGCAAATGTCACCTCTTGCCCAATTAGCAGGATGACTACTAGCATCTCCCCTTAGCATCAGCAAGACAGCTTCAATTTGACAATGGTCTGGGGATCCTCAGCACCCACCCCTGACCAAATCGGGAGTTCCCTCCCAGGCTCCTCTCTAGGAAGACTCCTCCGGCCATCCTCACAGCCAGGCCCCACTGTGCACTACTCCCCAACCTGATAACGCCCTTGCTCCTCATTTCTGACCAAACTACAGGTCCTCAGAGGACTGTCAGGAGACCAGCATCATGTTCCTGCATTCAGCCTTCCTGGAGAGCAGAGTTGTGCAGGGCCCTGTGCTGGGGGTGGCCACCAACAGGGGTCTGCTCAACACCCGCCCCTGAACAGCACCCTCCTGTAGACACCTTTGCAGAATCCCCGTCTATAGGGACCTTGCCCTCTGAGCACCGAGAAACTGACATGCTTGTCTTCCCTCTTTCCATCTTAATTTTTCCATTGATTTGAGAGAGAGAGAGAGAGAGGGAGAGAGAGAGAGAGAGAGAGAGAGAGAGAGAAAGGAAAGGAGGGGAGAAGGGAGAGAAAGAGATAAAGAGAGAGTCATCAACTCCTTGTTCTACTTAGTTGTTTTATTTAGTTGTACACTCATTGATTGCTTCTCAGGGTAGAGGGTCAAACCCGCGACCTCAGCGTGCGAGGCAGACACTTTACCCAATGAGTCACCCCACTGGACCCATGCTTTCTTTCTTGCTGGTCATAACCTTGCCCTGCTGCTCCCTGTTTATCTCTCAAGAGGACACAGTGTGGGTTCCAGGAACCCCAGGTTGTGTGCAAGCTCCCCACCCCTAGTAGGATGATCATGGACAAGTGTGATCCATGATCATGGAACCTCCCACCCTTGTAAAATGGGGACATGACAGAAACTACTTCCTAGGGTTCTCATGTTCAGTAAATGGGTGATAGACATGAAGTGCCAAGTATCACGTGTAGCATGTCTTAGGGGTTCAATGTCAGGTGCCATGTTCACATGGTACTGTTGTGGGGACCCAGCATCTCTAACTGGGTCACCCCCACACCACCCCCACCAGCACACCTCTACCCTGTGATAGCATCTCAGCTGCAGTTAAGAATTTCAAGTTGCAATTAAAAATTAATTGGAAACCGTGGGTTGTTTATGCCTCTCTGACCTCAGTCACGGTTGAGTTAGGGGGTGGGGGTTGGGGGAAGGAGGAAGGGCAGGGGAGATGAGGAGGCCTTGGCAGAGCAGTGAACCACAGCAGGAAAGGGCTCTTTGAGCTGATCTAAGTGGCATAGGAGCAGATTTCTCCTGGAGGATGGAAGGAATGACCTCAACCAGGTGGCCTTGAATGCCACAGTCCCCAAATTCTTTGAGAGCCCCAGAGCATGGAGGTCTGTGGTTGGGAGAAGAGAGAGAGTGGAAGAAGCTCATGGAAGAGAACTGATAGAGTCAGGCCTGGAGGTGAAGGTCATGGTTGCTTTCTTGGATCCTGGCTACCCCTCCCAGAGGCACTGACAGCCAGTGAGGTGGGCAAGAAACTGGGACCAGGTAGCTCTTTCTCAGAGCCGAAAGAAAGGCACAGGGTAAAGACGAAATAATGGAGACTTCTAGTATCCAGTCTCTGAAATAGGCCCCAGGCTCTCTGGACCCAGGTCCCTCTGGCCATGCCCATGGGCAAGTTTCTTTCTGATGTTCTCAGGCAAAGAGATTCTGAATTCATAGTTCTCCTTGGTCCCCCACCAGGGTTCAGTGATATGAACTCTACTTTCAGGTGAAGTGTTCCTCCTGCAGAGTTCCCAGCAGATATAGAAGCCAAAGCCCCCTTTTCAGTAAGTGTCATCCTAGCTTCGGCCTTCAGGTGGCCTCTGTCCCACCTAGATGTCTCCTTTTCAGAGCTTGCTGTCTTCAGCTGACCCTTCCAGGTCCAGGGTTCCTTCCCCCTCCAGAAAGTCCTCTCTAATTTTTACAGTCCACTACCTTCTCTGAGATCCCAAGCTACTTATGGTTACGGACCCCAGTGGGCCCAGATCATATCCTGTCTGTACTGATGATCAACCAGGCTATGTGAGTGCAGTGTCCCCAGGACTGGGTGGGAGCAGGTCCTGAGTTCTCTACTCCCCCCTAATGCAGTAATCTGATCTCACAGCACTAGAAGCAAAAATAAAGCAGGTTCTAGAGGCCAGATTCTGGATGCGTGCCTGCTCCAAAGCCCCAGAAACAGGGAGCAGTAGCAACCTAAGCCTGGTGTGGGGAATGAAGGAGATGGTTGGGCTCCCTACTTATAGAATGTCTCTGTCCCTGGCCAGTTTGCTCAATGGTGGAGTGTTGGTGTGTCATGTGGATGTCCTGGGTTTAATTCCCAGTCAGGGCACACAGGAGAAGCAACCGTCTACTTCTCTACTCCTCCCCCTCCCTTTCTCTCTCTTCGCCTTCCGCAGCCATGGCTCAATTGGTTTGGGTGCATCAGCCCTGGGTACTGAGGATGATTCCAGGAGCCTCTGTCTCAGGCACTAAAAATAGCTCGGTTATGAGCATGGCACCAGATGAGCAGAACATTGGCCCCAGATGGCATTGCCGGGTGAATCCCAGTCAGTGTGCATGTGGGAGTCTGTCTCTCTGTCTCCCCTCCTCTTGCTTGGAAAAGAAGAAAAAGGAGGAGGAGGAGAAAGAATGTGTCTGCTTCTCCCAGACTGAAGCCATGTGCAAAACAGTGTGTTTGTGTGTATTTGTGTGTGTATATACACACATCTGTGCCTGCATTCAGGTGTATGTGCCTGTGGAATGGGGCCCAAAGAGGTTATTGCATTAGGTAAGATTTGCACTCAGCTGCTAGTAACAGAAACCCAACTACAGTTAGCTTTAAAAATTAGAGATTTATTCTCCCTCAAAAGAGAAGTCTGGATTTAAGCAGTTCAAGGCAGCATAGTAACTCCACGGTTATTAGGGATCTAGGTTCCTTCTGTCTTTTGATCCACCACCCTCAGCACACAGCTTTCATCCTTGAGAGCCCAAAATGGTTGCTTGAGCTCCAGCCATCATATCCACATTCTAGGCAAGAAGTAGAAATCAGGAGGACAGTGCAATAGGGCATGTGTCATCTGTCTATTTTCCTCTTAAGGAGTATTCTTAAAAGCCCACCCTACAACTTCTGCTTCTATGTCACTGGTGACCTCTAGCTGCAGGAGAGGCTGGGAAGTATAATAGTCTTCCAGTGGGGTATCTTGCCACCTGGAATAAAGCTGAGGTTCTATTACTAACAACAGAGGGGAGACTGGGTGTCAGGCATGTGATAAGTGGGCTATGTCCCCCACAAGCTGATTAAGTCCTAAGATATTGAGCTTGGCTGGCCTGGATCAAGATATCATCTCTTCCAGGAAGAAGATGGCCTCCACACTGTCCCAGGACCTGAGCCACCACCAACCTGTCCACAGATAGAGGGAGGACAAAAGTTCACCTAAGCAGGTGCTCAGGAGAGCTCCTCTCCATGGGAGCTGTGGTAATCCAGGAGAGTTGGTGGGGGGGAGAGTGACCAGGTGAATCCTGGACCAGGAGGTGGAAAGACAGATCAGGGACTTAATTATTTCATTCTTGCATTTGCTGTTTCATCGTGTGTCTAAATTGCAGGCTTCCCAATAACTCTCCTAGGAGGTGGTGGGTACCATGACCGCCCCCTCAACTCTTTTCTAATGAAACACCTTTGCCTGCCTCTGTCTCCTGCCAGGAGCAGCTCAGGATGCTGCCTGGAGTGTGCAATCCACCCACTGTTTTAATTAGGAAAGAGGCACTTTCTGAGGGTGTCCACAGCAAAGGCTGGTGATTAGGGAGCAGATTAACTGCCTGCTCTTTCACAACTGACTGGGGTACCCTGGAAGGGGCTACCTGGCTGTGCTGCTTGGAGGCTCATTAACAAACTGGTTTTGAGCACTTAAGATGGTCAGGCCAGGGCTAGGTAATGGGGAAGGTATACTTCCCACCCCCAGCAAGTAGTTACAAATGCAGGATGGGGTTCTGGCTGGTTAGCTAAATGGATAGAGCTTCGACCTGGCTTGTGAATGTCTTGAGTTCGATCCCGAGTCAGGGCTCACATAAAAAGTGACCATCTGCTTCTCTTCTCCCCCTTCTTCCCCTTCTCTCTTTCTTCTCCTCTTGTAGCCAGTGGCTGAGTTGGTTCTATCAGCCCTGGGTGCTGACAAGCTGAGGATGGCTCAGTTGATTCTATCATCAGCCCCAGACAGGGGTTGCTGGGTGGATCCTACTTGGGGCATATGTGGGAGTCTGTCTCTCTATCTCCCCTCCTCTCAGTAAAAAAAAAAAAAAAAAAAAAAAGGGATGCAGAATGAAAGGGGCTGACAGCACTAATATGTTGAGATGACCAATAGGAAAGAGGGAGAAAACTGAGGAGGAAGAGTCCTAGTCCCTCTCCTGAGGGTCTGGGCTAGGGAGAGACAGGGCTCAGCTGCATGGGACAGTAATACATAGATGCACATGTGTTTAACCAGTGTTCACTGACCCCCTGCTATGTGTCAGCTCAGAGGTGGATTTAACAGTGGGTGCGCCTGGCACACACCCTGGGCCCCAACTGCTGAAGGGCCCCACAAAATCCCAACTTTACACTTTTTTCTAATGACACCAAATTTGGTTTTATATGTCTAATTTTAACATTAATAGTACATAATATTTTTTATTTATTTAAAAATATGGTTAACATGTATCTTTATTTTCCCTGTCTCTCTCTCTTTTTTAAGGGGTCCAATATTTTTTTCTGCGCACGGGGCCTCAACTGACCTTAACCCTTTGAGTAGTACGAACGTTCATGTATGTCCTCATGCCTCCTGATAAACCAGAGTACAACCATAACAAAAATTTTTATTTTAAAAATGTGTAAGGAAACATTAATAAAAAGGCAAATGTATATATTTTTTGTTTCTATAAATTGGTTATAATTTCAAGTTAATAAAACTGTAACTGGAACTAATTTTATTTTTTGAAAAACAACTCACTACTCAAAAGGTTAATCTGCCTCTGGTCGGCCTCCATCCTAGGCCTGGGAGGCCTCGGGAACACAGCCAAGGTCTGTCTGCTCTTATGGAACTTACCATCTAGAGAGAGACAGTAAATGAGCCATTAAGTGCAAGCACCATGGAAAAATAAGGCAGGCTAAGAAAACGGGAAGTGATGAGGGGGCTGAGAGGTTGCTACTTGCTGTTGGCTGGCTAAAAAGGTTCCATTTGAGATGAGATGGAGAAATGGTCACAGTGGAAGTCCCAAGGTCTGTCTAGGCCTCAGGGCTGTAAGGGCACCAAGGAACAGCAAATACAAAGGCCCAGAGGTGGGGCTGTGCCCTGTATTTGTTGAGAAGCAGCAAGGAGTCCAGTGTGGCTTGAGCGGAATGAGGAAAGAGGAAAGGGACAGGAAAGGTGGTCAGGTTGGTGAAGGCAGGTCAGTAGTGTGAAGAGGAGGCCAAAGAGGGCAAGGGCCCCTGCATCACAGGAGGTTGTGCCTGTTTTAGTCAAAACTGTCAAATACTTTATTAGATTATAAAAAAAAAAAAAGCAACCTCAAAATGGCCTAAGTGTGAACAAAGGAATTTACTGGCTCATGTAAAGGAATAAGTTTCAGGTACAGTTGAATCAGGGGTCCTCAGGAATCCCTCTGTGTTTCTCTGTAGCATCTCCCTTTGTGGTGGCAAACAGTCCCACCCAGTTCCCAGTTTACATTCTGTCAGCTTAGCTGATAGAGTGCTCCTCTTTCCCAGTGGTACCAGAAAAAGTCCCAGAGCAGGACCTCATTGGCCTGAGATGGATCATGTGACCACTGTGACTCTAATTGGCTAGGCCTGGGTGATGTATCTACTCTTAGACACATTATGTGGTGAGGTCAGCACCACCCAGACCTCACGGACTACAATGAGAGAAGGGGAGATTCACAAAAGAAAAAGATGATTATGGTTTCCAGAAGAAGGGGAAGCTGATGCCAGGAGAGCAGAAACAACAAGTACACCTTACATGGCATACACAAAACAGAGAGCCCAGCGCACAGCCATTATTAGATGAAAGATAAGGAGGGAAAGAGGAAGAAGGTGGGGAGGGAGGGAAATTCAAACGTAAAAGGACTTGTTCCAAGGGGAGATTATGGAGAACAGGGCCATCAGTGAAGACTTCCTGGAAGAGGAGGTACTGATTCAGAGGCAGAGGAGGATAGTGGATTGGGCAGGGGAAGGTGCAGATGAACCCATAGCACTGGGCAGGCACTTCTTGCAGCATGAAGACAGTAGAAAAGGTGAGTCTGCCCGTGCTTATTCCATACCCTTGGAATATGTTCCACCAACTGCCTCCCCGGCCACTTTTCTATTTGTGGAGCAGTCATCACGCCCTGTGTTAGACATGGCTGCCATGCCAAATGGATTATGACAAATGATTTAATTACCCACATCAGCACTCTACAGCTACCGACGTGGGGGCCTTGAAGCTTCTCCTCTCACATTAGCCCTGGAAAACACTTTCTGAAGGGGCTGCTGCCCAAAACACCACAATGTACACAGACTGCTAGTCCAGGATGTGGTTTTGGAAGCATGGAAGTGCTGTGCCTGCCCCTAGCAAGGGTCCTAAAGGATCCACTGGGTATGAAAAGAAAGTATTAGAACTTTCATTTATGTTTGATTTTTTTATCTTATCCTCTTTAAATTGCTATTTTGTGTAAGTTTTATGACCTACAGAATACATTAGAACAGAATACGTGCACACAAATGAGTCAATATCTATTTATCTTGGAGGAATGAGTTGTCAGAAATGTTTGAGGTCCACTGGTGTAAATAATAACAGCTGACAATGTTGTGAAGCTTGCAATGCCCTAGGTCCTGTGCCCAGTGATCATTTACTCCTGATAACAGCCCCATTTTACAGGTAAAGAAACTACAGCACAGAGAGGCTCAGTCACTTGCCCAAGCCTACAGAGCCTGTAAGACACAGGGTTGGGAATCCATGATGCCTGCCTGATAAGATTGGGATCCTCTGGGCAGGACGGAGGTAGGAGTCTGAGATTATTGAGTTCATCTTTTGTTTCTTGCCTAAGAGAATCTTAATCACTTTATAGCACCCACTCAGAGGCTCAAATCCTACAGCATGGAGCTCCTGGATCCTCCCAGAGACCCGGAATAGGAGGAGAAGGGCAGAAATGCCACGTCCTGCTTCCAGATGAGCCAACTTGTATCTGGAGAGAAGTAGCCCACCAACGTTCCCACCACATTTCTCTAGTAAACCTTTGGGATCCTCTCAGAGATCTCCATCTTTCTCCCTCTGGTGGGCCACGGCCAGTGTTTCCCCTTCTACAAGGCCATTGTCTGTTAGTATGACCTCTCAGGCCCAGATGCTAGAGTCGGTGACTGACTGAATAAATGAATGAGCTAGTGCATTCTTTACTGAGTGACTGGCTTATCAAATGGATAGGGTCTGTGTCAACATCCCAGATCCTCCAACATGGCTTGTCCATTCCTCCCCAGGGGCCTGGACTCAGTTCTCCTCCCCTTCATGGCAGGGACCAGGTTCACCCCAGCTGCGGTGGGGGGTTGTTAAACCTTGGTTGACCTCAGATAAGCCCTTGGCCTCTCCATGCAGTCGTGTTCACCTCACAGTTTGCTGCGAGGGTGGTACCGGGAGCTGTATGAAAAGCTGATTATGAACGAGTGGGACCCAGCAGAACCCCGGGCACAGTGCCTGGCAGTCAGGGGAAAGTCAATCCAGCAGAGTACCAGTTCACCCTCTCCCTACCACCATCCTCACTGGCAAGAGATGAGCGAGGATGTCCTTGCTGGGCCAATCCTTTATGCCCACTTAATCTTTGGCCTCCTCCACACCCCACCACCAGTCCATTCCAGCATTTTCCACTTTGTCTTTCCAACCCCACCCTCTGCTACTGGAGTTGCTGGCTTAATGTGCATAATACAATTAAGACAAAATGGCTTCCAATCAACCCCCAGCAACTTCCTGCTCCCCAACCCACCCCAGCATCACCAACCCTATTCCATCCCTCCCTCCCTTGGGGACTATGGAGTTTAGTTTCAGGAAATAATTCCCCAAATGACTCTCCTCTGGGGAGCCTTGCACACACCCCAGAGAACCCTCAGAAGCCAAGATGGGGTTTTGTTTGACAGGAAGCACCAGGAATCAGGGTCAGTACCCAGTGAGAACAGAAATCATAGGTAGAAAAATTTCTACTGTGGAGCTATCTTAATAATGAGGGTTTTCTCCAAAACAGACCCTAAGACCAGGATGTGGGGGCAGGAGTTTGAGAGTGGGGGAGCATGCAACATCCTCGGAGGGCCCTACTGCAGAGACTGGGGCTCCATTCGACCTTGACCTCTGAGAAACACACAGGTCATCTCCAGAACTGTCCACCTGAAAGGCAGAGGCTGGAACATTTACCCACTGGTTCCTCCCCTACTGGCTGAGGGTTGGCCTGGGAATGTTAGTGTCCCTGCACTTATAGCCCGAATTTGTTCAGGGCTCCAGCAGACTTCCCTGGCATTGGACAAGACCCTGAGGCAGAAAGCAAGCTGTCTCAGGGATGTGCTGGGGTGGGGGGAGGCACCACAAGCACAGGGTGAGACTGAGCTTACCTGGGACTGTGCACCACAGCTGTGGCTGCAGCTGACAGCGAGCTGCGATGAGGGGCTAGACATGGAGAGATTCGCTCTGTAGGAGTCACCTTCCTGCTTTGGTTTAAATGCCTGTCTTTTGTCGAAGACTCTACAAGAGTGGGGAATTATGTGTAGTTTCCATCAACTGGAACCATCCTGCACAGTCACTTATTCATTCTGCAAACATTGCTGGAGGCATAATGAGCACTAGGCCTGTGCTTGGCACTTGAGTTATGGAGATGACTCAGACAAGGGTCCTTCCTTCAAGGCCTTCCCAGGCTAGGGGAGAAGGCAGAGCCGCATCTAAGGGATGCCACAGAGGTTTGGGAAAGTGGGAGCACGGAGCAGATAGTTAGCTTGAAGGAGTCAGGGAGGGCTTCTTTGAGGAGGTGTTCAAATTGGGCCTTAAAAGATGAATAGGAGCTCATTAAGGTGAAAAGTAGGCAAGGATTGTCTAAATCTAGGGCCTGTCCACAGAATACCCCATAAGCAGCCATCAGACTACTTGTTTAAGTTCCTTGTCAGTCACTTTAAGAGTTCCTGCCCAGCTCTCTTTGCTTGTCCACAAACCCTAGTAGGGCCTGTACTGGGAATGCATAAGTCAGAATTGGAGGAGGTTGCCTACTGGACCTGAGCCACCAGCTCCAGTCCCTCTCAAACACCTGGGTCCTGCCTGCCCGCACTTCACAGGTCTAGATGTACCTGTGCCAAACCCCACCCCCACTCCTACCAGGCCTCCCTGATTCTGTTGTGTTGTGGCTCACAGGTCTCCAATGCCACCAGCCAAAAGGCCTCAAGCTGGAGTTCCGGGTTTGGCCTCCACACCTGGATTTAGATTCTGGCCACATGGTTGTGAGGTCTGGGGCAATGGGCCACTCTCTGTGAGTGTTGTTTCCACGGGCTACAGGGTGAGGGTTGCGAGAGGTAATACTGGTGCACCCAGCAGCTCAGAGGGGTGCAGGGGGTAAGGTGGAGGCAGCTGTCACTGTCAAATGTCTGCTTGGGGGGACTGGGGAATCTCCCCAGCCCACCAGGGGATTTGCCAGGACTGCTGGGTATGGGGCTGGAACCCCATTCTGAGGAGGGGGCCCAGGTACTAGAAGACTGTGTAGAAAGGACCCCAGAGGCAGCATCTTGTCCCCAGGCCCAGGCATGGGGTGGATTTCTATAGTCAGTGATTTCCCCTCAAGCTACTGCCAGCCTCTCTGTGTATTAGCATGAGAATGAGACGCCAGCTGGGATTGGAGGATTCAAGGGTATTTGTATTCCAAAGAGCTCCCTCTGCTCCCTCAAAGTCACTGCTGTCTGACCTGATAGGCTGGGCTGGGATCCAGAGGCTTCTTGGGGGTGGGCAGGCATGCAGAAAGAGGCCCCTGCCAGAAGGAAGCTGTCCTGGGCTTTTGCCCTTCTCTGCATTCCCCTGACCTCCCCACCAAGGCCCCTTCCAGACCACTGTCTTGTTAGCTCAAAGGTTCCTCTCAAGTCCGGTCCAAGCTATTCTTACACCCCCTCTGCACCCCCAGAGCGAACCTCAGCTGTGTGGGGAGCAATCTTTAGTTTGAAAGTATATGTGCCGTATATAATAAGTAATTTGTTTTTGGCCTCAACCTTTTATTTCTTTGACATTTTCAATCCTGTACCATGAAAGGGAGGAGTTTCAGATTTGTACGCTTATTACAAGGAAGCCTAGCATTCTTTGAAGTTGAGAAGCACTGCCCAATGGGATTAATAATAACAACCATAATAATACCTAACAGTTGTGAGCATTTGCCCCATGCCACAAATTATGTTAAGCGTTTTACATACTTTTTTAATTCATGTAACAAACTTGGAAGATGCCATTACAACCCTATTTTACAGATGAAGCAACCGAGGCTTAGAAAAATGAAGTGACTGCTACTCAGTAGCAGGGTGAATGCAGCCCCCAAGCAGCCCCGACTCCTCCAGAGTAGAAAGAAGGGCACAAGGGTGTTCAGGCAACAGGGTGCTATTCCAGCTCTGAAGGTCCCACCAATCCTGCTCTGAGGGTCCCACTTCGCAAACCCCTCCAGCCTTATGTGCAACCCTGGGCTCAGAGTCAGCATTCAGGGTCTGTGCCAGGCTGAGCTCCAGGGCATTTCCAGGGAAAGGGCAGGAAAGTGTCCCCAGCCAGAGGCACAATGTTTGGTGCCACCCACAAGGAAGAATCCAGGATGACGGGTCTGCCCTGCAATGATGCCCAACTTCTCTTCCTCTCCTTCCGGCCCCTCCTCCCTGCCCACTGAAGGGCATTCAGCCTCTCTGCAGTGGATGGAGGAGAGCTGCAGAGCCTGGCTGTGCAGTCCCAAACACAGACCCTAACTGGCCTGTGGGAGGCAGGCCCATGACCCCCACTGACTCCTCCAAATCAGGATTCCAGCACACAAACCAGAAGCCCTCGTGTCTGCTTTGTTACTTACTTCCTCCTCATCCAGAGGGTCCCAGAATCCCAGTGTGATCTGGGCCACTGCTTCCATACTGGGTGGTAGTACTCTGTGTGACCCCAACAGGCAGTGCTACTGGGGGATTTCAGACACGGGCAGGTCCGGGGATCTGTGTACTTCACACAAGGGCCATGGCTGCTTAAGTCCCACTGCAAACCAGGTACAAGGTCTGAACCCCGAAAGATGCAGCAGGCTGGATGCTGGGAGAGCATGGCCTGAGGAAGATAGCCTTGCAGGGCTTCTCACCTGCTTCTTGTTATCCCAGGCCTGAGAAGGTAGTTAAATCTTCCTCCCATCAAAGGCTGAGGGATGGCTGCACTCCAAGGCCTGGCTTGCAAGGAAAGGAGTTAATAAGTGCTCTCACCCTGCCCCCAACCCCATCACACACATTCAGGAAGATAGTTTGAAAGCCCTCCTGTGCACTCCCAAGGAAGAGAGAGACTGCTCACCAGGGTGTCCTGGAGGTCATGTGTGGGCTGTGTTGTCCTGGGCCCTTCGCAGAGAGTCACTCTGCTTATTCAACAGAGCACAGGGCAGGGACCAATGGTGCTCTGGGAGCTCAGAAGAGGGAACCAGAGAGTCCCAAAGAAGGATGAAGATGATGGAGAAGTTGCCACCATTCCACTGCCTATGTCCTCAATGTATGTGTGGGGGTGGGGGTGGGGGTGGGGAGGGGGCCATGGCACTAAGCCCTAGGCATGCACCATCTCACTTAGTGAAAGCTTTCCCACAGTCTTCTGGAGGCAGGAGAAAGATCCTTGTTCCCTTATTTTTCCCATAGGTACAATTGAATGGTGGGAGAGGTTAAATCACTTGCCCCAATTATGGAGTGCAGACTGGAAGGCTTCCTGGAGGAGCTCCTTTGGAAGGATAGGTGAATGGTAGGAAGGCCACAGTGGGGATGGTAGGGAGGGTGATGGCATAGGAGGGTGAGTAGTCCAGTCAGGATGAGGCTGATGATGTGGGGAGGATTGGTAGAGGGAAGGGTGACAGTGGGTCCTAGAGGTAATGGAGAGCCACTTAATGTTTAGGAACAGGCCAGTAAGAGGAAGACACATTAAGAACAGGGTTGTTGGGTGGAGAGAAGGGGTCAATGCTTATGTAACAGACTTGGAAGCCTGGTGTGGCTGCAGACCTCTGAAGCCCACATTTGGAGCTCCAATCCAGCAGGGGAGGGGCCCGACATGGAGGACTCTAACCAGCGATGAGGTAGAGGCCTGGCCACATGCTTGAATACTCCACCTGACACTTCACATGATACAATAGGAATCAGCCATACCTATTTGAGTCTCAGTTTCCTCATCTGTGAGATGGGATAATGATGATTTCTATCTCAAGAAGCTAGAGAGAACAACTCTGCTATGGACTCACTTTCTCTCTCTAGAAAATGGGGAGAATTTTCTAACTTCATGTGATCAGCACGTCCCTTCTTCTCCCCCCTCCATCCTTTTCCCAGAGCTGATGAGAGTACCATAAAGGACAGGGCCCTGAGACCTGAAATTCAAGCCTGGAGTACTGAGCCGCAATTCTTCCCTGGGGACATGTGGCTAGATTGTATCCCCTGCAGGAGGGTGGACAGGAAAGGGCAGGGTCAGGTAGCAGGAAGGCTGCCCTCTGCTGTGAGGTTAGCAGGCCTGGGTTTGGCTGAAAGGACTGGTGAAAGGGCAATAGGTTTTATTTTGTTTGTTTTTACCCAAATGCTTTGATTTCTTCCAGTCACAGGAGGGCCTGGATGGGCTCCCTGCCTTCAGAGAAGGCTCTCAAACCTCAAGGATGAATACATGTAAGCAGAGGTCTTTCAGGCTAACCTCCAGCTTCTGAGTACTAAGAGTCATGCCCAAAGCCGCTACTCAAGTACCTTTAATTTTCTTGATGGCATGGAGCTGGGCCAGTCATTGCATGGGCCCCAAAAAAGTTCTCAAGCTCTCTCTACAGGCTACACTACACCTAGCCAGCTCCCTGTAATCCCCAGAGAGGTGGGTGGGGATGTAGATGGCTCAGGAAAGCTTTTCCCTCCTGCCCAAAACCATCTCCTTGTGCCAATGGGTAAGACAGGCAGGCAGAAAGAGATACTGTTTTGGGTTACAGAGATCTGGTTTGAAATTCCACCATTTGCTCTGAGCTCTGGACCAGGAAGGCCCTTCTCAACCTGTCAATCCCATCTGGGCTCCCTTATTAGTCCTGAACAGCTGCCTTTTGGAGTGATTTCATTAGGTCCTTCTAACCAGCAAATCTGTGCGTAGAAACAGGTTTGGATGATGGAAGAACAGCACAGAGGCTGTTGGTCTCATGAGGCCAGAAAGGAAGCCAAGAACACAGAGCACCAACGACCAACTAGGTTGGGGGCACTCATCTCAAAGCCAATACTCCCCTGCCTCATGGCCAACACTCCCCGATCCCATTGCTGGAGCCCCAGGAGGAAGTTCTCTGGGTGCATGACAAAATAAATACACACACACACATGAATGCACACGCACAGAACTCTTCCTGGCTACTTCTGTGCTGAGTGAGACCCTATACCCTGAGCCTGGTAACCGGGTGAAGCCTCACTCGGCTGTGGACTCACTTTCTCTCTCTGGAAAATGGGGAGAATTTTCTAACTTCATGTGATCAGCACGTCCCTTCTTCTCCCCGCTCCATCCTTTTCCCAGAGCTGATGAGAGTACCATAAAGGACAGGGCCCTGAGACCTGAAATTCAAGCCTGGAGTACTGAGCCGCAATTCTTCCCTGGGGACATGTGGCTAGATTGTATCCCCTGCAGAAGGGTGGTCAGGAAAGGGCAGGGTCAGGTAGCAGGAAGGCTGCCCTCTGCTGTGAGGTTAGCAGGCCTGGGTTTGGCTGAAAGGACTGGTGAAAGGGCAATAGGTTTTATTTTGTTTGTTTTTACCCAAATGCTTTGATTTCAAGCAGAGGCTGCCACAAGGTGTCACTAAAATCCCAGAGAGGTTGACTGACTTGCCCAAGGTCATACCAGCCCTGGCCCTTTCTCACCAACCCTAGAGTGAATGGAGGGTGGATGGGAAAGCTGTGGGGAAGCTAGGGAGGACTGGAAGGACCTTGCTCTGCTGTCATGTCAGAAGTTTCCTGGGCTCAAGGCTCTGAGCATGAAGGATGTCAGGCAACATCAGTGAGAAGACAGGCCTGCACTCTCCGAAACTGGGGACTGACCTTGCTGGAAGAGCAGTGACCCCCTCATGCCCAGTTCATAGTGCAACTCCTTTACTGCCACTTGTCTACACACCTCTCCCAACTGCCAATGGAAGCCACTTCCTAACTGGTCAGCTGAAGAAGCCAGATCCTCGCCGCTGTGAAGATGAGGCCTTATTGAAACCCCTTTTCTTCAAAGGTGAGGAAGGTCTGCGCAGGCTCGGAACCCACCACTGTCCAGCTCTCCTCTCCCCTCGGGGAAGAGCTCATTCTGGTCCCTTGCCTTCCTTTCTGCCTGGCCTTGGGTTGCAGCTCACTCCTCACTGTACTCTAGGGCTCAATCGCTGGACATAGAGGGGCAGTCATCAATGTTGGATGAATGACTACGCAAAGGAAGAGGCCATTTCTGGATTGGATTGCTCCTGTGTCCCAGGGCTGAGGGCTGTGTGTTCCAGTATCAACCCCCACCTGTAAGTGACACCGCTGACTGGTTGACCCAAGCCACTCACACCTCTTTCTCCCCAGCCACCTTCTAGGGATTAGTCTAGAGATGGCCATGTGACCCACTTCTGGCCAGTGAGATGTAAGTGAGGTGCTGGGAGCAGTTTCAGTGTTCTCCTTTTACAAGCTGAAGAACTGGCATTCCCTCTTAGCCTTTCCACATTCTTTCAGCCTGGGACAAGGACAGAAGTCTGGAGCTGCTGCAGCCATCCTGCTATTAGAGGAAACAAGTATGCATACAAAGGCTTTCACACTAAGGATGGTGGAGAGGATGATGGAAGGGGCCTGGGGCCTGGATAGCCCAGTAGAGTCTTCAGACCAGCCCTGGACTGCCCGTCTCTGAATTCTTGCTGTACAGAACAGATACCATCCCTTCAGTGTTAGGACACTGGCCTGACCTGTGGTGCTGCAGTGGATAAAATGTCGACCTGGAATGCTGAAGTCACCAGTTCGAAGCTCTGGGCTTGCCCCGTCAAGGCACATATGAGAAGCAACTACTATGAGTTGATGCTTCTTGCTCTTCCCTCTCCTTCCCCTCTCTCTCACCTCTCTCTAATATCAATAAATAAAATTCTAAAAAAAATTAGGACATTGTTTATTTGGTTCTCTCTTATAGCCGTGTGCATCCTTAATTGTCACAGCACCTTCCTCCCATTCTGAATGCTGAGCTTAAGTAGGAAAGGATCATGTTCCCTAACCTTGGTATCTGCAGGGGAGCTCAGGACCCTGAGTGCCCAGTGCTCAGTGAGTCCAGGACTCAGGCAGAGCAGCAACCATCCTGGAAGCAAGCTGAGCATCAAGTAGCTTCACTAATTGAGATCAGGATCTCCCTGCCCTGTATAACTGCATATGCATTTCTTAACTCCTGTTGTTCTTCAAAACTCAGCCCCTGCCCCCTCTGCCAAGAAACCACTGCTGCCCTTCGAGCACACCACCAGGATGGACTAGATGGCTTTTCTTTGTACCTCACAACACCCTGGGCACTGCATTTATCACTCAAAGATGTCATGCTACAGTGTGTGCTGCCTCCCTCTCCGGACAAGGTGTCTTTTCACCATATATGTGTTGGTATATGTCACAGGTGTTTCAGTCACTCAGTGAGCCACCATTCATTGTCTCATTCATTTGTTCCTAGATGTCCCAGCACCACATTGAGCAGCTCTGCTGCGCCAAACTGTCCCAGGGACTGGAACATCTTTATATAGAGAATTTCTGCTAACAGTCCCCAGAAGCCTGGACTCGGGGATGGATAGTTCCAGTCATAGGCCAAGCTCCTTACCTCTTAATGAAGTAAAAAGGGGACGCAAGCCCAGAGCCAAGATTATAAAGCAAGTTCCTGTTCTGGGCATTCTGCCATACCCCACTCAGCCCTGCTGTTCAGTGAGGAAGCTGTTCACAGGAGTATTGTGGGGAAGGGAGGGTGGGGTCCAGCCCTGTAGCTTTGGCTCAGAGCTGGAGGGGTGGGCATGGCAGTATCCTTCAGGGTCTGTAATGATAACCACCTCTACCAGGACTCATATGTGGGAGCTGGGGATTCAGGAGGAGGCAGGGGCAGGAGACATCCCCTCTGGTTATAACCACCTTGCCCTGAAGGCTTCCTGGGGAGGGTAGCACCTAAAACACTTACTGGCCCCCCTTCTCTGGATCAAGAAACCTTTCTTGTTTCCTTTTTCTCCATCTGTAAGCATCACACAAGTGCCAGTGGGGTGCTCAGCACTTCAAAAGCAGGGTGCCAGGCCTACTGATGTGGAGGGCCTGAGTGCTGTTCCCATTGGCTCTCCAGCCTTGCACAGCCCTTAGGGCCTCATGTGCCAAACTTTCAGGGACTTCCTGCCCTAACCCAGGTCTCTCTGGCATTTTAGAAGAGCTCAGGCCCCACACCTAATGGGGAGGTGCTGGCCCCCACGCCAGCCCTGTCCGGTTCTGACAGAGGAAGCAGTAGACATCAGGATGCCCAAGTGCAATGTCAGGAGCCCTCATGTGTTCCCAACTGAGAGAGTTACAACAGAGAACAAGCCATCAAGTGCTGCTGCTCTACCCAATAACCCTGCTTGGCCGGAACTGCTGGTATCTTCTCAACACGGAGGAAACCTAACAAACTGGCACAGGAAGAAATAAGAATTCTTCCCCAAACCCTAAAGAACTTGAATTTGTAATCAAAACTTTTCTTACAGAGAGAAAACTTCAGGTCCAGATTTTTCCTGGTGAATTTTAGCTCAGATTTAAGAAAAACAAGTAAACTTAATAATACAAAGTCTTCCCAATAATATAAATAAGGTAGAATTCTTTCAAAGTCATTTTGTGAGGCCAGAATAACCTTGATATCTCAATTTCCACATCTGTGATGTGGGGATAATCATGGTACGGCCTAGCTCAGAGGTAGAGATAAGGAGTAAGAAAGATGTAGGTATAGCATCCGCCTGATCTCTGGCCCCTAGCATGTGCTCAGTACATGGTCACTGTTTCCATGTGGCCAGGCCAGAATTCAGGCCAAGGCCTGTGTCATATGTGCCCCATGCTGAGGCCAGACAGCATCCCTTAGACAAGGACAGAAAGGAGAAGAGAGCTGTAGAACCACCATGAACAGAGCAGCTATCCTGTGACAGCCACATAGCAAGCTTGGTTTCATTCAACCCTCACAGAAACTCTTCAAGGTCAGTATATTGATCCCATTTCACAGACAGAAAAGCTGAGGCTCAAGAATCAATGACAGGTCAAAGCCAGGTCTGTCCAAAAATAAAACTCATGATTCCCTGAGTCTTGCCAATCAGGCAGGTGTATTAACAAACCAGTATAGCAGGGCACTCTGACTCGGGCTATGCTGTCTCTAGACTTGGTCCCATCTATAAAATGGGTAGCAGAGCTGCTTTCAGTGTTGAAAGACAGATGAAGCACACACTGTTGCCTGTCAAAAATGTGCCATGTGTACCCTAAAAGTTTCCATGAACCAGCCCACCTGGGCTATTAGACCCACCCTCCCAAACCAGAGCCACCCCCAGGTCACACCTGTCCTGCTCCAGCCCTTATGTGACACTACTTAGGGCAGGGCGGAATCGTGTCTTCTGGGCACAATGTCTTTACTGCATAAGTAGTACATGAACAAATTCTCATTGTAATAAAACCAGTTCAGAACTATATTGATTAATAAGGGAACTTGCCCCCCCATTTTCCCACCTCTACTCCACTCCCGCACCCAGAGATGAACACAGTTCAAACAGCAAGACAGATCTCCCTCCAGACCTGCTCTTATCCCTTCTCTCTGGTATATGAGCACACACACACACACACACACACACACACACACACACACACACACACACACACTTTAGTCCGAGGTGGTTTTCTACATGACTGCAGCCAGCCTGTGTGTATTGTTCTGCAACGTGCTTTTCTTGCTTCACAATCCTATACTATTTATAGCTTCCCCACTTCCCAAGAATTTGAGGAGGATTACCAGAGTTCCAGAGGGTGGGGTACAAAGGGGGGTTTGTGAGGGGGGCCCTGGAGTAACACTGACCTGGGCTGATGACCCAGCTCTGCCACCTGCATCTGAGTGGCCTCGGGTCAGTCTCTAAACTCTCTGAGTTTCCTCATCCATGCAATGGGGATAATAACAACAGCAGTTACCTCACAGGGTTGGTGTGACGCCACTATGAGCAGACAAAGAGGGTGTGCAGTCATTTCGCCTCTCCAGTGTCCCTAGGGCTTCAAGAACAAGGATCTAAGTGGTCTGGAGGCTGGAGGTGATCAGTCAGTCTTTAAAAGGTCAGGGCCTTGAGTCCTCCCCCACCCAAGATAGAAGATACAGAGAAGCCAGGAGAGCAGGGACCGAGCACAGCAGACCTGGCACTGTGGCCTCACAGCTCCCTGTCATGCTGAGTCTCTCTGGTCATACAGGGTTTTTCAAGTTGGCAGGGGGCTGTGTCCCATGGAGGCAGCAGCTGTGGCATCAGCCTGGTCCTGCTTTTTCTAAGCAGGGGGAGAAGCAAGCTGTTAATGTTCTTTGTTGTTTGTTTGTTTTTTACAGGGACAGAGAGAGAGTCAGACAGAGGGATAGATAGGGACAGACAGACAGGAACGAAGAGAGATGAGAAGCATCCATCATCAGTTTTTTGTTGTGACAACTTAGTTGTTCATTGATTGTTTTCTCATAAGTGCCTTGACTGCGGGCCTTCAGCAGACTGAGTAACCTCTTGCTCGTGCCAGCGACCTTGGGCCCAAGCTGGTGAGCTTTTGCTCAAGCCAGATTGGCCCACACTCAAGCTGGCGACCTCGGGGTCTCAAACCTGGGTCCTCTGCATCCCAGTCCAACGCTCTATCCACTGCGCCACTGCCTGGTCAGGCTGTTAATGTTCTTTGAATGAGTCTGTCATCCACCTGGTTGGACAGTAGAAGGACAGAGGACAGGGAGCGGCACCCTCTGGTCCGGTTTCCTCATTTGACATAAGGAGGTCGGGCCCAGAGGGAGAAAAATAGCTGCACAGGCAGTTCTGGTACACAGCACAATAAATGGTCACCCTTGTTGGGCCAGATGCTTCCATTCATTCTCACCCAGCCTCGTGCAGCAGGAATTGTGGTTTCCCATTTCATAGGCCAGAAAGTTTAAGTCGATTTCTCACAGAAATGCCATGCATAAAAGCCCAAATTGGAGCTCTGTGTGGGAGTCCCACCAATCTGCCCCCTGGGCTGTCCATCAACATGGAATGCTCTCTCCACCTCTGCCCAGCAGCTCCTGTGTTCTGCCCCATCCTTCCTCTCTGTGAGCTTCAGGTCTCCAAGGAAGTCTCTCCTACATCATCCCAACCTTTAGGACCCCTGAGCTTGCTTACTTAATTGTGAGTCTGTCCTCCCCACCCGAGACCCTGATCCTCAAGAAGGGTCTTGCTCTGGTTCTGGTTTCCCTCTGTATCTCCCACACCGCACAGAGTGAGCAAAAATGGATGTTTCTAGAAGCAAAGGAGGGAGGGAGGGATTCCATGCTCTTTCCTCTACCCCACAGCTTCTTCTGACAAGTCAAGGTCAGGAGATAAGTCCCCAGGTTTTTCACCTCCTTCCCCCTTCTCCATTGCCCCTTCTTCCCTTCCCCAGTCTCCCTCTTCCATACGCTAGTGCCTGACATTGCCACACCAGCCACAGCCACCAGGAACTGCCCTGTCAACCTCACTCCCATAAGAGCCCAGGCCTCAGTCTCCATAAGGGATATCTCATCAGGCTGCTTACCTAGCACAGATGACAAGGCCTTGACCGCAGGCCAGAGGAGGAAGGGCTTAGAGGCCCAGCCTCTCCTGAACTTTTGAAGCCACTGAGAAAGTGGCATTTCCTTCACCAGTACCACCCTCCTGCTCACTGGGAGCTCGCGTGGTCCACGCTCCCACTCCAAGGTGGGTAGGGGGCTGAGGAGACTCCCCATGTTTGTCACCAAGAGTATTGTCCTTGGGGAGGACTGTGTTTCCATGGATACAAGCCATGGGAGCTGCTGGGAGATGGGGACATGGCAAACATAGACACAGATCCACCGGACCTGTAGGGAAAATAGCAACAGATTTGCTGAGTCATTGGCCCCACATATTTATAGTTTCTGGCAAAGGCAGACCTGCCCATCAGAGGCTAATAATACTGCAGCAGCATGTTAATTGCAAAGACTCTTCAAGCGTTCATTCAGATTCCCATGACTGCTCCTTAATAAGGAGCCAGACCCTCCCAGTGAGGCCAGTCTGCGCACACAGACTTCTGATGCGTTCACACAGGTGTGTGGAACCCGGCTCAGTCAGATAAAGCACGCTCAAACAGCACATCAGTCTGTCTGAAATCACCCACAGCAGTGTTACTAAGTGCTCTGCAATCACCTAAGGTTGCCTAAGGCTCAACCCGTTGGAGAGGTAGGTAGAAGAGGAGATGGTGCTGGTGGCTGTCTCCCAGGATGGGGGAGTGGGTCAAGGTATGGTGTTCAGCCCCAAGCCCTTCATCCCACAGCCTGTGGGGACAGCTCTGGGAAGTCAAGTAGATAGAAGAAAGAGAAAAAGACCTCTTCCTTCTGGGAGGCCATCCTCTTGGGTCTTCTGACACACTAAGGTCATGTAAGAGCCACAATAAGCGTGCAGCGTCCAAGAAGATGGGTGCCCGGGAATCTGGGTACCATCTTAAATTGACAGCTAAAGGCAAGACTCAGCTCTGGAAGTGAGTCTTTGCACCCTGGCCACTGGGAGCTGGAACACCCATCTAGTCCGACTTAAGGCACTCAAGCCCTCGCTTCCCTAGACCTCTATCAGGACCCCACGCATCTGCCCTTGCTGCTCTTGTTATGCTCCCATCAGAGGCGGATTAAGGTCAGTTGAGGCCCCAGGCACAGAAGGAAATATTGGGCCCCTTACATTAGAAAAAAGTGTAAAGTTGGGGTTTTGCAGAGCCCTTCAGAAATCAGGGCCCAGGGCACCCGCCCAGTGTGCCAGCCATTAAATCCGCCTTTGGTTCCCATCCATCCCCTCTGCTACTAGGAGCTTCCTACTCACCAGCCACGTGTCCCCTACACCTGGCAAAGAAAGCCCTCAGTGGAGATGTGTGGGTAAGACTCCAAAGCCCTCAAGTTATTGGAATACAGGTCTCAGGTCCCCACAAGCCTTCTGAGCTCCAAGCCAAACAACTCCCCTGGCACAGGTGCTGGTTCCTCACTGGCTCTGTCCCTCTCTTATGTGCTCTTCCTTACCTGGTGCCCCCACTGGATGTAGAGGGCAAAAGAGAGGCCCCAAAGGAACCCTGTTCACCCAGATCTCCCACCTCTGCCCACCGTCCCCCAAACAGGACTTGCAAAGATTACTGAATCCAGCATTCCCTTTGCTCCCCCTGGAACATGGTCCTGGTTTCTGCCCCTGGCTCAGCCTAGGAGGACAACAGCCATACTCTTCTTCCAGGGGTCTGACAGCAGATGGGGTGGTGGCCTCCAGGGAGCCACCAAGGAACAGCAGAGCAAAGCTGTGCAGGGAGGACAGGTAACCAGGTTCACCGCGTGAGCTACGCCTCGGTTTCTGCCACTCCAACCCCCAGACAGCTCAATTATTTGTGACTTCAGTTTACTGTATTCCAGGGAAGGGAGGCAGGAGAGGGGAGAGAGAGGGGAGGAAGGGGGAAAAGAGCGGGACATCCTTCCAGTTCTCACTGATCTTCAAGAGCAGGCTGACTCAAGAGTTATCATTAATAGTAAATTAAATAGTGCAGTTTTTCTGAATAATAAAGAAATCTCCTGGCCCTGGCCAGGTGGCTCAGTGACTAAAGCGTCAGCCCGGCATGTGGATGTCTCGAGTTCGATCCCTGGTCAGGGCACACATGAGAAGCGACCATTTGCTTTTCTCCCCTTTATCTCTCTTCCTCTCTTGCAGCCAGTTGCTCAATTGGTTCGAGCATCAGCCTCAGGCACTGAAGATAGCTTGGTTGATTCAAGCATTGGCCCTAGACAGGGGTTTCTGGGTAAATCCCGATCAGGGTACTTACGGGAATCTATCTCATTATCTCCCCTCTTCTCATGTGAAAAAAAAAAAAAAGAACTCTTCTGTCCCAAGTTTCCACTGTCCTCTCTCCAGGGAATACTTGTGCTAGCCAGTGATTGGCATTTGCAGGATGAAGCTGATAATCCTGCTATGCCCAGTCACAGGCTGCCAAGTGCCCCCAAGACTGAGTGTGGGGACATAAGCTTCAGGTGCCCAGGTGCCCTCTGTGATGCCACCATAGTGCCTTGTCTTTGTTCACCTGAGGGTGGGAACCTCAATGACGGTGTCCCTGATGACAAAAATGGCCTTCCACTTGCTAGCTGGGGACCTTGGGCAAGTTGTAAATTGTTCAGTTACCTTGTCTGTAACATGGGGATAATAATAGTACCTACCTCATGCTGTTGTTAGAGGATTGCAGTTAATAATAATAATATTGTCCTTATATGCGTAACTGTAGTACACACAGATAGCTAATACCACTGCTGCGCCCTTAGAGAGCACAGTGCCAAGGCTTGTTCTGTAGATGAGAAACAGCGCTGCTGTTCATGGGGCAGAGCCTGCCATCGAAGCCTTCAGGCATCAGGGTCTCTGTGATGGAATCCACTGCTCCTCACTAGACACACGCCCCGGCTGAGGAAGGAATTCAGAGACTTGGTGCCTTGTACCTCTTTAGACCTCAGTCTCTCCACCCACCGCTGGGGGACCAAGCTGTGAGGTTTCACCTACTACATATCAGACCATGTGCTACATACGTATGCACTTTTCAGTTGGTCAGTCAGTCAGTTGTTTCATTTAATCCTCACAGCAGCTGTATTGGTGGGCACGCTGAGGCTCAGAGAGGTTTAGTACTCTGCCTGAGATCACACAGCTAGCAAGGGGTAGAGCTGACATTGGAACTTAGGTTGCCTAGTGCTGGGGAAAGGCACCAGTCCCCAGTCCTTGTGAAAGGGCAGGGGAAACCCTAAGGGGCGGCCCCATGGAAAGGCAAGGCGGAGGCAGAGCTATTGCCCAGGCCCAGATGAGGTGCCAGCAGGAAACTCAGGGAGGGGGATGCAGCCATCGAGCCCCTCCCGCAGGCTCCTTCTCATCTATCCCAGTCATCTGGCCCCTCCGGTGCCTGCTCGGCTTCTCCCTCCTGCATCTCCAGTGGCAGCAGCTTTTGGGGGGAGCACTGTCCCCTGGGACCCAACTGTGCTAAAGTCTAAGTTGCTGTTTATGAGGAGGAAATAAGGCCAACTGCATTTCCTAAAGAGTCCCCAGGGAGCTGCAGTAACCTGTGAAGCTGTGGCTGGGGCCTCGCAACATTTAATCACTGGGAGTTGGGACAGTGAACCCTGGGGTCATCACCAGCAGGCAGTGGCTGGAGAGGTGGGGGGTTCTTGGCCAGGTGTGTTCAGGAGTATGAACACCTGTGAGTGTTCTTGGGTGCGTGAGGGTGTGTCCTACCCAGGGCTGGTGGGGCAGCACTTGCTGAGAGGCAGGGCTGGGCAGGGAGATGCAGCTGGAGGGGACTACGGGTGCTCGGCTTCCCAGAGCTCCTGGAGACAGATGCACAGAGGACTACCACCTGGTAAACACCACAAAGGTGCTGAGCTCAGGGACTGGCACCTGGGGAGAGGTTCTCAATCCAGCCTGCCAAGTCAGAAAGGCTCCCTGAGGGGACCTATGAGTCCTGTCTGAGGAGAAAGAGGGGAAGGGCATTCCAGGCAGGGGAGCCACATGTGAGAGGGACCAGAGGCATGGGAGGTGACACAGGGTAACCACCTGCCAGGATTTCTGTGTAGTTAGAGAGGAGAAAGTGAGGTGACAAGGAAGGTATTGGACAGGGCCAGTTGTAAGAGGCCTGGGCAATGTGCCTAGAAGCTTGGGTTTTCTGCTGAAGGCAGTGAGGAGCCACTGAAGGGAGTCATCCAATCTGACTGGCCTTTCAGAAATCACTCTGGGACCAGCTGATACACTGTCCAGCTCTCTAGAGCCCCAGCCCAAGCGCCTAGATCAGTAGTTCTTAACCTTTTTTGAGGTACCAAACCCACCAGTTTCATACGAGCATTCACCGAACCCTTCTTTAGTGATAAATAAAATATGATTTTTTTTCCAAATTCAAGACATAGGTATATGTTTTTTTACTGGTGCACAAAATGAGCCGTGCATGAACATCACCTTGCTCAAAGAACAAAATCAACAAAATGCATGAACTCACAACAAATTACGGTATTACTTTATTCTGGCCTCCACAGCAGAGGCTTCTCTGAACCCCTGAGACCGACTCATTGAACCCCTAAGGTTCGATAGAACCCAGGTTAAGAACCACTGCCCTAGATACAGTGAGCCTGCCCAAGATGGCATCCTGCATGGAGGGCTGGGACAAAGGCAGGGCATAAGGCAGACCTGCTGGTCGACCAGATCTCTCTGGGGTATGCCTCTCCTTCCTGTTTCACAAATGGCTGCCTCAGAAAGGCAAGAGGATGAAGATAGTTACATGTCAGAATATCTACACATGTAATTAATCATGTCATTTACTAGAACAGGAATCTCAACAGACATCAAAGACACATTCTGAAAAAACACCTAGTAAAATAAAATGATAACATTTTCTCGACATGATAAAAAATACCTATGTGACACCAACAGTCAACTTCCTATTTTTAGCAATAAAACGACCAGCAAAAGGTATTCATATTTAAGTCAGGGTGGGACAAGTATGCCTGCTATTAACACAATTGGTTTGCATCATTCTAGAAGTTCTAGCCAATGCAACAGTACATTAAAACAAAATAAAAAATAATAAATCTTGCAACTATAATAGAAACCACTATGTTGTAAAAGAAAGAAAGAAAGGAAACAATAAAGATAAAAGGAAGCATAACATTCAGGAAGGCGGAGAAATTGCTGTCATTATCTGTGCAGGATGCGATTGCTTTTCCAGAAAACTCAAGGGAACTGACTGCAAAGCTAATAAGAGATTATGGAAGAGGTCAGTGAGAAGGCCAGTATCAATATAAATGCAGTTAAAAACACAAAATATAGAAAAGAAGTCCCCAGTGTGGGTTTTCTTCAGTCATACCAATGCTTTGGGCAAATGGAGTGAGGAAGGCACTCCGAGTTCACCAACAAGCTCCAACCATCAGCCCTGGTGAAGGAGGGTAGGAAAGGGGTGGAGATGCAGACAGGAGGGAGAGGAAGAGACTGTCTTGGCATACCTTCCAGGGCTGATGACAGTTACATTGAGTCTGGAGCTGCCCTGTTAGGAGACTTAGCTCTATTGGCCTGGTTACCAGGAGCCCCAGCACTTAGCAGCCAAGGACAATGAGACCAGGGCAGCTCCAGGTGGTTCAGTGAGCCTGGACTTCCTGAGAGGAAGAACCCAACCCCTGAGGTCTCCAGGCTGCACTGGATAAGGGGCAAGAGTACTACAGACCCTGCTGAGGAATCTTCATCCACTGCAGGGCACAGATTCCTAGAAAGTGAGGTTCTAACTAAAGCGTGTTGCTGAACCTTTGACAGGCTGATTACAGATTGCTCCTCTGGACCCATTACATCAGACTTGCTAAGAGAACCTGTCCCTGGCATAGGCACACTCAGCCAACCTTCAAGCTCCTCTCTAATGCCAGGGGCTCACTCCCCAGCTTTCTGCCTCCAGATTCCCGGCAACTGGGTCCTGTCTAGCTGGTGTGGCCTGACTCCCCTGGAGACGCCCAGAAGGGTGGCAGGTGCCGGACTGGCTGAGTCACTCCAGGGACCTGTTCTTGGAAGACAGAGCTTGTGGATTTCACTCCCATTGTCCGTGGTGTGAACATGGCCTGCTGTGCATGCCTGGGTCCTCTTGGATGCTGGGTCTTCTGTCACTCACCTTCAGAGAAACCCCACCGCAGAAGGCAAGGTGTGACAGCTCACCAACATTTCAGAATAGCAACTCTTGTCCCCCCACCTGCTTTCTCCTTTGTCCTCATTCGCAGTCTCCATCTGCATGTAAGAAAACACTGCCCCCACCCCCAGCACTACTGCTCCTTTTCCGGTGACACGATAGTCACCACCCAGGTACAATGTTGCCATTTAGAGAGAGTTTTGGTGCAAAAGCAGTGCAGTTTCTGTGGTGGGGCACTGAGACAGTGTACAGGGGCATTTAAGTCACTGCGTTATGTGAGCATTAGCTTATTGTGTGCCTGAAAGCAGGAAATTAATGAGGGGCAAAGTAGTGGGAAGGAAGGTAAGGGCAGAACGAAGGACACAAACTACACCTAAGAACCTGCTAGGTGCCTTAACTATGATATTCTGTGAAGTCCACAACCAGGGCACCCATGCATTATTTACACCTAGCTTCAAACCCCGGTCCCTTAGATTCCATAGCTTGTGTTCTTCAGTGCTGGCCCCTGGCTGCTCCTCAGAAAGCCAAGCTTCAGATGACAAGCCCCCTTCCCCCCCACACACACCATTCCTCATCAGAAGCTAATCACTTTGTGAACCCACCAACCTTGGTCTTCTTTTCGGCTTGGAGCCTAGAATTAGCCCATAGATGGTTTCTACTCTTGGGATCAGTGCCCTCCTATAGTGCTCATGACCACCTATGTTTCCCAGTCCAAGGAGCTTTTCAGGCAGGACTAGGGTTGGGGGAGGTGCACAGGAAGAAGAGGACAGCTCAGATTGCTTTTGTGGGTTCTGTCTTTGGGCCCCAGCCCTCACCCTTACTTCTTCTGCAAGTTTATCAGTTATTAGAGCCCTGTCCCCAAGCCCAGAGTTGGGGAGAAGATTTGAGGAGGGGTTGTTTGACTTAATTCACCAAATCCTCCTTGGCTCCTTGGTTTTGTCACCATAGAAACCTTGTGAGGTCACCGGTATCACTAAAATGGGAGAAAAAAAAACATGTTTCTCTCTCTCCCAAAGTGAGTGCCCACTGGGCCATAGTGCATTCTGTGTAGGGGTGAGGAAGGCAGGGGCAATCCAAATGGAGAAACCTAGCCTCACCCCCAGGGGTGGGTTACCCCCTATGCCTATGCTGCTGGCTGCTCAGACACCAGTTGTTTGCCTCCTTAAAGTTTTTCGAGCATCCTTGCCCAGGAAGAGAGAAGGCCATGGCTCCGTGTGCATGTGAGCAGGCTTCGTGCTGCACCTGGAGGAGTGGGACCATGCCTTCAAGGTGGTGCTCTGAGTTCATGCTTGCATGGCAGACTTGGTGAGCTCTGGTGGAGGGAGGACAGGGGACCAGAGTTCTGGATCACTGTTCTAGATCCTTCTCCCTCTCAACCAAAGGTGAGAGCAGGAATTGCCAGAGGGGGTTAAGGGTGTCTCCACCCGGGATGCAAAGGTTGGATCATGTGCCACCCTTCACACCCTTTCCCTCTGTGCTGCCCACTTGCACACACAGAGACCCTGGGTCACTGGCTGCTCCCCTTGGAGGCCAGCAGAGGGGCTGCCAGCTCAGCTCCTCATACCCCCTCCTGTCTTGTAGACAGCTCAGTTGCACCCCATTTTCCTTCCAGGATCCAAAAAGTCTCCCTGTGCTGCCTGCCTGGAGTCCAAATTCCTCTTGCCCCTTTCAAGACCCTTCCCAGTGCCCACCACCATCAGATTTTTCTCCAACCATCTTCTCTGGCAAGGGGGTCTCCATATTGTTATGGAGTCCTGCTGCTTCCTTTCTCTGCCTTGCTCCCCACACCTAAGACCACCTGCCCCTTCTGGTAGCTACATGATTTCTTCATCATCACCTACACCATCTCACCTCCGTATTTCCACACTTCACATTCCCAGCACTACCACCAGGAGTGTCTGCAATGTTCCGTCACAACCAACATTGTTCTCACCACCTCTGAGCTGCCCCACAGCCCTTTCTATCCCTCATGCTGCCTCTCGCCACCATCAACATGCTTCCCAACTACCACCAGGGCCCCATGGTCTGTGCCTCACCACCACCTCCACCATCAACACCCATTCCCCATCATCACTGTTGCTACCATCACCATTCTCAGCATTATGATAAATCATCACCATTAACAACAGCATCCCCACGACCACTACCATAACTGCCATTCTGTCAATACCACCACCATCATGCCCATCACCAATCACTGCCATTACCTGCCCCCACCACCATCCTAACCACATGACCGCTCATCACCACCGTCACTACCGTGTACTCATCTCCATCATTGAAGGGAAATGATGTCTTCCTTTCTTAAATCAATCAACCAGTTTCAAAATCTTGCAGTGGAGGTCATGGAAGAACCCACACGGAGGGCTCTAAATCACAAGACCCTCAGTCTTGCTCCCCAGGAGTCTTCCTCCTTTGAAGAGTCTCTTACCAGTTGCTATTGTTGCCACCAAAGTGACCCTGGGGACTCTTCCTTGATCACCTCAAGACATAGCTGAGACAAAGCTAGAGCATGTAGAGTAAGTGGGACAGTGACATAAGGCATATATTGGTACAAACTTTCTGAAGGCTAGTTTAACAATGTGACAAAGCCTTTGGAAAGTGCATTCCTGGAAATTTTACTTCTAAGAAACTATCCTAAGGAGATAATTAGATAAATGTGAAAGGATGGTGTGTGAGTGTTATAATAACAATAATTAAAAACAGCCTAAATGCATAGAAAAAAAAGAGAGATGGTTTGAAGAAACTGTGTGAACTAATTTGCAGCCATTATAATACAGATATATTTTCTGTATTAATTCATATCAGCATTTGTAGAATAACCTCCTCCTCTTCATATTTTTAAAAAATATAAATGTTTATGAAACAAGGTGAAATCATTTTATCTTAACGGCTGGCACCCAAATCCTTCTTAGAGAAGAAACTGTCTTTGTTTTGGAAACAAAAACTTTCATCAGCTATTTAGACAAATGATGGTTGCAAACCACTCAGCATGAGACAAAGGGGAATTAATTTTGCTCCTGAGGAAGACGGCAGAGAAAATGGTGACCAGAGAAGTAAGAGGGTCAGGGAAGTCAGCATGGAAGGGAGAGGCAGAGGTGGGGGCATGCCAGGAAACCCCTGCTTGTGGGAGAGGGGTGGAAGAAGGTTTTTAACAGCTAGGATGCTGCCCTTTGCTATGAGGCTGCAGTTTGGACCACTACTTCTCATGATCACACTATATATTTAGTCCAGTGTTCCATTCATTCAAATGGAAATAGAGGAGGGAATTGGAGTTTCAGGTCTGACATACATCAAAGTGGTTATTTCTGGTAGAGTAAATTATGGATGGTACATGTAATTTTTAGTTTTGTTTATTTGTATTTTCTCATTTTCTAAAAGGAACATCAAAGAAAAATTGTACATTTTAGAGGCCACATTGGGAATACATGAAATCAGATGGAACCAGATAATCTGGGTATAAAAGTATGGCCTATGCCCTCCCATCGCAGACTTATCTTCACATTGTGGGCATGGTTTTAATGCACCACCACCACCAGGCACGTCCATCTGGATATGTCAGCATTTTGAAGCCTGGTCTCATGAGAGAAAAGTTTTGGAGAGACTCAGGGAATTCCCCAGTCTTATGCTTAAACTTAGACTCATCTTCTCATCCTGGTCTCTGCTCAAAGGACTCACACCTTTCTGTAGTTTGGGTAACAAAAGAAATGTTCCTCTCTACAGGGGATGTCCTGCAACTCACAAGGACATGGCATGTGGGCTTTTACAAGATGCTTTCTTAAGATAACACACAGAAATTCTAATAGTCATACAAAAGATGCACACACGCAATAGCAGGGTTGTCATCTGTTTCAGTAAAACACCATCACTTCTATCATCAGCACCTCCACCGTCATCATTACCATCATCATCACTACAACCATCACTTCCACCACCATAACCACCATCACCACCACCACCATCACCTCTACCACCATCACCACCATCACAACCTCCACTACCACCATCACCACCATCACCACCATCACCACCACCACCATCACCACCATCACCACCACCACCTCCACCACCACCACCACCACCACCACCACCACCATCACCCACCACCATCACCATCACCACCACTATCATCCTCACCTTCACCACCATCACCATCATAACCTCCAACCTCCTTTTTATCCAAGCATGTACACCCACTCAGTTCTACCATTTTCAGGGTTAGCTTGAGGTGGATCTGAAAAGTCACAAAGGAGAGGAGATTGGCAGGGCTGTTCTGTCCCTGTCCCCTGACATACCCCTGGTCCACACAAAACTCTGTGCAGTTCATTCACTTGGTATTCAATGGAATAATGTAGCTGGTAATGAATTTGCTTTGCATTCTGCTGGATAACACAGTTAATTATGAATTTATAATTTGCAGAAGGGTAGGCTTTTTTCCCCCCAGGCATCAGAGAAGCTGTTGCTTATAAACTTGTAATTTGCTGCCATAGATCCATCTGTAAATGACACCACTGCAGGCTGAGTCTCCCAGGCACGGGAACACTGCTCAGAATTAAATTGTGTGTTTGACAAGTACCCACTGTTCTGTCCTGCGCTGGCCCTGGTGGGCCCGCCCTTCTTCCTAGGTTCAGCCTCAGCCTTGCCAGTTTGCCTCTTGTTGTTTGGCTCCCACCACCCCTTCTCCCAGCAGTCCAGTGTCCTGCCCCTGCTCCTCTCCTTCCACATCCGGAAAGGGGTCACCGGTCCCACCAAGGTCACACAGCTTTCTGCCAGAAAGTGCAGACCAGCTCAGCTGCTGTAGGCATAACCTCGGTTGTGGGATGAACAGAGAATCCCATTGTCTACTTCTCCTAACTTTCTCCGGGACTGTTTCCCCATCATTAATGGGTCCCCAACACCCCCTGGATGTGTTCCCTCAGATCTGTCATCCAGAGTGTGGACAGGCAGAGCCTGCTCGGGAGAGTGCCCCTCTAACCAGGCCTGACCCCAGAGGAGAGGGTAAGATGGGGTGAGCCAGAGAGCCAAGGCCCCAAGGGCAGGACCCGGTGGGGGTAGTGTTTGTGAGAATGCAGAGTACAGACTGCAGGGGCCCAAACCTCTTTACCTCTGCTATTTCTAGGCACTTGTCATTTATACCTTTTCCTCTTATTTATTCTTATGCTTCTCTCAATTATTTGCCAATTTATTCTTTGCTTTTTTTTTTTAGTAAGTTTATCTTTAAGCTTCTTTGTTGTTTGAACTTAGAATGAAAACAAAAGGGAGGCTCAGTCCATAGCTGGACTGAAAAGTGAAATTGGTGCTTGGTAGTAAGGCAGAGCTCGAAAAGAATTTGGGGAACCTGTAAACAAAGAGTCAATCAATTTATGTGCCGCCCTCCCCATCAAGTGTCAGACACTGAGTCCTCACAGGCAGGGACAAGTAAGACAGCTCAGTCCTGCCACAGAGGCTTAGCACAGAGGTGCGAGCAGCTAGGATGAGGTGTGGTCAGTGCTCTGATAATGAATCTCTGTGTTGTGGCGCCCCACAGCAGAGGCACCAAAACTCATCTAAAAGAGTTTAATCTGTGACATGCTACTGACAAGTTGTATGACCTCAAGCAAATGGTTTATCCACCCTGACTTCCTCATCAGTCAGTGAGTACTTGCTGTGCATGGGCATGTATTGTAGCCGACAGGAGAGCTGTGATTCTTGCAAGGAATGCAGATATGACCTCCCAGGGGGACCAGCCTAGTCTTTGGGAGGGCTCTGGGAAGGCCTTCCTGAGAATTGAATTATAAAACAAGGCCTCAAGGGTGATCAGGAGTTACCTGTGTGAAGAAAGGGCAAGAGTGCCCTGGGTAAGGGGAGCAGCATGTGCCAAAACCCAGAGGCAAGAACTGTGTGTGTCTGAGGCACAGGAAGGTCAATGTGGCTGAAGGGCAGAGACTAATAGGAGGTGAAGAGAAAGGGTAGCTGAGAAATTTAAAGGGACCAGACTACCCATGGACTGGGGACCTGATGAGAATTTGAGACTTTAGAAAAATGTGGACCACTTGAGGGGTATTGAGCAGAGGGATGATATGTCCAACTCAAAGTTTTTTGAGATTCTTGTGGCTATTGTGGGGTGAATAACTTGGAAAGGACCAGAGAGGTCGTGTCAGGGGCTGGATTTCTTTGTCTGGTGGAGTGACTATGGTGCCTGAGGACACAGAAGTGATGGCAGAGCAGTGAGACAGGACATGTGTTCAGGGGAAGGAATGAGAAGACAGGTGGAGTCAATGCCAGGGATGATGAGAAAGGGAAAAGGAAGAGCTCCAGTTTCTGTAAGTGCAGCTGAGTTAGGGGACACGGGAGGAAGAAATGTTTAGGAAATATCCCAAATTCAGTTTTGAATCCAAGCTGCCCAGGAGGCACGAGGATCTAAGTACCTGGAACTTGGAGAGAGTCAGGGCTAGAAATGCATTTTTGGAATAAGGGGTTGTCCAGGTATCAATGGCAATCATGAGAGAGGAGGGGATGATGGAGGGGAAAGAGATAGTGGTATGAATGGGAAGGACAGACAACTGAGCCTGGAGCAACTTCAGTGTTCAAAAATGGGCAGGGCAGAAGAGGCAGAGAGCTCACAGTGAAAGTGCCACTGACAGAAACCAGGACACCTGGCACCCCTGACACTGAGTGTGGGGAGGCGGCTGGCTGACTGCACCAAATCCAGCAGGAGACAGGTCAGATCAGGACTTGTGGACTGAGCACCCTGGAGGTCACCAGTGACATTGGCATTTACAGTTTTGTTAGGTCAGTAGTGGAAGTGGACTCCAGACCATAAAACAGAGAGGAACGAGTAAAAGCTGGGGAAGGCAAGGCAGGAAATGCAAACAACTCTCGGGGTAAGGCTGGCTGTGGAAAGAAGGAAGATGAGACAGTCCTCGGAGGGTAGAGGGGGGTCTTACTTTTAAGATAGAAGAGTTTAGAGAGCAGGTTTAGACGCTGATGGAAAGGAGGGGAGGGAGAAGAGGGAAGAGAGAAGTGGGGGGGCTCGAGAGGAGATAATGGACGGTGTACCATTCCCCAGAGGCAGGAAGAGATTACAACATCGTTGTCCCAGACTGTAGGGAGACTAATTGAGGATGTGAGTACTCTGCAAAATATCATCTTCCTGTCATGTCCCTACATTCCATTTTCAGAAGAGGATGCAGAGGCACAGAGAGGACATGTGATTGATCTAAGTCACACAAAAGGGTTCAGTATATAGGGCTTTCCTGAGGAAAGCAAGGTCTGAGTGTTAGAGGTTCAGGAGAGGGGTGAAAGCTTGGGATGTGTCTTGGGGTGCACCCCTGAGCTCTGAGACCTGCCTCTTCCCTCCAGCTTTTCCCATCTGCAGTTCTGGTGGGGGAGGGCTCTAGTGGTGCATAGAGGGTCTCACTCACTGGAGAGGATTTCAGGGGGTTCTGGTGGCTGACCTGTAGGGGATGGGAAGAAGGGGAACATCCCAGGCAGCGAGGAGAGCAGGTGTAAGGAGGGTGGTAGGGAGAAGCTACAGGGAGCTCAAGCTGGCAGAAGCATGGGGTGCAGAAGCGGCAGAGAGGAGGCTGAAGAGACAGATGAGGGCGAGCTTCTGAAAAACACAAACGCCAAACCAAGGAGACTGGGCTTGCCTTGCAGGGCCTGGGAGCCATGGAGGGTCACAAACAGGCAGGTCAGGAAGCTGATGCCAACCGCAGTAGAATTCGCAGGGTAATTCTGAAGGTGGGCAGATCCATTAGTTGGCCATCAGCTAACAAAGGCACCAATGGGTACAAGGAAAGAAAGAACCTGGTCATCAGTAGAGAGAAGAAACCTGTCTATACAATGTCCAGAGAGTAAAATCAACAGGACTTAGTGACCAATTAGATGTGGGAGAATGGGAGTTTAGGATAATCTCAAGTTTCTGGCTTGTGTGGCAGGGTGGCAGGTGACACCATATTCTGAGAAAGGGGAAGACAAAAGAGAATATGTTCGAGGACACAGTGGGGGACAATAATGGGTTCTGGCCTGGGCACATGGAGTTTGAGATAGCTAAAGGACATTGTCATGAAAATGTCCAGCAGGCAGGCAGCAATGTAGTCTGAAGCTTTGGAGAGGCCTCTTCTAGAAATAGCAAATTGGAAGTCAAGAACTTTTAGGGAGTGTGGAAGAGCTCTGCCAGGGAAGGTGTGTGGAGTAAAGAGCAAGTCTAGGTGAGAACTGCATGCATCGCTACCCTATGAGGGACTAGAGGAAGAAGAAGGAGCCCTTGCACCCCTCTGAGCAGCAGCACTCAGGGTGGTGGTAGAGAATCAGGAGTTATGACCTGTGATGTCACAGAGGAGAGGGTGCCAGGACGCAGGACAAGCTTAGGAACTTCAGGTACCACAAAAGGGCAGCCTTGGACACGGGAGGAAAAGGGCCCGCTGGTCCTAGCAGGAACAAGGTCTTGCTCTGTGAGGGCAATCTCTGTAATGAAGGATGGCCAAAGTTAGGCTATCGGCTTTGAGGAGTTAGGTAGGAAGTGAGCAAGAGGAAGCAACCAGGGCAGGAAAATCTGAGAACCTTGCCTCAGCTGGGGAGATGACAGTGATTAGGAAGATGTCCCCAGATGGGGCTTCCCCAATATGAGCCTGCTACTGTGCAGCTAGCTTGTCATTTCCTCCTCATGCTAAAGTGAACTTTTCTAGGAGACTCAGATACTTCCCTTTATTTGGGGGTTTTTCCCATGAAAAACTTGCCTATGGTGCTATCCCACTCACCCCACCCTTTGTTCGAAAAATTTCTCTAAGCTCCAAATATCAATAATAGTAGCTAATATGTATGGAATACATGCTAAGCCTTGTGCTGAACACATTACATGGAAGAAAGTTTACTTACACCCCAAGACAACTGTAAGGAAGGTATTTGCAAAGAGAGAAAACTGAGGCTTGGGAAGATTTAGTGAGTCACATGGTCAGTGGAGAAGGTGGTAGAGGAACCAGTTTGTCCCAACTCTTCCACCTAAGTGCTAGCTTCTCTGATGTCTCCCTCATCCCTCTCTGAAGCTCGAAAATGTGCACTCTGGCTCAGGGACTGCCAGGATCCACTCCTTCCGGGAATTCACCTTGCGGATTGAATCTTTGTTTCCTCCTGGCCTGCACACCAACCTCAGCCCCACACATTCAGCCACCATGGATGATAGGCCAGTAAAAACAGCTGCCATTCTTCCAGCTTCTGCTTCGCCCACCCTAACCCATGGCACTACGTGTGATGCCTCTTGTCCCTTACCTCACTCCATCCTCAAGGCAACCTTATGCAGTCACAATTATTCTGCCTGCTTTATAGACAAGGAGCCTCATATTCAGAGAGGGTAAGTAACTTGCCCAAGATCACAAGGCTGATGAATAGCAGAACTTGGAGCTGATGTGATAACCCCCCAAATACCCACCCTCCCCTCCATGGCCACAGGACAGTAGCTCCCAACCCTCCAGTTTCAGGATCTTTGGACATCCCCTCCCTGACATCAAAGTCTTATAATTTAGTAGATCACCTGTTTATTCAGTATCCCCCTAGTGTATATGTCAGGCTCCCGTTGGTTGCATGAGACAGAAACTCACCAAACCAACTGGAACAACGAGGAATTCACTGGCCCTTAGAGATGGGCAAGATGTTGTTGCAGCTCCCAGGATTGAAAGAAGAATAGCAGGAACAAAGGCATAAGATCCAAAATTAGGACTCAGTGCTGCCATTGTGCCCATTAAATTCTTCTCCCATCTGTTGCCCTGCTTAGTTCCTACATTCAGTGGGAATGATGCCTTGTCCAAAGCTTCTGGCCCATAGCATTCAGCAATGTGTTCAGTAGAAAGGCTTCCTCCTCCTGGCATCCACATATCAATCTCAGGAAAACCTCTGATTGGCCCTGCTTGAGTAATATGCCCACCCCTTGAGCTAATCACTGGTGCTGGAGATTGAGCTTCTGGGATTCTTGCAGTGTGGGTCATATACCTGCCTGCTGGCAATGGGCTAAGTATGGGTGGGAGCAGCGGAACTTTTAACAAACAACCCATTGGGTCTATATGACAACAGGGAGTAATTTCCTAAAGGAACGGTATGCCAGAAATGAGTTGATGGAAAACAGACCAAAGTCAAAGTCACTAGCTATCACACTCTACTCTACTGGCCCATGTAAGAGACAGGGTAGACACAACACAGATACCCTCTTGGGAGCTCACAGCCTCACAGGGGCATGCATAAGCCTTACAGACACAAAGCTGTTACATAAAAGTGAGACCAGCTACTGTCCATGAAGGTGCCAGACTTTGGGCCAAGCATGTCCAAGTTCATTTTCTGATTCCATGTTCACAAGGACCCTGGAGAATAGGTCTTCTTAACCAGCTCTATTTTTCTGAATCAAAATGACTGTAGGAAATAACATTCTTTTGTTTCTTTTGTTTCTTTTTGGTGAGACAACAAATACAGGAAAAAAATAAAATGTTATGGGCCCCTATCCCAGCTCAGAAAGGTTAAGTGACTTACCCAAGGTCACACAGCTAGCACATTAAATCAACATCTGGGGAAATATTTAATTAAAGGCCAAAGAGTGCTTCCGTTTCTTTCTGTCTACTAAAGGACCAGGGAATGCTATCCAGGATGGGGCGGAAGTAGGGGCAGTGGATCTATGCAGAGTTCTGATGAATGGGACACCTGGGCAGGGAGGCAGCGAGGTTGCAGGGAAGAGAGAACGGGTCAATTCCCAAACATTAATGAAGGCAAGCCTGAGAACCACCTGGAACCTATTTCCTCTTGCCTGTGGCAACCCCTTGGAGATGTACCATTAGCAACCCTTCCTGAGACTCCTCTTCTCCAGCCTGTCCTGACCAGCCCAACCCTTATTCACAGGAGATATACACCAATCTCTCTCCTCCTCCATACTGACTACCCTCCTGTGGACACACCCAGTGACATGAGGTCTTAAACGTAGTTTGATCCACACAGATGACAAAAGAAGTCATATTCTCAGGCACCAAAAGTGAAATGGTAGTCACCAGGAGTCAGGGGTGAGCAGGGACAATGAGCAGTTATTGTTTAATGGGGACAAAGTTTCAGCTTCTCAGGATAGAGTTCTGGAGTGAGATGGTAGTAGCGAAAGTGCAACAATCTCTCTCTCCCAGGAGTTCATGCCACCACCACCCCACCCGTGGGCTAGCGTCAAATCACCATCCAGCTCCATCTCCCTTGAGCCCTCATCTACTTCTAGTTCAAAATTTGCACAACCCTGTTGTTTGAACTTTTAACAATCACTAACTCTGATTCTTCACCAACCACTCAGTCCTCAATGTCCAACAATTGGCTCCTGCCAGTTTTCAGCCCCTATTCCCCCCCACCCCAACCACAAAACCTGCCTCTGAATCACCAGTGGCCTCCTATGGACACTTCCCATTCCTTCCCTCACAGCTGCTTGTTGCAGCCATTGAGCATGTGCTTCCAACAAACCCTCTCCTTCCGGGCCTGACCTTTCTTGGTTCCCCTATCTCCCTGACCGTGGCTGTCCATCTCACTCGGGGACTCCTACCCAGGGCTCTGGTCTGGACCAGATACTTTCATTACTAGTTTATGTAGTCGTTCTGCTCAATCTCATCCCCTGTAAATGATGATCACACACACACACACACACACACACACACACACACACACACACACACACACACACACGGGCCCACGGCACGCCCAGGCATAGACCCAGACTTACCTGTCTTCAGGATATCTCCACCTGTTCCAAATTGGACTCCACTTCTTCATCCCAGACCTGTTCTCTTAACTGTTCCGTAACTCAGTTGGTGATCCAGCCATCTACTCAGGCTGCCAAGCTATAAGTCAGGGGCCTCCTGAACTCTCTGTCCTTAAAGTTCAACCAAGTCCTACCACGTTTCCCTAAATTATTTCTCAAAGCATCCTCTCCCCTCTTTCACTGCTGCTGCCCTTGCCCCTCCTTCTTTCTCAGCTGCTTTCAAGTTATAGCCTCCTAATTGGTCTCTGTTCTTCAGCCTAAACCGCAGGCCCACCAGTCACAATACCCCAGAGGAATCTTCCCAGAGGGCAGGCAGGACCAGGCCCCCCCCCCCAATATAAAATCTAAGCTCCTCAACCGTGGCCTCCAAGTCTCTAATCCACTCTCCACCAAGCTCTAAAAGGCCACATTTGGCTTAAATTAGCCCTTCCCTCCTTCTGCATCTGAGCACTGCTGTCTCTCCTCCTCACTGCCTGGAAGGTTCAGCTCTGCCTCACTTACACTATCACCTGGATAACCCTACATCCCTGAGCTGTAAGGCTCCGGAAAGGCTGTCAGCCCCAGCCTGGGTTGCTCCCCACCCTCCCTGTCCCTCACCATTGCTTCTAGAACCTGCCTTTGTCCTATACTTAACACCCTCGGTTTACTCAGGAGTGTCCCCCCAGCACCCCTCACAAGCTGTGAGCTTTCTGAAATGCTAGTTTTTCCTTCCTTCTGGTACACAGAAATGCTGCGTAAATGTTGAATAACGTGGATGAAGTGACCTGTGTCTAAGGAATACCTGTCATCAGCAGAGCCTCCAATTCCCAGCCGCTCCCAGCCCAGAGCTTGGCACACCGAAGGTGCTCAGTAAAGGTTGTCTAAATTTTGTTTTCTGAATTAATCTGACTTACGGTAAGGTCTGGGGTAGTCTGAGGTATGACGCGGAGAAAAAAAGTCTGGATGCTGGCGACATCGCCAATAGCGACGCGTGGGGTGCACCGCAGTGGGGAGAGGAACAAAGGGGGTGTCTGGAAAGAAACTCAGTCGGTAGCCTGCTGTCCGGTCGCGCCCCGAGGTCAGCAGAGTCCAGCCGAGCTAGTACCCCTCCAGCCCCACCAGCGCAGGACAGCTCCTTGTACCGGGTGGCGAGAACCCCGCTCGGCGCTCGCGGCCGGCACCGGGAGGCGTGTGTGTCGCTTTAAAAGCTCCCTCCCGGAGCGCAGGGCCGGCCCTTTCCTGCCAGCGCCGAGCTTGCTGAGACGCGGAGCCCAGCAGCCTCCGAGGGAGCAGCGCCCAGCCGGGCGGCCAGTCCCGCGGGGGTGCAGGTGGACGGGGGTCGAGGGCGCGGACGGTGGGGCGGCACGGGAGCGGGCCCAGGCCCGCAGAGCCGAGCGGGTCCGGGCGAAGCCGCGGAGGGAGGCCCAGCCGGTGCCGGCGCCCGTGCGCCCGGCCCGCTGCTACCCGGAGCCCGAGGGGTAGCGATCCTCTAGCCCCACGCTCCCCGCCGGACCAAACCGGACCAGGCCGGGCTGCGCGCCCTCCCTCCTTCTTCCTCTCGTTGCCGCTCCTCCTCCTCCCACTCGAGTCGCCTCCTCCTCTCCGCCCCGCGCCGCTCCCCCCGCGCCGGGACCGCGGAACCCAGCCGGGCCGGGCCCCCTGCCTCGCGCCCTCGCGGCCGGACTCCGCGAGGACCAGTCCCGCGGTCGACGCCGCCCTCCCCCGGGGCCCGGTGGCTTCCGGACCTTTCCGACCGTGGACTGAGCGTCGACTGCGCTCTCGCCGCTGACCAAGCACAGGGCTGGACCCTCGCTGCCGCGCCGGACTCCGCGGGTGCGGTAGCGCGAGCGCGGACATCCGAGTCCGGGCTGAGTGCGTCCGGGGTCCCGGCGGTGCCGGCTTTTTCCAGGCAGGGCAGACCCCGCGGGGCGCGGCGCCATCCGCTCCGGAGTGAACCGAGCCAAGCCCAACGGTGCCGAGCCCGGGGTATGCCAGTGCCCCGCGCGGGCGGAGGGGATTCCCGCGCCCTCGATCCCTCCGACTTTGGCTCGCGCACTGGGATCGGCCCTGCGTCGCCTCGGACGCCCTGCTCCGTATCACCTGTGGTCTGAGAACCCCGGGCCCGCCGGACCCTCGCTCCCTCCCCACCCAGAGCCCCGCAGAGGTTGGAGGAGATTTTTCCTGCCCTGTTCTCCGAGCGCGGAGGCCCCGCCCCCTCCCACCGTCCAGATGTCTCCCAGGGCCGCTCTGAGGACCTCCCTGAGGCCAGGGGCGGAAGGGTCCAGAGAGAGAAGCCCGCCCTAGGGACCCCGGGGGTCCCCCAACCTCAATTTTGGGGCTTGGCCCCCAACGCTGCTCGGAAGGCAGGCCAGTGCCCCCACCCTCGGTGAGTCCGGGAGCAGAACGGGATTCTGAGGGAAGGCGGGGCTGGGAAAGGAAGGGTCTGCTGGCAACTAAGGTACCCTAGGGGCACTACGAGAGAGGGCAGAAGACTGGAGAGACCCCCTGGGGAACATGTGGGGCAAGTCTTGGCTATGGAGGGGGGCTTGGAGGGACCCGGGGCACGGAGCCCCACAGCAGGTTGAGGACTTCTGCCTCTACAGCAGGGGCTTTCTCTTTTCCTTCCCAAAGAGGTGCTGTGCTGTACAATCTGCTTCCACCACCCGTCCCCACAAAGAAAAAATAATAATAAATCCCCTGTGAGAAAGGGTGCAGGCTGCAGTGAGGAATGAGGTAGCAGCGTTGACCGGCTGGTGCTGCAGCCTAGGAGGGCTGATGCCAGGCTTGCTCTCTCTGCAGGGGGTGCCCTCCTCCAATCCAGCTCCCTTCCCAGAGCTGTTCACATCTGGAGCCCCCTCCACATCTGGAAGACCCCGGCCACCATCCTTCTGCAGGTGTCAGTTGCATCCAGAGACCTCTGCCTTTGCAACAGCCTGAGAGTTGTGAGGGGATTGCTGCTGCCTTCCCCTATCCCAAGGGCATCTCTTACCCTCAGTCCCTGCAGAGTCATCCCCCTGCCTTGGTGTCCAGGCTCAGCCAGACTTCAGCCCAGCACACCTATAGGCACTTCAAATCCTGGAGGCCACTCCTGAGGTCCAAGGCCCCTCCCCTGGCTTTCCTGTGTCCTCACCTTGACCCCCTGTTTCAGATTCTGTCTCCCTCAGAGTGTCCCATTCCCCATTCAGAGGCAGAGAAGGCAGGTGGCAGGGGTCAGGGGCTGGGTGAGGGCCACCCAGGGCCAGGGTGGGTTGGGGGGCCGTTAAGATGTGGAGCTCTTCCTGGCTGAGGGAGACTCTGTGGAGGCAGACTCAGTGTGTGCCTGGCTGGGGGGAGTATGGGCAGGCCTGCGGCCACGTGGTGAAGGATGAACATTCGGGGTACCCCAGACCTCGGGCAGCCCAGTGACAACGCAAGCAGTGGTGGGGGCCAGCGTGAGCAGATTCGACAGCGCATGAAGATGGTCATCGGGCAGCTCGAGGGCATCCTGAGGGAGCTCAAGGAAGTGGCCAGGGAGCTCAGGGAGGTAAGTGAGGGAACCAGACGGACTCTAGACCAGTTTTCCTGGGCCTGTCACAAAAATGTACTCTCACATGCATGTTTGTGTGTGTACGCGTGCACAAAAAGCTGCATGCACATGTGCCACTCTACTGAATACCTCCTTCTCCTTGTTCTGCTTTTCCCAAATCTGCTCTGCTAAAATCCTCACAGTAGTCTAGGGCTAGAGGGGTCCCCGTGTTGCAGAGACTGCTTGGTCCCATGACTCTGTGGTTAGCACTCATGGCTGCCAAGGTGGTCAATAAGGACTGAATCTCAATATATAACTTCTTTGTGGGATACACTCTTCTGGAGCCCAAGTAGACCTCTGACCCCACCATCTGCCTCCCAGGCTCTGAGCTGGCCACAGGGGTCCCTGGGAGATTATGGATGGCTCTAATGAGGGAGTACCCCCTGCTTGGGGTCCAGCTTAGAACATTTCCCAGATACTCAGAACCTGAGATTCTGGAAAATTTAAAGCCAGCTAGACCCGCCCTGCCCTGACATGGGAATGAGTCTGGGGAACTGCTGGTGGGTGCCAGAGTTCCTGTGCACAGTGGCAGGGGCAGGGGCATCTTCTAAAGGGATGTATTCCCATCCCACAGTTCTGAATGTTCTTTTGCTAAGGCTGGAAAGACCCTAGGGTATGTGTCCCTCTCTGTCTCTCTAAATGGAGCCCAGTTTAATTACCACTTCCCACATTGATGGGGTAATGAGGTACACGTGTCCTCGGCCCTGCCCCCTGGGTTCCGTTCGAGCACAAAATGCATGACTAGTGTTCTGAGCCACTGACCTGAATTTGCCCACTGGGTGCCATTGCACCAGCCAGGTGGTTCTTTAGGCAAATTTCAACTCCTTGTAATCAGAGCCCCTGCAGAGATGGCAGGGATAGTGATTGCATTAGAGTATGGGCTTGGGCTCTCCTCACCAGCTGTGCAGGGAAGATGAGGGTTCTAGCAAGATTGAGGAGCACAGGTGATGGTTGGTACCAACTCTAGACTGGCAGTGGCATTCTAGCCTGGCCTGAGAGCCAAGGAGCAGGGCATGTTCGAAAGGCGCAGTGTCCAGAGTGGAGATGTGGGACAGGAGCTGAGTTTGGGCAGCTGCCCCTCTGCCCAGAGTCAGCCTCATAGCACTTGCCAGGAAGTCCTTCCTTGGGAGGTGAGAATGGATATTGCTGAAGGTGCTTCTGTCCAAGAACTGGGAAGACCAGCTTCTGGGCTGAACATCTGTGGGAAAGACAATTTGGTGGTCAAGACCCCTGAACAACCCCTCCTCCCCCAACCTCATTGGTCCAAAGGACTGCCAATCTCCTCCTCATCCCTCTCCACCCCCATCCATTCCAGATGTTCTGTAGTTCCATCAGAGTTATGGGAACTGTCCAGAGTCTCTTGAGCAGGGGCATGGGACCTATGCCCCAGAAGGCCTACCCAGAAAGAACCAGATTGACTCTAAGCCTGGAAGTCAGCTTTTTGTTATATAGCACAAAGCCTACTCCCAACTGACCAGTTGAGCACCTTGCAGGCATCTGCTCCCCCCTCCAGCCCCTCCCTTCCATCAGAGCCATTTAGAACTTGAAGGCATATCACAGGTCATCCAGACGAGCCCTGTTTATTACTGTTGAAGAAACTGAGGCCCAGAGAGGGACAGGGGCTTGTTGAAGGTCACAGAGCCTACCACGGGCACTCAGTAGCAGTCAGATCCTGATGCCTATTCTGGGGCTTCCACAGGTAGGCTAATGGGCAACCTCTTTTCATTTTGTTAGGGACCTTCTAGAGTTGAAGCCTTCTGCTCTTCCTGTGACACTCTGAGAGGGTGCCCTTTAGGGGACAAGGCAGGATGATCAGAAGCACTAGTGTTTATCTGCAGATCTTTGAGACGTCCTCTCCCTTTTCAGGACACATGCTCACCCACTCCCACACCCTGAACAGCAGAGCTTCAGGCTCATAGACTACAGCCCAGAGGCCTGTTCCAGGACAGAGAAAGAGGAGTCCCCTCCCTGCACATCCCCTATAGGCCATGTGCCTCCAACCAAGACTTTGGTAGGTTGCTATGGCAACCAAAAATCTACCCTGTATGTCACCACCTGACCCCTGCCAATGGTACCCAGCTGGGAAAGGGGGACAGGCCTCAGTGTTCCCCCACTCCCCAGGCTGGGTCTGGACATGGGGTGATGACCAGAGGCGAGTGTTGGGGAAGGCAGGTAAGCTCCTAGAGGCCCAGGCAGAAGAGGAGATGCTATTCCCAGGGGGTGGGACTTGTCAGGAATAGGGTGACCACTTAGGGGTGCCAGGCTCCAGTTTGAGATAAAAGGTTGCAGCCCCTTTCCCCTGATTCCTGGGAACCTGTGATCTTGGCTCCTAGTCCTCCAAGGAGGCTGTAAAGCTGCCTCTTCATCTCAGGCACTTTGTAGGGCATTTTTCAGTGGGGGGCGCAAGTAGGCCCAAGGTTGAGACAGCTCCCTGATCACACCCCACTTTCTAAGCAGCACCAGCTCAGAGCTCACCAGCTGGGTTCTTGTCTCTGAAGCACTTAGCTGTGAAGCCAAGATTCATACACAAGACTGCCAGGGAGCAAGCAGCACAGGGTGCTTGACGAAGGAGCAAGGCCAGCAGAGAAGAAGGGCTTCATTGTACCTCCTCTGCTATGCCCCCCTCCTTTTCCATCTGTTGCTCCCTTCCCCAGAGACCGTGGGTCAGGGTAGAGCCTCCTCACTCTCTTGAGCATGCAGCCTGAAATTCATAGAAAAATGAGAAGCATGAAAGCACCACCCCCAGGCCATTCCACCCCGGCACCTCAGTCTGCTCATCTCTAAAATGGGGATGCAGATAATTCATAGCTCAGAGTGATCTCCAAGGATTAATCTGGGGTTTGGCACACTGTAGGGGGCCCAGCACCTACTCACATCCCTAAAGGATTTGGCATTCAGTCTCCCATATCTCCCCTGCCCTCCCCTGCAGCTCTATCACTGCCTCTCCCCCAGGGAGATAGGGACAAGTTCTCTCTCATGGATGAGGAAAGTAGTTTTATGAACTAAGTGAGGTGAGAAGGTCAAAGTGTCTTGGAAGCAAAACTTGTGCTGTGGAGAGAGTAACGGTCAATCATTAATTAGCTCTGGTCTCTTCTAGGTCCCCCAGTCATCAGGGGTGCCAGGCCAGTCCCCGCAGGATAAGTTCCACGGGATTCTGTGGGTCTTAATGTAGAGAAACAGGTCAGCCGAGGGTTAGGAGCACAGACTCAGGCAGCCAGATGTCTCTGGTTCACATCTGAGCTCCATCCCCTTCCTACCTAGCTGTGTGGACATAGGAAAGTCATGTGACCTGTCCATGTTTCCGTGTTGCATCTCTGAAGTGAGGGTATAAGACTTCATGCCTCCCTCTCCCCATCAGCACAAAGGCGGTGGTTAGGATTAAATGCGATAGTATATATAATGTCTGTAGCATGGTGATTGTCACAAAACTAGCTCCATAGCTGTTAGGTATTGTTGGTGAAATATTCTAGCACTGGCCTGCTTCTCAGCTCCACACAAAGCCTTGTTCTTTTGGAGTCACATTGGCTTCTCTGCCACCACGATCAGGGAGGTCAGAGCAGGGGCCCTACAGCAGGCAGCCACTCTTCTGGCTGCAAAAGGGGAGTGTGATGGGGTAGGAAGCAGGTCTCCAATGAGATGGCTTTGGACAGAGAGCGAAGGAAGAGAAGTGAGGGTACACTTTCAATGCACAGCTGGGGAGGAGTCTCCAAGCAGAGGTGCAGCCAACACAGAGGTGCTGGGGAGGGTGTGTGCTCTGCATAGTCAGGTCAGGGGTCAGGGATCAGGGTCAGCAGGGGAGCTGGAGGGGCCCAGTGGAGTAACCCAGAGGAGGAGAGTGGGAGGCGGGTTACATGGAGAATGCAGGCCACAGCACGGAACTTGGATTTTGTCTTCCGTGGGAACCCCACTGGCTCCCTAGGGAACTCCTTGTTGTGTTTCTGGATGGGACTCTGCCTCCTCCCCATGTTCTCCCTGTTCCCTACCAAGTGGAAGTCCCCAAGGGCCACAGTCAAGGCCCTTGTCCTTGGCCCCCCCAGATGCTGAGCTTACCTTCAATAGGTATGTGGCCTCTTCCTCCTTGGTTCCCCCTCCCCAAGATGTCACTCAGCATGGGGGCTCAAATGTTCCTGTGCTGACCACTGGTATCCCTCACATCATCACTAGCCACTGGGTAGGCTATAACTAAAGAGCCTAGTTGCCCACCGCAGCCTGAAAACCTCAGGAAGATGGAGGGATGGGCTAAACCCTCTTGTAGCCTGGGGTGTCAGTGAGGATCCCCCACCTGATTTTTTAGGGACCAAGCACATGGCATTTGTGTCATCCATTGGCAAGATGTTGTGTCTGAAGGGCCAGGAAAGCCACGGGCCATAGGGTATGAGATAAATGTGGTCCAGCCGGGGAGAAGCTGGAGCAGGAGAGGCTGGGAACCGTGAAACTGCCAAAGTGGGTCAGCTCCGTCACCTGCAACTCAGCAGGAATTGTGCGGATTTATTTCTTTTTCTTTCTTGCCTCCCTCTTTCCTTTGTGTGCCCCTCCTCTGGACAGATTCATCAAGCTTCGTGGCCAATTAGGCCAAATTGCAGGATGGGAGTCATGAATCATGGTCAACTTACTCCCCCCATCCCAATGCCACAGCCCCCAGGAAGACAATAAATAACATAATCACAGAATTAAAAAGTAATCAGTGAAAAAACAAAAGTAATCAGTGGTCATAAATAATGCAGAATCCCAGTTATGTAACCAGCGGCCCAGAGCTAGGAGTGGGGGAGGGAAGGAGATAGCAACTTATCAAGAAAAGTAAAGGGACCAGAAGAAAGGGGAGGACAGGAGAGAGAGTTGGGGGGACCAGAGGTGGGGGGAGGACAGGAGAGAGAGGTAGGAAGACGAGAGGTAGGGGGAAGACAGGAGAGAGGTGAGGGGACCAGAGGTGGGAGGATGACAGCAAAGAGAGGTACAGGACTGCCCATCTTCATTCTGGCTCTAGGCTTTTGTGGAACACAGCCATGTTTCCCTTGGAGCGGCAGCTCAGAGATGGCTGGAGGGAGGGCTGGGGCAGGCAATACTGGGGTGTCCAGGATAAAGAAAAAGAACCCCCCGCCCAGTAGTTTTTATTAAGATGTCTCAACTAATCCACACATTCAACAGCTGTATCTGTAAAGTGTGCACCAATCCCTGGTCCAGATGGGATGCAGTGGTGCACGAGGCATTCCCTGGCCCACATCTTGTGGGGAGAAGGCACCAACCACATTATAATCTACATGCTCATCATAGTGTAGCTGTGATAAATACTGGATAATATTTTGAGGAAACCTGCCCTCAACTGGGGATCAAGGAAGACTTCCTTATGGAACTGAGATGGAGCGAGTATGAAAGGAGCCAGGCCCTCAGGTCAGGCCTAGGGCTAAGTAAGCTCCGAAAGGGATGTGTAGGAATGGGGAGGAGACAGGCCTAGGAGGGTGCAGAGCAAAGGGCCCTTGGCCTGATTTGGTGTGGGTCCGTGCTTGGTGGCTCAGGAGTCTGGGGAGCATGGAAATACTGGAAGTGGAAGGGTGCTGGGTCCCAGGGCCCATTAGGAAGTGCCCTGGATGCACAGGCAGCAGGAGCTGGACAGGAAGCTGCTGCCGGTGGAAAGGCCAGATAAACGTGGATGGTGTTCAGGTGTGGGGAGCTGACTCTGTGACCAGGACAGAGGTTGGGGGTACCCTTGGGTCAGGGCCTAGGACCCTCATAGGACTCTGAGACAATCCTCAGTCCTGCCCTTCCTCTCTTGTGCTCTCTTTTGCCCCCCCCCCCCAAATAGGTCATTTATCTTCTTAAGGGACCAGGCCTGGGAGTCAGGACTCAGCTGAGCTCTGTCTAGTCTCTGGGCCTCAGTTTCCATATCAGCAAGCCCAGTAATAAGGGTAGGGGATTCAATGGTGTGTCCAAGCCCTTCTGGCTTTAACAGTTAAGGTTCTAGGATTCTGTGATTTTTATGGTTTCATTTTCCTCTCCATTCTCCCTCTCCTCCTCTCTTTTTTTCCTGTGTATATAACTATTTCCCCTGTACTCCAAAATAATCTCAAATTACATGCAGGCAAAATGATTATTAAACCTCAGAGAACAATCACACATTTCCAAGACATCCACAGCAGCAAGGCAGGTAACATGGGGCCTGCCCCACACCTGCCCTCTCACTGGCCCCATGAAATCAGGCACAGGGTTATGTACTGACTGGGCCCCGCATACAATCTGAGTACCCTTTGGTACCTCACTTCCCTTTCTTGACCCTCACTTAATATCATTTATAAGGTGGGTTTGATCTGTCCCACCTAAGGAACGGGGCCAGGTTTGCCTGTGGACCTCAACTGTTTGACTTTTGTAATGTCTTTTGCTCCTGAAGTTCCATCTGGAAACAGCCCTACCTTGGAGAACATAAGTGCCACCTGTGTGCTGGGGTTTGAAAGGCCCAGCCTGTCTCATTCTGCACAGGTGCCAGAAGCACCCCCATCAGAGTGTCATTCCTTCAGTGAAGAATTGACTGCCATCAGCTGTTGGACCTGGTGCCAGGGGCCTGGTCACATGTTAGTGCCCAGTGGTGCATGGTGGATACTATTCTAGATGCTTTCCATGCGTCCAGTCAATGAATCCTCACAACAACCTAACAAAGTAGGTTCTATGAGGGTTCTCCCCTTTGCTGATGGAACTCACACACTGAGACACTGTGTGACTTGGCTAAGGTTATGAAGCCAGTAAGCTGCGCAGTGAGTTGGACCCTTAAGTGTGTCTCCAGCGCCAGGTTCTTGGGTGCTGGGGGTACTGACCCTGCCTTTTAGTGCACGTTCGTATCTATTTCCCCATCACCTGGCTGTAGAGAAGAGTGTCATTCCATTCTACAGGGAAGGAAAATGGGACTACAGAGGGGAAAGCCAGACTCAGGGCTCAAATCCAGACCAGCTCCTTACCCTTCCCTCCATACCCCCAGGGTGGAACCAGAGCAGGGTTCTAAGGGGGGAGGGGAGGCCTGAAATCGAAGGCCACCTGAGGTGTCTCGCAGGGGCCTTGCACAGGGGGAGTGTGTTTAGGCTTCAGGAATCCTGCGCTGTGCATCCTGGGTCTTTCTCACAGGATGTGAGAAGCCCAGCTTCTAGGCCTGGCCTGGCCTCTGCCACTGTGTGCCACCACATCCAAATAGCTTAACTCCAGATTCCTACTAGTGTTGCCCCTCTTACACAGCAGTGGACTCTCAGCAGCTAGCTTGATCAGGGGAATCTAACTGGAGGGCATGGCTACCCAGAGGTGCAAGGCCACTCCTAAGGCCAGCAATACCCTGAGCTGCTATTTCCTCATCAGCCTAAATCCCAGGCCTCTGGCTAGTGGTACTCAAAAGTGTGTCCCCAGGCTGACAGCTGCAGCGCAGGAAAGCCTGTTGGATCTGCACCTTCTCAAAACTAACTAGAACCTGCCAAATCAGGCCTTGGGGGTGTTGGTGAAGGCAAACCCAGTCTGAGAGCCCCTGCTCTAGGCCAGAACCCCCACCAACCCTCAGGCGGGGTTTGGGTTAAACAAGGCCTTCTGGAGGATATGAGCTTCTCTGTGGTAGGGGGAGTCATCAGGGTGGGAGACATAAACAGCAGTGGCCAAATTGGAGGGTAGGCCCCATGCCTGTCACCTGCCCAAACCAAGAAACCACAGTGGCATGCAGAGCAATGTGCAGTCTTGCAGGGGCACGGCAACGGCAAGATCTCAGCCTCCCAGTGACTGGTGTCTCGGCCCATCATGTTTGATCTTAGAAGGTGACAATCTTGTGGCTGGGGAATCTGATACACGGTCGATGCTCAGAGATGGGAGATGATGTCACTTTATCACCAGTGCCTTACAGGATCCCTTCATTATTCCTCGTGAATGTGTGATGAGGTTGGCAGGGCTGCAGTTATCAGGGCTTCTTGGTGGTGAATGAAACTGAGGTCAAGAGGAATTATGTGACTTACCCAGAGACACAAAGAGCAGTCTGAACCCAGGTGTCTTTTCTTTCTTCTTTTTCCAAGTTAGAGGAGGGGAGATAGACTCCCACATGCGCCCCAATGGGGATCTACCCAGCACCCCCATCTAGGGCCCATGCGCTGCCCATCTGGGACTATGCTTGCAACCAAGCTATTTTTAGTGCCCGGGGTCAATGTGTTTGAATCATTGAGCCGTGGCTGTGTGTGAGGAAGAGAGAGTGAGAAAGAGGGGAGGTGCAGGGGGAGAGGTGGAGAAACAGATAAGTCACTTTTCCTGTGTGCCCTTACTGGAAATCGAACCCAGGATATCCACTCATTGGGCCAACGCTCTACCACTGAGCCAACCTGCCAGGCCCAGGAACCCAAGTTGTCTTAACTCCCTTCAGCTCTTCAGGCCTCAGCCAAGTGTTCTGGCCACCCTTGACCTGGGGCCATGGCACAAGGGCATCCTTAGGCATCAACACCTAAACAGCTTCTCCAGTCACTCCTAGCATCTCAGAGATGAAGGGAACCTTGGAGACCAACCCGCTCACCCAGCTTCCCACTCCCAGACTGAGAAACTGAGACCTAAGTGGGACATTCACTGGCCAGGTCACCTGCACAGAAACCCCTCTGTTATGACCAAGGAGACATCCCACTGACCCAGACCCCTCCTGACCCCTCTGTTATGTCTTTCCTCTTTAACTTTGGGGTGCTTCTTACCCCCACTGCTCACCAGACACCTAGCACATACCCGCACAGCAGCAGTCCTCAGTGAAGTTTTGTCGATTAAGAACTGCATTAGGTAATCAGTTAATTGACTGACCTGACTCCAGGTAAGAACACTGGAGAGGTGCTGGGAGAGGGCCCCAGGCTTGGTGACTCACTGTGTATGGCTTTATCTCTGGGTCTATTAGTTCCCCTGCTTTGCTTTTGATGTTTTACTATTTTTGTTTTTGGCCTGAAGCCTCTCTCCTTTTCTCCACTGTCCTCTCCCTTTGTCTCTGATTGTGTCTACCTCTTTCCCTCACCATTTTCATTCCTGACTCATGCGCTGACAGTAGCACAGACCAGGGGATGTCCTGAGGCAGGGCTGCCCACATGGAGTCAGAACTTAAGTCCTTGTGGGGTGGGTAGGTACGGTGACCTCGCCACTGAGTGGCTCCCCCTCCCACCCTGACTGCATTTAACAAGCAGCTCTGGGCCCAGGATGGATGGGGTTTTTGATTGCATACCAAGTAATGCTTGTTTTATTCCTTCCCCAACAAGCCAGGATTGATCTCCAGTCATCAGAGATCAGGGAAAGGAAGGAGTAAGATAATTCCGTAGGGGTGGGGTGGTAGAGATCCTTGGGACAGTTGCCAACCAGCTGCACAGGCTGGTCCAGCATGCTTCCTCATGGTCACCCTGTATCATATCTCTGCAAGAGTGGGTACAACTCTCACCTATCTTGCCCTCTTTAAATGCCGCCCTACCTCAGTCAAAGGAGGATCAAGTCTCCACAGCAGCAGCTGACCACAGGGAAAAGAGTTGTGTGAATGGACGGAGTACAGGGCTGGAGGGCAGTCCGCCTCCACCCAGGAGACTGAGGAGTAGAAAACTGGAATGGCTGGAACAAGGTCCGTTCCCCCCAGCCCAGTTTGGGCCTCCACAGGGCAAAGGAGCCTGTGACCTCACCATCCTATAGGGTCACCAGCTAGGGGATGTGGGCGGGAGCATGATCACACCCAAGTGATGCCAGATCCTGCCTGCCCCTCTCACGCCTCATGCCTCTGCCCTTCCCCGGCCAGGTGGTGAGCCAGATAGATAAGCTAACCTCAGACTTCGACTTTGAACTGGAGCCGGATGACTGGACCACAGCCACTGTGAGCAGTACCTCCAGCAGTGACAAGGCTGGTGTGGGCGGTCCCTTTGACCTAGGCCACCTGGACTTCATGACAGCCGACATCCTCTCAGACAGCTGGGAGTTCTGCTCCTTCCTGGATGTCTCTACCCCGTCAGACTCCGTGGACGGCCTTGAGCAGGCCCGACCAGGAACTGTCCCTGACTACCGACTCATGAACGGCAGCATGCCCATCCCCAATGGGCCACGGGTGGAGACCCCAGACTCCTCCAGTGAGGAGGCCTTCAGCACCGGCCCTGTTAAGGGTCAGCTGCCCCAGCGGACCCCAGGCACACGGGAGAGAGTGCGGTTCAGCGACAAAGTGCTCTACCATGCTCTGTGCTGTGATGATGAGGATGAGGATGACGAGGAGGCAGCAGCAGAGGAGGAGGTGGGCCTGTCCCCAGAGCCTTCCCATACAGAGGCCCACCTGGGCCTCCTCAAGACCTCCCTGACCCCCAGCAAGCTGAAGCGCTCTCTGCTGACTAGCTGGCACTCAGGCCCCGCCTCGGTTCCTGAGCAAACCCGAAGGGTCACAAGGAACAGCAGCACCCAAACAGTGTCAGACAAGAGCACGCAGACGGTGCTCCCCTACACAGCCACCAGACAGAAAGCCAAGGGGAAAAACTAGGGGCCAAAGAGGGGATGGAGGTGGCGGGTGTGTGTGTGTGTGTGTATATATATATATATATATATATATATATATATATATATATATATATATATATATATATATATGTATATGTATATGTATATGTATACATATATATATTAATAAACACGGTCATAATAAAATTTTTAAATGCTAAGGATCCAGTCCCACAGGCCCCAAAGCTTTCTTGGAGCTCATCTTAGGCAGAGATGCCTACTTGCCTCCTAGGGCCCAGGAAGCATATCCAGAACCTCCTTCCTTTCCTTCTCGTCACAGTGCTCCTAAGAGGGGCAGTGTCCCAAAGTAGATCAGCCAGGTCAGGCGGGTCTAACCTGGGACTCTTCTCGAGTCTGACTGCTGTCATGGGCCACTTCCTGGAGGGATTCAGCTGCTGAGGCAGGCTGTCAAGGAGCAGAGTGCAAGGCCAAGGCTAACTGGGATGTGCGGGGAGACCGTAGGCCTGAGGGCCCAGGGGAGGTGTTACTCCAGGCTGGGCCAACTTTGCCTCATTCCCAGAGGTAAACCTAACTGGATATATACAACCCTACCCCCTGCCTGACTCCATCTTAGGGCCAACCAAGACACGGAGAAGCAGCAAGCTGTTCCCCTGGGCTGGGTCTGCATGCTGGGAAGCTGGGCTTGCACAGACCCTGGAGGACCAGGCTGGGCTAGGCAGGGGTTTGGAGAACCTGCACCACTCCCCTACCTTCAGGCTCCATACCTACCCAACCTTGTCCTCTAGGGTTCAAAGACTCCTCTCAGAGCCTCAGCCAGCCCCTGGCTCAGCCCTGAGCACTGCTTAGATCCATGTGAGAAAGCGGGCAGTGGCCGCCATGGGCCCTGACTACCATCAGCAGGCAGGCAGCCTCTGAGAAGAATCTGATGGCCTTGCCATCAGTGTGGCTCCTCCATTCTGAGGCAGGTTATGAATGACAGCCACAGAGACAACATGGGAGCCTGGAGGTACCAGGGCTTTACCAGGGGCGTGGTCCCTATAGAGACAGCATCTGAATATCCTTGGACTAATCATCCCAATCGCTGCTCACATTTATTGAGCTGATCTGTGTGCCAAATATGTTATATAGCATAATTTCTTCTGATCTTCACCTGACAAGACAGGAACTAATGCTATCCCCATTTTCCAAATGAGAAGACTGAGGTTCAGAGAGATTGAGTGGCCCAAGGTCACAGAGCCTGTACCCCCCTGCCCCCCTGAGCATGTAGTTTCCAGATTATACCTGGCTCTGCTAGCTAGTAGCTGTGTGACCTTGGTCAAGTCTACTTGCCTCTCTGATCCTATCTACTTCATCTGTGAAATGGATCTGACAGTGTTCACCTACCTCACCAGCTGCTATGGGGCTTCAACAGGGTGGGGACTGTGAAAGCACTTGGCAAATGCCAACCACTGGACAGGTATTGTGGTCAATCGGACCTCAATTCAGATTCTAGTTTTTTCCAGAGCTGGGAGCCCTAAGCCGGGAGGGAAAGAAGCCACTGCCATCTGCTGGGAGCTGTTCCTGGGCCACAGCTTGATGGTCTCCCTCTCTATGGCTCAGAGCAGGGAGATTTAGGGTATCCCTACTGCACGTTCAGTGAAGGCAGAGGCACAGCCCATTGAGGACTGTCAGGGGTCTCAGCTCCACGCGTGGGCTCCTGAGAGAGTCCGGCAGAAGGGAGCTGCTCAGCCCTGAGGCAGGAGGCAGATTGTGCTGGCCAGTCTGGGGCTGATGCCAGAGACAAGCCCAACCTAGGAGGCTCTGCAGTGTTGGGGTCACCACTCGGGCCCTAAAGAGCCAGCCAGGGTGCAGCCTCTAGGACAGAAATCCAGAGCAGGGAATCGCGACTAGCTGGTAATGCCCAGGCCTGAGAGCAAGAGATCTGAGCTCCCCTCTCAGCCCCAGGACACTCTGGAGCAGTGGTGGTGATGAGTGATAGGACCATGGCTCAAAGGAGGAATGCAAGGGACTCCCTGAGGGATGGTCAGGTGGGTCCTTCCCTGCCTGACCGTGAGGAGGGGCAGGCCAGGCAGGCCCTGCCCAGGTATGGGCATTCCTGGTTTTGGGACTCACTTTTGCCCTCCAATGGCAAGGCTGTTTGTAGACTTCCAGTCTCTCAGCTTTACAGCAGTCAAGGGCAAACTGTCTGCAGTGAGCGCCATCTCACCTGGAGGAATTCAAGAGAGCCCTGGTGAAGGCGCTGTCCTCTCCTGGGAGGCCCAGCCCCAGTCTGCTGTGTGATTACGTGTGGCCACAGCTGACATCTACTACCTGGCGACTTGCCCCAAATGGGGCAGTAGTGCTAGGGTGTCCTGGAGGAAGGGGGGAGTGGGTACTGAGGTGGGTATAGGTTCTCAAAAGCCCAGAAAGTACTTGGCTGCCCTTGTATTTACACCATAACCAGTCTGGGCCTAACTGACAGAGAGAGAGGTGGGTCCCTGTGGCTTTCTTACTTGTAATGCAGAATGTGGTCACTGACACAGGGAACTGTGACTGTCTGAGCTGTGGGAAGCATACTCGGCTTCAGGGTAGTGAGCTCCCCATTCTGGAGTCAGACGCAGCCATCCTGGGACTTCCTCCAGACCTTCCTGCTCCTTCAGGTAGCTGCTCCCTGTTCTTGCCACCTCTGGTTTCTGGGTTCCCTCTCCCAGGATGCCCCACCAGACCTCCCTGTTTTCAGAAAGTCTTATTCTACCAACCACCCACTGTAAGCTCAGGCTGTGACAACTACTGATGTGGCAGACAGGTGCTGTGAGACAGAGGGAGCCAAAAGACAGCTCTCGTTCACTGGACATGCACTATGCACTGGGCATGTTCTAAGCATATGCCTTATCGCATTTATGCCCTCACAGGAAATGTAAGATTATATTTATGTGGAAATTGAGGCTGTGAGTTCACAACTTGACTAAGGGATAGATATGGCACCAGAGTTTGATACAAAACTCAGTTTGACTTGGCACTCAAACATATGCTGTAGTCCAGTTGATGATGGAGAGAGTGCCCTGGCCTCTGGGGGCAAGGAGGGGCTGAGAACCAGGCGGACCTTGGTGGGGTGTGGGTGTTGGGAGCAGGAAACCTGCAAATGCCATTCAGTATTTGGAGAACTTGGTCACTACTATAAAGGTCCTTGACACAGATCCTGGCACCAAATAAATTGTGCGTTCAATAAATGTTTATTGAATGAATGAATAAATGAATGAGCTCCATTTGCAGAGGGGACATCCTTTCAATCAGCTTTAATTGCAGACCTCCCACGTGCAGACCTCCTCGTGTTGGTTGTGCGTGCACACACACATACCCAGCATCCCTGGGAGGGTCTGGTTGTGTGTGACCCTGTAGCTAGACAAAGTCCAAGCAAAGGGTGTAGGGTTTCAGCATTGAGAAGCCAGAGGTGGTGGGTGATGGTGGGTGGTGGTGGGAGCAGCCTGTGGTTCCTAGGAGAGAATCTAGGAACATGAGACATGAGGCCACTTTGGTGAGGAGACCAACCTGGGGTATGGGGGAAGTGAAGAGGGGTCCGCAGCCTGACACCACTTTCATGGGACGAGATTGTGGGTGGCAGTGTTTCCAATGTCTGCGAATGAGGAGACCCTGCTGTTTCCACTTTACAGGCAAGGAACACACCGTCCAGTCTACAGAAGTCCGATGGGTCCATGGAGCAGAAAGGGGGGTAAACTGTTCTGTGACCCCAGCACCATCCTCCACCCTTAGGGACAAAGTGGGGCTCTGTCAGTGAAAGGGAAAAGGGGCAAGGAAAGCTGGGAATTCAAGTAGGCCCAGATTTCCACACTACCCTTCCTAAGTTCCCACTCTCTGACCCTCACACTGTCCCCACACCGCCCCATCCAGTTCCCATCCTCCAGCTACAACTTGTGTAAGAAAACTGACATTTATTGACCACCTAGATGCCAAGCCCAGTGTCATGTCTTTTAACTAACACTAAGTGACAGATGTAGTTGTGCCCAACACATAATAGGTTGCTCAATAATTATCTATTGAATAAATGGATGACCCACAATCTTCATTAAGGTGAGAAAGCAGATGGACTAATAAGGAATTTCTTTCAAGTCGCACAGTCAGAAATTGGCGGAGATTTGGGATTACTATTATTTATTATTTATATTGTATAAGAGTTGCTATTTCTGGAACACCTATAATTTGATGAATTAGGCACTTTACATAAATTATCTTACTTGCTTTAAAGCAACCCTCCAAGTAACCCAGACAATTACCAATTAAACACATGAGAAAACAGAGACTCAGCAAAGTGTATTATCATGCCCAGAATAACCAGCCCCTGTGCAGGAACAGGACCTGGACCTAGACTTTGCCCTGCTTACCACACTCCTAACTTCAGGAAAGCCCTGCAAGCAGAGGCTTTGCTGGAGTCCACATTTGCCCTCAGCACCACTGAACAGTGCTCACTGGGGGTCAGGCCCCTGGAAGTATTAGTCTAAGCTCCTAGAACTCGTCTTCAGCTCCCTGTGGGTGTGCGGCACTGACTAGGTAACCAGCCCAGACAGCTTCAAGTCCAGTGTCCTTTCCTCTTCTCATCTTAGTAATAGAGCCTGGAAGACTAGGCTGTCCTCAAGCCCTTACTGGTCTAGGCTGAACTGGCTTTGGGTTCAGGGCTGGAGTATACCTCAGAAAGCCTTCTGGGAGGAGGAGGGAACTGAAATGGAATTCCTTGGCAACGCGGTATAACCTGGACACCTGGAAGTGGAAACTAAGGGCATTTGGTCCAAAAATGGCTGGGGTGGCCACACAAGGACTAGAGAGAGGCCTTACCAAAGCAGAGGGTACAAGGTGGGAAAGATGTGAGTGTTGCACAGGGGACTTGAGAGTCCCTTAGCCCCTTAGAGCCGCTCCGTCCTCTTGACTGTGGGGGAAGGAACGGAGGTTTCCTGTCTAGTCTGAGGTGGGGAGACTAGATTTGAGAGAGCACAGTAAACAGGGACTCACTGTCATGAACAGATATGAACAGCACATAACTACACATTGGCAAGGGAGAAAGGTATGCTAAAGCCCTTGGAAGCTTGTGCCTCACAAGTAGTTTAAACATCCCTCATGCAGGGCATTCTCCCTGGACTGCTCTTTCCCCAGAGAGGGTGGGGACACTGGGGCCTCACTGCCATACTCCAGATAAGCTAGCTGAGATCCTAATGAGACTGGACTGTGCCCCCACCTGCCTGCCCTGAGTCCTGACTGAAGACCTAGCCACCATCACCACCCGCCTCTCCCGCTGCTCCTGTACCCAGCCATCCTAGCCAGGGAGACCCTAGGCCCATACTGTCCACTGTGCCTGATCAGACCTGACTCCCTGCCAGAACCACTCAAGCTCATGTACCAGCCTGTGGCCCTCTGTCCCCCATTCAGGCTGCACCCTCTCCTGTCCCTTTGCGTCTGTACCATAGCCTGTGGCCCAGCGGGGTATCCTTCAGCCGCCCCTTAAAAGCACGTAGAAACCCAGTCTCCAAGTGCCGGCTCACCTGCCACATTACTGTACCCCTCCTGCTCTCTACTTCTAAGAAGACAGTGCAGATACCCCCCACCCCACTCCCAGACCACACTTACCTGACTCACCCTCCAATTCCCTGAGCATTTCTCTTCCCATCCAAAGGTTGCAAATTGTTGACCCGCACACCTGTTTTGCCCTCCCCCCAGTTTTGCTTTATTTTATTGATGGTCAAGATTGCAGAGTACGTAGAAGCACCGTACTCACCTCCTTCTGTGACTCCATCAAAATTGCAACTAAAGTATAGAACAATAACCCTAGAGAGCCACCTTACTGAACAGAAGTCCTATAACTAAGGATATGAATAAGAAGCCATATCCAGACAGGTAGGATGGGCAGAGTCACAGAACGAGCTGGTTCCACACCCATGGGTGATGGTGAAGAATCAGAAGGAATCTCTTAATTGTGGAGATCCCTTCGGGGTGCGAAGGGTCCCAGCCTCACCTCAGCTCCCCAGCCTTACCAGTACCAGAAGAGGATCCCCACCACAGCTGCTGTGAAAACCAGTGGGGATTTCATTCTGGTGAGATAAAAGGCTGCTGTAGACACGGGTGTCCTCTTAAAGGGTTCGAGCATAGACTCACTGACTCTAAGCCCTGGCCAGATAGCTTAGCTGGTTACAGCTTTATTTCATTACACCAAGGTTATAGATTCAATCCTCAGTCAGGGCATGTATAAGAGTCAACCAGTGAATGCATAAATAAGTGGAACAACAAATTGATGTCTCTCTCTCTCCCTTTCCCCTTCTCTCTCTCTAAAATCAATCAATAAACAGAAATTAAACCAAAAATAAAAAATAAAAAAAGGAAGGAAGGAAGGAAGAAAGACACTCACTCTAAGTGCCAGCAAAGGGACAGCAGCTCAGAAAGCCCCAGGGACATATGGAGAGAAGAGAATCTGTCTGGTTTCAAGGCAACGGCTGCAGGGGCAGCTTTCTTCCAGAAAGAAACGCTAGCAGAAGCCACTATATCTTTGCTGAGTTCTCCCACCACCAGGCCAGCAGGTGGATGCCAAATCTGAGTCATCATCAACCTGACTAGCCCTGCTTAGCCCACCCTGAGACTCCACTCAACCCAACTAAGCATCAACTAAACCACTTTCAGCAGCTGTTTGTCATGAAAGGCCCACCTAAGCTCATGCTGTGGGCTTTCATAAAATCTCTCAAAGATCCACAGACCCAAAACAATCAGCAGCTGGCCTCAGCAAGCTCTGACCTCTTGCCAAGCAGCCCCAAGCCTGGCACTAGTGGCAGCCAGCCTCAATCCACAGCACAGCCTCTCCTCGGTGCCTCCAAGTCCAGCTCAGGAAGCTACCAACCTCAGATCACATTGTGGTTCCTACCAAGTTGCTCTGGGCCAGGCAAGGCAGAGGCTAAACTTGACCTACACTGAAGCCCCTCTCAAGAGGCCCCAGAACCAACACACCCAGTGTTTTCCTTCAAATCACACCAGAGCATCACCTAATTAGCTCCACTTAATGACACACCCAGAGGTGGGCTCAGCAAGCCCTAGAGCCCCACTTAAGTGAATCCTAGAGAGCCATTGGCTCTGTGGAGTTAGCCGCTACACTATAGCTCCTCCAACAGAAACCGAGTCAGTCCTCCCAGCTGGTCAGCCTGACAGTCAGTCCCTCCCACTGATGTGCCAACAGCAACAGGGCTTAACTACAGTAGGAGGCACACACAACCCACACAAGGGACAACCCTGAAGCACACAGCTCAGGTGATGAAGGAGACTGAGCTACTGGGCCCCACGGGACACTTACTACATAAAGCCACTTGCCAAGACTGGAAGATGTAGCAGATCTACATAACACATAGGAACAAACATAGGGAGGCAGCCAAAAAGAAAAAAAGTACAAAAGATCAGTGAAACCAAGAGCTGGTTCTTTGAAAAGCTAAACAAGATAGACAAACCCTAGCCAGACTCATTAAGAAAGAAAGAGAGGACTCACATAAATTAAATCGGAAATGAAAGAGAAGGAACAAATGACACCACAGAAATATGAAGGATTATAAAAGAATATGGCAAACATCTACAGACCAACAAATTGGACCATCTGGAAGACATAGATACATATCTAGAAACATACAGTCTTCCAAAACTTAATTAGGAAAAAACAGAAAATCTGAACTGACCAATTAAAATGAATGAAATCAAAGCACTATTCAAAAATTGTTCAACAACAACAACAAAAAACAGAAGTCTTGGACCAATTGGTTTCATAGGTAAAGTTTAACAAATAGTCAAAGAAAGAATTAACACTCAGCCTTTTCAACTATTGCAAATTATTCAAGAGGAGGGAGGATTCCCAAGCCCATTTTACATGGTCAGCATTACCTTGATTCAAAATGAGACAAAAACACTACGCAAAAGAAAGAATAAGAAAAAGAAAAAAAGGAAGAAAGAAAGAAAGAAAAAAATTAAAGGCCCTAATCCATGATGAACATAGATTCAAAAATCCTTAACAAAGTATTAGCAAACCTAATTCAATAATACATTAAAAAGCCTGACCTGTACTGGCACAGTGGATAAAGAAAGCATCAACCTGTAATGCTGAAGTTGCCAGTTTGAATCCCTGGGCTTGCCCGGCCAAGGTACATACAATAAGCAATCAATGAACAACTAAAGTGAAGCAACTATGAGTTGACACATCTCATTCTCCATCCTTCCTCTGTAAAATCAATAAATAAAATCTTTTAAAAAACTCAATACATTAAAAAGATCATACACCATGATCAAGTGGGATTTATTTCCAGGATGCAAGCTTTGTTTAATATCTGCAAATCAATTAATGTTATACATCACATAAGAAATTAAGGAGAAAAATCATATAATAATATCAACAGAGGCAGAAAAAGCATTGGACAAAATCCAGCATTTACTTATGGAACAAACTCTCAGAAAAGTGGGAAAAGAGGGAACATACTTCAACATAATACAGTCCATATATGACAGACACACAGCCAACATCATACTCAATGGTGAAAAGCTAAAAGTATTTTCCTTAAGATCATGCACAAAACAGGGATGCCCACTTTTACCACCTTTACTCAACGGAGTGCTGGAAGTCCTAGTCATAGCAATCATACACGAAAAAGAAATAAAAGGCATCCAAATTGAAAATTAAGGAGCTAAATTGTCATTATTTTCCAATGACATTATGCTATATAGAGAGAACCCTAAAGATTTTACCACAAAACTATTTAAACAGGTAAATAAATTCAGGAAAGTAGCAGGATATAAAATTAACATTCAGAAATCAATTGCATTTTTATAAACCAATAATAAACTATCAGAAAGTAAAATTTTAAAAATAATTTCATTTACAATTACAAAAAATAAATAAGATACTTAAGAATAAATGTAACCAAGGAGGCAAAGACCTGTACTAGGAAATTATAAAATATTAAAGAAGAAAAAATGGAAGAAGATACAAATAAATGGAAGTGTATACTATTCTCCAGAGTAGGAAGGGGCCCTTGCTGGTTGTCTCAGTTGTAGAGCATGGACCCAGTGTGTGGAAATTATGAATTTGATTCTTGGTCAGGGCACACAGGAGAAGTGACCATCTGCTTCTCCACCCCACCTTCTCCCAATTCTTCCTCTTCTCCTCCAGAAGCCATGGATCAAATGGTTCAAGCAATTTGGCTTGGGCACTGAAGATGGCTCCATGGCCCTGCCTCAGGCACTGAAATAGCTCAGTTGCCAAGCAACAAAACAGTAGCCTCAGATAGGCAGAACATCACCCTGTAGGGGACGTGCCAGGTGGATCCCTGTCAGGGAGGATGCAGATCTGTCTCTCTGCCTCCCTGCCTCCCTGCCTCCCTGCCTCCCCACCTTTCAGTTAATAATAATACTAATAAAGAGTAGGAAGAATTAGCATTTTTAAAATGTTCATACTACCCAAAATAATCCCTAGATTCAATGCAATCCCTATAAACTATCTATAGTATTTTCGCAGAACTAGAACAAATAATGCTAAAGTTTATACAAAACCACAAAAGACCCAAGTAGCCAAAGCAATCTTGAGAAAGAGAACAGAGAAGGACGTATCACACACCCTGATCTAAAACTATACTACAATGCTATAATAACACTGGGGGACAAAATTTTTGTTGCATCCACAAAAACACTTGTTCTAACCTAATTCAAGTGTGCTGATCTCAAATCTGACATTAGTTTTTCTCTGTAAGCTACAGTTTTTTGCAATTCAAGATTTTAGGTTTTCAACTTAATGTAAAATTTTCAACATTTAGTTTAACATAATGAAGTAGAATGTCTTCTTGGGCATCATCTTTAAGAAAATATAATAATTTCTATAATGCAGTAAATACACTAATACACTAAAAGATATGATTGCATCAGAATTTGTCTACAATTTCAAAATAGAACATATTAAAACACTTATCTTAATCCTAAAATTTGCACAAAACTTATTTAAATTCTATTCAGGCAAAAATTTGCATTTGTAGCTCTTGCGTTTTTGTACTTGTTGAGGACAATCTCGTTTGATGCTCCAGCAGTAGTCTGCCATCATATTTCTGTCCCATCGCCCCTGATAATGCTCTTCCATCGTCTTCAGATCTTGATGAAAGCATTCTCTCTGCTCATCACTAACAGCTCCAAGATTTTCGGAAAACTTATCAAGGTGACTGTTCAGGAAGTGAATCTTAATGCTCATGTTACATCCAATGCCATGGAAAGCCAACAGCATCCTTTTAACCAGAAGTTTATAGTTTTCTGCTTTTTGGTTGCCAAGGAAGTTCTTTGTAACTGCCACAAACATCTGCCATGCTGCTTTCTCCTCCTTATTTATCTTCCTGACAAATTCTTCATCATGTATGAGGGTTTGAATTTGAGGTTCATCAAATACACCTGCTTTTATCTTCTCAAAAGACAAGGCAGGAAAACCAGAAATAATATGTTGAAAGCATTCACTTTCTCTATTCAAAGCCTGAACAAACTGCTTCATTAAGACAAGTTTGATGTGAAGTGGGGGAAAAATTATCCTGTCTTGATTAATTACAGGTTCATGCACAATATTTTGCACCTCTACTTCCAGAGTTTCACGTTTCGGCCACTCCTTCTGTGTCCAGTGTTTCTCCTGAGCTCGGCTAACCCACAAACACAGAAAGCAAGGATACTTTGACTTTGTGAAACCTCTTTGTTGTCCTAGCAGGAAATTGACCATTTTAAGATCCACACAAATGATCCAGTTATGCTCCTCATACTTCAGAATGTCAAGGACAATTTTTATGTCATTATAATCTTCTCACAGATGCGTTGAATAACCAATTGGAACCGCTGCATAAACATTACCGTTGTGTAGGAGAACACATTTCAGACTCTGTTTAGAGCTGTCAGGAAATAGCTGCCATTCTGTTGGACTGTAACTGGTAACACCTAGCTGGCTGAGAAGACTACTGATATCATGACAGTAAACAAAGTGTTTGTCTTTGGAAAAAAGTCCACAAAAATTAGTTCATGCTTCCTGAAATGGAATACTTTAGCTGACCGGTGAAGTACATTCTTTTCTTGAAGCCTGGAGGCTAATAACTCAGCTGCTTTCTTTGATAGGTCCAAATCTCTTACTAAGTCATTCATTTCGGGTTGACTAAACTGCTGAGGGGTTAATGACTGCTTGGCATCAGAAGAAGACCCTTCAGATTCTACAACCATTTCCTCATGCATCTTATCAAAATACATTTGATCATCATGTTCACTTTCTTCGTCCTTAGAAGAAATAAAACCATTGAAAACTGGAACTGGGAGCCTCAGAGTGTGGGATAGGTCGTATTGCTGAAGGAATATTAGGATATGCGATCATATACCGTTTTTTTCTTGCTCATGCCCTTTGTATGGATCAGATCAGTCACTGCTGTGGTCCTTAGCTTCATGCCAAACCATGGGAATATCAAAAGGCATTCCTTTGCGTTTTCCTTTTGTCCAGTCATGAAGCATTTCCTCACAATTATGGCACACAATATGAGGATCCCAATTCTTGTCTTGATTGCCAAGGGGAACTTGAAAATAGGCAATATATGCACGTGTCACAAATGATGAAATATTGCGCCTTTGACGTTGAAGTGTGTAACAGCCACATATATAACAGAAGGTGTCAGGACTATTCTTACATTTACGCTTACTCGAAGAAGCCATGATTCAATCTTAAAACAAAACAAGAGGGTGCTTTTATCAGATAATAATTTTTTACATTTAAAACCAACTACAATTATGTAAAAGTGATGTTTGTAAAACATGAATTGCCTTGTGGTTATGTTCAATCCAAGAGTTGTTGCCCTTTAACTCCAATTTAAAAACCAATTCAGCCTTACCAGGCAGTGGCGCAGTGGATAGAGCATTGGATTGGGATGTGGAAGACCCAGGTTCGAGACTCCAAGGTCAATAGCTTGAGCAAGGGCTCATCTGGTTTGAGCAAAAAGCTCAGCAGCTTGGACTTGGGGTCGCTGGCTCCAGCGAGGGGTTACTCAGTCTGCTGAAGGCCCAAGGTCAAGACACATATGAGAAAGCAATCAATGAACAAAGGTGTCACAATGAGAAACTGATGATTGATGCTTCTCATCTCTCTCCATTCCTGTCTGTCTGTCCCTATCTATCCCTCTCTGACTCTCTCTCTGTCCCTGTAAAAAAAAAGTTAATTAATTAAAAATAAAAACCAATGCATGCCATTAACTGTAACAAAAATTAAAATTGCATAAAAACTAGAGCATGCACCAAAAAACAGATTTCATATTTGGAATCAGCAATGCAGACGTATATAGAAACAGTTCTAAAACCTCATGCAACATAAAATAAAAAAAAGAAATTGTTCCCCTGTAATCAAACAACATGTTACTGTCACAAAACAGACACAAAGATCAATGGAACAGAACAGAGAGCCCAGAAATAAACTCTCACGTATATGATAAACTAATTTATGACAAAGGAGGTAAAAATATACAATGGAGTGAAGACGATCTCTTTAATAAAGTGTATTGAAAAAACTGGACAGGTATATGCAAAATAGAATAGTGAAACTAGACCACTTTCTTACACCATATACAAAAATAAACTAAAAATGAATTAAAAACTCAAGTGTAAGACCTGAAACCATAAAACTGGGTGCCCTGAGGTGTTCCCGATGAGGTTTCAACAGACAGGATGACCTCCATCCTGATGCTCAGCATACTTTGATTTAATAATTAAAATGTTTCCTGTCAGATTCCAACCTGTAATTAGAGTTACTCTGGGCTTTAGGCAATGGTGATGAAAACAGTTTTTGTTAGAAAGAGACATTTCTGGGGATGCGTGGGATGAGGATAGAACCCTCCTCCCCAAATTTCTCCATCAGGCCCTCCCCTTCATCCACACTGCAGAGATTTAAGACAGGGAATCTCCTTCTCCCTGGGAAAGGGTGGGGATCTAGGCCAGAGCATCTATTTCCCCACATGCACAGGAGGAGGGTGGGAAGGTGCCATTCTTGCTGAAGTGAGAAGGCAGAACAGAGGCGAGTGCAAGAGGGGCCGGCAGGACTCTTTGGCATTTCAAAGGCCAGACAAGCAAATCTGGGGGCAGCTGCAGGCCCCAAATCCCACACCCAACATGTTCACAACCAGATATTGCTCTATGATAGCTTTTCCTCCTAGGGCTAATGGGGAGGAGCGGAGCTCAGCCACCACCTGTTCAGTGGCCAAGGCACCACAGGCCCCTCCCTACCAGCTCATGACATCTACTGCTGCCTTCAAAAGCACAGCCTTCCCTACTCCAATCAAAAAGATGGGGGCACTGACCCGAGAGTCCTAGCTCCCAGCTCCCTGACTTCTTTGTCACCCAGGGGCACCTTGGAGTGCTGTCCATGGTTCCAGAGAAACTCTCAGTTTTCAGCCTTCTCCCTTGTTGTCAGTTCTTCCAGAGCCTCAGCTGGTCTCCTCTAGATCCCTTCCCCCTGAGAATCCAGTCTTTGAGCCCAACCCAACAGTCACACCTCCTCACCTGCTGCCAGGCCTGCCCCTTCCCACAGAGAAGGAAGGAATCCCCTCTTCTTAGCTCACTAGGAAAAAGCCCTGAGTGCCCACCCTGAGGCTTCCCCCTGTGGGTCCGCCCTTGAGGCACTTGGGAATCGGAGCTCACACCAAAGTTACCTATCAGAAGAAGAAACTCATTTTAAGGCAGTGTTGTGCTATTCCACTGAAGTTGCCTTCATAAATATTTTATTTTTTTAAAGTGTTTATTAGAAAAACCACAGGAACAGAGCAGAAGCAGCTGAGGGTGGGAGGGGAGGTATCCTGTGAGGTCCTACTGCCGCTGCCACCAATGAAACCTTGACTCCTCAGAGGGGCTGAAGCTGTGGGGTAGCAAAAAGGCAGAGCCCACTGTCGGGGCTGCCCCACCCCTCACAGAAATAGCTGGGCAAATACACACATCCCTGTCCCTGGATCGAACCCCATAGGGTTACATATCAGAGTTCTACGAACACAGCACTGATCTAGAGCAGGGACTTCTGGGTCCTCCTCTGAGCTTTGCTCCCCTTCTCAGAACTCAGTGATGCAGTGCAGAAGAGGTTGGAGGTCGCTCCTGGGCAGGCTGACAGTTCTAACTCAGTGGGTGCTGCCCTGGGCTCTCTCCCCCATCCTCTGATCACTCTCTCTCCCCTGCTTACGACCTCTCCAGGGTCACATCACACCATCCAGGAGCAGTAGAACCAGGGCAGGTCCACAGAGCCAGCCATATGGTTCCAGGAACACCCTGGCCGGCCGGCCCCACTCCAGCTGGAACCAGAGCCAGCTTGGGGCCTGGGGAGGGTAAGAATGATGTCTGCCTGCTGCCCCACCGGCCCTCTAACAGGGCTGGGACCAAGAGGGAGACACCATGGTTGCCTGTGACACAGTTCCTCTCCTTAAGAGAGAGCCTTTTTCTCATCCCCGAACCAAAGCCAGCAAGCCAATTAAACCCCAAGACAGCAGAACTGATCTGCAGGCCACACAGGATGACATTGACCTGCTCTGCTGGGACCCAGGAACCATGTCTGCTTCCTCACGAGCCTGGGGCTCCTCTATTGTCCTCTTCCTCTGAGTCAGCCCCCAACTCTGTCCTATGCACCTTCCCCCACCCCCAAACACCCTGTCTCACCCCCTCTGTTGGTCACAGGGCAAATCTCTCTGCTCTGTCCAGGTCGAGCCTGATGTCACCTGCTCACACCTATCCATTCACATTGTGTCGTGAGTGCAGGTGGGGTGACCCCATGGAACCTCTGTCCCCTGGGTGATCTCTTTCCACATCAGTCCACCAGGGAAGGGAGGGTACTCCTCTTGACCCCATTGCACAGGTGCCACCCAGAAGGTCTCAGCATTCAGCTCCCCATGGGTCAGAAGACACTGGTCTTCCACAAAGGGCACAGAAGGTGGGCAAACAGAGCTTAGGGAGCCTTCTCCAGTAAACATAGAAAATGACTTTGCAATTACCCCATCCATTGTTTAGGGGCAAATAGGGGCTTCTAAGAGATTTTAAAAATAGATCACTGCTTTAAGTAGGTTAAGCACCTTTTGGCAGCCTTGATTCCATTATCCAATTCGCTGGGAAATCCTGTTTTCAAGGATATTGATTTCAACTTCAGCTGGTCCTTTCCATTCAGAGACTGGATGGATGTGGTCTGGGGACTTCCTGCTGGCACTGGGATGAGGGGTGGGAGGCAAATGCAGACCTGCTTTGGGGAGGAGATGAACTCCCGGAGAATGGGGAAGGAGCCATTGCCCTGTCCTGGTTGCAAAGTACCAGGTGTAGTCAGAGACCGCGTGATACAAGGGTGTGTGTGTGTAGGATTTGCATGGGCAGAGGAGACAGGGAAGATCCACGAGGTGAAGAACCCAAGCCAAGCTTATAACCAAGACTGAATAGGGTCCATGCAACTTCTTCCCCCAGAGGTCACCTCTGTCCCCTTCTCCCTCATCACCCATCCTCCTGACAGAGCAGAGCTCACCCCTCTCCCTACACTGTAGAGCCTGTTCCACAAACGCCAGAGGCCCCAGACTCCCTGGCTGCTGGCACAGTCTGTTTTGGGACCAACCCAGATCTTCTTGGCTGCAATGGGCAGGAGACACTCAGAAGGATGGCACTGAGAGGCCCCAAGGCAATCAGCACCCTAGCCAGGCCTTTGGGGTCACCAAGGCCCTTAGCATGGGCACACAAGGAGGCTAAGCTCTCTTGGCAACCAACTGTCTTTGAGTTCCCACAATGTTTGCTCAAGCTACCGTGGTGAGCACATGTGCTGCAAAGCTACTGCAAAAGCTAGAGGAACAAGAAGTGGTGCGTTCATTCATTAGTGGCAAGTTACACTAAAATATCTTAGCAAATAAGGCAAAATATTGGTTCAGTGGCTGGCAGAGATGCATGTCGGTCCTCCCGCCCCACACCACACAACTAGGGGCCACATTTTGCAGGACGTATTTAGGAAAGAATATGGGAGGCAGAAAGGGAGCCTGAGAGCCCGTTAATTATAGGTAAATGCCAGTTAGGTAAATGTTGAGCCTGAGGAAGGACTTGCAGCTAGAAACCCTGCAGAAGGGCCGTTGGGGCACTGCAGAGGAGAGAGGCTCTATTCTGGTCATTCTGGATATTGCTGGTCTGCAGGACAGTAGTGGCCCCAGGGTACTCCAGAGCAGAAGCAAATTTGAGACAAGGAGGGAAGAAGGCAGGGGGAGCACTGAGCCAGCCTTCATGCGACTGGCACATGCATGCATAATGATGGCTACCGAGGCAGGATGATAGCCCTTGCCAGATAGAGAACACGGTGCTAAGGTGTATCGCGAGGAGCATGGTACTCAGGTGCTAAGGTGGGGGGAGCCAGAACCAGCCACATGACTGTGCACATCTGGAGGCCTTTGGGTGACAAAGGAGAGAGATACAGGGAGGCCGGGAGGGGAACAGCCCCTCATTTCCTATACTGAACTGAGAGGGACTGAACCATCGTCCATGGTGCCTCATCCTTCCTTTCTCCTCCAGAGCCTGGGTACCTGGTTTGACCGAGGGCAGAGACTCGGGCAGTGGTGGAATTCAGCTGGTTTGCACCAGTTCAGCAGAAATGATACCTAACTTTTTGTTGAGTTTGGCAAATGGGTTGTTAAAATGGCACTTGTAATCAGGGTTCTCTCTAAGGTGGGCGCCTAGACACCTGCCCAGTATGGAAATCACAAATTTACATTCTTTACTCTTTTTTAACATTCATCTATGCAACAGCGTATTCTAAGTGCCTGTAGTAAAGTTCATTCTTCCCATAGCTGAAAAATATCTGACGGAATTATGCTTATATATTTTTATTCATTTCATAAAACTTATTATACCTTTGAATCCAATCAAACCAATCTTACCAATAGAAATTTAATTACCTATACTTTAACATGTACATGAGCTAACACCTTAAGACCCTAAAAAGATTTTATAAGGCAGTATGGAAATATAGAATAACAGTTTTATTGTTTTTTTGTCAGGTGTTATTTAATATTTTTCATTAGTATTTTAAAACTCTTTCTTATAATATAATCTAGTTTTGTGTACCTTGTTTATCATTCTTATTTAAGTATTAAATGCACAAAATAATAAACCATATTTTAGTATATCTTTTTTATACTTAAAACAGTCATTAGGACAGAAAAGTGGTTTAGTTATTTGAACCCCATCACTAGACTTGAAATTTCTATTCTCCCCTGGGCCCCACAGCGCAGGGCACAGCCCTCCTCTTCTCCACACTGATCATGCTAGTGTCCCTCAATGCTCCTTGCACTTGGACTTTCTGTGTACCCTTTAATGAGAAAACAAACATTTCTTGGTCTGATTTCGGGATCACTGAGAACAGCTGGCTCATCTCAGTGCCTGGTCTCAGGGTTGCCCTCTGAGTCCTAGTTTGCACTAACTCGTAAAGACGGCGAGAACTTCTGGGGGATGCCCATGAAATATTTAGTGATGATCTCAACCAACTGCACCAGAACTTCTAGAGATGGAACCCAGGTACCTCTATTTTTAAAAATCCCCTAAGAGATTCTAAAGTGTAGCCAGGGTTAAGAACCACTAGATCAATGGGACCCAGAGCTGTATTGCGAGGAACATGGTACTCAGGATCAAGGAAGTGAGAGGCTGATCTATTATGAGCTGAAATATTACAATCCATGCCAGAGTCTCAATCTAAAGAACAATGGTGGGACATGTCCAGAGCGTGGCAGTGGGGTGAAAAAATCATACCAGCTCAGAGAGGTGGTGTGGTGAGGGGTGATATTGCTGCTCAGATGCTGGAGAAAGGCTGGGACAAAGGTCACAGGCACTCTGATTGCCCCATGAGGCTCAGGGTTTAACTGTGCTCTAACAAGCATCACCTCATTAGTGGTGAAATATTGTCACCATAATTACCTGGAGCTGGTGCAGCTAGATGGCAGGTTAAGGTTGTCCTCAGACAACAAATGCAGGAGATTTAACTTGCCCTAAGGCACCTGTGCCTGGGGAGGTGCCGATGAGCCATCCCCGTCCATTGCGGTCAGGTGTTCCTGGCCCAGGATGCAGGGCTCAGCCTAGCCCTGCTAGCCCTGGCATGTACTCTGACAGACTACCTCATCCCACAACAGGCAGATGCACTCACCTCCACGAATGGGGTCCCAGAAAGGTAAAGCTAGCTCCTGGAGAACTGAGGTGTCTGACGGTGCAGGACAGATACTGAAGGAGAAAGTGGTCCAGACCAGGTTAGAGAGGAAGAGATGACCATAGGCCATGTGCTGCTGCATCAGGCCCCACCTACTCCTCAGGTCCCTGACCTGCTGGGGGTGGGAATTCTCAGCACCCTTACTGCCCTGTCTGGAATCAATTTTGCTAGTGGCCCTAAATGTTTTTTGCTTCACATTCTTGCTTCCACAAGGACTGGGCTAAAAATAAGGGAGCCCAAACAATAGGCAACTCTACCAACATTTAAACTGCACAGGCCTGCAGTGGCACAGTGGATAAAGCATCAACCTGGAATGCTGCTGAGGTCACCAGTTCAAAACCTCAGGCTTGCCCAATCAAGGCACATATGAGAAGCAACTACGACTACGAATTGATGCTTCCCGCTCCTCCGTCACCTTTTCTTTCTCTCTCTCTAAAATCAATTTAAAAATTAGTAAAAATAAAATGCACAGGCCTGTGGCCCCAAGGGCCCACTTTTTGGGCTCCATACTATAGAAACTCTAGCATAAGTCAGCATTATTTATGTCCAAATTACATATAGCAGCTGGCAAAATATATTCTAGAACAGTAGTCCTATGAGATACTACGCAGCCACTTAAATAGGAGGGAGGCCTTTGCAAGAAGCTGGACACAAAATAGTATGTATTACAGAGTTCCACTTACATGAAGTTAAGGAACAAGCCAAACAAATCTGTGGTAAAAGCAACAGGACCTCTGGTGCAGTCGCAGACTGGTAGAGGGGTGAGAAGCGGGGGGATCGGATTCTGAAAGTGTTTTATATCTTGACCTAGGTGACGGCTACATGGGTAGACATACTTGTGTGAAAATTCAAGGAGCTATCCACTGAGAACAAGTATCTTTTAAAGACTAGATGTGGCCCTGATTGGCTCCAGTGAGTTGGCCCAGGGCCAGAGGTGGATTAAGGTTGGCTGAGACCCAGGACACAGAAGAAAATATTGGGCCCCTTAAGAAAAAGAGAGAGGGAAAATAAAAATACATGTTAACAATATTTTTAAATTAATAAAAAAGTATTATGCACTATTAATGTTAAAAGTGTACATATCAAATCAAACTTGGTGTCATTAGAGAAAAGTGTAAAGTTGGGGTTTTACTGGGCCCTGCAGAAATTGGGGCCCAGGGCTCGCGCCTGGTGCGCCTGCCGTTAAATCCGCCTCTGCCCAGGGCGCTGAGGATGGCTTTATGGCCTCTCCCTCAGTTTCTGAGCAACGGAGCAATGCCCCAGATGGGCAGAGCATCGCCCCGTAGGGTGCTTGCCAGGTGGATCCCGGTTGGGGCACACGCTAGAGTCTGTCTCTCTACCTCCCCTGCTCGCACTTAATTTAAAATGTAAAAATAAAAAAAATAAACACTAGATACATGTTACACCTCGATTTAAAAGATAAAGAAACAGAAGAGCTGACTTGGGGAAATGGGGAAATAAAACACAAACAAAAAGGGTGGTAGAATCATAGGTATGATTTCATTTTTGTAAATTTGTAACCTGGGGAAAAGTCTGGAAGGACAGCAAACCTTTAAGGTGTCTCCCTCTGAGCTCGGGAATGGAGGGGAAGATCAGCATATTCGCCATGCCTCTGTCAGTTGCATTTGCAGCGTTTGAATCTGCTGCCTCCCACCCCTATCCATGCCTGCTCTGGTTTCTCTGTGGGTTACCTGCCTTTGGAGGCCTGGGTTTTAACTACCGGTGGCAAATTTTGGTTTCAGTTTAAGACTCAGGTTTTGCAACGGGATGTGTGGAAATCGCCGGGCTCAGATAGTCCAGGGCCTTGGCTCCTTGGCCCACACAGACCAGCATCCCACATGACACCTGCCCCTGGGATGAGCAAGGTCAGGTGCCCCCACCGCACAGACCCATGGAAGGGACCGTTCATCCCTGTGAGCAGAAGCTGAGCATCTGAAGGAGGAGACAAGCAGGTGGAGAGAGGGAGGGTGACTCAGGGCCCCTGGTCACACTGTCTCACTCCCACCAGGTCCCCTCCCTCTGAGTGGTCCCCTAATTGGTCTTCACAGCCTTGGTGACTAATGATCCTGGAAGTGAATTCTGGTCACACCTTGAGCCAGGCAAATGCACCCTTTCTCTGTCCCCTTTTTAATATGGATGTGGCCCCTATAGGCTACAGTTTGTCACACTGTGAGAATTATTTTTCCATTAAAATGCAGGAATTGGAGCTTTGCCCAGAAAGGGTAGCTAAAAATACTGTTCTCTGGGGCACTTGTCCAAAGGATCTCAGTGGCCCCCACCCTTCCCTCAAGTCCCTCACCTGCTGGGTCACTCCCACAAGCTTTGGATGTAGTATGACACCTACTCCGTAACCCAGTCCCGTCAGGAAGAAAAAGGACTGGCATTGATATTCTTTTTATAGAAGGAGCAAACCGAGGTTCAGGCAGCTTGTTCTGGGCCATGGCGCTCTACCTACAAACTGGCCCCGGGAGTGGGAGTGTGCAGCCTGGACTGCAGGGATGAAAAGCCCTCCTGTGTGCCCTGCATGCCACTGTTTGTGGCATCCCCTTACCCACTGCCATGTCCAACCCTCACAATGACCCTATGGAATGAACTACTATCACCCTTCTTATAGGCGGGTAAAGCCCAGTGAGCTGAGCAAACCCAAGGTGGGGTGGGGGAAATGAAGGCAGAGACCCTCCTGGACCTTTTGATTCTAACACCAGTGGTGGGACATCAGGCAGGGTGACCGTCTCACTCACTCTCGGGTCATCTACTTTATAACAAGTGCCCCAATCGATAAAGAACATCACAGATATTTCAGAAGAGGTCTTGTTGCCCCTAATTAATGGATAAGAAAATAAAGGTTCAGAGGTGAAAGCAAGAACAAAAGTCAAGTGTCCTGACTCCGGTGAACCCTGGCTCCTCCTGCCGCCCCTGTGCTGCCTGGTGCTGAGACACAGTGGCCCAGGGGCAAATGATTACAGGGCCCTCCGCAGGCTCCCCCCACCCCACCCCCATCCCTGAAACAGGTCCTCTGTACTCCTGTCATGTTCCCCCCTTTCTTTCAGTCTCTGGAGGTGGAAAGTGGTGAAACCTTCAGCCCTACTTTTCATATAAGAAAAGTAACATCCTACTCAGGGACACAGGGCAGAAGGAGGTCCTGGGCCTCTGACTCAGGCCTGGTGCCCACCCCACTGTCAGCCAAGACAGGACTCCTTCCCTGATGTCAGCTCCTCACTGGGTCTCAGCTTTCCCATCTGCAAAATGGGCCATCAGCAGAGGCACTAAACCAACTTAGGGGAGGAGGCTTTTAAGACAAAGAAATCAGGGGCTGTTTTAGAAGTGAGCAAAATGCGACACAGTAGCCCAAGGGCCTGGCTCTCCACACAGCAAACTTCAATTTTCCAAGAGGGAAACTGAGGCCAGGGAGAGGCCATGTGCTCTGAAGACCCAGTGCCGTAAGGCTGGTGAAAGAAAGGATACCTGGTCACATGTCCAGGAGGGAGGTCCTTTCCACAGAGTCCTGACACCCACCCCGTTTCTGCACACTTCACAGAGAAAAAGCTTTCTACAAAGGCATTTATTTTCCAAAAAAAAACACCCCCCAGTTAACAAAATTCCTCGGAGTGCCACATTTAAATTAGAAATCCCCATGCCTTCCGTTGCTGGAAAAGAGAGATGTGTCAGTGGGGGTACATCAGAACATTGTCAGAAGTTCACTCTCCCAGAGGCTGGGGGCCGGCCAGAGACAGGTCAGGAGACATCTACCCGGCCCCAGAATAGCAGCATGGTGGGGGAAAAGGGGGCTGTATCCCCACCCCCAGCAGCCCCAGGTTTCCCCTTTGCTGAGCTCTTGGGGTGTATCAGGCTTTGGATGCCTACCTACCTGCTCACCATGAAAAGACACTTGGGGAACCATCAGCTTCTGGCCAGTGGTAGGGAAAGGCTCCCTCCCTCTGTCCAGGATGCTACCCATCCCCACCACTATGGGTAAGCAGTAGAGACAGGGATGGGGGCGAGGCATCCAGGTGGCTGGGGGCACAGGAGAAGGGCACAATAGGGAACAAGGTCGAAGCCCCCTTGAGGAAGCAGCCTGTCTTTTCAAGGAGGGTCCCACACCTGACACAATGCCAATGCCCCGTGCACTCAGTGGGCATTACTGGAATGGAGAAACAAAAGGCGGAAAATGCCAGGGAACAAAAGCTGCCCCCCAGAGTCCCAGTATGACCAGCACATTTCCCGTGGGGAGAGTGGGCAGAGGGGTGCTCACAGGGCACAGCCCAGGGCACCAGGGAAGAGACTGGACCAGGGGAGGTCCGTATGTGAGTGTTCCAGCAGGGCACCGGTGTGTCTCTGCACTGATGGCAGGAGAGGCCAAGACCAGGTGGGACGGGAGGAGGCGGGAAGAGGCACCGCTGCACTCAAGCAGGCACCCAGGATGCAGTGCCCGGCCTGAGGGCAAGGGATCACAGGCAGGTCTAGGAAGGCTGAGAAGGGGGAGAACTAGTGTATCAGGGCCACTGGAGAAAGGAGGCAATGGCTGGCTGAGTGTGGCATCTTTGGAAAAATAAGGCAGAGTGTCGTCAGAAGAAAGGCAGCAGCCAGATGTTCATGTGGCATGTCCGCTGGAGGGACAAGGGGGTGGGGGGGCTGCATCGTGTGTCCACAAGAAACAAGGCAGCAGAATGACTTGGGAGTCACGTCCATTGGAGAAGGGAGGCTGCGGCTGGTGGTCTGCGATCGCATTCTTTGTAGGATGAGTAGACCCACCAAAGTGGAACCCATGTGTTGGGGGCAAGGAAGCCCCAGCCCAGTGCAGTCAGAGGTGGGGGCCCAGGGCAGGGGCAGTAGCTCCTTGGCCCTCATGGTCAGGCTATTTCTTGTCCATTACCTGCATTTCATGACAGGAAGGAAAAGGGGGAGAGGGAAACATTAAGTGCAGGAGCTCTACTCTTGGGAGTTTGCCAGAATCCTGGGCACAAGGTCACACGCTTCAGGGTGGGAAGTGTACATGAGAGTGGCCACAGATGTCTGCCTAGGGGTCCCTAGGACTGAGCACTGCCCCGAAGCCCTGAAGGACACAACGTAGGAGCTAGGCGTCAGGCCACGAAGGGCATCTCAGCCCCCATGGGTCCACTCACTTCAACACTTCCCTCCCACCAGCCCTCTGCCTGGCACATTTCCCCTTCCCATCTCCCCTGCCTAGCCCGCTTCCCTCTGCTAGAAGAAAACCTTTTCCAACTTCCCTTTCCCACTCTGATGTCCCCAACAGCCACACTGTGGGGATTCTCCTTCCCCCTGGCTCCTTGTCTCTGTTCAGAGGTCACCCCATGGATTTGCTGCCCTGGCCTCACCCCACTCCCTGGCCTGAATGAATAGAGTGTTTAGAAGGAGCATGGGGCATGTGTGACCCAGACTGGACCTCCCCATTCTTTGGGGGTCTGTCCGCCCTGGAAAGTAGTTCTACCTCCTGGGGACTTCCCCCATGACTGTCCGGCAAGCCCAGAGGCTGGGGCCAGAGCAAAGCTAACCCAGGGAGGAGCACCCAGGAGCTTCAAACAGGGACACCAAGGTGACGTGAAAAAAGATTCCAGGGTCCATAGCCTTTGGCAGCCAATCTTGACTTTCTGGGTGGAAGCCACTCAGATCTAGTGGCCATGTTTTCCATCAAGGAATATTTTGTTCAAAATACACAGAAACACACGCAGAGATACACATATTTATATACAAACATACCTGCAGAGATGTGGCTGTTGGTTACTTTCAAGAAGAAAGAATCTCAAACTAACCTCCAAGTGACCATTTCCCAATGCAATGGTTTTCAACTTTTTACACACTTGGGGACCAGTAAAAACAGGCAAATTATTTCAGGGACCACTAAGGCAGAAACCACCCTGAACATATGCAACATTGACTAAGATCTCTGAGTGTATGATCTTCATACAACATCAGAGTGGTTAACTCTTCCACAGACTGGCTCAAAATTTTTGGCAGACCGGTTTGCCAACGGGCGGTTGAAAAACACTGCCCTAATGTAACCACTTGTTATGTGATGATGTTATAATATGGATACTAGTGATTATTAACTATGTACCAGGGGCTTGCCCAGATGAAAACCACATTTCCTAGTCTCACTTGACTTAGAAATCACGTAATTGGTTCCAACCAATGGGATATAAATAGAACTGCCGGAGCTATTTCTAGCTAAACCCTGGGAAAAAAATGTACACACCAGTCCCTCCTCCCTCCCTCTCCATCTCCACACCCAGCTTGGGGGCATGGGTGCTGGGGCCATGCTGGACTTGGGGAACTTTAGGTTCAAGTTGAAGAGGGCAGAAACCAGGGAAGTGAACGCTGGCCGCAGGACTTTGGTGGCCTTGATATCACCTAATCTTAGACGGTTACAGGAGAGAGAAGTAAGCTCTTGTCCTGGTTCAGCCTGTCGTAACTGTGTCCTAAGAGAGCAGCTGGACCTTGGTTACTCTGCCCTCTGCCACTTCATGGACGGGGGCTGCATTTTACCAGGGAGGGGTGATAATCACTTCCCCAAGTCCTCCCCGCCCCTACATACAGATGCATGCCAAACACACACACACACACACACACACACACACAAAATCTCATGCCACGTGTGCTGTTACCTTCTTTGCTTTCTGAGAGTTTCAGAGGCCGCAGGACTGCAAAAGGAAGGGGCACATGTTGAGGGGAGCTGCGCACAGTGGTGGGGTGGAGGGCAGGGTAGGGAGAGAGGAACTAGGATGCGGAGGCAGAAACAGGAAAGCAGGGGCAACATCACAGCACCAGGGAGGGTCCCGAGGCTGCTGCCCCAAGTCCCGGCTCCATTCTGTGGCTAGTGGTTCCCCTTGCTGGGCCTCAGTTTTCCGCACCTATAGAATGGGAACCACCACCCTGCCGTCCGGTGAGCTAGAGATGCAGAGGTGCGCCAGGTCTGCCCCTGGACATGAACGTGGTGAACTGAGCAGCTAAGGGGCTGCAGGTGGCCCCAGATGGCCTTGGGACTGTATGGCACTAACCACGTCTCTAAGCCATCAGCTTCTTCCCACCCCCCTTCCTTCTGTAAACTCTATCTGCCTCAGAGGGTGACGAAGTTGGCCTGACCCCAGAGCTGTCTCCAAACCCAGACACCAAAGGCAGGGAATTAATTGGCATAATTCACAGCAGTCCCAGGTGTCCATCTCCTGCCCTTGCTTCTTCTGCTAGTGTGGGGAGGGAAGTGGTATCAGCTGGCACCATCCCAAATGGCTCAGCAGAAGCCAGAGACAGTGAGGTCACCACGGCCATGGGACACCAGTGCCTCCACACCCACTCATGCTGGGCTCCCAGTCAGAGTTCTCAAAGCACCATGACCTTTGCAAACACCTTTCCTATCTAATCAGTCCAGAGAGCTTCAAGACAAACCTCTGGCATCAGTGGGGCAGGATCAGGATGACATTTTACAGACAGGGAACTGAAGCCAAGAGGAGCAAAGCACTTTGACCGGAGTTACCGGACCTCCAACCAGAATGGGGCTATCTTAAACCAACTGCCTAGTAACAGGGCTCCATGGTACTGAGCACTTTGTAGGCACACAGTATGGTACTAAGCCATTTATAAACATTTACCTCATCTCTTTAACCCACACAACCAACAAAGAGAGGCCATTCGTATGAGAAAACTGAGACTCAGAGGCGAGGATGCTGAGGCCCAGAGAAGCAAAGTGACCAGCGTATGGCCACTCAGCTTGTATGACCAGGAGTGGGAACTGAAACCCAGGCTGCCCATCTCCTGAGCCCACTCCCCTGCCCTTGTAAGCCACCAGATCCCACAGTGCAGGGTCCTCAGGGGTGGAGCTGGCTGGCAGGTGGGTAAAGGGAGGTAGAGGAGGGGAAGTAGCACTGGGAAGGAACCAGGGGAGACCCGCCTCCAGGCCTCGTGCTGAGCAGAGACCACTCGCCTGCGTGGGGAGGCCTCTGTCCACATTCAAACCACAAGCAGGTCCTGGAATCCCCTCCCCTGTCCCTGTGTCCTTCCCTCAACCAGTGAGGCCAGCCCTGAGCTTAGACTCACCCGTCTTGGGTCCTTCTCTATCCCCATCCTGGTCCTCAGATCCTGGAAGAGCAAACAAAAGACATTCTCAGCCCCATTCTCATCACTGCACCTCCTGCCTGGGGATGCAGGAGGCAGGCCTGACCTGTGGTCCCGTAGTCGCAGCCTGAGAGCAGGTAGCATAGAGTACAGGACTGGGACAAGATAAGGGGGCTCCCTACCCAGAGCCCGCCACTCACCTAGCCAAAGACCAGCTACTCTGCTCCACCGACCCGCCTCCTTTGTCATCTCACCATCCACTCACTCCTCAATCCAGTCAACTACCACCCTCCGACACGTCCACCTGCTCCCAGCTGTCAGCTCACCTGTCTTCCCTCCAGCCCAACCAGACACCACTGCACAGACAATGTCTTTCCCTGAGTAGCCTCTTTCCGTGCACACACCCACCATCCTTCCTGACACCCAGCCATCTCCTACCTCTCACCATCTGCTTTCCTGCTTACCCAAGAAAACCTCTGTGAGCTCATGCACCACCCACTAGGGTCAACTCATCACTCACCCATGTCCACTTCCTCACTCACCACGCCCCCGTCAGCTTACTCACCCAAAGTCAAGCCACCATCTGCCAATATCAGCTCACCACCTGCCAGTCACCAAAGTCAGCTGTAACCACCCCAGCCCAGCAGGTGGCAGTGGCTTTGTCAGGCTCCGTCAGCTCCAGGGCAGACATACCCATTCACAGCATGATACTAGACCCATGAAGCATGCACACTTGTGCTAAATTCCCACTCTACACTCACGCTCTCCGTCAAAGACATGCTCGCTTGCAGGACTTCCCACGGTCACAGTTGTTTGCACAGGTGCTCTCATCACCTGCTCACAGTCAGCCTCGCACTTCCCCCCACTCACTCCCAGTCACACTTGGGTACACACTCAACCTGCCATATCTGCACACTCACAGGCAGGCTGGCTCACACTTGTTCACATACTCAAGACATACTCAGCCTCAAGACAACACACACACACCTGGCCCCACTGGCACACCCACACTCAATCCTGTCACTAGAGAGTGACACTCCTACTGATGTCACAGATGCACCAACATATCCCAGAACATGTGTACATGCACCAGCATGCCCCCTCACCTGTGTTCTCCTCTTCACAGCTCTGTTTGAGCTTCCTCCAGCACACAAAGCCCAGGGCCACCAGCAGCGCAACGAGACAGACAGAGAGTCCCACGGTTACCCACAGGGCCTCTGGGGGGAACATCATGGGCTGTCCTGGGAGGGGCAGTGGAGAAGGAAGATGGGGAGACACCATCATCTCTGTCCCCACAGCCATAAGGATGTCACCCTCTGGCTCCAATGTGTCAGCGGGGGACTCCCACCTCTCTGGGCCCCTAGCACTATGCAGAAAGCTCACTTAAGTTCACATGCCTGCCCTGGTCAGTAGGCTTAGTGGTAGAGCGTCAGCCCAGCTTGTGTATGTGCTGGGTTCAATTCCTGGTTAAGGCACACAGGAGAAGCGATCATCTACTTCTCCACCCCTCCCCATTCCCTTTCACTCTCTCTCTCTCTTTCTTCCCCTCCCGCAGCCATAGCTCAATAGGTTTGAGCACGTTGGCCCTGGGTGCTGAGGATAGCTCCGGGCACCAAAGATGGCTCTGTGGAGCCTCCGCCTCAGGCACTAAAAATAGCTCGGTTGCAAGCATGGCCCAAGATGGCAGGTGAGGGTGGATCTTGGTCGGGGCACATGTGGGAGTCTGTCTCTGTATCTGCCCTCCTCTCACTTGGATAACAAGAAAAAAAGATAAAAGGAAAAGTTCACATGCTCCCTGCCCACTCACCCACACACCCTCCAAACCCTGGCACAACCCTGGCTGGTGTGGACGTGCTGCAGTGGGGCAGGGTGAGTGTGCAGTTGGTGGTGCTCAAGAACCCGTGGCTCCCTGCTGACATGAGGTCACGATTCAATCTCTTTAGGGGGATTCAAGGGCCTTGGTAATTTGGCTGCCGCTCACCCTCATTCCCTGGTCTTTGCATCTATTTCCACTGCAGAACCTCTGCTCTGGCCAGACTGGTGTCCTGACCATACTCTGCAGAGACAACAGGCTTCCTCTGGCCTTCACAAATTGCTGTCAGTTTCCCCTACCTGAAAAGGGCTCCCAAGCTCTCCACCTAGATGAAGTCCACCTTCTCAGGAGGCTCTCCTTGACTACCCAGCCCCACCTGCTGACAGACCCACCCTACAGACCAGGAGTCGGCAAGCAACAGCTGTCAGCCACACCTGGCCCGTGGCCTGTGTCTGTACCGCCTGTGAGCTAGTGTCGGTTTTTCCGTTTTAAAGGGTTTCCAAAACAATGGAAAAGGAATAATAGGAGATAAAAGAGAAGGAGCAGCGAGAGCTGGTGTGCAGCCCAGGGAGCCTAAAATATCTCCTGTCCAGACTTTCACAGAGAGTGTGTGCAGACCCTGCATGTCGATGAGGGTGGGCACTGGGGACACCAGTGCGGGGACACATGGCAGGGGCGTGTCTCCATGAAACACTAAGGGCCTTTCTGTGAACTGTCTCATGGTAGACAGAAGGAGCTGGGGTGCCCACACCTAGGTTGTTGGCAAGATGCTATTCTGAGCACACTATCCTTGGCCCAGCCCCGGAGTCCTGCCAGGTCCACAGCAGAGGCCTTGGAGTCAACATATCTAATCACAGCAGTGCTGCTGTCTGTGCTCTCCAGGCACCGCGAGCACCCAGGGCGTCTGTAGCCAGAGTCCACAGCTCCTGCAGAAGGCGTCATTCATGTCCTGAGCTCCTTGGCATTGGAGGCCCTGACATAGATGTGGACAGTTGTGACAGATGTCACCTTCAGCTGGCATAGCTGGCAAAGCTGCTGCCCTGGACACTGGAAGCAAAGGGGCACATTACCCCTGTCAGGAGGAGGTGTCAGGAGGGCCAGTACAGGATGCTCATGGAAGAAACCCCCAGGGACCATAGGGTGGGGCTCCTGCAAGGATGACAGAGCAGAGCCACAGAAATGCCCAGGGAGAGGGAGACTCTTCCTGTGTCCACCCCTAGCTGGTGCCTGGGACATTGGGCAGACTTGCCCTTACTCAGCCCGTAAAGAACAGAGCAGGGCTCAGACCTGCATTCTCAGGCCCCATGTCCAGTGCAGGCTCCCTAAAGCCCCCTCTGCTCAAGCACACTCAGCTCCACAGGCCTCCAGCTGGGGGGGGGGGGGTCAAACAGGCTGAATCCCAGGATGTTTTATAAGACGCAGAGCTGCCTGGAGCAAAGTACAAGCCAAGGGCTCCGAAGTAGGCCAGACCTGATCTAAGGAAAACAGGAGGCTGGGTGCTGGGAAGGAGAGAGAATTAGACTGAGAGGCTAGAAGTTGAATTCTGGTCCTGGTTTCTCTGCTCACTGCATGTTGCTGGAGCCAAGTTCCACAGACACCCATGCATAAGTTTGGAGGGGCTACACATCCTCAAATTTTATTTATTTGTTTGTTTCCATGTGTCCAGGGCATGAACCAAGCAAGAGCATAGACCAACAGCCAAGCTGGGATAAAACAGGAGTTACTTTGTCCCTGGCTGATGTGAGACAAGCATCACCAAACCAGATGCAACTCTGCCCAGGTCAGGAGCAGGTCCTCAAAATTTCAATGCGCACTATTCCAATTTTCAAAGAGGAACCTGAGCTCTAGAAGAGCCGGGTGCTAGTCTGTGGCCCCTGACAAGTTCTCTCTTCTCTCTGGGCTTCAGCCTCCTCATCGAGAAAATGAAAGCACTTTCCATGTTAGTTACTAAAGTTTAGAGTAAGGATTTTTTCTCTTGTGTGGGGTAAATGTGCTCCCTGCAATTACATCTATACTGGCAAACCCTTTCTGTACAGTGTGGCAAATATCCAACTCAGCCCAGTGTGCAAATTACCAGGCAGTCCACTGGTCCTTCAAGGTCTTTTCAGCTCCCACCTGCCCCTGGAGAATCCCTTTAACCACTCCAGGCAGTCTCACAGTCTGATAGTGCTCATTCTGTCCTGCAAACACACCAGAAAACCTGCCCTTCTCTGAAAGGTCAAGGAGACCCCTCAGAATACCCGAGAGCCTGGGGCCATGATTTCCCCACAAAGAGCACTGACCCAAGGGCTCCCATCCTGGAGAGGGGGTGGACACAGAGAACACTGCCTTGTCAGAAGGAAATGCCTAAAATAGAAGAAGGAGTGAGCCTGAACACCTGGAAGATGTGTGAAGGCCACGTTAGGTCCTGGGATGCCCAGGAGAAGAGAGACAGGAATAAGTCAGAGTCCCGAGGTTTATGCAGCAGCTGGGGGCCAGGTGCAGATCAGAATGTGGGTGGGCTGGGGAGAAAACAAGACAGACCCTCCTATCCTGAGCCCAGAGTACATGGGGAGGCCCCTGAGAAAAGTCAGTGTGTCCATGGGGAGGGACTGAGGAGTCAGACTGAGATCCAAACACATACGGAGACAATCCCCCCTGGCTGAGTGTGAGCCTAAGCCTGCTTCACATGCCCAGGCACAAGGGATGCCCCCTGAGATGGGCACTCAAGGCAAAGGATGTCTGGACTAGGATCCCTAAACCAGAGACTGTGGTCTGTGTGTCAATCTAGTATTTGACCACATGGGGGCAGGAGAGAGAGAGAGAGAAAGCGTGCAACCACCAGTTGGCCTGGGTTAAGAACTCCATTACAGAAGAGCTGACTTTGATAGGGTAGTTAGGGACTGACCACCTGCAGAGACCCAGCTATAGCTGGGGCCTCCAACTCAGATCCTGACCATGGACGTAGCAAAGCCTTCCCATCATGCAGTAAGCTCCCAAAGCGAAACACTCCCTCACCAGGTCCTGGGGCTGTGCCATGGGGCTGCCCTAGAACTCCTACCCACATCTCAGATTCCAGGCAGGGACTTGGCTCCCGCACAAGAAACCTAAGTGCCACCTAAGGTGCTCCTCAGAGAGCAAATATTACAAACATCTCTTCTCAGCTCTTTAAGGAAAGTCTCTTAAGAACTTATAGGGAGAAAGTTTAAGACACCTTTTCGAAATGTATGAAAATGGTTTTCCAAGTCGTCTGAGCACCCAAATCTACCTAAATTCCAACCAAGGGTCTAGAAAAAACGGGGGTGGCTCCCTCCTTCCTCCCCAGCTGTTCGTCTGACCCCTACCTGTGATGGTGACGGAGCCATGGGTGTCCTGCTGCAGCACGGGGTTGCGCACCAGGCAGCTGTAGGTGCCGTTAGCACCCAGCACCACCTTCAGGACGCTGCGCACGTCAAACAGACCCTGCTCATTGGCCATCTGCGATGTGGTCACATTGCCCACCAAAGACCCTCCCTGCCCGTCCTGCCAGAACACCTCGGCCTCAGGGTAGCCCCGGGAGCTGGAGCACGTGATGGTCACTGTGTCCCCAGGCCGCAGGTCCTTGTTGGGCTCCAGAGTCATGCTGGGCTTCGAGTAGGGGGCTGGAGGGGAGACAGAGGGTGGAGGTCAAGGTAAGGCAAGGGCAGAGGGGCATAGTGGAGAAATGGGTAGTCCGGGCTGTGAGTACAGGGGTCAGCACCAGGCAGTGTGTAAGGGGCTAGGGAAGTGAGGGGTGTGTCCAGGGGAGGGCGCCCCCTTCTGGTGCTCACCTGCCACCTGCAGGCTGACTGCAGCACTGCCAAAGTACCGTATGCTCACAAAGCAGGTGAAGCTGCCCTCGTCGGCCACGCGCACGCGCTGAAGCCTCAGGGACGCATTGCCCTGCGCCAACAAGTTTGGGAAGAGTGCGGTGCGGTTGGCATAGGCACTGCCCTGGTCCCGGCCCTGCGTGAAGCTGTGTACCAGCTGTTTGGTGTCTGTCAGTTGCCAGATGAGGTTGAGCTGCGCCAGGCTGAAGCCGGGCTCCGGTGAGAAGGAGCAGCACAGGGTGGCATCCGTGCCCACCAGGGCCACCACGGGGTCTTCAGGGACCTGGACCTCCACCGCGCCTGAGAGCAAGGTTGGAGGAGCAGGGGCAGGGTAGTGAGGAAGGGTGGTGACCCTCCCGCTACCACTCCGCAGCCTCCTAGATCCCCTCCCCAGTCAATCCCAGGTCCTGTTTCATTTCCCCATTTTTTGCCCATACCCCAAAGCAGATAGAGACTCGGGACTCCCAGAAGCAGAAGCTTCCTAATCTGCTAACAAGAGTCACAGCACGCTGACTTTGGCCTGACGAGCTCGATTCCAGGGGTCAGACTAGGGGCAGCTCCAGCCCTAGCAAGCCCCTTCTTTCAGCTAGAACCCATTTCCCCGCCTTCTCTTCATCTCTGCTGAGGTCTGAAGGCTTCTCCTTCCTCCTAGAGGTCTCCAGAGCTCTGAGTCAGAGACCGGAAATACAAGAAGGCCTGTGACCATCGCCCTCACCAAGACCACCAGAGCAAAGTTCCCCACCACCCACCCTGTTTCTCTTTCCCTTTATTACTGGGCATTGCACTGCCCTGGGGGACTGAAAGTGGGGGACTAAATTCAGATTCCTGGCCTCTGCTGATAGGACCAGAACCGCCCTCCCTAAGGGAGACATTAAAGATGAAAATACCTGCAGGGCTTTTCTGGGGCGTGATGGTGACAGAGCCATGGGCCTCCTGCTGCAGCACAGGGTTGCGCACCAGGCAGCTGTAGGTGCCGTTAGCACCCAGCACCACCTTCAGGACGCTGCGCAGGTCAAACAGACCCTGCTCATTGGCCATCTGCGATGTGGTCACATTGCCCACCAAAGGTCCTCCCTGCCCGTCCTGCCAGAACACCTTGGCCTCAGGGTAGCCCCGGGAGCTGGAGCACGTGATGGTCACCGTGTCCCCAGGCCGCAGGTCCTTGTTGGGCTCCAGAGTCATGCTGGGCTTCGAGTAGGGGGCTGGAGGGGAGACAGAGGGTGGAGGTCAAGGTAAGGCAAGGGCAGGGGGGCATAGTGGAGAAATGGGTAGTCCGGGCTCTGAGTACAGGGGTCAGCACCAAGCAGTGGGTAAGGGGCTAGGGAAGTGAGGGGTGTGTCCAGGGGAGGGCGCCCCCTTCCGGTGCTCACCTGCCACCTGCAGGCTGACTGCAGCACTGCCAAAGTCTGGGACCCTCATCGAACAGGTGAAGCTGCCCTCGTCGGCCACGCGCACGCGCTGAAGCCTCAGGGACGCATTGCCCTGCACCAGCAGGTCCAGGAAGAGCGCAGTGCGGTTGGCATAGGTGCTGCCTTGGTCCCGGCCCTGCGTGAAGGTGTGTACCGGCTGTTTGGTGTCTGTCAGCTGCCAGATGAGGTTCAGTTGTGCCAGGCTGAAACCGGGCTCCGGTAAGAAGGAGCAGTGCAGGGTGGCATCGGTGCCCACCAGGGCCACCACGGGGTCCTCAGGGACTTGGACCTCCAAGGCGTTGCCTGGGGGTGGATTCGGGGGGTGTGATGGTCAGGAGGGAGGACATTCTTGGCCTCCCTAATCCTATTTTTTTTTCCTGGTTAACTCCAATCCCCATTCACCTGTCGTCCTTTGAGGCCTGAGACCTAAAAGTGAGTGTATTGGCTACAGCCCTCATTCAGGCAACATGAACACAGTAAGCACCTACTGTTTGCCAGTGTGTGATATAGGAATGCAGGGAATAGGACCAAAGTCACACCTCTACAGAGCAGACATTTTAATGGGAGAGACGGACATATTAGCACACACATTCTTATTAGTGTGTGATTAGGGACAGGAAGGAAGAAAACATACCATTGGATTAGAAAGTAAAGTGGTAGCCTTTCAAACACTTGACAAGCAGGTACTGGTCTGCGCTGTTTCACTTCCCCACAAGTATACATTATCTTTCTAACTTGGAAAGGGAAGTCTAAAAAAAGTATACACTGAAATGTTAATAGTGGTTTTCTCTGGATGAGGAAGGATCACAAGTGCTTTCTCTTTTTTCTTTTCTTAAACCTGATTAGTTTTATAAGAAAGAATGAATATCCATACCTTTAAATACGGTAGTGAGGCATGTTGTTAGAGGCATTGAGCTGAGATTTAAAGGAGATGAAAAAGAGCCTGACACACCAGGGCCCCACTAACACGACCCTTGTTCTGTAGGGTCAGTCCCTGCATAATAGGTCCTCCACTATAGTCATAGCCAGTCCTCACAGCCAGGCAGTCTAAGTTCAGCCCCTCCCACTAGCATGCCAACAGCAGTCAAGGCTCAACTATAAGAGGAGGGCACACATAACCCACACAATGGACATACCTGGAGCATCTGCCTCATGTGACCACAGAGATTTTGCTGTGGATCCCCACAGGACATCTACTACATAAGGTCATTCTACTGATCACAGGGGATGTAGCAGCTCTAATACAGAAACAAACCCAGGGAGGTTGACAAAATGAGAAGACAAAGAAACACTTCTCAAATGAAATAACAAAAACAAAACTCCAGGAAAAGAACTAAACACAATGGAGACTACCACAAAGTAATCTACCAGATGCAGAGTTCAAAATACTGGTTATAAGAATGCTCAATGAACTTATACTTTAACAAAAATGGATAACAAAAAACACTTTTAAATAAACAGTAAGAAATAAAGAATACAATAACTGAAATGAAGACTAGATGAAAAGGAATCACCAGCAACTTAAATGAAGCAGAGGATTGAATCAGTGATTTGGGAGATAAGGTAGCAGAAAACACCCAATCAGAAAAGCAAAGAGAATCCAAAGCTTGACCAGGTGGTGGGATAGAGCGTTGGACTGGTACGTGGAAGACCCAGGTTCAAAACCCTGAAGATCACTGGCTTGAGCGCGGGCTCATCCAGCTTGAGCACAGGCTCACTAGCTTGAGCAAGGGGTTGCTGGCTTGGCTTGAGTGTGGGATCATACACATGACACCATGGTCACTGGCTTGAAGTCCAAGGTCACTGGCTTGAGCCCAAGGTTGCTGGCTTGAGCAAGGGGTCACTCACTCTGCTGTAACCTCCTGGTCAAGGCACATATGAGAAAGCAATCAGTGAACAACTAAGGAGCTGCAACAAAGAATTGATGCTCCTCAATGCTCTCCCTTCCTTTATGCCTGTCCCTGTCTGTGCCTATCTGTCCCTCTCTCTGACTCTCTGTCTCTGTCAAAAAAAAAAAAAAAAGAAAGAAAGAAAGAATCCAACAAATGAGGATAGTTTAAGGAGCCTCTGGAATAGGATCAAGCTAGCCAATATCCATAGCATAGGGGTACCAGAAGGAGAAGAGAGAGAACAAGACTTGAAAACCTAGTTGAAAAAACAATGACAGAAAAATTCCCTAACTGAAGAAGGAAACAGACACACAAGTCCAGGAAGCTCAGAGTCCCAAACAAGACGAACCCAAAGAGACCCAGATCAAGACTCATCATGATTAAAACGCCAAAGATTAAACACAGAGGGAGAATCTTAAGAGCAGCAGGGAAAAAGCAGTTAGTTACCTGTAAGGGAGCTCCCATAAGACTATCAGCTGATTTTTCAAAAGATTCTTTTTTTTTAATAGCTATCCAGCAAAGTTATCATTTAGAATCAAAGGACAGATAAAGAGCTTCCCAGACAAGAAAAGCTAAAGGAACTCATCACCACCAACCAGTATTACATGAAATGTTAAACGGTCTTCTTTAAGAAAAAGAAGAAAGAATATGAATAACAACATGGCAATAACTATATACTATCAACAATTACTTTAAGTATAAATAGATTAAATGCTCCAATGAAAAGGCACAGGTGGCTAAATGGATAACAAAACAAGACCCTTACATATGCTGCCTATAAGAGACTCAGTTCAGATAGACAGACACACACAGACTGAAAAGTAAAGGAATGGAAAATTTTTTTCATGAAAATGAAATAAAAAAGCTGGGGTAGCAATACTTAAAACAGACAAAATAGACTTTAAAACAAAGGCTAAAAAAATAAATAAACAAAAATTAAAAAGAACAAAGGCTATAAAAAAGAGACAAAGAAAGACTCAGCAATTTCATTTTTGGGTATTTATCTGAAGAAATCCAAAACACTAATTTGAAAAGACATGTGTACCCCTCTGTTCATTGCAGTGTTATTTATAATAGTCTAGATATGGAAGCCCATCAATAGATAAAGGGATGAAGAAGTGGTGCATATATACAATGAAATATGACTCAGCCATAATAAAAGAATGAAATCTTACATTTGTGGCAACCTAAATGGACCTAGACAGTATTGTGCTAAGTAAAATAACTCAGAGAAAGACAAATACCATATGACTTCACTTACATGTGGAATCTAAAGAACAAAATGAATAAAAAAACAAAACACACATAAACTCAGACAGATACAGAGAACATTTTGATGGTTGCCAGATGGTGGGGAGTTAGGAAGTTAGGTGTAAAAGGTGATCGAATTAAAAGTGCAAATTATTAGTTACAAAATAGTCACAGGGATATAAAGTACAGCATAGGGAATATAGTCAATAATATTATAATAACTTTATGGTGTTAGGGTACAAGATTTATCAGGGTTATCACTTTGTAAGTTTTATAACTGTCTAATTACTGTGTTGTACACCTGAAACTGATATATGTCAACCGTACTGAATAGTAAAAATTACTTTAAAAAATAAAATTAGGCCCTGGCCAGATGGCTCAGTGGTAGAGCATCAGCCCAGTGTGTGGATGTTCTGGGTTTGATTCCTGGTCTGGGCACACAGGAGAAGTGCCCATCTGCTTCTCTCTCCATTCCCCCCATCTTCTTCTCCCAAAGCCATGGCTCAATTGGTTTAAGTAAGTTGGCCTTGGGTGCTGAGGATGGCTCCCTGGAGCCTCTGGCCTCAGGCACTAAAAATAGCTCAGTTGCCAAGCAACACCCCAAGATGGGGAAAGCATTGTCCCACAGGGGCTTGCTTGGTGGATACTGGTCTGGGCACATGCAGGAATCTTTCTACCTCCCCTGCTTTCACTTTAAATAAATAAATAAATAAAATTTTAAAAAGGAAAATGTGCCTGACATGCAAAGAACCAGTATAAGAGCTCCACATAGAGGTGACAACAGGTGGGAAGACTCTGAATCACTACCCAGCTCACTATGTGACAATACCAGGACGCTGTGAGGATAGCCGAGCAGCTGGATGGGAAAGCTTCATGAGATGGGTGAGGGATTTGGGGTTTTCTGCGCACATCGGGAAGTCATTAGTCAGGCATCACCTGAATAACAAAGCAGAAAACTCACTCTGGCTCCTCTGTGGAGGATGGATTAGGAGACTAGTTCAACGGTCCCTGAGAGGAGTAATGGTTTAGCTTCAGAGGGTAGCAGTGGCAGTGGGAAGAATGAGACAGATTCAAGGCTTATTTAGGAGGGAAAATGAACAAGATTTGCTGATGGGTTTGTGGTGAGGAGGACTAAGGAACGTGGATTGCAGCAGCCCAGATCCACTCTGTCCTCAGGGGCAGGGACCCCTGCTCCACCCTTGCCCTCCACCCTATGGATTTACCCTGTACCCGCCCCACCCCATCATCTCTGCCTCCACTTCAGCTCTCCTTTTAGAGCCCTGGAAAGTTAGGCTGGGACCCCAATAGCCCTTCTCTGGGGGAGGTGTGCTCCGTACCCTGGCATTACCATTCTTGGGTCATAGTTAGATTAAGTGTGTGCTTTGGGTACCAGTAAAGCAGGCACATTGAAAAGGCGTAAAAATCAAACAGTCATGACACAAAACTTACTGACTACAACACTTATAGAGGTTTCTTTTTCTTCTTTTAATTTAATTTAATTTTATTATTACAGGGACAGAGAGAGGGTCAGAGAGAGGAATAGATAGGGACAGACAAGAACGGAGAGAGGTGAGAAGCATCAATCATTACTTTTTTGTTGCCGTCACAACACCTTAATTGTTCATTGATTGCTTTCTCACATGTGCTTTGACCACAGGCCTTCAGCAGACCGAGCAACCCCTTGCTGGAGCCAGCGACCTTGGGTCCAAGCTGGTGAGCTTTCCCTCAAGCCAGATGGGCCCGCACTCAAGCTGGCAACCTCAGGGTCTCGAACCTGAGTCTTCCGCATCCCAGTCCGACGCTCTATCCACTGCGCCACCGCCTGGTCAGGCGAGAGGTTTCTTGAATGTAGAAAAATAGCATTTTACAGTAGCATTTTTATTGTGAATTGCACACAGAGGGAGGGTATCATCCTCTCTCCAGTGCTCTGAGATCTCTCCCTTTGACCCCAGATGACCCAGGCCAGCTCTGCAACTGGAGACCAACTGGACTAGGGTATTCCTTTTAAGGGGAATTTGGGGGATGAAACCTGAGGCATCACTAGACAGACAGTCCTTTCTCTGAGAAATAAGGGCGGTGGGAGAAGCACTTTGCCGTTTTTTACACTAGATGGCGCCAGACGCTCAGCGTTGTCTTCTCCCAACTAGGGAGGCAGGTAGTCCAGAGCAAAGGTACAGATCAGGATTTGAAGTTTATAAAGTGAGAATGTTGTTATGAAAGGAGTTGCCATTGTGGAACGCCAGCACTGTGCCTGAAGAGTTGGGAAGATTGACATCATTACTACAACATGAATGAGCACCTGTTATGCGGCTGGGACCAATCATGTTCTTTGAGCAGAGAACAGTAGGAAAGCTCACTGTGCACTATATCCAGTGGGGACAGGTGCTGTGGAGAGGCATGGAGCAAGGTCGTGGGATATAGCCTGGCTGAGGCGGTGATGTGTGACATGTTAGTGCCATTTTATAGGAGAGGATATGGGGGCTAAGAAATGCAGAATAAGTCACCTGTGGGATCCTGGATGTGGGGATGAGATGGACAACATACAGGGGGCAGTAGGGGGAGTTCCGCCAAATCCCCCCTATCCCCAACAGACAGATAGGTTCCATGGGACCCACGGAATGAATGCAAGCCCCTCCCTACCACAGCCCCACGCTACACCTTCACCTGTGAGGCAGAACCACAGAGTCGCTACGGCGGTGGCCACACGCACACCTGGGCCAGGACTGCCCATCTTCCTCTGAGGCCACTGACAGCTGGGCTCCCCGTGGCAGAAGGTCTCCCTGCCTGTGAGGAAGAGGAAGTGAGGCCTTTGTCTCAAAAGGTCTACCCCAGGCATGCTGGCCTCATATCCCCTGGACCAGCTGGGGAGTCCACAACCAGACTTAGACACAGGCTAAGGGCCTTTACCCTGAAGGCAGTGGGGAGCCACCAATGACGCTAGAAGTGAAGAGAGGATATGGCCCAAGCTGTGCTCCCTAAAGGTTACTCTGAAGACGAACTAGACAGAAGAGATGAAGCAGGTCTGGTGAAAGGGAAAGGATTGAAGTGTGTAGGGACAGAGAAAGGGAGTACTCAGGGGCCCACACTTTGTGCCCAGTGACTAGGTGGGGTACTCACTGAGACAGAGAAAACAGAAAGGTTCAGTGTGGGGGGCATGTGATGTTAGCACAGTTTGTGCAGGGACTTCTAGGGGTCAGTTCTAGGAGGCAGCCGGGTGTATGCGAGTGAAGCCTAGACAAAGGGAACCGTTTGCTAGTTTAATACATATAAACTGAGTGACCAAGACAGATCAGGAATGGAAAAGGCCAGGACTGGTGCTGACCACCAAGGCTAGAGTAAAGATTGAGCAAGAGGGTAGGTCTGTGGCCTCAGACACAACATCCCTGGGTACAGCCCTGCTCCCAATCCTGGCTGTGCCCAAGGTGACCGACTTGTACCTTTTCCCTGTGGGCCACAGCTGCTGCCCAATTGTTTGCTTCAAGCCACATAGCCGGTGTTGATTTATGTGGACCAATGCTGATTGGCAAGCCTATGAATGATTTCATATTCTCGTAACTCCTAGGGCAGACAGGTTAAACTACTTGATCCCATTTTGTAAGAGAAAAAAAATTAAAGCCCAGAAAAGTGGTGTAACATCATATTGAGATACCATTTCCCGGTTAGCATAGCTAAGAAGTATGCTAACTGCCTGCCCTTCCACAGAGCACACCGCCTGCCCTTCCACAGAGCAAAAACTCAACAGCCATTAGCATCAGTTCCAGAGGCTGAGGGAATCAACCGTTCTAATCCCAGCCAAGCACTCCTTGGGTGCCCCCTCACACCCTGAAGCTGGGCTGAGGGACTCTCTAAGCCTAACCAGGTGCATCCTACCAGCCCCCTTCCCAGCTGCCTGCAGTGGGGAAGCCCTGAGCAGCCACTTCCTTCCCAGAGCTTCCAGTCCAAATCTGATGGCTCAACAGCCTCACCACCTGCTGAGTCAGCAGCCTCCCCCCCTCCATTCATAAAGATATCCTTGGCGAGTACCACATCCTGCCTACAAGGGCCATCAGCCCACAGGAAGCTAGTGGCCTGCCGGCCTGCCTGCTCCCCAAGGAGGCACCCAGGGCTGAGGATGAAAAAGCTCCCAGGTTCTAAATCTCCCTTACTTGCTTTCAGCCCCAGAGAAACCAAGCCTGTCTGTTCTTTCTGGGCCCCTCCCTCACTGTCTCCCTGCTGCTCACTCTTGCCATCCCTGACCCTGACCCTCCTCAATGGCCCTGCTATTCCACTCTGTCCCACCAGTAACTCCATCCTCTACATAGGACTGAAGACCTGCTCACGTCCTTTCCACTGCTCAAGAACCTCCCATGGCCACCCGTTTACTACTGATGTTAGCCCACAGTCCCCTACTCAGCACTCAAGACCTTTCTTAATGATGGCCACCTCTAACATCAAGTTAATTCCTGCCCTGAGCTCTTACTCCCTGGGGTCTCTCTGGGAATGTAGGGGACCAGGGAGCACCTCTCTCCTGATCAGACCTACCAGGGCTCGCCAAGGGCCAAGCTGCCCTTTCCCACAGTGGAAGAATGGGGGCTTCTGGGGTAGGTGCTGGGCTTGCTCCCCTTGACTCCTTTCCCAGACTCTGGACCCAGGACCATTCCCACCTGCACGGCTTACCCTGAGAAGAACTGAGAACTGCACAGCACCCAGGGGCTGCACCACAGCAGCCAGACCCAGAAGCAGAGGCAGGAAGGAACACACCGGTGGGAGAAGCGTGCTGCTCAGAGATGGGAGCCTGCCTGGGATGGAAGCCAATCATTGCCCTTGGGGACCGCAGGACCACCGCCCAGTACACAGAGCCCTTCTCCAGGCCAAGGACCTCAGACTGCACTCATTGGCACCGCCCTGCCCATCTTTCCTACAAAGGGAGATTCTGGCCCCCAGGCCAGACCTGCCCAGCAGTCAACATGTGCCACGCCTACCAGTGAGCTAGTCGCCAGCCAGCCCTCCCTCCTGTTGCTCCTCCTTCTCCCCTAGTTCAGTCCTGGCAGAATGTGGGAACTCCAAGGAGCTCACGGAAAGACCAGAGCTCCTGGGCTTTATGGAAGAAGCAGGCATGAGGGACCCAGGCCTCCTTCAGTCTGAGAGGGTATCAGGCACCTCCAACCCCAGCAGAGGTGGAGTCACAGGAAAGCCGCGGAAAAATGACCCCAGCTGTGACCCCACAGACCAAAAACCAAAAGAAAGAAAACAACAATAAGGGCTGAGACTGGAATCTATACCAAGATGCCTTGGACCTGGGGTATCCAAGAGGGACTCCTTCCCCCTACCACGGCCACCAGCAGCAGCTCTAAACTCCTGCCTCCTCCCAATCCCTGCAGAGGCTCCTTGGACAATGCCCCACGAAGTAGGCAAAATGAGTCAAGCCACAAATCTAGTGGCAATCTAGCACAGCTCCAAAGCACGGCTTCTAAAAATAGCAGTTAAGCCCCTGGGGCCAGCTATGCCCGAGGCAGCTGGGGTACTGTGGCCAGTCTTTTTTTTTTCCTTTCCCTTAACCAGTTCGAGGTTAGTTTCTATTACCTGCATTGGAAGGAGTCCTTGAATAGACATTCATTCACATATTCAGTAATGCATTTACCTCTTAGGCAAGTACCAGGGCCAGAGAGATGTCTCAAACTGAGGAGCCTGCATTCCAGTGGGGAAGGTGGGCATGCACAGAAGTCACTGCTGTTTGGTACAGTGCCCTATTTAAGACACAGTCAGGGCCACTTGGAGGCACCTCAAAGACATGACAACCTCAATCCTAAGAAACGCTTAGTGCTCCCCAGGTAGACAGACCGAGAGAGGTGGCCCTCCCTCAGCCTATCTTCTGGCACTGCCTGTCTGCCTCTGAAGAGGTAGCAAGTGAGCACCAAGTTCAGCATTCTAGTCCTAGCTCTGACACTACTGTGCAGTCTTAGCAGGTAACTTCCCCTCCCTGTGCTATATGTTCCCACCCATAAAAGAAAAGCTTTGCTGGGTACAATCAGAACTTCATTAGAGTGTCATGCCTTCACATACTGTATTCCTAAAGTAGAGACAATGAGCTGCCAGGCAGGTTACGTTGACACTGTAAGGTTTGGGTTCAGGGTAGCGCTTAAAATTAGAGCCCCCTTAAAAACTAAAATTCCCCTCACCCAATTTCTCAGCCAGACTCAATGCAGTATATTTTCCTCCCCCCACTGTGAGGTTGTAGTTAATTGGCTTGCTATTCTCTTATTTAATGGCTTCCTGGCCTTGACTTCGAAAAATAACAAAAAGTTTATCTTTGCAAAAGTCAGGGAAAGGGACCTGACAATTACAGGAGTTTAAATCACAATAAATGTTTATAAAAGCCTAGCTACAGGCCCCACATTGGACACTGTCTTCTGATAAGCAGTCTTCTAAGGAATCAGCCCCCACCCCAAGGGCAGTGCTAACCAGTAGGAGGATGGGTGATTGGCTTGCTTGAAGCCTTGGCCACCAGTACCTTTTAAATTAGCACAGGCCTCCTTTAGACTTTGAGCCAGGAAATAAACCATTTGGAGAAACTGTGGTACCTCTCCAATCCACATAAGAAAAAGTATTACTTTGTACCTATAGAGACAGTGACGTCAGCCGCTTTCCAAGACCCCTGACTAACCTATAACTACCTTTCTCCAGCCCTCCCCAGGGCTGACATGGCATTTGGGTTCATCTCAGCACACCTGCTCCCAAGCGTTTTAAATAAACAATCCTTTTGGAATACACCAGCCTTGCGTTTTCAGTTCGGCTCTTCCTGGTGCCCACCCATAGACCCAGGAAGGGGTTTAGCCTGTCAGCTATCTCACATGGGATAGGGCAGTCCAGCTGGAGTTCTCTCCAGGTCATACATAGTTAGGGGTTTATACTGACCCACCAATTGCCAAGAGAAGCTGAAAGGAGGCTTTCCCCTTCCTCCAGTGCACTGGCCACGCTCAGCTTTAACCTAACAACATGTACAAAAACATGGTGAGAAAAACGACTGGTTTTCCCCGTTACACCTAATCCTTTTCTTCTGCAGAATTTTTAGTTAGGCACATGGTCTCTCAGCTAAAGACTATAGATCTCAGCCTGCCTTGAAACTAGGCGTAGTCAGATGACCGTTTTCTAGCTAATAGGATGTGAGAGCAACTGATGTGTACAACTTCCACGTGGTGCCCTTAAAGAGAGGGCAGAGACCCTCTCTCTTCTCTTCCCCCTTCCCAGTGAACTGACACACAGGTGTGGGGTGCCTTCTGGGCCCTGTTGCCAGAGGCAACACCCTGGGGACTGCAGAGCAGCAAGACAGAGGCCTCTGAGGGGCCACAGTATGAGCCCTGGACATACCTGGACTGTCACATGGGTGAGAAATAAGCATCTATTTTAGCATGAGTCACTGTAATCTTTGGGGTCTCTCTTTCAGCACCTGAAGGGACTCAAAGTATTCCCTCCTTCTCTCCCCACTCTGCTCACCCCATGATAATTGCCACTGCTCAGAGAAGTTAAAAAAAAGCCACACCTAAAATACGTATTTAAAAATAAGAACTGTTTCATCAGTAACTTAGTGATGCCTGGCCCAGACTCAGAGATATTTCAAAGGTAGACATGACAGGTCTAGGCTTGAACAAATAGGTGTGGTCACATACAATAAGACAGGAACACCTGGAACAAAGCATGTTTAGGGGGGAGAACGGGTCCTAATGGGCTTGAGCTATGGATCACCCATGCCAAAATGTCTGGAGGACTCCTGGACACACACAGCTGGAGCTCGGAACAGAGAGGGACAAGGGAGCCATCCATGCGTTGGTGGTAACAAAAGCCAAAGTGGGGATCCCTGAGGGAGATCATGGAGTGCAGCGAGGTCTCCCAACAAATTCTGGAGAACTTTGGACATTAATGGTCAGGTATCAGAACAGGACACTTCTCTCCGACCACCCTTGCAACCTCTGTGTTCCCCTCCACTCACAGACACCCACTACCTCCCAAACCAGGGCTGGCTTTGAGGTGGCTCCCACTGGTGGAAAGCTTGACCTTATATTGAGCCAAAATCTGTCTCCTAGGACAGCACACATTCAGTCCTCATTCGACCTGTTCGACCATGCAGAACAAGTCTATTCCCTCCTTTGTAAGAGCTCTGCAAATATTCAACCTTCCTTTCTCTTGCTGAGGTCACCAATGGGCAGCCATGTCATATTGTTCACCAAAATGACCCAAAATAATAGACTACCAAAGCTATGGCCAACGGCCATAAGTTCTTTCCATGTATTGCTCTTCTGCGTGTGGAGGAAAAGGGAGCCACAGAGTTAAACTGACATGCTCAGGGGTGGAGGGTTTGTATGGTGGACCCTACAAACTGAGACCTAAAGTAACCACATAGGATGGTCTGAACATAAAAATCCCTAATTAAAAGTGGGTCATGTGGGTAGTCACAGCCTAGGCCTGTAGTTTCCTTAACAAAGGTCAGTCCATACCTAGTTCATCTTTGTCAAGCCTGTCTACTATGGTCTTTTTGCATCTAAGATAACATACCTTTGGAATGTCACAGTAATCTCCTTTTCCAGACCCCTCAGGGCATGAAATTGCCAAAGAGGGGCACAGGCCACAGAGGGGTCCCTGTGGGCTTATTCCCCTGAATACCACCTCCATGTGTGGTAAACGTTAATAATCCTATGTCCACCAATATAAGTGTGTCTCTTTGTTTTACTTTTTATTCAATCCCAGAGGTTTTCCTGCTTTGCTTTCTCCCGCCCCTTAATCTATCACCAATGGATTTCACATAACCCTTTATGTCTCCTCCTTTAATTCTAATGGATAAAATAAGCTGCAAAACTGCCCTTCTCCGGAGCATTCTCTCTCAGTCCCATTGATATTTTGCTTCCCAACAACTGTTATCAGTTTGGCTCAAATAAACTCGAAAGTTCTTTACAGGTTTGGATGTTTCTTAGGTCAGCACATGTCTCAGCTGTCCTCTTTTGAGGGTCTGGGGAAGAGATGGAGCTTTCCCAGAGGTTTCCGGTGTTGCTACTACATTTCCTCCAGTGACACTGAGTCTATCACTCCAACTACCCTGATCTTTTCTTTTAAATTGTGGCAAAGTGTACACAACATAAAGCTTGCCATATTAACCACTGTTAAGTGTACCACTCAGTGGCATTAAGTATAGTAACAGTGGAGTATAACCACGCCAGGATCTTCCGAAGCACTGTTGTGACAGTTCCTGGTTCAGAGAAGGCACTCGAAAATTTTTTAGTGGATGAAAACAAAGACTGAATGAACATCATCCCAAACAATGGCTCTCCTCTCCGTGCTTTGTCTCGTGTCCTCAGGGTCCTCAGGAAGAAGACAAGAATGAAAAAACCTCACAGTGCCAGGATCTTCCCTGGATCAATGTCATCCAATACTCAGGGCTTGGGAGTTATCCTACCTGTGCTGCCACCCAGCTGCCCACCTGTTCATCTCAGCCCCAATGCTGTCCATGAGATGCGTCATGGCTTCTGGTAGGGAATCAATCACATGGAGAAGAACCAGGAAACAAAAAAGGTTCATTAGAAGTTGGGCTGATAACAATGGGGAACAATATTTTTTTCATTTTCTGTTGCATAAGGTTTTAGAACTGTTTTTATATATTTCTGCATCGCTGATTTCAAATCTGAAATCCTTTTTTTTTTTTTTGGTGCAAGCTCTAATTTTTATGCAATTTTAATTTCTTTTTGTTACAGTTAATGGCATGCATTGGTTTTTAAATTGAAGTTAAAGGGCAACGACTCTTGGATTGAACATAACCACAAGGCAATTCATGTTTTACAAACATTGCTTTTACATAATTGTAGTTGTTTTTAAATGTAAAAAATTATTATCTGATAAAAACACCCTCTTATTTTGTTTTAAGATTGAATCATGGCTTCTTCGAGTAAGCGTAAATGTAAGAATAGTCCTGACACCTTCTGTTATATATGTGGCTGTTACACACTTCAACGTCAAAGGCGCAATATTTCATCATTTGTGATACGTGCATATATTGCCTATTTTCAAGTTCCCCTTGGTGATCAAGACAAGAATTGGGATCCTCATATTGTGTGTCATAATTGTGAGAAAATGCTTCATGACTGGACAAAAGGAAAGCACAAAGGAATGCCTTTTGGTATTCCCACGGTTTGGCGTAAACCTAAGGACCACAGCAGTGACTGTGATTTCTGTCTGATCCATAAAGCATTGGCAAGAAAAAATGGCATATGATCACATATCCTAATATTCCTTCAGCAATACGAACTATCCCACACTCTGAGACACTCCCGGTTTCAATTTTCAAAGGTTTTATTTCTTCTAAGGATGAAGAAAGTGAACATGGTGATCAAGTGTATTTTGATAAGATGCATGATGAAATGGTTATAGAATCTGAAGGGTCTTCTTCTGATGCCAAGCAGTCATTAACCCCTCAGCAGTTTAGCCAACCCGAATTGAATGACTTAGTAAGAGATCTGGGCCTATCAAAGGAAGGAGCTGAGTCATTAGCCTTCAGGCTTCAAGAAAAGAATGTACTTCACTGGTCAGCTAAAGTATCCCATTTCAGGAAGTGTGAACAAATTTTTGTGGACTTTTTTTCCGAAGACAAACACTTTGTTTACTGTCATGATATCAGTAGTCTTCTCAGCCAGCTAGGTGTTACCACTTACAGTCCAACAGAATGGCTGCTATTTCTTGACAGCTCTAAATGGAGTCTGAAATGTGTTCTCCTACACAACGGTAATGTTTATGCAGTGGTTCCAATTGGTTATTCAACTCATCTGCAAGAAGATTATAATGACATAAAAATTGTCCTCGACTTACTGAAGTATGGGGAGCATAACTGGATCATTTGTGTGGATCTTAAAATGGACAATTTCCTGCTAGGACAACAGAGAGGTTTCACAAAGTATCCTTGCTTTCTGTGTTTGTGGGACAGCCGAGCTCAGGAGAAACACTGAACACAGAAGGAGTGGCCGAAACGTGAAGCTCTGGAAGTAGAGGTGCAAAATATTGTGAATGAACCTGTAGTTAATCAAGACGGGATCATTTTTCCCCCACTTCACATCAAACTTGGCTTAATGAAGCAGTTTGTTCAGGCTTTGAATAGAGAAAGTGAATGCTTTCAACATATTATTTCTGCTTTTTCTGCCTTGTCTTTTGAGAAGATAAAAGCAGGTGTATTCGATGGATCTCAAATTTGAACCCTCATACATGACGAAGAATTTGTCAGGAAGATGAATAAGGAGGAGAAAGCAGCATGGCAGTCTTTTGTGGCAGTTACAAAGAACTTCTTTGACAACAAAAAAAGCAGAAAACTATGAACTTCTGGTTCAAAGGATGCTGTTGGCTTTCCATGACATTGGATATAACATGAGCGTTAAGATTCACTTCCTGAACAGTCACCTTAATAAGTTTCCCAAAAATCTTGGAGCTGTTAGTGATGAGTAGACTACTGCTGGAGCATCAAACAAGATTGTTCTCAACAAGTACACAAATGCAAGAGCTACAAACACAAATTTTTGCCTGAATAGAATTAAAATATGTTTTGCGCAGATTTAATGATTAAAATAAGTGTTTTAATATGTTCTATTTTGAAATTGTAGACAAATTCTGATGCAGTCATATCTTTTAGTGTATTAGTGTATTTACTGCATCATATAAATTATATTTTCACAAAGATGATGCCCAAGAAGACATTCTACTTCATTATGTTAAACTAAATGTTGAAAATTTTACAATAAGATGAAAACCTAAAATCTTGAATTGCAAAAAAACTGTAGCTTACAGAGAAAAACTAATGTCAGATTTCAGATCAGCACACTCTAATTAGGTAAGAACAAGTGTTTTTGTGGATGCAACAAAAATTTTGTTCCCCAGTGTAATTGCTTCCAGGACTTGTGAGGGATGAGGACAAGGACACCAAACCTGTTGCCCCATAAAACGGGTTATCTGCTCACTTCAAGTCTCCCAGCACTCAGTTATTCATTCACGTAACAATGATGCCCTGGGTGGGGGCACTGTGCTATGCACTATGAATAGAGATGGAGAACATGGTCTTGTTCTTCCTTTGGGTTGGGTTTATCATTAAGCTTCATAAGTTACCCATGTTCCTATATTGCGTTGGTTGAAGCAAATAATAAGAATAAAAACCAACAATGTTGGATGCCTGCCATGCTCAGGGTCTTGTTCTAGATGCACATTGACTCTGTTAAGCCTCCCAACAATTTTGGGCACTATCATCTCATTTCATGGATGAGGAAATTCAGGCACAGAGTCGTATCTTGCCCAAGGTTACAGAGCTGCTAAAAGGCACATTTGAAATATCACTCTTATCATAAAAATAGGAAAAGCATTTGAGGAAAATATATAATTACAATAGAATATGACCAGTTCTCTAATGCAGGTTTATATCAGGTACCCAGAGAGTAGAGAGCCAGGCAATTTGCTGGAAGAGTAGGCTGAGGAAGGGCCTCCGAGAGGAGGAGCCAGTTCCCTACCTAACAGGGATAGCAGAGCCAGGTCTGGGAGGAGGTAGCAACCACAGGAAGACAGAGGTTCTTGGGAGAGGCTGTAGGAGATGAGGCCAGGGAGGTAGTCAGGGGTCGGTTAAGGACCCCAAATTAATCAGTTGGAAACTGTGAAAGGCTAAAACCTACACCCACAGTTCTCTCCCTCTGCGGTCTATTCCTAGACTGTCCTGAAATGTCCCTGACAGCTTCCCAGAGATCTCATTGCCAAGTTCACTCAGCAGCAGGACACAGGATCCCTGAGGCCAGAAAACAAACCCGATTAGGGCAGATTATCACCTCCCACCTGGAAGCTCCTTCTTCACAACTTCTGCTCCTTCTTTCCTTGACAAAGAAATAACACACGCTGAACAAATCTTCTGTCTTCAGTTGCTATCTCAAGAGTCTTATTAGGCGGCACATCCTGTTCCCCCAAGCGCCCCTCTCTCACTGGTTCCTGAGAGCAAGGCTACTTTCCTGCAGGGAACCTAGCCCAGGGGATGCAGGTGGGGCAGACCCCCAACGACAGTTTTCAGCAGGTGACCAGACTTGACTCACAGAGAAGCCCTACCGTGGCCTCTCACGGTGACTGGCCTGGGACAGGGCCAGTGAACCAAGCCACAGCCGATCAGACTTTCCCAGAGTGTTCCTAGGGAAGCTACCAGAAAAGACTGGTTCCTGCTTTGGCTACTAAGAAGGATGTGCTATGGGCTGTTGGTCATGAAGCTGTCAGCTACCAACAATAAACAGGGTGGAGATGAAATCTAGAAGGGTACACAGCCCTGAAATCATCATTTACGCTCCTATGCCTGAGGCGGGCTGCACACCTAGGCTGACCCAGTATTTGAACCAATCTTTTTTATTTTTTTCTTAAGCCAGTTTGAGAAAGGTTCTACAGTGTGTCCATAAAGTCATGGTGCACTTTTGACAGGTCACAGGAAAGCAACAAAAGACGATAGAAATGTGAAATCTGCACCAAATAAAAGGAAAACCTTCCCAGTTTCTGTAGGATGATGTGGCAGCATGTGCGCATATGCAGATGATGACGTAACACCATGTATACAGCGGAGCAGCCCACGGCCATGCCAGTCAAGATGTGGACGATACAGAGGAAAGTTGAGTGTGTTCTGTGGCTCGCTAAATTTGAATCCGTGACCAAAGTGCAACGTGAATATCGGTGTGTTTATAACGAAGCGCCACCACATAGGAATAACATTACTCAATGGGATAAGCAGTTGAAGGAAACCGGCAGTTTGATGGAGAAAACCTGTTCTGGCAGGCCATCAGTCAGGGACGAGTCTGTAGAGGCTATATACAAGATAGCTACCCTAAGGAGTCCTAAAAAATCTGTAAGTGCATGTGCTCGACAATTACACCTAAGCAAGACTATATAGTTCATAAGGTGTTAAAGAAACGTCTCTGTTTTATGGGGTACAAATTGCGGCTGTTGCACGCTATCAAACCGGCAGATAGACCCACACGATGCACGTTTGCTACAGATATGATTCATGAGATCAACAATCATGCAAGAGCTTTACAGAAGATTGTGTTTAGCGATGAGGTGACCTTCCATATCTGTGGACATGTTCATCGCCATAACACCCGAATATCCTGCTGAACATCCTCATGTCTATGTTGAGTATGAACGTAACACCCCTAAAGTGAACGTGTGGTGTGGCCTGATGCATGATAAATGGGCGATAGGCCCATTTTTTTTCGCGGAGCAGTCTGTGACGACAAACACCTATCTTGACATGTTGGAATTGTATGAAGTGCCACAATTTCCAGAAGGTGTCATCTTTCAACAGGACGACGCTCCTCCACACGAGGCCACCATTGTTCGTGAGTTTCTGGATAGAACATTCCCCCGGCGGTGAATAGGCAGGGATTCTGTCAAGCCATGGCCACCACGATCCCCGAATCTGATGCCCTTAGACTTTTACTTTTGGGGTTATGTGTACATTGAACGTATCAACAACATTAATCACTTAAAACAGAGAATCACAGATGTTATTCACTCTGTTACACCAGACGTCCTTACCCGTGTGTGGCAAGAACTTCATTATCGTTTGGATGTGTGTAGGGCAACAAATGGAGCCCACATCAAACTGCACTGAATAGGTATGAAACTGGGAGAGTTTTCCTTTTATTTGGTGCAGATTTCACATTTCTATCGTCTTTTGTTGCTTTCCTGTGACTGGTCAAAAGTGCACCATGACTTTACGGACACACTGTATTACTGGCAACTTGAAGGAATCCTGGAATATACATTAATTCACGTATTCAGTAGTTTATTTAATTACTCACTAAGTGCCTGCTAGGAGACACTGGGAACAGGGAAACAACTAAACTATGTGTCTGTCCTCTAGGTGCCTGCATCCCAGGAGGGACGGCGGACATGCACATGACTCACTGCAGCCTAGGATACTGCACTATTAAAGATATGGTGAGGCCACCTGGAGGCACCGCTTACACTTGGTAATCCCAAAGCTGAACCATGAGAATTGACCTGAAGCTATTCAGGTGTTCAGGTTGGGGAAGGCTGTTCCAGGAAGAGGGAGAAGCCTGTGCAGGGCACTAAGGGAGGAAGCAGCAGCGTGGCCAGCTGGAGGGGTCGCAAGCAATTCAGGACTGGTGGACCTGAACTGCAAGGTGCTGACCACAATAGAAGCGGGAACTGGAAGGAAGGCAGGGGTCAGAGTGGGAAATTTTGTTTGGACTTTGAAGATGATGAGGAAGAAAGAGTTTGGAGGAGAGAGGTAACATTATTGCTATTGGTAGGTTCAACGTGGATTAATTGATTAGTATGTAAAGTTAACATGCCTGATGAGGTTTAAATTTTAAAGAAAGATATTTAGAAGGGCAATGGTTTACTCAAAATAAGGAAGAGTTGATGGTGAAATCTGGGTCATTAAAGAATTTCTCTCCAGATCAGACCCTCCTGGAGCTGCTCTGAACACCCCCCTCCACCTGTGTGTGGATCTACCACTGGTCCTGGATATAGGATCAAGTTAGGCAGTGTCAGCAAAGGTCCAGATTGAAAATATTTTAGGTTTTGTAGGTCATCCAGTCTGTCACAACCACCTGCGGTAGCAGGAGAGCAGTAGTAGTTCACGGATAATGGGAGGAGATAGCTCCATCCCAATAGAACGTCACAGACACTCAGATTTGAATTGCACATAACTTTCACAAATCATGTAATTTTTTCCCCAACAATCAGAAATGTAAAAACCATTCTTAGCATGTGGGCTATACAAAAACAGGCAACAGAAGATTTGGCCCACAGGATGTAGTTTTAGAACTGGTTTGGAGAAACGCAAGCACCACTGCTCAGAGATACCCAGGTGGCAGCAAAAGTGAGGAACTAGTACATTAACCATGGCCAATCTAGATCATGGAATAGCTGCACACAACTTCTCAAAAGAAGGCATGCTAATATGGAAATGAGTCCATGGCCCTGACCAATTACGTAATTCAGTCAATTAAGAGTGTCATCCCGAAACAAGGTTGCAGGTTTGATCCCCATTCAGGGCACACACAGGAAGTAACCAAAAAATGCACGACTGAGTGAAACAACAAATAAATACTTCCCTTCTCCCGTCCCCTTTCTCTCCCTCCCTTCCTCTCTGTCTAAAAAAATCAATAAAAATTAAGCCCTGGAGGGATATCTCTGTTGTTTGGAGCATCATCCAAGGGCATGGTTCGATTCCCCAGTCAGCACACATACAGGAGCGCTTGATGTTCCTGTCTCTCTGTCCCTGCCTCAAAAAAAAAAAAGAGTCCATGACATATTGTTGAGCAAACAAGCTCTATTTGTATCACCTCATTTCTGTGTTAACACAATGCCCTGTGGTCTCAGGTCTAGTCACCTAGTCTTTCTCCATCTCTCTCCATTAAGTCCATTTCACCACAGATCCCTCTGTCTCCAGCACTTCCTTCTGTCTTATAGGCTGCCTCTTCAACTCTCTGTTACTTTTACCTTTATGCACTCCTGTGGATTTAAATGTCATCCATATATTGGCAGCTCCCAAATGTCCTTCCCTGGTCCATACTTTTCGTCTGAGCTCTAAACTTAAACTCAACTGTTTCCTAAACATCTCTCTGTTCCAGTGACTCATGGGCTCTCCCTCTTCCTATGTTCCTCTTCAAACTCTCCATTTCTCCCCCAAACCTGTTTCTCTCCAGCCCTTCCCGCGTGGTAAAGGGACCACTCTCCACCCTCTGCTCAAGCCAGGAACCTGAGTTCCTCTCGCCTCTATAGTCCATCACTAAGGGCAGCCACCCCAAAATCTAAATCAGAGGTCTGCAAACTACAGCAGATCTGAGTACCAAACCCACCCCACCCCATGGTTGTTCAGCTCACCAGTTAAGGAAGCTTTCACCATTTTATATGACCGGGGGAAATCAAAAAAAGATGATAATTCTGTGCCCCAAGGAAATGATGTGAAATTCAAATCTCAGTGTCTATCAAGAAAGTCCCGTGGCACGCACCCATACAGCACTTACTGGCACGTTGTCTGTTGTGGCTTATGCACTACAACAACGGAACAGGTGGTAGCAGAACCTTGAACATCTTCTTCCTAGCCCTCTGCAGAAAGTTTGCCCAGCCATGATATATCTTTACTCCCTCTTTTTGCCTCTGCTTCTCTCTCTTGTCTGCCAACTCACCAGCATCTCTTGCCTGGGTAACCACCAAAGCATGTTCACCAGCACCCCGTCCCAGCTTTCTCTCTTGTCCCTCCACATAGTTCTACACTCCAATCTATAATCTGTACCATATGCAGCAGCCAGACAACTGCTATGAAAACACAAATTGCACCATGTCATCACTTTCTAATATTTCAATATTTTATCCCAAGACTGCTCCTCTTACTTGGAATATGATCCTAGCTCCTCCATGGCCCTAACTGGCCCGGTCCCACCCACCTCCCCAGAGTCACCATCCTCCCACAGGGGCCTTCCAGTTCTTCTTGGATGTATGGGCAGCACCTCTCTATCCTGAGATTCACCTTGGCAGGAAAATCTGGGTCAGAGGCCCACCACTCTCAGGTAGTCCCTGTTACTTATTGCCTGATCTGTTTTCTTCCTGTCACACTGGAACTTCCCTGAGCAGAAAATGCATCTGCTTTATTTACTATTGTGTCCTTAATTCTAGCAAAGGTTTGGCATATAATGAATGCTCAGTGCATTGTTCAATGAATGAATGAATGAATGAGTTCATGTGTGGTTAGGTGGACGGAGCAATGGATGGATGGGTGTTTGTACATGGAAAAGGGTCTGGAAGCCTGAGCGGAAACCCAACTCTGGGGTGTGGGGCTGAGGGTAGAAATCTACCTCCATTTTTTAGTTGATATGCTGCTGTAATTTTGACAATGAACACGCCATTCTTTCACAATTAACAAAAGGAAAAGAGCAACATTGAGTAGTTATGTGGGTTTTAGACCAGGCCCCATCACTTAATGCTGGGGTCCAGCAAACCCATTGTCTTCATTTCCTCAACCCACAAGAGAGGGTCCTGGCCACCATTCCATGTACTGTGGCCACAAGCTGGGCTGGCACAGTCACATGGGGCTTTGTGGGAAAAGTGGGCTCTAGTGTTTCCAAAGATGACTTTGATGTCAGACGTAGGTTCAAATCCAGGCTCGGTCACTTCCCAGTCTTGTGACTTTGGGAAAAACTCCTCTCTAAACCTCAGCTTTGCCTGACCTGTGGTGGCGCAGCGGATAAAGTGTCGACCTGGGAACACTGAGGTCGCCAGTTCAAAACCCTGCATTGGTTCGGTCAAGGCACATATGGGAGTTGATGCTTCCAGCTCCTCCCCACTTTCCCCCCCCCTCACTCTGTGTCTTCTCTCTAAAATGAATAAAATAAAAATAAAATAAATTTAAACCTCAGCTTGTTCATTTATAAAATAGGGATTATAAACTCTACCCCCCATAGGATGATTTTAGAACTCAATGGGGCAAAATTACTTAAACTGACTTGATTAGTATAGGTGCTCTGTAAATGGGTGGAAGTCTAGGGAAGCGGGTCTCCTTAGTTCCCTGGGAATAGCTCTGTGTCAACTTTCCCCTTTTCCAATAATCTGAGTCAGTTTAAGCCTTCGTGTTCAAAGTTGTCCCCTAGTCACTGCTCCAAGCCCCGTGATCCCACCCTAGAGAAGATATCAATTCTTCCTCTCAAAACTATATCTGTGTGAGTCAGGACAGCTGTATGTCACCAGGGCCTGCCTGGCAGAATAGGGCCAAGGTTCTCCTGGCATCCCCTGCCTGCTTCCCTCGAGGCTTTAGGAAGAACAAGGAGGAAGAGAGGAGACTAGGACAAAGAGCCATTGGCCTTTCCAGGCCACACCATCTCCACCACAGCACCCTCTCCATGGCAAGGTCAGGGCACCAGGATGGGAGGGGACAACACTAGAGCAAACCCAGCCTGCTGCTATGGGTCTGAGAAAACAGTGAGACTCCTGTATGTCTGCCTGTCACATCCTCTTATGGCGAAGGCAGTGATTTTCAACCCATGTGCAGCAAGAATTCTTAAAATATGTAATACCTGACTATTTAGTCAGAGGTATGGACCTCTTCTCCCTTAGATTGTAAAATAAAAAATTCACAATAGCCAATACAACAATAGCCATCAAGTGTGAATAAATCAAATTTATACATTTTCTTGTCAGATTGGCAAAAAGTATATATTTTGGTGTACCACAGAGTTTTAGTAATTAGTTTATGTGTGCCATGAGATATAAAAAGGTTGAAGATCGCTGAGCTAGGGGGCCACCCCAACAGGAGTTTTCATCTTCTATGGCTCAATGCCACTTGAAAAAGTAGTGTGACACCATCTTAGAAATTGAAGTGTGTGCAGAGGTTACACACACATGTCATTCATTGCAGGTACAGAACCCCGAGGAAAATAAAGGTACCCTGAGCTCAGAAGAAGTCCAAGCAGAAGGGATGGGAACAAGGGAAATAGAGAGGGAAGGGCAGAGATAAGGAATCGGGAGACCAAATTGGCAGAGTAGGGGCGTCCGTGGCAGGTTGTGGCACACACCTGCATCCATTCAACCTGTTGAGTCCTGCCAGGTGCCCTCCTAAGCATGTCTGGAAATTCCATCCCTTCCAGAAGACTGTCCAGGCTTTGCTCAAGGAAGGACCCACTTTCCCCAGATATTTTCTAAATGCCTCCCTGCTTCCAAATTCTTTAAATTTTTATCCCGAGAGACGATCATCCTGGTAGGACAGCTCTGCCAACCCCTGGCCCCCTCCGGCTCTCCTAGGAGTCCTCCTCAGGAATGTACCAGCTGTTCCAGTCCTCAGAGCTTGAAGGCCTCTTGGCATTCACCTGGTCCAGTGCCCATTGCACAGATGAGAATCTGAGCCCAGACAAGGAGTGCAGGCTGCCCAAGGGCCCAGGCTCAGTCATCAGTCCCCATCAGAGGTTACTGAGAGCTCTCAAATGTCCCTGGGGCTCAATTCATCACCTGTTAAATGGACTCATCAGGCTTTCCTGTCTGCCCCAAGGTACAGCCTGGGCTCAGGTGCAGGCAGGCCAGAACTCAAATTCTGACCCAGCCTGACCAGGCAGTGGTGCAATGGATAGAGCGTTGGACTGGGATGCAGAAGGACCCAGGTTCAAGACCCCGAGCTCACCAGCTTGAGTGCGGGCCCATCTGGCTTGAGCAAAAGCTCGTCAGCTTGGACCCAAGGTCACTGGCTCCAGCAAGGGGTTGCTCGGTCTGCTGAAGACCCACAGTCAAGGCACATGTGAGAAAGCAATCAATAAACAACTAAGGTGTCGCAATGGCAATGAAAAACTAATGATTGATGCTTCTCACCTCTCTCCATTCCTGTCTGTCTGTCCCTACCTATCCCTCTCTCTCTGACTCTCTCTCTGACTCTGTAAAAATAAATAAATAAATTCTGACCCAGAAGCCTTGTTTAGACACATAACCAAGTGTAAATGCCTTAACTTCTCTGTGACCTAATTCCACACCTCTAGAACGGGTAACAAACCTTACCCCTTAGGGCTACGAGGAGAACAAAATAGGACAATACACAAAGAAGACTTGGGAAAGTACCCAGCACCCAGACAGTGGTAACAACTGGTACTACTGCTGTGACCACTGCGGGTCCATAGGGACAAGGCCTCCGGGAGCCCTGCCCTGAGTCTCCCCTTACCCTCCCACCCTACTCTCTGCAGCCAGTACTCCCTGCTGTCAAGGTTTGAGTTCAGGTCCCTAGGACCATTATTCTTCCTATGGCCCCCTTTCAACCTATCACCCCACTAGTATCCTAACTCCAAAGCAGCACATGCACAACTTGGCTCTGTTTCTGTCTAGCTCACCCCTAGTGGTCCTCTCCCATTCCTCCTTCCAGAAGCCAGGTTACAGCACCACACATCCAGGGCCCCTGCTGCTGCCATGCCCCCCGAGCACAGGGCCTCCCCCCAAGCACACATCTCAGTGACTCCCGGGGGCATCTCAGCACCTCAGAGTCTGTGCTGACTGTAGAGTAACTTGGGAACCCTGCCTCCCAGCAGTTGTCTCTCTCCCTGCTCCAAGGCTCCCAAGAAAAAATGCTTCTCACCCCCCACTCCCAGCAGCTTGCTCTCCAACATGCTCTCCCTAGGCCTCCCAAAGGCCACATGGCTAAAGGCCTGAGGGGTTTGGAAGAGGTCAGAAACAGAGGGCACAGAAGTGGCTACTGGGGGCACTGTGTGCTGAGGACCAGGCCTGCAGAAGAGTGACATTCTCAGCAGTGGCCCCGACTGGACCAGAACTACCGGGTGGGGAACACCAGATGATGCCTGCCCTCGCCCCAGCTCCCCAGGTGAGTCCTCCCTGCCTTGCTGTGGAGACCCTCAGCACATCTTGCCAGATACCAGAACAAGGGGAAAAGCCTGTGCCGGCTGCTGGAGTGCCAGAAAGAGTCGATCCTGGAGACTGACTGCATCCTAGCTCCAGCATTTGCCAGCTGAGTGTCTTTGGGCATGTGACTTCCCCTTTCTGGGCCTCAGTTTTCTCATCTGTACAATAGAGCTAATTATACCCTTTCCTGATAGGACTGCTATGATTACATGGGATGATACTTATTGAGCATCCAACACAGCTCCACCCCCACAACTTGGAAGCCCAACGCTCTCATCTGGAACCTCACCCTGCAGAGGAGGCAGCACTGGGGACAGCATGTGAGGGAGAGTTGCATAACAGCACGTGTCCCTCTTCCAGATGGTTTTGTTCCGCTCTGAACCCAAGAGACCAAAGGACATTTCTCAAGGATCATGTGTGCCCACCCTGTCCTCTCACCCCTTGGTCTAGGCCAGGGGTCCCCAAACTACAGCGGAGGGCCGCATGCGGCCCCCTGAGGCTATTTATCCGGCCTGCTGCATTTCCGGAAGGAGGACCTCTTTCATTGGTGGTCAGTGAGAGGAGCACAGGATGCAACTGCACCCATAGCTCCCATTGAAAAACTGGTCAGTTTGTTGATTTAAATTTACTTGTTCTTTATTTTAAATATTGTATTTGTTCCCATTTTGTTTTTTTACTTTAAAATAAGATATGTGCAGTGTGCATAGGGATTTGTTCATAGTTTTTTTTTTTATAGTCCAGCCCTCCAACGGTCTGAGGGACAGTAAACTGGCCCCCTGTGTAAAAAGTTTGGGGACCCCTGGTCTAGGCTATGCCTTCCCTCTTATGCTGGTGGATCTCCCTGTCACTGCTGCCCTGGGGGATGTGGGAAAAGGATAGCAATGAGAAGTTGCCACCTACTCAGAGGACAAGCACATGGGCAGTGACATCATCCTGCCTGCCTTTCTTCTCCCTCACCTGACCCCATGACTCAGGGCCACAGGTTCAAACCCTGTGTAGTCATAAACTCAGAGGCTGCCTAGACGTGGGTCATTTTCTTCACCCAACCCAAACCTCTGCAGCATGTCTAACTGAGAACCTGCTAGCAACAGGCCAAGTGCCTGTCATGTCCTAAGACACTTTCCAGGAGTTTCTTTGGGTGCTGTAGGATCATGACACATGGCTCTATGATCCCACTGCATCCCTGACCCCAAATTGTCCAGGTCTGTGTGAAATCCAAATCCTGCTGCAGAGAATGAAGATACAGGACTCTGGAGAAGGCCACAGTTTGAGGATGGGGGAATTCCCACAGGACACAGCCTCCTCAGGAGGGACGCCACTTCTCCAGCTGTACTTCCCACAAACATTCAGGCACCCTGATGTCGGGCATCTGGTCAACCCAAACACCCAGCCAAGCTACTCCCATCTGATGCCAGGCATAGCTGAAGGGGGTCAGGGACAGGAAGGAAAGCAGTCCTCAAGCCCAGTCCACTTCTCACACCCAGGCTCACGTTGACACAGGCTGCTCACCTCTAACAAGCTGGACAGCTGATTTCTTGGGAGCTCAGGAGTCTGAAGGAAACTGAAAAGTTCAGAGCAGGCAGGCAAGACAAACTACCAATGAGGTCATTGAAGAGAGAAAAGAATTCCAGAGATCAATCATGGGGCCAATAAAAGCATCACTGAAGCCACTAAGTGAATAGCTCACTACCAGCATCCCTTTGCCCTAAGACCCCTGAGGGCAAAAACTGATGCCTACAGTGCTGACCCAAAGTCATGAAGACAAATGAATGTCCTGATGTCAGATCGCACTGTACACCATAGGGGGAGAAAGATTTCCACAAGTAACAGTTAACAGGAGAGTCAGTGGTGAGGCTTGAAAACTTCAGATATCAGGGTAACACACTCAACCCAAACAGTCCCATTCCCAGACACAGCACTAGGATCTACCACTGGACTCCACAGCCCTTCCCTGCCACAGAGATCAGCCTGACCCATCCCACATGTTTCAACTTCAATTTCAAGTGCAGACTTCAATTCTCCTCAGCCTCCAAAAGCACCCCACCTATAGTGCAGGCCCCCCAAAGGGCAAACCAAAAAAAGAACTCTCTTAAAGACAGACAGCTTCATTACTCTCCCGAGCAGAAGCTAACTACTAAGGATGCCTGTGAGAAAAGGACCTGTGGCCTTCACTAAATGACAAAATCAGACTCATTTACAATTATCCACATCCCACTTGAAGTAGTTTTTCTAATTTAAGTCTAAACGAACCCTCCTCACTCCTCAATATTTTTGTTTGATGTTTCCTTTCAGTAACAGATCCCATCACACACTTCTCATGAGGGCAGCTTGCCCTCTGAAATAAAAATTCCCTTTTCTTGCAGTTCACTGCCTTATGCCCCCCAGACATGTCCATTCGTTGGCTGAACAGCCTTGGGATCTGGGACTCAATCCCCTTCCCTCTAGTGCTCCTCCACCCTGGCCCCCAACTTCTCTTTGGCCCCCTGGTCCCCTTCTGTCTCCACCCAACCTCACCCACCATCCCCCAGATGAGACTTCCCCAGCCCAAACGACCTCACCCCTGGGCTTTCCTGTCCTTTGGCGTCCCTCTGTCTCCTCTCCGACCACAACACCTATTTGCCCCTTAATCCAGGCCAGCTGTCCCTGCTTGTTCTCAAAGTCTATCCCCATCAAGTCCACCGCTGCCTGTGGAAGTGTTCCCGTCCACTCCACCCTTCAAGCCTGAGCACAGTGGACCCTAAGCTCTTGACCTTTTCCCCAGGCAGCTCCTCCTCCTCAAAGCTCGTAATCAGCATGTTCTCCGTGGGGCTCTTGACGCTGCTCCCCTCCCGGCTCCAGTTAGCCGGCTAAGCGTTTTACAATCACCCACACAACAGATGTGCCACACTGTCCCTGCACCCCGCGACCTGGGTCACCACCGCCGCGCTCCTAGCCTGCTCCCGCAGCGTCCGGGAAGGGTAGGCTGTCCGGTGCCCCAGTCCACAGCCCCGGGCTGAATCCCACAGCCCCCGCTGCCTCTGGCTCGTGGGTCGGGGTGCCACGGGGTCCCGTGCTCGCCGCGCGTAAGGCCAGCCCAGGTCCGGGGGGCAGGCCGGACGGGGGCGCTCTGCGGGGCCGGATCGCCCCCTGCCCACTCTAACGGCGCTGCGGCCGGCGTGGGCCACAGACAAAGGCCGCGCGAGCCCGCGCCACGCAAGCACTCACTGCGCCGCGCCCACGCGCGCGATCCGGGACGCTGCAGAGCTGCGCAGTGGCCGCCGCAGCCGCGAGGCCAGACCCAAAGGAGGGTCGGGGCCGGCCCGAGCGTCGGAGGGCGGGGCGGCTGGAGGAAGCCCCGGCCCGGAAAGGCGGCGATGCTCCTAGAGCCCGGATTGGTCTCTAAGCGGCGGTTTGGGACCAGGGCCTGAGCTTGCCTGCGGGGACAGCCACGGAGCCTGGACCCGCCCTGAGCCCTGTCCACCCCGCGCGGGGAGACCTGACGCTGCGAGCAGGGGGCGTGGGGTCGACCGCTGCCCTTCCTCCAACCCGCTTCCACACTCCCAGGATCCAAAGTCCGTTTTCTGCGAGGGCAGAGGTGACCAGGCCCCGACCCCCATCTCCCGGCTGCTGGCGGCAGAGCAGGAGCTCAGATCCCCCTGTCCGACCCCAGGCCTGTTGTCCACTCGGCACTAGGCTGGTACTGTGGCCCGGAAAGGGTTAACCCGACTGCGAGGCATTAGGAGCTGCTCTATAAATACAGCGTTGTGGGCGCCCGAGCCAACCGCAGGGTAATTTCCACTGAGCTGGTTTCCCTCTTTTCCTTCCACCCACGGCCCCTTGGCCAACCGTGCCCCCAGCCGCACGCCAGGCTCTGGCCAGTCCAGGCTGCTGCTACAGCGGGAGCAGCTCTGACCCCTATGGCCTTGGGCTGTGTCTTCATGAGACCCCACTCCAGACTGGGAGGAAATGGGGGCATGACGCTGCCTTGGCCCGTCCCTCCCTGCACCTGTTCTAGGACCTGTTCATCAATTACAGAGAGGAACAGCCTCAGTGTGGCAGGCTTCCGTGGGCCAGGGTCTTTCCATGCTGGGCTTTTTTGGATCTTTACAACCTTTACAACAGCCTATCAGATGGATAATATTATTCCCGTTTTACAAATGAGAAAACTGAGGCTCAACATTGGTAATTCGCCAGGCCTACCACTATGCGGGGAGGGAGGTTTAGGAAGTCTGCATGAAATGTGGCTCACCACGTAGACCTTTACCATTTTTATCTCATTTCATCCTCACAACAACTCAGTGAAGAAAATGCTATTGTCATCCTCATCTTTACAAATAAAGACATGAAGACACGAAGAGATTAACTTGCTTGGGGATATCCAACGATGAAGTGGAAGAATCAGGATTTGCCTCCTTGAATTTAGAGCTGAACTGAAACATAACTCTGTGGTGTGTGTGTGTGTGTGTGTGTGTGTGTGTGTGTGTGTGTGTGTGTGTGTGTTCGTAGTGCATGGGTATGTGTACTTGTGAACATGTGAGTGCAACTGCGTGTTTGAGTCTATGCGTACATGCGTTTCTGAATATACATTTGATGGCAGCTGTGACTGTGTGACTGCTCCTAGGCATGGGAGCAGGGAGCGGGACATCAAGACCAGGCCATCTGGCCCAGTGTCCTGAGGTCATCAGCCTCCTCACCAATCCACATGGCTCCCCTGTCCTGTCAGGCCCAGTGTAGCCTGGGCCTGGCCTGTCAGTCTCAGGATGTGTAGCCCTCAACTAGCCCCACAAGCTGGGGAGAAGTGTCCTGAGAGAGGGATTCCTTGGCCGAAAGAGCCAGGAGCCCTGCTGCAGAACCCTTGAACTAATCTAGAAAAATTTCCTTTCCTTCCCTTGTCCAAAAGCCAGTTCTGGGCTTTGTGCCTGTTACAGTGACACCGGTATGGTCCCGGAAGACTGCTGTCTGGCAGGGGAGGCATAGGCTCAGTGGTGATGGGAACCGTACAGGGCAGCTGATAGTGGGGAGTGGGGCAGAGTTATGCTAAAAGTCAAAAGACAATTAGAGTACATTGTTCAGAAGACCGGGTTGGGAGGGAATGGAATGAGTATTGGCTGTCATCCCTGGAAGCAGTGGCTTGACAGGGTGCTGATCCCCCAGAAAGGGCAAACCACTGGGCCAGGGGAGAGACAGCTTATCTGCAGAGCAGGCTCAGCTGAAACTTGGATGCCCAACGCCAGACACAGACAGCTAGACTGACCATCACAGCCACATGGGAATCTCCTCAGTTAAAAAAAATACGTGTTCCATGCCTCGTTTAAAATACATCCTTCCACCTGACCAGGCGGTGGAGCAGTGGATAGAGTGTTGGACTGGGATGCAGAGAACCCAGGTTCGAGACCCCGAGGTCACCAAGGTTGAGCGCGGGCCCATCTGGCTTGAGCAAAAAGCTCGTCAGCTTGGACCCAAGGTCGCTGGCTCCAGCAAGGGGTCGCTCGGTCTGCTGAAGACCCACAGTCAAGGCACATGTGAGAAAGCAATCAATAAACAACTATGGTGTCGCAACGGCAACGAAAAACTAATGATTGATGCTTCTCACCTCTCTCTGTTCCTGTCTGTCTGTCCCTATCTATCCCTCTGTCTGACTCTCTCTCTTTGTTCCAGTGTTTAAAAAAAAAAAAAAAGATAAAATACATCCTTCCTCAGACTCCTTTGCAGCCAAAGGTGGTCACATGACCCGATGTGGCCCATGAGATGAGAATGCAGCTTTCTGGTTGGGGCTTTGGGGAAGGCTTACACTAGGGAAAAGAGCAGGGTGGTTCCTCGAAAAATTAAAAATAGAATTACCATAGGATTCAACGGTTCCACTTCTGGATGTGTACCTCCAAAAATTGAAGGCAGGGTCTTAAAGATATATGGTACACCCACATCCATATCAGCATTATTCACAATAGCCAGAAGGTGGGAGCAACTCAAGCATCTGCCAATGGATGAGTGGATTAACAAAACGTGGCATACACATACAATAGAGTATCAGCCTTAGAAAGGAAGGAAATTCTAGCACAGACTACAAAATGGATAAACCTTGGGGACATTGTGCTAAGTGAATTAAGTCAGTCATAAAAAGACAAGTACGCCTGACCAGGCGGTGGCACAGTGGATAGAGCGTTGGACCGGGATGCGGAAGACCCAGGTTCGAGACCCCGAGCTAGCCAGCTTGAGCGCCGGCTCATCTGGCTTGAGCAAAAAGCTTGTCAGCTTGGACCCAAGGTCACTGGCTCCAGCAAGGGGTTGCTCGGTCTGCTGAAGGCCCACAGTCAAGGCACATGTGAGAAAGTAATCAATGAACAACTAAGGTGTTGTGATGGCAACGAAAAACTAATGACTGATGCTTCTCACCTCTCTCCATTCCTGTCTGTCTGTCCCTATTTATCCCTCTCTCTGACTCTCTCTCTCTGTCCCTGTAAAAAAAAAAAAAAAAAAAAAAAGACAAGTACTGTGATTCCACTTATATGAGGTGTCTGGGGTAATCTCATGCATAGAGACAGAAGGTAGAATAGTGGTGGCCAGGGGATGGGGGAGAAGAGGAGGAAGAGAGTAAGTGCAGAGCTGCTGTTTCATGGGAACAGTGGGTTCATTTTTTAAGATGAAAAGTGTTCTGGAAATTGGTTGCATAATGATGTAAAAGTACTTAACACTACTGAATGTGCACTTATAAATGGTTAAAATAGCCCTGGCTGGTGGAGCATTGGACAGAGAGAGTCAACCCAGAGTCCCAAAGTTATTGGCTCGATCCCGGGGTCACCAACATGATCCTGGGGTCACTGGTTCGAGTCCCAGTCAGGGTACATGTGAGAAGCAATCAATGAGTGCACAACTAAGTGGAACAACAAGTTGATGCTTCTCTTTCTCTTTCTCTCTTTCTCTCCTTCCCCTGCTACTCTCTTTCTCTCTCAAGAAAAAAGGTTAAGATAGTAAATTTTTATGTGTTTATATTTTTTTATTGATTGATTCTAGAGAGAGGAGAAAGAAAGAGAGAAGAGGGGAAGCAGAAAGCATTACTTTATAGTAGTCGCTTTTTATATGTCCCCTGACTGGGCAAGACCCAGGCCTTGAACCTGCGACCTCAGCATTCCAGTTCTATGCTGTAGCCACTGCTTTTTATGTATATTTTAACAAAACTAATTTTCTTCTTTAAAAAAGGAGCAGGTTTAGCTGGCATGTGGAGCTGCCACCCCCACCCTTGGCCTGTCCCCCCAGTTACTGTTGCTCACTCAAGACTGACAAGGAAGGAATGATGACCTTTGACAGTCTTGTCCTTCCCGGGCTACCTGTAAGGAATGTCAGACCATTATTCTATTCTGGCAAAGGAATGGCAGATGTGGAGGTCTGACCCTCATTACTTTCCCCAGGACAGAAAGTGTGAATTCATGGTGAGATTCAACTTCCTTTTGCTGGCTCTGGCATATCAAAGGACAAGTGTCCCCCTCATTGAGTGAATACTTTGCAATCAAGCAAACGGGGCTCCAGAGCCCAGCATTGGAGTGGGGCTCTGAAGACGTGTGGGCTGTCTGGAACAGCTAGGCAGCCATCTTTCAGAAGGCAGCTCCCAGGACCAGCATGCCTGGCCTGCGGATGATACTCAAAATCTATTTGTTTCCATAAGAAAAAAAATGGATTCTTTACAGTGCTGGGGGGTTAAGGCCCTATGTGGACATTTTTTTTTCGAGGATTTCTGTAACACCAATATCTTGGCATTAGCCTCCCTAGCTCAGGCTGGTCGCTGCACACTACCTGTTAAGGTGTTTACATTTTCAGGTCTCAAGTCCTTGACATCTTGGCAGAGCCCACCCCCACCCTGCCCTGTACTGTCTCAGGCAATTGCGAATCTTCCCAATGACCAGACCCAGTATAAGGTTGACCATGGTACATAGGGACGGCTGAAAGTTCCTGCTTTTTAGTTTCTTATTCCCAGTGCTTGAGTGTGGAATAGACTTCAGGTGTCCAGATCCAAAAACACATGTAGCTGGAAGCCTCTGGCTGGCAATATAACAGGAGCAGCCTTCTATAAGGGAAAGGCCTCCAGAGGCTCACTGGGGAACCCCTTACCATCTCTGAGTCTGCATCCTGCTGCTGGAGGGTAAGGATGGTGCTCCCAACAGGATGGTTGGGATGGAGTTAAAAAGAAAACAACAGACTCTCCAAGGAAACCCTTGCATTTCAAAACAAGGTTTTAGGAGCAGCAATGACTTCACCCACTCAGGGAAATGTGTGACCACCTCTGAGAAATTACCTCAGTCACCAAGCAATTCTCCAGTCAGCCCTTCAAACTGTCTGGGGGTTAGCATTGCTGTTGAAACATGACCCCTCCCCACCCTTCTGTAAATATTCACACAGGCCAGCTCCTCTCACCTCAGGGGAAAGGAGTGCGCTAAAACTGGCCCAGTTCGCTTATGTCCCCAAGTCTTTGGGCACACGTGCCAGCCTCAACCCTGGACTGTCCTGACTTGTGCTGCCCAGTGTTCTCTGCCTGTCCTGTGTCATGTCTCCCCAGGTGTTTTGAGAGCTCTCTCAGGAGAGAAACCCTGGCTTATTCTCCTCCGGGTTCCCCACTTCCACTCTCTCACCACCACCCCCGTCCTTCATCCCTCCCGTGCTGAGAAAACTTGAACTTAAAAACTTGAACTCAGGAGTGAATGCCTTAACCCTGTATGGCAGGAGCAAGTTGCAGACAGGACAGTAAGCTAGAAACCAGGATGTCCCAGCCTGCCAAGTGGCCATAAGGCCAAGGGAAATGGGTCAGCTGTTCTGGGCCTCTGGCTCCTCTTACTCTAAGAGTTATCCCCCCAACTCCCTCCCCTGTCTCCTCTCTATCCAGCTGAGCCACCAGTTCTTTCTCACTAAGCACAGTGGAAGGACTTCCCCCTCTACCCTGTAGCAAGCAGGACTAATAAAACAGTTGACACCATGGACAAGAAGCCTGCAAAGACAGAAAGGGACTAACAAGTAGCCTCCAAATTCCCTGCACCTTTTTTTATAATTTAAAAAAATGTAAATTACAGCTGTTATACAATATTATATTCGTTTCTGGTGTACAGCACAGTGAATTGACATTTATATAACTTACAAAGTGGTAAGTCTAGTACCCATAGACACCATACACAGTTAATACAATCATTTTTATTAATTTTAATGGGGTGACATTAATAAATCAGGGTACATATGTTCAAAGAAAACATCTCCACATTATCTTATCATTCAATTGTGCTGCATACCCATCACCCAAAGTCAAATTGTCCTCTGTCACCTTCTATCTGGTTTTCCCTGTGTCCCTCCTCTCCTCCCTCTTCTACCCTCTCTTCCCTCCCCCCACCCCATAACCACCACACTCTTGTACATGTCTCATAGTCTCACTTTTATGTCCCACCTATGTATGAAATCGTGCTGTTCTCAGTTTTTTTTCTGTTTTACTTATTTCACTCCGTATAATGTTACCAAGGTCCATCCATTTTGTTGTAAATGATCCGATGTCATCATTTCTCATGGCTGAGTAGTATTCCATAGTATATATGTGCCAAAGCTTTTAATGCACTCGTCCTCTGACGGACACTTGGGCTGTTTCCAGAACTTCGCTATTGTGAACAATGCTGCCACGAACATGGGGGCGCATTTCTTCTTTTCAAACAGTGCTATGGTGTTCTTAGGGTATATTCCTAAAAGTGGGATAGCTGGGTCAAAGGCAGTTCGATTTTTAATTTTCTGAGGAATCTCCAAACTGTTTTCCACAGTGGCTGCACCAGTCTGCATTCCCACCAGCAGTGCAGAAGGGTTCCCTTTTCTCCACATCCTCGCCAGCACTTATTCTGTGTTGTTTTGCTGATGAGTGCCATTCTGACTGGTGTGAGGTGATATCTCATTGTGGTTTTAATTTGCATTTCTCTAATGATTAGTGATGTTGAGCATTTTTTCATATGCCTATTGGCCATCTGTATGTCCTCTTTGGAGAAATTTCTATTCATTTCTTTTGCCCATTTTTTGATTGGGTTGTTTGTCTTCCTGGTGTTGAGTTTTATAAGTTCTTTATAAATTTTAGTTATTAACCCCTTATCAGATGTGCTGTTGAATATGTTCTCCCATTGTGTGGTCTGTCTTTTTATTCTGTTCCTATTGTCTTTAGCTGTGCAAAAACTTTTTAGTTTGATATAATCCCATTTGTTTATCTTGCCTTTTATTTCAGTTGCCCGTGGAGATAAATCGGCAAATATACTGCTGCTACAGATGTCGGAGAGCTTGCTGCCTACGTTTTCTTCTAAGATGCTTATGGTTTCACGGCTTACATTTAAGTCTTTTATCCATTTTGAGTTTGTTTTTGTGAATGGTGTAAATTGATGGTCTAGTTTCATTTTTTTGCAGGTAGATGTCCAATTTTCCCAACACCATTTGTTAAAGAGGCTGTCTTTACTCCATTGTATGTTCTTTCCTCCTTTGTCAAATATCAGTTGTCCATAAAGCTGTGGGTTTATTTGTGGGTCCTCTGTTCTGTTCCATTGATCTATGTGCCTGTTCTTATGCCAGTACCAGGCTGTCTTGAGTATAATGGCCTTATAGTAAACCTTGATATCTGGAAGAGTGATACCTCCTGCTTTATTTTTTCTTTTTAAGATTGCTGAGGCTATTCGTGTTCTTTTTTGGTTCCATATAAATTTTTGGAATATGTGTTCTATATCTTTGAAGTATGTCATTGGTATTTTAATTGGTATTGCATTGAATTTATAAATTGCTTTGGGTAATATAGACATTTTAATGATGTTTATTCTTCCTAGCCATGAGCACGGTATATGCTTCCACTTGTTTGTATCTTCCTTGATTTCTTTTATCAATGTTCTATAATTTTCCGAGTACAAGTCCTTAACCTCCTTGGTTAAATTTACTCCTAGGTACTTTATTTTTTTGGCTGCAATAGTGAAGGGGATTGTTTTCTTAATTTCTTTTGCTGATATTTCATTGTTTGTGTATAGAAATGCCTCTGATTTCTGAGTATTGATTTTATATCCTGCCACCTTGCTGAATTCATTTATAAGGTCCAGTAGTTTTTTGACTGAGACTTTAGGGTTTTCAATATACTATATCATATCATCTGCAAATAGTGACAGTTTTACTTCTTCTTTTCCAATTTGGATGCCTTTTATTTCTTCTTCTTGTCTGATTGCTGTAGCTAGGACTTCCAGAACTATGTTGAATAAGAATGGTGAAAGTGGGCAACCCTGCCTGGTTCCTGATCTTAGGGGGATTGCTTTTAATCTTTGTCCATTTAGTATGATGTTTGCTGTGGGTTTATCGTAGATGGCCTTTATCATGTTAAGGAATGATCCCTGTATTCCCACTTTACTGAGAGTTTTGAGCATGAATGGGTGCTGGATTTTATCAAATGCCTTTTCTGCATCTATTGAAATTATCATGTGATTTTTTTCCTTCCTTTTGTTTATGTGATGAATCACATTGATTGATTTGCGAATATTGAATCAGCCTTGCCTCTCCAGAATAAATCCCACTTGATCGTGGTGTATGATTTTTTTCATATATTGCTGGATCCAGTTGGCTAATATTTTGTTGAGAATTTTAGGGTCTAAATTCATCAGGGATATAGGCCTATAATTTTCTTTCTTTGTGTTGTCTTTGCCCGGTTTTGGGATCAGAATTATGCTCGCCTCATAAAAGGAGTTTGGAAGTCTTTCTTCCTCTTGAATTGTTTGAAATAGCTTGAGAAGGATAGGAGTTAGTTCTTCTTTGAATTTTTGATAGAATTCACTTGTGAAGCCATCAGGCCCAGGACTTTTCTTTTTTGGGAGTTTTTTGATAACTGTTTCTATCTCATATGTTGTAATTGGTCTGTTTAGGTGTTCTGATTCTTACAGATGTTCTTATTGTCTTTATCTGTGCAAAAACTTTTTAGTTTGATATAGTTCCATTTGTTTATTCTGCCTTTTATTTCATTTGCCCCTGGAGATAAATAGGCAAATATATTGCTGCGACAAATGTTGGAGAGCTTGAAGCCTATGTTTTCTTCTAAGATGCTTATGGTTTCACGGCTTACATTTAAGTCTTTTATCCATTTTGAGTTTGTTTTTGTGAGTGGTATAAGTTGATGGTCTAGTTTCATTTATTTGCATGTAGATGTCCAATTTTCCCAACACTATTTTTTAAAGAGACTGTCTTTACTCCATTGTATGTTCTTTCCTCCTTTGTCAAATATCAGCTGTCCATAAAGGTGTGGGTTTATTTCTGGGTTCTCTGTTCTGTTCCATTGAACTATGTGCCTGTTCTTATGCCAGTACCAGGCTGTCTTGAGTACAATGACCTTGTAGTAAACCTTGATATCCAGAAGAGTAATACCTCCTGATTTATTTTTTTCTTTTTAAGATTGCTGAGACTATTCGTGTTCTTTTTTGGTTCCATATAAATTTTTGGAATATGTGTTCTATATCTTTGAAGTATGTCATTGGAATTTTAATTGGTATTACATTGAATTTATAAATTGCTTTGTGTAACATAGACATTTTAATGATGTTTATTCTTCCTAACAATGAGCACAGTATATGCTTTCACTTGTTTGTATCTTCCTTGATTTCTTTTATCACTGTTTTATAATTTTCCGAGTGCAAGTCCTTAATCTCCTTAATCAAAAAAGGTACTTTATTTTTTTGGTTGCAATAGAGAAGGGGATTGTTTCCTTAATTTCTTTTGCTGACAGTTCATTGTTGGTATATAAAAATGCCTTTTATTTATGAGTATTAATTTTATAAACTGCCACCTTGCTGAATTCATTTATCAGGTCCAGTAGTTTTTTGACTGAGACTTTAAGGTTTTCTATATACAATATCATATCATCTACAAATAATGACAGTTTTACTTCTTCTTTTCCAATTTGGATGCCTTTTATTTCTTCTTCTTGTCTGATTGCTGTAGCTAGGACTTCCAGAACTATGTTGAATAAAAGTGGTGAAAGGGGGCACCCCTCCCTGGTTCCAGATCTTAAGGGGATTGCTTTTAATTTTTGCCGATTTAATATGATGTTGTGTGGGTTTGTCGTAGATGGCCTTTATCATGTTAAGGAATGTTCCCTGTATTCCCACTTTACTGAGAGTTTTGAGCATGAATGGGTGCTGGATTTTATCAAATGCCTTTTCTGCATCTATTGAAATTATCATGTGATTTTTGTCCTTCCTTTTGTTTATGTGATGAATCACATTGATTGATTTGTGAATATTGAACCAGCCTTGCCTCTCCAGAATAAATCCCACTTGATCATGGTATATGATTTTTTTCATATATTGCTGGATGCGGTTGGCTAATAATTTGTTGAGAATTTTAGCGTCTATATTCATCAGGAATATTGGCCTATAATTTTCTTTCTTTGTGTTGTCTTTGCCCAGTTTTGGGATCAGAATTATGCTCGCTTCATAAAAGGAGTTTGGAAGTCTTTCTTCCTCTTGAATTTTTTGAAATATCTTAAGGGGGATAGGAGTTAGTTCTTTGAATTTTTGGTAGAATTCACTTGTGAAGCCATCAGGCCCAGGACTTTTCTTTTTTGGGAGTTTTTTGATAACTGTTTCTATCTCATTTGTTGTAATTGGTCTGTTTAGGTGTTCTGATTCTTCCAGATTAATTTTTAGAAGATTATATGATTGAAGAAATTTTACCATTTCACCTAGATTGTCTAATATTCTGGCATAGAGTTCTTCATAGTATTTTCTTACAATACTTTGTATTTCTGTTGTGTCAGTTGTTATTTCTCCACTCTCATTTCTAATTTTATTTATTCGAGTCCTCTCTCTTTTTTACTTGGTGAGTCTAGTTAAAGGTTCATCAATCTTGTTTACCTTTTCAAAGAACGAACCTCTGGTTTCATTGATTATCTGTATTGTTTCCTTAGCCTCTATGTCATTTATTTCTGCTCTGATCTTTATTATTTCCTTCCTTCTACTGGCCCTGGGCTTTATTTGCTGTTGTTTTTCTAGTTCTTTTAGATGCAGGGTCAGGTTGCTTATTTGAGCTTTTTCTAGCTTCTTATGGTATGCCTGTAGTGCAATGAACTTCCCTCTAAGAACTGCTTTTGCTGTGTCCCATAAATTTTGAGTTGATGTATGCTCATTTTCATTGGTTTCTAGAAACTTTTTTATTTCTTCTTTGATCTCATTGTTAATCCATTCATTATTGAATATCATGCTATTTAGTTTCCAAGTGTTTGAGTATTTTTCAGTTTTTCTTTTGTGGTTAATTTCTAGTTTCATGGCATTGTGATCAGAGAAAATGCTAGATATGATTTCAGTCTTCTTAAATTTATTGAGACCATTTTTGTGTCCTAACATGTGGTCTATCCTAGAGCATGTACCATGAGCGCTTGAGAAGAATGTATATTATAGTGCTTTAGGGTGAAAAGTTCTGAAGATATCTATTAAATCAAGTTGATCTTGTGTATCCTTTAAGTCTGCTGTTTCTTTATTAATTTTCTTTCTTGAAGATCTATGCAGTGATATTAGTAGGGTATTGAAATCCCCTACTATTATAGTATTGCTGTTAATCTCACCCTTTATATCCATCAAAGTCTGCTTTATGTATGTTGGGGCTCCTATATTTGGTGCATAGATATTTATAATAGTTATATCTTCCTGTTGAATTGTTCCCTTTATCATTATGTAGTGTCCTTCTTTATCTCTTACTACAGCCTTTGTTTTAAAGTGCATTTTGTCAGATATAAGTATTGCTACCCCAGCTTTTTTTTCATTTCCATTTGCATGAAATATTTTTTCCATCCTTTTACCTTCAGTCTATGTGCATCTTTTGTTTTAAGGTGTGTCTCTTGTAGACAGCATATGTATGGGTCCTGTTTCTTTATCCACGCAGCTACCCTATGTCTTTTGACTGGATCATTTAATCCATTTACATTTAAGGTTATTATTGATATGTAGTTGTTTACTGCCATTTTATTCTTTAAAGTTCTATTCTTCTTTTGCTCTATTCTTTCCTCCCTTTTAACTGTTCACAACAGGTCCCTTAGTATCTCTTGCAGAATTGGTTTGGTTTTAATAAATTCCTTTAGGCTTTTCTTGTCTGGGAAGCTCTTTATTTCTCCTTCAATTTTAAACGTTAGCTTTGCTGGATTGAGTAGTCTTGGTTGTAGGTTCTTGTTCTGCATTACTTTGAAAATATCTTGCCATTCCCTTCTGGCCTCAAGTGTTTCTGTTGAGAAATCCAATGTCATCCTTATGAGGGCTCCTTTGTAGGTGATAGCCTTTCTTTCTCTAGCAGCTTTTAAAATTTTCTCTTCATCACTTAGCTTTGGTATTTAAACTATGATGTGTCTTTGTGTAGATTTCTTTGGGTTTCTCTTTAATGGAGTTCTCCATGCTTCTTGAACGTGTGAAATGTTTTCCAGCCTTAATTTAGGGAAGTTTTCTGTTATGATTTGATTGAACAAAGTTTCTATTTCTTGTTCTCTCTCCTATTCTTCAGGAACCCCTATGATGAGAATGTTGTTTCTCTTCATGTTGTCACAGAGCTCCCTTAGAGTTTCCTCACATTTTTTGAGTCTCTTTTCTTTTTTCTGCTCTGCTTCTGTGCCTTTGTTTATTTTTCCTCTAAGTCACTGATTCGACCCTCAGCATCATCCATCCTGCTTTTAATTCCTTCTATTGTGGTCTTCAATTTGATACTGTATTTGCCATTTCTGTCTGATTCTTTTTTATTATTTCAATTTTCTTTTTTATACTTGTTATCTCTTTATTTAGGTGTTCATAATGACTATTTATAGTTGCTCTAATTTCTTTAAACTTCCTAACTATCATTATTTTAAATTCTGCATCTGGTAATTTGGTTATATTTAGTTTATTCAGGTCCTTCTCTGGGGATTTCTCTTCATTCATTTGGGTTGCATTTCTCTGCCTGCCCATTTTGTCTGTGTATAAGAAGGTTGTGGCCACTGGAGTCCATTGGGTGTTGCTTTTGTGTTCTCTAGGTGTGGTCTGTCTACAGGCCTGCCACCCCCTCTGCCGCTGCCTAGGGCAGTTGGGTATGGGCGTTGCCAGCGCCGGCCCACTGCAGCTGTTGCTGTGATTTCCGCTTCTTCTCCGCGGGGGGTACTGAGTTCTGGTGCCTGGCTCTACAAGCCTCATCCTGCAAGGCCTTCACCTTGCCCCCACAGGTTGGGTTGCGCACTGCACTCAAGCCACAAGCCTCAGCACCAAGGGTAGAGGTGAGCACCTTTGCTCAGCTACAGACCCAGCCTGTTCTGGGGCTTCCGCCTAGCCCCTGCGGTCAGAGCCTGCTCTCCACGGTTTCTCGGGTTGGACGTGGCTGCTGACGTGCACTCAGCTGTTAGCCTCCGCCCCTCTGGAGCTTTAGCCCCGCCCCCAAGGCCAGGGCCCGCCTGCGCAGGATCGCAAACTGTGCTTTCTCCGGTGGGCGCGGCTGCTGGCGTGCGCTCAGCCGCAAGCCTCTGCCAGTCCCTGGTCCTAGCTGTGCCCCCGCGGTCAGGGCCGGCTTGTGCAGGGTCCAGGGTCGCAGATCATATCTCTGTCCATTCCTGGCCTCCCGCTTTTCCCCCCGCAGTTGGGGCTGCAGGCGGGCCTGCAGCTGCTGGACCACTTTCACGCATCCCCTCCACCCCTCCTGGACTAGACAGAACTCACACCGGCTGGTCCTCCGCTGCTGCTGACAGACCTGCTTGTCTGCGTCCTGCTGCCACTGTCCCTCCAGCAAGCCCTCAGCAGTGTGGGTGGGTGCACTGCAGCTCAGACCCTAACACTCCATACTGTAGTCCTGGAAGCTCCCTCCATCTATGCAGCTCTGCTCTAAGTGCTGTGGGAGAGCTTGTTTGGCTGGTGTCCTGTCTCCCTTTGCTGGTATTGCTAGTTCCATGGGAAATATTTATTTTTGATTAGGGAAGTGATTTACCCCAGAGGTTAGGGTGGCTGTCCCTCAGAGTGTTTCTCCCTGTGCCTTCCAGTCCACACTCCCTTCCCTCTGCTCTGGTCCTCTCCTCTGTCCCTGTTCTCCAGAGCCCCGGGTTAGTGGTTGTGAGAGAGGTTTTCTGCACTATCCCTTTAAGAAGAATCTTGGGTCTGAGAAAACTGTCTTTCTCACAAACAGTATCCTCACTTGTTTCACAGCTCAATACTGTCCAAACGCCTCTTCTAGGCTCTGGGGCTGCAGGCTGGGGCTTTGTTCCTGGGACTCAGGTCCCTCCCTCTCCGCCAAACTCTCCTCCCACCACGCCGGTCTCTCTGGGCTGCCATTTGCTCCCAGGAGCTGGGCAGCCCTCTTTGCGTTTTCGCTTTTCCTACCAGTCTCAATGTGGATTCTTCGGTGTTCCTTGGTTGAAGAGTTCACTTAGTTTAGTTCCAAGTTGGTTTATTCAAATGATGGTTCTTAAAATTGAGTTATAATCCACTTTGGTTCTGGGAGTTGGAAGTTGGTATGTCTGCCTACTCCATCGTCTTCTTGACGTCTCACTCAGTTAATACAATCTTATTGACTACATTCTCAATGCTGTACTTTACATCCCATGACTATTTTTATAACTTGCAATTTGCGTTTCTTAATTCCTTCACTTTCTTCAGCCCCCTCCCATCTGGCAACTGTCAATTTGTTTTTTGTATCTATGAGTTTATTTCTGTTTTATTTGTTCATTTATTTTGTTCTTTAGATTCCACATGTAGGTTAAATCATATGGTATTTGTTTTTCTCTGTCTGACTCATTTCACTTAGCATAATAACCTCTAAGTACATTCATGTAGTCAAAAATGGAAAGGTTTCATTCCTTTTTATGGCTGAGTAATAATGGTCAATTAATCTATGACAAAGAAGGCAAGACTATAAATGGGGTAAAGACAGTCTCTTCGATAAATGGTATCAGAAAAACTAGACAGATATATGCTAAAGAATGAAACTGGACCACCTTCTTAGTCCATACACAAGAGTAAACTCAAAATGGGTTAAAGACTTAAATGTAACACTTGAAACCGTAAAACTCCTAGAAGAAAACATAAGCAGTAAACTCTGTAACATTGCTCTTAGCAATATATATATATACATACATACACACACACACACACACACACACACATTTTTATATATATCCTCAGGCAAGGGAAACCAAAAAAATAAACAAACAAGACTGCATCAAACTAAAAAGTTTTTACATAGCTAAGAAAACCGTCAACAACCTACCAAATAGGAGAAGGTATTCACCAATGATACAACCTATGAGGGGTTAAAATTCAAACTATATCAGGACCTCATACAACTTAACACCAAAACAAAAACAAAAAAGAAAACAATTCAGTTAAAAAATGGGCAGAGGGCCCTGTATGGATAGCTAGGTTGGTTAGAGCATCATCTCAAAGCACAAGGTCATTGCCAGTTGGATCCCGGTTAGAGCACATACAGGAACAGGTCAATGGTCTTGTCTCTCTCTTTCTCTCTCCCTTCCTGTTTCGCTGAAGTCAATAAATTTAAAAAATTTTTAATGGGCAGAGGACTGAATAGACACTTTTCCCGCTTCTTTTAAGTTCTCCCCAAGTTTAACACAGGTACTTGTTACCCTTCACCCCCCCCCCCACTGGTGATAACTGGAAATACAGCTGAGGAGGGCTTCCATACTCATTCTACTCTGGGTCTATGCTGACGCTCCTCAATACCAGTATTGGAGTTGGAGGAGAAAGTGGGGGTGAGGTAGGAGGTAGCAGTGTAGGCTGGGTCTGTGGAGGTCAGGGAAAGGTGCCCAGAGGAGGTGGGCTAGTAGTTGAGATAGAAGGAATTTGACAAGTGAACAACCGCAGGGTCCGGCCGAGTTCTGGCACTCCTCTAAGATAGTACACACTTGAAAAGACCTCGATCTGATTGCTCTGGTAAATGCACCTCGTGGGGCTGAGACCAGGAAAGGGGTCAGATGGCGGAGGCAGAAGGAGAAAGTGATCCTTGAGAAGGCCAGAGCTGGGAGGGGAGGTAGAATGTTGGGGCCCAAGGGCTCTGCCAGCTCCCCTGGTGCTGTGCATGAAGGATGGTCTCCTGTTGAGGCTGGCTCTCTTTTCACCCACTCAAGGACATCATTCCAGCCATTCTCCCCCTCTCCTATATCATACAACTTTTCACTCTCTCCCCCGATCCATTTGATCTCTTTCTTGAAACATTTTCTGCTTCTAGAATTCCCCTCTTCCTTTTCTTCTCACCATTGCTTCTGGAATTGCAAAATGGAATAATCATTTTGGAAAAATGGTAGTTTATTTAGAAGTTAAACATAGATCTATCCTCTGCCCCAACAGTTCCGCTCCTAGAGAAATAAAAACATATGTCCACCAATGCCTTAGGTAAGACTGCTCATTGCGATCTTGTTTTTGTTTTGTTTTGTTTTGTTTTTTACAGGAACAGAGAGAGAGTCAGAGAGAGGGATAGACAGGGACAGACAGACAGGAATGGAGAGATGGGAAGCATCAATCATCAGTTTTTCGTTGGGACACCCTAGTTGTTCATTGACTGCTTTCTCATATGTGCCTTGACCGCAGGCCTTCAGCAGACCAAGCAACCCCTTCCTCGAGCCAGAGACCTTGGGTCCAAGCTGGTGAACTTTGCTCAAACCAGATAAGCCCGTGCTCAGGCTGGTGACCTCGGGGTCTCGAACCTGGGTCCTGCGCATCCCAGTCTGACGCTCTATCCACTGCACCATTGCCTGGTCAGGCTGCTCATTGTGGTTTTATTCATCCTTAGTCCCAAACTGAAGTAACCCAGATGACCATCAACAGGCAGAGTAATCAAAAAGACCAAACTACAGGTATCAGTGACAATGTGGAAAATAAAAATCTCAAAAACAGTTTGCAATGGGAAGAAACCAGACACATAAAAGTATCCTCTTGTAATTTCATTTACATGAAATTCTAGAATGGACAAGATTGTAGACTGAGAAAAATTAAAATAGTACAGTAGTTGCTTCTGGAGTTGGGGGCCAGGAGAGAGGCTGTGAAGGACTTTCTGAGGTAACAGAAATATCCAGCAAAACTGACCTTTGATTTTCACTTAATGTAACTTACACCTCAATAAAATAACAGCTCTGCTTGCTGAAGGGGCACCCCCACTTAGAATCACAGACAAGCTGGAGAGGAAGCTATATCCCCACCACTCTTCAACTCAGGCAATAATAATATCAAATAAAACATGAAAAATGAGATTAAGCCTTGGAAAAAGAAGGAAAAGATGCATTATCCTCAAGTGACAGAGGTGATCATGAGCATAGAAAACTCAACAGATGGTCAGACAATTTTTTAGAATTAGTAAGACCTGTTGCAATATTAACAAAATTTAAAAATAATAGCGTTCTTCTACATGGGCTTTTATCAACTAAAAAAATGTAATATAAACTCAGATACTTGATAGCAACAAAAAAGCCTACTAACACATAGAAATTAACCTATCAAAGAAACTTCAAGAAAAATTCTAGTAAAAGACAAAAATGAAGACCAGAATATATGGAGAGAGATACCATGGGGAAGATGAAAAATTTTAACATCACAAAAATAAAAACTATTTTTCAAATTAATTGATAATAATCTATTCTATTTAGAATTTATATCAGAAAGTTTAGAAACTTAAATCAATTTTGAAATTTCCAAGAAAGACTAGAAGTTCACAGATGATTTAGACAACTTTGAAGAAAAACAAAGAATATTTTTAGTACATATTAATGCATTCTACAAACCATAGCTCTAAACTGATAGTCAGAAAATAGTCATGGAAATGTAAAATACAGCTTACAAAATATAGTTAATAATACTGTAGTAACTATGTAAGCTCCAGGTGGGTACTTAAACATTGGGGGACCACTTTGTAAAGTATATGATTGTCTAACCTCTATGTTGTACCTCTGAAACTAATATAAAATAATATTAAATATAAACTGTAATTTAAAAAACCCTATCATACTGAAAACACCAGAACTGGAACTGGAACAGAAACAAATAGGTCAACAATAAAATAAACAAATGTCATGAATTTAAAATATGACAAAGATGGAATCAAAAATCAGTGGAGAAATAATGAATTTGTAGGTGATACAAATTCATTGAACATTGGCTTATTTTTAAGGATTAAAAGAAAATATCTCTACTTCACATCTTTAAAAAAATAAATGAAATCCAGTTTTATTTAAAAACCTAAATGTAGAAAGTATAATGTGAAAGGTAACAGAAGAAAGTATATGGCCACATTTTGTGACCTTGAAATGGGAAATGATTTTTTTATTTTTCCAGGGACAGAGAGAGTCAGAGAGAGGGATAAATAGGGACAGACAGACAGGAATGAAGAGAGGTGAGAAGCATCAATCATTAGTTTTTCGTTGCCATTGCGACACCATAGTTGTTTATTGATTGCTTTCTCACATGTGCCTTGACTGTGGGCCTTCAGCAGACTGAGCAACCCCTTGCTGGAGCCAGTGACCTTGGGTCCAAGCTGGCGAGCTTTTGCTCAAGCTAGATGGGCCCCGCACTCAAGCTGGCGAACTCGGTCTGGAACCTGGGTCTTTCGCATCCCAGTCCAATGCTCTATCCACTGCGCCACCGCCTGGTCAGGCTGGGAAATGATTTTTTAAACAAGACCCTCAATGCAGAAAAAATTTTAATCTAGAAAAAATAGTGACTTGATCTACATCAACATAAAGGATTTCTATTTGGTGAAGGACACTATAGATAAAATTAACAGATGAGTGGTGGAGAGAAGATATTTTTCAGCATTTAAAACTAATGAAGGAGCAGTCTTTTCTGGACCTTACTAGGAACTCTAACCAGCAAGAGGAACCACAATAAAAATGGACAGATTATGTGAGATAACCATTAGTTCCATTCACCAAATATCTCTGGTTTTCTTCCTTGACACATAATAGGATTATACTTTCTTGTCTCCTTGGCATTAGGTAGAGATATGTAACTTGTTAAGTCAATGGGATTTCAGGGAAAGTGACTCCTCTGAGGAGTTTAAAAGTCATCATGCAGTTTACCACATTTTTATTCCCTTTGGTGTGGTGACAGCAATGTTATAGAGATGGTGGCTGCTCCGTAAGACTGGATCTTGGGGTGGGTGTGATAAAATGGAGACCCTGCTGACTTTGCGGTGACCTGGAATTACTCCTTTGTGGTTTTCAGCCATGAAGATTTTATGGTTATCTGTTACCATAATTTAGTTTATTTTGACTGATATAGAAGTGAGGGTCCTACACCTAAAATATGGAACAATGGCTTAGGAACCAGTCACCAGATGGCAAGAAAACTGTGAGCCCACGTTGGAAGGAGAGCGATTCATGTTATTTTGTGGCAAAATATTGGATAAAATTGTCGCCTACAATAACTTGGAAGGTTGATCTTATGCCGAATAAACTTTTACCCCTGGGGGAAAGGAAGATAGTAGTAAATATTAGTTTCTGTTTATTGCATTTGAAATAAGCTCGGAAAATAATTGGCATATTTCCAAGCAGAAATGGAAGAAAATTGAGAGGGACCAGAAAATTGGGGTTTGGAAGAGTTGGAAGTAAAAGAAAAATGAGAAGGACTAAGAAGGACAAAGGCCAATTTAAATTCCAGCCTTTGGACAGGACCAAGTCAAATGTATTGCCATTTTATCCATTGATAAAAACAAAACAAAACAAAAATACTTTAAATGGATGAAGATTTCTTCAAGCAAGGGCCCAATAAAAGGTAAGTTATTCAGTAACTTCTTTTAGTTTGACAAAATAGCTTTGGGAAAGAGGTGAAATGTGCAGCTCTTCCAAAAAGGCCTGTTAAACTCAACACTCTACCTGCAATTAGGTGAAAGGGAAGGAGCAGGAAAATGGGATGAGAAAGAAATGCAGCAAATCCAAGAAGAACTCTAGGAAATAACTTTGGATGAGGACTGAGTGGGATCAAATGAATAGGAAGGTAACTAAGTTTAAAGAACGTTATATTTCCAAAGAAAATAGGAGTGTGAACTTTAAAAAGTTGTAACCCTTTGAACCTCATTAAAATTACTCTAGCCCAGTGATGGGCAATCTTTTGAGCTTGGTATGTCAAAATTCGCCAAAAAACCTAGCATAACTCGGGTGGTATGTCACTTCGAGAAAAACGGCCTAATCGGAAGTCCCAGAACTAGACGCTCTGTGCTGGAGTTCTGTTGTTTTGGCCTACAGACCTCCGGCACAGAGTGTCTACACTACAGCAAATGTTTTATCCTCAGCTACTGCACCTGGCCGTGCAGGAGCCGAGGATGAAACGTCCTTCTTGGCATGCGGCCCCATACTTCTCTGGTATGCAGCCGCGTGTCATTGAAAATGGCTACATGTGTCAGTGCTGACACGCTTGTCATAGGTTCACCATCAGGGCTCTAGCCTGACCTGTGGTGGCAGAGTGGTTAAAGCATTGACTGGAATGCTGAAGCTGCCTGTTCTAAACCCCGGGCTTGCCTGGTCAAGGCACCTATGGGAGTTGATGCTTCCTGTTCTTCCCCCCTTCCCTATATCTCTATCTTCCTCTCTAAAATGAATAAATCAAATATTTAAAATAAATAAATAAAATAACTCTAAGAACTCCAACCACCCATGAGCAGGAAATGTGCAGATGTCTATGCCAGATAAGGCCAAAGAGAAGAAAATCTTCCAGAAGGTATAGCTGGGTGTTATGAAGAACAAAAGAAAAAAGATAGCAGAGAGTCAGAGCCAAAACATGGAACATACTCATGCCAGGGATAAAAGGTGGGAATGAGTGTGTGGAACATGCAGGAAACCAGAATATGTCTCCCCGAGATTTGCCATGTTGGCATAAGAATTATTTTGAGCTGAAGGCACTCGAGAAGAAGTAAATATGAGAGAACCTTCCAGTCCTCCTCCTGTTTGCCTAAAAGCAGGACATAAATTTTCAAAGGTGTCACTCCTCTTTCTCTATCAGGAAGAATAAAAGTTAATTACTAGACACAACTTTAGACCCTGTCAGCCTGAAATCACCAGAGGAATCTACACGACAAACTTCACAAACTAGCCGCTATCTACTGTTGGGTTCCCGTGTGTTTACCTCCCCACAGTTTGCCACCTGTGGAAGCCTGAAAAAATGCTTTCTTTTGTCCTGTCCTTTCTCTACAAAATTATTGTTGTTTGTTAAAGATGCTCAGAAGTTCTGAGCTACCATTTAGAATCACTCTCCCCTGAGTTCCTTCGTGGATATCTGAATACACATGCTAATAATTTTCTGTTGGTTTTTCTCTTGTTATCTGTCTTTTGTCACAGGGGCCACAGCAGAGAACCTAGAAGGATAGAAGAAAAAGTTTTTCTTCCCTATAAATGTTTAGACAACTCCCTTGGGTAGGAAGGGCGTGTATTTCTTTTATGAAGAGAAAAAAAAAAAACCCAAATGGGAATAGTTGTCAATCAGAAGGACAGATCATGATTGTCATTAGTGCTGTTCACCAACTATTTCCAGTCCTCTTCTTTCTGGATGCACAGTAGGATTGTACTTTCTCACACTGTTGAACTTACGTGTGGCCACGTAACCAACTAAAGCAATGACATGTGGGTGGAAATAGTTTATTATTCTTATGTGGAAGCTCTGTGTCCAGTGCGACATCCACCAGGTTCTCCTTGCCTCTGGGATCATGATGGGCAACATCCAACATCATGACTGCTCCACCAACCTGGGTCTCCGAGTGGCTAAGAACCAGATCTCCTCTGGTAACTTGCTGTGGACACATAGTGAGAACAGGAAATGAACATTTCTTTTGTTAAGCCAACAAGATGTTGTGACTTTGTTACAGCAGCATAACTTAGTATATTCTGATTAAGAAACAGTTTGCCAAGAGGATATCCAAGTTCTTAACATGTAAATAGAAAGAGATACTCAAGCCTGACCAGGCAGTGGTGCAGTGGATAAAGAGATGACTTGATAGGCTGAGAACCCAGGTTCAAAACCCCAAGGTTGCCGGAGTAAGCATGGGCTCATCCAGCTTGGGCATGGGATCAATACATGACTCCATGGTCGCTAGCTTGAGCACAAAGGTCACTGGCTTGAGAAAGCAGTCACTGGCTAGACTGGAGCCCTCCAGTCAAGGCACATAGGAGAAAACAATCAATGAACAACTAAAGTGCCATAACTATGAGTTGATGCTTCTCATTTCTCTCCCTTCCTGTCTGTCTGTCCCTGTCTATTCCTCTCTCTCTCTTTCTCTCCCTCTTAAAAAAAAAAAAAGAAGAAGAAGAGATGCTCAAAAAGTACAAATTAAAACAGCAATAATCTATTACTCCATGTCCATCAGACGGGAAAAATTAGAAAGCAGATATATAGCAGATATATGAAATACATGGGAAAATAGGAACCCTCATGAAGTATTTGGGGGAGTGTTGGGCAAAGAAGTGTGTTAGGCTTGCTCACTTGTATTTGCCTGATTGATGCATGAGCAGGGGCAGCACCATGTATGTCTAGTATAGTCTATGGAAGGCTGCAGGTGCTTGCCCTCAGGGTGGCAGATTGCAAATTGCAGATTGCCTTCTTGCTTGGGAGGGGCAATTGTTTGCTATTATTTGTTGGAGAAAGGTTTTTTCCCCCAACTTTTTTTCCTGGAAAGTGCAGAGAGAGAGAGAGCTGAGGGGTTTCGGAGTCCTGCTGAGGCTGGTGGAGGCCTATGAGTCCAGCTGAGTCCAGAGTGTGAAGGGGCTTGGGAGCCCTGCTGAGGCTGGTGGGGACCTATGAGTCCAGCTGAGTCCAGAGTGCTAAGGGGCTTGGGAGCCCTGAGAGAAAGGGAAGCTATCTTCCCTGCTTCTTTGTTCATCTGCAGTTAGAAGACTTTAATAAACAGAATGGCCCACCATTTTCTGGCTCCACAGTTCCTTTACTGTCTGCCTAAATCCAGTGTGAACCTGCATGGCCACAACTGCCAGGCTTACATGGAGTTTGAAGAGAGTTGGAAGTAACCTAAGTATCCAACACCAGAGAATAATGTAGTGGAGGATCATAATAGAATACCAGGCTGCATTCTAAAGCATTAATTAAATATCCATAGAACATCGTGAATATATATTTAAAAAACAATGTAAGCTGGGGAAATAAAGGAACAAAATAAATATTTTTGTACCATTTCTCTAAATTAAAATACAAACATAGCCTGACCTGTGGTGGCGCAGTGGATAAAGCGTTGACCTGGGAACACTGAGGTCGCCAGTTCAAAACCCTGCACTGGTCTGGTCAAGGCACATATAGGAGTTGATGCTTCCAGCTCCTCCCCCCTTTCTCTATTTCTCTCTCTCTCTCTCTCACTCTGTGTCTCCTCTCTAAAATGAATAAAATAAAAAGAAATTTAAAATACAAACAAGCTTTGCGCAGTGGCAGTATCGTAGCCAATGAGGTTTATCCGTGGCGCGATTATTGCTAATTAAAATACAAACATACATGGAGCAAAAATACATTGTAATAATGGAACACTGTGAATTGAAGATTAATTCAATCCAATGTGCCTGAGGTCCACCAAAGCAAAAATCAGTGAATGAAGATAGCATGCAACCGAGGCAGAAACCACAGCAGAGAAAGTCACATCCTAAACAGATTGAGCAGAGATTTGGAAACAAGTTAGAAACACTTTTCCTCCAAGAGCTTCAAGGAGTCAACCAGGTCAGGGAGCAGAGCAGCTGTGCAGTGACTAATTAAAGGTCTGCCCTGGAATAACTGTGCCAGCTTCCTGTCCCCTTTCTATAAATAGAGTGGCTGGCTCCGTGTTTGTCCCAAGGATAAAGCCACGATTACCACTCTCTAACCAAACTGGAGAATCTGCCTGGGGTGGGTGAGGACTCTTAGGCCCAAGAATCAGATTAAGCTCAAGACAATGAGGTACATTTGTGATATAAATGGAGGAAAGGAAGGAAGAAAGGAAGGAAGGGAGAGAGGAAGAGAGGAAGGAAGGAAGGAGAAAGAAAAGAAAATTAAAGAAAAGAAAAGAAAAAAGAAAAATGCAGCCCATCCCATAATTGAAAGTACCCAGCTCTAGAGTAAAGCCTTTTCTAGCAACCGTGAGAATAGTGAGAGTTTATCTGACTATTCCACAATACTGCAATTAAGGAGAAAGGCCAGTTGTGGAAATGTGCCTTCAATTGTTAAGAGAATGAAAATAAGCTATTAGTAGTTCCTTCTGATCCTCAGGGGACACATTCCAAGACCCAAGTGCATTTCTGAAACTACTGATACTAACAGCCCCCATGATACTCTGTGTTTTCCTATACATACATACCCATATGCTGGGGGAAAGCCCCAAAAGTCTATTTTCAGGATCGATTCTGAAGAACTGACACGTAGCCTCATCCAAATCCATAATGATTTAATAGGAGAAACTTGCATACAGGGCACAGTAGCTGCTATGGTGGGGGCAGGCCAGGCAAAATCTACTCCCCTTCCAAAACAGGTACCTTTTGGTAGGGGATTAATAGCAAAACGATATGGTAGGTAGTCGCATAGACCACTAGACTAGAAAGAATGATGCATTTCTAAGTCAAAAGCTAACACCAGTCAGTTGTTACGCTGGACACACATTCATTAAGTTCCCTACTGGGAAATAATGTTTGTCTTTAAGTGGCAGCGTTCCTGCGTTCTGAGCAGTCAGCCCAGTGTGATGTTGTAGAGAGTGATTGACAGAGAGCACCACACTTCCCAGACGCCTCTGCTGCTGGAGCCATATTGCCTCTCTCTGGTGTGTTCCCTGTACCAATGGTTTTCAACTGCCAGTCCTCAGACCAGTGACTGTCCACCAGAAATTTCATGCCGGTCTGTGAAAGAGTTCTACACCCTGATGTTGAATGAAGAGAATAGAGTAGACCCAATGATCCTAGACCAAGAGTACAGAGAGAAATCCATGGCGATCACTGCGCCTGTCCAGCTAGCAAGCGCACACCAGGCAGTACACAACTTAATTATTCATCTTGCTTCCACATATGGACTCTGTAGAGAGATCTTCTTTATTGCCAATCAAGAAAGTTCTGGGCTGGATTTTGCTGACGGAACAAACCTACAGGTTTCCTCGTAGGAGACCAAAATCTCAAATCCTTACCATAGTTTTCAAGGCACTGCCAATCTGACCACAACATCCCCTCTTTGGTCTCATCCTCCTTTTGCATGCCTGTCCCTGGCACATTGGACTTCTCTGCTGACCTTGACAAGCTCCTTTCCAGAAGAATCCTTCACACTTGCAATTCCACCTGCCTGAAACCGACCTCCTTCTGCCCGTGTCTGTCTCACCTTTGCCTGGTTAACTCTTACATCTCCATCAAAGCACAGCTTCCCAGTCCCTTCCTCCAGCAGGCATTCTTGTGATCACTCCTCCTGCTCCAGACTCCTGTTTCCCTATAATGCACGTTCTTAGCATCTGATATGTCTACTTTTAGCACAGATCAAAATTATAGTTAAGGAACTGCATCATTGTCGTTCAATGTCTATGTTACTCACTACAAGGTAAGATATTCACCATTGTACATCCTTGCACAGAGTAGGTACTCAATGTTTGTTGAATGAATGAATGAGAAAGGAGTGAATGGTAAACAGAGATGGCTTCCCAGAAAATGTAGAATCAGAGTTGGGCTTGAGGCAGACTTGTACTCCATCATCAGAGTGGCAGAGAAGGAAGAGCACTATACTGAGAGATGTATTCACTAAATATCCACTGCATACCAGGTATTGTGTTAAGCACTGGAGATATAGCAGTGGACAAATTGGTCATAGTTTCCTGCTTCTGGAGGTCAAGAGAAGGGGCCAGATACATGTCCTATAACCACACCAATAAAGGTAAAATCCCAATAGTGATAACTGATAAGGAAAAGAGGTACATAGAGCAATGAGTGTATGTGATAGTAAGGATAAATTGAGTTATGGAGCCCAGAAAAGGCATTTCCTGACAAAGAAATGATTTTGTTCTGAATTTTTTACTAAGGTCAAATTCAATAAATTTTGACAAATATATCATTCTGATCAATATTTGGAAAATTTCCATCACCCTAGCAAACCCCCACATGCCCCCTTTCCAGTCAATGTCCCAGAAAAGTCTCTGAAACAAATCTTACTTTTATCAACAATATATTACTTTTGCTTATTCTAGAACTTTGTAGAAATAGAAGCATACAGAATATATACTCCCTTATTTCACTCAGCATGATGCTTTTGAGATTTATTCATGTAATTGCATGTGGCCATATTGTATTCTTTGTGTGTGTGTGTGTGTGTGTGTGACTGTGCCATAGTTTGTTTTATTCATTGACCCATTGATAAATATTTGGGCTATTTCCTGTTTGGGGTATTACAAATAAAGTTGCTATGCACGTTTTTGTACAAACTATTCTTTGGACACATGTTTTTATTTCTCTTGGGCATTGGAGATACAAGATAGAATTATTGGTCATAGATTATATATATATATATGATAAACTTCATGAGAAACTACTAAATAGTCCTGGCTGGTTGGCTCAGCTATAGAGCATAGCCAGTGTGTGGGAAGTCCCTGGTTCAATTACTGGTCAGGGTACACAAGAGAAATGACTATCTGCTTCTCCACCACTTCCCCCCCCCCCCAACTTCTCCTCCTGCAGCCATGACTAGAATGGTTCAAGCAAGTTGGCCCTGGGCACTGAGGATGCCTCCATGGCCTCATCTTAGGTGCTAAAATAGCTTGGTTGCCAAGCAACGAAGCAACGGGCCTCAAATGGGCAGAGAATCGCCAGATAGGGGGGCTTGCTAGTTAGATCCCAGTCAGGGTGCATGTGGGAGTCTGTTTGTCTGCCTCCTGCCTCTGACTTAATACAAAAAAAGAAAGAGAAAACACTGCTAAATAGTTCTCCAAAGTTGTTTCTGCCATTTTGATAGGCATAACAGCAGTGTATGGGTGTTCCATTCCCTTCACATCCCCACCAACATTTGGTCTTGTCAGTCTTATTATTATTATTATTAAATTAAGTGTATGTATGTGAAGTAGTATTTCATTGTGGTTTTAAATTTCATGTTTAGAAGGGATGATCTGAAGCTAAGATCCAAAGGGTGAGAAGTAGACCAGGTGAAGAGGATTGGGTGTTGAGCATTTTAAGAAAAGATAATAGAGCATGCAGATGCCCCAAAGTGAGAAGGACCAGGGTGATCACAAATGACCCAGAGAGAGTGTGGAGTAGGGTGAGGCTGGTGAAGGGAACAATGGGATGCACCAAACTATTCGCCTTCAAAGGGTCATGCGGTGCTGGATAATGCACACACCAGCAGTGACCAGAGTGAGTGTAAATAAAAATGCCAGTTCAAAGATAGAGAAACAGAGAGAGAGCTGCATAAAACTCTTAGACATTTCTTATTTCCCTGGGAAGAAGGAAGTGAGGCTCATAACGATCAAAATTGAATTTCTTGTCATCTCAGAAGACACATGCTCAGAACAGCTTAAATTTGGTTTAGGGGGAATGAAAGAAATAAGTGTGTTTATTTTGTTTTTGTTTTTATTTGCATGTGACCGTTGTGGTTACAAATTCATGATTACCTGCTTATCGCATATGGAAGAGTAGAATTGCTGGGTGGTGCTTAGTACCCATTGTAGGTCTGAGACCAGAGATTTAAGATGTAGTCATTCAGCCTGTTTCTGTGGGTTTTTTTTTCAGGCAACATTCAGCTGCTCAGGTGCAGAAACAAAATCTCATCTTAGACAGTAGTGTTTAGCCAGGTTGTGGTTTTCCCAGGAAAGTATATTGGAGATTGAGGTGGGTAAGAAAATGATTATACTAATGATCGGTGCTGGGCCAGAGGAAATGAAGAATGGACATTGAGAACTGCTGGAATTAATGGATTAGAGGTCTCAATGAGTTTAAAGAATTAAAGCAAATGGGGTCCTAACACACAGAACTGATAGGATAGGAGATGGTAGATGGAAAGATATATTTTCTTTTTCTTTTTAAAGTAGGTTTATTTTTTATTTTTCAATTTGACTTACAAGTCAACTTACAATATTATATTAGTTTCAAGTACACAACCCAGTGATTAGATATTTATATAACTTACAAAGTGATTTCCCTGGTAAATCTAGTACCCATCTGACCCCACACAGTTATTGAAATATTATTGACTATGTTCCCTATTCTGTACTTTACATCCCCATGACTATTCTGCAACTATAAATTTAATCCCTTTACCTTTGTCACCCATCTCCTCAAGCTCCCTTCCATCTGGCAACCATCAATATGTTTTCTGTATCCATGAGTCTGTTTCTGTTCTGCTTATTTGTTTTTTAGATTCCACATATAAGAGAAATCATGTGGCATTTGTTTATGTCTGACTTATTTCACTCAGCACAATACCCTCTAGGTCCATCCATGTTGTTGCAGATGGCAAAATTTCATTCCTTTTATGGCTGAGTCATATTCTGTTGTATATATCTTCTTTATCCCTACATCTATTGATGGGAATTTAGATTGCTTTCATGTCCTAGTTATTGTAAATAATGCTGCAACGAATACACATATGTATGTGTCTTTTTGATTTAGTGTTTTGGGTTTCTTCGAATAAATACCCAGAAGTGAGATGACTGGGTCTTTTTGGTCTCTTGTTATAGCCTTTGTTTTAAAGTCTATTTTGTCTGGTGGAAGTATTGCTACTCCAGCTTTTTAGTTGCTATTGTTTCCATTTTCATAAAATACCCCTTTCCAACTGATTACATTCAAACCGTGTGTATTTTGTTCTGCCTGTTTTATGCTAGTACCGGACTGTTTTGATTACAAAGGGTTGGTAGTATAGCTTGATACCAGGTATTGTAATACCTTTAATCTTGTTCTCTTTTCTCAAGATTGCTCAGGCTATTTGGGGTCTTTTTTGGTTGCATATATATATATTTTTGAAATATTTTTTCTACACCTGCAAATATGCCATTGGTATTTTTTTTTAATATTAGCTAAAGATTTTTTATAGACTTTTTATTTATTTTATTTTATTAATTTTTTTAGAGAGGAGACACAGAGAGAGAGAGAGAGAGAGAGAGAGAGAGAAGGGGGGGAGGAGCTGGAAGCATCAACTCCCATATGTGCCTTGACCGAACCAGTGCAGGGTTTTGAACTGGCGACCTCAGTGTTCCCAGGTCAACGGCTTTATCCACTGCGCCACCACAGGTCAGTCACCATTGGTATTTTAATAGAAATTGCATTAAATCTATAGATTGCTTTGGGGAGTATGGACATTTAAATGATGTTAATTCTTCCAAACCATGAACATGGTATAGCTTCTACTTATTTGTATCTTCCTCAATTTCTTTCTTTAATGTCCTATAAATTTCTGATTACAGGTCTTTTACCTTCTTGGTTAAATTTATTCCTATGTACTTTATTATTATTTTTTGTTGCAACAGTGAATGGGATTATTATTATTTTTTAGTTTCCCTTTCTGAGAGTTCATTAGTGGTGTATAAAAATACCACTGATTTCTGAATATTAACTTTGTATCCTGCTAGTTTGATAAATTTGTTTAGTAGATCTAATAGTTGTGTGTGTGTGTGTGTGTGTGTGTGTGTGTGTGTGTGTGTGGAGTCTTCAGGGTTTTCTATATACAATATCATATCATCTGCAAATAATAATAGTTTTACTTCCTCCTTTCCAATTTAGATGCCTTTTATTTCTTCTTCTTGTCCAATTGCTGTGGACTAGGACTTCCAGTACTGTGTTGAATATGGGCAGTGAAAGCAGACATCCCTGCTTGTTCCTGATTTTAAGGAAAATGCTTTTAGTTTTTGCCCATGGAGTATGATATTGGCTGTAGGTTGGTCATACATGGTCTTTATTATGCTCAGGTATGATCCTTTTATTCCCACTTTGCTGAGAGATTTTATCACAAACAGGTGCTGGATTTATCAAATGCTTTTTGCAACAATGATCTATTGATATGATCATGTAATTTTTATATTTCATTTTGTTTATGTAATGTATTACATTTATTGATTTCCAAATATTGTACCAATCTTGCATTCCCAGAATAAATCTCATGTGATAATGGTATATGATCTTCTTAATGTATTACTGGATTCAGTTTGCTAAGATTTTGTTGAGGATCTTAGCATCTATGTTCATCAGGGCTATTGGCCTATAATTTTCTTTCTTTGTAGTATCTTTACCTAGTTTTTGAAATTAGGATAATCCAGCCCTGGCTGGTTGGCTCAGTGGTAGAGCACTGGCCCAGTGTCTGATGTCCTAGGTTCGATTCCCATTCAGTGCACACAGGAGAAGCAACTATCTGCTTCTCCACCCTTCCCCCTCCCCCTTCTCTCTCTTTTTCTCTCCCTCTGTCTCTCTCTTCCCTTTTCACAGCCATGGCTCAATTGGTTCAAGCAAGGAAGTTGTCCTCTGGCACTGAGGATGGCTCCATGGCCTCCACCTCAGGCGCTAAAAAATGGCTCGGTTGTTGAGCAAAGGAGTTATGACTCCAGATGAGCAGAGCATCATTCCCTAGTGGGCTTGCTGGATGGATCCTGGTCAGGGTGCATGCAAGAGTCTGTCTCTCTGCCTCCCCTCCTCTCACTAAAAAATTGGAAAAAAAAAAAGAAATTAGGATAATCCTGGACTTGTTTATTTATTTTATTATTTTATTTTATTTTATTTTATTTTATATTTTATTGAGAGGCAGGAGAGACAGGAACATTGAGCTGCTCCTGTATGTGCCCTAACCAGAAAATCAAATTGGCAACCTCTGTGCTCTGGGACAAGCTCTACCATTAGGCCAGTGCTTTTTTCTAAATTGATTGATTAATTTTTAGAGAGACAAAGAAAGAAAGGGAGAGAGAGGGAGGGGAAAGGGGAAGGGAAACATTTATTTGTTGTTCTACTCAGTCATGCATTCACTGGTTGCTTTCCGTGTGTGCCCTGATGGGGGATTGAACCCGCAACATTGTTTTCCAGGTCTGCGCTCTTAACCGACTGAGCTAACCAGCCAGGACAATGCTGACCTTGTAAAATGAGTTTGGAAATCTTCCCTCTTGCATTTTTTGGAATAGTTTGAGATGGATAGGTGTTAGTTCTTCTTTGAATGGTAAAATTCAACTGTGAAGCCATACAGTGCAAGACTTTTGTTTGCTTGGAATTTTTTTTATAACTACTTCAATTTTATTTGTTATAGTCAGTCTTTTCAGGTTTTCTGATTTTTCCAGATTCAGTGTTGAAAGATTGTATGCTTCTAGGAATTTATCCATTTTTCCCAGGCTGTTTAATTTGTTGTTCATAGAATTTTCTTATAATCTTTGGATTTCTACAATGTCAGTTGTTACTTCTCCTGTTTTGTTTCTGATTTTATTTATGTGCCCCCCCCCTTTTTATGAGCCTGGTTAAAAGTTTGTGTGTATCTCTTCAAAGAACCAGGTCTTAGTTTCATTGATATTTTGTGGTTTTGGTTTTTTTTTAGTCTCTATGTCATTTATTTTTGCTCTGATCTGTATTATTTCCTTCCTTCTAGTTCCTCTGAGATTTTTTGTTTTGTTTTATTTTGCTTTTTTAGGTGTAGTGTTAGATGATTTAAGATTTTTCTTGCTTCTTGAGGTATGCTTGTAATGCTGTGAACTTCCCTCTCAGGACTGCTTTCACTGCATCCCATAGATTTGAAGGTTGTTATGTGTCCATTTTCATTTGCTTCCAGGTAATTTTTGAGTTCTTCCTTGATCTCATTGTTAAACTATTCATTGTTTAATAGCATGCTATGTAGCCTCCATGTGTTTGAATGTATTTTAGGTCTTGTTTTTTTTATTGTAGTCGGTTTCTAGTTTTATACCATGTGGTCAGAGAAGATGCGTGATCTGATTTCAATATTCTTGAATTTTTTGAGACTTAATTTGTGTCCTAACATGTAGTCTATCCTTGAGAAGTTTCTGTGTGCACCTGAGTAGAATGTATATTCTGCTGCTTTGGGATGAAGTGTTCTGTAAATAGGAATTTTTTTTTTTTTTTTTACAGACAGGAATGGAGAGAGATGAGACACATCAATTATCAGTTTTTCGTTGCGACACCTTAGTTATTCATTGATTGCTTTCTCATATGTGCCTTGACCGTGGGCCTTCAGCAGACCGAGTAACCCCTTGCTGGAGCCAGTGACCTTGGGTCCGAGCTGGCGAGCTTTTGCCCAAGCCAGATGGGCCCGCGCTCAAGCTGGCGACCTCAGGGTCTTGAACCTGGGTCTTCCGCATCCCAGTCTGACGCTCTATCCAGTGCACTACCACCTGGTCAGGCTGTAAATAGGAATTTAATCCTTCTGATCCAGTGTGTCGTTTAATGTTGCTGTTGCTTTGTTGATTTTCTGTCTGAAAGATCTAGCCATTGATTTCAGTGGGGTGATAAAATCCCTTACTCTGACTGTATTATTGTTGATTTCTCCCTTAATATCCACCAAGATTTTCTTTATATATATTTAGGTGCTCCTATGTTGGGTCATATATGTTTACAAGGGTTTTTAGATTGATCCCTTTAGTATCATTCAATGTCCTTCTTTGTCTCTTGCTATAGCCTTTGTTTTGAACTCTGTTTTGTCAGATATAAGTATTGCTATCCAGATTCTTTTTCCTTTCCATTTGCATGGAATATTTTTTCCATCCCTTCACTTTCTGTGTGTGTGTATATTTTGTTCTAAGGTGGGTCCCTTGTAGACAACATATGTATGGGTCCTGTTTTCTTACCTATTCAACTACCCCATTTCTTTTGACTGGAGCATTTAATTTGTTTATATTTAAGGTTACTATTAATATGACTTATTTATGGCCATTTTATTCTTTATATCTATGTTCCCTTCTGTATTGATTTCTTTTTTCCTTTCCTCTTCTTAAAGTTATTTTACAACACTGGTTTGGTGGTAATAAACTCCTCCTTTAGTGTTTTTTTTTTCCCTTTGGTCTGGGAAGATCTTTATTTCACCTTCAATTTTAAATGATAGCCTTGCTGGATAGAGTAGTCTTGGTTGGAGATCCTTGCTTTTCATCACTTAGAATATTTCATGCCAATCCCTTCTAGCCTGAAGTGTTTCTGTTGAGAAATCAGCTCACAGCCTTATGCAGGCTCCTTTATAGGTAACTAATTGCTTTTCTCTTCTTGAGGTTTTTAAGATTCTCTGCCATTAATATTTGACATTTTAACTAAGATGTATCTAGGTGTGGGCCTCTTTGTGTTCATCTTGACTGGGACTCTAGGCAGGAAACAGTTAAATTTGGAGTGCCTTATTATAGGTCTTGCCACCAGGAGGTGCTGTCAGTACTGGAAAGACTAGAAAGTTGATCTCCAAGCAGTCCCTCAAGGCCAGGAGTGTCTCAGCCTGAGCACTGAGGACCCCTAGGGGTCTTGTGAGACATAGCAAGGAGCTCAGTCATTCTGTTCAGCTGCATTTAACTGCACAGAGATCGTTTTAAGTGTATGTAAATCTTCAAAAAAAGGGGGCAGGGAAGACCCTGGCCAGTGGTGCAGTGGATACAGCATCATCTCACAATGCTTAGGTCACTAGTTCAATCCTGGGGTCGCCAGTTCAATCTCAGGGTCACCAGTTTGATCCCAGGGTTGCTGGATTGACCCAGAGATCACCAGTTTGTGCCTGGTCAGAGCATGTATGATAGGCAATCAGTGAGTGCACAACTAAGTGAAACAAAGAGTTGATGCCTCCCTGTCTTTCTCTCCTTTCCCCCTTCCTTCCTCTCTCTTTCTCAAAAAAAGGTAGGGGAAATAAAAGCCAAATTCCTAAATTTATTCAAATGAGTTATTGCATTACTGAAAGATTTTAGTTATCATGTATTTTCTCAATAAAAGTATTGCTACTGTCATGTAAGATTGGGATACGTTTTCTCCAATGCAAAAGGACTCTTCGTAACTGCAGGTTATGAGAGTTAGCTGGTAATACTGTACTCTAAATTTTTCCTCCTAAATCATTTTTTGTAAGAAGCATAGCATAGTTATGGAGAACACAGAGTTGGAGTCACACTTGTAGCAGCAGCAGCAGCTCCAATAGTATTTATTTTCCTATCATCAACATTTGGATGTTTACCATACACCAGAAACATGACTGGTTTTAACAGTGTACATAAATGTACTCACTTATCTCTTTTATAATCTTACAATGTAGTAACATCATCAGTCCCATTTGACAGGAAAATAGGATCCAGAGAGATTGGGTCATTTTCCCAAGGCCACACTGCTTAGTAGATGGTGGTGGTAGAGGTGGTGGGATGAACTTAAATTTCCTCTCTTCCCTAACCAGAATAGTCCAGGTTATCCAGCAGGAGAAAACACCTTCATCAGCAGCTTAACTCAACAGACTAGGTCTGTGTGAGTTGGCAGAGGCCTGGGCTTATCATGTTAACTCAAAGGCCAAGGCTGACATAAGTTTCATTTAGACACATGCTTTCACAATTGTGATCACTGATTACAATGCAGGCAAGAGTATGATAGTGTCTGTAACAAAAATGAAATGTGTCTACTCAGAGATAATACATACCACTTTTCACACTTTGCTGGCCAAAACAAGTAACAAGCCATTCCCAATTTTCAAGTAGAAATGCATTCCTGTCATGAGCCTAGAAGAAGGCAAACCACACTGCTTGGTGTTAATGATAAGCACAAACACTCTGTAAGGCCAGTAGCCAGTGACACCATCACAGCCGCCTGGCCCATGCAGGTTCGCATTAGATTCGGACAGTCAGTAATGAAACAATGGAGCCAAGAACTGGTGAGCCATCAGCTTTAATTCTAGCTTGCACCCGGCGGGCAAGCAAAAACACACACTGGGCTCCAAAACCCACTCATTCAGTGCTCACAAAGCTACTGACTTATCCGAGTTTCCTAGAATCAAAGGTTCCTAGCTCACCAGATTTATTCACCTCTGTTCTCCATCTCCTTCTCTTTACACAAATTCTGCACAAACTGGCTTCTTCCTCAGCACTCTGCCATCTTGGCTGCTTCTCCTCTCCTCCACGTGGCCTTAATCTGCTCTCCTTTCTAATACTAACCTCAGGAATCGAAAGAGAGAGCAAGCTTCCAGTCTGCCCCACTTTATAGCGTAGATTCGAAACCTTTAATCCAATCTACAAACAAGGAAGTCTCTGATACAAAGTCACTTATCTGAGACATACTGGGAGGATTCCTCATGAGAGTGCACCACCCTACATCATCCAATCAGTCAAGGGTGTGGGGAAAAGCTTACTTTTAAAACTTGACTGTGGGCAGTGCCATCTTTAACAAAGTGAGCATAATATATTTCATCTGCCCAACACACTCAAATCCTGGGCAAGTCATATTTCACTTAGCCTCAGTTTCCCTACCCACAAAATGGGCACAACCATTTTGTAAGGCTCCCTTGTTGTAAGGATCAAATAAAAATGTTAGCTACTGTTATGAGCAAAATGGTTGCATCCAACCAAAAATTTCCATCAGCTGAAAATCTCAGTGTCATCACAGGTGGCTCTGAAGTCTTCTATAGAGAGGGCTGTCTGCAGAATAACTTTTGTCCAACCTTTTCCTATGAGAAGGTTTTTGTCACTCATACACCTGAGGTCGTGAAGAATATAGTTTTCATTTCCATCAACATGCCATTGTTGTAGTCCTGGTGCTGGCTAGAGAGCTCCATTTGGAACCACCAGCAGTCCAAGTTCATGTAGCAAACTTGTGACTACTTTGACTTGAGCGTGTGAGGGTCATGGTGAATGCTCTTTCTTCCAGATTCTCTACAAGGGTGGTAGTGACTGTGTCGTAAAATACCCATACCTCAATTCCATAAGTTTATGTAGAGACACCAAGTCCAGATGAATTTTGAAGAGTTTTATTAAAGGAGGAGATTTATTAAATATGCCGGCCTCATATGGCTGACATGGGGCAATTGCAAACCCAAATCATGTGCGCCAAAAACATTTCAGGGGCTGGTTATATACCCTTGATCACACACGGTTGGGGGAGAGCATGACATCATGACACAAGCTTACAACATTTGTTTAGGGGATACACAGAAGCATTAAGAGTTTTAAGGAAACACAATTAAAGATGTTTACAAATCTTTCAGGGTTCCTCTTCCTTCTTTTGCCTAGAGGTATATTATTTTCAGGATTCCAGGAAGGGGGAGAAACTACAATCAATGCAGGATGGTATGTAAATCCTGTCTCCCATTGAAAGAGAAGTTTCTCAGTTAACCTTTATTTTAGATTTAAAACTAAATGACCCATTGTTCTTGCAAGCCAGAAACTTCTACATTCTTCTCCCTTCCCTCCCCAAAGAAAGGACAGGACAGGAAAGCCTGACCTTTCCTCCTAGAATATTAATATTAATTTTCAGCTTTTTGGTACCTTACTACAACTGCTCCTTCCTCTAGCTCAGGGGCCAGGAACATATGGCTCGCGAGCCAGATGCAGCTCTTTTGATGGCTGCATCTGGCTTGCAGACAAATCTTTAATAAAAAAGTAATGTTAAAAATATAAAACATTCTCATGTATTACAATCCATTCATTTCCTACCGCTTGTGTTCATGGTTGTGGGTGGCTGGAGCCAATCACAGCTGTCTTCCGGGACAACACCAAATTTTTATTGGATAATGCATAACGTACACAGGTTGTTGTGAGGTCAGGAAGTAAACTTCCCCCCTTTTAATCAAGTATTCAGCTAGCTAATTGCAGAAACCCTTCTGATGAAGAAGATGAATAAAAGAAAAAATGATGAGGAGTATCGTACTTTTCAGCAAGAATGGACAGAGGTATTCGCCTTTGTGGAGAGAGCAAGTTCTGCAGTGTGTCTAATATGCAATGATAAAATTGCATTAATGAAATGGTCAAATATAAAGTGGCACTTTGACAAACGCCATACTACATTTGCATCGAAATACCCAGTGGGGGAAAGCAGGAAGAAAGCATGTCAAGAGCTACTGTGCAGAGTGCAAGCTAGTCAGCAAAACAACTCCGTGTTTGGACCCAACAAGGTGATTGGAATTTGGCTAGCTTTGCTGGTGCTTTAGCAATTGTGAGAAACAGAAAGCCATTCACAGATGGGAAGTATGCTGTAAGGCCAGGAGCCGCCATCGTGGCCATTCACATGCAAGTTCCCATTGGATTTGGGCTGATGGTGAAGAAATGGCAGAGTCGGAGGATGGTAGGCCATTCTGTTTATTGGTGTCTCACCAATACAGGCAAGCCACAAGAGAAGACAAGGGAGAAGCAGAAAACCAGCTTTTCCCATGGAGGTCAAGGAATCAGGGAGGCCCCTGCAATGGCGATAGCAGGAACCGAGAGAGAGCTCAAGCTACTGGTCTCTCCCACTTTATACCGTAGAATCAAAACCTTTAATCCAATTATACAAACAAGGAAATCTCTGTATAATGGGATTCCTCAGGAGAGTGCACCACCCTACATTATCCAATCAGTCAAGGGTGTGGGGAAAAGCTTACTCTTAAAGCCAAGCCTTAGGTCATAACAACCTGGCCTGCTTACATTACAGCCTTTCCCCCACACCCATCCCAAGCATAAGGGCAAATAATATCACCTGGGTGACGGGCTTCCATGTGCGCAGTGCCATCTTTAACAAAGTGAGCATATTATATTTTATCTGCCCAACAATCCACCCCTATGCTCACTTTACTACCCACAATTTACACCACCGGCATCCCTGTACAAGGAAATTAAGTACATTACACAAATTACAGCAGTAGCACAAATCATACAGTTCAACAATTACAAAGGTACATTGCATAAATAGAAACAGTACCGACTACAGCAATAGGATTAACAAATCAAAAGCTATGGGCGAAATGACAGAGCTGTCAACGGCACCAAGAGAGGCAAATCTTCCCTCTGGCAGAATACAGGCCAGAGTTTTATCTGCAGACAGCACCGTAGCTGGTACCAGAGGCCGCCCTGAGCGGGCATACCAAACCTTATTGGCCAATACACCAGCATCTGCTGGTTCTACATGTAGTAAAATAGGAGAACTCATTATTGGCCATAAAGAAATTACAAAGGTGCCCTTCATTATGCTGTCCCCCTGAGCACTCAAAGGATAATATACTTCTACCTTAGGTGGCCAGGTGCTGGTTGCCCAAGGAGTTAACTGGAGGTCCACCTCTAGCCCCTTTCCCCATGGTGCCAACAAGGCCACCCATCTCAGATGGGGGCCTGGACAGTCCAGGGCCAAGTCCATTGAAGCCGTTGGCCTTTAAGAAGGGCTGTTGGGGCAGACAAGAGCACGTTGCCCTGCTGTCCAAAGCCTGGCTTGAGTAAAATGTCCTTGGTGCATATCTGCAACTGAATGGGGGCAGCTGCCCGATGCAGGAGGGTGTCCACTGGAGCTGGGCTCCCACGTCAAGGTCTCTCATTCAAAATCCGGAGTACTGTCCATAAGCAGCGTGTCCATCCAGTAAGGGAGCTGGTGCCCCCCTCCTGTCACAGTCCCTGCTTTAAGAGTCCATTATACCGCTCAATGATACCAGCAGCCTGGGGGTGGTAGGGAACATGGTATTTCCAGTCCACCCCCAGCTCTTGAGCCCATTGCCTCACCATTGAACCAGTGAAGTGGGTACCATTGTCACTTTCAAGGACCAGTGCTTGCCCATATGCAGCACTCAGGCGGTCCAAAGCCTGTATGACTGCCCTCTGGTCAGGATTACGGGCAGGATAAGCAGCAAGCAGACCTGTGGCAGTATCTACACAAGTGACCACATACTGGTACCCTTCTGACTTTGGTAAGGGTCCAATGATGTCTATCTGCCATCGTGTCAGTGGAACATGACCCCTCTGGATCTGTCCAGGTGACACCAGTGGTCTCCAAGGGTGCTCCTTGGAACACACTGCACATTGCTCACAAGCTGCAAGTACCTCTGCATAGGACACAGGCAAGTTCCACGCCTTAACCGTAGCCCACATAGTTTTCTGTCCTGCATGGAGCAGGCGCCGGTGGAGCCATTGCGCCACATCACCTGCAGGTGCAGTCTCCAACCATCGCACCTTTGCCAATGTATCTGCCTCATCATTCCCAGGATGGGCTAGAGGGGCATGCCCCGTGATATGATATACTGTCACCTGCTTCTGGAGTCCTATTTCCCATAAGTCCTGCCACATGGCCTGACCCCATAGTGGGCGGTGCATTACCATCCACTGGTTAATGTGCCAAGTAGCAATCCAAAGGGTCAGTCCACGATATACAGCCCAGCTGTCAGTACAGATCACCAGAGGTGAAGGTTCATTGTGGGCAACTAGCCAAACAGCTCTTAATTCTGCCCATTGGCTGCTTTGGCCTGTACCCGTGTCCATCCAAATAGTCTCAGTGGCCGGATGGAAGGCTATGGCCATCCACTTGGCAGGTTGGCCCCTGCTGGAACCATCAGTATACCAGGCATGCTCAGGGATGGGCACCCGCCCTTCCTAGTAGGGACTGACTTCAGGTTCTGCCTCCTGAGCCCCAGCTGCACCTGACTCTAAGGTTGCATAGGTGACTGGACCCAAGACTTCCTGCAGTACTGCCCTCAACGGGCTGGTGCTAAGAGCACAGCATTGTTGCAGGTAGGCACCCCACTTGGCCAGGGTGGACATTTGGGCCATACCACTACGTGGTTTTGTCGCCCAATCTCTCACCCATCCTGCAATAGGGTATGTTGTCTTGACTGTAACTGGTGTTGTGGTTGTAATACTCTCAGTGGCCAGGAGGGCAGCATACACAGCTGCCAGCTGCTTCTCTACTAATGAGTAACGAATTTCAGCACCTTTCCATAATTGGGACCAAAACCCAATAGGTTGCCGTAAGCGCTCTGTTCGTTGCCACAAGCCCCATCCAAACCCCTCCAAGGTTACATGAACATCTAGCTCATAGGGCCTGGCAGGATCAAACACATTCAAGGCCTGTGCCACCTTGACAGCTCTCTTAGCTGCTGCAAATGAACCTTGCGCCTGCTCAGTCCAATCCCAATGAACCCCCTTCCGAATAAGGTTGTACAAGGGCGTAGTAACTAAGCCAAATGGGGTATAAATGCTCGCCAATACCCCAACAAACCTAAGAATTCCTGTAACTGTTTTACCGTAGTGGGCACGGGGTATGCTTGGATCTTATCTATAACTGCGTCAGGGATAACTTTTGTCTTACCCGACCAGACAACTCCCAAGAATTTAACAGATAACCCAGGTCCTTGTAATTTGTCCTCATTGACTTCCCAGCCTAATGCTTTCAAATGGGATAGCAGGGTAGGGACTGCTTGCTCCAATTCTGGAAGAGAATCACTAGTTAACATAATATCATCAATATAATGATACATGTGAACTGCCTCTGGCTGTTTCCATTTAGCCAGGTCAGCAGCCACCAGCCCATGGCACAAGGTGGGGCTATGCAAATAGCCCTGGGGTAATACTGTAAAGGTCCATTGTCTCCCTTCCCAACTGAAGGCAAATTGGTCTTGACTCTCTGCAGCTATATCAATGGAGAAGAAAGCATTGGCCAAATCTGCCACAAAGTGGTATGTCCCCAACTCATGGCTTAACCGATCCATCGTGTTAGCTATCGAGGGAACAGCGGCGTGCAAAGGGGGAACAACTTTGTTAAGTTCTCTGTAATCTACTGTCATTCTCCAAGTTCCGTCTGGTTTGCGCACAGGCCATACCGGGGAGTTGTAAGAACTGTGTGCTGGCCGAATGATCCCCACCTTTTCTAGTTCGACGATTGTTGCTGTGACTTCTTCATAACCACCTGGCAGGCGGTACTGCTTGGTGTTAGTCACACGCCGAGGGATGGGCAATTGCAAAGGGGAATGTGATGCATGTCCCCACAACACTGCCTTCACAACCCTGATCCGTAGCCGGAACTCTCCTGCTATAGTTTCCAACCATAGTCCTTGCAAGACACCTATCCCCAAAATATATTCAGGAATAGGAGATACATACACCTTATATGGCTTAGGAGGCAGTCTTCCTATCCCCAATTGAATAGTTATTGGCTTCACTTGAACAGTTTGGCCTCCATAGTCATCAATGGCCACTGGGGTCCCAGCAAACCGCTCTGGGTTCCCATAGAGGAGGAAACATTCTGCACCTGTATCCACCAAGGCCAATACCCATTGTACATTGGAAGGGGACCAGTGGATAGCCAGTTCCACGTGTGGCCTCTGGTCCCCACCCATCCCCATTAGACGGGTCCCTCGGCCTTTTTCCTATTCAAACTGGTACAATGGGTCTTGGGAGTTCTCCTCTCCCTCGGCCGTCTCTATCATATAATCTTGTAACCAAGCTGCTCGTGCACCAAATGTTGTATTGGTAGCTGCTGGGGCCCTTCGTCTCAATGGCTGGAACTTCTGTTCTGGTTTAAGCTGCCGCCAAAGCTCCAAAAGAATTTTATTAGACTGGCCATCCAATTTCTCCTTATCTGCTCCAGCCGCAATCAAATCTACCCACCTCTGTGTTCGGGTAACCTTTATAGGCCCGTTTCCCTTGTTAGTTGGGGGGGCAACATGGGCAGCAGCCCTCACTACTTTATGATCCCTAGTGGCTTCCAACTCTCCCAAATCTGCTACCATCTGTGTAACTGCATTGATGGGCTGCCCCACATAGGGGCCCAAGATAGCCACCAGTGACCCAAAAAGGGTTCACGGGGCGCTAGCAAGAATAAATTCCCTCATTTTTGCCATAAACACTTCCTCATCTGGCCCACGGGACCCAGGGTTGAAAACAGCATTCTTTATACCTAGTTCCCGAAGGACCTTTACTAACTCACTGTAGCACTGCCACCGACTCATCGCCCCTGGCAATTCTCCAGCATTCTGCCAGACCATACGAATGGCAGCCATCACCCATTCTAATAGGGTATGGTCTCCTGGGTTGCCATGGCAGTTCTGAAGACGCTGCCTCAAGGAGGAGTGTGTGGTAATGCGGCCAATTTCTCCATCTCTGTTCCGGAGAGCATGATGCCATCCACCCCTATGTCCCATAATCGTAGTAACCAGGCTATCAGGGATTCAGTAGGTTTCTGCCTAAATTGTGCCCCCAACTCCATCAACTCTGCCTGGGTATAGGGCCGGACCACAGAGTGTTCCATTACCTGGGCAGGAGGCTGTGGCTGCCCCTGAGGGACTCTACGCTGCTGGGTTTTTACCTTCTTGGCAACCACTGGTCGGGCTCTCAGTGTGCGTATGGCAGCTTCAGCCTGAGCCTTCTCATCCTCAGAAGAGGAGATGCAAGCGCCTGCTCCCGCTGACTCAAAACCAGTCCACCGGCACGGGTGCTGCTGCTCCTTTGGTGACCGTTTAGGCTCCTGTGGCTGCTGGCTTTTGGCTGGAAGCTGAGACTCGAGCTCTTGAATCCGCAGTTGTTTCTCCAAGAACTGCCGGTGCAAACGTTCAGCTTCCAGGGCAAACTGCAACTCGCAAACCCGTAATTCCTTCTCCAGTGCTCGCTCCAATTCCAGCCTTTTCTGCCGTTCGATTTGCAATTCATACTGAAGCTTTCGACCTCGAGCAACTTCTTTCACAGAACTCTTGGTTTCCTCTTGAGTAAAAAACACGCAGCCCACAGCTCCTAAAAGGATAGCCATGGGAAGCCAGAACTGCAACCAGTCCTCTACCTCACCCCTCAGGGGTGGTGGCCCCATACCGATCTCCGAATCCTGCCACAAACTACGCCAGTTGTAAGGCCAGGAGCCGCCATCGTGGCCATTCACATGCAAGTTCCCATTGGATTCGGGCTGATGGTGAAGAAATGGCAGAGTCGGAGGATGGTAGGCCATTCTGTTTATTGGTGTCTCACCAATACAGGCAAGCCACAAGAGAAGACAAGGGAGAAGCAGAAAACCAGCTTTTCCCATGGAGGTCAAGGGATCAGGGAGGCCCCTGCAATGGCGATAGCAGGAACCGAGAGAGAGCTCAAGCTACTGGTCTCTCCCACTTTATACCGTAGAATCAAAACCTTTAATCCAATTATACAAACAAGGAAATCTCTGTATAATGGGATTCCTCAGGAGAGTGCACCACCCTACATTATCCAATCAGTCAAGGGTGTGGGGAAAAGCTTACTCTTAAAGCCAAGCCTTAGGTCATAACAACCTGGCCTGCTTACATTACAGCCTTTCCCCCACACCCATCTTAAGTATAAGGGCAAATAATATCACCTGGGTGACGGGCTTCCATGTGCGCAGTGCCATCTTTAACAAAGTGAGCATATTATATTTTATCTGCCCAACATATGCCAAAACATTCATGCTTGATGTTGCCAATGAACTTTTTGACGACTTTTCGGACAAAGACAAGATAATCAAACGAATAAAAGACATGCCTCTGTCAGCAAGAACTGTTCACGATCATACTATCATGATGGCAAATCAAACTGAGGCAACACAAGTAAACAACATAAATGCAGCAACATTCTTTTCTCTCGTTTTGGATGAGTCAACAGACATAAGCCATTAATCCCAGTTCAACATGATTGCAAAGTATGCTGTCCATGACACATTATGTGAGGAAAGTCTTGCTGTTTTGCCTATGAAAGAGACAACAAGAGGGGAACATTTATTCAAGTCTTTCAGTGAGTTTGCTAAAGAAAAAAAATCTACCAATGGATAAACTTATTTCAGTGTGTACTGATGGTGCTTTGTGCATGGTGGGGAAAAACAGAGGATTTTTAATGCTTCTTCATGAACATGAAGAGAGACACTGTTGGGCAGATGAAATATATTATACTCACATGGTTAAAGATGGTGCTGCCCACGTGCAAGTTTTAAGAGTAAGCTTTTCCCCACACCCTTGAATGATTGGATGATGTAGGGTGGTGCACTCTCATGAGGAATCCTCCCATTATGCCTCAGATAAGTGACTTTGTATCAGAGACTTTCTTGGTTCTAGATTGGATTAAAGGTTTGGATTCTACACTATAAAGTGGGGCAGACTGGGAGCTTGCTCTGGCTCGGTTCCTGAGGTTAGTATTAGAAAAGAGAGGAGAGAAAGGCCAAATGTAGGAGAGGAGAAGCAGCCAAGATGGCGGAGTGCTGAGGAAGAAGTCAGTTTGTGCAGAGTTTGTGTAGAGAGAAGGAGATGGAGAACAGAGGTGAATAAGTCTGGTGCGCTAGAAACCTTTGATTCTAGGAAACTCGGATAAGTCAGTAGCTTTGTGAGCACTGAATGAGTGGGTTTTGGAGCCCAGTGTGTGTTTTTGCTTGCCCACCAGGTGCAAGCTAGAATTAAAGCTGATGGCTCACCAGTTCTTGGCTCCATTGTTTCATTACCAACTGTCTGAATCTAATGGGAACCTGCATCGGTCATTGGGCTCTGATAGTGGCCTTGAGCACTGGCTTTACAGAGACCCATCCTAAGTTTTCACTGCATCCTACATCAGGAGGTGCTTTATGCTCAGATGTGTGGCGAGCAGCTTGGTGGTGATGTCGCTGGTCGTTCAGGTGGTCAACTTTATTGTTGCCTGAGCTTTAAATGATCGCCAGTTTAAAACACTCCTGGATGAAGTTGGGAATAATTATCCTTATCTGCTTCTGCACAGCAATGTGCACTGATGTCAAGAGGGAAGGTGCTCAGCTGCTTCGCAGCTTGTCTGAGAAAAATCTGGACTTTTCTTGAAATGAAAAATGTCGAGCATCCTGAGTTAGTTAACACTGAGTGGCTCCTGAAGTTCTACTATCTCGTGAACATGACTGAACATCTGAACCAGCTCAATGTGAAAATGCAAGGCATTGGAAATACAGTCTTATCCCTTCAAAAAGCAGTGTTTGCATTTAAAAACAAGCTGAAACTCTTCATTGCTGACATTGAAACAGGTCATTTACTATACTTTGAAAAACGAGGAGAGTTTAAAGATGCGTGCACAGCAAATGACCCTGCTGAACATCTTGATCTCCAGCAGCTAGCAGGCTTCATATATAATTCAAAGCACGCTTTAGAGAATTTCATGAGTGCACTCGTCTTTTTAAGTTTATCACCGATCCACACGAGTGTGCAGAGGACAGCGCCGACCTGAGTTACATCCCTGGTGTCTCCGTCAGAGATTTTAAGCTACAAGCTGCTGACTTGAAGGCCTCAGACATGTGGGTGAATAAGTTCAAGTCACTGAATGAAGATATGGAAAGACTTGCACGACAGCAAAAGCAGAGTTGGGAAGCAAACACAAGTGGGGAGAAATGATAAAACTTTAAGCCGTGGACCAGCTGATTGTCAAAACTTTGAACACGCTTCCCTCACATACCACACACTGCAGCGTGTGAGTATCGCTGTACTGACAATGCTTGGCTATACATATGCATGTGAGCAGTCTTTCTCACATCTAAAGAACATTAAGACCAACCTACGATCACGTTTAATGGATGGAAGTCTCAATGTCTGCATGAAGCTTAACCTTACCACGTATCAACCAGACTACAAAGCCATCAGCAAAACCATGCAGCACCTGAAGTCGAATTAATGGTAAGAAGTACTTTATTCCACATTGGTTAGCAACAGCATACAATGTTATTAAAAAGAATTCAGAGACAGCTAGATGTCGATGGAGTAGGCAGACGTACAAACATTCCCATATAATTTTTTAAATTAATTTTAATGGGGTGACACCAATAAATCAGGGTACATATGTACAATGAAAACATCTCCAGGTTATCTTATCATTCAATTATGTTGTATACCTGTCACCCAAAGTCAAATTGTCCTCTGTCACCTTCTATCTGGTTTTCCCTGTGCCCCTCCCCTCCTTCCTATCCCACCCTCTCTTCTCTCCCCCAACCCCGTAACCACCACTCTCTTGTCCATGTCTCATAGTCTTACTTTTATGTCCCACCTATGTATGAAATCATGCAGTTCTCAGTTTTTTTCTGTTTTACTTATTTCACTCCGTATAATGTTATCAAGGTCCATTCATTTTGTTGTAAATGATCTGATGTCATCATTTCTTATGGCTGAGTAGTATTCCATAGTATATATGTACCATAGCTTTTTAATCCACTCATCCTCTGACGGACACTTGGGCTGTTTCCAGATCTTCGCTATTGTGAACAATGCTGCCACGAACATGGGTGCGCATTTCTTCTTTTCAAACAGTGCTATGGTGTTCTTACGGTATATTCCTATAAGTGGGATAGCTAGGTCAAAAGGCAGTTTGATTTTTAATTTTTTGAGGAATCTCCATACTGTTTTCCAAAGAGGCTGCACCAGTCTGCATTCTCACCAGCAGTGCAGGAGGGTTCCCTATTCTCCACATCCTCGCCAGCACTTATTCTGAGTGATTTTACTGATAAGCGCCATTCTGACTGGTGTGAGGTGATGTCTCATTGTGGTTTTAATTTGCATTTCTCTAATGATTAGTGATGTTGAGCATTTTTTCATATGCCTATTGGACATCTGTATGTCGTCTTTGAAAAAATTTCTATTCATTTCTTTTGCCCATTTTTTTTATTGGATTGTTTGTCTTCCTGGTGTTGAGTTTTATAAGTTCTTTATAAATTTTGGTTATTAACCCCTTATCAGACATGCTGTCGAATATGTTCTCCCATTGTGTGGTTTGTCTTTTTATTCTGTTCTTATTGTCTTTAGCTGTGCAAAAACTTTTTAGTTTGATATAGTCCCATTTATTTATTCTGCCTTTTAGTTCATTTGCCCGTGGAGATAAATCGGCAAATATGTTGCTGCTAAAGATGTCAGAGAGCTTGCTGCCTATGTTTTCTTCTAAGATGCTTATGGTTTCACGGCTTACGTTTAAGTCTTTTATCCATTTTGAAGTTGTTTTTGTGAATGGTGTAAGTTGATGGACTAGTTTCATTGTTTGCAGGTAGATGCCCCATTTTCCCAACACCACTTGTTAAAGAGGCTCTCTTTACTCCATTTTGTGTTCTTTCCTCCTTTGTCAAATATCGGTTGTCCATAAAGATGTGGGTTTATTTCTGGGTTCTCTGTTCTGTTCCATTGATTTATGTGCCTGTTCTTATGCCAGTACCAGGCTGTCTTGAGTATAATGGCCTAATAGTAAACCTTGATATCTGGAAGAGTGATACCTCCTGCTTTATTTTTTCTCTTTAAGATTGCTGAGGCTGAGGAGCAAGATGGCGATGGAGTAGGAAGACGTACCAACTTCCAACTCCCAGAAGCAAAGTGGATTATAACTCAATTTTAAGAACCGTCATCTGGATGAACCAACTTTGAACTAAACTAGGTGAACTCTTCAACCAAGGAACACAGAAGAAGCCACATTGAGACTGGTAGGAATAGCGAAAACGCGAAGAGGGCTGCCCAGCACCCCAGAGCAAACGGCAGCCTGGAGAGACCCGTGTGGCAGGAGAGTTTGGCGGAGAGGGAGGGACCTGGCTCCCAGGAACCAAGCCGCAGCCTACAGTCCCAGAGCCTAGAGGAGGCATTTGGACAGTTTTGAGCTGTGAAACAAGTAAGGGAGCTCCCAGGCCTACAGTGTGGAGTATTAGGGCCCTTCCTACTCTGTTGAGGGTTGCTGAAGGGTATGGTGGTGGCAGGATGCTGAAACACGGTTCTTTTGGCGTGGGCAGAGGCCAAGCCGGTGTGAGCTCGGTCTAGCCCAGCAGGGGCGGAGGGGATGCACAAAAGTGGTCCGGAAGCTGCGGGCCCACCTGTAATCCCACCTGCGGGGACAAAGCAGGAGGCTAGGAATGGGCAGAGATCTGCTCTGCGACCCTGCAAAAGCCGGCCCTGACCAAGGGGACAGGGCTAGGACCAGGGACGGGTGGGGGCTCGCGGCTGAGCTCATGCTACCAGCCCCGCCTGGCTGGAGAAACCTCAGTTTGCCATTCTTCATGCGCGAGTGGGCTCCGAGCGCGGGGACAGGTAGACCCTGAGACTAGTGGAAGCTCGCAGCTGAGCCCACGCTACAATTCACTCTCGGCCGGAGAAAACGCGGTATGCCATCCTATGAGCATGAGCGGGCTCTGAATGCGGGGGAGGGGTAGAGTCCGGGACGAGCAGAATCTCGCAGCTGAGACGAAGCCAGCAAACATGCCCGGGCCAATAAACCTTGGTTTGCGACCCTGCGCAGAAGGGCTCTGACCTTGAGGGCGGGGCTAAAACTCCAGACAGGCAAAGGCTCACACCTGGAGCACGTCAAAAGCCCTGTCCAACCCGCAAAACTGTGGCGAGCAGGCTCTGACCGCAGGTTCTGGGCGGAAGTCCAGAAACAGGCTGGGTCTGCAGCTGAGCAAAGGTGCTCACCTCTACCCTTGGTGCTGAGGCTTGTGGCTTGAGTGACAGCCTCTCCTGCAGAGGAGAGGTGGAAATCACAGCAAAAGCCACAGTGGGCCAGCACTGGCAATGCCCATACTCAAACGCCCGAGGCAGAGGCAGAGGGGGTGGCGGGCCTAGAGACAGACCACGCCTAGAGAACACAAAGGCAACACCTACTGAACTCCAGTGACCAAAACTTGCTTATACACAGACAAAATAGGCAGGCAGAGGAATGCAAACCAAATGAATCAAGAGAAATCCCCAGAAAAAGGACCTGAATGAACCACATATAACCAAATTACCAGAAGCAGAATTTAGAATAATGATAGTTAGGATGTTCAAAGAAATTAGAGCAACAATAGATAGTCATTATGAACACCTAAATAAGGAGATAACAAATATAAAAAACAAAATTGAAATAATAAAAAAGAATCAGACAGAAATGACAAATACAGTATCAGAACTGAAGACCACAATGGAAGGAATTAAAAGCAGGATGAATCACGCTGAGGATCGAATAAGCAAGTTAGAAGACACAATAAACAAAGGCATAGAAGCAGAGAAGAAAAAGGAAAAGAGACTCAAAAAATGTGAGGACACTCTAAGGGAGCTCTGTGACAACCGAAGAGAAACAACATTAGCATCATAGGGGTGCCTGAGGAAGAGGAGAGAGGACAGGAAATGGAAACTTTGTTCTATCAAATCATAGCAGGAAACTTCCCTAAATTAAGGCTGAAAAACACCTCACACGTTCAAGAAGCACACAGAACTCCATTAAAGAGAAACCAAAAAAGATATACACCAAGACACATCATAGTTAAAATACCAAAGCTAATGGATAAAGAGATAATTTTTAAAGCTCCTAGGGAAAAAAAGGCTATCACCTACAAAGGAGCCCCTATAAGGATGACATCTGACTTCTCAACAGAAACACTTGAGGCCAGAAGGGAATGGCAAGATATATTCAAAGTAATGCAGAACAAGAACCTACAACCAAGACTACTCTATCCAGCAAGGCTAACGTTTAAAATTGAAGGAGAAATAAAGAGCTTCCCAGACAAAGAAAGCCTCAAGGAATTCATTAAAACCAAACCAATTCTGCAAGAGATACTAAGGGGCCTCTTGTGAACAGTTTAAAGGGAGGAAAGATTATAGCAAAAGAAGAATACAGCTTTACAGAATAAAATAGCAATAAACAACTACATATCAATAATAACCTTAAATGTAAATAGATTAAATGATCCAGTGAAAAGATATAGGGTAGCTGCATGGATAAAGAAACAGGACCCATACATATGCTGTCTACAAGAGACACACCTTAAAACAAAAGATGCACATAGACTGAAGGTAAGAGGATGGAAAAAATATTTCATGCAAATGGAAATGAAAAAAAAGTCGGGGTAGCAGTACTTATATCTGACAAAATGGACTTTAAAAAAAAGGCTATAGTAAGAGATAAAGAAGGACACTACATAATGATAAAGAGAACAAATCAACAGGAAGATATAACTATTATAAATATCTATGCACCAAATATAGGAGCCCCAACATACATAAGGCAGACTTTGATGGATATAAAGGGCGAGATTAACAGCAATACTATCATAATAGGGGATTTCAATACCCCTTTAACAACACTGGGCAGATCCTCAAGAAAGAAAATTAATAAAGAAACAGCAGACTTAAAGGATACACTAGATCAACTTGATTTAATAGATATCTTCAGAATTTTTCACCCTAGAGCAGTAGAATATACATTCTTCTCAAGCGCTCATGGTACGTTTTCTAGGATAGACCACATGTTACGACACAAAAATGGTCTCAATAAATTTAAGAAGATTGAAATCATATCAAGCATTTTCTCTGATCACAATGCCATGAAACTAGAAATTAACCACAAAAGAAAAACTGAAAAATACTCAAACACTTGGAAACTAAATAGCATGATATTCAATAATGAATGGATTAACAATGAGATCAAAGAAGAAATAAAAATGTTCCTAAAAAACAAATGATAATGAGCATACATCAACTCAAAATTTATGGGACACAGCAAAAGCATTACTGAGAGGGAAGTTCATTGCACTACAGGCATATCATAAGAAGCTAGAAAAAGCTCAAATAAGCAACTTGACCCTGCATCTAAAAGAACTAGAAAAACAACAGCAAATAAAACCCAGGACAATAGAAGGAAGGAAATAATAAAGATCAGAGCAGAAATAAATGACATAGAGGCTAAGGAAACAATACAGAGGATCAATGAAACAAGAAGCTGGTTCTTTGAAAAGGTAAACAAGATTGATGAACCTTTAACTAGACTCACCAAGAAAAAAAGAGAGTGGACTCAAATAAATAAAATTAGAAAGAACAGTGGAGAAATAACAACAGAAATACAAAGCATTGTAAAAAAAATACTATAAAGAACTATATGCCAAAAAATTAGACAATCTCGGTGAAATGGACAAATTTCTTGAATCATATAACCTTCCAAAAATTAATCTGGAAGAATCAGAACACCTAAACAGACCAATTACAACAAAGGAGATCGAAACAGTTATCAAAAAACTCCCACAAAAGAAAAGTCCTGGGTCTGATGGCTTCACAAGTGAATTCTATCAAAAATTCAAAGAAGAGCTAACTCCTATCCTCCTCAAGCTATTTCAAAAAATTCAAGAGGAGCCCTCGACACAAGGGTTTAAAGACAAAAAAAAAAAAAAAAAATTCAAGAGTAAGGAAGACTTGCAAATTCCTTTTATGAGGCGAGCATAATTCTGATACCAAAACCGGGCAAAGACAACACAAAGAAAGAAAATTATAGGCCTATATCCCTGATGAATTTAGACGCTAAAATTCTCAACAAAAAATTAGCCAACCGGATTTAGCAATATATGAAAAAAATTATACACCATGATCAAGTAGGATTTAATTTGGAGAGGCAAGGCTGGTTCAATATTCGCAAATCAATCAATGTGATTCATCACATAAACAAAAGGAAGGACAAAAATCACATGATAATTTCAATAGTTGCAGAAAAGACATTTGATAAAATCTAGCACCCAATTCATGCTCAAAACTCTCAGTAAAGTGGGAATACAGGGAACATTCCTTAACATGATAAAGGCCATCTACGACAAACCCACAGCAAACATCATACTAAATGGACAAAAATTAAAAGCGATCCCCTTAAGATCAGGAACCAGGCAGGGGTGTCCCCTTTCACCACCCTAATTCAACATAGTTCTGGAAGTCCTACCTACAGCAATCAGACAAGAAGAAGAAGTAGAAGGCATCCAAATTGGAAAAGAAGAAGTAAAACTGTCACTATTTGCAGATGATATGATATTGTATATAGAAAACCCTAAAGTCTCAGTCAAAAAACTACTGGACCTTATAAATGAATTCAGCAAGGTGGCAGGATATAAAATTAATACACAGAAATCAGAAGCATTTCTATATACCAACAATTAACTGTCAGCAAAAGAAATTAAGGAAACAATCCCCTTCACTATTGCAGCCAAAAAAATAAAGCACCTAGGAGTAAATTTAACCAAGGAGGTTAAGGACTTGTACTCGGAAAATTATAAAACATTGATAAAAGAAATCAAGGAAGATACAAACAAGTGGAAGCATATACCGTGCTCATGGCTAGGAAGAATAAACATCATTAAAATGTCTATATTACCCAAAGCAATTTATAAATTCAATGCAATACCAATTAAAATACCAATGACATACTTCAAAGATATAGAATACATATTCCAAAAAATTATATAGAATCAAAAAAGAACACGAATAGCCTCAGCAATCTTAAAAAGAAAAAATAAAGCAGGAGGTATCACTCTTCCAGATATCAAGGTTTACTACAAGGCCATTATACTCAAGACAGCCTGGTACTGGCATAAGAACAGGCACATAAATCAATGGAACAGAACAGAGGACCCACAAATAAACCCACAGCTTTATGGACAACCGATATTTGACAAAGGAGGAAAGAACACAAAATGGAGTAAAGAGAGCCTCTTTAACAAGTGGTGTTGGGAAAATTGGACATCTACCTGCAAAAAATGACACTAGTCCATCAATTTACACCATTCACAAAAACAAACTCAAAATGGATAAAAGACTTAAACGTAAGCCGTGAAACCATAAGCATCTTAGAAGAAAACATAGACAGCAAGCTCTCCGACATCTGTAGCAGCAATAAATTTGCCGATTTATCACAACGGGCAAATGAACTAAAGGCAGAATAAACAAATGGGACTATATCAAACTAAAAAGTTTTAGCACAGCTACAGACAATAAGAACAGAATAAAAAGACAAACCACACAATGGGAGAACATATTCGACAACACGTCTGATAAGGGGTTAATAACTAAATTTTATAAGGAACTTATAAAACTCAACACCAGGAAGACAAACAATGCAATCAAAAAATGGGCAAAAGAAATGAATAGAAATTTCTCCAAAGAGGACATACAGATGGCCAATGGGCATACGACAAAATGCTCCACATCACTAATCATTAGAGAAATGCAAATTAAAACCACAATGAGATATCACCTCACACCAGTCAGAATGGCACTCATCAGCAAAACAACACAGAATAAGTGCTGGCGAGGATGTAGAGAAAAGCGAACCCTTCTGCACTGCTGGTGGGAATGCAGACTGGTGCAACCACTGTGGAAAACTGTTTGGAGATTCCTCAAAAAATTAAAAATCAATCTGACTTTTGACCCAGCTATCCCACTTATAGGAATATACCCTAAGAACACCATAGCACTGTTTGAAAAGAAGAAATGCGCACCCATGTTCGTGGCAGCATTGTTCACAATAGCGAAGATCTGGAACCAGTCCAAGTGTCCGTCAGAAGACGAGTGGATTAAAAAGCTATGGTACATATATACTATGGAATACTACTCAGCTATAAGAAATGATGACATAGGATCATTTATAACAAAATGGATTGACCTTGATAACATTATACGGAGTGATATAAGTAAATCAGAAAAAAATATTGAGAACAGCATGATTTCATACATAGGTGGGACATAAAAGTGAGACTATGAGACATGGACAAGAGAGTGGTGGTTATGGGGTGGGGGAAAGGAGGGAAGGGTGGAATAGGGAGAAGGGGAGGGGCACAGGGAAAACCAGATAGAAGGTGACAGAGGACAATTTGACTTTGGGTACGGGTATGCAACACAATTGAATGATAAGATAACCTGGAGATGTTTTCATTGTAGATATGTACCCTTATTTATTGGTGTCACCCCATTAAAATTAATTAAAAAAAAAAGATTGCTGAGGCTATTCGTGTTCATTTTTGATTCCATATAAATTTTTGGATAATGTGTTCTATATCTTTAAAGTATGTCATTGGTATTTTAATTGGTATTGCATTGAATTTATGAATTGCTTTGAGTAATATAGACATTTTAATGATATTTATTCTTCCTAGCCATGAGCACGGTATATGCTTCCACTTGTTTGTATCTTCCTTGATTTCTTTTATCAATGTTTTATAATTTTCCGAGTACAAGTCCTTAACCTCCTTGGTTAAATTTACTCCTAGGTGCTTTATTTTTTTGGCTGCAATAGTGAGGGAATTGTTTCCTTAATTTCTTTTGCTGACAGTTCATTGTTTTTTTATATAGAAATGCCTTTGATTTCTGAGTATTAATTTTGTATCCTGCCACCTCTGAATTCATTTATAAGGTCCAGTAGTTTTTTGACTGAGACTTTAGGGTTTTCTATGTATAATATCATATCATATGCAAATAATGACAGTTTTACTTCTTCTTTTCCAATTTGGATGCCTTTTATTCTTCTTGTCTGATTGCTTTAGCTAGGACTTCTAGAACTATGTTGAATAAGAGTGGTGAAAGGGGGTACGGGGATTGCTTTTAATTTTGCCCATTTATTATGATGTTTGCTGTGGGTTTGTCGTAGATGGCCTTTATCATGTTAAAGTATGTTCCCTGTATTCCCACTTTACTGAGAGTTTTGAGCATGAATGGGTGCTGGATTTTATCAAATGCCTTTTCTGCTTCTATTGAAATTATCATGTGATTTTTGTCCTTCCTTTTGTTTATGTGATGAATCACATTGATTGATTTGCAAATATTGAACCATCCTTGCCTCTCCAGAATAAAACCCACTTGATCATGGTTTATGAATTTTTTCATATATTGCTGGATGCGTTTGGCTAATATTTTGTTGAGAATTTTAGCGTCTAAATTCATCAGGAATATAGGCATATAATTTTCTTCCTTTGGGTTGTCTTTGCCCAGTTTTTGGGATCAGAATTATGCTGGCTTCATAAAAGGAGTTTGAAAGTCTTCCTTCCTCTTGAATTTTTTGAAATAGCTTGAGGAGGATAGGAGTTAGTTCTTCTTTGAATTTTCAGTAGAATTCACTTGTGAATCCATCAGGCCCAGGACTTTTCTTTTGTGGGAGTTTTTTGATAACTGTTTTGATCTCATTTGTTGTAATTAGTCTGTTTAGGTGTTCTGATTCTTCCAGATTGATTTTTGGAAGATTATATGATTCAAGAAATTTGTCCATTTCACCTATGTTGTCTAATTTTTTGGCATATAGTTCTTCATAGTATTTTCTTACAATGCTTTGTATTTCTGTTGTGTCAGTTGTTATTTCTTCACTGTCATTTCTAATTTTATTTATTTGGGTCCTCTCTCTTTTTTTTTTTTTTGGTGAGTCTAGTTAAAGGTTCATGGACCTTGTTTACCTTTTCAAAGAACTAGCTACTGGTTTCCTTAGCCTCTATGTCATTTATTTCTGCTCTGATCTTTATTATTTTCTCCCTTCTACTGGTCCTGGGCTTTATTTGCTGTTGTTTTTGTAGTTCTTTTAGATGCAGGGTCAGGTTGCTTATTTGAGCTTTTTCTAGCTTGTTTCAGTATGCCTGTAGTGCTATGAATTTCCCTCTCAGTACTGCTTTTGATGTGTTCCATAAATTTTGAGTTGATGTATGCTTATTATCATTCGTTTGTAGAAACATTTTTATTTCTTCTTTGATCTCATTGTTAATCCATTCATTATTTAATATCATGCTATTTAGTTTCCAAGTGTTTGAGTATTTTTCAGTTTTTCTTTTGTGGTTAATTTCTAGTTTCATGGCATTGTGATCAGAGAAAATGCTTGATATGATTTCAATCTTCTTAAATTTATTGAGACCATTTTTGTGTCCTAACATGTGGTTTATCCTAGATAAGGTACCATGAGCACTTGAGAAGAATGTATATTCTACTGCTTTAGGGTGAAAAGTTCTGAAGATATCTGTTCAATCGGGTTGATCTAGTGTATCCTTTAAGTCTGCTGTTTCTTTATTAATTTTCTTTCTTGAAGATCTATCTAGTGATGTTAGTGGGGTATTGAAATTCACTATTTTATAGTATTGCTGTTAATCTCATCCTTTATATCCATCAAAATCTGCTTTATGTATGTTGGGGCTCCTATATTTGGTGTGTAGATATTTATAATAGTTATATCTTCCTGTTGAATTGTTCCCTTTATCATTATGTAGTGTCCTTCTTTGTTTTAAAGTGCATTTTGTCAGATATAAGTATTGCTACCCCGGCATTACTTTCATTTCTATTTTCATGACCATCTTTTGTTTTAAGGTGTGTCTGTTGCAGACAGCATATGTATGGGTCCTGTTTCTTTATCTATGCAGCTACCCTATGTCTTTTGATTGGATCATTCAGTCTATTTACATTTAAGGTTATTATTGATATGTAGTTGTTTATTGCCATTTTATTCTTTAAAGCTGTATTCTTCTTTTGCTATATTCTTTACTCCCTTTGAACTGTTCACAACAGGCCACTTAGTATCTCTTGCAGAATTGCTTTGGTTTTAATGAATTCCTGAGACTTTCTTTGTCTGGGAAGCTCTTTATTTCTTCTTCAATTTTAAACGTTAGCCTTGCATGATAGAGTAGTCTTGGTTGTAGGTTCTTGTTCTGCATTACTTTGAATATATCTTGCCATTCCCTTCTGGTCTCAAGTGTTTCTGTTGAGAAGTCAGATGTCATCCTTATGGGGGCTCCTTTGTAGGTGATAGCCCTTTTTTCACTAGCAGCTGTTAAAATTTTCTCTTTATCCCTTAGTTTTGGTATTTTAACTATGATGTGTCTTGGTGTAGACTTATTTTTGGTTTCTCTTTAATGGAGTTCTGTGTGCTTCTTGTACATGTGGAATGTTTCCCAGCCTTAATGTAGGGAAGTTTTCTGCTATGATTTGGTTGAACAAAGTTTCCATTTCCTGTCCTCTCTCCTCTTCCTCAGGCACCCCTATGACGCTAATGTTGTTTCTCTTCAGGTTGTCACAGAGCTCCCTTAGAGTGTCCTCACATTTTTTGAGTCTCTTTTCCATTTTCTTCTCTGCTTCTGTGCCTTTGTTTATTGTGTCCTCTAACTTGCTGATTCTATCCTCAGCGTCATTTATCCTGCTTTTAATTCCTTCCATTGTGGTCTTCAGTTCTGATACTGTATTTGTCATTTCTGTCTGTTTCTTTTTTATTATATCAATTTCCTTTTTTATACTTGTTATCTCTTTATTTAGGTGTTCATAGTTACTATCCAATGTTGCTCTAATTTCTTTGAACATCCTACCTATCTTTATTCTAAATTCTGCTTCTGGTAATTTGGTTATATTTAGTTTATTCAGATCCTTCTCTGGGGATTTCTCTTGATTCTTTTGGTTTACATTCCTCTGCCTGCCCATTTTGTCTGTGTATAAGGAAGTTGTAACCAGTTGATTTCAGTAGGTGTTGCCTTTGTGTTATCTAGGTGTGGTCTGTCTGCAGGCCCACCACACCCTCTGCTGTTGCCTAGGGCAGTTAGGTATGGGCGTTTCCAGTGCCGGCCCACTTCGGCAGTTCCTGTGATTTCCGCCTCTCCTCTGTGGGAAGAGCTGTCACTCAAGCCACAAGCCTGAGCACCAAGGGTAGAGGTGAGCACCTTTGCTCAGCTGCGGGCCCAGCCTGTTTTTGAGCTTCCTCCCTGCACCCGCGGTCAGAGCCTGCTCGCCACAGTTTTGCGGGTTGGATGGGTCTTCTGGCGTGGTCTCAATTGTGAGCATTTGCCAGTGCAGAGCTTTAGCCCTGCCCTCGAGGCAAGGGCCCTCCTGCGAAGGGTCACAAACCAAGGTTTATTGGGTCAGGCGTGGCTGCTGGCGTGAGCTCAGCTGCGAACTTCAGGTCGTCCCGGGCTCTACCCAGCCCCTGAGTTCAGAGCCAACTCGCGCACGCAGGGTGGCAAACCATGGTTTCTCCAGCCCGTTAGGCCTGCTAGCGTGAGCTCAGCCGTGAGCCTCCGCCCGTCCCTGGTCCTAGCCCCGTCCCCGCAGTCAGGGCCGGCTTGGGCAGGGTCGCAGAGCAGTTCTCTGCCCATTCCTGGCCTCCTGCTTTTTCCCTGCAGGAGGGGTTACAGGCGGGTCCGCAGCTGCCAGACCGCTTTTGAGCATCCCCTCTGTCCCTGCTGTGCTAGACCAAACTCACACTGGCTGGGTCTTTGCCCACGCCGACAGAACCACGTTTCAGTGTCCTGCCTCCACTATCCCTCTAGAAACCCTCAGCAGAGGTGGAAGGGCCCTAATACTCCATACTATAGACCTGGGAGCTCCCTTCCTCTAAGCAGCTCTGTTCTAATTTCCGCGGGAGAGCTTGTTTGGCTAGTGTCCTGTCTCCCTTTGCTGGTATTGCTAGTTCCAGGGGAAATATTTGTTTTTGATTTGGGAAGTGACTTAGCCCATGGGTTAGGGTGGCTGTCCCTCAGAGTGTTTGTCCCTGTAACTTCAGTCCACACTCTCTTCCCGCTGCTCTGGTCCTCTCCTCTGTCCCGGTTTCCCGGAGCCCTGGGTGCATGGTTGTGAAAGAGGTTTTCTGCGCTATCCCTTTAAAAAGAATCTTAGGTCTGAGAAAACTGTCCTTTTCTCACAAACAGTATCCTCACTTGTTTCACATCTCAATACTGTCCAAACGCCTCTTCTAGGCTCTGGGACTGCAGGCTGGGGCTTGGTTCCTGGGAGCCAGGTCCCTCCCTCTCCGCTAAAGTCTCCTCCCACCATGCAGGTCTCTCTGGGCTGCAGTTTTCTCCGGGGAACTGGGCAACCCTCTTCGTGTTTTCGCTATTTCTACCAGTGTCAATGTGGCTTCTTCGGTGTTCCTTGGTTGAAGAGTCCACTTAGTTTAGTTCAAAGTTGGTTTATCCAGATGATGGTTCTTAAAATTGAGTTATAATCCACTTTGGTTTTGGGAGTTGCAAGTTGGTACGTCCTCCTACCCCATCGTCATCTTGCTCTCCTTAATTGTTCTTTGATTGCTTTCTCACATGTGCCTTGAACTCGGGCCTTCAGCAAACTGAGCAACCCCTTGCTGGAGCCAACGACCTTGGGTCCAAGCTGACGAGCTTTTACCTCAAGCCAGATGGGCCCGTGCTAAAGCTGGCAAGCTCAGGGTCACGAGCTTGGGTTTTCCGCATCTCAGTCAGGCACTCTATCCACTGCGCCACCACCTGGTCAGGCTTCAGAAAGCTCTTCAGCTCCAATCAGAGCATCCAGATGATGGTTCTTAAAATTGAATTATAGTCCACTTTGGTTCTGGGAGTTGAAGTTGGTACATCCGCCTATCTATCACCATCTTGCTCCCCAGACATACAAAATTTCAAATCCTGGAACCAATGTGGATTATAACTTAATTTTAAGAACCATCATCTGGATTAAACCAACACTGAACTAAACTAAGTGGACTCTTCAACCAAGGAACACTGAAGAAGCCACATTGAGACTGGTAGGTAAAGCAAAAACGTGGAAAGAGCTGCCCAGCTCCCTGGAGCAAACAGCCGACTTGTGTGACGGGAAGAGAGATTAGTGGAGAGGGTGGGACCTGGGTCCCAGGACCAAAGCCCCAGCCTGCAGTCCCAGAGCCTAGAAGAGGCGTTTGGACAGTATTGAGCTGTGAAACAAGTGAGGATACTCTTTGTGAGAAAGAGACAGTTTTCTCGGACCCAAGATTCTTGTGAATAGTTCAAAGGGGGAAAAGAATATTGCAAAATAAGAATAAAGCTTTAAAGAATAAAATGGCAGTAAACAACTACATATCAATAATAACCTTAAATGTAAATGGATTAAATGATCCAATCAAAAGACATAGGGTAGCTGTGTGGATAAAGAAACATTACCCATACATATACTGTATACAAGAGACACACCTTAAAACAAAAGATGCACATAGACTGAAGGTAAAAGGATGGAAAAATATATTTCATGCTAATGAAAATTTAAAAAAAAATCAGGGGTAGCAATACTTATATCTGACAAAATGCACTTTAAAACAAAGGCTGTTGTAAGAGATAAAGAAGGACACTACATAATAATAAAGGGAACAATTCAACAGGAAGATATAAGTATTATAAGTATCTACACACCAAATATAGGAGCCCCTACATACATAAAGCAGACTTTGATGGATATAAAGGGTGACATTAACAGCAATACTATAGTAGTAGGGGATTTCAATTCCCCACTAACATCACTGGATAGTTCCTCAAGAAAGAAAATTAATAAACAACAGACTTAAAAGATACACTAGATCAACTCGATTTAATAGATATCTTCAGAACTTTTCACCCTAAAACAGTAGAATATACATTCTTTTCAAGCGCTCATGGTACATTCTCTAGGATAAACCACATGTTAGGACACAAAAGTGGTCTCAACAAATTTAAGAAGATTGAAATCATATCAAGCATTTTCTCTGATCACAATGCCATGAAACTAGAAATTAACCACAAAAGAAAAACTGAAAAATACTCAAACACTTGGAAACTAAATAGCATGATATTAAATAATGAATGGATTAACAATGAAGGAAGGCTTAGCCACAGCAATCAGACAGGAAGAAGAAATAAAAGGCATCCAAATTGGAAAAGAAGAAGTAAAACTGTCATTATTTGCAGATGATATGATATTGTATATAGAAAACCCTAAAGTCTCAGTCAAAAAACTACTGGATCTGATAAATGAATTCCTCAAGGTGGCAGTTTATAAAATTAATACTCAGAAATCAAAGGCATTTTTATACCAACAATGAACTGTCAGCAAAAGAAATTAAGGAAACAATCCCCTTCACTATTGCAGCCAAAAAAATAAACTACTTAGGAGTAAATTTAACCAAGGAGGTTAAGGACTTGCACTCGGAAAATTATAAAACATTAATAAAAGAAATCAAGGAAGATACAAACAAGTGAAAGCATATACCGTGCTCATGGTTAGGAAGAATAAACATCATTAAAATGTCTATGTTACACAAAGCAATTTATAAATTCAATGCAATACCAATTAAAATACCAATGACATACTTCAAAGATATAGAACACTTATTCCAAAAATTTATATGGAACCAAAAAAGAACACGAATAGCCTCAGCAATTTTATCATTTTTTTATTTTTATTTATTCATTTTAGTAAGGAGGCAGAGAGAGAGAGAGAGAGAGAGAGAGAGAGAAAGGGGGGAGGAGCTGGAAGCATCAACTCCCATATGTGTCTTGACCAGACCAGTGCAGGGTTTTGAACTGGCGACCTCAGTGTTCCCAGGTCTACGCTTCATCCACTGTGCCACCACAGGTCAGGCAAGCCTCAGCAATTTTGAAAAGAAAATATAAAGCAGGAGGTATCACTTTTCCGGATATCAAGGTATAGTACAAGGCCATTGTACTCAAGACAGCCTGGTACTGGCATAAGAACAGGCACATCAATCAATGGAACCGAACAGAGAACCCAGATATAAACCCACACCTTTATGGACAATTGATATTTTACGAAGGAGGAAAGAGCATACAATGGAGTAAAGACAGCCTCTTTAACAAATGGTGTTGGGAAAATTGGACATCTACCTGCAAAAAAATGAAACTAGACCATGAACTTACACCATTCACAAAAACAAACTCAAAATGGATAAAAGACTTAAATGTAAGCCGTGAAACCATAAGCATTTTAGAAGAAAACATAGGCAGCAATCTCTTCGACTTCTGTCACAGCAATATATTTGCCGATTTATCTCCACAGGCAAATGAAATAAAAGGCAGAATAAACAAATGGCACTATATCAAACTATAAAGTTTTTGCACAGCTAAAGACAATAAGAACAGAATAAAAAGACAAAACACACAATGGGAGAACATATTCGACAATATGTCTGATAAGGTGTTAATAACCAAAATTTATAAAGAACTTATAAAACTCAACAACAGGAAGACACAACAATCCAATCAAAAAATGGGCAAAAGTAATGAATAGAATTTTCTCCAAAGAGTACATACAGTTGGCCAATAGGCATATGAAAAAATGCTCCACATCACTAATCATTAGAGAAATGCAAATTAAAACCACAATGAGATATCACCTCACACCAGTCAGAATGGCACTCAATCAGCAAAACAACACAGAATAAGTGCTGGCGAGGATGTGGAGAAAAGGGAACCCTCCTGCACTGCTGGTGGGAATGCAGATTGGTGCAGTCACTGTGGAAAACAGTATGGAGATTCCTCAAAAAATTAAAAATCAATCTGACTTTTGATCCAGCTATCCCACTTTTAGGAATATACCCTAAGAATAGCATAGCACTGTTTGATAAGAAGAAATGTGCCCCCATGTTCGTGGCAGCATTGTTCACAATAGCGAAGTTCTGGAAACACTTGGGATCTGGAACCAGCCCAAGTGTCCGTCCAAGGACGAGTGGATTAAAAAACTTTGATACAGCCTCACCAATTGGTGGCACTGTGGATAGAACATCGGACTGGGATGCTGAAGACCCAGGTTCAAGACCCCGAGGTTGCCAGCTTGAGTCGGGCCCATCTGGCTTGAGCAAAAGCTCCTCAACTTGGAACCAAAGTCACTGGCTCCAGCAAGGGGTAGCTCGGTCTGCTGAAGGCCCGTGGTCAAGGCACATATGAGAAAGTAGTCAATGAACGACTATGGTGTCACAAGAGCAACGAGAAACTAGTGATTGATGCTTCTTACCTCTCTCCGTTTCTTTCTGTTTGTCCCTATCTATTCCTCTCTCTGACTCTCTTTCTGTCCTTGGAAAAATAAATAAATAAAAACAAAACTTTGGTACACATATACTATGGAATACTACTCAGCCATAAGAAATGATGACATCGGATCATTTACAACGAAATGGATGGATCTTGATAACATTATACGAAGTGAAATAAGTAAAACAGAAAAAAACTGAGAACTGCTTGATTTCATACATAGGGGGGACATAAAAACGAGACTATGAGACATGGACAAGAGTGTGGTGGTTACAGGGTGGGGAGAGAGAGGAGATGGAGAGAGAGGGGGAGGGGAGGGGCACAAAGAAAACCAAATAGAAGGTGACAGAGGACAATTTGACTTTGGGTGATGGGTATGCAACATAATTGAATGACAAGGTAACCTGGAGATGTTTTCTTTGAACATATGTACCCTGATTTGTTAATGTCACCCCATTAAAATTAATAAAAAAATAACTTCCTTTAAACAATAAGAAAAAATAATTCAGAGACTTATTATACTTTAAAAGTGTTGGTCTTACATAAAATGCACACATTTACTTGTACTTAGTGTTAAACATATTATATAGCTCTCAGGGAATTACATTTTAAAATATGTGGTGCTATGGGCTCTCTCAGCCAAAAACGTTCTCAATGTCCGGTAGCACCCCCGGGGCAGGGGCTGGAGAGTCCCTCATGTCTTTAGCATTTCTGCAATTACTTACCTTTAGTACACACATCCTGTCCGAAGCCATAATAGAAATTCCTCAACCATTAACGTCCCCGGTTGCGCAAACCACCTGCAGGCCGAAACTGCAGTAGAAAATTCCCTTCCCCAGCCAGCCTGAAGGGGTATAAGAATCTCAAGCCCCACCAGTTAGGCGCAGCTTCTCTGGCTCATTTCTCTCCGGGTCACTGAACCCGCCCGAAGGTTCCAATAAAGTTGGACTTTTTAACTATTTGGTACTTTGTCTCATTTCATGCGGGTCAGACGTTACATTTGGTGCCGAAACCCGGGAGAGGGTTTGTGGCCCGCCTTTAGGTCCAAGTGACCGGGCGTGTGTCCCCCCTCTCTTTCTCTCTCCCCCCCTCTGGCCTGCATACTCCGGGACCTCTTTTGGACCAGGAAAACCCCTTTCTCGTTCAGCCAGACCGTAAGTACGTTCCTTTCTTCTGGGACCTTTTCGCGGGTTGCCAACTGGGGTTCCTGTCCTAGACTCGGCCAAGCCGGGAACCCCTCCACCGGCTCCAGGAGCCTTTAAAGGAGTGCGAGTGAGTGGGACGCCTCTCTCTCTCTCTCTCTCTCCAATACCGGAGACCGAGTCTCCTTCCGGAACTGGAACACCCTATTGGGATGCCTCTCGGTTGTCCCTTTTCCCAACCTGTGAAACCTCCCCATACTTCTCCCTGAACGATGGGCAACTCTGGGTCCAAAGCTGATCCCAAAACCCCCCTAGGGTGTTTATTGGCTAACTTCTCCAAATTGGGGTACACTCAAACCCTCCGTCGGAAGAAACTCATTTTCCTGTCGCAGGTCGCATGGCCTCAATACAACCTGGACAATAGGTCCCACTGGCCTCCAATGGGCACTTTTGATTTTAACGTTTTCCAAGACCTGGACAATTTCTGCCGGCAGACAGGGAAAGATTCTGAGGTCCCCTATGTCCAAGCTTTCTGGGACCTTCGTTCCCGCCCCGACCTCTGTTCCTGTTGTTCTACACACCAGATCCTCCTAGCTCGAACGTCCCGTCCTCCCAAAGCTCTCTCCCAGGAACCCCCTCCTTACTCTCAACCTGATGACCTTCCCGACCACCTATCTTTTCCTCCTGCTCTCCCCCGTGAAAACCTCCCAGTCCCGGGTCAGGCTCCGGCTCCTTCCACCCTTCCAGCTCCTTCTGACCCCCCGGTTCCTTCCGCCCAACCTCATGCCGAACCTCTAACCTCTCCCGTCGCAGCCCATACCAGGTCACACGGTCCCCAGTCATCATCCGCTGTCCTCGCCCCTCTCCACGAGGTAGCTGGGGCAGGACTAGTTCGAGTACATGTCCCCTTTTCTCTCCAAGAACTCTCACAGATCGAGAAACGGCTAGGATCCTTCTCGGCCGACCTCTCAACCTACATTAAGGAATTCCGGTACCTGACTCAGACATATGACTTGACCTGGCATGCCATTAAGGATGGATCGAGGCTTTCCCTACGACCTCTGAAACCGCAGGGACAGTAGCTGACTACCTAGTCCGGGACATCATTCCTCGCTTCGGTTTACCCTCCTCCATCCAGTCGGACAACGGGCCCGCCTTCATCTCCAAGATCACAGAGGCTGTCTCCACCTCCCTTGGCATACAGTGGAAACTGCATACGGCCTACCACCCTCAATTGTCTGGTAAGGTAGAAAGAGCTAATGGGCTCATCAAAGACCATCTGACCAAGCTCAGCCTGGAGCTCCGCCAGTCTTGGCCCACCCTACTCACTCTGGCTCTAACCCGTCTAAGAGCTACCCCCAGGGGGCCTTCTCAACTTAGCCCCTTTGAAGTCCTGTACTGCCGACCTTTCCTCCTGTCAACTCCGTCTACTCCACACCCACCCCCTCTAGCTTCATACCTGCCCTACCTCTCCCTCCTCCGTTCTCTCCTTAGGGAACACGCCAACTTGGCCCTTCCTGAACCCAGTCCTGGGGCCAGACCAACAGAGCGGGTCACCCCAGGAGACCAGGTCTTTATAAAGACCCTCTCCCCAAAACCCCTGACCCCTAAGTGGGAGGGACCATACACAGTTATCCTAACCACCCCAACAAAGCAGCAAAGGTCCTAGGCATCTCTGCGTGGGTTCATATCTCTAGAATAAAAAGGGCCCCCCCCCAGATGGCCCTCCCTCTTGGACAGCTACTTCTACTGGTCCTCTGTCTCTCAAACTTACCAGACAGTAGCTCAGCAAAGTACAATCCAAAGACTAATCCCTTTGCCTGGAGGTTTTATCTCACTGAAAACTCCACACAGAATTTCCGCCTAAACTGCGGACCACCCTACTCTTTCAATACCCTCCTGGCCACCGCTGATTGCCCTCCTGAAGGGTGTAGATCAGCCATATACTTAAATTTCACAGATTTTAAACACCATGCCACCAAGGACCGTGAAGCACCAGCCATCTGCTTCATGTACGACCAACCTTCCCACTGTGCCAAATCCTCTTAGCTACAGTGCATGGGGTGTCAATGGAGCTCATGTAGAATCCATACGGCCCAACGATATAGAACCCCCAGTTCACAGGGACGCCTTGTCTTTACCTCGGCCAACCGAGGATTTTCCCTAAGCGTCCCTGACCCTTGGGACAACCGATGGACAACCCCGCAAAAAGGAGCCATATACATAACCAACTGGGAAAGGATGCCTTCCTCACACATCTATATCTGGCGGTCCCTAGTCCAGGTTCAGAGCCAGGTACATGCAGACATACAACAACAGGAGTCTTTCCTAATCAAACAGCTAGCCCCCACCTCGACACCTTTCTCCTGGCTCTCCCTCCTGCGGGAAGGACTACTCCTAGCCAACATTACGGGCCTAGGCAATCTCTCCTTGTGTCTTATGTGTGCTGCTCTTGGCAAACCCCCTCTCACTGCAGTACTCTCACCGGTCCCCATAAACTCTACTAATGCAATACATGTTCCCCCACCTCTGCCGGGGGTCAATTTGTATATACCTCCAACCTTTCAACAATTTCCCTTTTGTTATAGTTCCTCCAACCACACCCAATGCAACCGTACCATTAACCTTACTCAAAACCTGACTGCCCCGAGTGGCTTTTTCTTCTGGTGCAATCATACTCTTTCAAAAAACCTGTCCTATCCACTCAATGCCACCCTCCTCTGCCTTCCAGTAACTTTAACTCCTCAACCAACTATCTACACTCCTGCCGAGTTCTAACAACAATACCTTGGGTCTCATTTAAGGCAAAAACGGGTGGCATTCCTCCCCCTTGTAGTCGGACTATCTCTCACCACCTCAGTAGTTGCAGCTGGAATTAGCGGAGGAGCCCTAGCATACTCCTTAGAGACTTCTGCTCGACTGACAGCCCAGTTCCAAATAGCTGTCGACAATTCGGCCGAGTCCCTAGCCTCCCTACAAAGACAAATAACTTCTCTTGCCCAAGTCTCGTTACAGAACCGACGAGCCCTAGACCTGCTTACAGCCAAGCACGGAGGCACATGTGTCTTCCTGCGGGAAGAATGCTGCTACTACATCAACGAATCCAGCCTTGTAGAGATCAGAGTAGAAGTCCTCCACAAACTCAGCTCTGATGTCCAGAAGCAAAAATTCTCAGCAGAAGCCTCATCTTGGTGGAACTCCTCCATGTATTCTTTATTGGCTCCATGCACAGGACCCATCGTTGTAATTGGACTAATCTTACTAATTACCCCTTGTCTTTTTCGCTTCCTGCAGACCCGATTTCAGGAGATCACCAGGATAGCAGTCAACCAAATGATGCTGTTACAGTACCAACCCCTGCCCACCATAGCGGAAACGGAATGCTCTGGCTCTTTCCTACCTCTCCCCAACTCTGCCCCTGTACAGCAGGAAGTAGCCGGATAAGACCACGTCGCCCCACTCCCTATACCAAAGAGCCAGGAATGTCCGGTAGCACCCCCGGGGCAGGGGCTGGAGAGTCCCTCATGTCTTTAGCATTTCTGCAATTACTTACCTTTAGTACACACATCCTGTCCGAAGCCATAATAGAAATTCCTCAACCATTAACATCCCCGGTTGCGCAAACCACCTGCAGGCCGAAACTGCAGTAGAAAATTCCCTTCCCCAGCCAGCCTGAAGGGGTATAAGAATCTCAAGCCCCACCAGTTAGGCGCAGCTTCTCTGGCTCATTTCTCTCCGGGTCACTGAACCCGCCCGAAGGTTCCAATAAAGTTGGACTTTTTAACTATTTGGTACTTTGTCTCATTTCATGCAGGTTGGACCTTACACTGAACCCCTGCTCTAGCTTCTCTGCAACGGTCTTGGTGAATGCTTCTTCCTCTAAATTCTCTGTGAGGCTGGTGGTGACTGTTCCTGCCTCTAGATTCTCCAGCTCTCTGATCATCAGGAGTTTAACTGGCCCTTCTCAATTTCACTCCACAAACTCGCCCTAGGATGTGCGCTTTGAGTCAGGGATAAGCTAAGCCACAGAAACTCGTTTGCGAACTATGGGACGACAGTGCTAGGGATAGGACAAAAATACCCTTAGAAAGAGCATATCCCAAAGTTCCTTGCAAACAGCAATGACATTGCTGGAGCACTGTGCTGGCGCCTGTCTTATTTTGTAGGTCATTCATCCTCTTCCTCATACTTCTGATGGACTAGGTTGTGAACGTAAGAGTGGGGACCCTGTTTTCATCTGGGTTTCACAGCAGGTATGAAAATCTGGTACAATAGTCAGTAAACGTTTGCTGCATGAAAATGCTTCTGAGGATTCGTCTTATGAATACATGATGACTTCCTTGTAGAATTCAGTGTCTAACTAGCAATTAGGTTAAACTTCAGGCCCTGCGATTTTTATGAAGGTAAATAAGGCCAAAACGGGGCAGTGGCAAATATAAGGGTGAGGAAAAGGAGGTCATCTCAGGCGGAGAGAGCTGGTGTACAGGTAGAAAAAGTTCAAAATAATACCGGGCATGGGGTGTGTTATCATTTAGCCCGTAAAGTTAAAACAGCAGGTAAAAGAAGGAGGTTGGAGCTAGAGGCCAGCAGTAGTCTAAGGTCCAGAAACAAGAAATAGCAGGGTTTCTTTGGGGACAAGGCAAAAAAGGCATCAAAGAGGCAGGGATATATAACATCCCCCAGCCAGGAGTTCCCACGACCAAAAGGCAGGGTGGCTGAAGGAAAGCTTCCTCTTAATCCCGGGCTCTCCGGTGCCACACAGGAACTAGCTGAGCTGGACACACACTACCCAGTGCGGGCCCCGGCCGCAGGCCACCCCCCACCCCCCCACCCCCGTGCGGGCCCCGGCCCGGGGCCCTCCCCCCGCCCAGGGACCCAGAAGGGAAGGACCACCCTCGCTCCGTCACGTGCACAGAAGCGCCCTTGGCACGTGACCCACCTCGAGCTTGGCCAATCAGCGCGTGCAGGGGCGGGCACAAAAAGTCCGAGGGGGCGGGAGCACTAGTTGAGGCCGCCTTTGTTCTCGCGAGCCTTGGGGCCATCACTCCTCAGCCGCCCACGACCCACCCCCCTGAGCTGAAGATCTCGCGAGGCTTGGGCGTTGCGGCGGTAGGAGGACGGGGAAGGACAGAACAGTGCTGCGGCTTCCTTCCTCACTCCCTCGCGCGTCCGCCCGCCCCCTTCCTCCTAACTCTCCCTTCCCGGGCTTGGGCTCCGGCCCGACTCATTTGCTCTCTGGTCTTCTGCGAAGAGGATGTCGGGCTCGTCGCTGCCCAACGCCCTGGCTCTCTTGCTGCTGCTGGTCTCTGGCTCCTTCCTCCCAGGGCCTGTCGCCGCTCAGAACGGTAAGCGGGGCGCCGGGGCGTCCCGGGGACTGGGATCCACTGGGAGCGAGTCCGTGTTGCTGCAGACCCGCGGGGAGGGCAGCCGGGAGCTAGCCGGAGGCGCGGGTGTGAGAACCGCAGGCGCCCGCCCGAGACGTGGGGGCGGCGATCGCAACCCGAGGTGTGCTGCTGGCTTTGGGGCGCCTCAGTGCGGGGCTGTCGTCCGTGTCGGGAGGGGACACCCGTGGAGTAGCGGAGGCGGGTGGGGAGGAGCGCCGCGTTCACCGAGGGCGTCGGGAGACTGGCGTCTATATTTCGGGAGCGCGGGAGAGTGGTGTCAACGGGATGCGCGGGGGTCGTGTAGGAGCCTGCCTGGGCCTCGGGAGACAGGTGACATCCTTCTGAGCCGGGGAGTGCTCCGCCGAGTAGAACCCTCTGGACGCCGGGAGTCGAGGGAGTGGAGGGGGATGGGGAACAGGAGGGGGCGGGGAGGGTGGTGGCTGAGCGGAGGTACAGGCTGACTGCAGTGTGGGGTCCGCGCAGGAAGCGGCGGTGGCGCTGAGCGTGCTGGGGGGGTGGGGCGGGGAGGCGTGCAGGACATTCTAGGGTCGTGGCTGGGAGAGCCAGAGAGAGCCCCTAAATAAAGGGAGGGTGGGGAGCAAGGGCCTTGGCTGAGGCAGGGGACTACCGTATTTCTCCATGTATAAGACGCACTTTTTCCCGTAAAATTTTTGGTCTAAAAACTGGGTGCGTCTTATACAGTTGTAGGTCTTACTTGCATTTTCTGCTTTTTCGCGCTTGTTTTTGCACTCATTGTTGAAAATAGTGATTCGTCATCAGACACAGATGTGGGCAAGCTAGTGGGTGGGAGTTTTGACTGATGAGTTGTATGAATTTTATGATGAATAAAACTTGAGTTCAGTAACTTTATGTAATACGTTATTTCAAATTTCAGGCCCCCAAATTAAGGTGAGTCTTATACATGGGATCGTCTTATACATGGGGAAATACTGTGTTTATCAGGCAAAGAAGGGCACCTGGGTGTTGACGTCCGGGTGAGGGAAGACAGGACGTGCGGCTTGGGAGTCCTGCAGGAAGCTGGGTGCAGGGTGGGTTTGCGGTGTGCAGGATGTGTTAGCAGGGGTCCTGAGCTGGGCCTTCGGGAAGCTGGGGTGCAGCTCACTGCGGCGGACGGGGTGAGGAAAGGGGCTGCGGGGAGGGAGGCAGACGGGTGAGGGCAGGGGCTGCAGCGAGGGAGGCAGAAGAAGCGGGTTTTTAACATCTAAAAGTTTCAAGCCAGAAGAAAGGTTCTTCCTGTGGAGCATGGAAGTGGTACCTGGGGTACGTACAGGGTCCAGTGGAAACAAGAGAATTCGGTTTTGAACTGAAGCTTCTTAGAGAAGGCGAAATGGTGGGGAGTCACGGTGGAATCTCTTCTGGACAGAAAAGGGTCTGATTGTTGATCATCTGCTTGCATGGATCTTTCGAGTTACTGAAAACTGGTTTCTGCTCTTGTGGAACTAACCTTTAAGAGGTTTAAAAATACTTTTATAGGAAAGAATGAGGAGTCACTAGTAGATAATGAACTATAGTTTATTTCTGCCAGTCCATCAGTGTTTCTTTGTTATGCTAGAAGAGTTTAAAATAGCTCTTGTTGGAATAGCTGAAATGAAAATGACTTTCATCTAAAAAAAAAATCAATGATGGAGCCAGTGGAATTAAGCATTCTAAGTAGAATATAGGCTTAAAATGCTGAAGATTACAGTGAAAATATATCTACTAAAAGATTTAAAAAGCATCATTGGTTAAATATAAGTGTATGTTGTACCAAATTGTACCAATCAAATCCTTTGTATGCTTGATGGCTGTGAATTGTCACTGCATGGGTTAGGAAGGAAACATTTTTCTGTCTATAGTATTGAATATGTTAAGTATATTGGGCATTTTCCCCTCTTTTTCCCTCTTTTCCCCCAAAGCATGAAGGCAGGATGCGGTTGGACTGATTTGTCTTACTAGCATTTAGTTTGCATGTTAACTATATGACTTAAGCCTTATACTAATTTCAGCTAGTCGATTTGTGGAAATAGCATAGTTTCATTTGGCACCACAGGTGAGACATTCTTGATCTTAACACGTGTAATCTCTGCTGGCACAGCATTTTTCAATGACTGATAATACAGCAAAATTGTAGGGTTTTTTTTAGTAATTAAAGCAAGGTTTCTGCATAGGCTTTCAGAACCTTACCTGGCTGGTCTCAGTAATATTTGTTCTTTTTTTTTTTTAAATGAGAGGAAGGGAGATAGTGGAACAGACTTCTGCATGCATGTGCCCTGACTGGGATCCACCTGGCAACCTGGTCTTGGCCTGATGCTCAACTACCAAGCTATTTTTAGCACCTGAGGCAGACGCTGGGACCAACCTAGCCACTGGCTGTGGGAGGGGAAGAGGGAGAGAGCTGCAGATGATCGCTTCTCCTGTGTGCCCAGCGGGGGTATCGAATCCAGGAGGCCATATATCACTGACCAGGGCCAGTGATATATATTCTAAATATAGCATAATGCAGCCTTTTCCTTGAAATCACATGTCTGGTGAACTGAAGCTGAGTTTGTAGTTGACCTAAATGAACGGGTATGTACATTTAGTATTGTGCTGTTGAAGCGAGCACAAACGTAAGTACATTTAATTCAAGGAAAAAATGGCTGTTACTTGTGGTTGAATCCACATAGGTAAGAATGCTTTTTTATTTTTATTTTTTTTTTAGCTTTCTGTAACATAATTAGTTTCAAGATTTTAATTGGTAATAACCCTACAATAGTCTGACCTCATGTCATGGAGTTTGTGTTTTATTTCTTTTTATTTTTTCTTGAGTTAGTATATATTTATTAGACTTTTCAAAATTGACATTTTAGGGGTGTCTTTGTTTAGAGTTCTGGAAGCATTTACTTCCTGCTCAGTGATACATGGGAGGTGTGAACTAATAGCAAGTGGGATATCTCAGGAAGGGATTGGTTTTAAAAGACAGAGATGTCAAAACTCCTGGGAGGAAAGAAGTAGAGAACATCTGTAGATGTGAGGCTGATCTCTGACAGCATATTCCTTTCTCATTTCTGCTCGCATCCCCCCAGAGTTTGGCAGTGGAGTATATTAGTATGTTTTCCAGCTTGAACAGGACTCTTCTAACTTCTGTTAAAGCAAACATTGATATAATGTGTGTGTGACTGGAACTCTGCTAAGAACTTTGTCAGCTTGGCTCTGGCCAGGAAGGTGAGTTGGTTAGAGCTTTGTATGGATATGCCAAAGTTGTGGGTTTGATCCCTGGTCAGGACACAAACAAGTGTCAACCAATGAATACGTGAATAAGTGGAACAACAGTCAATGGCGGCTGAAGTTGTGCGCCACACAGACTTTTCTGGGGTTGGATCCAAGTCCCTTTTTTCTTTAGGGGTGTGATCATAGGCAAGTTTTTTTTTTTAACTCTGCTGACTCTTGATTTTCTCATTTAATCTGATGAGGTTGGCCAGGTATTCAGGTCCCAGACCTAGTGGAGAACCAAGGCAGTGTGACTCCTGAGCTGGAGGATTTTGTGAGCTTTTATTTTCTTACAGTGCTTCAGAAATGAATGTCATGCTCTGTATGATGTTGAAATATTAGATTATCTATTTTAAATGATGAATTAAAAAGAACCCTGCACCTACATGTTTCTGGATTGGGTATGTGGTAGGTTAAATTGAGTATAGGTGTTTATTTTTATTTTATTTATTTTTTTATTATTATTATTTTTTTTCCCAAGGACAGAGAGAGAGAGTCAGAGAGAGGAATAGATAGGGACGGACAGGAACGGAGAGAGGTGAGAAGCATCAATCATTAGTTTCTTGTTGCCCTTGTGACACCATAGTTGTTCATTGATTGCTTTCTCACATGTGCCTTGACCGCGGGCCTTCAGCAGACCGAGTAACCCCTTGCTTGAGGCAGCGACCTTGCGTCCAAGCTGGTGAGCTTTGTTCAAACCAGATGAGCCCACGCTCAAGCTGGCGACCTCGGGGTCTCGAACCTGGGCCCTTCTGCATCCCAGTCCGACGCTCTATTCACTGCGCCACCGCCTGGTCAGGCTTCTTTTTTTAATTTTTGAGAGACAGGAACGGAGAGAGATGAGAAGCATCAGTGATTAGTTTTTCATTGCCATTATGACACCATAGTTGTTCATTGCTTTCTCACATGTGCCTTGACTGCGGGCCTTCACAGACCGAGCAACCCCTTGCTGGAGCCAGCGACCTTGGGTCCAAGCTGACAAGCTTTTGCTCAAGCCAGATGGACCTGCGCTCAAGCTGGCGAACTCGGGGTCTCGAACCTGGGTCTTCCGCATCCCAGTCCGATGCTCTATCCACTGTGCCACCACCTGGTCAGGCGAGTATAGGTGTTTAAAAGGTCTCTGTTTCATTATTCCTAAACTGAAGAATTTGTACTAGGTCAGTATTTTTCCACTGCCAATCTGAAGAGCAGTCTGCCAGAAATTTCATGCCATTTGTGAAAGAGTTAAGCATCCTGATGTTGTATGAAGGTTATAGACCCAGTGATCTTAGTTGAATTCGCTTATGCTCAGGGTGATTTCTGCCTTAGCAGTACCTGAAATCATTCTCCTGTTTTTACTGGCTCTCAAGTGTTAAAAAATGAAAATTACTGGACTGGATGACCCTCAAGATCTCTTCCAGCTGTGACCCATTACCATAGAGATTCAGGGTTTTCATTCAGATTTTCCCCCCATGCAAATATTTAAACTTGTAAGGCTATAGTTTCAAGTAAAACCTTTAAGGTGTTGATTGTTTAAAAATTGTATGTATGTATGTATTTATTTATTTATTCCACTTAGTAATGCATTCATTGGTTGATTCTTGTATGTGCCCTGATGGGAGATCAAACCGGCAACCTTGCTATATCAGGATGGTGCTTGAACCAACTGAGTTATCTGTCCAGGGCTTAAGGTGTTGCTTTCTGTATGTGATAAGGTAAATGTAGTTCATTTTGAAGGAAGAAACTTGTCCTAAAAATTAACCTTCCTGTTAAGACTTCTAGAAGCTTCAGACTAAAATTAAATAAGTCAAGCAGTACTATATGGTAATCAAGAGCACAGACTCTAGATCAGTGGTTCTGAAACTTTTTGAAGTCGGCGCATTTAAAATTCTACAAATAATTGTAGATGCACTATATACAAATTTCTGAGAAATATGTTATAATAATAAAATCAAGTATTAAAGAAAAAAATAAAAAGTCCAAACATGCTTTTATGGTAATTAAACGAAATAAATACGACAAAATTAATTTTGACATTAAGAATCATTTTTATGTTACATTTTTTGAGTTAAGTTTTTTAGAATTCGTAAAAAAGAGGGGTTAAAAAATAAAAAATGACATAAAGTTATCTTTTTATATATATAGATAGGTTCTTAGTAAGATTTAGTAAATTTGGCAGGTCTCGGCATGAATGTGTTTTTTCATTCTTGTGTTTATGAGAAACATGAGCCTGATGTGTCCTAGCGATTTTTTCAATGTTTGGGCATATATTTGAAAGGTAGACTCTCATTTTCTTGTCAGTACATTGAAGAATTCCTCTCTTTTTACTCTTAATTGTGTTGAGGGTAGAAAATCCTAATTCACATAAATAGGGTGTTGAAAATTGTAGTAAAATGTTCAAAGCTTTTTTAGATACTGCCACATATTCTTCTTTTATAGAAATCCAAAAGGCGTCAAGAGACAATTCCTTATGTTTAATCGTCAATCCACGATCAGTGGGTATAGCTGCCAGTTCTTCTTCTGTTAATGTTAAACCAAAATCACTTGAAGCTTCCATGAATGGGTTTCTGATCCAATCGTATTGTTCAGTGTTAAGTGATGAAAAATACTATAAATTAAATTCTGCCCGTCAGCCTTCAAGTCCTATTTTATTTACACTTAACTTTTGCTCACTTCCAGAATCGGATTCTTCAATATCATGCTTCTTTTTGAGAAATCTATTTTATTTGGGTGTATTTATCTAAAAATAATATAATGATATGTTAATAATAAATATAATAATGATGTGTTAACAAAAAGAGCAGTATTTCTGTAATGAAATGGTATAATAGAGTAACTATATTTATTTTTATATCTGGGCACATACTGTGAACCAGTGCAGCTGGTAATTCCAGGTCCCGAGTGGGAATGGTGCAGAATTAAGGAAATACGGGTTGGGAGGGCCCTGTAATTGCTGCTGGCAAGAACACAGAGCGCCCAAAAACTACATCTTGCTTTATTTATAGGGCAAAGTGAGGCCATTAGCAAATCTTAACTTTACATTAAACAAAGGATAGAGGAAACTTGCCTCCAGTCTTTCTGAGGAACATGGGGGGTAGTGTAAACAATACAGCACCACAGTTTACCAGCCTTTTACAACCTAATCAGGCAAGTGAGATGGAGGGTTGGGCAGACTGTCAGCTTGCAGCCAATTCCCCACACCTCTGTCCCCCAAAAATCTAAACTCCAAAAACCCTGTTGGTTTTTTGGTCCCCAACAGACACATATTTCTCTGGAATACCATAGGGCACACACTTTGAGAACCAAAGCTCTAGACCCTGATAGACCCAGATTTAAGTCTCAGTTCTCTGTAGCTAAGTCACCTTGAATAAGGTGCTTTATACTTACAAGCCTCAGTTTTATCATTTGTGAAGTGGGATTTTTATTAAAGCCAATCCCATAGGGATTATGTGAGGATTCAGTGAGGTATAATGGCTGTCAAGCACTTAAGAGTTCTGCATGGCATATAGTCTCAGTAGGGAGTAAATTTTTACTATATGTAATACTTATTAGTGTTTGTTACTAATATCTGTAGATGTTGCATTACAGTAACATATACTGTTACTCAAATAACATAATAGTACTATGTACTAAATGCTTGCTCTCTAGTGAATTAAATGTTATTACTACTGTTACCTTTTAAAAAATAACATTATTAGTTATTTTCCATCAAGTATATATTGAACATTTGTTAATGCTGTCATCTTGAATAAAGTTAAGTAGGCTGTTTGAAGGCCGCACACAGAAAGATTGGCACTTTGGCATATGTAACTCTAAAAGAAGTGACCAGGAGTGCTGCTATTTCAAATTCTGGTGAGGAAGTTTGTATTTCTGTTTCATTGTCTGGGAGATTACATGGCTTTCTTCTCCTTTCAGTGACCTGTCTTTTCATAGAACCTGTTGTGACTGAGGGAGAACTCAGTGCCTGGACCACAGTGGGGGTGTTGGAGATGATGGCTGATGAATGGATGTGGGGTGAAGTATAAAAATACACTATATTCATAGTAGGAATATACAGTTGTATAATTAACTGAGTTTAGTAGGAGAAAATAAGGAATCTAATTAATTTTACTACTAATGATCTAATTTCTTTTTTTCGTGTGACACCTTAGTTGTTCATGGATTGCTTTCTCATATGTGTCTTGACCGTGGGCCTTCAGCAGACTGAGTAACCCCTTGCTCGAGCCAGCGACCTTGAGTCCAAGCTGGAGAGCTTTTGCTCAAGCCAGATGGGTCTGCGCTCAAGCTGGTGACCTTGGGGTCTCATACCTGGGTCCTTCGCATCCCAGTCCGATGCTCTATCCACTGCGCCACCGCCTGGTCAGGCAAAAAATGGAATTCTTACAAAGCCCAAGTTTCACTCCTACCTACTATCACCCAAGCAAACTGTTTTCTAAAATTTAGATCATTAGCCTGACCTGGCGGTGGCGCAATGGATAGAGCGTCGGACTGGGATGAGGAGGATCCAGGTTCGAGACCCCAAGCTTACCATCTTGAGCGCAGTAGAGTCTGGGCTCAGGTGCAGGCAGGCCCGAATTCAAATTCTGACCCAGCCTGACCAGGCGGTGGTGCAGTGGATAGAGCGTTGGACTGGGATGCGGAAGGACCCAGGTTCGAGACCCCGAGCTCACCAGCTTGAGCGCGGGCCCATCTGGCTTGAGCAAAAGCTCGTCAGCTTGGACCCAAGGTCACTGGCTCCAGCAAGGGGTTTCTTGGTCTGTTGAAGACCCGTGGTCAAGGCACATGTGAGAAAGCTATCAATGAACAACTAAGGTGTTGCGACGGTAACAAAAAACTAGTGATTGATGCTTCTCACCTCTCTCCATTCCTGTCTGTCTGTCCCTATCTATCCCTTGCTCTGACTCTCTCTTTGTCCCTATTAAAAAAAAAAAAAAGAATGCCAGTGTTTGCATTAGATAGTTCATGAATCTTTTTCTTTGCTGTCAAGTGCTATTTGCTTAAGTGGTCTGGCAATTTTCTCTCCAAGTACATTTTTAGATGTGTATTTGCTATTGATTGTGCATAGCCTCTTTGGGTGAACTGAAATGAGCAGCAGTAGACAGATGTTATCTATAGCAGCTGTGAACAAGTGACATGTCAGACGTCCGGCAACAAATTTTAACATAATTAATTCAACTAAAAATTTTATGACTAGAAGAATTAGCTTGCCTTGAAAGAAAGCATTTCCTGAAGAGATCATAAGCCTTCAATCTTTCAGGCAGCTGATCAGTGCCACTACAGACATAATGGAGCACCAAGTATGAGAAATTGGCCAGGGGTGTGGGGCAGGAAGGACTTTCTGCTGTACTCTTAGTCTTTGTCTTTCAGGGCTACACGGTCCATATTAGAGATGCAGATAGGTTTTTGTGTTGCCAGACATTATAGCCTGACTTTGTGTGAATTATACAAATCCTCATGAGAAATTAGACTGTTTTATCTTGAAGAAATCCTTTTATTTTCTCATTAGTACAGTTTTGATGTGAAATATTTTCTCATGTGGAGTATAGATGTTAATAAAAGGCAAAATGTTATATTGTTTGTTTGTTTATTTATTTTAATCAAGTAAGAGGCAGGGAGGTGGGGAAACAGACTCTCACATGCACCCTGACCGGGATCCACCCGGCATCGCCTTTGTGGGGCTGATGTTCTGCTCACGTGAGGCCACTGCTCTTTTACTTGGCAACCAAGCTATTTTAGTGCCTGAGGCAAGGCCATGGAGCCATCTTTGGGCCTGGGGCCAACTTGCTCATTCGAGCCATGGCTGTGGGAGAGTAAATGGCAGAGGGTGTGGAGAAGCAGATGGTTGCTCTGACTGACTGAGAATTAAACCTGGGACTTCCACACGCCAGGCCAATGCTCTATCACTGAGCCAACTGCTGGGGCCTATTTTTATTTTTTAATAATAATATTTAACTGGGTCTGCAAAGATAATCATGTGTGACTAGAAAAGTGCTTGTCGCCTGACCAGGCAGTGGCGCAGTGGATAGAGCGTCGGACTGGGATGCGGAAGACCCAGGTTCGAGACTCCGAGGTCGCCAGCTTGAGCACGGGCCCATCTGGCTTGAGCAAAAGCTCGCCAGCTTGGACCCAAGGTCACTGGCTCCAGCAAGGGGTTGCTCGGTCTGCTGAAGGCCCGCGGTCAAGGCACATGTGAGAAAGCAATCAATGAACAACTATGGTGTCGCAATGGCAATGAAAAACTAATCATTGATGCTTCTCACCTCTCTCCGTTCCTGTCTGTCTGTCCCTATCTATTCCTCTCTCTGACTCTCTCCCTATCCCTGTAAAAAAAAAAAAAAATACTCTGTCAATGTGGACATTGTTTTTCATTTATTTAGTAGTTTGAGTTACTTTTTCAAAGAAAGTTTTCCTATGTAAAATTGGAAACTTTGCTGAATGTATATGAAAGTGTTTTACAAGAAAATTTGGGAAGGAGATAAGTTGCTAGTCTTTATACAAATGAAGTATGTTGAGAAACTATGAGTAAAGTTTGAATAAAATTTTACAAAGATGTTTCAGAAGAAGTGAATTTTGTGAAAAATATTCTGATGCATTCTATTAAATTGTTGACAGTGAGAACACAATCTGGACAGGATCGGAAAAAGAGGATGAAATTGTAAGAGAAATAGAAGAAAGGTACTACAAGGAGAAAAGCAGGACACAAGAATGAGAAATGAATTTTCTTTTGAGGAGTATCTGGAACAATAGATTCTATCAGAAAGACTAAATAGACCAGAGAAAGTAAATTCGCACATCAAAGTTAAAATAGTAGTACAAAATCACCTCACGTGAACAACAGGCCTGGCTTTCAGTGTGCCTCTTTCAACAAAACATCATTTTACATGAATTTTTAAAAATGTCATTGATGATGTGGAGTTTAATTCTTAGATAATACCTTAGACAAATACTTTTAAAAATTGGTAAGGTTTTGTGGATGATGATTATTCTTTTCAGAGTTACCTTTAATTGGTAAGGATTAGCTTTGAGAAGGCAGGAAACCTCTCCAGGAAAATTAGTTGATTATAAACTTATATTTCATAGGCATAAGCTTCTCACTGAATTTAAAGTGAAATATTCTGGTAATCTTTTGTAAAAGCGTTAATTCCGAAATAATTGATATACAAATTTTAAAAATTGAATAAATATTTGGATAAATTACCTGTTTTTCAAGAGTTTATCAATTTTGGGGAGGGAGTCAAGATTTGTACATAATTTCAACTCACTATTATCTAAAATTGAAAGTAGGCTTAACTTTCTTTTTGTTTGCTTTTGTGTACACAGGCAGTCCCCAGGTTAAGCACCACATAGGTTCTGTAGGTTTGTTCTTAAATTGAAATTTGTATGTAAGTTGGAACAAGTACATTTACATATTAAATGTAACATAGATGCTTGTTTTAACATAGTGTTTATTTTTACCTTTCTGTGCATATAAATACTTAAACATTTAAATACAACCTTGAACAATCTTGGATGATACAGAAGATGTGGACTTGGAGAGGGTGGGACTGGTGTTAGAGTCAGGTTTGACTCTGCTGCTGGAGTCAGTCTCTCTTTTTTGTTTTAATTTTATTTTTTTTACAGGGACAGAGAAAGGGATAGATAGGGACAGATAGGAGCGGAGAGAGGTGAGAAGCATCAATCATTAGTTTTTCATTGCTGTCGCAACACCTTAGTTGTTCATTGATTGCTTTCTCACATGTGCCTTGACCGCGGACCTTCAGCAGACTGAGTAACCCCTTGCTGGAGCCAGCGACCTTGGGTCCAAGCTAATGAGCAAAATTTTGCTCAAGCCAGATGGACCCGCGCTCAATCTGGCGAGCTCAGGGTCTCGAACCTGGGTCTTCCGCATCCCAGTCCGACGCTCTATCCACTGCGCCACCGCCTGGTCAGGCTGGAGTCAGTCTCTTGAAGTCGGCATCCAGGGAGGTTTGTGCAGAGCTTTTCCTTTCTTATCATAAATGGCCCTGCAGCATCTCAGGTCTTCGTTAACTATACAGTTAAATTTGGTGAGCCTCTCTGTATCAGGATCTTGCTCTTCTAATTTTGCCTTTCCTGCTTCAGTGAGATGAAAAGCATCAGCTAACTCTTTTGAAGAAAACATTTTGGTTCTGGAATTTCTAGATTCCTGTTTCTTTTTTTTTTTTACCTAAATGCTGCCATCTGCTTCTGTGGTTCCTTAAAGTCTTCGTTGGTTAGTTCTTTTCCGTGGGAGTCAAGTAGCTCTGTATCATTTTAACTGATGTCCAACTGCAGTTGATTACCAACAGCCTTTATGGCGCTCTGTTTGTAAGTATGAGTTGTACGCAAGTGGGTGTTTATAATCTGGGGACTTACTGTATACAAAATATACACTTATTAATCAAACCTAGTTAATTTTGTGTGTGTGTGTGTGTGTGTGTTTGTGACAGAGTCAGAGGGACAGATAGGGACAGACAGAAAGGGAGAGAGATGAGAAACCTCAATTCTTTGTTGCAGTTCCTTAGTTGTTCATTGATTGATTTGTCATTATATGCCTTGACCGGGGGGCTACAGCAGGCCGAGTGACCCCTTGCTCGAGCCAGCGACCTTGGGCTGAAGCTGTGGAGCCTTGCTCAAACCTGATGAGCTCGCGCTCAAGCTGGCAACCTCGAGGTCTCGAACCTGGGTATTCCGCATCCCAGTCCAATGCTCTATCCACTGGGCCAACGCCTATTCAGGCTAAGAATTTTTAATTCTTTTTTTTTTCTTTTTTACAGGGGTAGAGAGAGACTCGGAGAGAGGGATAAACAGGGACAGACAGACAGGAATGGAGAGAGGTGAAAAGCATCAGTCATCAGTTTTTCGTTGCCGTTTTGACACCTTAGTTGTTCATTGATTGCTTTCTCACATGTGCCTTCAGCAGACCGAGCAACCCCTTGCTGGAGCCAGCTTCATTGGGTCCAAGCTGACGAGCTTTTGCTCAAGCCAGATGGGCCCGCGCTCAAGCTGGCGACCTCGGGGTCTCGAACCTGGGTCTTCCACATCCCAGTTCAACTCTCTATCCACTGCGCCACTGTCTGGTCAGGCAAGAATTTTTAATTCTTTACATTTATTTTCATACACTAAGTTAGTGGGCGACATACAGTTAATGTTCCTCAAGCACTAACCAATTTTTTTGTTTTGTATTTTGTTCTTGTGTTCCAAATTAAAAAAATAACTTAGTCTTTTTTTTAATTGAATTTATTGGGGTGACATGGTTTAACATAATTACACCAGTTTCAGGTGCCCAGTTCTAACAACTCAGTCATATCTCTTCATTAAAGCGGACTGTGGTTAGCTTTGATTGAAACATCTTCTGTTAAGTGTCTTGTATTAGGAAATACTGAATGGATTTCTTTTTAATTTGTGAAAACAATTATGGAATGTTTTAAGATTAGTCTTCTTTCCAAATCATAATTACTGGAACCTTATGGTATTCTTTATGGTATTTTCCAGAAGCATATCAATTTAGATATGCTGCCCTTCACTTTATCATTGTTTATATCATTGTTACACCCAAGTATTGCTTCAAATGGACTAAACTATGAATTATAAATGAGATGATATGAGCCATGGCCATGTAGCTGACTGGGTTGGTTAGAGCATCATCCCCATATGCTAAGGTTGCTGGTTTGATCCCTGGTCAGGGTACATAAAAGAATTAACCAATGAATGCATAAATAAGTGGAATAACAAATCGATGTCTTTCTCCAAAAAATCCATTAAAAATAAATAAGATGATGTAAAATCACTGAAAAGTGTCAGTGTTCTATATATTATGTAAGGTTCTATTATTAAAAAACATTATGTTGCAAATTGTACCCAATAGTTTTAGTCATATTCAAATGTATACTCACATTCTAAAAGTGATTAAATATAAAATACAAGACAAAATGTCAAGTTCTTTTCTGATAGAATAACAAGGCAAAGTGTCCCATATGCTGCTTAAAAAAAAGTAAGACTGTGCTTGTATACATAAATTATGCTATTGATTTTTCTGTTCTTCTTGATTGTAGAAAACCACTGGACTAAATGCTGTCTAAATTTCCTTCCAATTCTAAAATTACACAACTCTATTTACCTTGCATCTCTGGTATGACTAATGGGTATAGGACCTAGAGAGAGTCTACTTTCTGCTTTAATAAGGTTTTAGAGACTTGCTTTTCAGAAATAAGGAAAAGTGATTGAGGCTTGCATGTTTTGAAATTCAACTGCCTGTAATCTTACTTCAGACAACACTTATTGTTTTTGTTTCAAGGAGGGCAGAATGGTGTCTCTTACAGAGATCTTTTGTGAATTAAGCAATTAAGTGATAATCGCTGCCTGATAGGTAGATACATTGTTTTCTCTGTTGATTGAAAAGTAGTTGACATTGAAGATACAGTGAAGAACTCTTAATTGTATTTTTGTGTTATCCACTTAGTTTCTCTTTCCCCTTAAGTATTTTTTAAAGACCTCTAAACCTGTCCATTTAGTTCAACTCTGAATTAAATCTGAGGAAGTCCTTAGATTGACAGTCCTTGTAAATGATATATAAAAGTTTCAGTTTACATACTGTATACTGCTCACAGAAATTAGGAGATATTTCAAAACGAACATGAAACGATAAGAAAGAAGAATTTGAATTTTTTTATTAAACAAAAATATCAGAAAAGCAAACAAGTCAAAGAAAGTTTGATTATGCAAATGAGATGCAAAACCAACTTTTATCCCATTGGTAAAAATGCACTATATAAAAGGCTGAAAGTACTGGAGTATCTGCACGTTCCCTGATCCCCTAATTTTTGTGAGTAGTGTATTCATGATCTTTGTATCTCTTAGGTAGGTCCATTTCCTTGCTCTTTTCTTTTACATTTTTGTTAGAATTTCAAATCTATAAAAAAGAGAGTATATAATGTAATAAACTCCCATATAATCATCACCTAGTTTCAGCAGTTATCAGCCACATCCTTCCTGCTTATTAAGAATAACCTGAAAAGTTAACATTACAAACTAAAATTGTGTAGATGCCACAATGTTTTAGTAAAGTAGGATTATTTGGTTCACATGTAATCATGTTGAAATGACTTTAAAAATATAAAAACTGCTTAGAAGAAGGCTTTCAAACTTTTTTTGTGACCCACATTGAGAAACAGATTTCATTTTTGACTAAGTATGTGCAGAATACATGTTTTGTAAAATAGTAACTACCCTTATTTTGTAGTGTATTTAAAAAAACTTGTGACCTTGATTTCAAAGTTCTTTAATTGGCCATGATACTCATTTTTGAAAAACTGCATTTTCAGCTATTGAGCAGCTTTTTTTTTTTTTTTTTTTTACAGGGACAGAGTCAGAGAGAGGGACAGACAGACAGGAATGGAGAGAGGTGAGAAGCATCAATCATTAGTTTTTCATTGCCGTCGCAACACCTTAGTTGTTCATTGATTGCTTTCTCACATGTGCCTTGACCACGGGCCTTCAGCAGACTGAGCCACCCCTTGCAGGAGCCAGCAACCTTGGGTCCAAGCTGACGAGCTTTTGCTCAAGCTGGTGAGCTCGGGTCTCGAACCTGGGTCTTCCGCATCCCAGTCCGACGCTCTATCCACTGCGCCACTGCCTGGTCAGGCTTTTTTTTTTTTTTTTTTTTAAAGAGAGGGTGGAAAAGGGAAAGACAGGAAGGGAGAGATGAGAAGCATCAACTTGTACTTGTAACACTTTATTTGTTCGTTGATTGCTTCTCATATGTGCCTTGATGTGGGCAAGGGGGTTGGGGGGGCGGTAGCTACCCTTTGCTCAGGCCACCTACTTTTGGCTTTAAGCCAGTGAGCATCCTACACTCAAGCTGGCAAGCCTACACTCAAGCCAGCAAACTTGAGATTTCGAACCTGGGACCTCAGCATCCCAGGTCAGTGCTCTATCCAGTCAGGCGAGTACGTAGTTTTGTCTATTTTTTATATACCACGTAGTCTAGAACAATATGATGAGTTTTGTAAAATGCAATAAAGATTTTCATGAGGTATTTAATAGTAACATCAGCATGTACCATTATTAGTAAAGAAAATAGGGCATTATTGAATTAATGCATCAATAATCAATACATTAGCTGTGTAGTTACATAATACTGATTTTTTTACCCTACGTATTTGAATTTGGGGAAAGGGGGAACTACAGTAACTTGAATCTCATAAGCAAAGCACAAGTTTTCCAGTATGTTCAGTTGTCCTTTATTTTACATTAGAGCGTGTTCCTCATTCCCTAGCCCCTGCCTTGAGTTATTGGTTAAGTATGGGTCTGAGAACGTTATTTTTATTCTTAGCTGAATGCTTACTCTGCTGCTGCTGTCTGAGGCACATTTCTGGTGAGGACAAAATGACTTGACGACTGGCCAAGGGAAGGGGAGAAAGGGGAAGTGGAACCATCACTGAAGAACCAGTTGCCTTTCATATTCAAGATTCTAGAGGAAGATTATTTTCTCATTTTTAGACATTGCTTCTTGGAGGGGGGAAAGGGCAACAGGATTTCCTATGTTCACAGCTGTCTATGAATTACTATTCAGCTCATGGATTGAAGAAATGTACTATAGGATTTTTTGATTAAAGGAATATATTAAATTTAACTTTGGCCCTGGCCAGGTAGGTCAGTTGGTTTGGAGTGTCCTGTCCCATCCCTGCTCAGGAAGTGGAACAATATATCAGTGCTTCTTCCCCCCCTTCTCCCGCTTTCTTTTCTCCTTCCTGTCTTTAGCTATCATTCTCTTTCCCTCAAATTAATAAGTAAAAAAATTGTTTTTAATTTAACTTAGAAGTTTTTATTATTTAAGTTTAGTATGTTAGAAACCATTGTGAAGCATGACAGTTCCAGCACTGAAGTTATATTTGTTAATGCTGAATCTCATGTCAGTCATCAAGGAAGAAGAAATAAACGGCTTTAATGCAGACCAGGACACTGCTACCTGGAAAAGAGCAACTGTAAAGGGGTTTCAGATAACTAACAATGAACTGTAATTGAATTAGACAAATAACGTAGTGATCACATAGCAAATTTAGGATACCTGTAACAGTGTTAAGTGTTTTCACAGTAGGATCAAGTGCCAAATAATTAACACTTTCAAACCACATTTAGGGAAAGATGCAGATATTTCTACATTAATGGTAGCATAAGACTTAGGAGAAGAGCCTGAGGAGCTAAATTTAGGAAAAGGGAACAACTAGGGGTGTGTGATTATCTATTAATACCTTCAAGGTGGCAGTGTAAATGAAGTAAGGGAATTAGGCAGTCTCCAAAGATGGATGCGCTGTATCAAAGAGCAGTGGCCTAGAGCACTGGAGAATAAAAGCATAGGTTTAGTATTAAGAAGATAATTTTAATGAAATTAGCAGAAGGATAGTTATTTGCACTGTGTCGTAACTATTGTAAGTAGGTCAAAGAACTGGTTGAGAGAACCTCATAAAACAAAAGGGAGGTTTTTATATATATCTGGTACAGTAAGTAATTCCCCGTCCCCCAAGTATCTGTGGGGAATGTGTTCTAAGACCCCGTGGCAATTCCTGAAACTGGATAGTACTGAACCCTATTGAGCTCCTAAGCAAGTACAGTAGTCCCCTCTTACCCATCATTTCACTTTCCTTAATTTCAGCTATCCATGGTCAACAACAGTCTGAAAATATTACATGGAAAATTCTAGAAATAAACAGCTGATCAGTTTTGAACTGCTTGCCCTTCTGAGTAGTGTGATGAAATGTGCTATCCTGGCCATCAGTGGTAGAGCGTTGGCCTGTCGTGTTAAATTCCTGGGTTCAGTTCCTGGCCAGGGCACACAGGAGAAGTGCCCATCTGCTTCTCCACCCTTCCCCCTCTCCTTTCTCTCTATCTCTTCCCCTCCCGCAGCCAGGGCTCCATTGGAGTGAGTTGGCCCTGGCCACTGAGGAAGGCTCCATGGTCTCTGCCTGGGGCTCTAAGAAGAGTGTTGCTGAGCAATGCCCCAGATGGGCAGAGCATCGCCCCCTAGTGGGCTTGCCAGGTGAATCCCGACAGGGTGCATGTGGGAGTGTCTCTGCCTATCTCCTCTCTGAATTTAAAAGAAAAAGAAAGAAATGTTGCGCTATCCCACTACATCCCTGCTAGGACGTCAGTCATTCCCTTGTCCAGCAGCATATTCTTGCTGAGAGGCAACTCGTCAGTCACTTAGTTACACTTTACTGTTTTTCCTGTACATACATATCTGATAAAGCTTAACTTATAAATTAGGCAATTTCATGGATAGAAGATTCATTCTTACAGTAGATCTTAGCAACCTCACCATACATTATTTTCTTTCTTTATTAAATTGAGAATGATCTTTCCCTTAAAGGAAACAGTTTAAGGCTTCTCTTTGGCTTACTCACATTGCCAGCATCACTACTCTTAGACTGTGGGGCCATTATTAAGAAAATCTAGAGTTGCTTGAACACAAGCACTGTGATACCAGGACAGTCCATCTGATAAACTAGATAGCTACTAAGTGACTGACAGCTTGCTTATACAACATGGATAGCCCAGACAAAGGGATGTTCTTGTTCTGGGAGAGACAAGGTGGGATGGCGGGAGGTTTCATCACATGACTTAGAAGAGCAAGCAGTTCAAAACTATAAATTGTTTATTTCTGAAACTTTGCATTTACCATTCTCAGCCTGCTATTGATAATGGGTAACTGAAACTACAGAAACTGAAACTGTGGATAAGGGATTTGCGGGGGGTATTGTACTTGTTTTAGGAGTTCCAGAGGAGGAAAAACCTTTATGGAAATGAATATGGAATGAAATGGACTTTCCAGAAGTTTTGAAGGGTTGGAAATTAGTTTGTTTTTAACTCTACAGTTCTGTGATCATAGATTAAAAAAAATAAGGTAGATTAACTTTGGAATTCATTAAAATGAATTTCAATTCTGTCTACAATACTTAAAACAGGATTCTGTTTGTTATAACCTTCACAAGTAACTTCTTATTTAGTTACCAAAAACTTACAGTATGAATTATTTCCAGTCTTTGTTTAACTCACAGAAGCATGATTTTCATGAAAGTTTACTCACTGGCCTAGATGGAACCAAGTAAAAGTTTAATCATGGCTCTTAGAAATTAGTCGTTTTCTTTTTTATGTGAATGTCAATTGTTACATTTGCTCATTATAAGTGGGAGCTGGTACTGTACTTTGGAGGTTGGAGCTCACTTTTATTAGTTTTTGTTTATTTTTCTATTTTGGCTGTCCATTTCGAACTTAACTGACAAAGAGTTTTGTAGTTTGGTGAGTTTTTGGTGTTAAAATAAATCTTTTAAAAGTAGATTTAATATGAGCAAGATCATGTTACATTGCAAATTATGAATGAGAAAATATAGTTTAGAATAGTATTGTTTTCTAGTTCTGTCATATTTCTATATGTTTTTTCTTTTTTTTTTTTTTGGCTTTAAATATATATATTTTATTATTATTAATTCTAATGGGGTGACACCAATAAATCAGGGTACATATGTACAATGAAAACATCTCCAGGTTATCTTATCATTCAATTGTGTTGCATACCCATCACCAAAAGTCAAATTGTCCTCGGTCACCTTCAATCTGGTTTTCCCTGTGTCCCTCCCCTCCTCCCTATCCCACTCTTCCCTCCCTCCCCCCATCACAAAACCACCACTCACTTGTCCATGTCTCATATTCTCACTTTTATGTCCCACCTATGTATGAAATCATGCTGTTCTCAGTTTTTCTTTTTTTCTGATTTACTTATTTCACTCCATATAATGTTATCAAGGTACATCCATTTTGTTATAAATGATCCGATGTTATCGTTTCTTATGGCTGAGGGGTTTTCCATAGTATATATGTACCATAGCTTTTTAATCCACTCGTCTTCTGATGGACATTTGGGCTGGTTCCAGATCTTCGCTATTGTGAACAATGCTGCCACGAACATGGGGGCGCATTTCTTCTTTTCAAACAGTGCTATGGTGTTCTTAGGGTATATTCCTAAAAGTGGGATAGCTGGGTCAAAGGCAGTTCGATTTTTAATTTACTGAGGAATCTCCAAACTGTTTTCAACAGTGGATGCACCAGTCTGCATTCCCACCAGCAGTGCAGAAGGGTTCCCTTTTCTCCACATCCTTGCCAGCACTTACTCTGTGTTATTTTGCTGATAAGTGCCATTCTGACTGGTGTGAGGTGATATCTCATTGTGGTTTTAATTTGCATTTCTCTAATGATTAGTGATGTTGAGCATTTTTTCATATGCCTATTGGCCATCTGTATGTCCTCTTTGGAGAAATTTCTATTCATTTCTTTTGCCCATTTTTTGATTGGATTGTTTGTCTTCCTGGTGTTGAGTTTTATAAGTTCTTTATAAATTTTAGTTATTAACCCCTTATCAGATGTGCTGTCGAATATGTTCTCCCATTGTGTGGTTTGTCTTTTTATTCTGTTCCTATTGTCTTTAGCTGTGCAAAAACTTTTTAGTTTGATATAGTCCCATTTGTTTATCTTGCCTTTTATTTCAGTTGCCCGTGGAGATAAATCGGCAAATATACTGCTGCTACAGATGTCGGAGAGCTTGCTGCCTACGTTTTCTTCTAAGATGCTTATGGTTTCACGGCTTACATTTAAGTCTTTTATCCATTTTGAGTTTGTTTTTGGAATGGTGTAAGTTGATGGTCTTGTTTCCTTTTTTTGCAGGTAGATGTCCAATTTTCCCAACACCATTTGTTAAAGAGGCTGTCTTTACTCCATTGTATGTTCTTTCCTCCTTTGTCAAATATCAGTTGTCCATAAAGCTGTGGGTTTATTTGTGGGTCCTCTGTTCTGTTCCATTGATCTATGTGCCTGTTCTTATGCCAGTACCAGGCTGTCTTGAGTATAATGGCCTTATAGTAAACCTTGATATCTGGAAGAGTGATACCTCCTGCTTTATTTTTTCTTTTTAAGATTGCTGAGGCTATTCGTGTTCTTTTTTGGTTCCATATAAATTTTTGGAATATGTGTTCTATATCTTTGAAGTATGTCATTGGTATTTTAATTGGTATTGCATTGAATTTATAAATTGCTTTGGGTAATATAGACATTTTAATGATGTTTATTCTTCCTAGCCATGAGCACGGTATATGCTTCCACTTGTTTGTATCTTCCTTGATTTCTTTTATCAATGTTTTATAATTTTCCGAGTACAAGTCCTTAACCTCCTTGGTTAAATTTACTCCTAGGTACTTTATTTTTTTGGCTGCAATAGTGAAGGGGATTGTTTCCTTAATTTCTTTTGCTGATATTTATTTGTTGGTGTATAGAAATGCCTCTGATTTCTGAGTATTGATTTTATATCCTGCCACCTTGCTGAATTCATTTATAAGGTCCAGTAGTTTTTTGACTGAGACTTTAGGATTTTCAATATACAATATCTTATCATCTGCAAACATGACAGTTTTACTTCTTCTTTTCCAATTTGGATGTCTTTTATTTCTTCTTCTTGTCTGATTGCTGTAGCTAGGACTTCCAGAACTATGTTGAATAAGAGTGGTGAAAGTGGGCAACCCTGCCTGGTTCCTGATCTTAGGGGGATTGCTTTTAATCTTTGTCCATTTAGTATGATGTTTGCTGTGGGTTTATCGTAGATGGCCTTTATCATGTTAAGGAATGATCCCTGTATTCCCACTTTACTGAGAGTTTTGAGCATGAATGGGTGCTGGATTTTATCAAATGCCTTTTCTGCATCTATTGAAATTATCATGTGATTTTTTTCCTTCCTTTTGTTTATGTGATGAATCACATTGATTGATTTGCGAATATTGAATCAGCCTTGCCTCTCCAGAATAAATCCCACTTGATCGTGGTGTATGATTTTTTTCATATATTGCTGGATGCGTTTGGCTAATATTTTGTTGAGAATTTTAGCGTCTAAATTCATCAGGGATATAGGCCTATAATTTTCTTTCTTTGTGTTGTCTTTGCCCGGTTTTGGGATCAGAATTATGCTCACCTCATAAAAGGAGTTTGGAAGTCTTCCTTCCTCTTGAATTTTTTGAAATAGCTTGAGAAGGATAGGAGTTAGTTCTTCTTTGAATTTTTGATAGAATTCACTTGTGAAGCCATCAGGCCCAGGACTTTTATTTTTGGGAGTTTTTTGATAACTGTTTCGATCTCCTTTGTTGTAATTGGTCAGTTTAGGTGTTCTGATTCTTCCAGATTGATTTTTGGAAGGTTATATGATTCAAGAAATTTCTCCATTTCACCAAGATTGTCTAATTTTTTGGCATATAGTTCTTCATAGTATTTTCTTACAGTGCTTTGTATTTCTGTTGTGTCAGTTGCTATTTCTCCACTGTCCTTTCTAATTTTATTTGAGTCCTCTCTCTTTTTTTCTTGGTGAGTCTAGTTAAAGGTTCATCAGTCTTGTTTACCTTTTCAAAGAACCAGCTTCTTGTTTCATTGATCCTCTGTATTGTTTCCTTAGCCTCTTTGTCATTTATTTCTGCTCTGACCTTTATTATTTCCTTTCTTCTACTTGTCTTGGGTTTTATTTGTTGTTGTTTTTCTAGTTCTTTTAAATGCAGGGTCAGGTTGCTTATTTGAGCTTTTTCTAGCTTCTTATGATACGCCTGTAGTACAATAAACTTCCCTCTCAGAACTGCTTTTGCTGTGTCCCATAAATTTTGAGTTGATGTATGCTCATTATCATTTGTTTCTAGAAACTTTTTTATTTCTTCTTTGATCTCATTGTTAATCCATTCATTATTTAATAACATGCTATTTAGTTTTCAAGTGTTTGAGTATTTTTCAGTTTTTCTTTTGTGGTTAATTTCTAGTTTCATGGCATTGTGATCAGAAAAAATGCTTGATATGATTTCAATCTTCTTAAATTTATTGAGACCATTTTTGTGTCCTAACATGTGGTCTATCCTAGAAAACGTACCATGAGCGCTTGAGAAGAATGTATATTCTACTGCTTTAGGGTGAAAAGTTCTGAAGATATCTATTAAATCAAGTTGATCTAGTGTATCCTTTAAGTCTGCTGTTTCTTTATTAATTTTCTTTCTTGAGGGTCTATCCAGTGTTGTTAGACGGGTATTGAAATCCCCTACTATGATAGTATTGCTGTTAATCTCGCCCTTTATATCCATCAAAGTCTGCTTTATGTATGTCAGGGCTCCTATATTTGGTGCATAGATATTTATAATAGTTATATCTTCCTGTTGAATTGTTCCCTTTATCATTATGTAGTGTCCTCCTTTATCTCTTACTACAGCCTTTGTTTTAAAGTCCATTTTGTCTGATATAAGTATTGCTACCCTGGCTTTTTTTTCATTTCCATTTGCATGAACTATTTTTTTCCATCCTTTTACCTTCAGTCTATGAGCATCTTTTGTTTTAAGGTGTGTCTCTTGTAGACAGCATATGTATGGGTCCTGTTTCTTTATCCATGCAGCTACCCTATTTCTTTTGATTGGATCATTTAATCCATTTACATTTAAGGTTATTATTGATATGTAGTTGTTTATTGCCATTTTATTCTTTAAAGCTGTATTCTTCTTTTGCTCTATTCATTCCTCCCTTTAAACTGTTCACAAGAGGCCCCTTAGTATCTCTTGCAGAGTTGGTTTGGTTTTTATGAATTCCTTGAGGCTTTCTTTTTCTGGGAAGCTCTTTATTTCTCCTTCAATTTTAAACGTTAGCCTTGCTGGATAAAGTAGTCTTGGTTGTAGGTTCTTGTTCTGCATTACTTTGATTATATCTTGCCATTCCCTTCTGGCCTCAAGTGTTTCTGTTGAGAAGTCCGATGTCAACCTTATGGGGGCTCCTTTGTAGGTGATAGCCTTTTTTTCTCTAGCAGCTTTTAAAATTTTTTCTTTATCCATTAGCTTTGGTATTTTAACTATGAAGTGTCTTGGTGTACATCTTTTTGGGTTTCTCTTTAATGGAGTTCTGTGTGCTTCTTGAATGTGTGGAGTGTTTCCCAGCCTTAATTTAGGAAAGTTTTCTGCTATGATTTGATTGAACAAAGTTTCCATTTCCTGTCCTCTCTCCTCTTCTTCAGGCACCCCTATGATGCGAATGTTGTTTCTCTTCAGGTTGTCACAAAGCTCCCTTAGAGTTTCCTCACATTTTTTAAGTCTCTTTTCCTTTTTCTTCTCTGCTTCTGTGCCTTTGTTTATTGTGTCCTCTAACTCGCTTATTCGATCCTCAGCGTCATTCATCCTGCTTTTAATTCCTTCCATTGTGGTCTTCAGTTCTGATACTGTATTTGTTATTTCTGTCTGATTCTTTTTTATTATTTCAATTTCGTGTTTTATACTTGTTATCTCTTTATTTAGGTGTTCATAATGACTATCCAATGTTGCTCTAATTTCTTTGAACATCCTAACTATCATTATTCTAAATTCTGCTTCTGGTAATTTGGTTATATGTGGTTCATTCAGGTCCTTCTCTGGGGATTTCTCTTGATTCATTTGGTTTGCATTCCTCTGCCTGCCCATTTTTTTCTGTGTATAAGCAAGTTGTGGCCACTGGAGTCCAGTAGGTGTTGCCTTTGTGTTCTCTAGGTGTGGTCTGTTGCAGGCCCCCTACCCCCTCTGCCGGTGCCTAGGGTGGTTGGGTATGAGCGTTGCCAGAGCCGGCCCACTGTGGCTTTTGCTGTGATTTCTGCCTCTCTTCCGTGGGAGGGGCTGTCACTGAAGCCACAAGACTTAGTACCAAGGGTAGAGGTGAGCACCTTTGCTCAGCTGCGGACCCAGCCTATTTCCGGACTTCCGCCCAGAACCAGCAGTCGGAACCTGCTCGCTACAGTTCCGCGGGTTAGGCGCGGCTTTTGACGTGCTCTCAGCTGTAAGCTTTTGCCCGTCCGGAGATTTAGCCCCGCCCTCGAGGTCAGGGTCCTTCTGCGCAGGGTCGGAAACCAAGGTTTATTGGGGCGGGCGTGTTTGCTGGCTTCCTCTCAGCTGCGTACATCCGCACATCCGCTCGTCCCGGACTCTACCCCGCCCCCGCTTTTGGAGCCCGATCGTGCACGTATGAATGCAATCCGAGGTTTCTCCGGCCGGGCGGGTATAGTAGCGTGAACTCAGCTGCGAGGTTCCACTGTCTCGGGGTCTACACCGTTCCTGCGCTGGGAGCCCGCTCGCGCACTTATACTGTCCTACCGCGGTTTCTCCGGCCCGGGGGGTGGGGGGGTGGGGGTTGGGGGGCTGGTAGCGTCAGCTCAGCCGCGAGCCCCTGCCCGTCCCTGGTCTTAGCCCGGTCCCTGCGGTCAGGGCCGGCTTGCACAGGGCCTGCCCGTTCCTGGCCTGCCGCTTTGTCCCCGTAAGTGGGATTAGAGGCGAGCTCGCAGCTTCCGGACCGCTTTCGCACATCCCCTCTGACCCTCTGGGCTAGACTGATCTCCCACCAGCTTGGCCTCTGCCCACGCCAAAAGAACTGCGTTTCAGCGTCCTGCCGCCCACCATGCCCTAAGCAGCCCTCAGCAGAGTAGGATGGGACCTAATACTCCACACTGTAGGCCTGGGAGCTCCCTCACTTGTTTCACAGCTCAAAACTGTCCAAACGCCTCTTCTAGGCTCTAGGACTGCAGGCTGGGGCTTGGTTCCTGGGACCCAGGTCCCTCCCTCTCCGCCAAACTTTCCTCCCGCCCCGCGGGTCTCTCTGGGCTGCCGTTTGCTCCGGGGAGCTGGGCAGCCCTCTTTGCGTTTTCGCTATTCCTACCAGTCTCAATGTGGCTTCTTCTGTGTTCCTTGGTTGAAGAGTTCACTTAGTTTAGTTCATAGTTGGTTTATCCAGATGATGGTTCTTTAAATTGAGTTATAATCCACTTTGCTTCTGGGAGTTGGAAGTTGGTACGTCCGCCTACTCCATCGCCATCTTGCTTCCCTATATATGTTTTTTCAATTCTGCTACTTTATATTTGGCAGAGTCAGCTTTTCGTTTATTCTCTAAAAATTAAAGTTGTAACCCTGGCTGGTTTGCTCAGTGGATAGAACCTTGGCCTGGTGTGCAGACGTCCTGGGTTCGATTCCTGGTTAGAGCATACACGAGAAATGACTGTCTGCTTTTCTTTCCCTGCCTCTCCTCGTTCTCTGTCTTTTCCTGTCCCACAGCCAGTGGCTCCATTGGTTTGAGCATTGACTCCGGGTACTGAGGACAGCTCAGTTGGTCCCAGTGCATCAGCCTCAAGTGGTGAGGATAGCTCAGTTGATTTGAGCATTGGCCCCAGATGGGGGTTGACAGGTGGATCCCAGTTGGGACCTCACTATCTCCCCTCCTCTCACTTAAAAAAAAAAAAGATGTTTTCAGGAATGATGTGAGCAGAAGGCATCATCAATCTGTGCTTTAAATTTTATTTATTTATTTAGCAATTCCCCTTTTCTCTCCTTACTGAAAATATTTTAAAATTTAGGGCACTATTGCCTGAGGGTATATGATAAAATTGTTTCAGCCTGACCAGGCGGTGGCGCAGTGAATGGAGCAGTGGATGGTACGTCGGGCTGGGATGCGGAGGACCCAGGTTCGAGAACCTGAGGTCGCCAGCTTGAGCGCGGGCTCTGCTGGTTTGAGCAAGGCTCTCCAGCTTGGACCCAAGGTCGCTGGCTCGAGCAAGGGGTTACTCAGTCTGCTGTAGCCCCTTGTCAAGGCACATATGAGAAAGCAATCAATGAACAACTAAGGTGTCACAACAAAAAACTGATGATTGATGCTTTTCATCTCTCTCCGTTCCTGTCTGTCTGTCCCTATCTAACCCTCTCTCTGACTCTCTCTCTCTCTCTGTCTCTGTTAAAAAAAAAATGTTTCTGAGGCTATTGGTTCAAGAATTATTCTTTATTCAGATTTTTGCTTTCTTGGCTTTGAAGAAGAAAAGGTGTGAATGAAGATGTGACCGATCACACCCTTTTTCCTCCCAGTGGGTCCAGAATCCTTGTCATTTGCTGAATTATAACCCCCTGATTTAGAGAGTCAAAGAAGGTGGATGTTAGCTTTGTGGACTAGGGATGTGATTTCTTTACAGTTAGACTTCACCACTAAGGAAGTTCATGGTGTCGTAAACTTTATTATAAGGCTTTTTTTTTTTTTTTTTTTTTACCAGAGATGTATCATTGTTTATCAGTAATTAAGTATAAGAGATAACACCTTCTGTCCTTTCAGTGGGAGCTGGGGTGAAGTGGCTATAAGAATAACAAGAATTGAACAATGTAATATGTTCCAGGGTGAGTAATGCTAAGTAACATGAATCATAATGAAAACTATATTTATACATATTTATTTGAAATATATTTAAGGCAGTTTTATGAAGTGTTGAATATAACTCATAGTTTTTAACCCTTTGAAAGTAGTGAGTTTTTTTCATGCTCGCTGACTCCTAGAAGTGAGGTTTTTTTTTCAAAAAATAAAATTAGTTCCAGTTCCAGTTTTGTTAACTTAAAATCATGTTTATTTGATAACCAATTTATGGAAACAGGAACATACATTTGCCTTTTTTTTAATGTTGCCTTACACATTTTTAAAATAAATCGATCATACTCTGGATGATCAGGATGCACAAGGACTTACATGGACATTCGTATTACAAAAAGGGTTAAGAAACTAGAGTAACTAGTATAGTTTACATTTGATGCTGAAACTTTATTGGAGACAATATTATAGGATAAATACTGTATTTTCCCATGTATAAAACGCTCCCATGTATCAGATTCACCTTAATTTTGGGGCCTGAAATTAGAAAAACAATTATTACATAAAGTTATTGAATTTGTTTTATTCATAATATTCATAAAACTCCTCATCACTGTCAAAACTCCCACCCATTAGCTTGTCCTCATTTATGTCTGATGACAAATCACTGCCTTCAACAATGACCACAAAAACAAGAGCAAAAAGGCAGGAAAAATGCAAGTAAAAAACCTGCAACCACTATATAAGACACACCCAGTTTTTAGACCCAAAATTTTTTGAAAAAGGGTGCGTCTTATACATGGAGAAATATGGTAAATTGATATCTTCTGTCACCATTGTAAATGTAAAAGGTGAATAAAAAACTATGTTAAAAAGGTTATTTTCTGGGCAATGGAGTTGAGTAAAAAAACACTGGATTTAGCAATAGCCCAAATTCTATTTTCATTTTAGTTCCTTATGGTTTCTATGTTTAAAATTAGTATAGCTCTTGATTCCCATAAGGTTTCTATGAGATTAAATCAGGGGTCCCCAAACTTTTTACACAGGGGACCAGTTCACTCTCCCTCAGACTGTTCGTTGGAGGGCCACCACATACAGTACTCCATACACTGACCACCAATGAAAAAGATGCCCCTTCCGGAAGTGCGGCGGGGGCCAGATAAATAGCCTCAGCTGGCCGCAGTTTGGCCCGCAGGCCGTTGTTTGGGGACCTCTGGATTAAATGATAATGTATGGAAAAATGGTTTTTAAACTGCTGTGTTATAAAGTGGTATGTATGTATAACTTGGAGTTGTGGGGCCTGGTACTTATAAAATGTTTCTCTGTAGGAAAGTGAAGAAGAAAATAAAGTACTGAAGAGAAGGAGCAGGTTATCTCAAGGGTGGTTTTTCTGACAGATGATGACTATATCATAAAGTGTGCATTTCAAGTGGTTGTTAGCAGACTGGCCTTTTGCTGAATTATCCACCTCTACTAAGAAAGGTTGATAATGAATTTCCATAAATTTTCAAGTGTGTGTTTCGCAGTACTGCTGTCAAGTTAAATCTAGTTATAGGGGCACCCTGTTACTCTACACCTCATTCCCCATTGCCTTCCTCCTCCAGGTGGGTGACAGAAAGTAAAGTCAAATATTTATCTTTTTAAAAAAATTTTGTTTATTGATTTTTAGAGAGAGAGGAAGGGAGGGAGAGAGAGAAACTTATTTTGTTGTTCCACTTATGCATTTATTGGTTGATTTGTTGTATGTTCCTGACTGGGGATGGAACCCACAACCGTGGCATATTAGGACAATGCTCTAACCAACTGCGCTACCCGGCCAGTGCAAGTATCTATCTTGTGTCCTTTTTATAACACATTTTCATAAATTCACTTTAGTATCCTGAGTGAAATTCAGTACACATTATTAAGAAAAGAATATATAATGGCCTAAATGTAATATAAAATACTTTAATGTAATATAAAATACCTTAGTTCAGTCTGTAAATGCATAGGCATGACTACAGAGGAAGACAGTGAAGTTTATATCCATCAAGATATAAAATCAAGAATGTGACAGCTGCTAATGCTGGGCTGTAGTGGTGACTCAGTACAGGGGGCATTGCTCTTGATACGTGATTTTCTGAAAAGGTGAACGACTCTTGGTAAAGTTTCAAATCTTCCTTCACTTGACACAGTACTTGCATTTCTGGAAAACTGAGTGATGATTAAAACCACTGTATATACAGCATTTAAAACTTACTTAGGTTCCAGGCTTGGAGCACTTTTCCATCTCGAATGTGATTTGAAAGTTGTGTAGGAAGAGACGGCAATTCTTTGTTGTACAAATCATTTCCTATTTTGTGGTATATTGAGAATTCATTGTTTCAGACAACTAAAGGCCACGAGGGCTATCTTAGATATTGTGCCAAGTGGAAATACACGTACAAATTTTCAAAATGCTCTATAAAAGGTAGAGCAGTCCCTGTTAAGAATATCTCCACTGCCTGACCAGGCAATGGCACAGTGGATAGAGCATCAGATTGGGATGCGGAGGACCCAGGTTTGAGACCCTGAGCTCGCCAGCTTGAGCTTTGGCCCATCTGGCTTGAGCAAAAGCTTGCCAGCTTGGACCCAAGGTCACTGGCTCCAGCAAGGGGTGGCTCGGTCTGCTGAAGGCCCGCAGTCAAGGCACATATGAGAAAGCAATCAATGAACAACTGTGGTGTCTCAACGGCAATGAAAAACTAATGATTGATGCTTCTCATCTCTCTCCGTTCCTGTCTGTCTGTCCCTATCTATTCCTCTCTCTGTCCCTGTAAAATAAATAAATAAATAATATCTCCACTTTGTCCTGGCACTTGTAAGTGTCCTCTGACATGGGATTACAGCACTTTGTTAGTCCCCAGGATAGCCATTGCTCAAAGCCACACCTCTTTTAGTAATAGGGAGGCAAGGAGAGCAGCTATTCACTTGTTTAGATTCTTTTTTAAAAAAAATATGGTTTAAAAGCAGGTATTGTGAACTCACCGCAGTAACCTAGGCAAGTAATGTCTGCTAACTGGAGACTACAGTTCGTGCTCTGACAGAAAACAGTGGAAGTTGGGCTTTTAAAATACTGTGCTGGTCAAATAAAAATCCTGTGCTCATCAATGGGACCCCATTTTGCATCCTCTTCACCAAAGGATTATGTTAAGATTATAATTCTATTCATATATAACATAAAAGGATTATATTATGAATATAATATACTCCTGAAGCCCAAGAGTCCTGATTTTTGGCAAGTCTATTCTAATTCCTCTTTTATTTATTAGGAATAATAAATAGTTCACAGGGTGGTGGTTAGAATGAGGTTGCATACATAAATCACCTAGCTCCCTGGTTGGCAAACTGCAGTTCGCGAGCCACATGCGTCTCTTTGGCCCCTTGAGTGCGGCTCTTCCACAAAATACCACGTGTGAGCGCTACATCACTAAGGAATGTACCTACCTATATAGTTTAAGCTTAAAAAACTTGGCTCTCAAAAGAAATTTCAGTAGTTGTACTGTTGTTACTTTGGCTCTGTTGACTAATGAGTTTGCCGACCACTGACCGAGCTGATACCTGACATAAGATATATGCTTGATTAAGATTTTCTCTCTGCCACAAATACAGTTGTCCTGGTTTGCTTTTTAATATATTTGCTAGCTAGCTATGTGTTTTATAGTTTAATGGTTAAATGAAATTTGAAATCTTTTTATTAGTGAATTATTTCTACCCTTTTTATTTTTTTTTTAAAGAGAAAGAGACAGGAAAGGAGAGATGAGAACTTGTAGTTGCTTCACTTTACTTGTTCATTGATTGCTTCTCATACTTACCTTGACTGGCAGAGCTTAAGCTGAGTCAGTGACCCCTTGTTCATGCCATTGACCTTGGGCTCAAGCCAGCAACCATGGGATCACGCTGAAAATCCCATGCTCAAACTGGTGACTTCATGTTCACATGGGCAACCTTAGGGTTTTGTTCTTGGGACTCCACCATCTCAAGTTGATGCTCTATCCACTGCACCACTACCAGTCAAGCTATATTTTATATTTTTAAATTTTTTTAAATTGATTTTAGAGAGAGACAAAGAAACACGAATTTGTTGTTCCGTTTATTTATGCATTTATTGGTTGATTATTGTATGTGTCCTGACCAAGGATCGAACGAACCCTCAACCTTAGTGTATCAGGATGACACTTTAACCAACTGAGCTGCCCAGCTAGGGCTGTCCCTTCTTATTTTTAACAGAAGCAAGGAGGTAATTAAAAATAAATTTTTGATTAATACACATACCATTTGAAGCTCTTGGAGCCTGATCATGTTTAAAGCTGTTTGAACAGCCTGATGCTTGTAACACTTACTGATTCCTAACCGTCAGTAGGTCAGCCTCTTCAGCCTTTCAGGTTAGCTCTCAACCTTAACATAACAATGACAGTTCTTCAGTGTGATATTTATCTTTGAAGTGCTGTAGGAGCAGGTAGTTTTGCTAGTACTACAGTACTTGATTGCACCTTCAAAAATAGATTATACCATAAAAAATACGTTTTTACATATTTTGCTTGAGTTAGAAATTTAGCAACATGATTTGTATTTTTCTTTAATGTGAGATTCCTTTATTAAATGTTGATTTTTCACAGACCAGAAATACAAAAAAAAAGTAGATATAGGACTCAGTCAGGAGCTACAGACCTAACCTTTCATACCCCTGCTATAGTAACTTGAACAGAATAAGAAAGAGCTATATTCCTAAGGAAGAGGAAGAGGATGAAGATTCCTGTACTGCCCTGCCTCCCACCCACTCCCCAAATTATAAAGAGCCACCGTTGTGAAGCAGTCCTTAGGAGGTGGCTGTCAAGTGAGACACCTCCCCTGCTGTCCCATCTATGTTCATACCTCCAGGACAGCTTGTTCGATGGCACAGAAATCAAAGGCTACATTTCATACAAGAAACTGGTACAAAAACATGCGTGGGGAGTAACATGATTTTTGCTAGGAAACTGGTGTATGATCCCACCCCCCACTTTGCATGACTATTTTTAAAGTTCCATGTTTTGGTTCTTATAAAATGCTTTAGAGCAATGGTTTACAACCTTTTATACTTGGGGCCTGGTGCAAAAAGGAGAATTATTTGAGGGGCTGTTAAGGCAGAAATCACCCTGAACATAAGCGATTTCAACTAAGATCATTGGGTCAAGATCTTCATGAGGGAGGTTAACTCTCTTGAACCCACACGCAATTTCTGAAAAACACTGCTTTAGAGGCACATCCGTTTCTCTGTATGTTTTGTTTTTATACTTAAGCAGCAAGAAGTTTTTTAAACTTTTTTTTTTGTTTTTGGTAATCAGTAATGATCTAAATGGTTAAAGCAATACAAGAAGTGTGTGCTTTCTTCCTTTATTCATACCCTCATGATTTTGTCCATTTTTGTTTTTCTCCACAATATGATTTTGAATTTTGTCAGAGCTCTATGCTTTGGTTATGTATATATTATTTTTTATAAAGTCCTTTTTTTTTACCTTCTCTTTCTCCTATCTTAATATTAGTTTATTCTTACCCATGCTACTTGGTCTTGTCCCTTCTGGTATCTATCTTCATTTGTGTTTAGGTAAACATTTGGCACTTTTACAGTTTTTGTCTTGTTTGAATCCTTTTGAGGCAGAGGGGTTGTAGATTCTATTACATTTGTAAAATATAAAGTTTAGTTGACTGGTTTTTGAGCTGAAGTATTTATATAATGTGACTTCCAGGTATTTTTGCTTTTCCTAGTAGCTTTTTGATGGTTTTCTTTGTATGGTGGAGATTTGCTAATATGCTCTTTTTAATCTTTTAATCCTCACAGGGCCATAATGTCCATATTTCTTAGAAACCAATCAGCTAGTCTTCAAGACCTAGTTACACAGGACATTAATTCCTGATGCAACTGAGGACCTCAGTGCGGATAGACTCCGAGGCAGACGGCTAGGAAGGAGTATTGATTACGAACTGTGGGGCACTTGCTGTGGGCTGGTACAGTCCAGTGTTTCCCTACAAGGCTTCCTCTTACTGTGGAATGCACAGGAAACACTGAAAGGTCTGCACAAAGAGCATATAATGTGCTACCTAATGGCAGGTAGACATTAACATTCAATTATGGGGTAGAGGTGGTGCTAGGGGTAATCAGATTTTATAGCTGTAGAATGAAAGGGCAAATTTTAATGTGCATGAAAGGAAAAAGAAAACGGCACTAGAGCATAGAGAGGAGTGGTTCTTACTGTAGGGACAATATTGAGCAAGAGTGAAGATTACAGTTTACCAGTGGAAGTGTTAGCTTGCTGGTCTTTGTATTTCATTAAGAGGTATGTATAGTTTAGCAGCTGTTAAAAGTCAGGATTGAGTGAAATGTGTTTTTAGTAGTGTCTTAAGAGTGTCACCTTACCATTCTGCAACATTTGTCACTGAAAGAGCTCTAGAGTTTTATCAAGTCTAAACTCTCAAAATACACCAATGGAAAAACTTGACAGGCTTAGTAGTATCAGCTGAGCCCATGGTAACCAGATATATAAGCCTGCCAACCATCTATGCCCAGAATTTAATGAAGTTTTCATGAGGTCAGATAGTCCCTCAAGAAGAGACTTAGTGGAGGATGAACCTTCCTGCCTTTGGATAGTGGTTAACCAGCATTTTAACATGGAATTGTTTTATTTAAGTTTTTGAAAAAATGACAGTGTTACTGGATTTTAAAACATTATGAAATGACTGGCTTATATAATAGTTTCAAATAATATCCAGTTCGTAAAAGTAAAATATTAAAGCTTCTTTTTTTAACCCCTTTAATCCCCTTCCCCAGGAATAAGCACTTTCTGTAGTTTGGTGTGCATCCTTTCAAAGCTTGTTCCCTGTATACATCTTATTTACAAACTAGTGCTTTAGTGGTATTGATTAAAATTCATCTTGGTATTGATAGCTTTCCTATTTTGAATATAGTAATTGGAGTGACATTTCATTCATATAAGTGTATGGATCCTCTAGAATACGTGTTGTTGCTAACTGTCACAGAATTATGTTGACTTATGTTGATAATGACTAATTTCTGGATGTAGAAATGTGCTAACAGTGCCTTTCATTGCACACGGTGAAAAGCTTCTTGAAATGTAGAAGAGCAATATAATACTGTATTTTTATCCTTAGGGTATCTTTTTGGTGGAAATCTTGAATGTTCACATGTGTAATATCTTAGCCGTGTGGATGATTCCTGGGACATCTAGGAGAGTAACATAGCCCAACTATCCTACTCACTGTGGAGGGGAGGCGCTACCTCACCATGGAGTTATGAGATGATGAGGGCCTGAACCAAGATGATGGATTGCAAGTAAGAGGTAATTATGGAAGGAGAGAAGAGATTCGGATTGTTGACTGAATTTTGGGATTTCCTGAGGAATGGAGGAGTAGTGAGCAGATTTTTAGTAAATAGAACATTAATGAAAAGATTTCAGTAAGGGTTCTACAACTAAATTACAGCTTCTTTAGGCCATAGTATATTTATGTGTCAGATTAGGGCAAGAATTAGATTCCGGAGTTTGCAACCAACCTTTATCAGCAGAAAGGTTTTTCTTTTTTCTTAAAAATTAAGTAGAATCTCAATTTGTTAATGAGATAAAAGTAGACCTCTTCAGGGGGAAAAGTCCCCTAATTGTTTCAATGAATCTTTGGAGTCCGGGGAGCAGGGTTTTTAAGTTGATAAAATGGGAGACCCCTTTGTAGACCTACTTCTGAAGTTTTTGCACAAGGGTGTTTGTTACCTTTGGTTCACAATCTACTTGGTCAGTCTTGATAGCTGCATGGGAGAGGTCTTACAGGTAATTTGCATGGTTGAAATACAGTAATACATGTGTCCATGTTTGAAATAAGACCAAAAGAAAGATCACCTTAAGGAAGACTATAAAATATCACAAAGATAATCACTATGTGAAAAATGGACTTGATATTTTAATTGTAAGGTTTGTCAACCTCTTTGTGAGAAAAACTACCTGTCATTTGTCTCAAGCTTTGAAATTTGAGAGTCTGTGTGCTGTCAGGTCCCTGCTTAGAAAAAGTTTGGAAGTTCAATTAGTTTTTAACCCTCGGTGGGAAGAAAATCTTAAGGGTGTGTGTTTTTAACAATCACTTTGGAGATCTGCCCATAAGAAACGGAAACTTACTGCGTCCCAGTTTACTAGGTAGGAATGCCAGCTAAAAACCATAGGTTATGTTGACGGCACCAGGCAGTAGACTGGTGGAGTCAAACCCGACCTTGGTTTGGCAACCTCAGTACTTGAGTTCTGGCTAAGAAAGAATTCAGAATCAAAGCTCAAACTGTAAGCGAAAGTTTATTTAGAAGCCACAGGTAGAAGTGAGTGGTAGAAGAAATGGGCACAGGAAACAAGTAACAGAGGCAGAAGAGCCTTTGGAGCTTAGGAGTGAGAAGAGTAAACACCTGGGAGAAGAGGAGGGGGGACAGGGAAGGTGAGTGGGGGCTCTTGAGAGGGAGAGCCCACTCCATACTCTGTCCAGAAGGCTTTTAAGGATGGGGATTTTAGGGGAGGTCCCAGGGGAGGATCTCAAAAGAGTATTCATTAGATTTCCAAGCATGTCTCTTCAGGGTTGTGGTTTCCAGTGATTGGTCTGTGCCAGGGCAAGGGGTTATTAGTCAGTGCAGGTGGGTCCTGAGGGCTGCCATGTCATCTCTTGTCTGGTTTTGCTGTTTTTCTGGGCCTGGAGCTGAAATACAACTGAGACCTAGATGTTATCCTTAAGGATTAATGCTTAAGGGGGTGGTTGTACAAGGTCCCCCCATGGAAGCCACATGAGGCCATTCTTGGGCCCCTTGTTTCTACTCCAAGGGGGTCTAGCACATACTAGCAACATGCCAGGGATGGAAAGCTCGGGTTCCAAGCTGTATGGCCAACTATAGGCTGGAGAGGAAAGGTTTTCCTAGTTTTGCACATTGCTAGCCACCTGGGGCTTTCCACCCTGGTGACCTTCTGTACGTGGCCCATCGTCCTTACTCTGCAACTGCGTACCATGTTTACAGTTACTAATGCCAAATATTTTTTAAGCTCACAGGCCCGCATAGAATTGCTATATAGGGAATTTAGATAATTGGGGATGGATGTGCAGTGATAAAGGCTTGAACTGGTAACATTAATGAGAAAGAAGTAGAATGTGCTCTTTGACAGTTACTCTAAGATAAAAAGGTTTTTGAATTAAATATGTACATAGAACATCATTTAGTCCTGATTGCCCATAGTTAACAAAGCATTGCTTTCAGTGGGGCAGTATAGGGCAGTGTTCTGAGCTGTAGATTGTAACTTCCAGGGTGTGCATCCTGTCTCTGTCCATCTGTAGAATGGCAATGACAACCTAAAGGGACAGACTGTATTTTTATTTAGTAAATTAGATTATATAATACACTTTGCATTATGCCTAACGTAAAGATTAGCCACTGGTATAATGAATTTGCTTTCCGAGACAGTTATGTAGTTATGTGTTCAGTAAGCTTGAAAAAAAAATTTAACCCCCACAGACAGTTTTCTTAAAAGTAGGTTGTCTTTTCAAAGAAATATTTCTAGGCTCTTTGTTTTTGGTTCTAGGAGATTTACAGGGAACCTGAATTTCCTTCTTTTAGAATTGGTGGTGGGCAACCTCGTTACCTCATTTGGAAAAGAATTGGAAAGTTGTGTTCTAAGTATGAAGTACAGTCTTATGTCAAAACTCAATTTTACACTTGCATGTTAGAATTAGTGGGTGCGTGTTGAGGAAACAGTGACATTAGGGATTGGATTTTATTTTTTTTCTATTGAATTTATTAGAGTGACACTTTTAAAAATTACATGTTTCAGGTGCACAATTCCACACCACATCTGCACACTGTATTGTGTGTTCACCACCCCAAGTCTCAAGTCTCTATCCTAATCACCATTTATCTCCCCATCCTCCTATATCCTCCTCTACTTTCCCTCACCTCCATCCCTCCAATCACCACACTGTTGCCTTTGTCCATGAGTTTTTTTCTTTATTTTTGGTTTTTTGCTCAATCCCTCCAAGCCTACATCCTACCGAACCTCCCAACCCAGTGTCCCACAGCTGTCAACCCGCTCTTTATCTATGAGTTTGTCTCTGTTTTGCTCATTACTTCATTTTGTTCATTAGATTTCACATATAAGTGAAATTATATAGTACTTGTCTTTCTCTGACTGGTTTATTTTACTTAGCATAATGCTTTCTAGGTCCATCCATGGTCGGGGGGAACCTTACCTTTTGATTTTCTTTTTTAAATAAATAACTTTTAGGGTATCTATGGTAAATTCAAATATAACAATTCTAGTCTCCTAGAATTTATGATTCTGTTGATACCCAGAAAGATGACTCTTAATACCGTGAGAAAGTCTTCCCAAAGAAAGATGTTTTTATTATAAAGTTCATTAACATACTAAGAATTATTAATATATATTAAGTTATTAATAGGTTGAAATTTAATGAAAGGTTTTATCCTTAACCCTTGATTAATGCAAGTTGTTTTCTCACCAAGTTAACAAATTGTGTTGAGTATATGTGCAACAAGGCATTGTGTGGATCCAAAATTAGAGACATCCTGGTATCCAAATAATTATAATCTATTAAAATACACTCTTTCTCACAAGCAGCTTTATGAATTCATAGCATACTGTATTTGAATTAACTGACCATTTATAGCATGTAGATTTATAGGATACTGGAGGCGAAAGGAACTTAAAAATTTATTTTAATTCTCTGACTGTACACACATATATTTTAACATATGTCATTCATTTTATAGATATACATATGTATGTATGTATATATATGTGCGTGTATATATATACACATGTACATACATATACATATATCATATATATACACATTTTTTTTCCCTGAAGTGAGAATTGGGGAGATAGACTCCTGCATGCACCAGACTGGGATCCACCTGGCAAACCCACTAGGGGGTGATGCTCTGCCCATCTGGGGCGTCACTCTGTTGCAACCGGAGCCATTCTAGCGCCTGAGGATGAGGCTATGGAGCCATCCTCAGTACCGGGGGTCAATTTTGCTCCAGTGGAGCCTTGGCTGTGGGATGGGAAGAGAGAGGTAGAGTAAAAGGAGGCAGGGAAGGGTGGAGAAGCAGATGGGCTCTTCTGTGTGCCCTGGCTGGGAATTGAACCTGGGACTTCAAAATGCCAAGCTGACACTCTACCACTGAGCCAACTGGCCAGGGCCTTGTTATATTTTATATGTTATCTTAACATATGTTACTAGATGGAATGATTTCTATACATTAATATACCTTTTTAAAATTTTCTTTATTGATTTAAGAGAGGAGGAAAGGGGGGGGGAGAGAATGAGAGCGAGAGAAGCATTAACTCATCAACTCGTAGTTTCACTTAGTTCCATTTAGGTGTGCACTCCTGATTGCTTCTCATACATGCCCTCACCAGGGTTGAACCTGTGACCTCTGGTGGGCCAGGCTAACGCTTTATCCACTGAGCCACCTGGCCAGGGCCTATGCATTACCATACCTTTTTTAAAGTCACAGTTTAAATGGACTTCGTCTAATGTTTTATTAACATGCAGTTTGGTTTTCATTTCTGAAACACTACCAGAAAGTACCCAATCATATTGTACATTCTAGAGAATCAGTGCTAGCCTACACAATCTTTACCTGTTTTTTCTGAGTTTATAATTTTACTAGATATGATAATACTTTCAGATGACTGCCAGACCATGTGGTGGCGCAGTGGATTAGAGTGTTGGACTGGGATGCAGAGGACCCAGGTTCGAGACCCCTAGGTTGCAAGCTTGAGCACAGGCTCATCTAGCTTTAGCACTTGCTCACCAGCTTGAGCGTGGGGTTGTTGGCTTGAGCGTGGGATTATAGACGTGACCCCATGGTCACTGGTTTGAGCCCAAAGGTTGCTGGCTTGAGCAAGGGGTCCTTTACTCTACTGTAGCCCCCCAGTCAAGGCACAAATGAGAAGCAATCAATGAACAACTAAGGTGCCGCAATGAAGAATTGATGCTTTTCATCTCTCTCGCTGCCTGTCTGTCCCTATCTGTTCCTCTCTTCTTCTCCCCCAAACCCCAAATACTCTCAGACTACTAAGCAGAATAACTACCTTTTTCAAGTATTAGGAATCATTGACCTTTGTATATTTTCAGTTGAAATCAAGAAAGTAGGACTTGATTATATGCTGCATATCTTATAGTAAGGCAGAAGATTCTGGTTAATGGGGAAATTATCTGAGCTAATAGTGGTATGGCTACCAAATGATAATGAATGTAGGAGATTAGGGATGAGGATTTATTATGTTTGATAGAGAAAAAAATTCCCCTGGAATTTGGAGGTACTCTGTGGGACTAGAGATACATTTACATCTGAGACGTAGGTATTTAAGCAATCAGAGATTCTTGGTGCATTATTGCTCAGAGTTCTTGGGAAAAGTTTGTATATCACAAATATACTGTATTTAGAATTGGAAGTAAATTGACTTCGAGTTTTATTCTGGGATAGCTTTACTCTAATTGCCTGATTTTATGCAGCACAACCTCCAGGTTCCCTGTAAATGGGTCACCATAATTCTCGGTTTGTACTTTCTGCCCTATGAGAACTCATTAACATTCCTTTCACTCTTAATAAGTTTCCTGGTTTTGATAATTAATGATGTGGTTTACCTTACTGTAATGTATCTGTCCTTGGGTTCTTCATGTGATAAAGGCTTAGGAAGTTTCTTCCTGTAGGTGGGGTTAGATTGTTTTCTGTAAGCTGTGAGGTTACTGTTTAGTCTAGTTAGTAGTGCATTAATAATGGTAGACTAATGGAAGTCTGGTTGAGCTTAAGGTTTATGATTTATAGTTCAGAAGAGATTCCTTTGTTTTTTGTGCTGTATAAGAAATACAGCTAGGCGGACATTACTAAGTTTGTGTGGGCAAAACTGAATTCTCACTGTTCAAAGGCAGTCTTGCCTCTGTGTGTCATTAAAAAAAGTTATCTGCAGTCACATACCATTCGATCCCAAAGGTAAATAAATCTCAGTACATGATTTTAAGTGTTTTTCATATACCATATTCAATTCTTTTTTTAGGCTTTATTTTTTTAGAGCAGTTGTAGAAAAAGTGGAATTCCTGTATTTCCCCTACCCCCACCCACACAGACAGCCTCCCCCACTGCATTTGTTAAAATGATGAATCTACATCCACACATCATTATCACCATAGCTTAAGAGTTCATTCTTGCTGTTATTTATTCATTCTGTGGGTTTTGTATAATGCCATGTATCTATCATTAGAGTAGCATATACAGTAGTTTCACTGCTCTGAAAATCCTCAGTGTTCTACCTGTTTACCCCTACCCTCACCCAACCCCTTGGCAACCACTGATTTTTCTACTGCTTATTTTCCAATAACTATTGTTGGGTAAACAAATGTTTTTTATGCTTGCTGCCTTGTATTGGGGCAGTGCCTTGTGTGTATTGTCTCAGGTGCTTGGGTGCTTGCCCTCAGGATGGCAGATTTGCAGATTGCCTTCCTGCTTGGGAGGGGTGATTGTTTGCTATTGTTTGTTGGAGAAAGGTATTTTTTTCCCCAGCCTGTTTTGCTGGAGAGTGCAGAGGGAGTGAGCTGAGGGGTTTGGGAGCCCTGCTGAGACTGGTGGGGGGGGGCCTAAGAGTCGGGCTGAGTGTGGAGCACTGAGGGGCTTGGGAGCCCTGAGAGAAAGGGAAGAGGTCTTCCCTGCCTGTTGCTTGTCCGCCATTAGGAGACTCTAATAAGCGGAATGGACCACCATTTTCTGGCTCCATAGCTCCTTTACTGGATGCCCAAATCCACTGTGGACCTGCATGGCCACGGCGGCGCCTGACCTTACAACTGTATTTGGTTAATCTTTACAGAAATGTTGAATAGAACCAGAAAGGTAGGACAAAGAACATAAATATAGAACTACTTTATTAATTTTTATTGCAGCTTGGAACGTGAGTTACTTACTCCTGTGGATTTTTTATCTAGACTCACTTGGTCTGTGGCATACTGGCTTGCTTTCTTCTCAGCACTATACTATAGCATTTAGGTAAGAGTGGTTAAACCTTGGGGTTTAGGCTGAGATTCTATAAATTTTTTTTTAAAAGTTGAGAACATTTGATTAGGATTTTTAAAAAGTTATTTTCATTTATTTATTCATTTTAGAGAGGTGAGACAGAGAGAGAGGGGAGAAAAGGTGGGAAGCATCAGTTCCTAGATGTGCCTTGACCAGGCAAACCCAGGGTTTCAAACAGGCACCTTAGCATCCTGATCAACCCTTTATCCACTGCGCCACCATAGGTCAGGCCTTGATTAGAATTAAGTATTAGCTTCTTCCCAATAAAAAACATGCCCCAAGATAATCTTTGGAACTAAGTGAGTGCTGTTTTTATGAAAGGTTAAGGATTCTTTGTAAAGGCTGATAGCATTACTCAAGTTGTCTAATGCTGTGTTGGGAGCACCTGGCCTCTAGGCCTTGTGTCATGGACAGCAAGAACACGGGAAGACCTTTCTTTTCAATCTTCTGAATCAGAATGATAAATCATCTATCTGACATTAGTAAAAGTATTTTCCAGATATTGGAAGGGAATTAATTTCTATTTTGGTATGTTTAGTGAAAAGTACACAGCATTCAGTGATTAATCACTTGGAAAGAAGTATAATATGGAGAAAGTTCCATTTTCAGTTTCTTTTTCATTCTCCCTGAGTGATGTCATCTCTTCCCATGTTTTCAATTTCCACCTAAGTTGATTCCCAGGTGCATACTTTTAGCAGTCACCTCTCTCCTGAAAACCAGGTGTGTGTTTCTCATCAGCATAGCCTACTCTGCATGCACCTCCAAAGCCAGCTCTAGCCTGTCATCCTTGATTCCATTTACAGTATCACTCTCCACCCCGTGGTCAGCAGTTTCATTTGATTCTCTCTTGTAAACCTTTTCACGTCTATTTGTCTTCTCTTGTTGTTTCTACAGCTACTCTTACTTAGTTCATTTTCCATTTGGATTACTGAAGGGGTTTCCTTACTCTCTTTTGATCCATCCTTCATAATGCCATTAAGTCACACCACTTGTTTTGTAGAAATAATAGCAAATTGCTTGGCCTGCAGGATTCTTCTCATTTTCCCTAAATTAAGAGGTCTTGAGGCTGGCTCTAGCCTAGTTTATATTTCTGAATAGTATGAGTTCTCAACAGGTGCTGTTTCTTACCTATTTCCTTTATACATCTCTTAAGTGGCCATTATCAATTGTATTTTGAGTATTTTTCTGACTGAGGTCTTTGCAAGGTTGAGCTCTGTTTAGGAGCAGAGTTTATTTTTAATATCACTGCACAGTCCTTAGTCAATAGGCCCTCAGGAAGTGGTAAATTGAATTGAAAGCATGCTCTCCATTTGTAGATAAGTTGGACAAATACAAGATAAAAGTCATTATTATGAAGTTATAGTGAGTGACACAGTATTTTTCAATATTTATTTATTTATTATTTGAGAGGAGGGGAGGCAGAGACTCTCATAGGCACCCCAACAGGGATCCACTCAGCAGGGCCACCAGGGGGCAATACTTTGCCCATCTGGGGCCCTTGTTCCGTTGCAACCGGAGCCATTCCGTGGAGGCCACAGAGCCATCCTCAGTGCTCAGGGCCAACTCGCTCTAATTGAGCCTTGGCTGAAGGAGTGGAGGAGGAGAGAGAGAGAAAAATGAGAGGAAGGTGTGGAGAAGCAGATGGGCGCTTTTCCTGTGTGCCCTGACCAGTAATCGAACCCAGGTCATCCACGCACCAGGCTGATACTCTACCACAGAGCCAACCGGCCAGGGCTGTGACACAGTCTATAGCTACCATTTTGACATGTTCTTTCTTTTGGCTATGAACACAGACTCAACTGCAGGGAGAGTTCTGAGTCTTTGTGGTTTCAGAAACATCTGTGTGGCTCCTATGCCCTTATTGTCTTTCTGTTTGAAAAAGCTGAAAAAGGGAACAATTTCACACTTAAGACATTGTCAGAATATGGTCTGTGGACCAGCAACACCCGTATCATCTGAGAACTTGTTAGAAATGCACATTCCTAGGCACCACTTTAGACCTGTTAAATAAGAATCTCTGGGGATGGGGTCCAGCTGTCTGCTTTAACAGACAATTCTGATGCATGATAAAGTTGTGAGGCCCTGGCCAGTTTGCTCAGTGAATAGGGACCTGCTGGCATATGGACGTCCCAGACTTGATTTTTGGTGAGGGCATACAAGAGAAGCAACCGAAAAAAAAAAAAAAAAGAGAAGCAACTGAAAAAAAAAATAGAGAAGCAATCATCTGCTTCTCTCCCCCTGCTTCCTCTCCTTCTTTTCCACTTCCTCTCCCATAGCTAGTGTCTTGATTGGTTCGAGTGTTGGCCCTGGGTGCTGAGGATAGCTCGGTTGGTCCAAGTGTTGGCCTCAGATTCTAAAAATAGCTTGGTTGATTCGAGCATCTCCCCCAGATGAGAGTTGCCAGGTGGATCCTGGCATGTGGGACTATTTTTCTATCTCCCCTCCTTTCACTTGAAAAGTTTTTAAAAAATTGCTACTCTAGTATTCTGCCACTTAAGGGAAATTTTGCCTTTGATATATATAACAACAGAATTTTCATGGTTGCAACTATGAGCTACTTATATTTTGGAAATAATTCATCAGTTGGGAGGACCAGGACTGTATTACATACTAACATTCTGAGATGTGATTCAGAGATTTAATTTATCTATATGCAAACTATTTGACTCTTGAGGTTTTGCGGAATGGTTATTTATGAGGGGGCTTCCTACCTCTTTCAGCAAAATGTCTCCTAGGTTCTATCCAGACTGTCAGAATTGTGTTCATTGTTATTCTCATGGGATTGAATGAGGATGAAAGAATGAGCTGAGTTGTAGTATTCTGTGGAAGAAAGCTGAATTGTATTATTAGTATTTTCTTTTTTAAGCAAGAGAGACAGAAAAATGAGAAGCATCAACTCTTAGTTGTGGCACTTTGGTTATTCATTGATTGCTTCTCATATGTGCGTTGACCAGGGAGCTCAAGCTCAAGCCACCGACTGTGGGGTTATGTCTGTGATCCCAAGCTCAAGCCAGTGACCTTGGGGTTTCGAACCTGGGTCCTTGGTGACCCAGGTTGATGCTCTATCCTCTGTGCTACTTGATCAGACTGAATTGTATTACCTTTAACACTTAAATCCTGATTGTTGGTATATTGTCAGGAACAGAAATCAAGCTCATTGGTCAGGCTGAATTGTATTATCTTTAACATTTAAATCCTGATTGTTGGTGTAAGGTATTTTTCCCTGCTGAGAAAGAAGGAAGGGAGGGCCGAGAGCCACAAAGTGTGGAATAACAAACGGCTTTATTAAGTACCGCGCATCCCGCCCAACAATATCCTCCGATCCCGGGGTTCAGAGGCCGAAGGAGTTGCCCTAATTAAACTGCGTGAGAGGTATTTAAAGGGGTCCTCTAGGGTGGGCGAGCAGTTGTGACGTGGTGAAATCTCACTGGCTGATGGACAGTCAATCTTCTCCCAAGGTCCTCTGGCAATTTTCTTTTGGCGTGCAACAATGTGGGCAGCCCTAGCCAAAGTCCGGGGTCGGAGTTCCCCACCTGACCTTCCCCATTAGCCACCGACCCTACCCTCCTACCCTAAGTTTGGTATATTGGCAGGAACAGAAATCGAGCTCATTAGCAAAAGTTACACTGGATATACAGATAGGTGAATTTCAAAGGAAAAATAATTAGGGGAGATTAGCTTTTGATTAGTAATTACCCATGGCTTTGAGAATGGTTTATTTAAATGGAGTTAAGTGTTAACATTTATAGCATGTTTTTATTTTGCCTTTACAAATCCTAACTGGAGGGTCAACTGATTGATACTCTTAGAATGCTCTATAATTGTCCCCTCCCCATTGTTTCTGCTTCAACATTCCATTTGGGTATAGTTCTGGATTATCCCATAGCTATTTTTCATGGTCTGTAAGCATTTGCTTAAGTATGTTTCTGGTTTCACTGCTTGAAACCAGACCTTTCATTAAGAACACTCTGATATACAGCTGGTTTGTATGTATTTGCCTGTTTCCTTTGAATGAGAATTAACTTGGTTTTTAACGGCTAGCAAACCTAGCTTTTTTCTTTTGTGTACCAGCTGCTTGAGTACTGTTTGTGGAGTTAGGAAGTGGATTTTCTTAAGTTATCTAACAATACTAACTTGACAGTAGTTTGTGGCTACTGTATTTTTCTCCGTTTTTAAGAACTAAAGTTATAGTCAGTTTGATGTCACAGTCAAAATAGGACCTAATTTAGCCTTACTTTCTTTGTTCAAGATAAAATTAAAATGCTTCTTACCTCCCTTGGGTGAGGAAGAAATGTTTAGTTTCAAGGGGTATCTTTAATAATGAAACTATTTGCCTGGGGACTATGTAAGCATAGACTAAGTGGCCAGGATTTTCTGGTAAGTAAATATAAGCAAAGCCTTTGGAGGGTACAGTGGGTCATAGGCAGGCGCCGCTGAGCACGTCAGACGTGCGTGAAGAGAAATGTCATGGGTCACTTCTGAGCGGGTAGTTCTCTTTGCTATTAAAATTATCAATCCCTTCTGTTTCTTAGGTCTGGTCTCAGATTTTATTTTTATTTTTGTAAGACTTTTTTTCTTTTTAGCAGAATTTATTTTGATTTTTTAAAATGATTGCTGGCAATCTTACCTTATTTAATGTCACTTTCTATTTGAAACATGTTGATATTCTTTGAGTTAATGGTTTTCAATGCATTTTTCTTTTGGAAAATTGAAAAATTCAGAAAAAGCAGTTAGCCCCTCTCCCCCATAGGTGAGTCTCTGAGCCCTGTCCCCCCCCCCCTCCACTCCCCACTTTCCCCCACACTGGTTCTGAGGTACTTCAGCAGAATACCCATGATTGGGTTAGGCTGTTCTTTCAATTACAAGGTATAATGCTTGCATAAAAGGCTATTTTATATTTTTACATTTATTGCTGTACAGGTTACAAAGTAACATTATGTACATTTTTATGTGAACCTCCCAATGACTTTATGAAGAAAGTAGGAATTATCATAATTTTTCAGATGAGACTGTGGTTGAAGAAGTTGAAGGGGCCAACTCAGATGTAAACCATGGTTCACTTCCCTATAAGTGAGTTCTCAGCTTAAGAGAGACATGTATCTGTCCACTTATCCAACAGCAAAATATTTGAGACCCAGAGAGTGTAACCTGGGGTCTGGGACACCCCCTGCATTATATGTAAAATTTTGTTTGGGTTTATTTCATAGGATGAGAGAAGATCATGGCTTTTTGTCATACTTTCAACTTCTGTTTTGGTCACGAACTTTTAGACCCATGGTTCGAGGTGATGGCTGTTTAGCCTGGCGGTAGGAATTGACAGCAGGCTGGAATGAAAATCCTTGTTGAAGATCAGCCACATCAGATGCTTATTCCTTACCTGTGCTAAAGTAATTGAACGTTTGTACAGAGCTTTCAGTTTATACAACTTTTCCACATGTGTTATGTGACTTTGACAACTGTATCCAGTGATGTAGGTGGCATTGTTCCAATTTGAAGAAACTGCTCAAAGTAAAGAAAATTTAAGTTGTGGAGATACTGACTCAAAAGCTGACATTCTTTCCTAGACTGAAATTAATCTGTCATGATCCAAGATCCTCTGACTACCATCTTACCTTATGTTTTATGAGTTTATAGTTTGGCTTGCCTGATATTCAGTATCTTCTCATATATCATTGCTAAGCAGCTTTATAATTGGTATGTTTATTCTTTACTTTTTTTTTTTTTAAAGGAGATTCTCTTTTTATTCTCATTAGTTGTGGATTTTCTACCTTGTTCATAATATCTCATTTAATGACTATTATAACTAATAATGTTTGTTAATTCTTTGAGTCTATAACCACAGAACCAGCTTGTGTTGCTCATTCTTTATTTTTGAGAGAGAGAGAGAGGGAAATGGTCTTGTGCCTTGGCTGTCATCTCCTCTATTAATGAGGCATGAGGAGAGAACAGGATAAGCCACCCACGGGGATTAGTAGTGGAGTGGGGCTTGAAGGGAACAGCCGTTTTTTTATTGTTGTTTTGTTTTTGTTTGTTGTTTTTTAAGTAAAAGGTGATAAATGCAGGCTAGATTTAAAGGCCTGGCTTGGCAGTAGTCAGCTGAACAAGGGATAGAAGTTTACCTTATTACCTGTTCAATGATTGCCCTGGAGGTAAATGGTAGATTCAACTGTGAAAAATGACTGGTGGTCCCTCCTGTGGAGTGAGGCTGTCTTGTTTGCTTTCTAGCAAAGGTAGAAGCAGTTTTCTTGGGATTGAACTCAACCTGCTCTTCTGTGTTCCCTCTTTCTCCTCACTGTCTGCTGCATCTACACATGCAGTTTTTCCTACCAGAGAACCTCTCCTTTCATGGTCCGCTGGCCCTGCTGTCATCTTCGCCTCCCATCCCCTACCCCCAGTAGTACAGTTTTACATCATACTTTTCCCGGTTTTACTGTCTCAGTTTTTTATACTCTGCCTGTCATCCTGGTCCACCGCCAGCTCCTAATCTCTCCCTCCTGCAAAGCCAGTGGTCATTGTTCAGTTTCCCTCTTCCTCATTGTCAAACTTGTTTGAGGCCTGAGCCCAGGTATGTATTACAGTAGCTGGAGATGATGATAGGGAAGGAGTGGGAGGTTGTTTTTCTGAAATTTAGGTTTTACCAAAATACTAGAAGTCTTTTGATTCAGATCAAACAGATGCTTCTGCTGGTATGCCAGCTTTAGGCAGTTGTGTTGAGGGCACATGCTTGTTTGAAAGCCCTTGGTAATGAAAGACAGGACAGCAAGTCAGGTTCTGAGCTGCCTGCCACCTCCTGCTGCTGCTAGCCTGTTCTTCCCTTCTCCTGAATTGGAGCTAATTTTGGATAATGAGGCAGATAGTTGCTAGTAACTTTCCCCTGCAAACTAACTCTGATTTCAGAATATAGGCATAATACAGAGATTGTATTTTTTTACAATTTGAAGGCAAGGCAAGACCCTCTCTCCACCAGCACAGAGATTATGACTTGTTTTTTGGCCCACAACCCACAGTATCTTGTAGGGATGCCTGCAGTGTGTAGAGAGGCTTTTTTCTTTTCCCTACTTCTAGGAGAACTATACTGTTCACAAAAATTAGGGGATATTTCAAAATGAATATGAAGCAATAAAATATCCCCTAATTTTTGTGAGCAGTATAGATCTGTTTTCATCATCTTTGGTGAGTGTTCAGCTGTCAAGGAATCCCCTACTTCAGGGGTCAGGAACCTATGACTTGCAAGCCAGGTGTGCCTCTTTTGATGGCTGTTCTGGCTCACAGACACATATTTAATTAAAAAAATAACAACATTAAAAATATAAAACATTCTCATGTATTGCAATCCATTCATTTCCTACCACTCATATTCATGGTTGCAGATGGCTAGAGCCAATCATAGCTGTCCTTCAGGACAACAACAGATTTTTATTAGATAATGTGTAATGTACACGGGTCGTTGTGAGGTAAGGAGTTAAACTTCCCTCCTTTTAATCAAGTAGTCAGCTAGTTAATTGCAGAAACCCTTTTGATGAAGAAGATGGCTAAAAGAAAAAAAGAGGAGGAGCCTGACCTGTGGTGGCGCAGTGGATAAAGCATCGACATGGGAACACTGAGGTCGCCAGTTCATGACCCTGTACTGGTCTGGTCAAGGCACATATGGGAGTTGATGCTTCCAGCTCCTCCCCCCTTTCTCTCTCTCTCTCTCTCTCTCTCTGTGTCTCCTCTCTAAAATGAATAAAATAAAAATTAAAAAAAAAAACAAAAACACAAAAAAGAGGAGGAGTATCGTACTTTTCAGCAGGAATGGACAGAGGAATTTGCCTTTGTGAGGAGAGCAGGTTCTGCAGTGTGTCTAATATGCAATGATAAAATTATATTGATGAAATGGTCAAATATAAAGTGGCACTTTGACAAAACGCCATACTACATTTGCATCAAAATATCCAGCGGGGGACAGCAGGAAGAAAGCATGTCAAGAGCTACTGTGCAGAGTGCAAGTTAGTCAGCAACAACTCGGTGTTTGGACCCAACAAGGTGACTGGAATTCGGTTAGCTTTGCTGGTGCTTTAGCAATTGTGAGAAATGGAAAGCCATTCACAGATGGGGAGTATGCCAAACATTCATGCTTGATGTTGCCAGTGAACTTTTTTGACGACTTTTAAGATAAAGACAAGATATTCAAACAAATAAAAGACATGCCTCTGTCGGCAAGAACTGTTCACGATCGTACCATCATGATGGCAAATCAAATTGATGCAACACGAAGTGAAGGACATAAATGCAGCACCATTCTTTACTCTCACTTTGGATGAGTCAACAGACATAAGCCATTTATCCCGGTTCAGCGTGATTGCAAGGTATGCTGTTGGTGACACACTATGTGAGGAAAGGGTCAGAATCCACTGGAGTCCAAAAAGATCAGCTTACAGGCTTTGTTGAAAGGAAACCTGCCGGGCTGGCTTGTAAGGGAGTTGCGCCAGGCACAGGCTAGGACTGGGCTTTAAGGGTCTAGGGGAGGGGGAGTAGGAAGGGTAGTGTGGCATTTGGCAATTGGCTGCAGGACAAAGGATTGTGACATCATACATTCCTTTGTGGTTGGTCATCTGCCACAAGTCCTGAAACAAAACTCATGCAGGCAGGGTTAAAAAAATGAAACCTAAGAATATTTGAGATATATATATATATATAAAAGAAAGAGAGTGGTTCCTAGAGAGGCCTCAAGGGAAAGGGACGGAGGTCATTATCTTCTGTAACTTCTTCCTGCTGAGTAAGGGTAGTGAGGGGTTATGGCCTCTCTAAGGATTACTCTTAGTGAGGGGTAGAGATGTACAGTGATGGCTTCTTGTCAGGTAGGGGTGTATTTATAGGGTTCCAGATTTTTCTGTTTTGCAAGGGCAGACTTCAGGGTTGGTGTGTAGGATTAGGTAGATTTTTCCAATTTTCTGATTGACGAAGGTCTGCACACGGTTTTATAAGAAACTAGTTGAACAAATGTAAGAGGCAGGGTCTAAAAGTTAGAAAAATAAATAGAAAAGTGAGTGGACCAATGAAAGGCAATAGTCAAGACACCGCGTTTGTGCAAAACCACTGATTCTATGACTTGGTTTGTTTTTTACGAATTCGCTGGGCTTCAGAGAGGGAGAGAGAGAGTGGGAATAAGACAGGGCAATGGCCAGTCCCCTGTCCCTAGACCTATTTTTATGGAAGTTCTTAAAGCAACAAGAAGAGGAATTACATGTATAGCTCGTTTGGTTCTTAGATTGACGGGTAGTGTACTAGAAAGTGGAAGAGGCTCATGGGGTGGGATTAGGTTGATATTTGGGGTGAGATAGACTAGGGTACAGGTTTCTGTCCAGTTAGTAGGGAGACACATATAGGTGTTGGTCCCACACAAGTGGAAAGCCCCTGATTGGGTGATACAGGATGAGAGGTGGATAGAGAATAGAAGGACAAGGGGTCGGTTTCGTTTCTCTGTTTCTGAGCTCCAGATGGTCAGGGTGGAGGATAGAGCTGCCCCAATAAGTGGGGAGATGTGAGTAGAGGATTGTTTTGAGCATTTTAAGGTAGTCGAAGCTGTTGAGGAAAGCCAAGGATAGAGTTGGTTCGTGAGATAGGAGTATTTATGAGATTGAGCTGTAAGGGTAGGGGGTCCTGTGAATCAAACGGGGTTAGAAAATAATGTGTTTGGTTTGGAGAGACTTGCTAGTTAACTCGATGGTTCTGATGGTCTTTGGGAAATTGGATAGTTATTGTGCAGAGGTTAGAAGGGAGGTGACCCACTGGGACAGTACCTTGAGCAGTAAAGCATAAAGGGGCAAGTGAAAGCAGAGGCTTATTCAGGGTAACTGGTCCCCGAGCAGGGGGAATTTGGGGTTTTAATTTTTTTTGAGCTCGGAATAATAGGTTTGGTATAATTTATTTGCTTGGTTGGTGGCTGAAGTGGGATAATTCTCATAAGAGTGTTGGCTCTCTCTCAAAGAAGGAAGCCCCTTTTTGGGTTTGGTATATGAGAACTGTCCATAGAAGGTGGGTGGTGTTGTTTGGGATAGGGAGGGCAGAGTAGGCTGAGGAGGACATAGACATACACATCCAACAATTAACTGCATAGGAAGAATTAGCTTTAATTAAAAGTTTTTGAGTGAGGTTAAGAGAGCGTACTATATATGTGACCTCTAGGAGAGAGGAGATGGGGGTGGCATATGTGACGCCCAGTAAGAGGGAAGGTAGAGCCGGTGTTAGGAGATTAAGAACTGGCGGCATGGTGGTTGGGCTTAGAGGTGATTCAAAGGAAGAGAAGAAGAAATTGAAAAGCCGCTGTTTTATTTTTGGAGAATATTTAAGTAGAGAACCTTGTCAGGCCAAGCCCCGTATTAAATTGAGGAGTTTGTCTATTTCAATGGAGTGAGGCCTAAACCAGGAGAGGTCCTTAGAGGCCTGAAGAATGAAGTAGAAGAATCTGGTAAGGTGGTAATTGGCAGTTGCCTGTTGTGAGTGCCTGCTAGACTGGGCAGTATGGCGGTATATGGCCTTTTGGAGGAGCATTATGAGATGGACTGGTCTGGTTCTTCTTGGATAGGGGAACTTGTGGAGATTTTGAGAGACAGAGGACCTATGGAGGTGGAGATGTAGGCTTTAGAGGTATTGGTCAGATAAGGCTTAATGTGGGAGAGGTGAGTCCAGTGTGAGTCTCCTTCCTCTTTGATGGTGGTAGAGGTGGACAGGGTAACAGTATGGGGCCCTGTCCAGGTAGGCTGTAGAGTGGTTTTTCCCATGTCCTCTTGTAGACCTGGTCCCCAGGGAGAATTGAAAGGTGTGAGCCCTTGGTTGGAAAGGGCTGTGGAAGGAGCTTGTTAAACTGGGAATAGTAGGTTTAGTATAGCTTGTTTGCTTGGTTTGTAGCTGAGGTGCGGTAATCTCCTATGATAGTGCTGGCTCTCTCACAGCAGGTGGCCCCTTTCTGAATTCTGTATTTAAGAGTGATGTGAAGGAGATGAGTATTATTAAGAGGAATAGGGAGAGTTGAGTAAATTGAAGATGATATGGACAGACATATTTAGCAGTTGGCTATATAGGAGGAGTTAGTCTTGATTACGAGATTTTAATTAAGAGTAAGAGAATTTTTTTTAGATGAGAGGATTTCAAGAGGGAGTGTATGGGGGCAGAGTATGCCTTTAAGGGTAAGGAGATAAGAAAGAATAGAACAAGCTGGAATCTCCATTCTGTCTGTTATTAAGGGTAATCATAGTTACTAACAGCTTAGGATGTTCTTCTTCTGGGATTTTAGTTAGACTGACCTTGGTGTGGGCCCTAAGGGGGAGCAGGCATATCTAGTTGATGATTCAGGTTGACTGGAAGGGTCATTCACAGGCGTGTGTGGAGATGGAGCTTCCGTTTTCTTAACCTGGAGATATGAAACTAGGGGGCCTTTCCCTGGAGTTTTGCAGCCATGGGGGTGGTGAGGAGAACCTTAGGATTCACTATGCTGGGTGGCAGAGGTAAATTTATAACAGAATTGGGCAAACTGGCTGGCTGAGAAGCAGTAACAGACGACTGAGGACAGAAGGTGAAAGGAGAGAGAGGTTCTAAGTTTGGAGAGTAGATTCAAGCTGAAAACAGGCATAGGGCATCAAGGCAGGAGGAGAAAAGAGTGTGTGAAGAGACACTATGTATTGGACAAGGCATTGGATCCGTGGCCAATAGGGAGGAAATAAGATCATCAATACCCACAACAGAGATTTTTAAGGGATGAACAGGACCCGAATATTTGGGCAAGGCAGAGTAAGTGGCCCCTGTGTCTATAAGGAATGAGATCGGCTTACCTGCTACTTGCATGGTTACCCTAGGCTCTTTGATGGTGATAGGTCTGGGGTAGGGCTAGAAAAGACTGAACCCTCCCTTAGAGGAGTGAGGGGGAAGTCTACCTTCCAGTGTCCCTTTTTCCTACAGTGAGGACAAGGCCCTGGCGGGGCTGAGGAGCCGGACAGGTTTTTTACCCAATGACCTTCTTTCCCACACTTGAAGCAGGACTCTGGTGGAGTTTTATGAGGGCGTTGGAGACTTTAAGAGCAGCCACCAAGAGCTGGTATTTTGTCTGATCTCTTTTGGGCTGTCTCCCTTCTCCTGTTCCTCTTGATTATTATAGACCTTAAAAGCCATGCTTGGGAGATCACGTTGAGGGGTTTGACTAAGAGAGCAAGATTGGGAATCCGATGTTTAAGGAAGCCTATTAGACCGAGGAAAGAAAGGATTTGATTTGTGGTGGTAGGTGGTTGGAGACTGCAGAAGGTCTGAGTTTGATCTAGGTCGAGACCTCAGGTGGGTGGTGGGGGTTAAGGCGTTGCCCAAATAGACTATGGACTGAGAGTGAAGTTGAGCCTTAGCAGAGAAGACACGATATTCCTTTATGGTGAGGAAGTTAAGAAGGGTGGTGGTGTGTCTCCTTGAGGCAGGCAGGGAGGGGCTGCATAGGAGTAGGTTATTTACATATTGTAAGAGAATACTAGTTTTGAGATTGCATGCTGCTACATCCTGAGCTAGTGCCTACTCAAACAAGTGTGGGCTGTTTCTGAACCCCTGGGGTAAGATGGTCCACGTAAGTTGCTGGGCTGCATTAGTGTCCGGGTCAGTCCAAGTAAAGGCAAACAGAAAGTAAGAGTCAGAGTGTTGAGCACTGGTTCTTAACCTGGGTTCTATCGAACGCTAGGGGTTTGATGAGTCAGTCTCAGGGGTTCAGAGAAGCCTCTGCTGCGAAGGCCAGAATAAAGTAATACCATAATTTGTTGTGAGTTCATGCACTTTGTTGGTTTTGTTCTTTGAGCAAGGTGATGTTTTCTGACAAACAGCCAAAACAGATTACTTACACAGCTTAATAGACAGCTCTGCCTTTTTAAGCTTTTCGGGGTGGCAGGGAGTTGTCAGCATAGAGGGGAAGAAGAGAGGAAGCAGATGGATGGACAGCGTGAACAGCTGGATGAGAAGAAGGAGGGTCAGAATCTGCAGAAGGAGAAGGAGGTTGAAGTGCTGGTGGTGATGCCACGTGGTCGGAGGAGTTAAAAAGATTAGTGCTTGTGAGGAGAAGGGAGGGGACAAGGGGGGGGAAGGTCTAGTTGCCTGTGGGGAGAGGGGAGAGGAGGAAGAAGAGAAAAGCACCCCTGCCGCAGCCTGTAAAGAGGGAGGAGGGGTCAAAAAGAAGAAAGGTATTTGCAAATGAATGAAAAACAGGATTTGTGAAGTGAGGGGGCTTTCTGGAGAGAAAAGACTCGAGTGGAAGAGATCTGCAGAGGGACCAGAGAGGGGTCCCGAGAGAGGGGCGCCCCCTGGAGGCAGGCAGGAAGGAGAGAGAGTTGGGAGTCCGCGGAGAAGGAAAGATTAGGAGCGGAGGTTTTAGGTGAGGTTTCTCTGGCCAAAAACGGCCTGCGTATAGAACAGGCGGCACAGAGATTAAGGACGGGAGTGAAGGTAGAATAAAGCCTGCACGTAAGGAATCTCTGAGGCCTTCCCAGTCCAGTGGCAGAAATTATTGAGATGTTTGATTGTACTGTAATTGAAGTTAGTGTTTATATTGAGGCCACGCTGTTCGTGAGGTCGAGTTTGAGATATGTTTTTTAAGAGGCATCCCGATGAGTAGTCTCTGAGGCCTGAGATTGGGAAGAGCCCATTGTAGAGTAAGAATAGAGGAAGAGAAGAGTGTCCTCTGACTCTTTCAACTATTCTTTATACTGTACATGAAAAACAAGAAGGCTGATCATCACTGGGAATCTCGCTTTCAAAGGAGAGTGGAGCAACCTGGCTGGCTAGGCACTTATACTTTAGAGCAGTGGTTCTTAACCTGGGTTCTATCGAACCCTAGGGGTTCGATGAGTCGGTCTCAGGGGTTCAGAGAAGCCTCTATCGCGGAGGCCAGAATAAAGTAATACTGTAATTTGTTGTGAGTTCATGCACTTTGTTGGTTTTGTTCTTTGAGCAAGGTGATGTTCATGCACGGCTCATTTTGTGCACCAGTAAAAAAACATATACCTATGTCTTGAATTTGGAAAAAAAAATCATATTTTATTTATCACTAAAGAAGGGTTTGGTGAATGCGCGTATGAAACTGGTGGGTTCGGTACCTCAAAAAAGGTTAAGAATCACTGCTTTAGAGGAAGTCCATGTTAACAGGCTGCCCGGAGTAGGGACCTCTCAAACTGTGAACCTCAGAGAGTAGAGTGAAGGTGAGGGAAGGAGAGAAACCTACCGGAGATTGGAAAAGAGCAGAAATTCCTTACCTTCTGAATCGGCAGGGGTTCAAGACGGGGTTGGGTAGCCGGCCAATAAACCTATGTCCACCTAGCCAAACAGAATCAGGGAGTAAGCCGGGCTGAGCTGCCGCTGCCCACTGCTTCCTTGGTAGTAAGTTTGGCTGGTGGAGGGGATCATCCAGGTGTCCGGTATCCTGTCCCGGGTTTCGGCACCGAATGTTAGAAAATCCATTGGAGCCCGAAAAGATCAGCGTACAGGCTTTATTGAAAGGAAACCTGCCGGGCTGGCTTGTAAGAGAGAGTCGTGCCAGGCACAGGCTAGGACTGGGCTTTAAGGGTCTAGGAGAGGGTGGGGAAAGTAGGAAGGGTAGTGTGGCATTTGCTGAGTGACTGCTGGACAAAGGATTGTGACATCATATATTCCTTTGTGGTTGTCATCTGCTGCAAGCCTTGAAATGAAACTCATACAGGCAGGGTTAAAGAAGTGAAACCTAAGAGAAAGTCTTGCTGTTTTGCCTATGAAAGAGACAATAAGAGGGGAGGATTTATTTCAGTTTTTCACTGAGTTCGCTAAAGAAAAGAATCTACCAATAGATAAACTTATTTTGGTGTGTACTGATGGTGCTCCGCGCATGGTGGGGAAAACCAGGATTTGTAGCGCTTCTTCGTGAACATGAAAAGAGACCCATCCTAAGTTTTCACTGCATCCTACATCAGGGGGCGCTTTGTGCTCAGATGTGTTGCGAGCAGCTTGGTGAGGTGATGTCGCTGGTCATTCGGGTGGTTAACTTTATTGTTGCCCGAGCTTTAAATGATTGACAGTTTAAAATACTGCTGGATGAAGTTGGGAATAATTATCCTGGTCTGCTTCTGCACAGCAATGTGCGTTGGTTGTCAAAGAGGGAAAGTGCTCAGCCGTTTTGCAGCTTGTCTGAGCGAAATCCAGACTTTTCTTAAAATGAAAAATGTCGAGCATCCTGAGTTAGCTAACACTGAGTGGCTCCTGAAGTTCTTCTATCTCGTGGACATGACTGAACATCTGAACCAGCTCAATGTGAAAATGCAAGGTGTTGGAAAAACAGTCTTATTCCTTCAACAAGCATTGTTTGCATTTGAAAACAAGCTGGAACTCTTCATCACTGACATTGAAACAGGTCGTCTATTACACTTTGAAAAGCTGGGAGAGTTTAAAGATGCATGCACAGCAAGTGACCGTGCTCAACATCTTGATCTCCAGCAGCGAGCGGGCTTCACATCTAATCTTCTGCAGTATTTAAAGCATGCTTTGGAGAATTTCGTGAGTTCACTCGTCTTTTTAAGTTCATCACCCATCCACACGAGTGTGCAGTGAACAGCGCCGTTCCATCCCCGGTGTCTCCGTCAGAGATTTTGAGCTACAAGCTGCTGATCTGAAGGCCTCAGACATGTGGGTGAATAAGTTCAAGTCACTGAATGAAGATTTGGTAAGACTTGCACGACAGCAAGCAGAGTTGGCGAGTAAACTTAAGTAGGGAGAAATGAAAAAACTTCAACCTGCAGACCAGCAGATTGTCAAAACTTGGAATACGCTTCCCGTCACATACCACACACTGCAGTGTGAGAGTATTGCTGTACTGACAATGTTTGGCTCTGTATGCATGTGAGCAGTCTTTCTCACATCTAAAGAGCGTTATGACCAACCTACGATCACGTTTAACGGATGGAAGTCTCAATGCCTGCATGAAGCTTAACCTCACCATGTATCAATCAGACTACAAAGCCATCAGCAAAACCGTGCAGCACCAGAAGTCGCATTAATGGTAAGAAGTACTTTATTCATCATTGGTTAGCAAGAGCATAACAACGTTATTAAAAAGAATTCAGAGACTTGTTGTACTCTAAAAGTGTTGGTCTTACATAAGATAAGATGCACACATTTACTTGTATTTAGTGTTAAACATATTGTATGGCTCAGGGAATTACATTTTAAAATATGTGGCATTCATGGCTCTCTCAGCCAAAAAAAGGTTCCCAACCCCTCCCCTACTTTTTTTGTTTATAGACAGTAAAGTTTATTGGAAAGAACTAGACTAAGAGCTGAAGACCTGTGTTCTGTTCCCAGCTCTTGTCTGGATAGCTGCCTAAGTGATATTGGGCAGATGATGAGCCTTTCTCTGCACCTGCCCTGTGAACCTTGTGAAATTATGTGTACAAAATGAGATGTAATTTGTGTGGAAGCACTTCGTAAACTGTTATGTTTTCTGAAACTTTCAGGTGTTTCCCTTTTTATTAATTTGGCCAGTGACTACAGCACCAAAGAATGCATATAATGTCTTTTAAATTTCCTCCTATATAGCTAGCCTTCTCAAGAGAGGGCAGCGAACATCAGAGTTAGGGGACAGTTTTGCTTTAGAACCATCTTATGGTTTTTCACTCCCCCCCCCTTCCCCTAAAACACATGCACAGTTGCATTTAGGAACTCTTTGATCCTGAGCTTCTCTGTCTCTATTCTGTAACAATAGTATAATTTTAAGGAGTCAGTAATCATAGTGTTCTGCACATTCTAGTGGAGGTATCCTGGCTTTTGGTGGTCAGAAATTATTCAATTCTAAGTGGTGACAAAAAACATCTTTAACTTTCAAATAACTACTAAAAAATTTACCAGCCTAGTAAGCTACATAGACTGTAGTTGTGGGAAGTGCTAGGAGGTCATGCTTTGGCTTTGGACATACCTGGATTCCAGGCCAGACTCTTTCACTATTAGGTTGTGATGATGAGCAAAGGATTTAACTTTTTTGAACCTTATTTTCCACATCAAAAAGGGGATTATAATGGCATCTATCTTATAAGGCTGTTGTGAGGATTAGGTGAGATAAAGTACTTAGCACATTGTCTAACCTATAACACATACTTAGACAGTGTTATTTGTTAATAAATATCAGTGTTTTGCAACCGACAACTGGTGCCAGTCCACCAGAAATTTCATACTGGTTCATGAAAGAGTTAACCAACCTGTGCTGTATGAAGATTACAGACCTCGTGATTATAGATTCTGTAATCTTGACAAAATTTCCGGCAGACGAGCACCAGTGTGCGGACTGGCTGTTGAAAACCACTTATGTACATTTAATAATAATTAATAGCATTTAGAGAGCACAGATAGATGTCTATTAGTGTTATATTTATTTATTTATTTATTTATTTTTAAGGGAAAGAGAGAGAGAGGGATAGATACGGACAGACAGAAAGGAACGGAGAGAGATGAGAAGCATCAATCATTAGTTTTTCGTTGCCGTTGTGACACCATAGTTTTTCCTTGATTGCTTTCTCACATGTGCCTTGACCGCGGGCCTTCAGCAGACCAAGCCACCCCTTCCTAGAGCCAGCGACCTTGGGGTCCAAGCTGGCGAGCTTTTTGCTCAAGCCAGATGTGCCCGCGTTCAAGCTCGTGAGCTCGGGGTCTCGAACCTGGGTCTTCCGCATCCCAGTCCAACGTTCTATCCACTGCACCACTACCTGGTCAGGCTCTATTAGTGTTTTAAAGAATTTTTTAATCTTGTTTTTAGATAGGTTGGTTTAAATATCCATCATATAATTTACTAACTTAAAGGGGATTTCTGAAATCTGGTCCAATTTTACTGTATGTAGGTCGAAAATTAAACTAAATCCGATCTGCATTCTTTCCTCCTTAGAAGTCTTGCCTTTGGGCTGGCAGTGTCAGGTTGAGTGATTTGCTCCGTGTCTGCCTTCGGAATTGTGTTCAGGCTGTTCCTCAGCCAATTTTGAATTATGTGGTGTTGGGATTTGAGATTACACTGGGGTTGGATGGATTCTTTATGGTCCTGGGTTTCTCTTACATCAGAGTGGCCAATAGATTGATAAATAGGCGTACATTTAAGCCTGCTTGGAAGTGCAATTCAGAAGAAGGGGAAAAAATAGAAAACAGATCCATTAACAGATTTCTAGAGCATTGATTCTGATAGTTTGGCAGGTGGCAGTTGTGAGACTAAGACATGGCTCCTTTGATACCACTTCATCTGGAGTTGAGTGCAGTTCTCCATACAGAGGCTTGGCATCTCCTTTCTGGAGTTCTAAAACTTCCTCTGCATCTGAGAATAACATCTTTCTGGCTTCTCTTGAGCTCTGGTAGATAGTTCCATCTAATGAACTGACGCTGACCCGAAGAGGTGATTTAGAATGCCATTTTCAAGGCAGAACGTTTAGTCTAAGGCTGTTAATGATGGCATTCCTTCTTCCCTAGATTTGGAATGTTCCCCAGTATTGAAAGGCTAGTTTTGACCTCTGCTTGAGTAAGTAGTTTCTGAGGATCATGAGGTGGAATTTACTTCCAAATACTGTATTGCTATGTATATAAATAGAAAACTGTCCATTAGTACCTCCATTTCAGCCAGCCCCACTGCATTCTTGGCATGTGGCTGGAGGAAAACTGTTCGTTTAACCTGTACCTCTCCTCTGGGGCATTTTCAGTCTGATGTTGGTAGATCCCGGCCCCATGCTCTGCTCACTGCAGAGAGGCTGGGTTAGTCCCAAGAGAAATTGCCCAGCCACTCAGAGTTTCCTCTTTTAGCTTCTCATCCTGTCCCTTGTCATATTACTTGAATTGGACCCCTGGGTGGAATACATAGTTGAAAGTGTGCTTGCACTGTGATCTGGTTTTCTGTGGACCTCACTCCAAGTTCTTCAAATAAGCCTGGATTCTTAAAATTTTCTCTCCATCATTGCCACCTTGTCTCATGAAAGTCTAACCTAAAGCGAATTTTGGACAAGTGAAAGTAGGAATCAACTTTAGTTTCTGGGCAGCGCCTGGCAACACTGTTGAGGCCTAACTTTCACCACAGACTTGAATTCATCATTATCCATTGTTCATTCTTTTTATTTATTTATTTATTTTTTACAGAGAGAGGGGTAGATAGGGACAGACAGACAGGAACAGAAAGACATGAGAAGCGTCAATCATCAGTTTTTTATTGTGGGACTTTAGTTGTTCATTGATTGCTTTCTCATATGTGCCTTGACCACGGGCCTTCAGCAGACCGAGTAACCCCTTGCTTGAGCCAGCGGCCTTGGGCACAAGCTGGTGAGCTTTGCTCAAACCAGATGAGCCCGCGCTCAAGCTGGCAACCTCGGGGTCTCGAACCTGGGTCCTCTGCATCCCAGTTCGACGCTCTATCCACTGTATCACTGCTTGGTCAGTGTTCATTCTTTTTGAGCTGGCCCCTAGGAGCCAGGCAGCTTATGTAGAGAGAATCTGTCAAGTACCATGGTTATTTTTAAGACTGACTTTTCAGGAGAATTTTCTAGTTATATGGATTTATGGGATCATGGAGGGCATAGTCCTTCCATTCACTGGCAATGAGTTGGGTTGCTGTTACTGTTGATTTCACTCCTGAATTGACCCCCATAGTAATTCTCACTTTTAAGTCCAGTTGGTCTTGTTCTTCTATGCCTGAGGGTCCGCAGTCAGGTAGAGGATCCCTCGAAACAAGTTTGTTTGCCATAGGCTCAGGGAAGAGCAAGATGTGGGGAAAGTTTACCTTGAACACAGGACAGAGCCTCGCATGAGTGAGAAATTCACTAACCTTTCAGTTGAAATTTGAACTCTGACTCCCAAGAGAGGCCCACAAGAGACATTGTATTTCTAACAGTGTTCATTCATCCAAAAGGGAGATCCTGACTTAAGCATATGTATCCACTGCCACTTTCAGTTATCTTTCATCACTTGTCTGAGTTTGGAAAGGTTGTGGTTTATGCTCTAAGGAGAGACTCTTCTCCGAGACCTGAGGCTTTCTCCTTCCTACCAGCCAGGCCCATCACTGACCTTCTTTCCCAGTGGGCTTGCTTCTGCCTGGCCAGCACTTGAGCTGCCCCAGCTTGTAATGAACCTGCCTTTGCTTCATAAGCTTCCCAAGGTGGTTCTTCTTCTAAAAGCTTGTATGAAATGCTATTTACTGTCTCTGTAGTTTAAAGTGAATTCTTTTTGTTCTTTGCAACTCATTTGCTTTTTTCTTTTCTTTAAATTACTATTAACACCTGTTGATTCTTTTTTCTTTTTTTTTTTCTGATTGGCCTGTCACTGCATTCCTGCTCCCCGTCCCTCTAGCTGGGTTTGTCAAGTCGCCCATGTCAGAAACTAAGCTCACTGGGGACGCCTTTGAGCTGTACTGTGATGTGGTCGGGAGTCCCACGCCAGAGATCCAGTGGTGGTACGCAGAAGTCAACAGAGCAGAGTCTTTCAGACAGCTGTGGGACGGTGCTCGGAAGCGCCGTGTCACCGTAAACACCGCCTACGGGTCAAACGGCGTGAGTGTGCTGAGAATAACCCGGCTCACCTTGGAGGACTCTGGGACTTACGAGTGCAGGGCCAGCAACGACCCCAAGAGGAATGACTTGAGGCAAAACCCCTCCATAACATGGATTCGAGCCCAGGCCACCATAAGCGTCCTTCAGAGTGAGTTCAGCACCCTACAGTAGTAGTACTGTAGTCCTTAGAGGTGGCCCGACGGCCCTTCCTTCCTCTTCCTTTCCCTCTTCCCCAGTGCAGTCACTCACCCCACCCCTGTCTTCGTTCCTCAGACCCATGACCCTCTGGTTGTAGTGTATGAAAACATCTGTGGCAGCTTTTATTTTTCCTTTGCTGTCCTTTTTTCCTTCCTTCTTCCCCAGCCCTTCTCTGTGTCTTTCTCCTCAGGAACAAACAGCTTGGGGGAATCGTGCCTGTCCAAAATCATCTACATTGAGAAGAGGTGGGGAGGAAGTCCTGGGGAGGCTGGGGGAAAAAAACAAAAACACTTAAAATTCACAAAACCAAGCAGTCAGAACAGCCTAGTTTTGAATAGTTTCTCTCCTTCCCCTTTAGTTTTGTAGTGGGTTTCCTTCTGTCCTTTCACTGATTTATTCTCTGGTACCTTTCTATTTTTGTTTCTCTCCCCAGTCTAACGAATTTTTATTTCTTCTGTTTATTTGTTTGAAGCTCTCTGAGCAGCTGCCTTCACCTCTGTGATTTTAAGTTTGTTTGCCTTGCCTTCTCCCTCGCTGTGACTTGGTGTTATCCTGTTCTGTGATGGGAATGTTGCCATGGGTACAGTGCGCTGGTACGTTTCAGTTGTCAGGTGGCATGTAAGCTTGGATATTTCCTTAGCTCCAGCCCTTTTTTCTTTTCTAAAACAGTGGCATATACTTCTCTGATAGCAGCCCCCCACTGCAGCAGCATACTCCTCACTGGTCTCTTAAAAGCAGCGGCCTGAGATTCCCTCCACATGTGTTCCTGTGGAGCCAGGTGACACTGAGCTGCAAGGTATTTATTTAAAGCCTCATCATGCTGTTTTGAAGTCAGAGATGTCTCTGATCCCTGTTTACAAGCATGTTGACTCTGCTGATAGATTGTTGGCATCATGTTCCTTATCCCAGAAGCTGGCTACCCAGAAATAGTTCGGAATCCATTTAGATGACCTTTTATTGTGTCTTGGAAAAAAGAGGAAAGTAGATAGAGTCTATCCCTGTTCCTGTGAGCAATGAGGGTGAGCAGAGCTGCTGCCTCAGAATCCTCCCCTGCATCTATTCTCCCTTGCATCTGCTGTCGCAGATACGAGTAAGACGTCGGACGCAGGGGCTTCTGTGGTCTCCTCTGTTTCTGAAGTGTCTTGTACTTGTGTGGTGTGCAGGGGAAAAAGCCACCACAGAGCCAGTGCTCCCAGCTTGGTGGAGTTCCAGCTCCGCGTCTGACCTGGTGGTACTTGAGGGAGCATCCTCTGTTAAACGGAAGGAGCCTCTGAGTGTTTCCCCTTCTCTTCCAGGACTCGCTCAGTGAGAGACCTGCAGCCAGTCCTGGCTTAAGAGAGCTGACTAGAAGGGAGTAAAAATAGTAAAGTACAGTTATGAGGAACTTTGTAATAACAGTGGGTAACATGAGATGAGCCCTGAATCTCTCTCTATATATATGGAAAATAGCAAATTAGCTGTGCTTTACAGTAACCTGGAAGACACCTATAAGAAGTGAGGCCCCGAGGAGAGGAGAGGCTGCTGCAGTTGGCACTGTTGAATCAGGGAACCTGCTTCTGGAAAGTAGAAAAGAAAACATTGTCTATGTGGAAGAGGGGAATATTAACCCAGCAGTTTTTCTTTTATTTAACAATTTTTTTTCCCCTTGCACACCTCCTTCTCCTGTCCCCCTTGCTCCTTTCCTTAAAAAAGCAGAATTACCCAAATGGCTACAAAGGTCTGCAGAAGTTTGTAAGCAAGGAATGGGATGGGCAGTTGGCATTTGTACTCCTAGGAGCCTGACTCCAGTAGACTCACATTAAAGGGTCATGAAATGAGGATAGATGAAGATTAGACTTAGGAGTACTTACCTACCAACTTGGAGAATACACAGCATTCCCCCAGTTTACTTGGAAGTCAGCTTCCTAACTTAGGGGTGTCTGCATGTGGTTGAATGAAACCCTGGCTAGTTTGGTTTTCCCCCAGACTTCCCTATCAGTTAGTTAACTGTTTTAGAGAGCAAGGCTTCTTTAAAAAAACAAAAAAACCCGCCCTGAATTCCACCCTCATTAGATTATTTTATGATCCCCAAGGATATGTGCCTCCAAGGTGAGATCGAATGTACTATCTAAGATTGATAGTACTACCCCCCAAACTCTTTGAGTAATGCAAGTCAGGAAGAGAAACGCGCCCAGTTTTTAGGTTCTTTCTCTGGCCATAGCATGGTCTTTGATGTATGAATGATGGCTAGGGTACGAGTCTCCCACCTACTGCTTCTAAATAGGAGTCCATGGCAGGTAAAAAAATGTTGAACCTTCTCCTAAATAGTTCATCTCTCTTGGACTTTTGTGGGCATTGCTTGGTCACAGAAAAAAAAATGCCCCACCTTCATCCTGGTGCAGAATGCAGATGTGGCTGTGTGCCCAGAGGGTTTGGTCAGCACTGGCTTCCATACACAGCAATCATAGGAGGGAGATTCCCCACCTCAAACCTTCCTAATGTGCAGAATCATATCTGAACCTATTTAAATTGTCCACTTGCTCCCAGCAGCTTTTCTCCTGGATCTTTAACACTTAAGGGGAAAAGTGCTTTGCATTGTCTTTTAAGAATTCTTGGCAGAAAGCCTTCCACATTGCTCTCATCAGGTCATTAACCCCCTGAGCTACAGTGGTCGTTTGCATCACCACAGCATTTAGTTTGGTCTCCCTTTATTTAAACATCTGGAAGCTCTTGGACTCACTCTCAGAGTTCAGCCTTTCTCAGTGTAATCTGAGAGGAAGAACCAGAGGGAGAGTCCCTAAGGGGACAGAAAATGAAATTGGATAATAAAAATTCAGTGAAAGCCTAAGTGTGTTTGGGTTTTAGTGTTGCCTTTATATTTTTAATTTCTGTGGAGTACTGGTTCTCTCTTTGTTTTTGCTTGGTTATGGTTTTCTTTGGAGTTGTGGTGCTTTCTGTTGATGGTGTGTGCCTTCCATTGCAGGGTCTGCAGCTGCTCTGCCCGACTGAAGGCCCAGGGGTCTGGCTTTCTGTCCATTGTGTTTTGGAAATCGTGGGACACCACTGTGCTAACATGTTCACATGCATCTGCTTTTGTGTTAGTGGCTGCCATGCCTCCATTATCTGTACCTAGAGACCCTGTTTGATGTCACCGATGAGGACCAGTGCTGAATGGAAGATAACCACTGTCCTTTTGCCAGAGTTGTAAAATAGAACCAATCTGATTGAGCAAACTTAAGAATTTGCTTTATTTAACACATTTGTTTGGACTGAACGAGCTATATAGTCAGAAATATTACATGATGAGGTCTTGGGCATTATGTTTTTCAAGTGTCCTGTGACTTGTTTCTCCTCTCCCTTTCCCACACAGCTTAGTGTCCGTGGAGGGAGAGTTATGTTCTCTGGAGCTCAAGGTCTGCAGCGCGCTGCACAGAGTATTATCAGGGCGCTGCTGCAGAGTGGAGACAGGAAGTAGCAGGTACAGGGAGATGGGAAGTCAGCCAAGGATTTCTAAAAAAGAATTGGAAAATAAATAGATAAGTAAAGGAGCCGATACTTCTGATTGTGGAATGGGAAAAGATGTAATTTAGACTTCACCTGAAAATGACCAAAAGTAGAAAAAGAACTAACCCTGGGGAAAGAAGAAAGCTAAATAACAACAACAGACACAATTAGAGACATCTTGGCTTTAATATGGGGATGGAATTGCAAATGCTTTCAGGATACACCTTCCAGGAACCATAGAGTGTGCCTTCAAAAATTCCTGCTCATTGTGGCATGATGTTCGACTTAGGTTAGTTTTGTAGCTATTAAGCCTAGTGATCCCAGGTTATTTTATAGTCCAGGACAGAACCAGAAGATAAAGCATCTGACTGCCCTAGGTGGAAAGGGGTAGGGCGATTTTGGGCTAGGGGACAGGGATAAGGAATTGAGTCAGATGTGTTTTCTAGGCCACTAATAACAATTATGGCCTTGCACAGTAATTTTACCTTTCTAGCTTTTAAGGAGTGGGATTCAAAGAGCTCGTTAAGGGCCTTTCAGCTCCAAAACTCCAGGAGCTCGTAATACCAGCACCTACTGCATTCTAGTTATATTACCTCAGAATGGAATGTGTTTGAAAGTGCAGTTCTGAAAATTAGTTTTGGGGCATAAATAATATACGGGCTGCAGAAATCTGATAGTTCCTTAAGAATTTTCCCTTGACAAAATTTGGAAAATGCAATAGAATTTTAACAGGAAGCTTGCTTTTAGGATCTACACTGTCTTTTTCTGTACAATTAATGGCCATCGCTGGTTTGCCATAGGCTTATCAGTTGATGGGAAAAACCCATACATGTATTATCTAATTACTGCTATGACTGTTCCTACCCCAGTGACTCCATAGGGAGTTTATTAGTTATGTAAATACTGTCTTTATCTTCAGACTGCAAGGTGGAGCCTGGTTTTCTATTTGAAGCAGAATTGGTTGGTGGTTCTTATACATCATAAAATGGTGGGATTCAGAGGTTTGAGTGGACTATTGCGAGGACATGCCCCGTAATACTCCCATTCTCTTCACATCTAGGTCAGCAGGTCTTCAGGCTATTGTCTGCGCTAGTGGTCATTTGCTTATAATCATTGTTTTTCCTTTCTTTACTTCCTCCAAAGTGGTAAAGTGAAATTCCTCATGTGGTCCTGTCTGCCCCCCCTCTTCTTATAGTCTCCCCATCCTATCCCACCCAGCTTTCAGGCCAGGGCCGCAGGGAGTCGAAGGCTGTGGCCCCTGTCATTGTGCACTCTTATTACAGAGCCAAGGATTGTCACCAGCGAAGATGTCACCATTCCAGAGGTCTCTGCTATCCCCATCACCCTGCAGTGTAACCTCACTTCCAGCTCACACATCCTGTCACACAGCTACTGGACAAAGAATGGGGTAGAACTGACTGCCACTCGTAAGAATGCAAGCAACATGGAGTACAGGTGAGAAGGCCTGGAGTCTTCTGGAAGGACGGGGGAGTGTGCTGAGCTTACTTGACCTTCATCACCCATAATTATGCTGTGTGAGACAGACATGAGACTGGTCCTCCTGGGGAGTCTAGCCCAGTGTATCTTAGGTGAGCCTCTGAGATTTAGAAAAGATTTCCAAGTGATTCTAAAGAGCAGCTTGGTTTGTGAGCCATAGATGGCTCCCATCACTGTGATAATAGAGAAACTAAGGGGATCGGGAGTGATTTGCTCAGGGTATAATGCTCATGCTCATCAGCTGGAAAGTCACAAGTAGAATGCAGATCTCTTGACTGGGTCCAGTTTGAGCAAACAGACTGAAATTTTCTTTAGGGTTCTTAAAGCAAGATCACCCTAAGCGATCTTTCCACTGGGTAGACTTCCTAGTGAACACCCTTTAGGGAGTTTAGTATATGTGACCTGAGAAGGACCAGTGGCTGTGGAATAAGGGTGGTTATCCTCGATATACCCTTTGATGAAAGGGAAATATTTGCTGGTCAGTGTCACGTGGTACCCTAAGGTTTGGTTTGTCTGGAATATTAGTAACACATGGCACCTCACCTTTCAGAATAGTTTGTTCCTGGTTAAAAACCAATCTGGAAGAGGGTCCGCTGCCGTGCTTGGCAGCACGGTGCGGAGTGAGTGAGGGCCAGAAGGGCAGGGGAGCCAATGCGCCCAGTGGCTTCAAGGCCACTCTGCAGTGTTTTGAAAAATTGAGATCTTTTTATACCCTTTATTTAGTTAATCCACATTAACTTTGGATTCTCCACCTTTTGGGGGGAGGTGGTTAAGGAAACTAAGATTGAAGTAACTGTTGACTATTTTCAAGGCCAGATACTGGATCTAATGTTTAACAGTCCAGCTGGGTTCCAGGTCTTCTGACTCTGGAATGAGGTCAGTGCTGGCTTTCTGCTGTGTCATAGTGTTTAGTGGCAGGTTCATTAATCTGTCTCCACTATAGTTTCTTCTGATACGAGGTAGGAAATACAGCGTCAGCTAGATCCTTGTGGTTTGGAAAAGGTTACTCTGGTAGAGGTGTTGGATGGAATAAATAGCACTGTTTCCTGGTCTGTCTGTCAGTTTTACAAGTTTGGTTTTGTTTGTTTGTTTTTTGTTTTACAATATCTCTTTTCAGTTTACCAGACATTTAGTCATGTTTTTGGGAGTCTTGTGCTATGTTATCCACAAAGCTTTGATTATAACTTCATAAAGTTTGAGCCTGACTTTATAAAATCTATTTTCTCAGATTATTTAAAGCTCTCCGGGGTGTTGTGCATTGTCAGAGTTTTTCGAGGAATTTGTATTCTCCCAAATTTTGTGCAACGACAACTGATGAGTCCCTTGGGCATCTGATATGTCAGCCATGGAGCCGGCTTACACCTGCTTCCTTCTACTTAGGCTGTGGCGGTCATTCTCCTTTCATGTCCATTGCTTCCTAGCAGCCAGTCACAGGGAAAGTTGGGGGAAGATTTTGGCCCATAGGCCTGACCTCCCCTTCCCAAGTCTTCTCAAGGAACTTAGAGTCTGTCTAAGTCCTGAGGATAGAGTCTCTGCTTCACTTTCAAGTTCTGGAAGACTTGTTAAGGGCAGGTGACTTGTGTCTGTTTTCCCGCTGGGAGAGTATTGATTTAAGAAGAGGTACTTGTGTCAAATTGAGTAGACGTCATTGCTCTTCCGAGATTATTATGCAGCCACGTACATACTGAGACCACCCAGGGGATGGGCAGTGGCAGTGTCTTTCCTCATTCACAGTCTCTTTAACCCGTGTTTCCTTTTGGAATCAGTAGTAAGATGGAAAAGTGCATTGGGCAACTCAGTGATCAAGGGTAGGAGTTTTTCTGACATTTGATAGTGCGGTGGAGATGTGACCAGCACCAATACCCTTTTTAACCACCGAGCAGACGAGCAGGAACTATACAATCTGTCCTCTGATCTGAAGGCCGCTGTTTCTATTTTCTGTAATCACACACCAACCTTTCTGCACATGTTTGGGAGGGGGTTGGGGGTGCAAGCCAGACAGGACTGTGCTGGTGTGAAGCTCATCCACAGGGGCAAAAAAGCTTGTTTGGGTCACTCTGTGGGATTCAGAGGAAGTGCTGTTCTGGCCACTGTACATACTTCTTACAGTCCTTTCTGTCACTCTACTTAACTTGGTTCGGACCTGTGCCTAGCCGTTTGCTTTTCTGTGCTCATTCGAGTTTGTATACATTCATCCATTTATTCTTGCCTTTACTGTATTCCAGCTACCAGGCTGTGTGCTGGGCATAGAGTTAGGCACCAGATAAACAGTGCTGTCAGTATCAAACTTGGTCTGTTGGGAAATCGACAATGATCAGGCAGTCACATAATATGCAGGGTGAAGCAAAAGTAGGCTTACGGTTGCAAGTATGCTAAACACACACTTTATTTTTGCTTTATTAATGTATTATCTTTATTTAATCTAAGCATTTTTTTTTGACAGAGTCAGAGAGGGGACAGATAGGGACAGACAGACAGGAAGGGAGAGAGATGAGAAGCATCAATTCTTTGTTGTGGCATCTTAGTTGTTCATTGATTGCTTTCTCATATGTGCCTTGACTGGGGGGCTACAGCAGAACAAGTAACCCCTTGCTCAAGCCAGTGACCTTGGGCTCAAGCCAGTGACCATGGGGTCATGTCTGTGATCCCACGCTCAAGCTGGTGAGTCTGTGCTCCAGCTGGATGAGCCTGTGCTCAAACCGGTGACATCAGGGTTTCAAACCTGTGTCCTCCATGTCCCAGTCCGATTTTCTGTCCACCATGCTACCACCTGGTCAGGCTAAATGTTTTCTTTTTTTAAAAGATTTTACTTATTGGTTTTTAGAGAGAGAGAGAGAATACGGGGGAGGGCGGGAAGCATCAACATGTAGTTGCTTCTCATATGTGCCTTGACCCGGCAAACCCAGGGTTTCAAACCGGCCACCTCAGAATTTCAGCTTGATGCTTTATCCACTGCGCTCCACAAGCCAGGCAAAGTATCATTTTCTACACGAGCAACTGTAACTCTGCTTTGCCCCACCCTGCATAATGGTGTGCTGTGATAGGCTCTGTGAAGAGTTATAGTGTAGTGAGAGACTGTCAGGGAGGGCACACCCCTTAGATCTGTGGATGGGAGGAAGGCGACCAAAAGGCAAACCCAGACCCATGGAAAAGGTGCTTAGGTGGCTAGGAGTGATAGAAGAGCATGCTTTGTAAAGATTGTCAAGGTTTAGAAACAGGAACAAGCTTGGCACATTAAAAAAAAAAAATGAAGAAAGACCACCAGGGCTTGGAAGTGGCTGAGAAGAGGCTGGGTAGGTGGGTGAGGAGGCAGATCACACAGGCCCTGCAGTGCTAGCTGCAGCTAAAATCCTGAAAAGGTCAGCTGCATCTCTGGTCGGTGCTCTCAGTGCAGGTTGGTTTGTTTCCTGTGCCCGGGTCCTGGTACTGAGTAGACGGGTGGAATGGTGTGCCACTGCACTACAGGGTAGAAAAGGCTGCCAGAACAAGGTCTCTAGGGAAGCATGGAACTGGGTGTGCTTTTCTCCTGCTCTTCCTTATTGGACTGAAACTGCCAGGTGAGCAGGAAGTTTTTGTGGTCTCCATCCAACTGCTCTATCTAAACATTGATTATACTGCTTTCTATAACCTTCTGTTTTGATGAATTGTTTTGTGATTTATTTCCCCCTTGGACTGGAGCACCTTAAGGCTAGGGAACATGTATCACTCTGTCTTCCTGGCACCCAGTAAGGAGTAAAGCGTTCACTCAGAGGAAGGTGTTTTCCTTTTAGTTATGGGGAGGTGAGTTACATTCAGGGGCATGATTTAGAGAGTAGGCCCCTGGTTGCCCATATGCTCCTTGTGTATATTTTCATTGTTCCCGGCTTCCTCATTTGATTTTTCTTCCCATCTCTGTAGGATCAACAAACCGAGAGCTGAGGATTCAGGCGAATACCACTGTGTGTACCACTTCCAGAGCGCTCCTAAAGCAAATGCCACCATTGAAGTGAAAGGTACACCCAGCAGAGGTTGCCACGTGGGCCTCCCATCTTCTGAGTTCCTGCCTCAGTCTGGACTCCTAGGCTTCAGCTGTTCGGGTTTAAATCCACACCTCATCATCTACTAGCGGTGGGGCTGTGACGAATTGTTCAGTGATATATGTTTTAGTTTCCTCATTTGTAAAGCTTGCCTCATGGATTTCTTAGGAGGGTTAGATAAGTTTACATAGTAGGTTGAACCACGTGAAGTTGCTGATTTTGTATGTTAAAATGCTTGAATGTTGGCAGTTGTGTGTGGTTCAGTCTTAGGTCAAGCTGTAGAGTAGTGCCTTCTGAGTGTTACTGCAGTGGGCCCACAGAACTCCTTAGCACAGTGTGTGGGGTAAACAAACTATTTATGGGTAATCCATTCGTATTTCCATAGAAACTCTGGCTGCATGGCATCTCAGAGATGAAGATGTAGCTGAGATTTGCAAAGAAAGACCAAAAACTTCACTTAGGAGGAGACACACCTTGTCTTTTAAATTCACAGGGTGGCCTTGAGAAGCTAGAGGGGTATTTAGGACATAGGAAAGGGCTACAGAGTGGGTATTTAGTTTCTTAAAATATTTGGAAGACTAAAAATTTAGATTGAAGAAAGGCTTAGACACAGTCACAGTTTCTGTACATGGTTGTTACATGAGAGCAGTGTCTAGGTGACGCAGACATGACTTGGGAGCTCACGCATGGTGGCTGGTGTCTTCTCCAGTGCCTAGTTTAGTTCTGAATATCCAGGGGGTGAGTCACAGCTGCATGGCTTCAGTTTTGACAGGTCATAGAACATGGGATTGGATAAATTATGTGGCCTTTCTTGGAGAGATCTGTGTTTATCTCTGTTTTTAAAGAATACCATGTTTGTTCAACATGAGGATGAAGGTGTAAGAAAGCATTTTCTCTGACAGCCTGGGTTCTTCCCCGCCTGGGTAAGCTGAGCTCTGCAGGGAGACTCCTCCATGTGTGTGCCCGAGGACCTTCACGAAATCCAAGTGCAGAGGGACCAGGGTGCATGAGAGAAGGAGAGTGGCGTGTCTAGTAATGGCCCTCTCCAAGCCTAAACGGATAATTACATGCATACAACTACAATCCTATTGAATTGTGTTAATGATTTCTAAGCAGCACTTCCAGAAGTGGAAACAGGTTATTTTTCCATTGGTTTGGCTGCTTAAGAAGGTGGGGTTCAGTGACTCCAGAGGCCCCTTTCCTCACATTCTGTTGAGCAGGTATGAAGTGCTATTCTGGCGGGGCAGAGACGAGCAAGGGACAGGCAGGGGTGTTTCCAGAAGTTACCATAGTGAAGATGCAGACTGTGTACTGTTTGTTTTTATTGTATTACTGCACAGTAGCTCGAAACTGAACAGGTGATAATCCTGGTTATAAAGAAGTAGACTTTAAGAAAAATTCTTTTTTATATAAGCCTAAACCATTTTGTGACTAGCGTGGACAGATATGTTAGGCTCTCAAGAGAATTCGTAAAAAATTCTATTCTTTCTCTCTTCTCTCTCCTCAAACACCTGGACAGAAAACAGCTGAACATTTATTGTCTTTCAGGTTATGGTTAGTTTAGTCTGGTAAAGACCGAACATTTGACATTTTCTTTGTAAGCTTTAAAAGGTTTGCCTGAGGCCCAGGGCCGTGTTCTAGGCTGACTTCTGCTTGCGGTGGGGGAGAAAGCTGCCTTTCATTAAGATGGGCTGGGGGATGGTGAGTCGGTCCCAAAGCATAAACTCAGCTATTTCCTCAGTGCCTCCAGAGTGGGGTAAAAAGCAGTTATCTTTTTATAACTCATGGTTTGGAAAATGTACTGAGTAATAGAGAGGTAAGAGGTGGCTGTACTTGAGAACAGAGACGACCAGGGAACGTAAGTGACCTCTGCTGAAAGGAGCCTCCAAGAATCTTCATGTACAATTCAGACCATCCACATATATTCTTTAGCACCTGTTCCACACACAGCCCTGTTCTTTCCCCACTGGCTTTCCCTGCAGTCCAGAACTCCCTGGAGTGTTGTTTGAACGTAGCACTTTGTGGACTGAAGGACTTAAGTTAGCCAGGGACAGGGTATTACATGTCACATTATCAAATCCTGTTACTTATGTTCAAAAGAAGGCTGAAGGAACCAGAGAGAGGGACACGTGTCTGGGAACAGACACAAGGAAGCAGAGCTTACCCATCCCAGCCTGTGGGTACCTGTCAGGACAAGGATTTGGAGCATGAGAGAGTCTGCAGGTGACGAGGAAGACCTTGTATCCCCAGTAGTTTTCTTTCTCTATTTTAAAGGACAGGGTGATGTCCCATGTAAATAGGAATATACTGTGATTGTTTAGGATGACATTTCTTAGCTACTTAGTGGATGACCTAAGCAGATGCCGGAGTTAGAAATTGAAGCAGGGCTGGCCAGAGAAGAACAGCAGAGATGAGACCTCAGTGGTCTCTGGGTCCGGGCCCAGCTCTGGCTCTGGGGACCGCTTAGAGAGCTCTCAGGAGGCCTTGCTTCCCAGCTGTGGAGTCTTCAGAGCATGTGTCTTCCAGAGAGACCACACCTCTTCCTAGAGCAGTGGTTCTTAACCTTTTTGGAGGTACCGAACCCACCAGTTTCATATGCACATTCACCGAACCCTTCTTTAGTGATAAATATGATTTTTTTCCCCAAAATTCAAGACATAGGTATATGTTTTTTTACTGGTGCACAAAATGAGCCGTGCATGAACATCACCTTGCTCAAAGAACAAAACCAACAAAGTGCATGAACTCACAACAAATTATGGTATTACTTTATTCTGGCCTCTCCGAACCCCTGAGACCGACTCATCGAACCCCTAGGGTTCGATAGAACCCAGGTTAAGAACCACTGTCCTAGAGCATCTGTGACTGAATAGGTGTTGGGTCTTTTATCCCTGTACTTCTTTAACCTTTTAATCTTTACTCCCTCCTCCTTCCCATTTCTTTTTATTCTCTCTAAAATTAAAATAAAGTACTTAAAAGAGCAACTAAAAATGATCTATGTAATTTACAGAGATAAAAAGAAAACCCCTGTCATGACTCCCAAACCCTTCCCTCATTCCCCAACCATTGTGATTAAGCTAAGATTTTAGTCATCAAATCCTTTGTACAACAGTACATCCCAGTCCCATGAAGGTTTCGGTCTCCCGTCCATTAGGCCCGTCATCTCTGTCTGTTCAATGGACATTTCTGATGAGGTTCAGACTTCTGGTGGCTACGAGAGCCAAGATTGAACTTGTTTTTCTCCTCCCTACTCTTAGCTTTTATTCTATTTTGAGAATTAGGACTAAGTGTTAGGGTTCTTGTAAGCGACCTTGCCTGTGTTTCTATTTCCTACTCTGCTGCATGTCCATGCAGGTGATGTGCCTGAGTCCACACTGCACACTCTTGTTTGTACTGAATTTTCAGCTTGCAGAGTGTCTTTACTGCCGTTTGTGTGATATTGATAGGTGGTCAGTTTAACAAATAAGGATGCTGGGCGGTTATGACAGCCTTTAGGTCAGAGCTGATGTTGAAGCTGGTTCTGACCCAAAACTGCTCTTGCTAGAAAAGTCTTTGAAAGCATAATAACATCTTAAAGCTACTAGAACATTTTGAACATAACCCTTAAGTCAGATGACCATTCCTACACTTTCTTTTCCTCTCACCAGCACTACCCTGATATTCCTTAATAAGACTGAGGACGGCTAACATTATTGCACACTCTGTGTGCCGGCCGCTGTGCTGGGTCTGTTGCTCGTTGCTTGCCTCTCCTGTAATCTGCACAACGCTGAGGTGAATGCTATTACTGTATTAGCTCACTTTCCAGGTGAGAAAATGGATGCTGAAGGGAATTAAATGATTTGCACACAGTGACAGAGTTAGACAGTGGAGCCCGGGTCCTTACCCAGGCACTCCAGTGCCAGAGCCTGCACCCCCAAACACTGAGCCTTGTGGCCACGTTCCCTGCAGAACAGGAGCCATCGAACTGAGAAGAAATGGCTGTCATCCTGGCCCTGCCATTCAGCTCACCATGACCCGGACTCTCTCCTCTTGGGCATCAGCTGCCCAGTGTATGATGAGGTAGGATGACGTGGGGGTGGGGGGGTTTAAGGCCTCTCAGGCTGTCATGGTCTGCGGTTTCCTTCTGTGGACACAGATGAGGGAGTGGGCTAGTGAAGGAAATGATTTCTAAGCTTTTTTCCTAGTGGCTGTGACTTGCAGCTTCTCAACTTTGAGAATGTTACCTTAGTGCCCCAATACCTCTGCTCACTTGTTTCCCTGTTGAATTGGCACCCTCTCCCCCCGCCCCGTCGTCTCCTGATCTCAGACGCTGGGCCAGTGCCTCTCAGACCTGACAGATGTGAGCTGTAGCCTGGGCAGGAGGCTTAGTGAGGCACTCCAGGTGATACCAGTGTGTGTCCAGGGTTAGAATCTCTGTCTTGAGGAGACGTCAGTGCCTCCTGCTCAGGGTTTTACCTGCAAGAAAGGAAAAGCCTCATCTGTAGGAGGCAACACTAGCACAAATCCCAGACTGCTCTAGTCTCTACAACCATGGTGAACCTGTTCTGTAGAGAAGCTTATTGAACCTAAAGCCAGTGTTTTTCTTGCTTCCATCTTGACCAATTTTATATTGCTTGTTGGGCTTGGCTTTTTTTCCCCATTGATTTGAGATAGAGTGGGTGTAGGGGAGAGGAGAGAGAGAAACATCAACTCATTTATTTAGTTGTGTACTCCTTGGCTGCATCTCATATATGCTCTGATTGGGGATCGAACCAGCAACCTCAGTGCACCAGGATGATGCTTTATCCACTGAGCCACCTGGCCAGGGCTAAGTATTTAGCTTTTGGCTAAGCTGTAAATCTTAGCTGTCCCTCTGCCTTCAGCAAAGCCTCTAATTTGCTTACAGCAAAGATGAGGTATCTCTGGGATTTGATATTTTGCATAAAGGAAGCAAAGAGATCATCTGTACGGTATCACATGTTTATTTAGACATCACCCACTCATTGGAAACACCTAAAGATGGAGTGTCTCTGAAAATAAGTCAGTAAAGTTAATAATGTACAGTACTTTGAATAGTGAATACCAAATAAGGTGTCCATTGGAGAGACCCCATCTCTTTCTCAGCTCTGTTATGTTTAACTTTATTTATCAGTGGATTCAGTGGAACATACCTCCCTTGTGTAAGTTGACACTGGCTACAGACACCAGCTTGGCAGAGGAGCTGGACACTGTGCTGAGGTGCAGGCAGTCCAGGCAGCGGAGGATGCTGAGGAAGGTGCAACTGTCCTCAGCCAAAGGCCCAGATCGTAACATCGGGTCAGGTGTTACTGGGTAACGAAGAGTCCTTTGGAATCCTTGTGTGGCCATTCATTAGATGCTGGAAGGATGCCCATGAACTAATGTGATAAGAGTATATTGCTAACAAGGTAAGAGGTTGAGCTCACTCTTAGTAGGTCTGTGATCTCTTTTAAGAGTTTCTCTGTTACCTTCTTACTATTCTGCCCTCACTCTTGCCACGTCCCTGCTCCCTGAGAGCACACAGGGAGGTAAAGAGTGTCTGCTTTGTCGGACCCCTCAGACCTTCTTTGAGACCTGATTAAGTTTTCCTTATTAAATATAGTAAACCCATATGAGGTGAGGCCCTTTAATCAATATGAGTAAGCCATTAATGAATATAATTTGTCAGTATCTGACCTGATTAAACCTTATTAGGGTCACACACAGAAGTCCTGTTTATATCAGCAAACAGGGATGGAACATGTAATAAATCAGCATCTCTGAGTTCTTAGAGCTCAGAGTGCCTGAGTCTGGGCTTAGCCTTTCTTTGCTCCAACTAATAGCTCAGTGTAAATGTTTACTTTTGACTCCGAACTCCAGCCATGCGCTAGATTGTCATAGAGATGTAATTTCATCCTCACAAGACCTCTGTGGAGTATTATGGGTATTATTACCATTTCACAAAAGCAAACACTGAAACTCGGTGGATTTTCAATGACCCTCTTTAGGTTACTCAGTGAGTAAGAGTCTCTATAGAGCCCAAATGGAGTGACGTCTGTTCTGCCAGGTGACTGTGTTTGTGGTCTGATGCTACACAGTAGTGGCTTAAAAGCAGCAAACACTCGGCAGGAACCTCATCGTTTCTGTGGGCCAGGAAAAGGGAACGGATCTGTGGGTGGTTCTGGCTCAGGGTTTTTCTGGTGGGCTGGGGCTGCTGTCATTGGGAAGCCTGACTGGCTGGCAGGTCAGCTGCTTTCTTGGCCGCCTCACAGGCTCCTGGCGGAAGCCCGGGGTTTCTCACTGCATGGGCCTCCTCGTGGGCTGTTGGAGCACTTCTAACACGGCAGCGGAACGCCCCCAGAGTGTGTGACCCCAGAGCAGACAGGGAAACCTCATCTTTTGTGAACTAATGTCTGGAGCTGTATCCTTTACTTCTGCTTTATTTCATTCCTTAGAACACAGTCACTGGGTTCAGCCCACACTCCAGAGGGGGAGATGAGACCCACCTTCTAAAGGGAAGACTATTGGAGAATTTGTGAACTAATATCTGGAGCTGCATCCTTTACTTCTGCTTTATTTCATTCCTTAGAACCCAGTCACTGGGTTCAGCCCACACTCCAGAGGGGGAGATGAGACCCACCTTTAGAAGAAGGGAAGACTATTGGAGAATTTGTGAACTATTTAAAAATCACCACAGGTGGACTCTGAGCCCTAAGGGACCCCCTTTCAAACCAAGGCTGATACGTGCTGAGAGGCTGCTGTCCAGCTCAGCTGGTGGGGCGGAACCAGGCTTTTCCTGAGCAGTGCCATGAGGACAGAAGTGAATGTAGCTTTCCACTGACCCAGAGGCTAAAGTAATAGTTATTATCATCGCTCTCTATAAAGATAGAGTCATGTGGGTTGGGTTAATTTTCTCTCTGCTGAGTACACTAGTGGTAGTTACACCATGCCAAAGGTGAAGATTGAGGGAGTTATTCTTTTGAGTACGCTAGGCAGAGAGGATACTCCTAAGCTTCACTCTGTATTATTTGCTAAGTTGCAGAAAAAGCAGCAGTAATCACTGAAAACTCTTTCTTATAGGCTTGCACTGTGTAAACATGGCTAGCCAATGTGGTGGGGTTAGCTAAGTTCCTAGTGGTGCTCTCCTCCCAGACACCAAGGGAGGAGTGAAGACCATGTCCACCCTCTCCCTGTTCTTATCTTCAAGTCTGTGTCTTTGCAGAACAGCAACTTTTTAGAGACTGTGAGGTCATAAACCAGCTCAGCATTCAGCCTTTTAGGTGTTATCTGTGTGTAATAATCTCAGAGATGAGTCCCCACAGCAAAAGCTGGTGACCCTGAACTCCTGGTACTCTTGGGTTAGTCTGCCGGCCAGTCCAGGCTGGGTGTTCCTGTGGGCAAGAGTAGAGGGAAATGGCAGATAGATCCTGTGGAAGCTGATTTCTGAAATTCTTGTCTCCACCCTAGATGACTCCCTGAGCTCCAGGCATGGGACTTAGTGTCTGATTGGCAGCTTCACTTGGATGTGAAATAAGTATCTTAAATTTAATGTGTCCTGAAATTTGAACGCCTGGCTTTGACTACCACATTTACTGCATCCCCAGAGAAAACAGTAAAGACAAGCAAACAACACCCTGATTCTTCCACAGTCTTCACCTCAGTGCTGACAGCTCCATTCCTGCAGTCAGGCCCAAAAGCTTACAGTCATTCTTGACTCCTTTCTCTCTCACATCCCATATCCAGACTATTAACAAATGCATTAACTCAGACTATAATATATATGCAGAACCTCCTGTCTGTCTACACCTGTCAGCCACATGTGGATCATTCCATATCTGCACTCGATATTCACCTGTGGCTTCCCAGCTGACTCGGAGAAAAAGCCAGTCATTCAGGGGCCATCGAGGTTCTGTCTGACCTGGGTTCCGTTCTCTCTGGTTTCCTCTCTTGCTTTGTTCCTGTTGCTTACTGAATTTCAAAAACAACTCCCCGTGCTCTTCCTCGTACACAGCACATTTCTGCCTCATGACTCTACACGTCTCTCTCCTTGGTGTGTTCTTCCCACAGATAGGAGTGGCCTGCTTCCTTATTTTCTTCATGACTGTTAAAATGTACTGCATCAGAAGGGTGTTCCCCCACACTTCTGTCAGAGCTGGCATGTCATGAGTGCTCAGGAAATGTTTGTTAGATTAATGAAGCACAACCAGAGACAAAGGGAGTATTCTGCTGGTTGTCACCCGCTATTCTGTGACGGTGTCCAGTCCCTGTGTGGCCAGGGAGCTTCCTCCTTGGCATGCTTAAGATGGCCTTTCATAGCCGTTGACTAAAGAAATCTTTGAGCCTGACCTGTGGTGGCGCAGTGGATAAAGCGTTGACCTGGAATGCTGAGGTTGCGGGTTCAAAACCCTGGGCTTGCCCGGTCAAGGCACATATGGGAGTTGAAGCTTCCTGCTCCTCCCCCCCTTCTCTCTCTCTCTCTCTCTCTCTCTCTCTCTTTCCTCTAAAGTGAATAAATAAATAAAAATAATTTTTAAAAAAAGAAAGAAATCTTTGAGGACAGGTGATCACTGATAAGTAAATGACCCAGTAGCTGTGGGAGAAATTTGGCATGGTGGGAATAAGATTGAGCCAGACTGACCCACTCCCCTCTGTAGTGAGGAATTTTGTTTGGCAAAACAAAAGGACATTTTCTTTGTAACATCTTCTTCAGAACACATCCCACACTGAGGAGCACTGAGCAGGCCTGTCGGCCAGGCAGTGCCTGTGGAGGTAGCGGGATTCTCGCTCAGTCCTGTCCAGGTGCTTCTGGAACCCGCCCGGGGTGTGGTCTGAGAGGAGGAAGCCATGCCAGTCAGAGGGAGAACATGGGATCAGCCCATGATAACAGTACAGCTCCACAGGCTTTGACGGTCCCAAAGCGAATGCTTTGACATCTTACCTGGGCAAGGACAGGGGTTTAGGCAGGGGCTAGAATGATCTCCATTTGATATTGGGTATAGAACTGAAGCACAGAGTAATTAAAGAACCAGCAGAGCTGGAATTTGGACCAGGCCTGTTCCCATCTTGGCCAAAGTGATGCCTGGCCTACTTTGAGTTTATTGCTTTCAGATTACTGTAACTTGTGAGGTGTGGTTGGAAATGCAGTGAAGATCAGAGAAGGCCAGTTTCAAAGAACTAGCCTCCACTTCAGGCTTCTTTGGATCCTTAAAACCTATCTAATTTTTAAATCACAGGTGCTGTTTCTTTCTTCCTAAGTGATCCCTAAAAGCAGAGAAGACCAACAGTTCCTAGCATGTCTAGAAATTCCAAGATTGGGTTCATTGAGATTACTTCAAATCCAATGTTTAAGTTAGATTCTTAAGCTGTTAGTAAAATATCTTGGGACACTGGTTTACTTTCCTGCTCTTTCCTTTCCTCCCTCGTGAAGACTGGTTTGCTGGATCCCCTTTCCCGGGAGAGCCTTGGCACTATCAGATAGCTTCTCCAGGCATTTGTTGTTTCTCATAATGTGCATTAGGACTCAATTTTAGCTGTTTGATCTCAGAGACTCCTAATTTTCTTAAGGGACTATATGACATTGGACAGAAACCACATTTGTAGTTAGTGAGGGTGTTTTAAGAAAAATCATGGTACAGTGGATAGAGCGTTGACCTGGAATGCTGAGGTTGCCGGTTCAAACCCATGTGCTCTACCAGTCAAGGTACATATGAGAACGAGAAGCAAACAGTGAACAACTGAAGTGAAGCAACTATGAGTTGATACTTTTCGCTCTTCACCCCTGTCTGTAAAATCAGTAAATAAAAAACAAAACAAAAACCATGATAACAGCTTCTGTTTTCATTTTCTTAAAAGGATGGCTGAATTTTGGGCCATCCAGCCTATACCATCTTTGAGTGGATTTACTTCACATGTAGGAATCTTGGTGTCTGCTTGGGCCACATTGGTGGATGGAAGGGAGTGGGTGGGTTTGGTTCCGATGCTCTGCTCTCACGTGCAATGCATGTTATCAAAGCTGAATTGGAGGATGGGCCTGAAGACCACACTAGAGGGGGGCCTTTGTATCCTATTCTGGGCTGGCTCCCATGGTAACCGTTCAACATGCTTTCTCACAGCTAAACCTGCAATCACTGGTCATAAACGAAGTGAGAACAAGAATGAAGGGCAGGAGGCCATGATGTACTGCAAGTCAGTTGGCTACCCCCATCCGGAGTGGGCCTGGCGCAAGAAAGAGAACGGCCTGTTTGTGGTGAGTGGTTGCAGCCCGGGTCTCTGGATGCCAGTGTCCTCCTGGGGAGGTCCAGACCCCTGGGCCAGTTGCTGGAAGCGCCACATTGGCCTGGCTTGGTCACCCCTTCTAGGGCCATGAGTGTTATGTCATGAGCCTGGAGGCCACTGGCAACTCCCATCCAGCATGGACTCCCTGGAGGTGACTTGTTAATGCTGTCTGTCTGCTAAGGGCTAGACTGCTGGCCCTTCCGGCAGGACACTGAAGGAGCTAGCCCCAGTCTTAAGCTTTTACTATTATTCTAGTCTGTTTTTATCCTAAAGAAAATGTTGTTGGAGTGTCTTAGTGTCACTGGGAAGACAAGGTGATGAGAACTGTTTCTGAACACAGGAAGTACAGATTAGGAACCAAGGCAGCCTTGGACGCTGAAAATTGGTCAGGATCTGTTCCAGAAAAAAAGGTTTTTTAAAAAAGCAGTGTCTTTTGTAACCTAAGACATGATTCTTGGTGGGATTTGGAAAGTCAAAGCTTCAGCCTCTTTCTGTCTGACCCGCTGATGTCTGATCAGTTTCCTTTCCTGTCAGAGGCTGTCAGGGCCTTCCTCGTGTTCCCAGGCCTTGCGTGCCCAGCACATTGCAGGCATCCTCATTAATTATCGCCTTCAGAATCAGAAGGACCTGGACACTGTCTAACCAGCTTCTTCAGAAAAGTTACATGTTCAGCAAGGTGTAGTTAGTGACAAAACCAAGGATCAAATCCACTTGTAAAAACCTTGCAGTCCATTTGTTTTCCCACTCTGTAACTCCTAGTAATGGTGTCTGGTGGTGCTGAGGACTCTGGCATGAACAGGGATGACTAGAGTTCAGGAGTCTTGGACTCTTGGATGGAAGGTGCCAAAGCTGTGTGGTGTCCCCTCCGCAGACCCTGAACTGGCAGGGAAACACCCATTTCTCCCTAGTGGCCCCTGGAGGGAGGGCAGGCTGGGGGTCCTCAGTGGTCATTTTATCTCCTGTTCACATGACTGGGAACTCTTAAGTATCTGTTGTACTTTGAAAACCATTTAAAATCAGACATTATTATTTCATCTTGCTCTCAGACTGTACATCATTTAAAGGACAGTGGTTGGCAAACTCATTAGTCAACAGAGCCAAATACCAACAGTATAACGATTGAAATTTCTTTTGAGAACCAAATGTTTTAAACTTAAACTATGTAGGTAGATACATTCCTTATGGAGGTAGCGCCTGCACGTGGTGTTTTGTGGAAGAGCCATGCTCAAGGGGCCAAAGAGCCACTTGTGGCTTGCGAGCCGCAGTTTGCTGACCACTGATTAGAGGACAGAACCCTTTTTAACAAAAGCAGGATCGGGAAAAAAAAGCTATTTCTGGGCCTGGGCCTTAGAAACTGTTTTTGTTGAACACCCTAAACTTGGTTGAGTGCTGAAACAAAATGCTTTCAAATTTCTCTAGATTGTTTCTGGACAAATCCTATAGCTTTCTTAGCTCTCTCTGTTACAAAGCTTAGTCCAGTCCAGTTCAAAATTCCAGTTTTACCTCCCATCCCCTCACCCATGGATTGCAAAGGGAGTGAAGGATTGTCCTTGCTCTCTCTTCTATGTGGGTGGGACTCAGCCCTCTCCAGGTCTGCAGGCTGGCCCCCTTCACTAATAGATGTGGGGGAGATTGGAGGACCCCCACTGGAAGGTATGACTGTCTCTCAGATGCTTGTTGATTGTTGTTGTTGATACTGAAGAAAGTAATGAAGTATGCCGAGTTCCTTGGACAAAATGGCACTGACACCATTCCCTCATCTAGCCACTGTCTTGCTGAGAATGGAGAACAATGTCACTATGTACTGGGCACTGAGTCACATCCTCTGACCTTTGTGTGTTTTCACTTCTTCCCAAGCAGGACATTTTCAATGCTTCTGGCCGCATCTTCATCACCAACAAGGACAATTACACTGAGCTGAGCATCACAAGTCTCCATATCAACGAAGACCCTGGCGAGTATCAGTGCAATGCTACCAATTCCATTGGCAGTGACGTCGCAGTCACCATCCTCAGGGTACGGAGCCACCTGGCCCCACTCTGGCCTTTTTTGGGAATCCTGGCTGAAATCATCATCCTCGTGGTGATAATTGTCGTGTACGAGAAGAAGAAGAGGCCAGATGAAGTTCCAGATGGTAAGAGCGTCCCTGCAAGACCACTGTCACATTGGGGTTGCTTGCTGAGTGGTGTCCAGCCTCCAACAGTAGATCCTAAGGGTGTTGGGATTCAATCCCAAAAGGAGAGGAGAGTCTTCTGTTGGTTTCTCACTAACCACTCCTAAGACGAGGCACGGAGAGCTGTGATTACAAGCTCTGTCCTTGCAGACTGCAGTCCCATCTGCCCACAGCCCTGTGCAGGGAGTGGGCGCAGGCAGTGTCTGTCCAGATCATTGGGCAAATTGAGCTTGAGGACAGTCTTAAGTCAACCATAGAAGCCACCCCAAGATCGCAGGCTGTCTGGCCTTTCAGGCAGATACAGGGTACCTCACTGGTTGTCACATGGTTACTGGCGTATCCCTGTTGGTCAGTGCCCCATCCAGTCAGACTGCTGTCAAGAAAGCTGTGGGAACAAGCCAGCCTGGTCTTTGGCTGGTTACTTCAGGAGGTTTTCAGTAGGTGATTACAGCACCTCCCATTGACCCGTCTGACCTGTCTGCGTCTAAGAGCATGGTGGAGAGCATCTGGTCACCTCCCCCAGTTTACGACAGAGAGCTGAGCACTAACACAAAATCAGAGAAGGGCTGACCATAGCAGAACCATTGTAAAGAACAACACCCGTACATGCATTGTTGGACACACTTAGAATGGGGAAAGTCCTGGGAAGTTTTTGTGATTTTTGTCATGGACGTCCCATTTCTAGCCCTGTGATTATAGCTGGGAGGCTCCTGATGGACACATGCATCAGTAGTTCTTAGCTTGCTGACGAGCTCCCCTCCCCACCTGTGCTGTAACATTACAGCAAAAGCAAATTTATTGGCCTTCCAGCCACAACCATCACCTGCCTGTCACTGACTAGCTGAGAGTGACACACCTGAGTCCGGTGGAGGCTGCTGACGGTGGGGTTGAGGAGAGTGGGGAAGTGGGGGAAGAGAAGACACCAGCCCTGCTGTGACTGCTCTGGGCCTGCGGGCCTGTGCTGTACACCTGGGTGCTCTACCTGCCCCGCAGACGTGGCTGTGGCTGCGCGGTGGCTCTGAAGCGCCCACTGGTGTTCAGGGACATCACTAAGGGAGGTCTTGCACTCCCTGGGCAGAGGGCCGCCCTCTGGAAGGTCGGGTTTGAGAGTAGCAGCCACTTCCTTGCCTTCCCTGTGTCTTCAGCAGCCTTGACCCCTGCCTGCACCGGGGGAGTGAGCATTGGAGTGAGGCTGGTGGCAGGTTTTTGTTAAAACTAATGATGCACGAGGGATGCCTAGGGACTCCTGTGGACCCTTCAGGTATCCGTGCCGCAGTGCAGTTGATGGAGGGCAGGACAGACCTCAGCGGGAAGTAGACGGGCCTTTGAAAGAAGGGGGCTAGCTCTCTACTGCACAGAGTCCAGGGTTTTCACTTTCCTACTCCTGGGCCCACAGAAGTGCTGTTGTTCTATGGGGCAAAACTGCCTTCTCTGGGTTGTCTGCAGATTTTTCCCTTCCCTATTGCAAACCAGGATTCCTGAGACAGAGACACCTGTGCTTAGCGCTGAATGTGAAGGGGGCAAGTTGACTATGGTTTCAGCGCGGGCTCTTTGGGAGCAGTTGTGCCTCACTCTTGACAAGGCCTGTGTCACCCCCTCAAGATGGTTTTGCGTCCTAAGTATCTTTATCAGCCTTCCCTTTGGAAATGTCGAGAAGCAAAAAGTCAGTTAGGAAGAGGCAAAGGTGGGCTACAAAACCAGTTTTTTAATTTTATGATGAGGCTGGCTGCCACCCATGGTAGTGACCTTGGCTGAGCATATACCTGGCAGAGGTCCCAGCTTCTTCAGATGGGCCAGCTGGTCATAGGAGATGTCCATGGCCAGCAGATCTGCACAGCCTCCTGGGGGGAAGCTGCCTCTTGTAAGCTGCATCATTGTAGACAGTGAACGAATCCTACCTAATGAGATGACTGCTGGGAGAGTGCGAAGGAAATCTTACCCGGTCTCCGGGGATAGTAACGGAAACAGCGTTTACTTTGTTGTTGAGTTGGTGGAAGGTCTGGGACCCTGGAGCTGCATGCAGTGAGCTGCAGGCTGTCTGCTGTGCCCCGCACACGATTGCCTGCGTGCCGCTCCGTCCATCTCTGGCCCACCCTTGTCCCCACACTTCCATTCCATTGCTCCCCGTTTCCACCTCCTTATCTCAATCCTCGCTCTGTGTCCTTCTGTGTTGTGGAAGTAATCATTAAAAAGTTTATTCTCAGTGAATTTTCTTACTCAGCCAGTTTCCCTCAATTCCTATGCAGTCCATGTGGGAGCAGCCCACCCAGGCGTTCTCCCTATGCCCCCGTTCGTGTGGAGACTGTGAAGTACTCCTGTTGCAACAAATGATTTCAAAACATGGTATCTGGCACAGATTTGGAGTTTTAGAGACAAGTTTTTACCTGTCAGATAACCACCCACCTATTGCTCTGTGTTAACTTATTTTTGCCATCGTGAAAATGGGTTTTTACAGGCCTGACATACCTTTTCTCTGCCAAATAGGTACAGTACTTTATTTTCAAGCTAATACCTATGATTTAATTCTGACTTACTGAACTTTTTTCATATTAGAAGAGTTCATATGACACTCATCATTTGGAGGTGGGGAAGGTCTGTGAGTTCTTGGTAACGCAGCCCCTTAGAGAAACACTGACTGAACAGTATAAAAGGTAAAACCACAGATGGGAACTTGGAGTTTAATATAAATACATTTCACTAGAAAAGCAAATACCACTTTAGATTTATCACATGGAAAGTACTTAGGGTTAACATTTAGCTACTTCCAGAAACAATGGAGAGGGTGGCCACGTGATTTTGTTCACGGGCATATACTCGGGACATAGTGGGACATGTTTGAATTCTGTTAGCCTGTTACGTCTCTGTGGGTCGGTGTGCAGGAGGGAGTGTCACAGGTGGTGATCTGCATGTCATCTTTTCAGGCACGGCGAGCCGTGGAGCCAGATAAGGGCATTTTCCCATTTCACTCACCTCTTGACCGTGTCTCTGAAATCGCTGAGGTGGTTCTCTAAGAGACTAGACCTCCAGCCTTCCCTCTGTGTTTGCAGTGGAGTGCAGCTGGTGCTCTCCCTCCGTGGGTCCCTGCTGATGCTCCCAGAGCGGGAGTGTGCTTTCAAGTCCCTCCCCAAGCCCATGCGGAGATGGGTGTGAATCTGCTTAGTGATGAGGGCCTTCAGTTTACTGGACCCTGCATGAAATTTAGGGAAAGTGCTGATATCAAAGAGTTCTCTCTTTTCACATTAGGGGGATAATTTTTATAAGTCAGTCAAAGGGATCTTTCTTCAAGTGACCAAGAGAGAGGTGTGTGGGGGGGGGGGGGGAGGGCATTTTTAGTGGCTTTGATGTAGCCAAACGTAAAATCTTATCAGTTGAGTACATTTGGTAGCATGTGAAGCTGTACAACATGCCAGGAATGCTAAAAAAAAAAAGTGTGACTTTAAACTAACATGTGTGCAACACATTCTTTGTCTCTTAACTAAGGGTCATTTGGACCAGTAACCAGTTCCCTGATGGAGAGATGACATAAATTCAGGCAGAATTTGCATGGGTTTAGAGAACCGATGGCCCCACCCATAGTGAGACAAAGGCAGTGAAAGAGGGTGAGGTCCAACAGTCCACTCTTGGTCATTTTGACCCTAAAGCCATGTTTTGGGAGGTGATACTCTATCAGGTAACCTGTTAGGGCAGGAAGACCTGGGGTAGTGGGGGCGGGGGAGTTCCAGTGCTTTGGTTGGGAAGAGGCATGCAGGGAAATGGTGTGTGCAACAGCTCTGCCTGGTGGCCCACTGAAGAGATGGTTCCAGAAGCATTTTGTGTCCTCCCCCCACCCCCTCCACTTACCTAACCAGTGTTGTAACCCAGGTGGACAGAACAGTCATTGTTTAAGCAGCTGTCCTTTGGCCTGAGGGTTTGGGGTATTTTGATATCTGTCGGTTACTATGACTTCTTTTTTTTCCCCCTTCAATTGCATCAAACACTTAAAACACGGTGGTAAGTGAGCGATATGCATGCATTTGGGGTTTGTTTAATCTCCGCTTCAGTCTATATGGTGCACAGTTCATAATGTTAACACCTTTCAAGTTTACTTCATTCACTTTCACAACTAATTTGGATTTCAGTTTGCTGTTTAATCCTCATTTACTTTGATTTTTGTACCTTTTTTTGTAGTTCTGTTCTTTTCCTCTTTCTTGACTTCGCTGTGAAAGGTCGATTTGTTTTTGTCTGACCTGTAAGGGGGGAGCGGTGCTGCTGATAGTGGTTTAGTCCAGGGACATGGGGCTATTTTCTTCACTCCTTGTAAATGTGAAAGTGGACTTGGGAGATGATGGGGTTTATGAACTTTAGACACTAGTACAGACAGCAGCTGCTCCTTCTCACAGCATGGCAGCCAGACCAGGGCCATGGTGGCTGCAGCCCACTGCAGCCCTTTGCACATTGCAGTCTGGAAACTGACGTTCCTTGTCAGATACCAGGGCTTCCCTGCAGAAGAGAGAGAAAAGGTGGCAGTGTGATGGGCTGGGGTTGGTGCTGACAGCATTCTGCTTTCAAAAGAATTGGCCTGGCTATTGCGATTCCCCTTCCCCGCTTTTTCTTTTAAACTTGGGATAGATTGGCAATGTTCTCAAACCAGCTAGCTTGCTTTAGAATTTTGTATTTCTGGGTGCATAGCCAAAGCACTAAGCATACTCTGAGTTTGCTCCTGTGTCTTCTCCTGTGAGTCCCCAAGTGCTTAGCTCCTAGCATGCAGCTGAGCTGACTTGGCTGGGATGCCGAGCGCGTCAGGGTGCCGTGGCGAGGGAGGATTGAGGCTGGCTCATGTGTCTGAGCACTGGCGTCTGTATACACACAACCCATGGATGTTGTGGGTCTCCTAGTCTTAGTGCGTTTTCTGTATGTTTGAGAGTACTGTTGTCAGTAGTAGAATCCTGTGGACACTGGTGGGTCACTAGCCTGTTGTTTTGGCTGATAAGTTGTTGGTTTGTGGTTTTTTGTTTTTCTTTTAATCTTTTTTGCTCCAGTCACTGTGTGCTGGCAGTGGCTTTGCCTTTCGTAGCCTCAGAGGAACAGGTGGAGCAGTGTCCCTCCGACAGACACTCCTCCCGAGGTGTGCTCCTGTGGGCACCGGCACTCTCATAACTGCTTCATGTGCACCAAGCCCCTTGTGGAATCCTGCTGAGAGTTTTTCTGGAAGCCTTCAGTGAAATCAAATCATCCTAAATCATTTAGTCTACCTGACTTCTGTAAAGTATGAACAGAGACTAAGAGCATTCACTTGTTCCCTCCCCTTTGTGGGCCTTTAACAATAATTCTCTGTAGGAATATCCCTGTTTGAGTGGGACCAAGTTGCCCTTAGTTGAAAGAAGGAAAAACTTAAAAGTCGGAATCAATAAAGTACCAATTTAATAAGGTTTCTAAACTCAGATATTGGAAGCTTTTTGATCTAAAAACAAAGCTATTTGACTCATCTAGGTTTGGGTTCTGGTTTTGGCTAGGATGCACAAGAGTGAACCTGTGTCTGAAGTCTTTTCTAGAGGGAAGTCTCCACTGCTCAGCTGTCCCTGCTGCGTCCCAGGTCCTCCTCTTGTTCTGTGCACTTGCTGCTTACACAGCCCAGCCTGGCCGACCCAGTGTTAGGTTGAACTGTGTGGCTTCCTCTTCCTCAGTCTTTATCAGACTGGAGCCCCAGCGCAGCGGGAGCGTGCCCTGGGGTAGGAGAATGAGCTGCATCCAGCTCTAGTGCAGGGCGGAGCTAAATTGCCCATGCGTTCACAAGAAAACGAACAGCAGGATTTTACAACTGAAATGTTGGTTTGTCTTCTCATCTATTTAAGAGTGAACCACTGGAACTTGGGGACAAGATGAGTGTGATGACATTGCAGACTATCTGTCCACTACAGTTGCAGTTTTTCATGACCAGTATTCAAAGTGTTAACTAAAACCATCGAAACAACATATCTGCCATTAAAACCTTGAACCTAGAAGTGGTAACTCCATGAGTGTGTGCACCCCCGCCGGAATGGCCTTGAGTAAATGCTGTGAATAGCCATGTCTGCCACTGTGCTTGCTGGACACTGTCCTTGGGCCGCCTCTCACGCTTCTCTCCTTTCTCCTCCTCTCCCTGTGCCGTTCACACGCCGGATACTGGTGCAGATGACGAGCCAGTTGGGCCAATGTAAGTATTCTATCGGGCATTGGTTCGTGATTGAATTGTTGTACATTTGTCGGTTAGTCTGCTGAGGTAGCTGGGATGCAGGGAGACAGGAGGGACATGAGCGTTGCAGTGCTGGCTCGCAGTGTGGCACATGGGGGGCCGAGACCGTTTGATTCCCAGGATAGGCGTCCAGCTTTGTTTCAGCAGCAATATAAAGTGGGGTGTCACCCATAAGGTTGCTTCCAAGTTTTGCATATCCCATATGCTCAAATCATGTGGAAAATGACCAGTATGTCAGAGAATGCTGGTTCTGTTCATTAATAGAACCAGTGGACTATAACTGGTTCTATTAATAATTCTGTGTATCTAGGAAATGGAACTGCAAATGTGGATCAATCCAGGATTAGAATGCCCTAGAGTTGGGGACCAAACTGCCCAGAGTTGTTAAGTGCCAGAGGGTATCATCATTTCAGAATTGAGTATCATCATTTGAGAAAAGAGACAGTGGCACTCGGTAGAGAAAAAAATGCTATTCTAAGCTTTATAGTGATTGTAGTTTATTGATCGGAGGGAAAGTTACCAGTACGTTGTCTGCCTTGGGAGTCAAAAGGCTCTCTTGAGGGTCTGTAGGCACTTTACCCAGGGAGTACTCTAATGTGCTGATCTTGTGCAGTGGACTTTCCTCCCACACCAGGGATGGCATAGTGAGAGTCCCTGTATTTCCATGTGTTAGACTTCCAGAGGTTGCTGCTGATTTTAATTCTTGTCATATAATTTTTTCCTCCAAAGGAAAACCAACTCTACCAACAATCACAAAGATAAAAACTTGCGCCAGAGAAACACAAATTAAGTACTACTTATAATGTAAGTATGGCCGCCTTTAGAAGTTTTAAAAATGACACTGAAATGAACATGGCTCTGTTGACCTTGTTACGAGTCCTTCAGGACGTGGTGTCACTGGTGGAAGCTGTCCCGAGTGGCTCGGAGGGACTCCTCAGCCACCCAATTTCCCCGTTTACAGGAGCGCCATTTCAGAATGTGGAGGGTGCTGTGAAGTATATAACACTCTTTGCTGTTTAATTGTCACCCTCTGAGGGGGGAGGCACTCACAGAGGCCAGTCAGCCCCTCGCGTCTGCAGGCCAGGCACATGGAGATAGGAGTCCCACAGCACATCCCTGCACTTAATCCCTTTGCTTGCTGTCTGAGACAGAGCTTTGTTGTGTGTGGTGCTGGGTTCTTAAGTGACAGTACATACTCCCTTTTAATTGCCAAATTCTTTCTTGACAGATCTTTAGGTTTCTGAAAGTGGTGGCAGCATGACCTGCTAAATTTTCTGCGTGGACCTCTCTCCCCTTTAAGTGAGCAACACCACGATGACCATCTCAAGCATGCCTCATTTAGCCTCTCCTGTAAGGGTGACCCGGCAGGTACACTGCAAACAATGCTTCACTGTAGGTGTAAACTATTTTGGGCTTGATGTGCTGTGAATGTTGCTTCCTTTTCCTTTAATAAGATGTTTCAATAGAAGTGGAAAGGTCCTCCAAGGGTCAGATCATGCATGCGCCATGTTTTACTTCCTGCAGCTGTTTGTTTGGCAAAACTCTAAAGTGCACTGCCGCCATCTAGTGGTACATTTTGTAAGTACAGCAAACCAGCAGATCTATACAGTATAAATATATATATATTTATATTTTGGGGGTGGGAGAAATCTGAATTAAAATAAATGCTTGTTTCACTTTTAAGCTGCTGATATCACTGCTTATTGTATGTTGTCAGATGAGGAAATTGTGCAGTTCTGGTACAAAAAGATGAATAATATAAACTGAAACCTATAATTTAAGGGCTTAACCTACGACTGACAAGCAGGACTAACTACACTGAACGGCTATAATAAATTACGCATGTATATGATTGCTTTCAAGCAATTACTTTTTAATGTGTTAAATCATGTAAATTCTTCAATCCTGTTGCACTGATGTATTGAACCTTATTGTACATTTAATTAAGGCAAACTTTTATAATTCTCCTTTAGTTTTCAATGACCTTGAAATGTTCTAGCATGGTATTTTATGCAACTAGTTATACTTTGGGATTGACGCTGTATTTTTTCACATTGATTTAATGGTTGAATGTAGGTTTTTTTCACCCATCAGGATTCTGTTACCGTAGGTGCATGTACTTGTGTTTTGTGTATTTGTTGATGTGCAATGATGTACAAAAAAGTGGACTCACCTGTTTTTAAAAATAAAGTATTGATAGAAGGTGTTTGGAACAATAGTCTTTATTCTACCAGCTGTCTTTTTTCATCTTGAGGGGGAACATAAGCCTCATGTCCTCAGGCTGTTAATGTCTCAGCCCCGTGAGTTTCCCCAGTTCCTTTTCCACATCCTCCACGAATGCTGGGAAGTGACCATCCAGGAGGCAGCAGCGCAGGAAGGGGCCCAGCTCTTCAGCATCCCACACAGCTTGTTCGTAGACAAGGGGCAGTTCCTCCGGTACCAGGAGAGCCTGGGTGCAGAGGGCAGGTCGTTAGGGGTGACAGGAAAGCAGTGCTGAGTATAGAACACAGGGAAGCTGTGCCTCAAGGAAAGAATAGGGGACACACACCAAAAATTAGTGTTAATTATAATTAGCTTTACAGGACTCCTTTACTTAATGTTTCTAAATATACACAAGACATGAGATAAGCTTGTATCCTCAGGTATTTCAAGTCCATTGGGAAGATGAATTGCCAAGTTAAGATCCTGCTTTAGTGAAACGCGCTGTGCTGATAACCTTGCGAGGACTGGTAAGAAACCCCTCAGTGAATGAACGCCATGAGCTAGTGCATCATCCCCAGCTTAGGTGGGGGGATGGGCGAGAGCGGCTCACATGGGAACCAGCTCTGAATGTAATAAAGAGGAGCCACAAGCTGACTGTCCAAAGAACATGGTGAGCTCACTTGTGTCTTTGTCTGGTCCTGTCCATAAGGTTGGACAAATAGGGACAGGCACAGAACCATGAGCACAATCAGAACAGGAGACCTTTCATCATCTCCCCCCCCATCCCCCAAGGATCCCTCAGGCTGCCGACCTTTGTTGTCAAACCTGAGATGCCCTAGTGACCACTGATAAACATTCTGCACTCCTTGTAGCTTTCCCTTTTTCCAGTGAAGGAAGTCCTAGATTGTTGAGCATCTGTTCATAGGCTTCGATTGCCCTGCATGTCTTCTGTGGTAACTTGCAGTGTTTTAAAACCAGTTGACTAAGTTGCCGATATTGAAGTATTAGGAGAATTCAGTTTAAAGCCTGGCATGCTAATCAAAGGCAGAGATATGGCCACAGTGACCTAGCTGCTGGCTGCAGCTCTGGTGCCTATGCCTTACCTCCTCCTCCCGTGGACCCCTCAGACGGGCGGTTTCCACCTTTTCTGTGGATGGCAAGGCTTGTGTGTATCAGCTGACACTTGTCTAGAGACTGTCATAGAAACTTACTTTTCTTAACAGAAACCAGCCTCTCAGATTGTACCTCACGGGAGAAATGGGAGCATGACTCTCTTTCCATGGCATTGGGCAGGGCTGCACGTCATCCCCGCTGACTGCACTTTTGTCCTGTCTGTGGTCAGTTCACACTACCCCCTCGGCACCCTGTCAGTGAGCTCCTGTGTTGGTCCCAGTTTTGTAACTGTAAACATGTGAGTGTAGATAACTAGAATTACAGGTAATAGACACAGCACTGAATTCAATCTCTTGCTAAATTACTTTCCAAAAAGGTTAACTTGCATTCTTAGGAAGACTTGTCCAGAGAGTTAGGGCAAACAGCAACACGTCTGGGCTCCCACCCTGGTGCTTGTTCTGGCTGGCACATGGCTGTTCTCTACGAGGTAAGGAACTGGGCCGCAGTGACCCCTCACCGAGGCTGACACGTCCTGAGTAAGGACGTCACACCCTGCCTTGTTCCAGGATTTTTTTCACCTCTACTGTCCTCAGCCACTTTGATTCAGTTAACCTCTCACCTCAATGGAAATGTGAAGCTACGAACGGGAGCTATACTGCTCACAAAAATAGGGGATAGCTTAATATTCATTTTGAAATATCCCTTAATTTTTGTGAGCAGTATATGAAGTCTGCTGCTGCCAGACAGAGAGGCTTTTATTTTCCTGTCCTAGTCGCTGAGTTATTCAAGGAAAATTGCTCAAGTTCTTCATTCTCTGTCCATTTATATTGAATTAGTGGTTAGCTAGGTGGAAAAAAATCCCGTATTTTCTTTTTTCTATCACTTCTAGAAGTTTGATAGATGAAAAAGGAAACTCATATCTTATATTGACAAATTCCATTCAGAATTCTGTGGGAAGCGTGAGCTGCTGGTGGAACCTGCTGTGAACACACTGGGGCCGCAGTGAGCAGGCGCAGGTGGTAAGACCGAGAACCAGGCTGTGCAGGACTCTGGGAACAGCAAATGGCACGGGGAGAGGGGAGTATGGGAACAGTCAAGTCCTCCTGGTTCCCACATTCCTAGCTGAGATTTCAGCACTGAAAATTTGCCCAGACAGAAACCATCACTGATCTTCCTCTGACTTCACAGTGATTTGTCTTAAAACAGTTCTCAAATTTCAGTCAAATTGACATTCTTCCCTTTATTCCTTTTTCTAGGAAAGTGGTAATTCTTTCTCACATATATAAAGGCTAACACAATAGGCCAGTTTATTTCAACCTTTTCACACTGGGGGCCAGGTGAAAACAATTATTTGAGGACTGCTAAGGCAGAAGTCACCTTGAGCATAAGTGAATTCAATAGATCACTGGTTCTAAAATCATGCATCAGGGAGGTTAGCTCTCTCTCATGGACAGGTGGGTGAAAAACAATTGTAGCCACCCTCCTGCTTCCTTAGGAGAGTTCTTCAGTGTGTACTTTGGCTAACACAGCAGGGTGGATGAGGATGAGGATGACCTGGCTCAGCCTGCCCGATCAGGTCAGTGAATAGAGCATAGGCCCCATGTGTGGACATCCCAGGTTCCATTCCTGGTCAGAACACACAGGAGAAGCACCCATCTGCTTTTCCACCCCTTCCTCTCCCCCTCCCACAGACAGTGGCTTGATTGGTCCAAACAGCCTTAGGTGCTGAGTATAGCTCAGTTGGTCTATGCATCAGCCCCAAATGGAGGTTGCCAGGTGGCTCCTGGTCAGGGTGCATGTGGGAGTCTATCTATATCCCCTCCTCTCACTTAAAAAAAAAATGACCTGGCTATCTCTACCCTCTTTCATAATGGCACATCAGGTCACTATTCTAGGAAAAGGGGGTGAACAGAGGGATACTATTCTTAGGATCACTGTGTTCTGTGATAAGAACTGAAAATGGAGAACACGGACCAGGCTCTACCTGAGCTAGCTGCGTCACTGAGGTCCTTCCTCCAGTAGCGCCAGTGCTGACTGGTGCGCACAGCTGCTGCTCTGGCTCCCAGGTCAACTGGAATGAGACAACTGGCAATTAGAACACAATCATCAACACTGGCCAGTGCAGAGATAGACACAGGCATTTCCTGTTCAAAGACAGAACTCCAGGAGAAAGCTGCAGGGTACCTGTCCTGGTTCCAGCCAGGCTGCTAGATAGTCCACAGCAGAGCTACACAGAGTTTATACGCCTGGGCTCCTGCCCTGCACCCGGGCCTCCTTGGTGCCTGACGGCTGTCCCTACTGCTTCCTGGCTGGCCCCGTGGTGCCTGGCTGTCAGAGCCCAGACCGGGACACAGGACCACAGGCAGGGACTGGGGGGCAATCAATATGACCCAGCTTTTTGAGTGTCGTCATTTGTCACCTAAAAATCATTACTCAAGTAATACATACTCATTGCAGAAAAGCAAAGCAGGGAAAAGAAAAAACCCTATCATTGCAAGATAACCATATGTCTTTTTAACTAAAACCTGGTTTTAAAAAAACCTAATTTTAGACATTCTGAGGGAATGGGTTCTTAGACGCCATGGTGATAAGAGGAAGGAGCCACAGAGAACCTGGCAGAGGTCTGGCGCCAAGAACACACAGCTCAGTGGAGAATGCGGCTGGAGCAGTGCTGGGCAGAGGCCAGTGCAGGACCTGGGGCGCAGTGTGGGGATGACCTGGAGGGATATCCACACCTGTGTGCAGACCTGCCCCAGGGTTTGTGTGGTTTCCAAGGAGGCTACAGGTTGTTCCTGGGCAGCACACGGGATGTGTTCCAGGCAGACCCCTAACAAGATGGAGAAGGCGGCTGGAGACAGGAAAGGCTGTGAGGGCTGCTTCCGCTAACAGCGCAAGAACCGAAAAGAATGGACAAGAGCCCCACCTCCGACTTCTGGATGCAGCCTGTAGGTCTGGTCCTGCTGGTCCTGCGGCTGCTACAATGCTGGTCCTAGACAGGTGTCCCACCTCAGGAGTGTGAGACCGAGGACCTGCCTGGCACCTCATCCTGTTACCAGTGTGCTCTGGCCACCAGAAGTCACAGGAGCCAAACTTTTTCTGGAAGCGACTGGTGCTAGTCAGTGGGTGTCAGAAAGGTAGATCTGGAAGCATCAGAACCAGGGTGAGGGGACAGAGGAAGGACAGAACAGACAAAACAAGGTCACTAATATCACAGGGAGGACAAAGGGAAGGGATGCTAATGCATCAGGTATCCTCAGCAAGCCCTGTTTCCAGTTTCCTCATCTGTAAACCTAAGAGCCGGACTAGAGCACCTCCTGTTCCTTCCAACTCTGGTGTTTCATGTTCTCCTAGGACACATATCAGTTCAGCTCATAACATGTTCTTCAAACAGCTGGAAAGATGACCAGAAGCCATATGCCACAAGCACTAAATAGCCAAGTGTGACCAAAGTCCCTGAGGCAGGCCGGGTGGCTCCAGGATTAGGCAGACGGCCCACCCATGGGCCAGATAGTGGCAGGATGAGGTTTTGAGCACACAGCAGGAGCCCACTGGCTGCTCACGGAGGGAGTTCCCCTTGGACTTGCCTTGGTCGCTGGGTAGGGGGCTGGGTTGCCCAGAAGCCCTCAGGTTGAGAAACACCTGGTTAAGCCACAATTAGCAAAATTGTAAGGCTAATGAAAAGCAAAAACCAAATAGCCAGGAAATGATTCAAGAAAGTGAAATACATAAGGATTTATCTGTTTGCAAAAAGATAACTATTTTAGAGAAACAGAGGTGCTGGGTAAAGGATACACCTGCATTTAGGACAGCAGCAGGGTGATTGGGACTCGGCCCCAGCTTTCACGTCATGAGTTATATTGGGAGAGGGAGCATGTTACCAGCTTGGAATGACAGCTGCTAAGGGCAAGCCTTGGACTGCTTGTCATCAGATGTGTCTGCTGTGGTAAGCTCACCCATAGCTTTGTATTCTCTGCACCTGACAGCATCCTGTCACGGCCTTGCTGACTCTGGAGCTCCAACTCTCGCTGACTGACCAGGGTGCTGGTGCATTCATATGCAGAGGAAGGAAGGTAGGGAATGACAGTCATGCTGGCAGACACAGCACTTTAAACCTGCTTGAGGTCAGCCTGTGGAGCTGCTGGTCAGGCCATCATTCAAACCCACATACATTCTGGTGCCAGTCTATCATCTGCACAACATCATGCTCTGTCGTCTAGCAGAACTTGACAAAAGATATGAGCCAGTGCCAGCCAGGCTGGGGATGTCTCTAACCAGATGTTTGGACTGGCCTTTAATACCCCACTTTCCCCACTGCTGGGGCTCACCCTTATGGCGTCAGTTCCTCACATTCAAGTGACGGTTTATCTACACCTTTAGGTAACTGGCCTCATTTGCCTTCATTAACTTTGTAAGGCATGCCAGACCTAGTTTCTCAATTCGAGGGCTCTATCTGATTCTGGCTGTCCCCTAAGCACTGGGTACTGTCATCGGGATCCAGTGCCTAATCAGTGAAACATGCAACAAAGGACATCTATTTAGAGGGCAGAGGCCAGGTCCTAGGCCATAAAGGAGCCAATAAGAACTTACGCTGCCCCATGTGTACAGGGGTGTTTAACAAGTATAGCAGGAGCTGAGCAGGCACAGTATCTGAAACAAGGTTCAGGATTTATGAGAAAAGCAGCTTCAGTGTTAAAGTCCCAAAAAACCAGGTAACACAGAAATGAGCGAAGGGAAGGTCTTAACCCCGAAATAAGGGAAAGAGTGCTGGACCCCTAACCCGACTGACAAACCACACATTCCAAAGGAAATCATGCAGCACATGCCACAGAGGAAGGCTTCACAACATAATGTACATGCACATTTGCCCTGGATAAGTCACAAGCGACAAGAACTCAGTGATAAGCCAGCAGACGTGAACCGTCTTGGTCCAGTGAATCTCAGGGGCACTAACAGGACAAAGCTATGGAAAGACAAGTTTGGAAAGTCATTTCTCAGAGTAACAAATAGTCCAGCTTGCAAGAGGAGAGGCAGCCCTCACTCTGCCAGCCTTGGGGACAGTGTGTCCTCCCCAGGGCATGTCGGGAACAGTGGTTCAGGCTTCTGAGCAAGAGACCCCTTCACACAATGAAAATCATAAAGACCCCCAGACAGCTCTTGTTTGAGTTTAAATCTACCTTATGTTTTTATGTTAGCAATTAAAATGGTTTTAAATATTGATTTATTTGAAAATAATGAACATGTTAATATTTGAAACATTTTCACAAAAAAGAATTACTGAAACAAAAATGTAATGATTTCTGCAAAGCCCTTAATGTCTGGCCCGTCTGTGTCTGCATGCAGCCTACTGACACATCCCTCCAGCTGAGAAGCCAGGCTTTCACAGTGGGTGGAAGAGGCAGGTGGACTTCAAACCACCTTTCAGACCACTGTGGACATTCTTTCACAAGACACTAAGACTCAGTAAGTGACAGTTTATTAAAGTAGTCAGAACCTAGCATCTGAAATCACAGCCACGTTATGCTAACTCCATGGGTCCATTCTGCACTTTGAACAGACCTTTTCTTACCCGCACCATGCACACCGGCCATTTGGAAAACAGTGGTTTCCTGAGCTGTACAGATTTTCCAAGTATTGACGCATTGTGTTATGCCATTGTATAAAGTGGCCTCAGAAGTCTCCTGAGTTCAGAGCTGTGACACTCCCTGGTTATTACGAGTCATCCAAGATGCTAAGCTGCACTTGAGAAGCTTATTTCATCACTAGTTATAAAGGCTATCAGTTTCCCGAAATAATGGGCACGCTCTGTTCATTTCCGAGAAAACATCCACCAAGGGCTCAGAGCCAAGTCAGCATTTTTTGTGTTCTTTCCAGTAGGGCTGCTATCCTGTGAGGCCACCCCGTTCCCCCCTCAGCCCCCCAGTGCAGCCATGCCGGTGTCCTGCCTCTGGCCTGCTTCAGGGTGCAGGTGCACCTTTGTTCTGCCCATGGTGGGAGAGGAATGTGGTGCTATTTGGGACCCCTGCCCGATTTGTGCTACAGCAACAAGTTTTGCTCACAATGCTTTTTGTCCCATTAACGCAAGTATCAACGAAGTGAAGGGTAAATAGTATTTTAATATTACTAGAATGACATGGACTTTGTTGGTCCCCAGAACAGTCTCTGGGAGGGCTCCGTTGACCACACTTTGATTGCCACTGTTCCAGAGTGACAGCCAGAGAGCAGCTGGGACCCTTCCCAGTCTAACTGCTATGATGAAAACAGCCTTCAGTTTACCTAAGGTGCTGAACATTAGTCTTTCAACTTACAAACCTGATGGACTTGACAAATCCCGCTGTCACCCTGGCCTTCAGGGAGCAATGCCAGCATCCTGGCGTACCTACCCCGCGCTGCAGGGGTGTGCCCAGTACACAGCCCTGCTTGCTGCCTCTCCCTGTGCATGGCTGGGTCTCCAGGCCATGGCTGTCAGGCATCTGCACGGGGATGTAGCGGGCCAGGCTCTGCACGCAGCTGCTGCAGCACTCCAGAGCCTGCTGCCGGGACTCGCCTCGGAACTGCACCCGGAACATGCGGCTCCTGTCCTGTGGGGTGCAGCAGAAGTTACTCCACGGGACCCTTGTCCTCTCTGCAGTTGTACTTACAGGGGCATCTTCTTGGAGAGGAGGAGGTATGGATGAAGCAGCATTCACCCTACCTAGACTGTATCAGGGTGTATATATTAGGACATACTCATGCACATACTTGTACATAACTATGTATATTAGACATACACACTCTCATATATAACTATCTATGTTATATAACTAACATAGGTTATACATAAGCATCTATTTTACACTACTCTTCTGTAACCTAAACTTTTTTATTTCACAGTAAGTATAAAAATAAAAACAGAAGTATACTTCATTACTTTTAACAGCTGAAGAGAACCCCTTAACTGGCCTCTACTAACAAACACGACTCCCCACCTTTCCTAAGATGCCACAGTCTGATACGCACTCTGCACACAGGCACCTGGTGGGAGGAGCTGTGCATCCTAGTGCCTGTGCCACACAGCCGGGCATGTGCCTGCTCCCTGCACCTTTAACGCCAGAGATGACATTCCATTTATTTTCTTTTTTTAACCCAGTTAACAAAGTGAGGGTGAATGTTTTTCTGGCACAGTTAGTTGTTGGTATTTTTTCCTCGTCTGTAGCTGCTCACCTTCACTGGCCACTTTCCTCTCTGATGAGTAATCCTCAAATTATAAAGAGTCCCTGAAAGCTAATGTTCCCCAAGGAAGGGAAAAGAACTGATAAGAGGGTCCTGGACAGATAGCTTAATTGGTTAAACTGAGCATTGTCCCAAAGCACAGAGATTGCTAGTTCAATCCCGTCGGGGCACATACAGGAACTGACCTGTGTTCCTCACTCTCTTCCTTGCTCTAAAATCAATAAGCATTAAAAAAAAAGGATAAAAGCTATACATTCAATTTTGGTAATACTACAAATCTTTTGTCAAATTGATTTCTTTTTTTCTTTTTCTTTTTTTTTTACACAGAGAGAGTCAGAGAGAGGGATAGATAGGGACAGACAGGAACGGAGAGAGGTGAGAAGCATCAATCATCAGTTTTTCATTTTTACACCTTAGTTGTTCATTGATTGCTTTCTCACATGTGCCTTGACCATGGGCCCTTAGCAGACTGAGCAACCCCTTGGTGGAGCCAGCGACCTTGGGTCTAAGCTGGTGAACCCTTGCTCAATCCAGATGGGCCCGCGCTCAAGCTGGCAAGCTCGGGGTCTCGAACCTGGGTCTTCTGCATCCCAGTCCGACTCTCTATCCACTGCGCCACCGCCTGGTCAAGCTGATTTCTTGTTTACAATTAATTACTTGTTTCCAATTCACCCTGGTTTAGACTCACTATGAAGATCTAGATGAAGTACCTGTATATTAGCTACTTATATTATGATTCTGAAAGTACATAACCTTTTTTTTTTTTTTTTTTAGGTGAGAGAAGTGGAGATAGTAAGACAGACTCCCACATGCGCCCTGACCAGGATCTACCTGGCAACCCCATCTGGGGCCAAAGCTCAAGTACTGAGCTATATTTAGCACCTGGTTGTTGTGTTCTGATGGAACTATCCTCAGTGCCTGGGGCCAATGTTTGAACCAACTGAGCCACTGGCTATAGGAGAGGAAGAGGGAGAGAAGGGGGAGAGGGAGGGGAAGAGAAGCAGATGGTCATGTCTCCTGTGTGCCCTGACTGGCGAATGAACCCAGGACGTTCATATGCCAGGCTGATGCTCTATCCACTGAGCCACCAGTCAGGGCCACATAACCTTTTGAGAAGCAATAGTGTTAACAATTATACCTCATAGCTAGATGAAAAAGTACATAAGAAACAGACAATTATTAAGAATAAACAAGGCAAAAAATCTTGGACCAGAGGTATGAGTCTCGTGGTGTCTGCACGAGTGCACGACAAGTGAGTCTGGGTAGTTAGAATTCTCCCACGTTGTTCAGGAAATGATGGGAGCTTGTGTGTCTGACAGTCTGGAGCCTTGCTCCATGTTTCCTCTGTGAAATTCTCAGGTAGAATTTGAGCCTGGTGTGTCCAAATTCACCAAAAGACCGAGCATAACTCGCGTGGTGTGTCACTTCGAGAAAAATGGTCTAACGGGAAGTCCCAGCACTAGACGCTCTGTGCCGGAGTTCTGTTGTTTTGGCCTACAGACCTCCAGCACAGAGTGTCTACACTACAGCAAATGTTTTATCCTCGGCTACTGCACCTGGCCGTGCAGAAGCCGAGGATGAAACATCCTTTTCGGCATGCGGCCCCATACTTCTCTGGTATGCGGCCGGTTCTCTGGTATGCGTCAGTGTTGACACGCGTGTCATAGGTTCACCATCACAGTACCAGGACATCCATGCTCACACAGACTTGGTCAGGGAACAGAGTAAAGGGCGAGCACTGGTCTCTTCACACATATCTTGGGGCTGCCCAGGGCATCTCTACATGGAGACCACTGCGCCTGAGCTGGTGGTAGCTCTCACTGACGTTCCAGTCTTGGTATGCTTGGAAGACACGACAGCACCACGCAGGAGCAGAGCCAAGGGAACAAGCAGAGACCTCACAATCCACTGCTTTCCTGCTGGTTTTAGAGTAAACACTGAGATCTGCAGGAAGCTCCCTGTCAGCACGGAGCCCCCGCTGGAGCAGTTTCTCTGGTTTCTTCATTGGGGCAGTGAGTTCCTCTGCTGTAGGAAACAGGGAGAGGGGAGGAGTCCAGAGAAAGGATCTAACCAGGGAAGCGACCTCAGTGCTTCCTTTGCTCCTTTGCTTTGAGACCAAAGCCTTGGCCAGACGAAATCACAGAACAATTCTTCAGTGAGTTACTGGGGGCGAAGTAAAGAGGATACTGGTTGGCTTTTCTCCTTGGAAACAAAGTCCCTTCAGAAAGGGACATGTGTGTCAGCGTCCGCCAGTCTCCCAGGACCACTGTAAGTAGGAGTCCTGGACAAAAGGAAGTACAAGTAGGCAGAACACACACAAGTGACTTGTTTCAGCCAGAGGGAAAGGAAATGTAATCATTGTTACTACAAAATTTAAGTTATTAAATTGCTGCTCAATGAATGACAATTTTGTTTCAAAATACTGTTTCTGTGGGTCAATTTAAATAATGGTGTCTGTTACATAACACCTGCTTGACTAAAGTTACCCAAGGCAAGAAACTCCAAGATATGCTTTGCCAGGTAAGGCAAAAGGAATCAGCTGGTTCAGTATCAATATATAAAGTCAATAAATAAAAAATAAAATCTTGATAGGTGTGAAAGGTTTTTGATAAAATTTAGTATGTAATCCTGATAAAAGTATTAGTAAATAAACTATCACTGAAAGAATATCTCCCATACATGGTAAAGAATATCTAATCAATAGCCAGAAATGTTTTGAATGTCTAAATCTCTGTGCCTGTCAGGTCAGGGAGAGGTCAAGGGTGGCCCTGCAACACAGGACTTCAGTGTTCTGGAAGGTCTAGGCAGTGGTCAGCAAACCGTGGCTTGCAAGCCACATGCGGCTCTTTGGCCCCTTGAGCGTGGCTCTTCCACAAAATACCACGTGCGGGTGCTACCTAGATAAGGAATGTACCTACCTATATAGTTTAAGCTTAAAAAATTTGACTCTCAGAAGAAATTTCAATCGTTGTACTGTTAATATTTGGCTCTGCTGACTAATGAGTTTGCCAACCACTCTAGGTAATTCAGTATGGTGAGGAGAGTATTAACTATAAACTACAGGAAATAAATTATTGTTTTCAGATTATAAAATTTGCTAGAAATTAATAAGTTAACATAAACTATCAGAGTTAATAAAAGTTTAGTAAGGAAGCTAAATATAAATAAATTTATAAGAAATACAATAATAAGCAGGTAGAAACATCTTTGGGATAAAGAGCAACACTCATAGTACCAACAGGCAAAGGTTCCTAACCTTAAATATTTTAAAATCTATATATTATATGACATATACATAAATACTATATATAAAATTATTTAAACTACAAAAATGACATAAATATATATTTCCATATAACATGTAATGTCTACATGTTTATAACGTAATCTCTCTACAGAAAGTATCTAAATACTCTGAAGAGGAGAATTAGGCAAAAGCAGTAGAAAGGTGAAATAAGGCTGTTAACACAAAAAATACTTATTCTCAGTAGTTACCAAAGAAATGCAAATTAAAGGAAGATGCTTACTTTGGCCTACTGGATTGTAAACTGGTGTTGAAATGTAAATTTTGTCACTGTGTTGGAAAGGGCTTGGGTAAAGGAGCACCCTCACACAGAATTAGTGCTGTAGAAATGAACCGTTTACCTGGAGGGAAAATAGCTAAACAAATGGTCAAATTTCTAGGACTGCTATCTGAAGAGCCCTGTAAATAAATCCTCAAGAAAATCAAAACATATCTGTAACGATGGTAAGTTGGGAACTCATTAACCAAATTGTGGTGCATCCAAACAATAAAATGCTAAGTGGCCACGAAGAACCATGTTTTCAAAGACAGAGAAGTGACTTGGGATAACATTTCTGACATATGTCACAGAACAAGGGGCAGGATACAAAGCAAGCTGCACACCACAGCCCCATAGTCACAAACTATCCACGTGGCGGACACCGCTCATTCCATGAGCCTGTTTACAGCGGGGGCTGGAAGAGCCACACATTCTTTTTGGCACGTTGGGACGACCACACTGCACTGCTCCTCTGGCCCCCAAGACAGGGGCAGATGTCTTCCAGGGCTGGTGGGAGGTGGGACACTACACAGGACATTTATGCTTTCCTTGTAAAGCCAACAGATGAAGCTGATCTTCCGTGAATGGAAGAAAGTCAGAGCTGCAGCCGCCATTTGGCAAATGTGAGGGTGAAGCCGCGCTTCTGCGCCACCTGTTTCTGGATTCCTTTCCTTATCAAGTGAGAAAAATACGGGGCCATCCTACCTGGATTTCCTGTCACATGCATCTGAATATTGATATGATATATATGCTTGGTAAAAACCTCAAAATGTTAATAATGATTACTTTTAATTAAATCTATTTGGGTGACATTGGTTAGTAATAACATTACATAAGTTACAGGTGTACATCTTTATAATATGACGTTGGCACCCTCCAGTGTGCTCACCACCAAGGTTAGTCTCCTGTTACCATGGATTTGACACCCTTTACCCTCCACATCCTCCCTGGGCTCTCCCCACCCCTCTGGTAAGCAGCATTCTGTTGTTTGTAATATAATGATTATTTTTGAGTAGTCAAATTATGGTTGTTTTTTTTATTTTGCTCTTTATAAAAGTTAAGATTTTAAATAATATATAATCAAGAAAAATATTAAACTCAAATGTCAGACATATGCCATGGTTACATACACATTCACTCAGCATGACACAGTGCTGGGATCCGACTTCAGAAGCCCAGCCAGTGGCCCAGTCCTCTGACAGCTGTAACCCTGGCTATTGGCTAACGCTGAATGCAGTTTCCTTGCATGAGACAAGGAAAACAGGGTTCATGAATCTTTGAGCTGGCACTGCAGACCGCTTTGGCCATCCAGTGAGGTCAGTGGATCCCTTCTTAGAACAAGGTTTTCAATCATACAAAATATATAAGATTACAAAGGAAGCCAATTAATTACACTGACATGGTTTCTTGTAATATTAAAATACCAATTTGTGTATTAAACTACTTGATAAGAAGGTCTAGCAGTGGTCAAACATACAGCCACTGCCATCCTGAGGGAGCGATGAGCATAAATGACAGGTGAGCTGTCAAAAGTTACTGTGATCAGACCGGAAACTGATCCTGGTGCAAAGGTCTAATATGACTGTGGCTGATGCCTGCATCTGTAACTGAAGGATAAGATGACTTTCAATTAGAGTTCCTGGACCCCTATCTTCTCTGAGGACCCTTTGGAGGGGGTCATGAAGCCCAGGCGAAGCCCCTTCTGCTTGCTACTCCTGAAGACCTCCTCTACCTTTCTGTTTATGAGGCCCCTGGAAATCAGACCTTCCACCTGAGTCTCAGTACTATCTCTTCAGAGGATGCTAACAGATAGGTTGTCTACGGTTATTTCTGAAAGGAAACCACTCAGGTGAGGATTGTTCTCTATGTTTAAGACAGGTAGAAAGCAAATAAAAGGTAATTTAGTTATTTTTATTTTATTTTATTTATTTGAGAGCAAGGGAGGGAGGGAGAGAGAGAGAGAGAGAGAAACAGGAACACAGATCTGTTCCTGTATGTGCCCCAACCAGGGAATCAAACCAGCAACTCTGTGCTCCAGGACAAGACTCTAACCAAAGGAGCTATCCAGCCAGGGTGAGATTTAATTTTTAATATTAAAGAGGAAAAAAGTGAAAAGATACTTTCAGCGAAGCACTCAAAAATACGCAGTTTTTAGACCTGTAGCAAGGCAGACAATGATGTCATCCACCTTCCCCACCTATGCTTGGGAGACAGAGGCTGGCTGCCCAGCTCTCCCAGACAGAACCCCCCAGGCCAGCTCCTGGGTAGCATCCTCACCAACCAGGCTGTCTTCCTGCAGTCCTCACTGCCTGCCCATAACACAAACCCTTCTTAAGCATGCGTATCGTTCCAGGACCAGCTCACCTGTGAGAATCTCCCGCACCCTCCCCCCACCTCTCTGGACCATATGTACCGAGAAGGTGAGAACAGTGTGGTCATTTGCTTAAAAACAGCCTCTTGCCTTTATCGTCGTTCCAAACAAAAGACAATCCATGCGTCTCACAATCTTCAACCAGTTTTTGCTACCAATGAGTGAAAATCCTTCCTGAAACAAAGTAATTAAGCAAAATTAGCAACAAAGGAAAAAAGCTGCAAAGAATAGCTGAGGTGCAGGAAGCTGTTCTGTTGTTTATTCTGTGGTGTTCACATAGAGACAACCACTTCACCAGCTATGGGGTGACCGTTCCACTGAGTCCCGTGTCCCAGTGCTCTTCCCACATGGTCAACATGAACCTTTTATTCCTCATCTTAATCTTCTCATATTGACAAACAATAAACTATTAAAGACGATAAATGTCCACAGTCACATTTCCTGTGAAATACTCTTTTTTGCCTCTAGGATTTGCCAAAACATGAGTTTATATTCCCATAAGCTAAGCAGTCCCATTACACTGATTCACTGACTTATCTGACACATCCCTAACTACGTAGTGAGATCTCATCATGAGTACCTTATTTTCTGATTCCTATGAATGAAGGAACTGAAGCAATTTGTTTTTAGACACTGAATGTTTAGTTCTTCATTTTATCCTGAAGACATGAACAGAAGAGGCAGAGAGTGCAGTAGTGGGCACACAAGTCCCAAATGAGGGACAACAGCTGGATCCCAAATGTGGAAGGAACGATGAACTTTTCCTGCAGCTTCTTCATAAAGTAAATAGAACGGATCATCTCATGATCATGGCAGCTCATGAGCTCCGATTACATTGTCAGTGACTTCCCTAGTAAGCGGCCTGTTAAGCTGGCATGTTAAACATTTCGTAAAATGACTCGGAACCAATCCCTGACAGTGTGCAGACCTTGTGCGCCCACTGCGTTCTACCTTGTGGTGTCGCCCACCCAGCCAGGGAAGGCTGCCATAGGCGCTCAAGAAATCTCTACATCTTGGAAAACAAAAGGAAATGTCCCTTATCCACCAGAATAGCTCTTCCTAAATCTGCATGTGATAAAACCTTCACAGAAATTCACAGCCCAGGAAAACAGTGTAGGTTAATTCCTTGATATTTCCATTAGAAAAAAAAGTCAATTCTAAAATGCTGTTTCTAAGAGTTTAATCAATAGTTGGTTACCTTTTCTTTTTCTTTTTAAAATAGACAATGAAGTTAGGCAAACCATTTGTGATTTCTTCTTAAAGCTCTCTTGGCATTAGCAAAGAGAAAAATTTATTATACCCCAAACCATGTTGCCACAGTTTAAAGCGGTGGCACCCGGGAAACCAGCACTCAGACGCGGTTGATGGGAGTGGAAGCTGGTGCCTGTGTTGTAGAGGGCCATCTGGCACTATTAGAATGACACACGCACTGCTGTCTAACACAGCGCCCCAACACTGGGACTCATTGCACAGGTCGGCCTGCACACGAAGGATGTGCTGCACATGCAAGGTTAGCAGGTCTGCATCTTTGTGGCAGGAGACTGGAGACAACTTTTGTGCGTCGCTAATGGGTTAGGTGAAGTCTGGGCTGTGTGATGGGATACTACAAAACTAGAAATGAGGCAGGCACCACATCAGCGCTGTCTGGGAGAAATAGAATGTGAGTCACATGTAATTTTAGATTGTCTAGTAGCCACATTTTAAAAACAAAATTAAATTGATAAAGTGTTAATGTTTTGCTTAACTTAATGCAGCAAACATTATTTCAACATGTAAACAATTTAGGCCTGACCAGGCAGTAGCACAGTGGATAGAGCATTGGCCTGGGATGCTGAGGACCCAGGTTCAAAACCCGAGGTCGTCGGCTTGAGCGTGGGCTCACCAGCTTGAGTGCGGGGTTGTTGGCTTGAGCATGGGATCACAGACATGACCCTATGGTTGCTGGCTTGAGTCCAAGGTTGCTGGCTTGAGTAAGGAGTCACTTGCTCTGCTGTAGCCCCTCCCCCCCTCAAGGCACATATGAGAAAGCAAATCAATGAACAACTAAGATGCTGCAATGAAGACTTGATGCTTCTCATCTCTCTCTCCCTTCCTGTCTGTCCCTCCCTCTCTCTGTCTTTAAAAAAAAAAAATTTAGAGCATTATTAATAAAATAGTACAAAAAAGAGAGTCTCACCTAAGTCTCTGAAATCCAAAATGCATGTAAAACTCACACCCTGTCTTAATTTGGACACTGTATTTTCCACGATTAAAGTGAAGTCCTATCCGAACACTGAAGTTGAGTTAATGGAAAAAAATATTATATACTGCTTCATTTCAAAATCAAAATTTAAATAAAATTTGGAGTAAGACTACTTACTGTATGTCGTTTTGTTCTGACTTTGAACCACAGAGCCTATTGGGCAAGTATATGGGGCATCTACAGGAACAGGTACCCATTCGAACATGGCGCAGACTTAGGAAAGCAGAGGTGGGGGAACCTAGGAAATGCCAAGTCTACAGAAACTGTGTACTGTACTATCTTTACCACTTTTCTGTAAATCTAAAACTATTCTAAAATAAAATATATTTAAAAGGAAAAGAGACAATCTGCTCTTGGCCTTGGCCTGATCTTACCTCTTCCTGCATCTAGTCTCATTTGGGTCCCCTGGGCCTTCCTCACTAGGTGGTTCCACAGGTCTCTCCATGTAGACTTGCCCGCCTGGAATATGGCAGTGCTTCTCCCACACAGGCCACCACTGCTGCATGTCATAGCCTCAATGACTGGCATCACACCCCAGCCAGGTCACCCAGTGTTCCACCTGGTATCATGCTCAGCTCCCATCTCCTCGCTGTTCCCCAACACCTACCAACCCCCTCACACAGCTTCTTTATCTGACACTTCTCTGCACTTAACATGTCATCGCGACATTGGTGGCCAGGCCTTGCCCCAGAACTACTTCTGTGTCTTTCTAACAGCCCCCTTCCTCCAGGCCGTTTCTCACTCTAGCTATGCTACTGCCAGAGGGGTCTTTGTAAAACAAAAATCTGATGCAGCCATCCCACCATCTCCTCCATACCCCATCCCACCCCCACCTGCCAGATGAAACACCCACAGGATGAAGTACGAAGCCCTCAGTGCATGCAGCTCTCTCATATTTGGCTTTTGCCCTTCATGAATGATTATTTCCTTCACCTCCCGTACAAAGATACCAGAGCTACCCCAAACTGCACTGGAGCCACCTGAACTCCCTGCACTTCTGCAAACATTGCATGCTCCTCACCCCTGACTTCATTGCACAGCTTATCCCTGAAATATCTTCCTTTCTCACTCATCTTTTAAAGCCTAGCTTTATCTCACCCATTCCCTCTCGGAAGCCTATGCTCCCTCAGGATGTTGTACTTATCTCACTCTATCGTAACTAGGTACAGGTCTTCCTACCTGATTAAACGAGGAGGGTTCTGAGGCAGGGGGAGGCAGGTTCTGGAATGTGTCCTATTACCCTGTGAGCCCCCAGTAGCCATCACAGGGTGTAGAAAACCCAACTGGGTCAGCCCCAGCAGCCCCTCTGCTGAAGATCCTGTGCAGCAGCCTCACAGGACAGCTGTAGCCCATCGCCTTGACAACGCCTCCTATTTGAGCCACTTTACGGCTCCTCTCCATCAGGCTGTCCACACCGTTTTGTTCTAGACTTTATACCTCTCTTCTGTCCCCCTCTACCCCTGACATTTTTGCTCTGTTAGCCTCTAATCATTGTTCATTTTACCTCCAATCTCCTCTAGGTCGCCCTGCTGCACCTTCCCATAGCACCTGGCTTTTCTCTCCCATAGCACCTGACTGTGTGTGCATAGTGATCACTGAGTTTGGACTATAAGCCCCATGCAAGCCAGGCTGTGTCTGTTCTTCTACTGTGTAGACAGAGCACCTATAACCCTAGAAGATGCTCCAAGTTTGCTTGAGTAAGGGAACTAAAGAATGAAACTCTTTATTAAAATTAATTAACAGTGTTGCATGCCAGCATCATTTCTTGGGGGCAGGGTGGCCTGTGCAATGATGCAGAACATCCTGCTTTTATTTGATGTATACTAGTTGTGTTCAGGACTCAGAAAGAGCTCTTTCATTCTGTCTTGGGATTTTGTAAAGAGGTCTGTGCACGTAGTCACTTGTTATTCATATGTTCCTAGATTTTAATAACTGATCTTCTATTTTTGAAAATTCACTTCCCTGAATCTCCTGTAAGGCTTACCCATCAGCTAAATTCAGTTCCACTCACCTATGGGCTCCTCCATGCAGCCCTCCCTGATTTAGTTCTGTGGCCTTCTCTGTGCTCCCAGCAAAATGCTATGCCTGCCACGACTGCAGCCTTCACTGCCCACCTTGTGCTCCCACCATGTCTGTGTCCTGGGCTGGGGTTAAAACAGGCACAGGCTCTGCCAAGGGGAGAATGCTTCAGAGTCACCCGGGGACCTTTTCCTCTTGTGCTCAGGACACTGGTCCCCCATCCAGTGAAAAGTCAATGCCATAAGAAGCCATTGTGAACTGATGGGGGTTTGTCACAGTCTTTGGAAGTGCTGTGTGCAGAAATGGGTGGGAACATAGAACAAGGTTGGAAGGAAGGAGGCAAAGGACTCCAGGGAACAACAAATCATCATCAGACAAAAGAACAGATACCAGTACCAAAAAGTCATGTCCAGGACAGAGCGATGGGGAAGCAGAGAATAATCAGCAGTGCCAGGGGGTGCCCAGGGCTAACAGTCTGTGTTGACCCAGCATTGGGTGGCGCACACACTGCAATGTCAATGGGTGTGTCTGTCACCCTACTCACACTCTTATTTTTTTTATTTTTTTTACAGGGACAGAGAGAGAGAGTCAGAGAGAGGGATAGATAGGGACAGACAGACAGGAGTGGAGAGAGATGAGAAGCATTAATCATTAGTTTTTCATTGCCGTTGCGACACCTTAGTTGTTCATTGATTGCTTTCTTACAAGGACAGAGAGAGGGATAGATAGGGACAGACAGAGAGGAACAGAAAGATGTGAGAAGCATCAGTCATTAGTTTCTCATTGCCGTTGCGACACCATAGTTGTTCATTGATTGCTTTCTCACATGTGCCTTGACCGTGGGCCTTCAGCAGACCGAGCAACCCCTTGCTGGAGCCAGCGACCTTGGGTCCAAGCTGGCGAGCTTTTGCTCAAGCCAGATGGGCCCACACTTAAGCTGGCGAGCTTGGGGTCTCGAACCTGGGTCTTCCTCATCCCAGTCCGATGCTCCATCCACTGCGCCACCGCCTGGTCAGGCCCTACCCACACTCTTTCCAGCAAACTCCACAAGAGCAAGATCCGTGTTTCTGTCTGTGTCGTGCTTGTCCGCTGAGTGATGAAAGTGCCGCGTCTGACACCGTTTACCCGGTCATACTGATCTGGCTCTCATGCTGTCCACCCAGGCACAGTCTGAGGCGCAGCGGCCAGAGTGTCGCATGAGTCCAGGGCGAGGCACCACATCACCCTTCTATATAAAGACAGGCTCAGCTTCTGAACATATGTGTGCACACAAGGCAAAGCAAGAAGAGGCCAGAGACATGGGGTCGATCTGTTGAAAGGGGCCTTTTCTGCAAAGCAAAAAAGTTGGTATCTATCAAAATGATCTTAAAATTTTTCTATTTTCCATCAGTGTGGTGGAATACATTGATTTTCAAGCTACACTCACATACATGAAATAAACCTACTTTGTTGTAACAAATTATCTTTTTTCAGGCACCCAATTTGCTAATATTACATTAAAGATTTTTACATCCACAAGAAAGATCAGTAAGACTGGTCTGTTATTTCTCTCCCTGTTAAATTATTCTTACAATTTCATATAAGAAGAGTTAAGAAGTATACCTACCCTCTTTCTCTGTTGCCTGGAAGGGCCTGTGGAAGACTGGCATTGTTCCTTTCTTATATGTCTAAAGGAATTTACCAGGTAAGTTAGAGGGTTTGGGGTTTGCTTTAGGTGGAAGCTTTTAAATAATAGAATCAGTTTCCTTAACTGACATTGTTTTACTTAAATTTCCTATTCCTTCTGTTGGCATTGGTTAAGTTGTATTTTTAAAGAAATTTTTGCATTCCATCCAAATGATCAATTGGTATGATGTAAAGATGTTTAAAATAACTCTCTTATCTCTAAAATGTTTGTAGGTTCTATAGCAATACCCCCCTTTTAATTAATATATTTTATGTATTTTTAAAAAATCAGTCTTAGTAAGGGTTCATCAACTTTATTCATCTTTTCAAAGTATCAAATTTTGGCTTTCTTGATTTTTCCCCATCTGTATGTGCTTTCTAATTCATTGATTTCTTCTCTATTTCTTCTCTTCTGTTTTCCTTAGAGCCAATTTGTTATTATTCTATCTTTCTGAGAGATAAGTGTAAATCACTAATTTTCAGTCTTTTATATTTTCTAATATGCTTGTACAACAACACAATTTCCTTTAAGCACCACTTAGGCCAACAAATATTCAATACATGTACTTGAAGAGAATGAGTATTTAATCCTTCTTGGGTACAGGGTTCCACACACATCGATTACATCAAGAATGTCCATTATGCCTGACCAGGCGGTGGCGCAGTGGATAGAGCGTCGGACTGGGATGCAGAAGACCCAGGTTCGAGACCCCGAGCTCGCCAGCTTGAGCACAGGCCCAACTGACTTGAGCAAAAGCTCACCAGCTTGGACCCAACGTCGCTGACTCCAGCAAGGGGTTGTTCAGTCTGCTGAAGGCCCGTGGTCAAGGCACATATGAGAAAGCAATCAATGAACAACTATGGTGTCGCAAGGGCAACAAAAAACTAATGATTGATGCTTCTCATCTCTCTCCATTCCTGTCTATTTGTCCCTATCTATCCCTCTGTCTCTCTGTCCCTGTTAAAAAAAAAAAAAAAGAATGCCCATTATTTTGTTTCACTTTCTATATCCTTACTATTTTTTTTTAATCCTTACTAATTTTTGTCTGCTCTACTGTTTGCTATTTAGATCTGTGTTAAAGACTCCCGCTAGGACAATTGATTCATCTATTTCTTAAGGATTTTCATATATTAAAGAGAAAAAAAGTTTAGCCCTGTCATGACGTTGGCTAAGAAGACTTTCCTTATATTAAGATGTGCGAACCGACCCCCTCTGTTGCTACATCTTGTGCCCACTGTTGTCACACACCTACCACACTGTCCTATGCAGCTGGCTAGTCTGCAAGGCTTTGAGAATAAGGACCACACAGCATGCCTTATATCTCCTAGCTCAAATATGACATTCAAATGTGTGAAGGGTGAAAAGGTACAACCTTACAGTTATGAAATAGCCATGAGGTTATAATGTGCATCATGATGACTATAGTTAATAATACTGTATTGCATATTTGAAAGTTTATAAGAGAATAGATCTTAAAAGTTCTTATCACAAGAAAAAAATTTTTGTTAACTATGTAAGGTGACAGATGTTAACTAGACTTCTCATGGTGATCACTTAACAATGTATAAAATTTCAAAGCATTATGTTATACACCTAAAGTTAATATAATATGTATGTCAATTATATCTCAATAAAATAAAAGTTGCATTCAATAGGTACTTATAAATGTTTATTGAATAAATGAAAAAAATCCAAAGTCATAAAAAAGTGGGTTGAGCTTCATCAAGATAGTATGTATGTAAAATCTGTAGTAATGTCTTCCTATGACCACATCAAAATGACAAATGAACCACAGAACAACCAACACTGAGAATGACTGAAGTCTGCCTGTTCAAACGTCCTATAACTAAGGATATAAAGAAACCATGTGGAGACTGGTTGGAGGGGTGACAGCCAGAATGGGCTGGTCTCACAACATGTGGTGAATGAAAATGGGGAGGACTATCTCAGCCGCTGAGGTTCCCCCTGAGGAGCCAGGGGTCCCAGCCTCATAGCAGGCCCCTTGGCCCAGGGTTCCAGTGCCAGGAAGACAACTCCCCACAACTTCTGGCTGTGAAATCATCAGGGATTATGACTGATTGAGACGAAGGCTGCTGAAGTCCCAGGTGATCCTCTTACAGGTCCCATGCATGGACTTCCTTGGACTCACTCCCTCTGAGCTCCAGCAGTGGGCAGCCACTGGGGCAGCAGCTTGAAAGGTGCCAGAGACATGTGGGGAAAAACTGAAGTGTCTGGCATCATGACGAGTGCTGAAGGGGCAGGTTTCTCCCAGACAGAAGTGCCTTGTTCCTTTGCTGAGCCCTCCCACATGGAGCTGGCAGGCGAGCATCATATCTGAGTTCCCATGAACCCAGCCAATACCACTCACCCTACCCTTCCGAGGGTGATTCCGAGACCCGCTCCGGCCAAGAGAGTTATTTTCATGCTCGCTGACCCCTGGGAGTGAGTTGTTTTCAAAAAATGAAATTAGTTCCAGTTATAGTTTTATTAACTTAAAATCATGTTTGTTTGATAACCAATCTACGGAAACAAGAAGAACATACATTTGCCTTTTTTTAATGTAGCCTTACACAGTTTTAAAATAAATCAATTGTACTCTGGATGGTCAGGAGGCACAAGGACGTACAATAACATTCGTACTACTCAAAGGGTTAAGGACCTACCCAGGCCACTCTCAGTGGCTTTTCCATACAGACGGCCTGTCTTGGCTCATGCTGGAAACTTTCCTAAAATCTCTCAAAAGTTCACAATCCCCCTACAAACAACATCTGGCCTTGGCATGCCCCATGTCCCTTGCTAAGTGCCTACAAGCCAGCACTAAGGGCAGCTAGTCTCATTTCCCAGCTTAGCATCTCCCAGGCACCCCCAAGCTTAGCCCAGGTGGCAACCATCTGAAGACTGCTTTGTAGCACATACCAAGTGGCCCCAGGCAGGGCAAAGTCAGTAGTTGACCGTGGCCTGCACCTCCCAAAAGGGCCCAGAACCTACACACCTGGTAGCCAGCTTTAGACCACACAACCCAATCACCTCAATGAATGGCACAAAGGGCAGATTCAGCCAGCAAAAGAGACCTGCAAAGGCAACCCTGCTCTGTAGGGTCAGCTCCTACACAACAGCCAACCCCTGACACTGGTATGAGAACAGCAGTGAAGATTCAGCAACAGAAAGGCACACACAACCCACACAAGGAACACACTTGGAGCACCCAGCTCACATGACCAGGGAGACTGTACTATTGAGCCCCATAGGACACCTACTATATAAGGCCACTCTACCAAGACTGGGAGATGTAGCAGTTGTACCTAATACATAGAAATAAACACAAGGAGGTAGCCAAAGTGACACTACAAGCAAACATGTTCCAAATGAAAGAACAGAATAAAACACCAGAAAAAAAAAAAAAAATGGAGACAAGCAATCTACCAGATGCAAAGTTCAAAACACTGGTTATAAGGATAGTCAATGATCTCAGTGAGAACATCAGTAAAAAGACAGGAAGTCAAAGCAGTGATTTAGAAGACAGGGTAGCAGAAATCACCCAATCAGAGCAGCAAAAAGAAAGAAGAACCCCCTCTCAAAATGAGTAAAGGGCCTCTGGGACAATATCAAGTGTACTAACATTCGCATCATAGGCAGAGGAAAATTTAATAGCAGGCATACCAGGCGCTTACCCTGGAACCCAACTTCTGAAGGGCCCCACAAAACCCCTATTTTAAACTTTTTCTAATGACACCAAGTTTGGTTTCATATGTGCAATTTTAACATTAATAGTACATAATATCTTTTATTTATTTAAAAATATGGTTAACATGTACAGTGGTACCTTGAGATACTAATTTAATTTGTTCTATAACCGAGCTCATACGTCAGTCAACTTGTATATCAAACTGCCAATACTGGACCCGTGCGCCAACGTGCCAACTAGCAGCAGCTTCCCGAATCATGACTCGTATCTCGGAATTTTGCTTGCATCTCAAACAAAAATACGGACCAAGTCACAACTCGTATCTTAAAAATTCGTATCTTGGCCTGTTCCTATCTCAAGGTACCACTGTATTTTTATCTTCCCTCTTTTTTTTTTTTTTAAGGGGTCCAATATTTTCTTCTGTGCCCTGGGCCTCAACTGACCTTAATCTGCCTGATCATAGGAGTGCCAGAAGGAGAAGAGAGAGCAAGTGATTGAAAACCTGTTTGAAGAAATAATAATAAAAAAATTCTCTAAACTGGTGATGGAAATAGACATACAAGTCCAGGAAGCACAGAGAGTCCCAAACAAGACGAACCCAAAGAGACCCACACCAAGACTCATCATAATTAAAATGACAAAAGATAAACACAGCAAAAGATAGTTCATTACCTACATGGGAACTCCCATAAGACTGACAGCTGACTTCTCAACAGAATCATGTCAGGCCAGAAGGGAGAGGCATAAAATATTCAGTGATGAAACCATGGACCTACAACCAAGATTACCCAGCAAAGCTATAAATTAGAATAGAAGAACAGATAAAGAGCTTCCCAAACAAGAAAAAGCTAAAGGAGTTCATCACCATCAAACCAGTATTACAAGAAATGTTTATTCATTTGGGAAAGAAGAGAGAGACAGAGAAGGGTGGGGAAGAGTGGGAAGCATCAACTTCCATATGTGCCTTGATCAGGCAATCCTGGGGGTTCAAATTGGCAACCTCAGCATTCCCAGTCATTGCTTTATCCACTGCGCCACCACAGGTCGGGTCCCAAGAAATGTTAAAGGGACTTCATTAAGAAGAATAAGAAGAAAAATATGAATAAAAATGCCAGAAAATAAATATCTATCAACAATTACTTTAAATATAAATGGATTAAATGCTCTGATCAAAAACACAAAGAGTGGCTGAATTAATAAGAAAACAACACCCTTACATATGCTGCCTATAGGAGACTCACTTCAGATAGAATGACACACACAGACTGAAAGTAAAGGGATGGGAAAAGGTATTTTATAAATATAAACATGAAAAATAAAAAAGAGCTGGGTAAGCAATTCTTATACCAGAAAGAACAGACTTTAAAACCAAAGATATAACTAGAGATAAAGAAGGACTCAGCAACTCTACTTCTGTGTATTTGTCTGAAGAAACCCAAATAATAGTTTGAAAAGACATATACTTATATATGTTCATTGCAGCACTATTTACAATAGTAAAGATATGGAAGCAACCTAAGTGCCCATCAATAGATGATTAGATAAAGAAAAGGTGCATATATACAATAGCCATAAAAAGGTGCAAATATGACTCAGCCATAAAAGGAATGAAATCTTGCCATCTGCAACAACATGGATGGATCTAGAGCAGGGATTGAGAACCTATGGCTCGCAAGCCAGATGTGGCTCTTTTGATGGCTGCATCTGGCTCGAAGACAAATCTTTAATATAAAAAATAGTAACGTTAAAAATATAAAACATTCTCATGTATTACAATCCATTCATTTCCTACCACTCATGTTCCTGGTTGTGGGTGGCTGGAGCCAATCACAGCGGTCCTCCAGGAAACACCAAATTTTTATTGGATAATGTGTAACGTACACAGGTCATTGTGAGATCAGAAAGTAAACTTCCCTCCTTTTAATCAAGTAGTCAGCTAGCTAATTGCAGAAACCCTTTTGACAAAGGAGATGGCTAAAAGAAAAAAAGATGAGGAGTATTGTACTTTTCAGCAGAAATGGACAGAGGAATTCGCCTTTGTGGACAGAGCAGGTTCTGCAGTATGTCTAATATGCAATGATAAAATTGCATCGATGCAACGGTCAAATATAAAGTGGCACTTTGACAAATGCCATACTACATTTGCATCGAAATATCCAGTGGGGGACAGCAGGAAGAAAGCATGTCAAGAGCTACTGTGCAGAGTGCAAGCTAGTCAGCAACAACTCCGTGTTTGGACCCAACAAGGTGACTGGAATTCGGTAAGCTTTGCTGGTGCTTTAGCAATTGTGAGAAATGGAAAGCCATTCACAGATGGGGAGCATGCCAAAACATTCATGCTTGATATTGCCAATGAACTTTGTGATGACTTTTCAGATAAACACAAGATAATCAAACGAATATTTCTGTTGGCAAGAACTGTTCACGATTGTACCATCATGATGGCAAATCAAATTGAGGCAACACAACTGAAGGACATTAATGTAGCACCATTCTTTACTCTCACTTTGGATGAGAGTAAACAGACGTAAGCCATTTATCCCAGTTCAGCGTAATTGCAAGGTATGCTGTTGGTGACACACTATGTGAGGAAAGTCTTGCTGTTTTGCCTATGAAAGAGACAACAAGTGGGGAGAATTTATTCAAGTCTTTCACTGAGTTCGCTAATGAAAAAATCTACCGATGGATAAACTTATTTCGGTGTGTAATGATGGTGCTCCGTGTATGGTGGGGAAAAACAGAGGATTCGTAGCACTTCTTCATGACCATGAAGAGAGACCCATACTAAGTTTTCACTGCATCCTATATCAGGAGGTGCTTTGTGCTCAGATGTGTGGCAAGCAGCTTGGTGAGGTGATGTCGCTGGTCATTTTGGTGGTCAACTTTATTGTTGCCCAAGCTTTAAATGATTGCCAGTTTAAAATACTGCTGGATGAAGTTGGGAATAATTATCCTGGTCTGCTTCTGCACAGCAATGTGCATTGGTTGTAAAGAGGGAAGGTGCTCAGCCATTTCGTGGCTTTTCTCAGAGAAATCTGGACTTTTCTTGAAATGAAAAATGTTGAGCATCCTGAGTTACGTAACACTGAGTGGCTCCTGAAGTTCTACTATCTCGTGGACATGACTGAACATCTTAACCAGCTCAATGTGAAAATGCAGGTAATGGAAATACAGTCTTATCCCTTCAATAAGCAGTGTTTCCATTTGAAAACAAGCTGGAACTCTTCATTGTGGACATTGAAACAGGTCGTTTACTACACTTTGAAAAACTGGGAGAATTTAAAGATGCATGCACAGCAAGTAACCCTGCCCAACATCTTGACCTCCAGCAGCTAGCGGGCTTCACATCTAATCTCCTGCAGTCATTAAAAACACACTTTGTAGAATTTCCTGAGCGCACTCGTGTTTTTAAGTTCATCACCCATCCACACGAGTGTGCAGTGGACAGCGCCAACCTGAGTTTTATCCCCGGTGTCTCCATCAGAGATTTTGAGCTACAAGCTGCTGACCTGAAGGCCTCAGACATGTGGGTGAATAAGTTCAAGTCACTGAATGAAGATTTGGAAAGACTTGCATGACAGCAAGCAGAGTTGGCAAGCAAACATAAGAGGGGTGAAATGAAAAAACTTCAATCTGCGGACCAGCTGATTGCCAAAACTTGGAACATGCTTCCCGTCACATACCACACACTGCAGTGTGTGAGTATGGCTGTACTGAAAATGTTTGGCTCTACGTATGCATGTGAGCAGTCTTTCTCACATCCAAAGAACATCAAGACCAACCTACGATCACGTTTAATGGATGGAAGTCTCAACACCTGCATGAAGCTTAACCTCACCACATATCAACCAGACTACAAAGCCATCAGCAAAACCATGCAGCACCAGAAGTCGCATTAATGGTAAGAAGTACTTTATTCATCATTGGTTAGCAACAGCATAACAACGTTATTAAAAAGAATTCAGAGACTTATTGTACTTTAAAAGTGTTGGTCTTACATAAAATGCACACATTTACTTGTATTTAGTATTAAATATATTATATGGCTCTCATGGAATTACACTTTAAAATATGTGGTGGTCATGGCTCTATTGCCAAAAAGGTTCCTGACCTCTGGCCTAGAGGGTATTGTGCTGAGTGAAATAAGTCAGACGAGGAAGACAAATGCCACATGATTTCACTTGTGTGTGGAATCTAAAAAACAAAATAAACAGGCAGAACAGTAACAGACTCATGAATACGGAGAATTTATTGGTGGTTAATGGATCATAGAAATCTGTCAATGTCACTGCATACTCAAACTACACAGAGTTCAGAGGCATATCCTGGCAAAATGGGGCACAGGCGGGCATGGTGGTGCTGTTAGGAATAGCTAGGGGCACTAATATTTATTATAAAATGTAATAATTAGTCCTTAAGGAACATCTATTTACGAAATTATTGAATTATGCAAGTGTCTTTAAAATTTATTTTTGAGAGAAAAAGAGGAGGAAAAAGGGAGGAGATGAGAAGCATCAACTCGTAGTTGTGTCACTTTAGTTGTTCATTGATCACTTGTCACATGCACCTAGAGCAGGGGGCTCTAGCTGAGCCAGTGACCCCTTGCTCAAACCAGCGACTTTGGGCTCATGCCAGTGACCTTGGGCTCAAGCCAGCAACCTTGGGCTCAAGCTAGGTAGCCTGTGCTCAAGCCGGATGAACCCACTCTCAAGCTGGTGACTTTGGGGTTTTGAACCTGGCACACTCTCTATCCACTGTGCCACCACAGGTCAGGCTAAAAAAATTTTAATGGTAAAAAGTATGTAACACAAAATTTACTGTCTTCATCATTTTTTTTGTAGCAAAGTTCCTATGTGTTTTATTAAAAAGGTACTTTGTGTACAACATAGGCAATTTGAGGTGGAAGAGGAATTGCACACCAATATAATGATCGCATTACTCCTTTTTGTGTGAAGAATAAGATTAAATAATTCTGATCAGATTCTTTAAAGTTAAGTCCAAGCCAATACAATATGAATGTTTATCAAATTCAGATAACTCACTGCTAACAAGAAAACACAGCACATATATAATACACTTTGGTTAGAAGTTTTCATTTCTTTTACTTCTGTAGAAACCCCTCTTTCTAGAAATAGGCAGAAAGTAACACAGTTTCTGAAGAGTTAGATAGTGATGATTGCTCAGTCAATTCCTATAGTATTGGCATTACCAAGCATTTATCTATTTTACCCTGTTAGTTCATTGCTCAGCCTTCTACGACCCCATGCTCCCTCCATTTCAAATTGTTCACAACTCTTTAGAGTGTTCTGCTTCTTAGCTCCATGCTCCTGTCATTCCCTCTCCCAAGCATACCTTTCTCGCTCAAGGCTGCTTGGCAAAAACTCCAATAGTTATCAAAGTTCAGCTCAGCGGTGACTTCAGAGTAAAACCTTTCCTGACCAGTTCAGGTAAAATGAGCCAGTGTTCTGTCTTGTTCTGTCCTCACAATATCCTGCATAGACATTCAGGACTGGTCCTGTAATACTTCACACCACTTCACTTGTTTATATGTCTGTGTCCTTCCCGAGATTGAAAACTTCCTGAAAGTAAGGATAGTTTCCTATTGGTCTTAGCTTCCCAGACTCTAGTCTAGCACAGTCCAAAAATCCTAGTTGTTCTGCCTTCATCATTTTTAAGTGTGCAATTCAGTCATATTAAATATATTCACATTGTTGTGCCTGCAACAGATCTGCAGAACTTTTGCATCTTGCAAAACAAACTTTGTACCCATTACACAACTCTTAATTTTCCCCTCACCAGCCTCATTCTACTTTCTGACCCTACAAATATGACTACTCTAGGCAACTCATATAAGTAGAATCAAAAAGTATTTATTTTGTGACGGGCTTAGTTCACTTAGCATAGTGTCCTTAAAGTTAATCCATATTATTGCATGTATCAGAATTTTCTTCCCTATTAGAATAATATTCCATTGTTCGGAAAGGCCACACTTTGTTTATTCACTCATCTGCCAATGAATAATACTCAGGTAGCTTCCACTTTTGCCGCCTGTGAATAATTGTACTGGGAACATGAGGGCAACAAGCGTCTCTTTGATGCCCGGCTCCCAATTCTTTCAGATTGAAAGCAAACCTCGAAGTGGAACTGCTGGGTCATATGGAAGGGAGTTCTACTGTTAATTTATTTTTCTTTCTTTTTTTTTTTACAGGGACCGAGGGAGTCAAAGAGAGGGATAGACAGACAGGAACGGAGAGAGATGAGAAGCATCAATCATTAGTTTTTCGTTGCCGTCGCGACACCTTAGTTGTTCATTGATTGCTTTCTCACATGTGCCTTGACCATGGGCCCTCAGCAGACGGAGCAACCCCTTGCTGGAGCCAGCGACCTTGGGTCCAAGCTGGTGAGCTTTTAGCTCAAGCCAGTTGGGCCTACGCTCAAACTGGCGAGCTCGGGGTCTCGAACCTGGTTCTACTGTTAATTTTCTGAGGAACCCATCATATTGTTTCCTGTAGCAGTGCATCACTTTCCAATCCCACCAGCAGCGCATCAGGGCTCCGGTTTCTCCACATCCTCCCCACTTTGTATTTTGTTTGTTGTTGTTTATAGTAACCATTCTAACTGATGTAAGGGATTGTCTCGTTGTAGCTTTGATCTGCATGTCTCTAATCAGTGATACTGAACACCTCTTCACATGCTGTCTGGCCTCAAGGTGTCCTTAAGATGAACTACTATTCAGATCCCCAGACCAGTGGGCACACATGCTGCAAGGATAGTTACAGCCTTCCTCTAGCCAAAAATCCAGACCCAGAGCCACATTTTATAAATACCAGAAACACATAGATCCATTCACCCTTTAGGCCAAAACAGATGACCTACCAAGTACACTGCAGAAGCCGGTTGTCAAATCCCTGGGCCCCAAATTTCTTTTATAGTTAAAATAGATGTCTGTTGTCTCCACCTGCCAGCACACATCCTTCCTGTTCCTAGGAATACATCCCGGTTTCTATTTGGGAAGCCGCCTTTCCCTTAGTCACAGCCCAGGTGTTCAGACGGACAAGACTACTTCCTCAGCTGGGCTGACTCAGGGGTGAGCAGGTGACTTGGGCCTGGCCTATCAGTATATCTAGTTGCTTCTGACTGAAGTGACCAGTTTATGGGTAAGCATTTGACATAAATAGTAAAATCCAAGTAAATCCTGGGGTTTTGACTAGAATTGGAAAGGAGAAACTCTTTTCTTTGGGATGGTAAGGAAAGAAAAGCCTGAAGAGGTCAAGGATCACCAGGACAGCCCCCTCATCAGTGGGAAGCAGCGCTGAGACAGGTACAGGGAGATGTGGACAATGGTATTGTTTGAGCCCGGGTGCAGCTGTGTCAGAGGCCATGCTTATCCCTGGGAGTTTTGATTCTATGAGACAGTAAGTTACTGATTTTGTTTAAGAAAACTGAGTTTATACAACCTCCCACCCAAATCTAATTAATATACAGCTTAAAGCAAATGTAATTCACTTTTAACAAATCAATTACCTATCCAACAGCCATACCATTTCAAAAGTCCACACCTCATTTAACAATATACCAATCAACAATTTTTGACATCTCACTCAATGTTTTAGCAGCAGACCACCTTTTTCTTTCTGAAGTGTTAGCCTGGGCCTCTGCCAGCTGCCGCTCCACGCCTCTGCCTACCCCCATGGACAGTTCTTTCTCTGCCTTGTTCTCTTTAGCCTTTTCTTTCCCTTGTTCACTTCTCACCCTCTTCCCAGGCTATCTTCATATCCACAGTCCCAATTACTATTCAAATACCTATGATTGCCAAATCACATCTTCAGTGCAGACCTCTCCCTGACCTTCAAAGCACCAGGAGGTTAAATGTGTTACAGAAAATGAGGACACATAGAACTGACATCTGTGAGTGTCGTCTCAAGGACACCTCGGATTCAAACTGCCCAGAACTGAGCCCTGGTCACCACACATGAACCCACCGTCAGGCCTGGCCCCTTTCAGGGCTCCCTAACCACAAGGAAAGCTGCTACATCTTCAGCGGAGTTGCCTAAGCCATAGACCTAGAAGTTTTCCTCCACATCGCTCTCTCCCCCACTCCCATTTCCAAGCCGCTATTAGCCATTGATTTTCACATTTAAATGTCTCTTCAATCAATCCATTTCTTTCTAACCTAGCACAAGCTACCATCTTCTCTCCGGATTTACTAAAATAGCTTCCTAAGGTAGGCTTCCTAGATCCTCTTACATACCCCTCTCCTCTATACAACTGAGAGAGGGCACAACCAGTCCCATCATAGAATCCTTCAGTAGGGTTCCATTTCTCTCGGGGTAAAAACAAAACCTTACACGTGGTCTACAAAATTATCAGTGGGGAGGTGAAATAATATGTAAACATCTACATATCTAGTTTAGAAACAGAAGACTTCTGAGGATCAGAAACTGCCAAGAAACCATAAGGACCACTGAGAACCTCAAACCTCTTGAGACAAAGGTCTAGGTCTAGGATGCAGGAGAAGCCTCTGTTTTGGTCAAGTCCTCCCTGCCTGCCCGTCCTCACCAATATGTGTGCTGGGCGTAAGGGAAGCCATGGGTGTGGTCTCAGATCAGGACTGCAGTTCGGGAGCCAAGAGCAACACCTCTCTGAGAGTGGACCCTGGCCCAGAAGGCAGTCTTCATTAATGGTGTCTGGTGCTTCATTCATCAGCATCATCTCTAAGGCGTTGCTGGTCTACCTTAATTTACTTTTCCTCAGGACTCAGCTTGGGAGCAATCTTGTCTCCCTGGGAAACCTGCCCACATCTGTGCATTGAGAGTTCAACTCTCAAAGGGAGATCCATTCCTATTCTTCCCAGGTTAGTGACAGGTGCCTCTGGAAAGTCCTTGGATACCTACAATGCCAATAATCAGAACCTTCATTTTATTGATAGCTCAAAAGCTATAGAGACTAGTCTTTCTGTCCAGTTCCTTGTGAATAAAATGGATCACAGACAAAATAGAAAGAGAGCTATGATGTGCCTTCTTCAGCGCCCTCTATTCACAAAAAGCCTGCACAGCAAACACTGATGGACCACAGCTCCGGAGGCTGGGGGAGCTGAGACTAAGATGCCAGCAGGTTCAGTGTCTGCTGAGGATCCGCGTCCTGGTTTGTAGACGGAGACTTTCTGTTTCCTCACACAAACCTCCCTACAGAGACAGCGACATCTCCTTCCTCTTCCTATAAGGCCACTAATCCCATCATGAGGGTCCCAACATAATCACCTCCCAAAGGCTCAACTCCCAAATACCATCATCTTGGGGGTTAGGGCTTCAACAAATGAAGTTAGAGGTGAACATAACTTAGTCCATATAACAGCCCACAAAAGAAATCTGCCAAATACCTTCAGAATTTGCAAGCAGCATCAAGACAGTAAGTACAGCAACCCTGTAAGAATACAGATCTTACATTTGCTGAGATATGTAAACTTATTCTAATTTTAAAATAGTATAATCATATTATAGAGCTATGAGGAATCTCCCAGACTCCCGGACTTAGTATACCAAAATACTACTAATAATAATAATACCATAAATTCTTTGAATAAATTAATATATCATGAGAAAAAAATCTATCAAAGAATGTCAAAGGCAATACTAGTATTACCCATCCACTAGCTACTGTACTTAAAATTATTCTAATTACAACAAATCTGTCCTCATTTTAAAGTATTTCCTTCTAGTCTTTCTTTATATTTTGTGTTGTTAAAGAATACTTATATTTTGAGTTCTGTCTTCTTCACGTGATGTTACTATATCACAAGCATCTTTCATGCTGTCACATTTTTGTAAAGATAATTTTTAACACCTACCACATGAATCCAACAATTTAAAAAAAAATCATTACTTCATTGTTGACTTATAGATACTTCCATTTTATCCCAATTATGAATAACACCATGGTGAACATCTCTGGATGTATAAATTTTAAATATTTAATATTACCATCTTAGGACAGATTCTGAGAAGTGAAATTGGGTTAAAGGTTAGCAACTGTGCCGTGTGTGCGTGTGTGTGTGTGTGTGTTTGTGTGTGATCTTGATAATATTGGTGAATGAAGAAAACATTTTAGAAAACCAATGTGCAATGCCACCAGCAAAATATTACCATAGTTTCATCACATTCTTACCAACACACTGTATTAAACTTAATTTCTCCTTATTAAAGAAACTGAAATGTCTTGTTTTAATTTCCATGTCCTTGTTACAATCTATTTACTTTGTTCATTTATTCATTTAACAAACAGTCCTATATGTAGTAAACACTATGGCATACTTGGGGGAAAACAACAAAAGGCATAATTTCTGACTTCAAAGAGCTTACAGTTCAGTGATAGAGACAGAAAATACTGATTTTTCTATGTAGCAAACTTTATCAATCTTTTCTTCTATGTATTCTGGGTTTTTAGATCTGATTTGGAAAGGCCTTCCTCACTCCACTTAAAATATTATCTAGTTTGGTTATGGATTTTATTGGACACATCAAAGTTTTCCACTCTTCTATATTCAGTATTTCCTGATCTCCCTGGTGATTTTGGAAATCCTTTCTAAGGTCCAAGAGTTATGGAGTTAGTACCCAAGTTCCTATAAAGACCTTTCCCTCAGACCTGTATCCGCTTTGACCTTCCAGGAGGTCTTTAGGTCTGATGGGATCACTGGCTTCTCAGACTGCTAAGACAGGGTTTATACAGCACATTCATTCAGTTACATTCATCTCTCAAAATACCCACAGCTGCAACAATAATTCAACAAATGCTTGAATTTAGTTTAGTTTATTGTTTTTATTTGGTATTTTTCTAAAGTGAGAAGGGGGAAGGCAGTCAGACTCCCGCATGTGCCCTACTGGGATCCACCCAGCATGCCCACCAGGGGGTGATGCTCTGCCCATCTGGGGCATTGCTCCATTGCAACCAGAGCCATTCTAGCACTTGAGGCGGAGGTCATGGAGCCATTCTCAGCGCCTGGGCCAACTTTGCTCCAATGGAGCCTTGACTGTGGGAGGGGAAGAGAGAAATTGAGAGAAAGGAGAGGGGGAAGGGTAGAGAAGCAGATGGGCACCTTTCCTGTGTGCCCTCGCCAGGAATCAAACCCAGGACTTCCACACGCTAGGCTGATGCTCTACCGCTGAGCCAACTGGCCAGGGCCCGGATTTAGTTTTGATGAAGGAGTATGTATGACTGCATTCAACTATGACCCACATCAAACCCAGAGTATCCACACAGTTCATGGTTGACATCAACTTCTGATCTAATTCCTGAATTATTAAATATAGTACTTCTGCCTGCCTTTATTGCTAGTGACACTTCAGCCAAGTCCTGGCAGCACCACAGGTGTCTTTTAGCTCTTTGATTTTTAGATTTCACAAGTCTTCGTAACTATAACGGTGCTGGGCACCAGCTGAGCGAGGCATAATGCCACCTCTTGGTGTTTCAGGACTGCTCAGACAATACGACATGACAGGAAAAGTAGATCAAGACAATATGACAGTGCTTTAAAAAAAGAGAGAGAAGGGTCACAGTTCGAGCCCTTGTTCTCGGTCCACACTGGTTCCATTAGAAAACATGGGTGACGAAAAACCACCTGTGAACAGGGAGAGGCTTTAGCCTCTGAGGAACAACACAACTTTCCTTACCTTTCATTTATGGAGCCTACTTTACGTTTTCTGCAGGAGATGACCACATCAACATGAGAACATCTGTTCACAACAAGAAAAAGAGGCAGTAAGGCGTTACTTCCCTGTCAGTCAGAGAGGAAGTGCCCTGTACAACCCACTCCCATGGGTGCTCCCTCCCCCAGGAATGAAAATAAAGAGAGAGCTTTTCACATCAAGACAACAGTGTTAAGGGAGCCAAAATAAAGAAGGGACAACTGGAATTTTCTACAAATTACAACCAGGTAAAGAGGAGAAATGGAGCTGAATGTTGGATAAGAGGAGAAAAGGTCCTATTTAGTTAGGGGAAAGGGCATTGGTTAAAAAAATAATAATAAACTAAAAGGGTTCCAATTAGCCTGCACCAAAGATGTGGTCAGAAAATTTATATTCACATTAGGACCAAAAACTAGTTTCATAAGAATCTTGGTAGACTGTCTCAAATTTGAAACAAACAGGTTGAGTGCACATTGCAGGACCTGACCAAGAACAACACACACATATTTAACAGGTAAACTTACACTGACCAAATGTCAAACCAAATGATAGAGAAGTTTTAAAACTCAAGATAGCAAATGACAAAATGAAGGTGAAGTCATTCGTGAATGACACTGCAAGACAGACAGGACTGGAAGTTCATCAGACACAGTGGGAGCTCACAGGCCATGGCAGAAGAGAACACGGAGTTTTCTCAGCAGAGGAGGAAAGAAAGTCATTTCAGGAAGTGAGGGCAGCCACACAGTCGTGGACGAGCAGAGGACTGTGACAGGAACAAGGACTGGAGCATTAATTTAGTCCAGCTAGAGAACGGGATGACGCACTCATTTTCCACTTTTTTTCTTGCCCTGACAAATTTTTAGTACTAAAACCTCCCTTAGATGGAATTTAATCTTCCTCGAGTGCAGTCAAATGATACGACTGAGAAAATTAAGTTTTCAGCTTTTATTTTCATTACTTTTTAAAAATACATTTGTTATTTGATAACAAGATGTGGAGAACAAAAGTAGCCACGTGTTACATTCTATGTAAACCCAAGTCACTTCTCTCCTCACTAAGGCCTCTCTTAGAGGAGTTGTACATCTCACAACAGAACTCTTTTATATCCTGAGCATATCTGCAGGATTATCTCAATCAAATTCACTTCTCAAGAAAATTAATTCTATTACTGAACTGTATATAGTTAAGCACTTACTGCTCCAATCATCACTCTGTATCTTTGCACCTGCTCTCCGATTATCTAATAAAGTACTTATTCTGAATAATAAAACATGAAATCAGCTTGCTTAAAAATGAATCGATCCTGTCCTCCTTCAAAAACAAAACTGGCACTGACCCACAGGATAAACTCCTGACCATTTATTCTGAGCCATTCTGAAGATTTTTACTTTTACAACCCCTCCTTTCCAACAAAGGGAAAATGACATGGAATACTTGGCTAAAATACATCTTGCCTTAGATTCTACCACAGTCATGCATAAGGATGTTGGGCCAACAATGGCCAATTTTACGATGGTGGTCCAGTACGGTTATGACGGAGCTGAAAAACTGCCTAGTGACTTGGGGCCATTTTAAGGTTGAAGCACAAGGTGTTACATGTGTGTATAGTGATGTTGGTGCAAACAACCCTTCTGTGCTGTCAGCCATATAACAGTATAACACATACAGTTGTGTACAGTGTACAACACTTGATAATGATAATAAATGCCTAAGTCTACTCTATGTTGTGCTATATATACTTTTTGCTGTTAGAGTGTATTCTCGCTATTTATAAAGAAGTCTGCTGTAAGACTGTGCCCTGGTACGCTGACAGCAGCCTCACACATCCCCTGCTCACTGTGTCTCTTGGTTGTATCTGTGCTCAATTTAACCTTGGGCTGTTTTGTGCAGTCACGTGCTGTGCAGGCTTGTAGCCCAGGAACAGTAGGCTATAGCACACAGCCCAGGCGTGCAGCACGCTGCACCATCCAGCTTGTCCATATGTGCTCTGTGATGTTCCCACAATGGCAAAATGCCCAATGATGCGTTTCTCAGAACACATCCTGCTGTTTAGCCGTCCATGGCTGTATACACTTCCACATGACATGTCATAAAAACATGTTTCTTGGAAACTTCAGTTAACATTTACTCGACCAGACTGAATATTATACCCTTGTGGAAGGCTGCAATAAGACCTACTCTTAGCAAAAGTAGCATTTTGAGTGTGTGTGTTTTCTCTCCAAATGTCATGTCTCATTTACATGGATGCTTTTGCCCAGGTCCTGAAAGTGGCTTCATGATCTGTATTGTCAGGTGACTTGCCGCCTCCCCAGATCACAGCTCCATGAGCAATATGTGCGAGGAGTCCCCCCGCCAACCCACACAACAGGGAAGGGGGAGGACCCCAGACCCTGTCGCAGACCAGGCCATCACAGGCTGCTCTGTGCTCCAGGGACGGAGGTGCTGGAAGTGAGCAGGAAGGGAAGTTTTCAGTGCTGTTTATTCAGAGGAGGAAGTAGGAGCAACCTCCAGCTCCCAGTGTCCAATCTGAGTAATCAGGAAAAAGGGGCACCAGCAAGAAAAATAACTGAAGAGAACAGGTTGCTTCTTAACTGTGGTGTAGATAAGTTGATACATTTTAGGCACACACATATTTAACCACCATCCAGTCAAGGTAGAACACAACCAGGACCCAGAAGACTCCGTCATGCGTGATCTCTCTGAGTCAATAATGTGCGCACCTTCAGAGGAGGATTTAACAGCAGGAGTACCAGGCACGCACCCTGGGTCCCGACTTCTGAAGGGCCCTGCAAAACCCCAACTTTACACTTTTTTTAATGACACCAAGTTTGGTTTCATATGTGCCATTTTAACATTAATAGTACATGACATTTTTTATTTATTTAAAAATATTGTTAACATGTATTTTTATTTTTCCTGTCTTTCTCTTTTTTTAAGGGGCCCAGTATTTTCTTCTGTGCCTAGGGTTTCAACTGACCTTAATCTGCCTCTGCCCACCTAGCTTGCAGTCAGAGGTGCCGCTCTTTTGACTTCTGTCTCCATAGATTAGTTCTGCTTCTTCTTGAATACACGTACTCTTTTATGTCTGGCATCTGTGGGGGAAACATTTATTTTCATGGCTGTATTTCTGGGAAGCAGGAGATTGTGGGGTGATGGCAAGTGAGGATGAGGATGATAGGAGGTTGGTTGATGACTTTTCTTAGTTACTAAACACCTATTATGTGCCAGTATCTACACCAGGCCCAGAGAACACCTGGTAAAAAGAGGTGGCACCTACGCTTCAGGACTTACAGTCCAGAGGGGAAGACAGTCAATGAGTGACTATGTGGACCTATAAGCACTCTAAGAGCAGATGGTTATGGTGCTCACAGCACAGGAGAGGAGTGACTCCCTTTGCCTAGAGAGGACATGGGACCTCCAATGAGGCTGAGTTGGAAAAGAAAACAACCGATCACCAAGTTGAAAGATTCGCTGTTGATAATCTTCAGTTGGGTGATGAATGTATGGGGGGTTGATTACACTGGGGAACAAAATTTTTGTTGCATCCACTGAAACACTTGTTCTTACCTAATTCGAGTGTGCTGATCTCAAATCTGACATTAGTTTTTCTCTGTAAGCTACAGTTTTTTTGCAAGTCAAGATTTTAGGTTTTCAACTTATTGTAAAATTTTCAACATTTAGTTTAACATAATGAAGTAGAATGTCTTCTTGGGCATCATCTTTGTGAAAATATAGTAATTTATATGATGCAGTAAATACACTAATACACTAAAAGATATGATTGCATTTGTCTACAATTTCAAAATAGAACATATTAAAACACTTAATCATAAATTTCTGCAAAACTTATTTAAATTCTATTCAGGCAAAACTTTGCGTTTGTAGCTCTTGTGTTTATGTACTTGTTGAGGACAATCTCCTTTGATGCTCCGGCAGTAGTCTGTTCATCACTAACAGCTCCAAAATTTTCGGAAAACTTATCAAGGTGACTGTTCAGGAAGTGAATCTTAATGCTCATGTTACATCCAATGTCATGGAGAGCCAACACCATCCTTTGAACCAGAAGTTTATAATTTTCTGCCTTTTTGTTGCCAAGGAAGTTCTTTGTAACTGCCACAAAAGACTGCCATGCTGTTTCTCCTCCTTATTCATCTTCCTGGTAAATTCTTCGTCACGTATGAGGGTTCAAATTTGAGGTCCATCGAATACACCTGCTTTTATCTTCTCAAAAGACAAGGCAGAAAAACAGAAATAATATGTAGAAAGCATTCACTTTCTCTATTCAAAGCCTGAACAAACTGCTTCATTATGCCAGGTTTGATGTGAAGTGGGAGGATAATGATCCTGTCTCGATTAACTACAGGTTCATTCACAATACTTTGCATCCCTACTTCCAGAGCTTCACGTTTCGGCTACTCCTTCTGTGTCCAGTGTTTCTCCCGAGCTCGGCTGTTCCACAAACACAGAAAGCAAGGATACTTCATGAAACCTCTCTGTTGTCCTAGCAGAAAATTGACCATTTTAAGATCCACACAAATGATCCAGTTATGCTCCTCATACTTCAGTAAGTTGAGGACAATTTTTTTAATTATATTTTTTATTTTTATTTATTCATTTTAGAGAGGAGACACAGAGTGAGTGAGAGAGAGAGAGAGAGGGAGAAAGGGGGGAAGAGCTAGAAGCATCAACTCCCATATGTGCCTTGACCAGACCAGTGCAGGGTTTTGAACTGGTGACCTCAGTGTTCCCAGGTCGACGCTTTATCCACTGCACTACCACAGGTCAGGCGAGGAGGACAATTTTTATGTCATTATAATCTTCTCGCAGATGAGTTGAATAACCATTTGGAACTGCTGCATAAACATTACCACTGTGTAGGAGAACACATTTCAGACTCTATTTAGAGCTGTCAAGAAATAGCCGCCATTCTGTTGGACTATAAGTGGTAACACCTAGCTGGCTGAGAAGACTACTGATATCATTACAGTAAACAAAGTGTTTGTCTTCAAAAAAAAGTGCACAAAAATTTGTTCATGCTTCCTGAAATGGGATACTTTAGCTGACCAGTAAAGTACATTCTTTTCTTGAAGCTTGGAGGCTAATAACTCAGCTGCTTTCTTTAATAGGCCCAAATTTCTTACTAAGTCATTCAATTAGGGTTGGCCAAACTGCTGAGGGGTTAATGACTGCTTGGCATCAGAAGACCCTTCAGATTCTACAACCATTTTCTCATGCATCTTATCGAAATACCCTTGATCACCATGTTCACTTTCTTCATCCTGAGAAGAAATAAAACCATTGAAAACTGGAACCAGGAGTGTCTCAGAGTGTGGGATAGGTTGTATTGCTGAAGGAATATTAGAATATGTGATTATATGCCTTTTTTTCTTGCTGATGCCCTTTGTATGGATCAGACAGAAATAACAGTCACTGCTGTGGTCCTTAGGTTCACACCAAACCATGGGAATATCAAAAGGCATTCCTTTGCGTTTTCCTTTTGTCCAGTCACGAAGCATTTCTTCACAATTATGACACACAATATGAGGATCCCAATTCTTGTCTTGATCACCAAGAGGAACTTGAAAATAGGCAATATATGCAAGTGTCACAAATGATGAAATATTGCGCCTTTGACATTGAAGTGTGTAACAGCCACTTATATAACAGAAGGTGTCAGGACTATTCTTACATTTACGCCTACTCGAAGAAGCCATGATTCAATCTTAAAACAAAATAAGAGGGTGTTTTTATCAGATAATAATCTTTTACATTTAAAAACAACTACAATTATGTAAAAGTAATGTTTGTAAAACATGAATTGCTTTGTGGTTATGTTCAATCCAAGAGTCACTGCCCTTTAACTCCAATTTAAAAACCAATGCATGCCATTAACTGTAAGAAAAAGAAATTAAAATTGCAAAACAACTGGAGCATGCACCAAAAAATGGATTTCAGATTTGGAATCAGCGATGCAGAAATATATAGAAACAGTTCTAAAACCTCATGAAACAGAAAATGAAAGAAAAATTGTTCCCCAGTGTTATGTTAACTCTTTCTACTTTTATGTATTCTTAACAATGTCTGTAATAAAAATTTAAATTGTGCTCTGAAGCATGATTAGGAGCTAATCAGTAAGATAACTAGACAATAGCATGCCAGGTAGAGAAATATGCAAAGCAATGATGAGAAGGAGAACCAAGCATTTCCAGGGAAGCACAAATCATTTGGGATGTGCAGGACCTAAGACAGAGGAGTCAGGCTGGACTGGATCATTAAGGTCCTTGCATTCCAGAAGAAGAAAGTTGGGTTTTATCCTAAGGGAAGTGGGAGCCAGGGAAGCTACTGTAAGTGAGAGCTTGTAAGACCCATATGTTAGAATGACCATCCAGATACCAGTGCAGACACTGAATCAGAGAAGATAAAAAAGTGACCAGTGTGGGAGGGGGGGGAATAAGTGACCAGTGGGAGGTTCCTTAAGGAACCTGGGCAGGAAACAAGGAGAGTTTAAAATCTATTACTATTTCAAAATGAAATTTTAATTAAAAAAAGGAAGAGTGATAATGAAGCCCTAAACGGAGATAATGGTAACAAAGATAAAGGCAACGTAAATGTCAAAAATATTTGTTTTAATATGATTTACTAAAAATTAGCCTGTCGTCCTTTATCAATCAAGCTGAAAGATTTATTAGCTCGAAGAGCTGCATTGGATAACAATGCTCCAACTGAATTCTGGTAAATATTTAGTTTTTCTATTTAAATTTTTCACATGGCCTTGCAACAATTAAAAATAGTTTCCCCTAATACTTCCCCCCCAGAAGGGGTTTCAGTTCAACTAAATAAAAGAAATTGACTTAGATGGGCTAGCACCCTGTGGGGGCCAATGAAAGCCCAGCATCCTCATGGTTGGTCGAGAGTGTCGGTACTCGGGAGGCCAGGTCAGAAGAGCAGTGACCAGGCACAGAGCTCAGCTGAGCACCACCGTTCAAATAGGTCAACAGCCAAAGACCAACGGCAACAGCAAGAACAACAAAAGGAAATTTCAAGCTAAAACCAAAAGCTAAGTTAAACCCAAATATTTGAAGTTCACAGCATTTATTGTTGGTTTCAATGTGTTGGTGTATTTTACAAATTCAACCCCAAAATAACTGGCAGAAAACAGCAACCTCTGACAGCTTCCATACCTCGTGTTAGCTTTTATAAACATACATGGCAATGAGGCAAGTCTATTTCTAATATTTGCTGTGTAAGAGAATATAGAGGATGCCAATTGAGCTAGCCTACATCCATTAATACAGTCACATACTGTGATCTGCTCTTTAGTTCATTCTGGCTTCAGGTCTTTATTTGGCCATAGTCATTAACACGCAGTAGAAAAAGCATACTGTGCTACAAAATATTCTGTGTTCTCAGTTACAAATGTTGGAGAAAGTGGAAAACCATTTATTCTCCCTTGACTATGTACAGGTCAAATACTGCTATTTCTGCCCCTGTTTCCATTGCTGTGACTGCTCAAGTCTGGGAATCACATTAGAATTTGCCACCTCATTGTACCCGGACAGGTCGACCTACTTAGAGCTTAGTCTACTATTTTTTTTTTTTTTTTTGCCTGATTGTTATAACAGGAAAAATAAAAGCTTCATCCCCAAAGGGGAAAAAAAATCTTAAACCACAAATTTAGTGTTCAGTAGATCCTCCAAATATCTAGAGCAAACAGGATGGAGGGACAGATGACCCTGAGCAGCGGATATATGTTATTGATTCAGAAACTTAATAAGAGAAAGTCACAGCAAGAACTTCTGCACACACTGTTGTCTCAAAAGACAGAGCAAATGGGGGGAGGGGAAGCAAGAGCAACAACAGTCACAACATTTTATATATAGTTTTGTGCACTTTGCACATCTCTAATAAACTATACCAGGTATCAGTAGTGTAGTGAGGGGGGACAAAGGGGTCTATCATGCCCCGGGTGCCACTCGCAGAGGGGTCTCCAAGACAAACAAGAAAAGCGTATGTACTACACCTCAGGGGGGCGCCAATAAAGTGTCGTGTCCCCAGGTGCCAGTTATGTTCGCTAGGCCACTGCCAGATATATAACATTTCCAAACCAGATAACAGTTTAAGGTGCAGGGAAAAGTTAATACTGTTTTTATAAGCTACTTTTAACTTGACAACATATTTTGTTACATGAAACAAGGAAGTTTTCAAAACTAATAGTCAAAGTGATGCATTTACTATTGCATAATATCCCAGGAAATTCAGGAAGTATTTATTATGTACATAGAACTCGAGAATGTAGGCTGTGCTGCATGTCTGTGATTTACAGGGGCTTTCTCCTGCCTCTGATCTGCACACAGTTGTTCCTCTCCACCTCCATTGTCTCCATAGTCTCCAACGTCATCCCAATAAATTTAATTGATAGCAAATAAAAGAATTAACTCTTAAGTTTTCCCCTGAAATAAAAGCCTCTGTTCTCTGAATACCCTTTGGTATTGTACAACAAAATAATGACAAAGTTACCATTTATATCACATTTTATAGTTTGCAAATCTTTTTATACACGGCAGAACAGATATAATTTCCATTTTACTCCTGAAGGCACCAAGGGTGAGAATAGTTGCATATTTTGTCTAAAGTCTAATTTCATAGCACACAGGGAAGTTAAAAAAGCCTAATATTCTAATTTATAAAACAGTCTAGTGGCAAAACTAATAACAATAATCATGGATGCTAATCTACAGAATAAAGTGAATATTCTTGAGTCATGCTTATGTTATCAAATAAATGAATAAAGAAGTGAGGGAAATGGGACCACCCTTTCCTACAGTAGAATTACAATGACTAAATGTAGAGAGAATTGCAGAAATGGAAAACCAGCCCTGGCAAGCACCAGAGCAGTCACTGTTGCAGGCAAGGATCACCAGTGGGTGTCACAACCAGTGGGCCAGTATTCAAGGAGAACAGGAAACAAGCAAACCTCAGAGAATCTCCCCACAGGTACCTGTTAGTTACAAAGAGAAAAACAGTCACTTTACAATGGAGAACACAGGCAGATTTCGCTTTAATCAAATGAGCAAGGTTATCATCACTAGCATTGAGACACAGCAACACCATGCGCCTCTCAAGATGAAGTTAGGAAGGCCAAACATATCTGTCCTGGGAAATTCTACAAAATAACTGGCCAGCACTCTCAAGGTGTCAAAATCATAAAAGACAAAGACTGAAGAACAGTCCCAGGTTGGAGGCACTCAAGGAGGCATAATGACAACTGAATGCAATGTGGGATGCTAAGTAAGACCCTGGGCTAGCCCAAGGAGAGTGGGACAACTGGAAAAATAAGAACAAGGTCTGTAGGTTAGTTAATATTTGTCACTGTTGCTTCCTTGTTTTGATTATTGTTTTATGCTCAATGTTAACATTTGGGAAAGCTGGCCAACAGGTGTATGGGAATTCCTTGCACTATTTTTATAACTCTTGTGAGTCTGAAATTATTTACAAATAAAAACTGATAAAAAAGATTATGGGGTTGGTCCTTATAATCTAAACTACATCATTTGGAACTGGATTTTCTTTGTTTCAAGTATGTAAATTTTGTCTCCTCAATAAACTTCACCAAACCAACATTCACAAGTATTAAATTATAGGGTTCAAAGAAGAGTTTAGGTAGTATTAGTCAACGTAAAATCTATTCATTTCCCCTTCATTAATAATTAGTGTTATAAAAAGTGACATTCTCCCCAGTAATAAAAAAGATTTACTGTATTAAAAGAACCCAAGTAACATTGACCCAGTTTAAGCTACTGTAGACAAACAAAGTAGGGGAAACTTCTTATATACCAAAGGTGTTTTCAGACTCTAAATTTTATAGCCTTCTACCAAGGAAAGGCGGCCAGAGCCAGGTTGATTCCTAGTACTAACCCTATGTCAGGTACTTTGGAAAGAGAACAATTATGGCCATAAATTAAATCAAGAATTATTTGTTGCAGTCAAAAATAATAAGAGAAGCAAGAAAACTTTTTTTAAACAGTTTTCACTGTGAAAGTTTTAAGACGGAGGTATTTACAATGTTTTGTTTTGAGCTACAGCATTGGTGATAAGACCTACCACAGACCACTGGTGAGCTACACATCAATGCTTTCAACAGGAGTGGTAAGAAGCAACCAAAACTTAGCCCCAAAGAGGTACTTTTTCTTCTAAACTATGTTGTCTAGTAAACAGAACGGGAGCACTAAAAATGAAGATGCAATCTATAAAATTTTACAAACATGTTTGACAATGAGATGTTAGGAAATAAAAAAAAAGAGGGGAAAGAAATTTGGATTTAAGTGTTAAAATCACTCTTTGTGAGCAGCTAATATCCTTTCCAAAGTGTTCCCCCAAAGTTATGACTAATTTTTAGAGAGCAGAAAAAAGAGAAAAAGAAGACATGAAATGGTCAGTATTATTGGGTTCACGAGCTTAGGATTCTCAAGTGTTAAAATCACTCTTTGTGAGCAGCTAATATCCTTTCCAAAGTGTTCCCCCAAAGTTATGACTAATTTTTAGAGAGCAGAAAAAAGAGAAAAAGAAGACATGAAATGGTCAGTATTATTGGGTTCACGAGCTTAGGATTCTCATACTAAATACAAACAGAAGCCTCTTTCAAAAACTGTCGAGAATTAGTCCTTAAAGAAAAAATAACAAAGGAAGAGTAAGGTGGCAATGGAGTAGGCGGACGTACCAACTTCCAACTCCCAGAACCAAAGTGGATTATAACTCAATTTAAAGAACCATCATCTGGATAAACCAACTTTGAACTAAACTAAGTGGACTCTTCAACCAAGGAACACAGAAAAAGCCACATTGAGACTTGTAGGAATAGCGAAAACACGAAGAGGGCTGCCCAGCTCCCCGGAGCAAATGGCAGCCCGGAGAGACCCGCATGGCGGGAGGAGAGTTTGGCGGAGAGGGAGGGACCTGGGTCCCAGGAACAAAGCCCCAGCCTGCAGTCCCAGAGCCTAGAAGAGGCGTTTGGACAGTATTGAGCTGTGAAACAAGTGAGGATACTGTTTGTGAGAAAGAGACAGTTTTCTCAGGCCCAAGATTCTTTTTAAAGGGACAGCACAGAAAACCTCTCTCACAACCTCGCACCCGGGGCTACGGGGAACGGGGACAGAGGAGAGGACCAGAGCAGCGGGAAGAGAGTGTAGACTGAAAGCACAGGGACAAACACTCTGAGGGACAGGAACCCTAACCCCTGGGCTAAGTCACTTCCCTAACCGAAAACGAATATTTCCCCTGGAACTAACAATACCAGCAAAGGGAGACAGGACACCAGCCAAACAAGCTCTCCCGCGGCTATTAGAGCAGAGCTGCTTAGAGGGAGGGAGCTCCCAGGCCTACAGTATGAAGAGTTAGGGCACTTCCTACTCTGCTGAGGGTTGTTGAAGGGATCATGGTGGTAGGACGCTGAAACGTGGTTCTGTTGGCGTGGGAGGAGGCCCAGCCGGTGTGAGCTCGGTCTAGCCCAGCAGGGGCGGAGGGAACGCGCGAAAGCGGTCCCGCAGCTGCGGGCCCGCCTGTAACCCCACCTGCGGGGAAAAAAGCGGCAGGCCAGGAACGGGCAGAGATCTGCTCTGCGACCCTGCGCAAGGTGGCCCTGACCGCGAAGACGAGGCTAGGACCAGGGACGGGCGGGGGCTCGCGGCTGAGTTCACGCCACTAGCCCTGCCCTGCCAGAGAAACCATGGTTTGCCATCCTGTGTGCACGAGCGGGCTCCGAACATGGGGGCGGGGTAGAGCCCAGGACAAGCAGAAGCTCGCAGCTGAGCGCAAGCCAGCAAACACGCCAGGCCCAAAAAACCACAGTTTGCGATCCTGTGCAGGAGAGCCCTGGCCTCAAGGGCGGGGCTAAAGCTCCCCACGGGCAAAGGCTCACAGCTGAGAGCACGTCAAAAGCCCCGCCCAACCCGCGAAACTGTGGCAAGCAGGCTCTGACTGCGAGTACTAGGCGGAAGACCGGAAACAGGCTGGGCTCGCAACTGAGCAAAGGTGTTCACCTTTACCCTTGGTGCTGAGGATTGTGGCTTGAGTGACAGCCCCTCCCGCGGAAGAGAGGTGAAAATCACAACAACAGCCACAGTGTGCCGGCGCTGGCAACGCCCATATCCAACCACTTAATTTAGAATTTAGAATAATGATAGTTAGGATGTTCAAGGAAATTAGAGCAACAATGGATAGTCATTATGAACACCTAAAAAAGAGAAAACAAGTATAAAAAAGGAAATTAATATAATAAAAAAGAATCAGACAGAAATGACAAATACAGTATCAGAACTGAAGACCACAATGGAAGGAATTAAAAGCAGGATGAATCACGCTGAGGATAGAATCAGCGAGTTAGAGGACACAATAAACAAAGGCACGGAAGCAGAGAAGAAAAAGGAAAAGAGACTCAAAAAATGTGAGGAAACTCTAAGGGAGCTCTGTGACAACATGAAGAGAAACAACATTTGCATCATAGGGGTGCCTGAAGAAGAGAAGAGAAGACAGGAAATGGAAACTTTGTTCAATCAAATCATAGCAGAAAACTTTCCTAAATTAAGGCTGGGAAACACTCACATGTTCAAGAAGCACACAGAACTCCATTAAAGAGAAACCCAAAAAGATCTACACCAAGACACATCATAGTTAAAATACCAAAGCTAATGGATAAAGAAAAAATTTTAAAAGCTGCTAGAGAAAACAAGGCTATCACCTACAAAGGAGCCCCCATAAGGATGACATTGGACTTCTCAAAAGAAACACTTGAGGCTAGAATGGAATAGCAAGATATAACCAAAGTAATGCAGAACAAGAACCTACAACCAAGACTACTCTATCCAGCAAGGCTAATGTTTAAAATTGAAGGAGAAATAGAGCTTCCCAGACAAAGAAAGCCACAAGGAATTCATTAAAACCAAACCAATTATGCAAGAGATACTAAGTGGCCTGTTGTGAACAATTCAAAGGGAGGACAGAATATAGCAAAAGAAGAACACAGCTTTAAAGAATAAAATGGCAATAAACAACTACTTATCAATAATAACCTTAAATGTAAATGCATTAAATGATCCAATCAAAAGACATAGGTTAGTTGCATGGATAAAGAAACAGGGCCCATACATATGCTGTCTACAAGAGACACACCTTAAAACAAAAGATGCACATAGACTGAAGGTAAAAGTATGGAAAAAAATGTTTCATGCAAATGGAAATGAAAAAAAAGCTGGAGTAGCAGTACTTATATCTGACAAAATGGACTTTAAAACAAAGGCTGTAGTAAGAGATAAAGAAGGACACTACATAATGATAAAGGGAACAATTATACAGGAAGATATAACTATTATAAATATCTACGCACCAAATATAGGAGCCCCGACTTACATAAAGCAGACTTTGATGGATACAAAGGGCGAGATTAACAGCAATACTATCATAGTAGGGGATTTCAATACCCCACTAACAACACTGGATAGATCCTAAGAAAGAAATTTGATAAACAGCAGACTTAAAGGATACACTAGATCAACATTATTTAATAGATATCTTCAGAACTTTTCACCCTAAAGCAGTAGAATATACATTCTTCTCAAGCGCTCATGGTACGTTTTCTAGGATAGACCACATGTTAGGACACAAAAATGGTCTCAATAAATTTAAGAAGACTGAAATCATATCTAGCATTTTCTCTGATCACTATGCCATGAAACTAGAAATTAACCACAAAAAAACTGAAAAAAACTCAAACACTTAGAAACTAAATAGTATAATATTAAATAATAAATGGAAAAACAATGAGATCAAAAAAGAAATAAAAAAAGTTTCTAGAAACAAATGATAGTGAGTATACATCAACTCAAAATTTATGGGACACAGCAAAAGCATTACTGAGAGGGAAGTTCATTGCACTACAGGCATATCATAAGAAGCTAGAAAAAGCTCAAATAAGCAACCTGACCCTGCATCTAAAAGAACTAGAAAAACAACAGCAAATAAAACCCAGGACAAGTAGAAGGAAGGAAATAATAAAGGTCAGAGCAGAAATAAATGACATAGAGGCTAAGGAAACAATACAGAGGATCAATGAAACCAGAAGCTGGTTCTTTGAAAAGGTAAACAAGATTGATGAACCTTTAACTAGACTCACCAAGAAAAAAAGAAAGAGGACTCAAATAAATAAAATTAGAAAGGACAGTGGAGAAATAACAAATGACACAACAGAAATACAAAGCATTGTAAGAAAATACTATGAAGAACTCTATGCCAAAAATTTAGACAACCTAGGGGAAATGGACAAATTTCTTGAATCATATAATCTTCCAAAAATCAATCTGGAAGAATCAGAATACCTAAACAGACCAATTACAACAAATGAGATAGAAACAGTTATTAAAAAACTCCCAAAAAAGAAAAGTCCTGGGCCTGATGGCTTCACAAGTGAATTCTATCAAAAATTCAAAGAAGAACTAACTCCTATCCTCCTCAAGCTATTTCAAAAAATTCAAGAGGAAGGAATACTTCCAAACTCCTTTTATGAGACGAGCATAATCCTGATCCCCAAACTGGGCAAAGACAACACAAGGAAAGAAAATTATATGCCTATATCCCTAATGAATTTAGATGCTAAAATTCTCAACAAAATATTAGCCAACCGGATCCAGCAATATATAAAAAAAAATCATACACCATGATCAAGTGGGATTTAATTTGGAGAGGCAAGGCTGGTTCAATATTCGCAAATCAATCAATGTGATTCATCACATAAACAAAAGAAGGACAAAAATCACATCATAATTTCAATAGATGAAGAAAAGGCATTTGATAAAATCCAGCACCCATTCATGCTCAAAACTCTCAGTAAAGTGGGAATACAGGGAACATTCCTTAACATGGTAAAGGCCATCTACGACAAATCCATAGCAAACATCATACTAAATGGACAAAAATTAAAAGCAATCCCCTTAAGATCTGGAACCAGGCAGGGGTGCCCCCTTTCACCACTTTTATTCAACATAGTTCTGGAAGTCCTAGCTATAGCAATCAGACAAGAAGAAGAAATAAAAGGCATCCAAATTGGGAAAGAAGAAGTAAAACTGTCATTATTTGCAGATGATATGATACTGTATATAGAAAACCCTAAAGTCTCAGTCAAAAAATACTGGACCTTATAAATGAATTCAGCAAGATGGCAGGATATAAAATTAATACTCAGAAATCAGAGGCATTTCTATATACCAACAATAAACTGTCAGCAAAAAAAATTAAGGAAACAATCCCCTTCACTATTGCAGCCAAAAAAATAAAGTACCTAGGAGTAAATTTAACCGCGCTCAAGCTGGAGGCCTGGAGGTTTCAAACCTGGGTCCCCTACGTCCTAGTCCGACGCTCTATCCACTGCACAACCGCCTGGCCAGGTTCATCGGGTTTTTATTTTAACACTGGGTTAGAGAGAGAGTCAGAGAGAGGGATAGATAGAGACACACAGACAGGAACGGAGAGAGGTGAGAAGCATCAACATCAAGAGAGATAAGAAGCATCATTCCTTTTTTCATAGCGACACCTAAGTTGTTCATTGATTGCTTTCTCATATGTTAAATTTACTTCTAGGAACTTTATGAAATTTAAAATTACTTCCATCTACATAAATGTTCTTGATTTGTACTTGGATATTCTCACCCAATGACTTGTACTCGGAAAATGATAAAACATTGATAAAAGAAATCAAGGAAGATACAAACAAGTGGAAGCATATACCATGCTTATGGCTAGGAAGAATAAACATCATTAAAATGTCTATATTACCCAAAGCAATTTATAAATTCAATGCAATACCAATTAAAATACCAATGACATACTTCAAAGATATAGAACACACATTCCAAAAATTTATATGGAACCAAAAAAGAACACGAATAGCCTCAGCAATCTTAAAAAGAAAAAATAAAGCAGGAGCTATCACTCTTCAGGATATCAAGGTTTACTACAAGGCCATTATACTCAAGACAGCCTGGTACTGGCATAAGAACAGGCACATAGATCAATGGAACAGAACAGAGAACCCAGAAATAAACCCACACCTTTATGGACAACTGATATTTGACAAAGGAGGAAAGAACATACAATGGAGTAAAGACAGCCTCTTTAACAAATGGTGTTGGGAAAATTGGACATCTACCTGCAAAAAAATGAAACTAGACCATCAACTTACACCATTCACAAAAACAAACTCAAAATGGATAAAAGACTTAAATGTAAGCCGTGAAACCATAAGCATCTTAGAAGAAAACATAGGCAGCAAGCTCTGCGACATCTGTAGCAGTAGTATATTTGCCGATTTATCTCCATGGGCAAATGAAATAAAAGACAAGATAAACAAATGGGACTATATCAAACTAAAAAGTTTTTGCACAGCTAAAGACAATAAGAACAGAATAAAAAGACAAACCACACAATGGGAGAACATATTCAACAGCACGTCTGATAAGGGGTTAATAACTAAAATTTATAAAGAACTTATAAAACTCAACACCAGGAAGACAAACAACCCAATCAAAAAATGGGCAAAAGAAATGAATAGAAATTTCTCCAAAGAGGACATACAGATGGCCAATAGGCATATGAAAAAAATGCTCAACATTACTAATCATTAGAGAAATGCAAATTAAAACTACAATGAGATATCACCTCACATCAGTCAGAATGGCACTCATCAGCAAAACAACACAGAATAAGTGCTGGCGAGGATGTGGAGAAAAGGGAACCCTTCTGCACTACTGGTGGGAATGCAGACTGGTGCAGCCACTGTGGAAAACAATTTGGAGATTCCTCAGAAAATTAAAAATCGAACTGCCTTTTGACCCAGCTATCCCACTTATAGGAATATACCCTAAGAACACCATAGCACTGTTTGAAAAGAAGAAATGCGCCCCCATGTTCGTGGCAGCATTGTTCACAATAGCGAAGATCTGGAACCAGCCCAAGTTTCCGTCAGAAGACGAGTGGATTAAAAAGCTATGGTACATATATACTATGGAATACTACTCAGTCATAAGAAATGATGACATCGGATCATTTATAACAAAATGGATGTACCTTGATAACATTATATGGAGTGAAATAAGTAAATCAGAAAAAAAGAAAAACTGAGAACAGCATGATTTCATACATAGGTGTGACATAAAAGTGAGACTATGAGACATGGACAAGAGAGTGGTGGTTATGGGGTGGGGGGAGGGAGGAGAGGGTTGGATAGGGAGGAGGGGAGGGACACAGGGAAAACCAGATAGAAGGTGACAGAGGACAATCTGACTTTTGGTGACGGGTATGCAACACAATTGAATGATAAGATAATCTGTAGATGTTTTCATTGTACATATGTACCCTGATTTATTGGTGTCACCCCATTAAAATTAATAATAAGAAGAAGAAGAAGAAAAGAAAAAAATAAAAGAAAAAAAGAAAGAATAACAAGAAATACACAAAAGGCCACACTGAAATGCAACAGAACAAAAGGATAATTATAGTTTTAAAAGCTTAGCAGGTTAGGTAAGTCCCTAAATCCCCGCCTATAAGAGCCATTACCTTATCAGCACAGAGAGATAGCCATGCTCACTCCACTTATAATAACAGAGTATCTCAGGCTGAGGTCAAAGATCACCCAATTAGAGTGTCTCGTCTGTTTAATCCACTATAAAAATCTAATTGAATTACTTCCATCTACATAAATGTTCTTGATTTGTATTTGGATATTCTCACCCAATGATAGCAGATCACCTACTACTCCCTAGAACATAATTACCTCATCTGAGATACCAACCAAACAGCATACAAAACTGCAAAACTTGAACTGTTTGTTTCCCTGTAGTGAGAAAAGGTGCATTTCTGCAGAATTCCCAAAGTGTTTGAGTGGGGGGGAAATAAGAAAAATAATCAGAAAGGTTTCAACATCCACCTTAAGTGGAGGCATCTAACCCCTCATGCCATCACAAACTGCCAAAACGAATCTAAAACGAGAGAACACTACATACATCAGTCCTAGAAACTAAGGGTGGATGTCACTCATGACAACACTGCTGAAGAATTTCTGAAAGACATGTTAAAATAGATCTGGATAAAAGGAAGATGTCAAGAGCCAACCAGTGACTTATCTTTCTGAGAAAGGAATGCTGTGACCAGGAGAGAAAGCAGAGGAGATTCTGGCAAAAACACCATTCACAGGCCTGACCAGGCGGCATGGCGCAGTAGATAGAGCGTGGACTGGGATGTGGAAGGACCCAGGTTCGAGACCCAGAGGTCGCCAGCTTGAGCGAGGGCCCATCTGGCTTGAGCAAAAGCTCGCCAGCTTGGACCCAGGGTCGCTGGCTCCAGAAAGGGGTTACTCAGTCTGCTGAAGGCCCACAGTCAAGGCACATATGAGAAAGCAATCAATAAACAACTAAGGTGTAAAAACGAAAAACTGATGATTGATGCTTCTCATCTCTCTTCGTTCCTGTCTGTCTGTCCCTATCTATCCCTCTCTCTAACTCTCCCTCTCTATTTCTGTAAAAAAAATAAAGTTTGTTTTAAAAAAACACACCATTCACAGGAAGGTAAGAGCAGAAAGGGGTGGGTGGGAGGAGAAAATAAGGAACCCTCCATCTGGAATCCACAAGCGGTCAAGAGCATAGGAAATAACTGGGATCAGGGATGTGCACTGCAGCACACCTACCAATGAGCTAGAACAGCTAAGAATTTCTCCCAGAAACAGTGGGCAGACATGCCAGGCAGATGGACAGATAGCTACAGCATACAACTTGCCTTGCAGCTAGCAAAGTACCCATTCCTCATCGAAGAAGAAGCTGGACAGAGAGACATCACTTTCCTGCCAGGATAGGATCCTGAGCCACTCCTCCTGGACTTCTGGGTTGATGAACAAAAATGTAAATTTCAATTAACTGGGTCTCTTATGTAATACTCGAAAGGAAAATCTATTAGTATCCAAGGACAGTGAGGTCACTGCAGATGCATTCATCTACAGGTCTCTAGAAGAGACGCCTCCAAGCATAAGGATAAATAAAAGGAGAAAAGGAATGGGGAGAAGGCTGGCGGGGGGGGGGGGGGGGGGAGGTGAGAGGAAGCAGGAGGAGAAGGGGAGAGAAAAAACTTTTCTGGGTTTAAGACATCATTCTGAAACAAAGAAAGAGGAAAATACAACACAAGATATAAAAAGGGGCATATAGTTTTGAAAAGAATCTGTAAACAGGTAAATTTTAGTTAAAATTACATTGTATGCAATTTAATAAAGTTTAATAATTTTTTCTTTGAAACAAGATGAAAGATCAGACATTGAACCACAGACTGAGGTTTGTTTGTAAGATAGACATAAGTATAATACTAAAGAACTAAGAAAAGAAAAAGAATAAGAGATGCAATAACAGAAACAAGGTAATAAAAGAATAAAAAATAACAGCAGAAATAAAAACTAAGTCAATGATAAATAGGAAAATTAGCAGATTTCAACAGTCACCTCACAAAAGATGATATCCAGATGATCAACACATATAAGGAAAAAAACCCACAATTTCATTAGTAATTAGAAAAATAGAAATTAAAACCATAATGAGATATCACTAGATGCCTACTATCAGAGTGTGTCCATACATTATTAGCAGCAACCGTATCACCCAGGAGTTTGTTAGCAATGTGGTACCTGAGACATACCACAACCCTGCTTATTCACAATCAGCATTTACTCAGAGCCCAGGTAACCTAGATGCACAGTAAAGTATGAGAAATGCTGTCCTGTAACTCATTCCTTTTACTTCAACCTTTTCCATTTCATTCCTAGTTATATGCCCAACAAAAATACATGCAAGTGTTCATAGAAAGACATGTACTAGAGCAGTGATGGGCAATCTTTTGAGCTTGGTGTGTCAAAATTTGCCAAAAAACCGCGCATAACTCAGGTGGTGTGTCACTTCAAGAAAAAAACCACAATTTCGTGATATTTTTATAGTTTAAATAACAAAAATGTTTTGGCCTACTGACCTCCGGCACAGAGTGTCTACACTACAGCAAATGTTTTTATCCTCAGCTACTGCACCTGGCCCTGCAGGAGCCGAGGATGAAACGTCCTTCTCAGCATGTGGCCCCATACTTCTTTGGTATGCGGCCGCGTGTCATCGAAAATGGCTACACGTGTCAGTGCTGGCATGCATGTCATAGATTCGCCATCACGGTACTAGAATGTTCTGAGTAACACTATTTTTGTCTTTAAAATCCAAAACAATTTCCATTATAGTTGATGTGCTAGTTTCAGGTGTAGAACGTTGTCAAATCAATTCTCCCTGGTTAATCCAGTGCCCAACTGGCACCACACATAGTTTTACAATATCATTGACTGCATTACCTATGCTGTACTTTACAGCCCCATGACTGTTTTGATAACATTTGTATATTTTAATCCTTTCCCCTTTTTTACCCAGTCCCTCTACCCACCCATCCCCTCTGGCAACCATCGGTCTGTTCTCTGTATCTAAGAGTTTGTTTCTGTATTGTTTGTTCATTTACTTTGTATTTTAGATTCCAAATGTAAATGAAATTATATGCTATTTGTCTTTCTCTGTATGACTTATTTTACTTAGTATAATACCTTCTAGGTCCATCCCTGTTGTCACAAATGGCAATATTTCATTTTTATGGCTGAGTAGTATTCCACTGTATATATGTACCACATCTTCTTTACCCATTCATCTATCAATGGGCACTTAGGTTGCTTCCATATCTTGGCTATTATAGACAACACTGCAGTGAACATAAGATACATATTTCTTTCTTTCTTTCTTTTGACAGAGACAGAGTGTGAGTCAGAGAGAGGGACAGATAGGGACTGACAGACAGGGAGAGAGATGAGAAGCATTGCAGCTCCTTAGTTGTTCAGTGATTGCCTTGACCGGGGGACTACAGCAGAGCGAGTGACCCCTTGCTCAAGCCAGTGACCTTGGGATCAAGCCAGCAACCTTGGGCTTCAAGCCAGCGACCTTTGGGCTCAAACCAGCGACCATGGGGTCCTGTCTATGATCCCACACTCAAGCCAGCAACACCTCACTTAAGCTGTTGAGCCCATGCTCAAGTCTGATGAGACTGTGCTCAAGCAGGAGATTCAGAGTTTTGAACCTGGGTCTTCTGCATTCCAGTCCAATGCTCTATCCACTGCGCTACCACCTGGTCAGGCAGATGCATATATCTTTCTAAATTAGTGTTTTGGATCTCTTCAGATACGTACCCAAAAGTAGGATCACTGAATTATATGGTAGTTCTATGTTTAATTTTCTAAGGAAATACCATACTGTTTTCCATAATGGCTACACCAATTTACAGTCCCAGCAACAATGCACAAAAGCTCCCTTTCTCCTCAGACTTACCAACATTGTTTATTAATTTATTGATGATAGCCATTCTGACAGGTGTAAGGTAATATCTCATTCAGGTTTTAATTTGCATTTCTCTGATGGTTAGTAATGTTGAACAACTTTTCATATGTCTATGGGTTGTCTGTATGACCTCTTTGGGAAAATGTCTATTCAGGTACCCTGCTCAATTTTTAATCAGATTGTTATTTTGGTGCTAAGTTGTATAAGTTTCTTATATTTTGGATATTAACCCATTATCAGGTGTATCACTGGTGAATATCTTCTCCCATTCAGTAGAATAGATTGTCTTTTGATCTTCTTGATAGTTTTTCCTATGCTGTGCAAAACTTTTTGTTTGCTGTAGTCCCATTTGTTTATTTTTTCTTTTATATCCCTTGCCCGAGGAGAAACATCCAAAATAATGCTAATAAGAGTGATGTCAAAAGAATTTACTACCTGTTTTCTTCTTGGAGTTTTATGTTTTCGGGTCTTACATTTCAGTTTTTAAGCCATTTTGAGTTTATTTTTGTATATGGTATAAGAAAGTGACAAAGTTTCATTCTTTTGCCCATGTCTGTCTAGTTTTCCCAACAGCATTTATTTATTAATTTGTGTGTGTGTCTGTGTGTGTGTGTGTGTGTCTCAAATCTCGCTTTTATGACCCACCTATGTATGAAATCATGTTGTTCTCAGTTTTTTTCTGTTTTACTTATTTCACTCCTTATGTTATCAAGGTCTATCCATTTTGTTGTAAAGGATCCGATATCATCATTTCTTATGGCTGAGTAGTATATACATAGTATATATGTACCATAGCTTTTTATTCCACTCGTCCTCTGACGGACACTTGGGCTATTTCCAGATCTTCTCTATTGTGAACAATGCTGCAACGAATATGGGGGCGCATTTCTTCTTTTGGAACAGTGCTATGGTGTTCTTAGGGTATATTCCTAAAAGTGAAATAGCTGGGTCAAAAGGCAGTTTGATTTTTAATTTTTTGAGAAATCTCCATACTGTTTTCCACAGTGGCTGCACCAGTCTGCATTCCCACCAGCAGTGCAGGAGGGTTTCCAGTTCTCCACATCCTCGCCAGCACTTATTCTGTGTTGTTTTGCTGATGAGTGCCATTCTGATTGGTGTGAGGTGATATCTCATTGTGGTTTTAATTTGCATTTCTCTAATGATTAGTGATGTTGAGCATTTTTTCATATGCCTATTGGCCATCTGTATGTCCTCTTTGGAGAAATTTCTATTCATTTCTTTTGCCCATTTTTGATTGGATTGTTTGTCTTCCTGGTGTTGAGTTTTATAAGTTCTTTATAAATTTTGGTTATTAACCCCTTATCCGACGTGCTGTCAAATATGTTCTCCCATTGTGTGGTTTGTCTTTTTATTCTGTTCTTATTGTCTTTAGCTGTGCAAAAACTTTTTAGTTTGATATAGTCCCATTTGTTTATCTTGCCTTTTATTTCAGTTACCCGTGGAGATCAATCGGCAAATATATTGCTGCGACAGATGTCAGAGAGCTTGCTGCCTATGTTTTCTTCTAAAATGCTTATGGTCTCACTGCTTACATTTAAGTCTTTTATCCATTTTGAGTTTGTTTTTGTGAATGGTGTAAGTTGATGGACTAGTTTCATTTTTTGCAGGTAGATGTCCAATTTTCCCAACACCATTTGTTAAAGAGGCTGTCTTTACTCCATTGTATGTTCTTTCCTCCTTTGTCAAATATCAGTTGTCCATAAAGGTGTGGGTTTATTTCTGGGTTCTCTGTTCAGTTCCATTGATCTATGTGCCTGTTCTTATGCCAGTACCAGGCTGTCTGGAGTACAATGGCCTTGTAGTATACCTTGATATCTGGAAGAGTGATACCTCCTGCTTTATTTTTTATTCTTAAGATTGCTGACGCTATTTGTGTTCTTTTTTAGTTCCATATAAATATTTGGAATATGTGCTATATATCTTTGGAGTATGTCATTGGTATTTTAATTGGTATTGCATTGAATTTATAAATTGCTTTGGATAATATAGATATTTTAATGGTGTTTGTTCTTCCTAACCATGAGCATGGTATATGCTTCCACTTGTTTGTATCTTCCTTGATTTCTTTTATCTATGTTTTATAATTTTCCGAGTACAAGACCTTAACCTCCTTGGTTAAATTTACTCCTACGTACTTTATTTTTTTGGTTGCAATAGTGAAGGGGATTGTTTCCTTAATTTCTTTTGGTGACAGTTCATTGTTGGTATGTAAAAATGCCTCTGATTTCTGAGTATTAATTTTATATCCTGCCACCTTGCTGAATTCATTTATCAGGTCCAGTAGTTTTTGACTGAGACTTTAGGGTTTTCTATATACAATATCATATCATCTGCAAATAATGACAGTTTTACTTCTTCTTTTCCAATTTGGATGCCTTTTATTTCTTCTTCTTGTCTGATTGCTGTAGCTAGGACTTCCAGAACTATGTTGAATAAAAGTGGTGAAAGGGGGCACCCTGGGAAAAGGGGTTCTTGATGTTTAGGGGATTCCTTTTAATTTTCGCCCATTTAGTATGATGTTTGCTGTGGGTTTGTCATAGATGGCTTTTATCGTGTAAAGGAATGTTCCCTGTATTCCCACTTTACTGAGAGTTTTGAGCATGAATGGGTGCTGGATTTTACCAAATGCTTTCTCTGCATCTATTGAAATTATCATATGATTTTTGTCCTTCCTTTTTTTTATGTGATGAATCACATTGGTTGATTTGCAAATATTGAACCAGCCTTGCCTCTCCAGAATGAAGCCCACTTGATCATGACGTATGATTTTTTTCATATATTGCTGGATCCAGTTGACTAATATTTTGTTGAGAATTTTAGCATCTAAATTCATCAGGGATATTGTTCTATAATTTTCTTTCTTTGTGTTGTCTTTGCCCGGTTTTGGGATCAGAATTATGCTGGCCTCATAAAAGAAGTTTGGAAGTCTTCCTTCCTCTTGAATTTTTTGAAATAGCTTGAGGAGGATAAGAGTTAGTTCTTCTTTGAATTTTTGGTAGAATTCACTTGTGAAGCCATCAGGTCCAGGACTTTTCTTTTATGAAAGATTTTTGATAACTGTTTGTATCTCATTTGTTGTAGTTCGTCTAATGTTCTGATTCTTCCAGATTGATTTTTGGAAGATTAGATGATTCAAGAAATTTGTCCATTTCACCTAGGTAGTGTAAACTTTTGGCATAGAGTTCTTCTTAGTATTTTCTTACAATACTTTGTATTTCTGTTGTGTCAATTGTTATTTCTCCACTCTCATTTCTAATTTTATTTGAGTCCTCTTTTTTTCTTGGTGTGACTAGTTAAAGGTTCATGAATCTTGTTTACCTTTTCAAAGAACAAGCTCCTGGTTTCATTGATCCTCTGTATTGTTTCCTTAGCCTCTATGTCATTTATTTGTGCTCTAATCTTTATTATTTCCTTTCTTATACTGGTCATGGGCTTTATTTGCTGTTGTTTTCTAGTTCTTTTAGATGCAGGGTCAGGTTGCTTTTTTGAGCTTTTTCTAGCTTGTTTTGGTATGCCTGTAGTGCTATGAACTTCCCTCTCAGTACTGCTTTTGCCGTGTCCCATTAATTTTGTGTTGATGTATGCTCATTTTCATTGGTTCCTAGAAACTTGATTTCTTCTTTGATCTCATTGTTAATCCATTCATTATTTAATAACATACTATTTAGTTTCCAAGTGTTTGAGTATTTTTCAGTTTTTCTTTTGTGGTTAATTTCTAGTTCCATGGCATTGTGATCAGAGAAAATGCTTGATATGATTTCAATCTTCTTAAATTTGTTGAGACCATTTTTGTTTCCCAACATGTGGTCTATCCTAGATAATGTACCATGTGTGCATGAAAAGAATGTATATTCTACTGCTTTAGGGTGAAAAGTTCTGAAGATATCTATTCAATTGAGTTGATCTGGTGTATCCTTTAAGTCTGCTGTTTCTTTATCAATTTTCTTTCTTGAGGATCTATCCAAGAAAATAGTTAGTGGGGTATTGAAATCCCCGACTATTATAGTACTGCTGTTAATCTGCCCTTTATATCCATCAAAGTCTGCTTTATGTATGTTGGGGCTTCTATGTTTGGTGCATAGATATTTATAATAGTTATATCTTCCTGTTGAATTGTTCCCTTTATCATTATGTAGTGTCCTTCTTTATCTCTTACCACAGCCTTTGTTTTAAAGTCCATTTTGTCAGATATAAGTATTGCTACCCCGGCTTTTTTTTCATTTTCATTTGCATGAAATTTTTTTTCCCATCCTTTTACCTTCAGTCTATGTGCATCTTTTGTTTTAAGGTGTGTCTCTTGCAGACAGCATATGTATGAGTCCTGTTTCTTTATCCACGCAGCTACCCTATGTCTTTTGATTGGATTATTTAATCCATTTACATTTAAGGTTACTATTGATATGTAGTTGTTTATTGCCATTTTATTCTTTAAAGCTGTATTCTTCTTTAGCTATATTCTTTTCCCTCTTTGAACTATTCACAACAGGCCCCTTACCATCTCTTGCAGAATTGGCTTGGTTTTAATGAATTCCCTGAGGTTTTCTTTGTCTGGGAAGCTCTTTATTTCTCCTTCAATTTTAATGTTAGCCTTGCTGGATAGAGTAGTCTTGGTTGTAGGTTCTTGTTCCGTATTATTTTGATTATATCTTGCCATTCACTTCTGGCCTCATGTGTTGCTGTTGAGAAGTCGGATGTCATCCTTATGGGGGCTCCTTTGTAGGTGATAGCCTTTTTTTCTCTAGCAGCTTTTAAAATTTTCTCTTTATCCTTTAGCTTTGATATTTTAACTATGATGTGTCGTGGTGTAGATTTCTTTGGGTTTCTCTTTAATGGAGTTCTCTGCTTCTTGAACGTGTGAAATGTTTCCCAGCCTTAATTTAGGGAATTTTTCTGCTATGATTTGATTGAACAAAGTTTCTATTTCTTGTTCTTTCTCCTCTACTTCAGGAACCCCTGTGATGCGGATGTTACTTCTCTTTATGTTGTCACAGAGCTCCCTGAGAGTTTCCTCTCATTTTTTGAGTCTCTTTTCTTTTTTTCTGCTCTGCTTCTGTGCCTTTGTTTATTGTGTCCTCTAATTCGCTGATTCGATCCTCAGCTTCTTCCATCCTGCTTTTAATTCCTTCCATTGTTGTCTTCAGTTCTGATAGTGTATTTGTCATTTCTGTCTGATTCTTTTTTATTATTTCAATTTCCTTTTTTATTCTTGTTATCTCTTTATTTAGGTGTTCATAATGACTATCCATGGCTGCTCTAATCTCTTTGAACATCCTAACTATCATTATTTTAAACTCTGCATCTGGTAATTTGGTTATATCTGGTTCATTCAGGGCCTTCTCTGGGGATTTCTATTGATTTTTTTGGGTTGCATTTCTCTGCCTGCCCATTTTGTCTGTGTATAAGAAGGGTGTGGCCACTGGGGTCCAGTGGGTGTTGCCTTTGTGTTCCCTAGGTGTGGTCTGTCTGCAGGCCTGCCACCCCCTCTGCCGCTGCCTAGGGCGGTTGGGATGGGCGTTTCCAGTGCTGGCCCACTGCGGCTGTTGCTGTGATTTCCACCTCTCCTCCGTGGGAGGGGCTGTGTTCTGGTGCCCACCTCTACAAGCCTCAGCCTCTCTGGGCCTTCTCCTCGCCCCCACAGGTGGGGTTGCACACTGCACTCAAGCCACAAGCCTCAGCACCAAAGGTAGGGGGGAGCACCTTTGCTCAGCTGGGCACCTAGCCTGTTCCCGGGCTTCTGCCCAGTCCCTGTGGTCAGAGCCTGCTTGCTGCAGTTTCTCGGGTGGGGCGGGGCTGCTGGCATGCACTCAGCTGCGAGCCTCCGCCTGTCCCTGGCTTTAGCCCTGTCCCCACGGTCTAGGCCAGCTCCCACAGGGTCGCAGAGCAGATCTCTGCCCGTTCCTGGCCTCCTCCTTTTCCCCCACAGGTGGGGCTGCTGGCAGGCCCACAGCTGCCGGACCACTTTTGTGTCCCCTCCACCCCTGCTGGGCTAGACCGAGCTCACACTGGCTGTGCCTCTGCCCCCACCGACAGAACGGTGTTTCAGCGTCCCACCGCCACCGTTCCTCCTGCAAGCCCTCAGCAGTGTGCATAAGTGCACTGCATCTCAGACCCTAACACTTCACACTGTATTCCTGGAAGCTCCCTTCAACTAAGCAGCTCTGCTCTAAGTGCCACGGGAGAGCTTGTTTGGCTGGTGTCCTGTCTCCCTTTGCTGGTATTGCTAGTTCCAGAGGAAATATTCGTTTTCGATTTGGGAAGTGACTCAGCCCAGGGGTTAGGGTGGCTGTCCCTCAGAGTGTTTCTCCCTGTGCCTTCCAGTCCACACTCACTTGCCACTGCTCTGGTCCTCTCCTCTGTCCCCATTTTCCGGAGCTCCGGGTGAGTGATTGTGAGAGAGGTTTTCCGCGCTGTCCCTTTAAGAAGAATCCTGGGTCTGAGAAAACTGTCTCTTTCTCACAAACAGTATCCTCACTTGTTTCACAGCTCAATACTGTCCAAACGCCTCTTCTAGGCTCTGGGGCTGCAGGCTGGGGCTTTGTTCCTGGGACCCAGGTCCCTCCCTCTCCGCCAAACTCTCCTCCCGCCATGTGAGTCTCTCTGGGCTGCCGTTCGCTCCAGGGAGCTGGGCAGCCCTCTCCGCGTTTTCGGTTTTCCTACCAGTCTCAATGTGGCTTCTTCAGTGTTCCTTTGTTGAAGAGTCCACTTAGTTTAGTTCAAAGTTGGTTTATCCAGATGATGGATCTTAAAATTAAGTTATAATCCACTTTGGTTCTGGGAGTTGGAAGTTGGTACGTCTGCCTACTCCATCGCCATCTTGCCGTCCTCCTACAGTTTTTGAGTACACCTCTTTTATCTCTTTAACTAAATTTATTCCTAAGTATTTTATTCTTTATGATGCAGTTGTGAATGGAATTGTTTTCTTAATTTGTTTCTTTTAGTTCTTTATTGGTGTATAAAAATGTGACTGATTTCTGAATATTAATTTTGTATCCTGCTACTTTACAGAATTCATTTATCAGTTCCAGTAGATTTTTGGTGGAATTTTTAGGGTTCTCTATACATATGCAAATAATGACAGTTTCATTTCTTCCTTTCCAATTTGGATGACTTTTACTTTGACTTCTAGTCTAACTGCTGTGGCTAGGACTTCCACTACTGTGTTGAGTAAGAGTGGTAAAGGTGGACATTACTGTCTTGTTTCTGATCTTAAGAAAAAGCCTTCAGCTTTTAACCATTAACTATGTTATTAGCTGTGGGGTTGTCATACATGGCTTTTATTATGTTCAGATATATTTCCTCTTTCCTCATTTTACTGAGACCTTTTATCATAACTGGATGCTGGATTTTGTCAAATGCTTTTCCTGTATCTATTATATGATTTTAATCTTTCATTTTGTTTATGTGGTGTGTGTATCAATTAATTGATTTACAGATATTAGATCAAATTTGCATCCCAGAAATAAATCCCATTTGATCATGTTTTATGATCCTTTAAATTTATTGCTAAATTCTGTTCAATAATATTTTGTTGAAGATTTTTGCAACTATGTTCACAAGGCACATTGGTCTATAATTTTCTTTCTTTGTAGTGTCTTCACCTGGTTTTGGAATTAGGATAATGCTTGTCTCAAAAACTGAGCTTGGAAGTCTTCTCTCCTCTTGAATTTTTTGGAATAGTTTGAAAAGAATAGGTGTTAGTTCTTCTTTGAATGCTTGTTGAAATCTACAATTGAAGCTGTTCAGTAGAGGACTTTTTGTTGTTGTTGCTGCATTGTTTTTAATTACTGCTTTGATTTCATTAGTTGCAATTGGTCTGGTCAGATTTTCCGTTTCTTTTTGATTCAGCTTTGTGAGGTTTTATATATCTAAAATTTTATCCAAGTCTTCCAGATTGTCCAACTTGTTGGCATGTAGTTGTTCACCATATTTTCTTATAATCCTTTGTGGTATCATGTGTTACTTCTCTTTCGTTTGATTATTTTTTTATTTATGTCCTCTTTTTTCCTTGATGAGCCTGGTTAAAGGTTTGTCAATCTTGTTTATCTTTTTTAAAAAATCCAGCACTGCCTGACCAGGCGGTGGCGCAGTGGATAGAGTGTCGAACTGGGATGCAGAAGACCCAGGTTCGAGTCCCTGAGCTTGCCAGCTTGAGTGCGGACCCATCTGGCTTGAGCAAAAAGCTTGCCAGCTTGGACCCAAGGTCGCTGGCTCCAGCAAGGGGTTGCTCGGTCTGCTGAAGGCCTGCAGTCAAGGCACATGTGAGAAAGCAATCAATGAACAACTAAGGTGTCACAAAGAAAAACTAATGATTGATGCTTCTCATCTCTCTTCGTTCCTGTCTGTCTGTCCCTATCTATCCCTCTCTCTGACTCTCTCTCTGTTCCTGGGGGGGGAAAATCCAGCACTTGGTTTCATGGATCTCTTGTTTTTTTTGTGTTTGTTTTTGTTTTTTAGATTCTCTTTTATTTCCAGTCTGATCTTTATCATTTCTGGCCTTCTACTCCCTTTGATCTTTGTTTGTTGTTCTTTTTCTAGTCCCTTTAGGTGTAAGGTCAAATTAGTTTAGATTTTTCTTGTTTTCTTGAGGTAGACTTGTAATGCTATGTATTTCCTTCTTAGGACTATTATCATTATTCCCATAAATTTTGGGTTGTGTTCCTATTTTCATCTCTCTCAAGATATCTTCTGATTTCTTCTTTGATCTCACTTTTAACTCATTCACTGCTCAATAACTGTTATTTAGCCTCCACATCTTTGTGTATTTTTCAGTTTTTTTTTGTAACTGATTTCTAGTTTCACACCATTGTAGTCAGAGAAGATGCTTGATATAATTTCAATCTTCTTAAATTTATTGAGACTTCTTTTGTGTCTGAACATGTGGATAATCCTAGAAAATGTTCCATGTGTACTTGAAAAGAATGTATTTCTGCTGCTTTAGGGAGAAATGCTCTGAAAATGTCAATTAAATCCAGCTGATATAGTGTATCATTTAAGGCAGGGGACCCCAAACTTTTTACACAGGGGGCCAGTTCACTGTCCCTCAGACCATTGGAGGGCGGGAGTATAAAAAATACTATGAACAAATACCTATGCATACTGCACATATCTTATTTTAAAGTAAAAAAACAAAATGGGAACAAATACAGTATTTAAAATTAAGAACAAGTAAATTTAAATCAACAAACTGACCAGTATTTCAATGGAAACTATGAGTGTGGATGCATCCTGTGCTCCTCTCACTGACCACCAATGAAAGAGGTGCACCTTCTGGAAGTGCGGCGGGGGCCGGATAAATGGCCTCAGGGGGCTGCATGTGGTCTGCGGGCCGTACTTTGGGGACCCCTGATTTAAGGCTTCTGTTTCCCTGTTGATTTTCTGTCTGGAAAATCTATCAATTGATGTCAATGGAATGTTAAAATCCCCTACTATGTCTGTATTGCTATCTATTTCTCCCATTATGTCCATCAAGATTTGCTTTATATATTTAGGTTCACTTATGTTGGGTGTATAAATATTTACAAGGGTTATATCTTCTTGTTGGATTAATCCCTTTATCATTATGTAATGTACTTCTTTGTTTCTTACTTTAGCCTTTGTTCTAAAGTCTATTTTGTGTGATATGAGTATTGCTAACCCAGCTTATTTTCATTTCTATTTACATAAAACATCTTTTTTCACCCCTTTACTTTCAGTCTGTATGTGTCTTTGGTTCTGAGATGGGTCTCTTGTAGACAGCATATATATGAGCTTTCTTTTTTATCCATTCAGTTACTCTATGCCTTTTGACTGAAGCATCAAAGCCATTTACATTTAAAGTGACTATTGATAGGTACATATTTATTGCTATGTTATTCTTTATAACTATGTTCTTCTCTTTTTTCTTTCTTCTTGAAGAAGTTCATTGAAAATTTCTTGTAATACTAGTTTGGTGGTAATAAGTTCCTTTAGGTTTTTCTTGCCTGAGAAGCTCTTTATTTTTCCTTCAATTTTAAACTACATCCTTGCTAGGTGGAGGAGTCTTGGTTGTATGTCTTTGCTTTTCATCACTTTGAATATTTTGTGCCAATCTTTTCAGCCTGAAATGTTTCTGTTGAGAAATCAGCTGACAGTCTTATTCATAATTGTCCCAACATGGAAATAACCCAAATAAATATCCAACACAGATGAATGGATAAACACATTGTGGTACCTCCATAAAATGACATTCTAACCAGCAATCAAAGAGAACATGATACACAAATCAACACGAACAAGTCTCAAAAACATTATGTTGGGTAAAAGAAGCTAAGATGGCCCTGGACAGTTGGCTAAGTGGATAGAGCATCGGCTCGGTATGCAGATGTTCCAGGTTCGATCCCAGTCAGGGCAGACATGGGAAGCAACTGTCTGCTTCTCTTCTCTTCCCTCTCCCCCTTCTCTCTCTCTTCCTTCCCCTCTTGCAGTCATGGCTCAACTGATTTGAGTGTCAGCCCTGGGTGCAGAAAATAACTCAGTTGATTAGAGCATCAGCCCCAGATGAGTGTTGCTGGGTGGATCCTGATCAGGGTGCATGTGGGAGTCCGCCTCTCTGTCTCCCCTCCTCTCACTTAAAAAAAACAGAAGAAAAAGATAACATAAAAGTGGCATACCATATAATTCCATTTACTGTGATTCTTAGCAAAGGAAACATAATCTGTAATGACCAAAAGCAGAGAATAAAGACAAAAGTGGCTTCCTGAGGATGGACGTGGGTGGGCATGCGGAAACATTTTAGGATAAGAGAAATGTTCCACATCCTAATTGTGATGGTGGTTCATAAGAGTTGTATACATTTATCAAAACTCATGTACTCAATGGGTACATTTTATTGTATATAAGTTATATGCCAATAAAACTCTTCAAAAAAATCCAATGACAAATCAAGGAAAAAGATTTCAACATGCAAAGATGAAATAGTCTGACTCTAGAGAGATGTCAATAATACCAACAATAAAACCGAACCATTCTAACAGAAAATGTGAAGGGCACTGTGATTTCTAGAATGCTGACAAGTGCACAGAAACACCTGAGCTGGGTCAGCTTTCATGGCACAGTTCTTTAAAAATAATTTGTTTTAATTTATTGACTTTGGAGAGAGAGGAAGGGATGGAGAGAGTGAGGGAGAGAGAGAGAAACATTGATTTGTTGTTCTACTTATTGATGTACTCATTGGTTGATTCTTGTATGTGCCCTCAGGGATTGAACCCACAACCTTGCATATCAGGGTGACACTCTAACCAACTGAGCTACCTGGCCAGGGCAAGCACTGATAGCTTTCAATATTAGAAAAAGATGCAGATATGAATCTAATGCATATAAACACCCCCTTAGCCAGAAGCTAGCTGATAAATTTTTTCAGTATAGTAACATAAATCACAAGTATAAAAAGGGCTATGGCTTAGCCAAAAGTGAGTTTTTCCAGAGTCTGACAAAAACCAGTGTCATCAGACAACAGGATTAGGGAAAGCTCTGCTGAGATTCACTGTACCTACTGCAGTCATGTGTGGTCACTACACTTCTAATCAGATTATATTCCCTTTGCCAATTAAGCAAGGCACTTAATTTCACATCACTATGTGTGAGTCTGCTTTCTCCCATCACCCTGCATGCATCAGTTGGCATCAGGAGTGAGCCTGGCACAGACATACCCCACCCTTGTTAAACAAGTCTGGAAGGAGTAATGGGGAGGCTAATAAAGCAGCTGCTTCCTGAGGAAGTCTGAGTGAAGATGAGACAGGTTAGAGCAGTTATGTGAGTTTTGGTGTGTTTTCTGCAGGAGTTGCAAGAATAGAGTTCACAGATTGTCCTCTTACAGAAAGTTGAGCACAATGAATAGGTTAAAAGAGGAAAGTTAAGATAGTCTGAGGCATAATTAACTGGTTTATCACTAACTAAGGTGGTGAGAATGATCACAGATTCCTAAAGGGAGCTGAAAAGCCAGGGAGATGAGAGAAGTACGCTAGAGGACTCTCTTATACACCTCTCATAGGCAGTCAAAAATTTTCAGGCCAGTAATGCGTAAGAGCTGAAGTTTATTTAGATGTGGGAAAAAATATAAAAATAGAGCAGTGAGATGCTTAACTCTTGCCTACCCAACTTTCTCTGCACAAGATAACAAAATACATACACAAAAGTGATATTAATTGATATAAATATGAGAAGGGGTGATAATAAAGTTATGAAGAGCTTTGTCTTCTTTGTCCTGAACAAGCTGCCAAGGAAAAGACTGGTTCTAATTTAAAGAGTTTGAGTATGCAAGTGACTTGATTTTAAATATGTGTGCTAAATCTTTACTCTCAGAAAAGTCAGAAGTTAAGACATTTAAACAAACATTTCTAAAACTAAGTGGGTTAAAATCAGTGTTCAAAGGTTCCAGAGTTGACTTTATACAGGAATATATTTTCACTGGTAAATAGGGAGACAATTTCTTTTGGAAGAATATTTAGGATAGGTGTGAAAAGCAAAGGGAAAATAAAACAAAAATAATATGAACCCCATGATTTGCTGGATGATCTATATACATTCCAAGAAAACATAATTCAAGTTGTCCTAAGATCATTTCACTTCTGTGTTTAATACATAATTTTACTTAGGAAAGTCATTTGTGCTAGATCAGACCAACGAGACAGAAAGAAGTGGCTGGAAATAGAGGCTGAAGTCTGAGGATCTAATTGACCCCTTTTGGGTATCTTTAGAACCTTGTCTCAAGACTCCAGCTTCTGCCAGTTCTGAGCTTAGAAGGAAGGTGCTAATAAAAGGTGGGTCTTGATAGATTTACAGTTATAAATAGAATATGGTTTTTTTGGGTTTTTTTTTATTTTTTATTATATATATATTTTATTATTATTAATTCTAATGGGGTAACACCAATAAATCAGGGTACATATGTACAATGAAAACATCTCCAGGTTATCTTATCATTCAATTGTGTTGCATACCCATCACCAAAAGTCAAATTGTCCTCTGACACCTTCAATCTGGTTTTCCCTGTGTCCCTCCCCTCCTCCCTATACCACTCTTCCCTCCCTCCCCCCATCCCATAACCACCACTCTCTTGTCCATGTCTCATATTCTCACTTTTAAGTCCCACCTATGTATGAAATCATGCTGTTCTCAGTTTTTCTTTTTTTCTGATTTACTTATTTCACTCCGTATAATGTTATCAAGGTACATCCATTTTGTTATAAATGATCCGATGTCATCGTTTCTTATGGCTGAGTAGTATTCCATAGTATATATGTACCATAGCTTTTTAATCCACTCGTCTTCTGACGGACACTTGGGCTGGTTCCAGATCTTCGCTATTGTGAACAATGCTGCCACGAACATGGGGGCGCATTTCTTCTTTTCGAACAGTGCTATGGTGTTCTTAGGGTATATTCCTATAAGTGGGATAGCTGGGTCAAAAGGCAGTTCGATTTTTAATTTTCTGAGGAATCTCCAAACTGTTTTCCACAGTGGCTGCACCAGTCTGCATTCCCACCAGCAGTGCAGAAGGGTTCCCTTTTCTCCACATCCTCGCCAGCACTTATTCTGTGTTGTTTTGCTGATAAGTGCCATTCTGACTGGTGTGAGGTGATATCTCATTGTGGTTTTAATTTGCATTTCTCTAATGATTAGTGATGTTGAGCATTTTTTCATATGCCTATTGGCCATCTGTATGTCCTCTTTGGAGAAATTTCTATTCATTTCTTTTGCCCATTTTTTGATTGGGTTGTTTGTCTTCCTGGTGTTGAGTTTTATAAGTTCTTTATAAATTTTAGTTATTAACCCCTTATCAGATGTGCTGTTGAATATGTTCTCCCATTGTGTGGTTTGTCTTTTTATTCTGTTCCTATTGTCTTTAGCTGTGCAAAAACTTTTTAGTTTGATATAGTCCCACTTGTTTATCTTGCCTTTTAATTCAGTTGCCCGTGGAGATAAATCGGCAAATATACTGCTGCTACAGATGTCGGAGAGCTTGCTGCCTACGTTTTCTTCTAAGATGCTTATGGTTTCATGGCTTACATTTAAGTCTTTTATCCATTTTGAGTTTGTTTTTGTGAATGGTGTAAGTTGATGGTCTAGTTTCATTTTTTTGCAGATAGATGTCCAATTTTCCCAACACCATTTGTTAAAGAGGCTGTCTTTACTCCATTGTATGTTCTTTCCTCCTTTGTCAAATATCAGTTGTCCATAAAGCTGTGGGTTTATTTGTGGGTCCTCTGTTCTGTTCCATTGATCTATGTGCCTGTTCTTATGCCAGTACCAGGCTGTCTTTAGTATAATGGCCTTATAGTAAACCTTGAAATCTGGAAGAGTGATATCTCCTGCTTTATTTTTTCTTTTTAAGATTGCTGAGGCTATTCGTGTTCTTTTTTAGTTCCATATAAATTTTTGGAATGTGTGTTCTATATCTTTGAAGTATGTCATTGGTATTTTAATTGGTATTGCATTGAATTTATAAATTGCTTTGGGCAATATAGACATTTTAATGATGTTTATTCTTCCTAGCCATGAGCATGGTATATGCTTCCACTTGTTTTTATCTTCCTTGATTTCTTTTATCAATGTTCTATAATTTTCCGAGTACAAGTCCTTAACCTCCTTGGTTAAATTTACTCCTAGGTACTTTATTTTTTTGGCTGCAATAGTGAAGGGAATTGTTTCCTTAATTTCTTTTGCTGATATTTCATTGTTGGTGTATAGAAATGCCTCTGATTTCTGAGTATTAATTTTATATCCTGCCACCTTGCTGAATTCATTTATAAGGTCCAGTAGTTTTTTGACTGAGACTTTAGGGTTTTCAATATACAATATCATATCATCTGCAAATAGTGACAGTTTTACTTCTTCTTTTCCAATTTGGATGCCTTTTATTTCTTCTTCTTGTCTGATTGCTGTAGCTAGGACTTCCAGAACTATGTTGAATAAAAGTGGTGAAAGTGGGCAACCCTGCCTGGTTCCTGATCGTAAGGGGATTGCTTTTAATCTTTGTCCATTTAGTATGATGTTTGCTGTCGGTTTATCGTAGGTGGCCTTTATCATGTTAAGGAATGATCCCTGTATTCCCACTTTACTGAGAGTTTTGAGCATGAATGGGTGCTGGATTTTATCAAATGCCTTTTCTGGATCTATTGAAATTATCATGTGATATTTGTCTTTCCTTTTGTTTATGTGATGAATCACATTGATTGATTTCCGAATATTGAACCAGCCTTGCCTCTCCAGAATAAATCCCACTTGATCATGGTGTATGATTTTTTTCATATATTGCTGGATCCGGTTGGCTAATATTTTGTTGAGAATTTTAGCGTCTAAGTTCATCAGGGATATAGGCCAATAATTTTCTTTCTTTGTGTTGTCTTTGCCCGGTTTTGAGATCACAATTATGCTCGCCTCATAAAAGGAGTTTGGAAGTCTTCCTTCTTCTTGAATTTTTTGAAATAGCTGGAGAAGGATAGGAGTTAGTTCTTCTTTGAATTTTTGATAGAATTCACTTGTGAAGCCATCAGGCCCAGGACTTTTCTTTTTTGGGAGTTTTTTGATAACTGTTTTGATCTCATTTGTTGTAATTGGTCTGTTTAGGTGTTCTGAGTCTTCCAGATTGATTTTTGGAAGGTTATACGATTCAAGAAATTTGTCCATTTCACCAAGATTGTCTAATTTTTTGGCATATAGTTCTTTATAGTATTTTCTTACAATGCTTTGTATTTCTGTTGTGTCAGTTGTTATTTCTCCACTGTCATTTCTAATTTTATTTATTTGAGTCCTCTCTCTTTTTTTCTTGGTGAGTCTAGTTAAAGGTTCATCAATCTTGTTTACCTTTTCAAAGAACCAGCTTCTGGTTTCATTGATCCTCTGTATTGTTTCCTTAGCCTCTATGTTATTTATTTCTGCTCTGACCTTTATTATTTCCTTTCTTCTACTTGTCTTGGGTTTTATTTGTTGTTGTTTTTCTAGTTCTTTTAGATGCATATTTGAGCTTTATCTAGCTTCTTATGATATGCCTGTAGTGCAATAAACATCCCTCTCAGAACTGCTTTTGCTGTGTCCCATAAATTTTGAGTTGATGTATGCTCATTATCATTTGTTTCTAGAAACTTTTTTATTTCTTCTTTGATCTCATTGTTAATCCATTCATTATTTAATAACATGCTATTTAGTTTCCAGGTGTTTGAGTATTTTTCAGTTTTTCTTTTGTGGTTAATTTCTAGTTTCATGGCATTGTGATCAGAGAAAATGCTTGATATGAGTTCAATCTTCTTAAATTTATTGAGACCATTTTTGTGACCTAACATGTGGTCTATCCTAGAAAACGTACCATGAGCGCTTGAGAAGAATGTATATTCTACTGCTTTAGGGTGAAAAGTTCTGAAGATATCTATTAAATCAAGTTGATCTAGTGTCTCCTTTAAGTCTGCTGTTTCTTTATTAAGTTTCTTTCTTGAGGATCTATCCAGTGTTGTTAGACGGGTATTGAAATCCCCTACTATGATAGTATTGCTGTTAATCTTGCCCTTTATATCCATCAAAGTCTGCTTTATGTATGTCGGGGCTCCTATATTTGGTGCATAGGTATTTACAATAGTTATATCTTCCTGTTGAATTGTTTCCTTTATCATTATGTAGTGTCCTCCTTTATCTCTTACTACAGCCTTTGTTTTAAAGTCCATTTTGTCTGATATAAGTATTGCTACCCCGGCTTTTTTTTCATTTCCATTTGCATGAAATATTTTTTTCCATCCTTTTACCTTCAGTCTATGAGCATCTTTTGTTTTAAGGTGTGTCTCTTATAGACAGCATATGTATGGGTCCTGTTTCTTTATCCATGCAGCTACCCTATGTCTTTTGATAGGATCATTTAATCCATTTACATTTAAGGTTATTATTGATATGTAGTTGTTTATTGCCATTTTATTCTTTAAAGCTGTATTCTTCTTTTGCTCTATTCATTCCTCCCTTTAAACTGTTCACAAGAGGCCCCTTAGTATCTCTTGCAGAATTGGTTTGGTTTTTATAAATTCCTTCAGGCTTTCTTTTTCTGGGAAGCTCTTTATTTCTCCTTCAATTTTAAACGTTAGCCTTGCTGGATAAAGTAGTCTTGGTTGTAGGTTCTTGTTCTGCATTACTTTGATTATATCTTGCCATTCCCTTCTGGCCTCAAGTGTTTCTGTTGAGAAGCCGATGTCATCCTAATGGGGGCTCCTTTGTAGGTGATAGCCTTTTTTTCTCTAACAGCTTTTAAAATTTTTTCTTTATCCATTAGCTTTGGTATTTTAACTATGATGTGTCTTGGTGTACATCTTTTTGGGTTTCTCTTTAATGGAGTTCTGTGTGCTTCTTGAATGTGTGGAGTGTTTCCCAGCCTTAATTTAGGAAAGTTTTCTGCTATGATTTGATTGAACAAAGTTTCCATTTCCTGTCCTCTCTCCTCTTCTTCAGGCACCACTATGATGCGAATGTTGTTTCTCTTCATGTTGTCACAAAGCTCCCTTAGTGTTTCCTCACATTTTTTAAGTCTCCTTTCCTTTTTCTTCTCTGCTTCTGTGCCTTTGTTTATTGTGTCCTCTAACTCGCTTATTCGATCCTCAGCGTGATTCATCCTGCTTTTAATTCCTTCCATTGTGGTCTTCAGTTCTGATACTGTATTTGTCATTTCTGTCTGATTCTTTTTTATTATTTCAATTTCATTTTTTATACTTGTTATCTCTTTATTTAGGTGTTCATAATGACTGTCCATTGTTGCTCTAATTTCTTTGAACATCCTAACTATCATTATTTTAAATTCTGTTTCTGGTAATTTGGTTATATCTGGTCCATTCAGGTCCTTCTCTGGGGATTTCTCTTGATTCATTTGGTTTGCATTCCTCTGCCTGCCCATTTTGTCTGTGTATAAGCAAGTTGTGGCCACTGGAGTCCAGTAGGTGTTGCCTTTGTGTTCTCTATGTGTGGTCTGTCTGCAGGCCCCTACCCCCTCTGCTGGTGCCTAGGGTGGTTGGGTATGAGTGTTGTCAACGCCGGCCCACTGTGGCTTTTGCTGTGATTTCTGCCTCTCCTCCATGGGAGGGGCTGTCACTGAAGCCACAAGACTTAGCACCAAGGGTAGAGGTGAGCACCTTTGCTCAGCTGCGGATCCAGCCTATTTCCGGACTTCCGCCCAGAACCAGCAGACGGAGCCTGCTCGCTACAGTTCCACGGGTTAGGCGGGGCTTTTGATGTGCTCTCAGCTTTAAGCTTTTGCCCCGCCCTCGAGGCCAGGGCTCTTCTGCGCAGGGTCGGAAACCAAGGTTTATTCGGGCGGGCGTGTTTGCTGGCTTCCGCTCAGCTGCGTACTTCCGCTCGTCCCGGACTCTACCCCGCCCCCGCGTTCGGAGCCCACTCGCGCACGTATACTGGCCAACCGCGGTTTCTCCGGCCCGGGGGGTGGGGGGCTGGTAACGTCAGCTCAGCCGCGAGCCCCTGCCCATCCCTGGTCCCAGCCCGGTCCCCACGGTCAGGGCCGGCTTGCGCAGGGCCTGCCCGTTCCTGGCTTCCCGCTTTGTCCCCGTAAGTGGGATTAAAGGCGGGCCCGCAGCTTCCGGACCACTTTTGCACGTCCCCTCCGACCCTCTGGGCTAGAACGATCTCCCACCGGCTTGGCCTCTGCCCACGCTGACAGAACCGTGCCTCAGCGTTCTGTCGCCCCAAACCCTCAAGCAGCCCTCAGCAGAGTAGGAAGGGACCCAACACTCCACACTGTAGGCCTGGGAGCTCCCTCACTTGTTTCACAGCTCAAAACTGTCCAAACGCCTCTTCTAGGCTCTAGGACTGCAGGCTGGGGCTTGGTTCCTGGGACCCAGGTCCCTCCATCTCCGCCAAACTTTCCTCCTGCCCCGCGGGTCTCTCCCGGCTGCCGTTTGCTCCGGGGAGCTGGGCAGCCCTCTTCGCGTTTTCGCTATTCCTACCAGTCTCAATGTGGCTTCTTCTGTGTTCCTTGGTTGAAGAGTTCACTTAGTTTAGTTCATAGTTGGTTTATCCAGATGATGGTTCTTTAAATTGAGTTATAATCCACTTTGCTTCTGGGAGTTGGAAGTTGGTACGTCCGCCAACTCCGTCGCCATCTTGCTTCTCCTCCAATTTCCACCATATTTTTGCAAGTGGATCCTGTTTGGGGGACCATGCAGGAATCTGTCTCTCTGCCTCCACTCCTCTCACTGCCCTCGGGTCGCGCTCACATGGGTCGCTGCTGCTGCGGCTTGGGGTGTGGGGAGGGGGCGGCGGGCGTAGGCGAGGACTGTGGCACCCTCACCCTCCTGGTCTCGGGCGCCCAGCGTAGCGACCACGGCACACCGCCCCCCTACTCGTTACTACGGGAGGAGGGAATTCCCGGGCTCCCCCACCCCGAGACCTCACCCACCACCTCTCAGCGCCGCACCCGCCCTCCTGGCTCCGCCAGAATATGTTTATTTTTGAGAGGTTTGTTTGTATATCTATTTCCTAAGTAATAACAGAAAGAAAACTTGAGATTAGGCATATTTTAGTAAGCCACCTTTAAAAAAATGTTGATTATTGAGATATTTTTCTTAATTTTGTAAATTGTCTACCAGAGTAGGGAGTATTTATGCTTCTATAGTGTGAACCAATTTGATGTCTATGATTACACTTGTTGTTTTAATTACTCAGTCAATATGTAAGCAGTAACCATTTTAAGAGTTAGGATAGTTACCTGCAAAGTCCTCCTCTCATAAAACTAATGCAATTTATATGCTGAATTTGCAGGGAGTTTTTTTTTAATCATGAAAAAAGTGTTAAATTTTGCCAAATGCTTTTATACATATTGAGATTATCATATAATTTTTATTCTTCATTCTGTTAATATAGTATTTCAGATAAACTGATTCATGCATACTGAATCATACAATGTTTTTAAAATCAAGTATTGAAAAAGCAGTTATGAATTCCACATTTTTTACTGATTTTAATTTGTGTTTACATAGATTCAAGTGTCCCACCGAATACATGCCCTCCACCCACGTGTTCCCCTTAACATCCCGTTTGCCCCCCTTCCCCCAACACCCTTTCCTCTTCCTTCCAGGATTTGCTTTTCTGCTCTCTATAATGCTGTTATGTATATATAGTTTCACCAATCTCTTTTCCTTCTCTGACCCCATCCTTTCATCCCCTTTCCCTCTGGTCCCTTTGATCCTGCCTCTACTTCTATTCCATTCCACAGTTCACACTGTTTGTTGGATTCCACAAATGAGTGAGGTCATATGATATTTCTCTTTCTCTGCCTGGCTTATTTTACTTTGCATAATAGTTTTCAGGTTCATCCATGTTGTCACAAAAGGTAAGATTTCCTCTTTTTCATGGCTTCATAGTATTCCATTGTGTATATGTACCACAGCTTTTTGGTCCACTGACGATCACTTGGGCTATTTCCAGATATTGGCTATTGTAACCAATCCTGCAATAAACATGAGGGTGCATTCCTTCTTTTGAATCACTGATTTGGTACTCTTAGGATATATTCCTAAAAGTGAGATGGCTGGGTCAAAAGGCAGTTCCATTTTTAAGTTTTTGAGGAATCTCCATACTGTTTTCCACGATGGCTGCACCAGTCTGCATTCCCACCAGCAGTGCAGGAGGGTTCCCTTTTCTCCACATCCTCTCCAGCACTTACTATGTGTTGTTTTGTTGATGAGCGCCATTCTGACTGGTGTGAGGTGATATCTCATTGTGGTTTTAATTTGCATTTCTCTAATGATTAGTAATGTTGAACATTTTTTCATCTACCTATTGGCCATCTGTAGTCCTCTTTGGAGAAGTGTCCATTTCTTTTGCCCATTTTTTCATTGGATTGTTTATATTCCTGGTGTTGAGTTTTACAAGTTCTATTCATTTCTTTTGCCCATTTTTTCATTGGATTGTTTATCTTCCTGGTGTTGAGTTTTACAAGTTCTTTATAAATTTTGGTTATTAACCCCTTATCAGACTTATTGTCGAATATGTTCTCCCATTGTGTGGTTTGTCTTTTTATTTTGCTCATATTGTCTTTAGCTGTACAAAAGCTTCTTAGTTTGATATAGTCCCATTTGTTCATCCTGTCCTTTATTTCACTTTCCTGTGGAGATAAATCAGCACATATATTGCTGCGAGAGATGTCGGAGAGCTTACCGCCTATGTTTTCTTCCAAGATGATTATGGTTTCACGACTTACATTTAAGTCTTCTATCCGTTTTGAGTTTATTTTTGTGAATAGTGTAAGTTGGTGGTCGAATTTCATTTTTTTGCAGGTAGCTGTCCAGTTTTCCCAACACCATTTGTTAAAGAGGCTGTCTTTATTCCATTGTATGCTCTTACCTCCTTTTTCAAATATCAATTGTCCAAAAAAGTGTGGGTTTATTTTTGGGTTCTCTGTTCTGTTCCATTGATCTATATACTTGGTCTTATGCCAGTACCAACCTGTTTTGAGTACAATGGCCTTGTAGTATAACTTGATATCAGGAAGTGTAATACCACCCACTTTATTAATCTTTTTCAAGATTGTTGAGGCTATTCGTGTTCTTTTTTGGTTCGATATAAATTTTTGGAATATTTGTTCTATCTCTTTAAAGTATGCCATTGGCATTTTAATAGAAATTGCATTGAATTTACAAATTGCTTTGGGTAACATAGACATTTTAATGATGTTTATTCTTCCTATCCATGAACATGGTATATGCTTCCACTTGTTTGTATCTTCCTTGATTTCTTTTATCAATGTTTTATAATTTCCTGAGTACAAGTCTTTAACCTCCTTGTTTAAATTTACTCCTAGGTACTTTATTTTTTTGTTGTTGCAAAAGTGAAGGGGATTGTTTCCTTAATTTCTCTTTCAGACAGTTCATTGTTGGTGTATAAAAATTCCTCTGATTTCAGAATATTAATTTTATATCCTGCCACCTTGCTGAATTCATTTATCAGGTTCAATAGTTTTTTGACTGATACTTTAGGGTTTTCTATGTACAGTTTCATGTCATCAGCAAATAATAATAGTTTTACTTCTTCTTTTCCAATTTGGATGCCTTTTATTTCTTCTTCTTGTCTGATTGCTGTAGATAGGACTTCCAGAACTATGTTGAATAAGAGTGGTGAAAGGGGGCACCCTGGGAAAGGGGTTCCTGATCTTAAGGGGATTGCTTTTAATTTTTGCCCATTGAGTATGATATTGGCTGTGGGGTTTGTCATAGATGGCCTTTATCATGTTGAGGTATATTCCCTGTATTCTCACTTTGCTGAAAGTTTTGATCATAAATAGGTGCTGGATTTTATCAAATGCTTTTTCTGCATCTACTGATACTATCATGTGGGTTTTCTCCTTCCTTTTGTTTATGTGATGAATCACATTGATTGATTTGCAAATATTGGACCAGCCTTGCCTCCCCAGCATAAATCCCACTTAATCATGATGTATGATTTTTTTCATATATTGCTAGATCCAGTTTGCTAATATTTTGTTGAGAATTTTAGCTTCTAAATTCGTCAGGGATATTGGCCTATAATTTTCTTTCTTTGTGTTGTCTTTGCCTGATTTTGGAATCAGAACTATGCTCACCTCATAAAAGGAGCTTGGAAGTCTTCCCTCCTCTTGAATTTTTTGAAATAGCTTGAGAAGGATAGGTGTTAGTTCTTCTTTGAATATCTGGTACAATTAGCCTGTGAAGTCATCTGGCCCAGGGCTCTTGTTTATTGGGAGATTTTTAATAACTTTTTTGATCTCATTTGTTGTAATTGGTCTGTTTAGGTTTTCTGATTCTTCCAGAATATTTGAAAAATTTTATGTTTCAAGGAATTTGTCCATTTCACCTAGGTTGTCTAATTTTTGGGCATACAGTTCTTCACAGTATTTTCTTACAACCCTTTTTATTTCTGTTGTGTCAGTTGTTACTTCTCCATTCTCATTTCTAATTTTCCTTATTTGAGTCCTTTCTCTTTTTTTCTTGGTGAGTCTGGTTAAAGGTTCATCAATCTTGTTTACCTTTTCAGAGAACCAACTCTTGGTTTCTTTTTTCTCTTTTTCTTTTTTTGTGGCGGAGAGAGAGAGAGTAAGAGAGAGGAACAGACAGACAGGAAGGGAGAGAGATGAGAAACATCAATTCTTCATTGCGGTGCCTTGACCGGGGGGCTACAACATTGGGCTTGCTCGAACCAGCAACATTGGGCTCATGTTGGTGAGCCTTGCTCAAATCCGATGAGCCCACGCTCAAGCTGGTGACCTTGGGATCTCGAACCCAGGTCCTCCACATCCCAGTCTGACGCTCTATCCACTGCGCCACCGCCTGGTCAGGCCAGCTCTTCGTTTCATTGATTCTCTGTATTGGTTTTTCTTTTAGCCTCTATGTCATTTATTTTTGCTCTGCTCTTTATTATTTCCTTCTTTCTACTTCCTCTGTTCTTTTTTTAGTTCTTTTAGATGCAGGGTTAAGTTGTTTATTTGAGCTTTTTCTTGCTTCTCAGGGTATGCCTGTAATGCTATAAACTTCCCTCTCAGGACTGCTTTTGCTGTGTCCCATAAATTTTGAGTTTTTCTATGTTCATTTTAATTTGTTTCAAAGAAATTTGTTATTTCTTTCTTAATCATTTTGTTAACCCATTTGTTATTTGATAACATGCTATTTAGTTTCCAAGTGTTTGATTGTTTTTTGGTTTTACTATTGTAGTTGATTTCTAGTTTCATGCCATTGTGATCAGAGAAGATGCTTGATATGACTTCAGTCTGCTTAAATTTATTGAGACTCATTTTGTGTCCTAACATGTTGTCTATCCTAGAGAATGTACCATGAGCACTTGAAAAGAATGTATATTTTGCTGCTTTAGGTTGAAAGGTTCTGAAGGGATCTATTAAATCCACTTGATCTAGTGTGTCCTTTAAGGCTGCTGTTTCTTTGTTAATTTTCTTTCTTGAAGATCTATCCAGTCGTGTTATTGGGGTATTGAAATCCCCTACTATTATAATATTGCTGTTGATCTCACTTTTTATATCCATCAAAATCTGCTTTATATATTAGGTGTTCCTATATTAGGTGCATAGATATTTATAATGGTTATATTTTCCTGTTCGATTGCTCCCTTTATCATTATGTAGTGACTGTCATTATCCCTTATTATAGCCTTTGTTTTATTTCATTTCATTTTATTTTTTATTTTTTTAAAGAGACAGAGAGTCAGAGAGAGGGATAGATAGGGACAGACAGACAGGAATGAAGAGAGATGAGAAGCATCAATCATCAGTATTTTGTTAGCGTTGCGACATCTTAGTTGTTCATTGATTGCTTTCTCATATGTGCCTTGACTGCAGGCCTTCAGCAGACTGAGTAACCCCTTGCTGGAGCCAGGGACCTTGGGTCCAAGCTGGTGAGCTATTTTGCTCAAACCAGATGAGTCTGCGCTCAAACTGGTGACCTCAGGGTCTCAAACCTGCTTCCTTCCGCATACCAGGCCGACGCTCTATCCACTGTGCCACCACCTGGACAGGCATATAGCCTTTGTTTTAAAGTCTATTTTGTCAAATATAAGTATTGCTACCCCAGCTTTCTTTTTCATTTCCATTTGCATGAAATATATTTTTCATCCCTTTACTTTCAGTCTATGTCCATGATGGCGAACCTATGACATGCATGTCAGCACTGACACACATAGCCATTTTCGATGACACAAGGCCGCATGTGGCTGCATACCAGAGAAGTATGGGGCCGCATGCCGAGAAGGATGTTTCATCCTCGGTTCCTGCACGGCTGGGTGCAGTAGCCGAGGATAAAACATTTGCTGTAGTGTAGACACTATGTGCCGGAGGTCTATAGGCCAGAACAACAGAACTCCGGCACAGAGCGTCTAGTTCTGGGACTTCGGGTTAGGCGGTTTTTCTCGAAGTGACACACCACCTCAGTTATGCTCGGTTTTTTGGTGAATTTTGACATACCACTCTCAAAAGATTGCCCATCACTGGTCTATGTGTATCTTTGTTATGAGGTGGGTCTCTCGTAAATAGCATATGTATGGGTCCTGTTTTCTTATCCATGTGGCTGCCCTATGTCTTTTGATTGGAGCATTTAATCCATTTACATTTAAGGTTATTATTGACATGTAATTTTTTATTGCCATTTTATTCTTTAAATCTACATTCCTCTTTTACTAGACTTTTTCCACCTTTCTTCTGTTTGCAACCGGCTCCTTAACATTTTTTGCAGCATTGGTTTGGTGGTAATGAATTCCTTGAGGTGTTTTTTGTCTGGGAAGCTTTTTATTTCTCCTTCAATTTTAATTCTTTTTTTTTTAAATTCATTTTAGAGAGGAGACACAGAGTGAGAGAGAGAGAGAGAGAGAAAGGGGGGAGGAGCTAGAAGCATCAACTCCCATATGTGCCTTGACCAGACCAGTGCAGGGTTTTGAACTGGCGACCTCAGTGTTCCCAGGTCGACACTTTATCCACTGCGCCACCACAGGTCAGGCTCCTTCAATTTTAAACGATAGCCTTGCTGGATAAAGTAGTCTTGGTTGTAGGCTCTTGTTTTGCATTACTTTAAATACTTATTTCCATTTCCTTCTGGCCTCAAATGATTCTATGGAAAAGTTGGATGTCATCCTTTGGGGGCTCATTTGTAAGTGATTGACTGCTTTTCTTTTGCAGCTTTTAGTCTTCTTTATCTCTTAAGCTTTGGTATTTTAATTATGATGTGTCTTGGTGTAGGTCTCTTTGGGTTCTTCTTTAATGGGATTCTCTGTGCTTCTTGAACTTGTGTGACTTTTTCCTTCATCAATTTAGGGAAATTTTCAGCTATGATTTCTTCAATCAGGTTCTCTATCCCTTGTTCTTTCTCTTCTCCTTCAGGAACCCTAATTATGTGGATGTTGTTTCTCTTCATGTTGTCACAGAGCTCTCTTAGAGTTTCTTCAGACTTTTTGATTCTCTTTTCTTTTAGCTGTTCTGCTTCCACTTATTCTGTCCTCTATATTGCTGATTTTATCCTCTGCTTCATCCAGCCTGCTTTTAATTACTTCTAGTGTAGTCTTCATTTCTGATACTGTGTTTGTCATTTCTGGCTGATTATTTTTTATGATTTCAATGTCTTCTTTGATGCTTGTTATCTCTTTGTTTAGGTGCTTATTATGTTCATCTATTATTGCTCTAAGATCCTTAAGCATCCTAGCAATCATTATTCAAACTCTGCATCTGGTATCTTGGTTATTTCCATCTCATTCATTTCTTTTTCTGGAAATTTCCCTTGTTGATTCATTTGAATTGCATTTTTCTGTCTTGCCTTTTTGTCTCTGTATAGACTGCTCCTTTGGATGTGTTGTTTGTTTAGATAGCTGAGTACAGGGTTGGTGTTGTCTGCCTCCAGCTTTCAGTTGTGTTGTTTCTAAATCTTCGTGGGTTGGTCTCAGCTGTTGTTTGTAATCCACTGTGCGCTACTTGTCTGCTGCTACTGCTTTTTTTGCTATTTGTGTCAGTGTTTTCTATGCCATAGCCTGGTCAGGTGTGAGAAGCCTTTCTTTAAGATACCACTCTAACTAGGGTTGTTAGGTCCTGAGCTGATGCTCTCCATATCCGGCTGCTGAATGTACCAGCCATGGACCTTCCTGGCCAGAACCTGGCACAGACCAATGGGTGTCACTGCTTATGGCTAGCCCTTAGCAACCTTCTTGGAGCTACATGCTATCCAGAATTTGTGGCTGCCTCTGCCGGGCCCTGATGCCATTGTAAATATCAGCTGCACTCCTACATTGGCTTTTAACTACTCTTGGCCAGTGTGTGTGGCCTCCCTATTCCTGAGGTGTAGTCTTTCTGCCAGCCCCCCACTGCTGCCACCTCCTCGGGCACTCAGGCACTGGCACTGCTGGGTGCACAGGCTTGTGGGCTGCAGCTAGAGCTGCCCCATGGCACTGGGGACCCTTTGCCTCTCCAAGCTCTGCCCCTTGCCATCGCCACACAGGTAGCCAGCTTCCACCCCCCCCCCATGGGTGCAGGGGACTCCTTGCCTCACCAGGCTCTGCAGCCCGCCGCTGCACCGTGCAGGCTGCCTCACTGGGCTCCATGCCCCGCCGCCGCACAGGCCAAGTGCTGTGGCCGCTGCGGCAGCTGAGCCCTCCTGCCCTTCGGAGGGTACATAGTAGTTTGGGGGAGTGGTGTAGACCAGACCTCGGCACACAAAACCTGTCTCTGATGCACCCCCTGCTTATAAGCGTCTCTTTGCACTGACTGGAGCAGGAGAGCCTCTGGTGGGCGGGGTAATTGCTGGCTTGGTTCTCCCAGGAAAAATGTTCACTTTAGGTTTGGGGAGTGACCCAGTACAGGGGTCAGGGTGGCTGTCCCCCACAGTCTCTCTCTGTGCCCCTGAGACTACACTCTCCTCTCACTATTCTAGTCCTCTCGGTTCTCCCTTCTCCCAGAGCCCCGGGTAAGTGGCTGTGAATGAGGTTTTCTGTGTGGTCCCTTTAAAACAGAACCTGGGTCTGAGAGTTCTGTCTCCCTCTCGCAAACAGTAACCCATCTCTTCCTTCAGCTAAATACTGTCTGTATGCCTCCTGTAGTCTCTGGGACTACAGGCTGGGGTTCCAGTCCTGGGGCTGAGGGCCCATAACTCTCCAGGAAACACACCCCACTGTGAGAGACCCTACGGGCCGCCTCTCACTCCTGGGAACAGGGCAGCCTTTTCCTTGTCTCCACCCTTCCTACCAGCTCAGTGTGGTTTCTTCGGTGATGTTTGGTTATAGATTCCTCTTAGTTTAGTCCAAAGTTGGTTTTTCAAGATTATTGTTTCTAAGATAAGTTGTAATCAACTTTGGTTCTGGGAGGTGGGAGTTGTAACATCCACGTACTGTCATCATTTTCCCTCTATAGGTGAATTCCACATTTTTAAAGAAGGGTGTGAGAGGGGAAGTAGATGGAAGCTCACTGTGATGAGGAGCCCTTGCATCAGGAGGACAGGAGCCAAGTAGTGTTAAGTAAGCAGCACAGAAGCAGATGACAGGAGCCATCTGATATTTAATAGTGACAAGGTGAGGGTACACAGAAATCTGTGTCCCTCCACCTCTATGTTTTCACCCTAAAAAGGGCTTACAGTGCTTATCATACACCTCACCCAAGTTTAGAGATGACACAAGGGTTCAAAATCTGAAAATCAATCAGTGTGATACCCCACATAAACAAAATGAAGAAAAAAATCATATGATCTTCTCAAGAGATACAGAAAAAGCATTTGACAAAATTCTGTATCTACTTATAATAAAAAATGTCAACAAAGTTGGTAGAAGGGAACATACCTCAACATAATAAAGGCCATATGTGACAAACCCACAACTAACACCCTACTTGGTGATGACAAGCTAAAAACTTTCTCTAAGACTAGAAACAAGGCAAGGATGTCCACTTTCACTATTTTTATTCAACATGACATCGGAAGCAATTAGGCAAGAAAAGTAAATAAAAAGTAACCAAATTGATAAAAAAGAAGTAAAACTGTCACTATTTGCATATGACATGATATTATAGTATAGAGAAAGCCATAAAGACTAAACCATAAAACTGTCAGAATAAAAAAATTAAGTAAATTAGCCTGACCAGGTGGTGGTGCAGTGGATAGAGCGTCGAACTGGGATGCGAAAGACCCAGGTTCGAGACCCCGAGCTCGCCAGCTTGAGCGCGGGCCCATCTGGCTTGAGCAAAAGCTTGTCAGCTTGGACCCAAGGTCACTGGCTCCAGCAAGGGGTTGCTCGGTCTGCAGAAGGCCCGCGGTCAAGGCACATGTGAGAAAGCAATCAATGAACAACTATGGTGTCACAACGGCAACGAGAAACTGATTGATGCTTCTCACCTCTCTCCGTTCCTGTCTGTCTGTCCCTATCCTTCTCTCTGACTCTTTCTCTGTCCCTATAAAGAAAAAAAAATTAAGTAAACTTGAATAAAAAGTCAACATAAAAATATCTGTTGCATTTCTATACATTAATAGTGAACTTAAGAGAAATTATGAAAATAATCCCATTTATGGCTGCCTCAAAAAGAATAAAATACCTCAGAATAAATTTAAACAAGGAAGTGAAAGATTGGTGCACTGAAAACTATAAGACATGTATAATGAAAGAAATTGAAGAAGACACAAATGAATGGAAAAATATTCCATGCTCATGAATTAGAAAAGTTAATATTATTAAAATGTCCAGCTTTTGCAAAGCAAATACAGATTCTATGAAATCCCTATCAAAATTCCAATGGCATTTTTTTCCCAAAGAAATAAAATAAACAATCATAAAATTTCTATGGAACCATGAAAGACCCTAAAGAGCCAAATCAATCTTGAGAAAGAACAAGCTGGAGGCATTCTGTTCCCTGATTTCAAACTATTTACAAAGCTATATAATTAAAACAGTACAATATTAGCATGAAAACAGACCCATAGAATAATGGAACATTGTAGAGACCCCAGAAATAACCCCACACATAATGATCAGTTAATTTACGACAATAGAGACAAACTATACACTGACACTGGACAACTATCTTACATCACACGCAAAGCTTAACTCAAAGTGGGTTGAAGGCCTGAAAACATAACACCTGAAACAATGAAGCCCTAGAGGAAACACAGACAGTCACCCTCCCAACAAAGGTCTTGGCAATGATTTTGTCATCTGACACCAAAAGCAAAAATAAACAATTGGAACTAAATTAAACTAAAAAGCTTTTGCACAACAAAGGAAACCATCAACAAAATGAAAAGGCAACATACTGAATGGGAGAGAATATTTTCAAATGATTTATCTGATAAGGGGTTAATAACTAAAACACATACCGAACTCACACAAATGAACAGCAACAAATAAACAAACAATACAATAAAAAACCAGGCAGAAGCTCTGATTGTATATTTTTCCAAAGACAACATACAGATGGCCAACAGGTACATGAAAAAGTGATCAACATCACTAATCCAAAAAAACACAAATCAAAACCACAATGAGTTATCACCTCATACCTGTCAGAATGCCTATTATCAAAAAGGCAAGAAATAACAAGTATTGGTGAGGTTGTGGAGAAAAGGGAACCCTTGTGTACTGTTGGTAGGAATGTAAACTGATTCATCTACTATGGAAAATATTATGGCAGTTCCTAAAAATTAAAAATAGAACTGTTATATGATCCAGCAATTCTACTTCTGGGTATTTATCTAACGAAAACAAAAACACTAACTCAAAACGAGATATGAACCCCATCTTCACTGCATCATTATTTGCTGCAGGCAACATATGAAAAACACCTAAGTGTTCACCTATGAATGAATAAAGAAGATGTGGTATATATATACACAGTGAACCATATTACAGGGGTCCTTGGGTTACAACAGTCTCGACATACAATGTTTCTAGTTTACAATGTTCACTCCCATAAAAACTTAAAACAATTGAGACATGAGTCATTTTCTCTGTTACTACAGTGCAGTGGACAGTATAGTACATTTATGTCCTTTATCCTTTTCTGTGGCTTCATTGTGTTTTCATGTTCTAGATTATGATTTTACAACGGTGTTAGGATAGGTAAGTGACTTCGGTTGTGTTTTGACTTACACCAACATTCAGGTTATGTCACTGTTGTAAGAACAAAACTGTATCATAACCTGAGGAAGGAACCCCATATTCAGCTATTAAAAAGGAATGATATCTTGATACCTGTGACAACATGGATGGACCTCAAGGGCATTATGCTAAGTGAAATAAGTTAGAAAAACAAATACTAGATGACCTGAATTATGTGTAATTTAAAAGCAAAAACAAAAATCCAAGCTTATATGCAGAGGGGAATTTTTTTCTTTTTTTTCTTTTTTTTTTTTTTTTTACAGGGACAGAGAGAGAGTCAGAGAGAGGGATAGATAGGGACAGACAGACAGGAACGGAGAGAGGTGAGAAGCATCAATTATTAGTTTTTCATTGCCGTTGCAACACCTCAGTTGTTCATTGATTGCTTTCTCACATGTGCCTTGACTGCGGACCTTCAGCAGACCGAGCCACCCTTTGCTGGAGACAGCGACCTTGGGTCCAAGCTGACAAGCTTTTGCTCAAGCCAGATGGGCCCACGCTCCAGCTGGTGAGCTCGGGGTCTTGAACCTGGGTCTTCTGCATCCCAGGCCGACGTTCTATCCACTGCGCCACCACCTGGTCAGGCCAGAGGCGGATTTAATGGTGGGCACACCGCGCGTGCACCCTGGGCCCCAGCTTCTGAAGGGCCCCACATAACTCCAACTTTACACTGTTTTCTAATGACACCAAGTTTGGTTTCATATGTGTAATTTTAACATTCATAGTACATAATATTTTTTATTTATTTAAAAATATGGTTAACATGTATTTTTATTTTCCCCATCTCTCTCTCTCTCTTTTTTTTAAGGGACCTAATATTTTCTTCTGCATCCAGGGCCTCAAAATCAGCCTCTGCTTATATGTGCAAAGAACAGATTAGTGGAACAGAGATGGGGGGGAGAGATAGGTAAACAGGGTCAAAAGGTACAAACATCTAGTTATAAAATAAGTCAGGAGGATATAATGCACAACAGCATGGTGACTACAGTTAACAATATTGTGCTGTGTCTTTGAAAGTTGCTAAGAGAATATATCTTGAAAGTTCTCAACACAAGAAAACAACCTGTTACCTATGTGAGGTGATGAATGTTAATTAGATTATTGTGGTGATCATTTCACAATGTATACAAATATCAAATAATTGTGTGTATACATAAAACTAATATAATGTTATAAGTCATTATATCTCAGTTTTAAAAAGAAAATAAGCATAAGTGAGGCGTGTAGAAATTGGAACCCTTGTGCACTGTTTGTGGGATGTAAAATGGTACAATCACTGTGGAAAACAATACGGCAGTTCCTCAGAAAATTAAAAACAGAATTACAATATGATGCAACAACCCCACTTCTGAGTATATACCCAAAAGAACTGAAAGCAGGGCATCACAGAGATATATGTGCACCTATGTTCACAGCAGCATTAGTCCCAACAGGCAAAAGGGAACACCCTCAGGGTCCATGGACAGATGCCTAGACAAACGAAAGTGGTAAATACACACACTTGAATATTACTTAAAAGGAAAAGAAATTATGACACATGCTGCAATTAGATAAACCTGGAGGGCATATGTTAACATAAATAAGCCAGTCACAAAGAGATAAATACTGTATGATTTCATTTACATGAGGTATGTGGGTAGTCACATTCATGGAGACAGAAAGTAGAATGGTGGTTTCCAGGGACTGGGCTGGTGGGGAGGGGGAATAGGAATTATTGTTTAATGGGTACAGAGTGTTAGTTTTGCAAAACAAAAATAATTCTGGAGATGGACAGTGGTGCTGATTACACAGCACTGTGAATGTACTTAGTACCACTCAAAATGGTTAAGATGTTTTACGTTATGTGCATTTTACCACAATTAAAAACAAATTTAAAAAGCCCAAAATAGCCAAGGGAGAGTATGTTTAAGACGCCAAGAGTAGGAAGGGAAAGCCAGCTGAGCACAAGTCCAAGGTAGACTGAGGATGGAGCCACAGTCTTCCCTCCTTGCTGGCAGTGACATCCTCATTTGCACGCAGGAGCTTACTCAACAAGCACAGTGGAAATCGATGCGATTACTGGACACAAAGCTAAAGTTTGAAGCCTTCCACTCCCAGGGACCTTCCAGAAGACGGCAAGCAGAGAAACATTTAAGGAAAGTTAAGTTAAAATAGCTGGCCAGGTTCAAACAGAAAGCCCAACACCGTGTAGACCTGTTTGGATTGCTACAAAAACAAATCGCAGAGAGTGCAGTGACTGGGCCCTAGCCATAAGTTTTCCTGTAGCTTCCCCAAAATTTTGATGGTACAAATATAGCACATTTTAATCCACCAACAATTAGATTCTTATATTAAAACAGAAGAAATTAAAACTGTCCATGGCTACCCTGTCCCCTGTCCCTACCTTTTATGAGAAAAACTCTAAAAATACATTGCAACACAGATTAGCATGATGAGAGAGGGTGTGGAAATGCAATAGCCACATGAAACTGTAAGTGAGATGTATTCTAACCCAAATCCATTTGTTCTTCTATGTGATGGTTCTTGGGAAGCCCCCAAAATATGGCAAATAAGCTGTATTAATTGACAAAAACTGTTCTTCAATATATGGGGTAAAATGTTTTAAAAATACCTATTCTTGCCTGACCAGGCAGTGGCGCAGTGGATAGAGCATCGGACTGGGATGCGGAAGACCTAGGTTCGAAACCCCGAGCTCGCCAGCTTGAGCGCGGGCCCATCTGCCTTGAGCAAAAGCTCGTCAGCTTGGACCCAAGGTCGCTGGCTCCAGCAAGGGGTTACTCAGTCTGCTGAAGGCCCGCGGTCAAGGCACATGTGAGAAAGCAATTAATGAACAACTATGGTGTCGCAACAGCAACGAGAAACTAATGATTGATGCTTCTCACCTCTCTCCGTTTCTGTCTGTTTGTCCCTATCTATCCCGCTCTTCTGACTCTCTCTGTCGCTGTAAAAAAATAATAATAATAATAAATAAATAAATACCTGTTCTTATTTTTATCATATTTACACATACACCTAATTTTAGAAATCAAACATTACTATAATAAAGTTGGATTTGATAAGAGCTGAATTATATTTTAGGATTATTTTGTGTGTGACTGACAGAGTCAGAAAGAGGGACAGACAGACAGGAAGGGAGAGAGATGTGAAACATTAATTCTTCATTGCAGCTCCTTAGTTGTTCATTGATTGTTTTCTCATATGGCCTTGACCAGGGGCTACAGCAGAGCAATTGACCCCTTGCTCAAGCCAGCAACCTTGGGCTCAAGTTGGTGAGTCTTGCTCAAACCATATGAGCCTGTGCTCAAGCTGGCGACCTCGGAGTTTCAAACCTGGTTCCTCCGTGTCCCAGTCCGATGCTCTATACACTGCACCACCACCTGGTCAGGCTATTTTAAGAATTTATTACATCAAAAGGCCTATAACAAACCATCTCAACAGATTCAGAAACAGCATTCAAAAAAATTCAGCTCCTATTCATGATTAAAAACTCTCAGCGAATCTCTTCAATCTCAGAAAAAGTACCTACAAAACCCTACAGCTAACATCATGCTTACTGGTGAAAAGACTGCAGGCTTTCTCCTGAAGGTCAGGGACAAGGCAAGTTGTCCTTCTCACTGCTTCTAACACAAAGCAAAGGGTGTCTCACCCACCACAATTTTGGGAAAATTACCGGGCAAGGGATATAAAGATTGGAAAAGAAATGTGTAAAACTGTCTATTCACAGACTAGAAATCACTTATGTAGGAAATCCTACAAAAGAAATCTACAAAAAAGCTGTAGAACTAACAAGTGAGTTTAGTAATACCACAGGATACAAGGTCAACATGAAGAAAATCAACTGAGTGTCTAACACACAAGCACAAAGATACTGAGGTTTACAACATTCTATTTACAGTAACAAAAACTATGATGTCTCTGTAGATAAATTTAGCTAAATACCGGCAAGACCTTTGTGAAAGTTACAACACACTGCTGAGAGTATATAAATGAATGAAATAAATTAAAGATATAAACAAATGGCAGTTATAACATGTTCATGGATCAGAAGATTCAATATTAAGATGTTAATTCTCCTCCACATGATATATAGAGTCAAAGTAATCCCAATCAAAACGTCAGCCAGGTTTCTTTTTTTTTTGATAGGAAATCTGATTCTAAAATGATATGGAAATGTAGTAAATGACCTAAAATAGCCAGAACAACTTTGAAAAATAATACAGGGGATGTAATTATACTGCCAATTTCAAAAATTACAACCATACTAAAGTCAACAAAACAGTATGTTACTATGTTACTACACTAAGAACAGGCAAATAGGTCAACAGAACAGAGAAGAGGGTCTATAAGTAGACCCACAAAAGTGCCAAGGTAATTCAATGAGGAAAAGCCAGCTTTCCAATAAATGGTGCTGGAACAATTGTTATCTATCAATACATGCAAAAAATTTAAACCGTACCCTCAACTCTCACCAAAAATTAAAAAGTAACTCAGTGGTGCCCGAAGTAGATTCCCTATGATCAATGACTATATTCCACATCTCAATACCATACTGCTTTCATAGAGGGGAAGAAGGCACTTTATATAAAATCATCATAAATATTAATATTAAATAACACTAATAATTCATCTGAACCGTAAGCCTACATGTAAGAGCTGAGATTATAAAACTTCTAGAAGAAAACAGAAACATACCATTGCAATCTTGGAGTAGACAAAAAGAATTTTTTAATTTCTTAATGTACAAAAACATGAATCATAATAGAAAATAAATTGGATTTCATCAAAACTTTAGGCTTCTACTCTTCAAAAGACACTACTAAGAAATGAAAAGGCAAGCCACAGAGTGAGAGGAACATCTGCAGAACACAGTTCTGATAAAAGAGCTATACTCAAAATAATAACTCTTATAATTCAAATATAACAGGACAACTCAACTGAAAACGGTTAAAAAATATGTACAAACACTTCACCGGTAAGATATATAAAATGGCAAATAAACACATAAAAAGATGTTCACTATCCTTAGTCATTAAGAGAATGCAAATTAAAACCAGCAGTCTCCTGGTACCACTACATACCCACCAAAATAATTTAACTTAAAAAGACTGACAATATCAACTGTTGGTGAGAACATGGAAAAACTGGAACCCCTATCATTGCTTGAGGGAATGCAGTTTTAAAAACAGTTTTGCAGTTTCTTATAAACACAGACGTATCATATGACTCAGGATAGCACACCAGTGTCATTCATAATCGCCATAAATGTAAACAACTCAAATGTCTATCAAAAGTTAAATGGATAAACAAACTGGGTTTATTCATACAAGGAATACTATTCAGTAATGAAAAGGAATAATATAGATAAATCTCAAAAGCATCATGCTACAGGAAGAAGTCAGACACAAAAGACTACACGTTGTACGATTCCATTTACATGGAATTCTAGAAAAGGCAAAACTATGGTGACAGAAAGCAGATCAGTGGTTGTGCTGAGGATGGGACAGGAGACTGACTGCAAAGGGCACAAGAAAATTTTTTGGGTTACCTGAAATGTTCATATCATGACTGTATAGAACAGGGGTTGGGAACCTATGGCTCGCGAGCCAGATGTGGCTCTTTTGATGGCTGCATCAGGCTCGCAGACAAATCTTTAATAAAAAAAATATTAGTCGTTAGTAACATTAAAAATATAAAACATTCTCATGTACAATCCATTCATTTCCTACTGTGGGTGACTAGAGCCAATCACAGCTGTCCTCTGGGACAACACCAAATTTTTATTGGATAATGTGTAACATACACGGGTTGTTGTGAGGTCAGGAAATAAACTTCCCTCTTTTTAATCAAGTAGGCAGCTAGCTAATTGCAGAAACCCTTTTGATGAAGAAGATGGCTAAAAGAACAAAAGATGAGTATCGCACTTTTCAGCAGGAATGGACAAAGGAATTCGCCTCTGTGGAGAGAGCAGATTCTGCAGTGTGTCTAATATGCAATGATAAAATTGCATCGATGAAACAGTCAAATATAAAGCTGCACTTCAACACATGCCTACTACATTTGCATTGAAATTCTCAGCGGGGGACAGCAGGAAGAAAGCATGTCAAGAGCTACTGTGCAGAGTGCAAGCTAGTCAGCAGCAAATCCGTGTTTGGTGAACTTATTAACGACTTTTAAGATAAAGACAAGATAATCAAATGAATAAAAGACATGCCTCTGTCGGCAAGAACTGTTCACAATCGTACCATCATGATGGCAAATCAAACTGAGCCAACACAAGAGAAGGACATAAATGCAGAACCATTCTTTTATCTCGCTTTGGATGAATCAACAAACATAAACCATTTATCCCAGTTCAGTGTGATTGCAAGGCATGCTGTCGGTGACACATAGTGACACATTAAGTGATGAAAGTCTTGCTGTTTTGCCTATGAAAAAGACAACAAGAGGGGAGGATTTATTCAAGTCCTTCACTGAGTTTGCTAAAGAAAAAAAATCTACAGATGGATAAACTTGTTTCGGTGTGTACTGATGGTGATCCGTCCATGGTGGGAGAAAAGAGAGGATTCATAGCGCTTCTTCGTAAACATGAAAAGAGACCCTTCCTAAGTTTTCACTGCATCCTACATCAGGAGGCGCTTTGTGCTCAGATGTGTGGTGAGCAGCTTGGTGAGGTGATGTCACTGGTCATTCGGGTAGTCAACTTTATTGTTGCCTTAGCTTTAAATGATTGCCAGTTTTAAACACTGCTGGATGAAGTTGGGAATAATTACCCTGGTCTGCTTCTGCACAGCAATGTGCATTGATTGTCAAGAGAGAAGGTGCTCAGCCATTTTGCGGCTTGTCTGAGTGAAATCAGAACTCTTCTTGAAAGGAAAAACGTCGAGCATCCTGAGTTAGCTAACACTGAGTGGCTCCTGAAGTTCTTCTATCTCGTGAACATGACTGAACATCTGAACCAGCTCAATGTGAAAATGCAAAGCGTTGGAAATACAGCCTTATCCCTTCAACAAGCAGAGTTTGCAATTGAAAACAAGCTGGAACTCTTCATCACCGACACTGAAACAGGTCGTTTACTATACTTTGAAAAACTGGGAGAGTTTAAAGATGCATGCACAGCCAGAGACCCTGCTCAACATCTTGATCTCCAGCAGCTAGCGGGCTTCACATCTAATCTCCTACAGTCATTCAAAGCACGCTTTGGAGAATTTCGTGAGTGCACTCGTCTTTTTAAGTTCATCACCCATCCACACGAGTGTGCAGTGGAGAGTGCTGACCTGAGTTCCATCCCCGGTGTCTCCGTCAGAGATTTTGATGTGTGAGCTGCTGACCTGAAGGTCTCAGACAGGTGGGTGTATAAATTCAAGTCACTGAATGAATATTTGGAAAGACTTGCACGACAGCAAAAGCAGAGTTGGCGAGCAAACAAAAATGTGGAGAAATGAAAAAACTTCAACCCGCAGACCAGCTGACTGTCAAAACTTGGAACGCGCTTCCTGTCACATACCACACAGTGCAGCGTGTGAGTATTGCTGTACTGACAATGTTTGGCTCAATGTATGCATGTGAGCAGTCTTTCTCACATCTAAAGAATGTTAAGACCAACCTACGATCATGTTTAAAGGATGGAAGTCTCAATGCCTGCATGAAGCTTAACCTCACTACGTATCAATCAGACTACAAAGCCATCAGTAAAACCATGCAGCACCAGAAGTCGCATTAATGATAAGAAGTACTTTATTCATCATTGGTTAGCAACAGCATAACGTTATTAAAAAGAAATCAGGGGGAGACGGCAAGATGGCAATGGAGTAGGCGGACATACCAACTTCCAACTCCCAGAACCAAAGTGGATTATAACTTAATTTTAAGAATCCTCATCTGGATAAACCAACTTTGAACTAAACTAAGTGTACTCTCCAACCAAGGAACACTGAAGAAGCCACATTGAGACTGGTAGGAAAAGCGAAAACGAGAACAGGGCTGCCCAGCTCCTGGGAGCGAATGGCAGCCCAGAGAAACCCGCATGGTAGGAGGAGAGTTTGGCGGAGAGGGAGGGACCTGGGTCCCAGGAACAAAGCCCCAGCCTGCAGCTCCAGAGCCTAGAAGAGGTGTCTGGACAGTATTGAGCTGTGAAACAAGTGAGGATACTGTTTGTGAGAAAGAGACAGGTTTCTCAGACCCAAGATTCTTCTTAAAGAGAGTGCAGAAAAATTCTCTCACAACAACTCACCCGGGGTTCCAGGAAACGGGGACAGAGGAGAGGATCAGATCAGCGGGAAGAAAGTGTGGACTGGAAGGCACAGAGAGAAACACTCTGAGGGACAGACACCCTATCCCCTGGGCTAAGTCTCTTCCCTAATCAAAAATAATATTTCCCCTGGAACTAGCAATACGAGCAAAGGGAGACAGGACACCAGCCAAACAAGCTCTCCCACAGCACTTAGAGCAGGGCTGCTTAGACGGATGGAGCTTCCAGAACTACAGTATGGAGTGTTAGGGTCTGAGCTGCAGTGCACCCACCCACACTGCTGAGGGCTTGCTGGAGGAAAGGTGGCGGCGGGACGCTGAAACATGGTTTTGTTGACGGGGGCGGAGGCCCAGCCGGTGTGAGCTCAGTCTAGCCCAGCAGGGGTGGAGGGGACGCGAGAAAGCGGTGTGGCAGCTGCGGGCCCGCCTGCAGGCCCATTCTGTGAGGGAAAAGCGGGAGGCCAAGAACGGGCACAGATCTACTCTGCGACCCTGGACCCTGCGCAAGCTGGTCCTGACTGCGGGGGTGGGGCTAGGACAGGCAGAGGCTCACGGCTGAGCTGAGCACACGTCAGCAGCCAGCCTGGCCTGAGAAACCTGCGTGCGTGAGTTGGCTCTGAACGCGGGAGAGGGGCTAGAGCCCCAGATGAGCAGAGGCTCGCAGCTGAGCTCACGCCAGAAGCCCCAACCAGCCCAATAAACCACCGTTTCCGATCCTGCACAGGCGGTCCCTGGCCTTGGGGGTGGGACTAAAGCTCCAGACGGGCAGAGGCTCACAGCTGAGTGCATGTCAGCAGCCCTGTCCAACCTGAAAAACTGTGGCGAGTAGGCTCTCACCACGGGGGCTGGGCAGAAGCAGGGGAAAAGGCTGGGTCCGCAGCTGTGCATAGGTGCTCACCTCTAACCTCGGAGCTGAGGCTTGTGGCTTGAATGCATTGCGCAACCCCACCTGTAGGGGCTAGGCGAAGGCCCAGGCAGGCTGAGGCTTGTAGAGCCGAGCACTAGAACACAGCCCCTCCCATGGAGGAGAGGCGGAAATCACAGCAACAGCCGTGGGCCGGCGCCGGCAATGACCATACCCAACCACCATTGGCAGCGGCAGAGGGGGTGGCGGGCCTGCAAACAACCACACCTGGAGAACAAAATGGCAACACCCATTGGACTCCAGTAGCCACAACCTTCTTATACACAGACAAAATGGGCAGGCAGAGAAATGCAACCCAAATGAATCAAGAGAAATCCCCAGAGACGGCCCTGAATGAACCAGATATAACCAAATTACTAGATGCAGAATTTAGAATAATGATAGTTAGGATGTTCAAAGAGATTAGAACAACAATGGATAATCATTACGAACACCTAAATAAAGAGATAACAAGTTTAAAAAACGAAATTGAAATAATAGAAAAGAAATAGACAGAAATGACAAATACACTATCAGAACTGAAGACCACAATGGAAGGAATTAAAAGCAGGATGAATCACACTGAGGATAGAATCAGCGAGTTAGAGGACAAAATAAAGGCACAGAAGCAGAGCAGAAAAAAGAAAGAGACTCAAAAAATGTGAGGAAACTCTAAGGGAGCTCTGTGACAACATGAAGAGAAATAACATTCGCATCATAGGGGTTCCTGAAGGAGAGAAGAGAGAGAACAAGAAATAGAAACTTTGTGCAATCAAATCTTAGCAGAAAACTTCCCTAAATTAAGGCTGGAAAACATTTCACACGTTCAAGAAGCACAGAAAACTCCATTAAAGAGAAACCCAAAGAAATCTACACCAAGACACATCATAGTTAAAATACCAAAGCTAAGGGATAAAGAGAAAATTTTAAAAGCTATTAGAGAAAAAAAGGCTATCACCTACAAAGGAGCCCCCATAAGGATGACATCCGACTGCTCCACAGAAACACTTGAGGCCAGAGGGAATGGCAAGATATATTCAAAGTAATGCAGAACAAGAACTTACAACCAAGACTAATCTATCCAGCATGGCTAACGTTTAAAATTGAAGGAGAAATAAAGAGCTTCCCAGACAAAGAAGCCTCAAAAAATTCATTAAAATCAAACTAATTCTACAAGAGATACTAAAGGGCCTGTTGTGAACAGTTCAAAGGAATGAAAAAATATAGCAAAAGAAGAATAAAGCTTTAAAGAATAAAATAGCAATAAACAACTACATATCAATAGTAACCTTAAATGTAAATGGATTAAATGATCCAATCAAAAGACATAGGTTAGTTGCATGGATAAAGAAACAGGGCCCATACATATGCTGTCTGCAAGAGACACACCTTAAAACAAAAGATGCTCATAGACTGAAGGTAAAAGGATGGGAAAAAAATTTTCATGCAAATGGAAATGAAAAAAAAACCGGGGTAGCAATACTTATATCTGACAAAATGGACTTTAAAACAAAGGCTGTAGTAAGAGATAAAGAAGGACACTACATAATGATAAAGGGAACAATTCAACAGGAAGATATAACTATTGTAAATACCTATGCACCAAATATAGGAGCCCCGACATACATAAAGCAGACTTTGATGGATATAAAGGGCGAGATTAACAGCAATACTATCATAGTAGGGGATTTCAATACCCCAATAACATCACTGGATAGATCCTCAAGAAAGAAAATTAATAAAGAAACAGCAGACTTAAAGGATACACCAGATCAACTCGATTTAATAGATATCTTCAGAACTTTTCACTCTAAAGCAGTAGAATATACATTCTTCTCAAGTGCTCATGGTACATTTTCTAGGATAGACCACATGTTAGGTCACAAAAATGGTCTCAATAAATTTAAGAAGATTGAAATCATATCAAGCATTTTCTCTGATCACAATGCCATGAAACTAGAAATTAACCACAAAAGAAAAACTGAAAAATACTCAAACACTTGGAAACTAAATAGCATGATATTAAATAATGAATGGATTAACAAAGAGATCAAAGAAGAAATAAAAAGTTTCTAGAAACCAATGCTAATGAGCATACATCAACTCAATATTTATGGGATACAACAAAAGCAGTACTGAGAGGGAAGTTCATTGCACTACAGGCATACCAAAACAAGCTAGAAAAAGCCCAAATAAGCAACCTGACCCTGCATCTAAAATAACTAGGAAAACAACAGCAAATAAAGCCCAGGACCAGTAGAAGGAAGGAAATAATAAAGATCAGAGCAGAAATAAATGAAACAGAGGCTAAGGAAGCAATACAGACGATCAATGAAACCAGGAGCTGGTTCTTTGAAAAGGTAAACAAGATTGATGAACCTTTAACTAGACTCACCAAGAAAAAAAGAAAGAGGACTCAAATAAATAAAATTACAAATGAGAGTGGAGAAATAACAACCGACACAACAGAAATACAAAGTATTGTAAGAATTTACTATGAAGAACCATATGCCAATAAATTAGACAACCTAGGTGAAATGGACAAATTTCTTCAATCATCTAATTTTCCAAAAATCAATCTGGAAGAATGAGAACATCTAAACAGACCGATTACAACAAATGAGATCAAAACAGTTATAAAAAAAAAAAAAAAGAAAAGTCCTGGGCCTGATGGCTTCACAAGTGAATTCTACCAAAAAATTCAAATAAGAACTAACTCCTATCCTCCTCAAGCTATTTCAAAAAATTCAAGAGGAAGAAAGACTTTCAAACTCCTTTTATGAGGCGAGCATAGTTCTGATCCCAAAAACAGGCAAAAACAACAGAAAGAAAGAAAATTATAGGTCAATATCCCTGATGAATTTAGATGCTAAAATTCACAACAAAATATTAGCCAACCGGATCCAGCAATATATGAAAAAAATCATACACCATGATCAAGTGGGATTTATTCTGGAGATGCAAGGCTGGTTCAATATTCGCAAATCAATCAATGTGATTCATCACATAAACAAAAGGAAGGACAAAAATCACATGATACTTTCAATAGATGAAGAAAAGGCATTTGATAAAATCCAGCACCCATTCATGCTCAAAACTCTCAGTAAAGTGGGAATACAGGGAACATTCCTTAACATGGTAAAGGCCATCTACGACAAAGCGACAGCAAACATATTAAATCGGCAAAAATGAAAAGCAATCCCCTTAAGGTCTGGAACCAGGGAGGGGTGCCCCCTTTCACCACTCTTATTCAACATAGTTCTGGAAGTCCTAGCTACAGCAATCAGACTAGAAGAAAAAATAAAAGGCATCCAAATTGGAAAAGAAGAAGTAAAACTGTCATTATTTGCAGATAATATGATATTGTATATAGAAAACCTTAAAGTCTCAGTCAAAAAACTACTGGTTGTGGTGGTGCAGTGGATAAAGCGTCGACCTGGGAACACTGAGGTCGCCAGTTCAAAACCCTGCACTGGTCTGGTCAAGGCACATATGGGAGTTGCTGCTTCCAGCTCCTCTCCCCTTTCTCTCTTTCTCTCTCTCTCTCACTCTGTGTCTCCTCTCTAAAATGAATAAAATAAAATAAATTTATTAAAAAAGAAAAAAAAATAACTACTGGACATGATAAATGAATTCAGCAAGGTTGCAGGATAATAAATTAACACTCAGAAATCAGAGGTATTTTTATATACCAACAATGAACTGTCAGCAAAAGATATTAAGATAACAATCCCCTTCACTATTGCAACCAAAAAAATAAAGTACCTAGGAGTAAATTTAACCAAGGAGTTTAAGGACTTGTACTCAGAAAATTATAAAACATTGATAAAAGAAATCAAGGAAGATATAAACAAGTGGAAGCATATACCGTGCTCATGGTTAGGAAGAATAAACATCATTAAAATGTCTATATTACCCAAAGCAATTTATAAATTCAATGCAATACCAATTAAAATTCCAATGACATACTTCAAAGATATAGAACACATATTCCAAAAATTTATATGGAACCAAAAAAGAACACGAATAGCCTCAGCAATCTCAAAAAGAAAAAATAAAGCAGGAGGTATCACTCTTCCGGATATCAAGGTATACTACAAGGCCATTGTACTCAAGACAGCCTGGTACTGGCATAAGAACAGGCACATAGATCAATGGAACAGAACAGAGAATCCAGATATAAACGCACACCTTTATGGACAATTGATATTTGACAAAGGAGGAAAGAACATACAATGGAGTAAAAACAGCCTCTTTAACAAATGGTGTTGGGAAAATTGGACATGTACCTTCAAAAATATGAAAATAGACCATCAACTTACACCATTCCCAAAAACAAACTCAAAATGGATAAAAGACTTAAATGTAAGCCGTGAAACCATAAGCATCTTAGAAGAAAACATAGGCAGGCAGCAAGCTCTCCGACATCTGTAGCAGCAATATATTTGCTGATTTATCTCCATGGGCAAATGAAATAAAAGGCAAGATAAACAAATGGGACTATATCAAACTAAGAAATTTTTGCACAGCTAAAGACAGTAAGAACAGAATAAAAAGACAAACCATACAATGGGAGAACGTATTCGACAACACGTCTGATAAGGAGTTAAATACCAAAATTTATAAATATCTTATAAAACTCAACACCAGGAAGACAAACAATCCAATCAAAAAATGGGCAAAAGAAATGAATAGAAATTTCTCCAAAGAGGACATACAGATGGCCAATAGGCATATGACAAAATGCTCAACATCACTAATCATTAGAGAAATGCAAATTAAAACCACAATGAGATATCACCTCACACCAGTCAGAATGGCACTCATCAGCAAAACAACACAGAACAAGTGCTGGCGGGGATGTGGAGAAAAGGGAACCCTCCTGCACTGCTGGTGGGAATGCAGACTGGTGCAGCCACTGTGGAAAACATTATGGAGATTCCTCAAAAAATTAAAATTCGAACTGCCTTTTGACCCAGCTATCCCACTTTTAGGAATATACCCTAAGAACACCATAGCATTGTTCCAAAAAAAGAAATGTGCCCCCATGTTTGTGGCAGCATTGTTCACAATAGCGAAGATCTGGAAACAGCCCAAGTGTCTGTCAGAGGACAGGTGGATTAAAAAGCTTTGGTACATATATACTATGGAATACTACTCAGCCATAAGAAATGATGACATCAGATCATTTACAACAAAATGGATGGACCTTGATAATATTATACGGAGTGAAATAAGTAAAACAGAAAAAAACTGAGAACAGCATGATTTCATACATAGGTGGGACATAAAAGTGAGACTATGAGACATGGACAAGAGTGTGGTGGTTACGGGGTGGGGGGAGGGAGGAGAGGGTGGGAGAGGGAGGAGGAGAGGGGCACAAAGAAAACCAGATAGAAGGTGACAGAGGACAATTTAACTTCGGGTGATGGGTATGCAACATAATTGTATGATAAGATAACCTGGAGATGTTTTCTTTGAACATATGTACCCTGATTTATTAATGTCACCCCATTAAAATTAATAAAAAAAGAAATCAGATACTTATTGTACTTTTTTAAAGGGTTGGTTGTACATAAAATGCACACATTTACTTGTATTTAGTGTTAAACATATTGTTCGGCTCTCAGGGAATTACATTTTAAAATATGTGGTGTTCATGGCTCTCTCAGCCAATAAGGTTTCAGACCCCTGGTATAGTGGTTATAAGACTGCACACATCAAAACACATCAAATTAAACACTTAAAATATTGAATTTTATGTTATGTAAAGTATACCTCAGCAAAAGTGATTTTTAAAATATTTAAAGATTTTTTAAAAAACATTACTCTATAAGTTCTATATGTATATGCAACCTGCCCCCAAATGCTAGAGTTACCCTTAAGTATTTCTTAGTAGTGAGTGTCTTAAAGTTAATAAATTTGGTTTTGTAACTGTCTAACTCCATATATCATACAAAGAAACCTTTACCAACTTGTAACAATATTGACCTCTGGTGCAAACAGATAGAGCAGCTCCCCACTGCCTGAGGAAGCCACGAATGCATTCATGTCTCAGTTCAGCAAAGACCCACACTACTGACAGGAATGCCAGTTTTGCGCTACCACCCCTCAGGTCACCATCTAGGATACTCTGCATTTGAAGCTGAAGAAGAAATCTTATCTCTTGTAACTGATACATGTGCTAACAGCAGCAGATAGAGCAAAAACAGTACAGTACAATTACTGCAGCAGTTTTAAAGTCACAAGAAACACACAGATGATGGGTGGGCAACCTCACATTCAAGGAAAAGGCGATACTCCATGTAAACAGAGATAGGAACAGTCACAGTGCACAACTGTGGCATGTGGCAATTTTAAAATAGAATTTGTAAGGGTTTCACCAAAACTTCATGTCTTTTCAATATAGGTGACCTATTTGTTTACTGTTATTTCTCCCTGCTACAAATGCTGACACTCCATGTGATAGGATTTTTGTCTTGGCTGTTCACTCCTATATCCCTGCCATCTAGAGCAGTGATTTCCAACCCTGTGCTTCAAGAATTGTTAAAACATGCAACACCTGACTGTACAGTCAGGGACACGACCTCTTTTCCCTTAGATTGTCAAATAAAAAGATGATAACAGACAACATGACAGTAGCCATCCAGTGTGAGTGAATCAAAGTTATACCTATTGTTTTGCTAGATTGGCAAAAAATACATTTTTTGATGCACCGCAGAATTTTACTAGTTTATGTGTGCCATGAGATGAAAAAGGTTGAAAATCGCTGACCTAGAACAATTCCTGGCATAGTATTTGCTCAATAAATTGTGCCTATGAAGATATTCAGTAAATATTTATAAAAATTTACATATATGTAGATGTTATTCACAGCTAAATGATGTAAGCACATTTCCTTTCTTGTACAATCTCTTTGGTTGTAAGCTAATTATTGTTTTGTTTCCTCATTCATTATGTTTCTTTTCTTTTTTTTTAATTTATTCATTTTAGAGAAGAAAGAGAGAAAGAGAGAGAAGGAAGCATCAACTCCCATATGTGCCTTGACCAGACAAGTGCAGGGTTTCAAACCGGCGACCTCAGCATTCTAGGTCGACGCGTTATCCACTGTGCCACCACAGGTCAGGCTGATTATGTTTCTAAACACCAGTTCAGGCATACATTTTCAAGCAAGGTAATTTATATTTTCTCCCTTATATATTTCTTCATTTCAGAAACTTTCCATAATACATTTGTGTATTTACAATAAAGAACAATGCATATTTATAAAATTAGAGTTTTACAGAAGCCTCCATCAAGTAATAACAGCACGCTTCAGGTCTCCCTTCAGCTGTTCCAGCAGCTCCATTCTTTGCACACGCGTTCCCCTAACTGGAAAATACGCCTCACATCTCCCTATAAATCTGGCCTGTTTCCAGCCCAGTCTCCCCAGTTAATATTCCTTTATAATACTGCTTAATCTCAACCCTTTGATCCACTTTGACTCCCCCCAAAGCCCTAAACCTTTTTTTTTATTTTATTTTATTCATTTTAGAGAGGAGACACAGAGTGTGTGTGTGAGAGAGAGAGAGAGAAAGAGAGAAAGGGAGGAGGAACTAGAAGCATCAACTCCCATATGTGCCTTGACCAGACCAGTGCAGGGTTTTGAACTGGCTACCTCAGTGTTCCCAGGTCGATGCTTTATCCACTGCGCCACCACAGGTCAGGCCAGCCCTAAACCTTTTTAAGGCAGACAATATTCAATGTTTTGTTTTGTTTTTTATTTTCCACTGTTATAGAACATTCAACAAATACTTATTTGTTGAATCTGATGGATTTTGGTGAAACTGAAGAAGTGTAAGAATACAGAAATTAATGTGAAGCTACAAAGATGAAAAAATTTGCATATTAAACTATGCACATAAAACCTACCAGGAGTGTCTGTCCTTGGGAAATGAAGAAATGACCTGAGATAACGATGGTGAGAAGAAGATGCCCAGATTCTTCACTGGAGTCGAACACCTTGAAAAAAGGGGAGAGACATGCATTAGACAAGACAGTTCTGCAATGCTAATAAACATATAGTACTGATAACCAAACCACCTTGTCATGTGGATCTTCTAACCCTGAGCATCCCTTCTCTCCCATTTAATCTGTAATCATTCCTTTGTAGAATCAAGTCTATCTTCATAGGGGGGCTAACATCCAGGCTTCCTAAAAAGGTAACTAAAACCACTATTTTGCAACAAAAAGAACACTAGGTTGAGAATTAAGAGGTATGGGGCCTGGGACCAACCACTTTTCAATTACATTTGAATAAACCATTATCTATGTTCCTCAACTTCCTTCCTGTAGAATAGAGACAGCACCTAACAGTGCTGCTGAGACACGTCAGAGCCCCAGTGTTCTCAGCCACACAACCAAAACTTTGTAACTCCTCAAAGCTGAGTGCTCTCCTTCATATGAGCTCCCAAGTGTCAGATGTCACTCTTAAAACTGGGTGCCCAAACTGACTATAATATTCTGGGTGTGGCCTAATGATCCCCCATTACTTGCAGTAACATCATCTTTAACCACGTGAAGCCTTTGAGGGGGGAGCCCCATTCAAGACTGATTTCAAATCCATCAAACCTGAAGCTTCATCACCGACGTTGGTAAATCATACTTTCATTTTCTTCATCTGAACCTAAACACAAGACCTAGCCTTTATCCCTGTGATATTTCACCTTGCTAGATGAAGTCCATGGTTGTGGTGGGATTGAGGCACAGAAGTTAAAATGTCAAGGAGGACATGACTGACAGATACGTGAGAGAGGTTCCTGGGTCTTAGGTGGCTACACTGCATAGGTGACTTTAGTGTCACTTATAAACATCCTTGTTTTTAAATAATAAGAAATTACTGATTTGCCTTAATGCTCAAATCTCACAATAGTTAACACACATCTAACTCAAGTACAGTTTGATAAGATTACTGCATTCTACTGACAGATAGTTTTGTATGTGGGGTTTGGAACTTTAATGCCATATTAAACTCAAGATAGGCTCTTGAGTTCTCTGATTCACTTTAAATCCCAAACTTTGGGGTGGTAAACTCACAGTACAATATTCAGATTATGTATCATGAAATGGTACATCTGAAACCTATATAATTTTATTAACCAGTGTCCCCCAATTAAAAGAAAAAGAAAAAAATAACATTCTAGATGTCAAGGTGAGAGGTACGCTAAACCCTCTACTATTTCCAACTGTGGCTGTTACTCTGCCCCTTTCTTAGTGTCAGCGTCAGAAGTTCAGTTAGTTATTTGTAGGACACTCTTCCTACCATAGCTTAAATGGATTATTTTATTGTATATGTTCCATGACCACTTAAAACCACAAGGTTAGAGAGATAGGAACTAGAGAGAGTATCATCAACAAATTCTCTGGGAGGCAATAGCTGACTCAGTGGATAGATCCTCTTGTTGAATTATGTAGTGTCCTTTCTACTTTCTCTCTTATTATAGCCTTTGTTTTAAAGTCTGTAAGTATTGCTATGAAATATCCTTTTCTGAATAAAGCATGTGAGAGTGTGTGTGTGTGTGCGTATAATTTTATTACCCTTTCAGCTACCCTATGTCTTTTGATTGGAGCACTTAAAATGATTATTGATAGCTATGTATTTATTGTCATTTTATTCTCTATAGTTATGTTCCTTTTTTCTTTCTTTCTTCTTAAAGAAGTCTCTTTAACATTTCTTGTAATACTGGTTTGGTGGTAATGAACTCCTTTAACTTTTTCTTGTCTGGGAAACTCTTTATTTCTCCTTTGATTCTAAATGATAGCTTTGCTAGGTAATCTTGGTTGTAGGTCATTGCTTTTCATCACTTAGGATTTTTCTTACCATTTCTTTCTGGCCTGAAATAATTATGTTGAAAGATCAGCTGATAGTCTTGTGGGAACTCCCTTGTAAGTAACTAACTGTCTTCCTCTTGGTACTTTTAAGATTCTTTGTTTTTAACCTTTGACATTCTAATTATGATGTGTCTTGGTGTAAGCCTCTTTGGATTCATCTTGTTTGGGACTCTCTGAGCTTCCTGGACTTGTGTGTCTTTTCTTTCACCAGGTTAGGGAAGTTTAAAGTCATCATTTATTCAACTAGGTTTTTTATCCCTTGCTCTCTCTCTCCTCTTTATGGTACCCTTGTGATGCAGATGTTGTTATGCTTCATGATGTCCCAAAGGTCCCTTAGACTACTATCATTTTTTAAAATTCTTTTTCTTTTGGGTGTTTTTTGCTACCTTGTCTTCCAAATTGCTGGGTCTTTCTCTGATGTTGTCTGAAGCAGGCCACCAGGTATGCCAGTTCTTACCAGTATTGATGCGGCTTCTTCTGTAAATCCTTGGTTATAAGCCTTCTGTTCAGCTAGTCTTCAGTTGGTTATTCGGGTGGATGATTCTATGTTTTTAGCTATAATTCCAGTTGGTCCTGAGAGGAGGTGAGTGTAGCTTGCACCTACTCTGTTACCATCTTGTATCTCAGCCTCAGAATCATTTCATTATAACAAGATGCCATAGGAATTTAGTTAACTAAATATATCAGTTACATCTTATAAAGTTGATTCTGTTATACATTATTTTGCCTAAAGTCAAAAAAACCTTTATGATGTTAGGTAAGGAGTTTCAGCACCTGATTAAGGGTTTTTCTGTATGTGCTTTTAAGACCCCTTAGAAAGTATCACAGCTCTATATATTGGCCCAAATATCTGATATATACATTAAAAAATATGAAAAGTGTGCAAAATTGCTAAGTAGGCTACCAACTGCCTCCCCACTTAATCTTGGTAGCTAAAAGGCCTCATAAGTTATTTCAACAAATTTGTAGAATATGTGTTTCTAATGAGCGTTGTCCTGCTACATATCATTACCAAACAGTAAAAGTCAGTATTTATTTTATCACAGAAATGCAAAATGTTAACAATAACAATAATAAAATTATAAGAGCATAATACCCAGACCCTTTCCCCCCAAAAAGAAAGTAAAGATATATACCTGGAGACTTTGGCTTTTGTTTGTAACCTAAGAATGATATTTCATGTGTCAAAGCATGAGATGTGATTTCCCTCTTTTAACATATAGTGCCCAAAATAAGAATAATGGTCACAAAATTAACCAGTCATTTTAAACCAAGCTACTAGAATTAACTTGACCACTTTCAATAGTAGCAAAAAGCAGAATGTATTTACTCAAAACACCTCCTGTGCAACTGAGGAACAAGTTGTTTTTTTTTTTTTTACAGGGACAGAGAGAGAGTCAGAGGGAGGGATAAATAGGGACAGACAGACAGGAACGGAGAGAGGTGAGAAGCATCAATCATCAGGTTTTTCGTTGCCATTGCAACACCTTAGTTGTTCATTGATTGCTTTCTCACATGTGCCTTGACACAGGCTTCAGCAGACTGAGCAAGCCCTTGCTAGAGCCAGCGACCTTGGGTCCAAGCTGACGAGCTTTTGCTCAAGCCAGATGGGCCCGTGCTCAAGCTGGCGAGCTCGGGGTCTCGAACCTGGGTCTTCCGCATCCCAGTCCGAAGCTCTATCCACTGCACCATCGCCTGGTCAGGCGAGGAACAAGTTTTTAATGCTTCTGAATTGATCAATGTGGGCCCCATCAGTTATTGTTTCATCTATAACATCCTAGCACATTTTCCTAATATGTTTAAGAAATCCTTGACAAATTTCCCAAATGATAAATCATATAAAAATCATGAAGTGTACCAGGAAGTAGTATCTCCCATTGGCACACTTATCCTAGGCCACCACTACTCTCACACTTACCTTTAACAGTCTCATAGGCACTAACACTTATTCATTCACAAAAAAAGCTCTTAACAGTTTCAATATCCAAACAATTTATAAATCTAAGTTAAAGAAACACTTTAATGTATTTCTCAGATGCCATGTTCTCATTTGTGAGTTGAATAGCACCCTATATCCCAGATGAGCAGGCACTTGTGCTTACTCGGGTAGTTCTGGCAGTGATGATGCCTTAATCATCTCTAACAGAGTCCTGAATAGTGTTGGGCACATAGTAGGCAGGAAGCAAAACTTAAACATCAATGGATTTTAATCTTCTTGAGCCTCATTTCAAACTATAACTCCTTAGACTCCTTCAACCACTAAGCTGGAAAAACCTTCACAGTATTTATCCAGTTAACTTAAATCATGTTATGCAAACAAGCCTGGGCTTCTATGAAAATTATCTTACATAATTAAATTAAGCTTTTGTTTATTAAAGGAGAACAGAGGCATCCCAAGTTGGAAATTTGTACAGTAAGTCCTCACTGAATACTGTCAATAGTCCTACAACTTTAAGCAAATCGATGTATAACAAAACCAATTTTACCATAGGCATTTCATCAACCTTACAATGAAATGAAACATTGTTGAACAAAAGTGTTCTTTGAAGATCTGCTATATTTGTAAACCAATGCTCCAGAACAAATAATGATTTTGTCATAGAAAAATAAAAACTTTAGAACATCAATTAGAAGGTTCTTTCTTTACAAAGCCTATATAACCTACAACTTGTATGTGACAAGTAATGCACTTAAACATAAGCACAATTATAAAAAATGTCTTCTATATCTATCTGTTAGGTATAGGCTCAAGTATGCTGTAGAAACTAACAACCTCAAATGCAAAGGTTTATTTCTCACTCACACTATGTATCCATCCTCATTTTAGGTGTCTTCACACTATCTGTCCATGCCTATCATTTTCACTATAGGACCGTGATGGAGAACCTATGACATGCATAGCCATTTTCGATAACACGCAGCTGTGGCCGCATACCAGAGAAGTATGGGGCCACATGCAGAGAAGGACATTTCATCCTCGGCTCCTGCACGGCCAGGTGCAGTAGCCAAGGGTAAAACATTTGCTGTAGTGTAGACAGTCTGTGCTGGAGGTCTGTAGGCCAAAACATTTTTGTTATTTAAAATATAAATATCATGAGTGCTCGCTTCGGCAGCACATATACTAAAATATAAATATCATGAAATTATGGTTTTTTTCTTGAAGTGACACACCACCCGAGCTATGCTCAGTTTTTTTGGCGAATTTTGATACACCAAGCTCAAAAGATTGCCTATCACTGCACTAGGACCGAGGCTGACAGGGCAGCTGGTAGCTACAACACTGCAGCAAAGAGAAAGACCAGGAATCACGTCCTGGCTCTCACAGCTTCTGCCCGTGACATAGGTCAGTTTCTGTTCTGCTGCTCACTTTTCATTGGCCAACATAAATCATATGGCAAAAAATTTCAAGAGGCCAGAGATAGGCAAGCTTAGTGCACTTGGTGAACAACTTTAATCCTACTATATTATACAAGACACTATCTGTTGTCTGATAGACCTAGGACCAAATCCTAGCTTTACTACTTAAAAATACATTTCATTTCTCATTTATAAAATAAAATTAGCAATCACTACCTTACAGATACATCAGCAAGATTAAATGCTATAATTAGCAGAATGCCTGGCCTTGATTCATTCATTCAATAAATATTTGGGGGGCATATGCCAAGCACTGTTCTAGGCGCTGACATATAGTAATCATACACTAAATAGTACTTTTGGTTGGTACTATTGTTATTAAAAAAATGTCTTTTGAATTCCAACCAGGGACCCCAGGAATAATCTTTCATTTCTTTTTTTTTTTTTAATTGAAAGCAAACTTCTTCATTGTACACAGTACTGAATATACTGCAGCTTGGCAGGATGCATACAGCCCTGCAAGGGAAAGTATTTCAAATCAACTGAAAGGTGAAAGCCTTTCTGCACTGTAGACTTTTGACACTCTGAAAAAGAAGCAAAACAAAACAAACAAAAAATAAAACTATCAAGGAGGTGCATGCATCCAATGGGAATGCAATGGTGATGCCTCCATCCTATGTTCCAAAACGATACAAGCCACATAATTACAGCAAGGAGGGAGAGCTCAGGCTACAAGGATTATTTCCATTCTTACTAACATAGCATAAATCCATTAAAAAAAACCCCAAAACCCCAAATCAGGATAACTAAAGAAAGGAATAACATCCTATTTACAACAAATCTCGAGTGATTCCTGATCTTTCTCTTTGCTGCAGTGTTGTAGCTACCAACTGCCCTGTCAGCCTAGGTCCTATAGCAGTGATGGGTAATCTTTTGAGCTTGGTGTGTCAAGCATTTACAACAAATCTCTAGCCATCCAGGGATAAAATCTGCATTTATGTATAGACTGTGTGTAGGATAGGAAGCTATAAATATGATCTGAAAAGAGTCTTTTGATTAGAGTACAATGCTAATTAAGGCCCAAGCTATAGGTTCAACACCTTTGTGGGCTAATTAGCACTAACAGAGGAAAACCATATGTTTCCATAGCTATATAATACACCTCTTATCCCAATGAACCTCTCCACAAATGTGCTACTGGTGATAAGGGGAACCATTGGAGACTATGGAACACACCATCAATAGAAAAAAAGAATTCAAAGCACATGTCTTTCCTTTGCCGAGCCAGCACTGTCCTTTCCAAGTGAAGAGCAAACATGCCAGATGTCATGGGGAGCACAGAATGCTGTCAACAGAGCAGGCAGCAAGGTACTACTACTTTCTCATTAACTTTTCCTGTACTTTGAGCTCAACTTCCATATAGCTGGGTTGTTTAAAACTGTTTGATATAATACAGCAATCAGATAAGCTTTTTTTTTCTTTTTTTAAGGTGGCAGGAAACAAAAATGCAAGCATTATTTTACCTGTCAAAATTACATATAAGTTTCAAACCCTACTGAATCATATGCGGGGTTTAAAGTCCAAGAATTAAGGAGAAAGGAAAACAAAACAATTGGTGAAACAGATAATGTAGTCAGTTATACCCAAGGGAGAATCCCCTGAGTTCCAACCAGGTGACTAGGTTTCCAATGGATATGACATGTATTATGTACATTTGCTTTCCGGAGAGGGCATGTGAGAGACCATGGGGATCTATCCATGTAGAATCTATGCAATATGCCCATGCTGCCCTGAGCACCTCAAAAGTTATAACTCAGGTGCAAATGTTCCATCACGCTGTCTCGGGCAGGAAGAGCAAAGCAGGCAACAACGTGGGCTTGTACACGGCTAAGAGGAAGCCCCCACAGAGCCCCTTTCAAGCTGCAGCGCCTTCATAAGTTGGCACTGTCCTGCCTAAGGAACACAGTGCAGTTACCAAAAGATTTTTTTGAGTTCTTTTTGCTTTAAATACCAAAATTACAAAAATCAGTTTATAAACTGTTTTCTCAAAACCACCACCAAAACAAAACAATCTCCCTAATCAAAGCATAACAAAATACTGTCAAAAGTATTAATTACCCTTCTAAAATTAGAGCCATCCACACACAGCCATGTAACTGGGAAGAGAAAGGGGGCTTGCTCTACTTGGTAATCACATGGCCAGAAGGTCCCCAAGAGTAGCAATGATTTATTATTTGAGAACCATGGAGTGCGTAACAGCTGTCTGACTTTCCCCCTTCTTTCTAGAACAAGGGGAAATATTTCAGATTGAGCTAGATGAGCTCTCTAAATTTTTTTTTTTTAATTTTTTACAGGGACAGAAAGAGAGTCAGAGAGAGAGATAGATAGGGACAGACAGACAGGAATGGAGAGAGGTGAGAAGCATCAATCATTAGTTTTTCATTGCCATCGCAACACCTTAGTTGTTCATTAATTGCTTTCTCACATGTACCCTGACCACGGGCCCTCAGCAGACCTAGCAACCCCTCGCTGGAGCCAGCGACCTTGGGTCCAAGCTGACGAGCTTTTGCTCAAGCCAGATGGGCCCACGCTCAAGCTGGCGAGCTCAGGGTCTCGAACCTGGGTCTTCGGCATCCCAGTCTGACGCTCTATCCACTGTGCCACCGCCTGGTCAGGTGAGCTCTCAAAATTTTAAGATATGTTTTTAACCCTTCATGGTGAGTGAGCCTCCCCAATTTAGCCTACCTAGTGTCCTATGGGCTTGTGATTTCTTTTTCAATAAATTGTGCAAATCAGAGCCCTTCTGTGTGAAGGCATTTAGCAATCCATGATCAATGCAGATCGTCACACACTCTGTCCCAGTTTGTGAGCACTAACCTGAACAAGGTATTGCTTTGCATATATTGTCCATGGAAAGGGGGCTCCATTGCAATCTCTTCCCAGAAACTTTCTCAGGATCAGAGCTGAAGCTCCAACTTTTTGGTGGTTTTTCTGCCACTCCCTGTTTCCACTCCCGGCCAAGGTATCTGTCTTCAGGTGTGCCAATCCAGAGATAGCTTGGGTTCTCCAGATAATACTCAAACAAGCGTGAGGAACAGCCAAAGACAAGCGTGAGGAACAGCCAAAGACACAAACAAAACCACTGCCCTCACCTGCCTGAATGGGATCTGCTAGCTCTCCGGTCTGGCCGCCTGCCACTCAGAGACTCAGTAAGCAAAGCCTTCAGCGTAGGGGAGGCTGCTGCAGTGATCTGTGTCCAGGAGGTAAGCAGGGTCTTCAAAGTGGGTCAGTGGCAGGGTGTCCTCCTCGCTGAAATGGCACTCAGACTCTGCTTTCAGGAACGGACACTGGTTGTCAGGTAAGGCCATGGAAAAAAGGGCATCCAGGTCATAGACAAATGTGTAGTTGTATCCCTTCCCAGCTCCCTTCTGCATGGTGTCCTTTTCACAGTAATAGTGTAGAGAACGGCTGAGCTTGTTGCAGTTTGTGGCTGGCCAGTTCTTCTGGACGCCTCAATGCCAAGCTACCTCCTCAGGTTCTATCAGCTTGAACAATGAAATGGGCATTGGGTGGGTCATCAAAAAGAGTAACCAGGAACTGCCACAGCTGAAGGGAACCTCGCCTCTGGTAAGGGGATCCCTCATGATACATGGTGGGCTCTTGCTTGATTTTGCCTTCCAGTCTCTCAGGAACAACACAAGTGTCATCAAAGTACAACTAGGGATCTTTTTCATATGAAAAATCTTCATGGCTGCTGGAGAAATGCCCCCCTTTTATGTAGGACAACTGGCAGTTAGGCACTTCTGAATCAACACAATAATCCCGAGGCTCCTGCTTGACTCCCACTGGTGACTAGAACCCATGTCCTGGGGGGCCTGCCATGCCTGGGACCCCATGTTTATAGAGTGGGTCATAGCATTCTTGTTTGAATCCCTGAGGGGGTGGAAGAGATACAGGGACAATAGGTTCTGACATTTGTTGATGGTAACTGGGGCAATTATCTGCAGGAACTGATTGAGGAGAGAAGAGGTGGCAGGGTTCAGACAGTTGTCTCTGAAATTTCTGTTCTGATGGATACTGGTTTTCAGGCATCATCTTTGGCTTCTTCAGGGGCTGATGTGGTGGCCAGGGGACCACAAAGGTTTGCTGCTGTGGTCCAGGGTCTGGAAGCGAATGAGAGGCAGAGCCCACACCTTGCATAGGGGCCAGCTGGAGCAGGGTGCACAGAGGTGGGCAGAGTTGCCTGAGGTGGGGGAAATATGGAATTCTGATGGGTGGGTGACAGAAGGGTGGTAGGAGGGGTTAACGGCTAGAACCCAGAGGGAGGCTTCCTATCATAGGCACAATAGTTGTAGAGACACTTTTCTCCATATTTAGCACCAACAGCCTGCTCGTGGCTATAGAATGACAGCTCAGAGGAGGGTTGTGCAACTCCTGTTTGATCTTGGTTGGAGGTGGGGCATGAAGCACCGCATTATTAGACTGAAAATCCAGGACAAGCTGTTCACCATCAGGAACTTGTGCTTCAGCTAACCAAACCTCTTGAAGTTGACTGAGGTCCTGAAACAACCCTTCAGAATCATGAGCCAGATCTGTTCCAAAACTTCCTCCTTCTGTCAGTCACAGGCTGCCCTCTACATTCATCTAAACTAGACTTCCCTGGGACCATAAAAAGGGCTGGCTGGTTGTAAAATCCATCCATGGTGCTTTCAACGTCTCTAATATCACTTTGAAAGGTTTCAGCATTGAGTAATTTCTGCAGGGAAAGGGGTCTTCCTGAGGCAGTGGCTCTCCTCCCCTTGCAGCTGCCCCAGGGCGCAGGTGTGCTCATGCACACCCACAACTGCCGGACACCTAAACAAATGGCTGGGCTGAACAGCTCTGGGACGCTGAACCACTCTGCGCACAAGCCACTGGACTCCAGCTTTCATTTCTTAAAAGTTTCGAGATTCAGAAGAGAAAAGTGTGTGGCAGACTTCTAGTTGTTCTCCAACATCGGTAATAGAAGCCCTGATTTTTAGCTGGACACAATTTTGTAGAATCCAGATTACATATGCCAGCTGTCCATGCAGCAAGGATGGCCACACGTCTAAATTCTGGCCACTGAGCTATAGGAGGAAGTGTCGTAAAAGAACTTAAGGGAAACTTCCTTAAGAGACAGCATATCCTTTGCCCATTTCTCCATGCCTTCCTCCACAAGCCATCTAGAATAGCAGCTCTATCTTGGACTATGAGACCTTGGCTGTGCTGGGCAGAGGAACAAAATACAAGGACCCTTAGTTCCTGACATTGTTAAGTGTCATATCATCCCTGTACTTTTATGTGGAGAATAATAAACTTTCATTTAATTTAATGTACTGTTATTTTACTTATTCTGTCAGTTAGAGCCCATCTTAATCCTAGAACAAAAAATAACCCAATTAACTCTTCCAAAACAATCAAGCTGCACGGAAGGGTAGTAACTTTTGATGATCCTCTACATCTTCATTAAAGACTCAGGCATAGCAAAACTGGGACTAACCTGAGCTCTAGAACCAGCTCCTCCACTTCCTCGGCAAGCTACTTAACATAGCCAGGCATTAGCTCCTTGTCTCTCAAATGGCAATAAGATCTAAAGAGTTGTGAAAATTAAATGTGAAAAGGATTTTATAAAAATACTTTCTAAATTGTAAAGTGCTACATAGCAGTGGTTTTCAACTGCCAGTCTACAGACTAGTCCAGTTCGCCAGAAATTCTGTGCCAGTCCATGAGAGAGTTAACCACTGTCATGTTGAATGAAGAAAACCCTGGCTTAAGGGGGATCTGGTACAATGTCAAGAGTAACAACATTTGCATCACAGGAGTAGCATAAGGAAAAAAGAGACCTCAAGGAACTGAAAACCTAACTAAAGAAATAATGACAGAAACTTCCCTAACCTGGCAAAGGAAACAGACATACAAGCCCAGGAAGCAAAAAGAGTCCCAAACAAAATGAACCCAGAGAGGTCCACACCACAAACCAAAACACATTGTAATTAAAATGGCAAAGTTTAAAGACAAATAGAGAATCTTAAAAGCAGCAAGAGAAAGGTAGTTAGTTACATACAAGGGAATGCCCATTAGATTGTCAATGATTTCTCAACAGAAATTTTGCAGGCCAGAAGGAATTGGCATGAATGAAATATTTAAAGTGACGAAAAGCATGGACCCCTAAAACCAAGATTACTCTACCCAGCAAGGTTATCGTTTAGAATTGAAGGAGATAAAGAGCTTCCCAGACAAGAAAAGGCTAAAGGAATTCATCACTACCAAACCAATATTACAAGAAATCTTAAAGGGACTTTTTCAGAAGAAGATTAAAAAATAAAATAATATGAATAATAAAATGGCAATGACTAAACACCTGTCAACAAATACTTTAAATATAAGTAGATATAAGTGAATTAAATATTCCAATCAAAAGACATAGGGTGGCTGAATGGATAAGAAAACAAGACCTGGCCCTGGTTGCAACATCAAAAGATATTGGGTGGCTCAGTAGATGGAGCATCTTCCCAGCAGGCCCTGGTTGTGGGTTTGATCTCCAGTCAGGGCACATGTGAGAAGCAATCAATGACAGCACAACTAAATGGAACAACTAAGTTGATGCTTCTCTATCTCTCTCTCTCCCTTTTCCACTTTTCCCCCTTTTGCACCACTCAAATCAATGGGAAATTTTTTAAAAAGAAAACAAAACAAAACTCTTACATGTGTGCTTACAAGAGATTCACTTCAGATGGAAAGACATGCATGGACTGAAAGTATAGGGATAGAAAAAAATGTCATGCAAATGGGAAAGAAGAGAAAAAAACCTGGGTAGCAACAGTTATATAAGAGGAAACAAACTTTAAAAAACAGGCAATAACAAGCCTTTCATATATATATATATATATATATATATATATATATTTCAAATATAATAGTCAACATTTGATAGCATCCTAGGTGTCCATCAATAAACAACTGGATAAAGAAAATGTGGCACAATATACACTGGAATATAACTTGACCATAAAAGAATGAAATCTCACCATGTATAACACCACAGATGGACCTAGAGGGCATTATGCTAAGTGAAATAAGTCAGAGAAAGACAAATGCCATATGACTTCACTTATACGTGGAATATAAAACAAAACAATACAAACGAACAAATGAAACAGAAACAGACTCATAGCGTGACCAGGCGGTGGCGCAGTAGATAAAGCATCAGACTGGGATGCGGAGGACCCAGGTTCGTGACTCTGAGGTCGCCAGCTTGAGCGCGGGCCCATCTGGCTTGAGCAAAAGCTCGCCAGCTTGGACTCAAGGTCACTGGCTCCAGCAAGGGGTGGCTCGGTCTGCTGAATGCCCGCAGTCAAGGCACATGTGAGAAAGCAATCAATGAACTAAGATGTCTGTTGGGCAGATAAAATATATTATGCTCACTTTGTTAAAGATGGCGCTGCCCACATGGAAGTTCGTTGATATTAATGTGTGTTCAGGGACAGGCTGTGGGCAGGCTGGGTCGTTATAGCTTAAGGCTTATTAGTTTTAAGAGTAAACTTTTCCCCACACCCTTGACTGATTGGATGATGTAGGGTGGTGCACTCTCCTGAGGAATCCCATTGTGCCTCTGATGGGTGGCTTTGTATTGGAGACTTCCTTGTTTGTGTAATTGGATCAGAGGTGTTGATTTTACACTATAAAGTGGGACAGACTGGGAGCTTACTCTCTCTTGGTTCCTGAGGTTAGTATTAGAAAGGAGAGCAGATTAAGGCCACATGGAGGAGAGGAGAAGCAGCCAAGATGGTGGAATGCTGAAGAAGAAGCCAGTTTGTGCAGAGTTTGTGCAGAGAGAAGGAGATGGGAAACAGAGGTGAATAAGTCTGGTGAGCTGGAAACCTTTGGTTCTAGGAAACTCGGATAAGTCAGTAGCTTTGTGAGCACTGAATGAGTGTGTTTTGGAGCCCAGTGTGTGTTTTTGCTTGCCCGCTGGGTGCAAGCTAGAATTAAAGCTGATGGCTCACCAGTTCTTGGCTCCATTGTTTCATTACCAACTGTCCAAATCCAATGCGAACCTGCACGGGTCAGGCGGCTGTGATAGTGGCCCTGGCTACTGGCTTTACAGTGTCACAACGAAAAACTGATGATTGATGCTTCTCATCTCTCTCCATTCCTGTCTGTCCCTCCCTATCTATCCCTCTCTCTGACTCTCTCTCTGTCCCTGTAAAAAAAAGAAAGAAAGAAAGAAACAGACTCATAGATATAAACACATTTTGATGGTTTCCAGATGGGAAGGGATTTTGGGGAATAAAGTGAAAAACAGAAAGGAATTAAGAAGTACAAAAGGGTAGTTACAAAATAATCACAGGGATGAAAATGCAGCATAGGAAATATAGTCAATAATATTGAAAGACTATGTATGGTGTCAGGTGGGTACTAGAATTATTGGAGAGATCATGTCTTAAGTTGCATAAAGGTCTAACCACTATGTTGTACACCTGGAACTAATATAATATTGAAAAGAACTAAAATAATAATTTTTGTGGTGTTTTAATGAATCTTAATTTATGCTTTATAAATACTGTTATTTTAATCATTTTAACCCTGGATGTTAATCTCAGAGTTCCTCATCCACATAACTGAACTGCTATTCCTCATGTGAAATATTAACACTGCTATGGTTTCAGATGGGTACTAGACTTATTGAGAGGATCACTTTGTAATTATATAAATGGCTAACCACTTCGCTGTATACATGAGACTAATGTAATTTTAAATTTCAACTATAATTTAAAATTTTAAATTAAAAAATAATTCTCAGCCATGGCTGGTTGGCTCAGAGGTAGAGCATCAGCCCAGCATTCCCGGGTTCGAATCCCATGTTTGATTTCCAGTCAGGGCACACAGAAAAAACAACCATCTGCTTCTCCACCTCTCTCCATCCCCCTCTCTCTTTTCCTCCTGCAGTCATGGCTCAAATGGTTTGAGCAAGTTAGCCCTGAGTGCTGAGGATGGCCCCAAGGCCTCGCCTCAGGCACTAAAATGGCTCTGGTTGCAATGGAGCAGCAGCTCCAGATGGGCAGAGAATTGGCCCCTACTGGGCTTGCTGGGTGGATCCTGGTCAGGGCACATGCACGAGTCTGTCCTCTGCCTCCCCACCTCTCACTTAATTAAAAAAAAAAATTCTCAGCAAATGATTAAACTATTAAAATTTTCTTTCTGATGGTTTTTAATGAATGAAAAATTATGATAGTCAATATCTCAAAATTTGTTTTTCATAATGCTATTGTTTAAAGTGTGTGTTTAATAAATATTTTGAAAAAAATATCCAAAAATAAGAGATATTAAAACTTCTAAGACAAACAACAGAGTGGTTAAAAGAACAAACTTTGGAAACAGGAAAAATGTGGTCTGAATTCTTTCTTCTCAGTTATTATTTCAGTGTTCCTGGGTAAGCCATTGAACCTCTGTGCTTTAGTTCACTTATCTATAAAATGAGTATAAGAATACTTGCTTCAGGGGGCCATTTTAAGAAATATGATAAAATAATTACTTTATAATAAATAGTAGCTGTCATGTCATAATGATTACATTATCATAAGCAAGGTTACCATTCAGTCAAACATTTATTGAGCATCTTTTATGTCAGGAAATAGGTAAGCACTAGAAATACAAAGAAAACAAGTACAGGTAAGAGGACCCAAAATATATCTTCCGTTGAATTCACACTTAAAAGTTCATTTCAAGTACAAACTTCATATTCTATTTCTTAATTTATAAGTAGGGTGATTATTTTAAGTTTCTCCCATGAAAATAAAAGAATGACTTTTTTGCCTTTAAATGGAAAAAATAAAGTTGTGAGGTTCAATCAATTAGGAAATGTCTGAGAAATCCTTGGAATCTGGAAAGTGCAGTAAACAAAAGAAACCTACAATTAACATCACCTTTCAAAATTATTCTGAAATCAGTAGAATAAATTACATTCAGACATAAAATGCATAAAATGGACCAATCTGTTATTATGATGATTTTGTTTCCAGATGCGTTTGGCAAACAGATGTAAGAAATTAAAAATCAAGTTCAAGTTTGTATTTCATTTGCTCATTCCATTTAAACGACAGATGGCTTAATTATTAACCCCATTAATGAAATGCATATTATTATGAAATAATTGCCTTACCTCGTTCACTTTAATAATTTTATTAATTTTACTACATGGCTGCCCATTTCATTCCAGGGCTTCTGCCTCTCAAAGTGTGATCCTAGGATTAACAGTATCAGCATAATCTGGAAAGCTTGTTAGAGCTACAGAATTTTATTCCCCATACTAGTCCTACTGAGTCAGAATTTGCATTTTGAAAATATCCCCAAGTGATTTCTATGATTTACATTGAAGTCCGACTAGAATAGTTCTAAAGTCTTGATTTTTCAATGTTACAAAAAAAGTTTATTTGCTTCCAAAGTGTGGTTAATTTATCTCCAGATAGTAATCTTTATTAATAATTCAATTCAGACAAATCAAGTCATTCAATATATATATACTAGATATTCTATATATAATATTTATGTCTCAGACTTGACCTTGCCTCTCAACTAGGACTTCAAGTCTGAGAATTCTTATTGCATTATTCATTTTCTTTCCCCTCTCAAATCAACCTCTTTGCCATGGCATATGGTCATTATGATGAAAGTCTTCTCTGTAATTAAACAACTGAAATACTAGAAGATCAGATTCTCCATCTAATTTCAGAAAAAAATGAAAAAACTCAAAATAGGTTTAACCAAGGTTGAACTTCAAAGTTCCCAAGAATAAAGAACAATGACCAGCCTGACCAGGAGGTGGTACAGTGGATACAGGAGCATCAGACTGAGATTCAGAGGACCCAGGTTTGAAACCCTGAGGTCTCAGGCTTGAGCCCAGGCTCATCCAGTTTGAGCGTGGGGTCGCTGACTTGAGCATGGGATCATAGGCATGACCTCATGGTCACTGGCTTGAAGCCCAAGGTCATTGGCTTGAACAAGGGGTCACTCGCCCTACTGTAGCCTCCGGGTCAAGGCACATATGAGAAAGCAGTCAGTGAACAACTAAGGTGCTGCAACAAAGAATTGATGCTTCTCATCTCTCTCCCTTACTGTCTGTCGGTACCTATCTGCCCCTCTAGCAGTCTGTAAAAAAAACAAACAAAAAAACAAATTACCAGAATAACTCTATCCTCCAAAAGAATGTATTTTTATGCTTCACTTAACATATTTTTTTACTGAGGGTAGCACATATTTTTAGAGTAAGAAATGCACATCAAACTTAGAATGGACCTGACCAGGTGGTGGCGTAGTGGATAGAGTGTCGGACTGGGATGCAGAGGACCCAGGTTCGAGACTCCCGAGGTCGCCAGCTTGAGCATGGGCTCATCTGGTTTGAGCAAAGCTCACCAGCTTGGACCCAATGTCACTGGCTCGAGCAAGGGGTTACTCGGTCTGCTGAAGGTCTGTGGTCAAGGCACATATGAGAAAGCAATCATTGAACAACTAAGGTGTCGCAATGAAAAACTGATGATTGATGCTTCTCATCTCTCTTCGTTCCATTCCTGTCTGCGTGTCCCTATCTATCCCTCTCTCTCTCTCTCTCTCTGTAAAAAAAACACAAAAAAAACTTAGAATGGTTCTTTAGTTGGTTCATCTTTTATTATTACTATTGTACAATAGTCTTGGGGCACATAAAATAGAACAAATCTTGTTTTCCCTTTTGTTGTATTTTATTTTTAATTATAGACCTAAGCTGAAACTGATCACAGCAGGTAAAATGGTTTGGCACAGATTCAAAGGAAGGTACAAATGTTCGCTTTTCAAAAGCACTGCAAAAGCCAACCTCATCTATTTCCATTGTGGCTGTGGTTTTATGCCAAACAGTTGAAAAGTACTGTTCTGTATAAGCAATTATGAAGAGTTTTACAAAAAAGAAGGGGAAAAAAATGTAACAACAATCAACTCCTTCAAATGGTCAAATGCTGTGGCCACTGGTTGCAGTATAAGAATCTAAAAGTTGCCGGCTATGTCTGAGCCAATGCACCCAACCCACACGTCTGGGGAGCATGGGTTTGGAGGGTGTAAGGAGAAGGCATTAAGGAATCTGTAGGGCAGTTTCAAAAATTAACTGTATTCAAACATCCTGAGATTCCTTGATTCCTTCCTTCCTTCCTTCCTTTTATTTATTTTTGAGAGAAACACAGGAAGGGAGAAAGATGAGAAGCATCAACTCATAGTTGTAGCACCTTAGTTGTTCGTTGATTGCTTTCTCATATGTATCTTGACCAGGGGGCTCCAGCCAAGCCAGTGACCCCTTGCTCAAGCCAGCGACCTTGGGCTTCAAACCAGCAAACTTTGGGCTTAAGCCAGCAACCATGGGGTCATGTCTATCATCCCATGCTTAAGCCAGTGACCCCGTGTTCAAGCTGGTGACCTCAGGGTTTCAAACCTGTGTCTTCAGCATCCCAGGCTGATTTAACTCTTTATTTACCTAATTTTGCATTTGCAGCCAATGTCATTTCTCAGGACACAATGTTCTACAAGAATATAATTAAGTATTTAATGCTTTTTTTATGATTCTAGATATACTTATTTTCAAACTTTAAGTAGTGTTTCTAGCTCTAATATTCCAGAATTTGATGAACAATCCATTAAAGCCCTCTCTCTGCTCATATTCACAGCAAAGTCAGAACTATGCACACTGGCTCCACTTCCTCATCTACCAGTCACTCTTTGGCCCACCTCTACCTGGCTTCCACTCCATTCACTCTATTAAAATTTATCTTGGTAAAGACCATAAAGGGTCTGTCTACGCGGTGGCGCAGTGGATAGACCGTCAGACTAGGATGCCGAGGACCCAGGTTTGAGACCCCGAGGTCACCAGCTTGAGTGAAGGTTCATCTGGTTTGAGCAAGACTCACCAGCTTGAGCCCAAGGTCGCTGGCTTGAGCAAGGGGTCACTCGGTCTACTGTAGCCCCCCCCCTCCCCGTCAAGGCACATATGAGAAATCAATCAATGAACAACTAAGGAGCTGCAACAAAGAATTGATGTTTCTCATCTCTCTCCCTTCCTATCTGTCTGTCTCTATCTGTCCCTCTCTCTGACTCTCTCTGTCTCTGCCACAAAAAAAAAAAAAAAGACCATAAAGGCTTTGGCCAGTTAGCTCAGCAGTTGAGCGTCGGCACAGCGTGTGCAAGTCGGGGGTTTGATTCCCTGTCAGGACACACAGAAGAAATGGCCATCTACTTCTCCCACCATTCTCCTTCTCCTTCTCTCTCTTCTCCTCCCACAGCCATGGCTCAAATGGTTGAGCAAGTTGGCCCCGGGCACTGAGGATGGCTCAATGGCCTTGCCTCAGGCTATAAAATAGCTCCGCAGCAGCCGAGAAGGGCAGAGCATTGCCTGGAGGAATCTTGCCTGGTGGATCCCGGTTGGGGCGTATGCAGGAGGAGTCTGTCTCTCTGCCTCCCCACTTCTCACTTAATTAAAAAAGACTGTAAGGACCTTCATATTGCTAAATCTTATGGACATGCTGTAGTCATCATTTCCCCTTACTTTGCTGCATCATAAAACAAAGTGAATTGTTCTCTTGAAATAGCTTTCTGTAGCTTTGATGGGCCTACATTCTACTGGTTGCCCAACTCTGTCCCTTGTCAATCTTTAAGGACTCTGTCCCTCCTACCTAACCTACAAATGCTACCTTGGAGCTTGGTCCTGGAATCCCAAATAATCTCCTGAATATAAACATCCCTTTCATGGTGATGACACACTTCCATGCTGACAACACATTTGCATCTCCAAACCATATCTTTCTTCTGAGTCTAGACCAGTACACCCAACTAGCTATTCAACATCTCCACCTGGATGTTTCATAATCATATTTAAAACCCAATACATCCCAAACTGAAGTCATACATTATTTCCTCACTGTTCATCCTCCAATGTCCCCCATTCCCAAACCATCTACCCAGTTGCTCCTGCTAGACCCAAAAGACCTGTACTCTCACCACTCATATCCAATCAATCTCCAAGTCCTGTCCTTTTGGCCTCCAAAAGATAGCTTTGACATGCTCAGTTTCTCACCTGTACTGCCAATCCTCTCTTCTCACCTCCATTCTTCCAGTCTAAGTCATCATCATCACCTCCTGACTATCACACTGCAATGGCATTCTAAGTCATCTTCCTGAATCTATTCATATTCTCCTCCAATTTCATCTCCACACTTCAGCCAGAGTGATCTTTCAAAGATGAAAATGTTCCTACTTAGAACCCCTCAGTGGCTTCCTATTGTTTTTGTATGTTTGCTTGCTTGCTTTAGTGAGAAAGAGACAGAGGTAGAGACAGAGAGAGACAGAAAGGGAGAGAGATGAGAAGCATCAATTTGTAGTTGTGGCACTTTTAGTTATTGATTGATTGCTTCTCTTACTGGGGGGAAAGGGGGCGCTCCGGCCAAGCTCGTGACCCCTTGCTCAAGCCAGAGACTTTGGGCTCAAGCCAGTGAGGTTTTCGAACCTGGGACCTCAGTGTCCCAGGCTGACACTCTAGCCACTGCACCACCACCTGGTCAGGAATTAGGATATGTTCATGAGACTCCTGACAACCTCATCTCATGCTATCATTCCTGGTGTTCTCCATAAGCAACAGCCTACTCTTTTTCTCTGCACATTACACATGATGAGAGTTCTCCAGGTGCAGGGCCTTACTTACCACATGTTGTGTCCTCTACCTGGAATATTTACTTGTTCTGTTTTACTCTTCTTCTACCCAGTGCTGCTCAAATCACACCAACATACACATGCACAAGCATAATCCAAAATCCCAGGGTCCACTTGAACAAAATAGGTCAAAAGAAACTGGCTGCCTAGCAACCCACAGTGTTAAAACATCACCAAAATAATAATAATAATAATAATAATAATAACAGCAGCAGCAAACTCTTATATAATACAAGGCACTGTTATAGGTGATTTATATATAAACAAACTAAGTACTCAAAACAATCTGATGAAGTAGGCACTATCATAATCTCTATATTTTTAATTTTATTTAGAAAATTAAATTCAATGGGGTGACACTGATCAATATAATCTGCATTAAAGAAAAAGTAATTAAGGTACAGAGAGAATAATTTTACCAAGGTCACTGAAGCTCAGTGGCAGAGTTAGGACTGGGGTTAGGGTTAGGGTTAACAATCTGATGAAGTAGGCACTATCATAATCTCTGTTATTAATTTTATTTAGAAAATTAAATTCAATGGGGCGACACTGATCAATATAATCTGCATTATAAGAAAAAGTAATTAAGGTACAGAGAGAATAATTTTACCAAGGTCACTGAAGCTCAGTGGCAGAGTTAGGTCTGGGCTTTAGTTTTTCGTGTGAACACGTGACCAGTTGCCTATAACTTGATGTTGAGCTGTCCAACCTTCCCTCCCACATAAGGGATGTGGAGCTGGTTTTACATAATGTTCGGCAGATAAAATATAATATGCTCACTTTGTTAAAGATGGCGCTGCTCACATGGAAGCCCGTCACCCAGGTGATATTATTTGGCCTTATGCTTGGAATGGGTGTGGGGGAAAGGCTGTAATATAAGCAGGTCGGGTCATTATAGCCTAAGGCTTAGTTTAAGAGTAAGCTCTTCCCCACACCCTTGACTGATTGGATGATGTAGGGTGGGCCCTCTCCTGAGGAATCCCATTATGTCTCAGATGGGTGGCTTTGTATCAGAGACTTTCTTGTATGTATAATTGGATTAAAGGTTTGGATTTTCTAGGTTATAAACTGGGGCAGTCTGGGAGCTTGAGCTCGCTCTCTCTCTTGGTTCCTGGGTTCCTGAGATTAGTATTAGAGAGGAGAGCAGAGTAAGGCCACGTGAAGGCCAGGAGAAGCAGCCAAGATGGCAGAATGCTGAGGAAGAAGCCAGTTTGTGAAGAGTTTGTGCAGGAGGAGATGGGAAACAAAGGTGAATAAGTCTGGTGAGCTGGAAACCTTTGATGCTAGGAAACTCGGATAAGTCAGTAGCTTTGTGAGCACTGAATGTGTGGGTTTTGGAGCCCAGTGTGTGTTTTTGCTTGCCCGCCGGGTGCAAGCTAGAATTAAAGCTGATGGCTCACCAGTTCTTGGCTCCTGTGTTTCATTACGGACCGTTCGAATCTAATGCGAACCTGCATGGGTCCGGTGGCTGTGATCCTGACCCCGACTACTGGCTTTACACATAACTACATAGTTGTTTGGATAAGTATTAATTCTCTAATAGACCAAAAACATGCACGAGGGTGGAGACCACGGTATCTTGTTCACCGATGCATTCCTAACCCCCTGAGTAATACCTAACATATAATTGATGCGTAAACATGTCTCCTGTCCATATGCATGTTCTATGAGGGCATGCTGGGTTGCACCCACATCTCGCATGGCCCTCTACACATCAATGCCCCTCGTTAGCAGTCTCGCGGTGCCCGCCCACGTGGCTCCGGCCGGCTTCCCTCCCTTCTCTTGTAGGCTGTGCCTCGCGGCCTGCCGGCCCTCCCTCAGGCCTCACCTTCCACGTAGGAGCCGAAGCCATCCCAGCCTCCAGACCAGGCCCCAGCGGCTCTCCGATGCCTAAGGGCATGAAACGGCCATACCGCTGCAGCGGCCACTGTGACACATCTCCATGGAAAAGCCCGACGCCTACTGGCTCTTTTCCTGCCTCCGCCATGTCCAACCTGTCTGGGGCACACAGGCGGAGGGCACCTTCCAGTCAATCACGCAGCTGGCCAAACAGGACGTGAGGTGACATAAGGCCCGCCCTCTCCTTGCACACAAGCCAATGGGCAGGCTGTGAAGGCTCCATCCTGCAGGGAACTCTTGGGTTGCGGAGTCGCTTGGGCTCTCGGGCGCCCTCTCTTGGTGGACAAAGGGGAGGTCATGACCTCCAACCTGCAGTGGGACCTGCAGTGGGGTTGTACGTCTGTAAGTGATCGTTGGTCCTGTCCCTGCAGTATGCAGGGTCCCACCTGCCCCAGGTAGCCCGGGGCACCATCCACGCGTGGATGGAGACACTTCCCAACACTGGCCAATGCCTGTGACCTATGCAAGCCAGGCGAGGCGGTTCCCTCAGGCGCCAGGACCAGTGTGTCCTCCCCATTCCCCCTGAACCCCCCACTCACAACGTCCTCTGGAGCACAGCCCCATTGAAACCATGTCCTCATTATCCTTCAGCCAGTCTCCCCCAAAGAGAACTTGTGGATGGATACTTGTGATGCCCCGCAATGCCTTGTGAAGGAGTAAACTCAGTGCTCAAAGGACACAGATACAGTAAACATTTACAAATGGAAATGGCAGTGGCATTTCAGTCCTAACTTGAAGGGTGAGAAAAAGTTTCCCTAGGGAAGGTGTAAAAAGGGGTATCCCAAGTGGAGAGCAACTTGAGGAGCAGTGACATGGAGCCAGAAGGCAAGGTTTCTTAGGAATGAGGCCACCAAGAGGGGTTGGGTGGAAGAGCACTGAGCAGCAGCTAAGGAGAGTGAACGTTTCTTGGTAGGTGGTGAGGAGCATGAAAATTTGCATGGGGGCTGTGGGGGGCAGTGACCCTATCATAACAGCTGTCTAGGCGGGCTAATCTTTCAGGGGCTGTAAAAAAAATTGCAGTCAAGGCAAGGGATATCTGTTACTTATCTTTCCATTAGTCCAGTGGAGCTTGAAGGGGTCAGATTTCAGAAGCTGCTTCTGAAGGTCCTTAAATGACACAGCAGTACTGTATCTAATACAATAGTAAATGGACAGAAACTTGGTCCAGGTCCAAGGTGTGTGCAACCTTGGTCAGTCACTTAACCTCTCTGTAAAATAGGTTTAGAAAATACCTACCTTACAGGGTCACCAGGAGGATAAAATAAGATTGTTCGTAGGCAAATACTTGGTAAATCACAAAGCAGTCATGTGCTGGCACTCTCTTTTTTTGCAGGGTTAAAATGACTTTTTGGTGGCTTTCTACAGGAGAAAGGGTGGGAATGGGAGTGTGACATTTGGGCTTAGAGGTGCTCACTTTTCAGGTCCAGGGCTGTGATGCTGTCAGACTCCCTTCACAGGAGCAGATGGTGCTCACAGCTGGGACCCTGTCAGTGCTCAAGGACACCCAGGGCCCTGCTGGGATTCACCTGCAATCTCCTTTCCTAGACAATGCACCTGTGCTTGAGCTTCTGGGACAACCAGCATCTGCCAAGGACAGATCATGTCTGCAGAGGGAGGTAGAAAGCCACAGTTTATAACAGAGGCTCTTAAAAACATACCTATGAGCCTGACCTGTGGTGGCGCAGTGGATAAAGTGTCGACCTGGGAACACTGAGGTCGCCAGTTCAAAACCCTGCACTGGTCTGGTCAAGGCACATATGGGAGTTGATGCTTCCAGCTCCTCCCCCCTTTCTCTCTTTCTCTCTCTCTCTCTCACTCTGTGTCTCCTCTCTAAAATGAATAAAATTAAAATAAAATTAAAATTAAAAAAAAAAACATACCTATGAATTTAACAAATGTGACCTGAGCATTTAGGAAGTCCCTGATGTTGCGTAAGGTGCCGGGGATACAGTAGAGAACAAAGCAGATATGGCTTCTGACCGCCTGAGGCTTACAATCTAGTGGGAAGGCAGAGCATAGAGCAATCACTCCATATTTTAAATGGCCATTGTAGTTTTCTTAAAATATATATTTAAAGATAAATCTGTAGTATTTATTAAGGCATCATTTTATACAATAAAAAGCACAGATCTCACATGTTCAATTAGGTGATATTTAACATCTGTATACACCCAGTGGCACTACCATTCAAAACAAGATATAGATCATTTTCAAAGGCTCCAGATTTCCTTAGGAGTTCCTCCTGCCTGTCAATCTTCAACTCCCAAGGGCAACCGTGGGTCTGATGTCTATCACTATAGCTGTTCCTGGACTTAATGTATCTGAAAGCACACAGAATGTACTCTTTTGTATCTGTTTCTTTTGTTGAGTGTAATAGTCCATTAGCTTCATCCATGCATTGCTGTGTGTATCAGTAGTTCATCCCCTTTTCCTGCTGAATCGCACTCTATTGTGAGATAATATCACTATGTGTTCGTTTTTCATCTGCTGCTGGACATTTGGGTTGTTTTCTGTTTGTTTGCTTTTTAAGCTGTTATGAACATTTTTGTAGCAGTTTTTTTGTAGATATGTGCTATTATTTGTTTTTAATATATACGTAGGGGTGGAATTGCTAGATTCTAAAGAGATATATGTTTAGTTCTATTTAAAGAAAAAAACTATGAAAGCATTATAGTGGTTACACCATTTTGCCCACCTACCAGCAAAATATGAGAGAGTTCCAGTTATTCTTGCTGATATTTGCATTGTCAAGCCCTTCTAGTTTTAGCAACTCCAATGGATATATAATAGTATCTCATTAATTTGCATTTCCCTGATGCTTAATAATGTTGAGTTTCATTTGTTTTAGGGAGTATGGCCTGTGGCTGCCGCCATCATGGCCATGCAGGTTCTCATTAGATTTGGACCGACGATAAAGGAACAGTGGAGCCAAAAAATGGTGGGCCTTTCCTTTATTAAACTATTGCACAGGGAAAACGCTTCCCTTTCATTCAGGGATCCCAAAGCCCTGACACATTCTTCGGTTCCACAACCAGGAGAATCCTCTCTGGTTCTTCCTAGAATCAAAGGCCCCACCAGTCCTAGCGGAGCTCATAACGCCCCTCTGCACACCTTCTCCCCCTCTGCACAAACTGGCTTCTTCTTCAGCACTCTGAATTCTCTCCTCTCTTCCTGCAAAATTAAGACCCCTCTTCCAGCAAACATTAAAAAAACAATGGCCCCTCCCATGCAAGAATGCAATCTGCAATTTGCAATCAACTGCCCTGCTCTGAGGGCAAGCACACACGCTGCTGCCCAGTGCCATTTTTTAACAATAAAAGTGAGCAAACTAAAAAAATACAAATTTTACAAACTCATTTGCCCAACATAGGGTTACCTTCTGGAGAGCCCAAACCAAGACAGTGACAAACAAGTAGGCATTTAGCTATAATATACCCACATGCAGACCTTTGAATGCCTTGCTGACCAGCCACAGTAGAATAATAACATCTTTGAAAAGGACTAACGAATGACAGGTGACTATGAAATAACACATCCCCCCTTTAGAAGACTGTTACCAGTTAAAAAAAAAAAAAAGCTAGTGTAAGGTGGGTGGATAATGGCGGACAGTCACGTGAGGAACTCAGACTCGGGAATTTTGGCTAGGGCCACCCACAACCAAGCGCGCCAAAAGAAACTTCTTACAGGTCCTTGGGAAAAGAGCTACCGTCCATCAGCCAGTGAGATTTCACCACGTTACATTAGCTCACCCACCCTAGAGGGCCCCTATAAATATCCCTCACGTGGTTTAATCTGTGCGACTCCTCTGGCCTTTGTCCCTAGGACCAGAGGACCTCGTAGGGAGGGATGCGCTGTAGTAAATAAAGCCTTTGCTATTCCGCACTTCCTGGCTCCAGCCCCTTCGTTCTTTCTCAGCGGGGAAAAATACCTTACAGCTAGCCTGTAAAGCCAGTAGTCACGGCCACCAACAGGGTGGCCTGGCTCATGCAGGTTCACATTAGGTTCACATTATCGGACAGTCGGTAATGAAACAACAGAGCCAAGAACTGGTGAGCCATCAGCTTTAATTCTAGCTTGCACCTGGCGGGCAAGTAAAAACACACACTGGGCTCCAAAACACACTCATTCAGTGCTCACAAAGCTACTGACTTATCGGAGTTTCCTAGAATCAAAGGTTTCTAGCTCACCAGACTTATTCACTTCTGTTCTCCTCTCTGCACAAACTCTGCACAAACTGGCTTCTCCCTCAGCACTCCGCCATCTTGGCTGCTTCTCTTCTCCACGGGGCCTTAATCTGCTCTCCTGTCTAATGCTAACCTCAGAAACCGAGAGAGAGCAAGCTCCCTGCCTGCCCCACTTTATAGCGTAGATTCAAAACCTTTAATCCAATCTATAAACAAGAAAGTCTCTGATACAAAGTCAATCATCTGAGACATAATGGATTCCTCAGGAGATTGCACCACCCTACATCATCCAATCAGTCAAGGGTGTGGGGAAAAGCTTACTCTTAAAACTAAGCCTTAGGCTATAACGACCTGGCCTGTTTACAGCCTGTCCCCCACACCCAATAATATAATTACGCCCATCCCAAGAATAAGAGCAACTAATATCACCTGGGTGATGGGCTTCCATGTGGGCAGCACCATCTTTAACAAAGTAAGTATAATATATTTTATCTGCCCAACATAGGCCCTAAAGTTAAAAAAAAATTGTCCTTTACTTCACAGAACATATTTTATTTCTAAATCCTTTTGCTATGTAAGTATGTTTCAGGTAGCTTAAACCACACAGAGATGCCGGTACCAGAGTCAGCATCACTGTTGGAGGCAGGTTGCAGGACTGGCTTTGGAGTCCTAGCACATCCTTTTCATAGCAGACCAGGGATCCCAAACATTCTGTCTCCCTAGGATACTGAGTAAGCAAAGGAAGTGATGGCTTTAGTCTACTTGGGTCTCTTAGATGATAGAGAAATAGGCCTGTATCCCTCAGCCATATTTCTGGGGACCACAGGGAATGACCAAGAATTTCAGGGCAGTTTTGTGACTGTGGGGTTTCCCAGAAAAAGCTCTGTTTGTACCAGTCAGATCAGATTATCTCAGACAGGGAATGCCGCATGACAAGGGGATGTTTCCATGGAACTCGGCACTCATTGCTAGAAAGCAATTATTTCCAAGCTTGTGTCTCTAGTTCAGGTCACCAAAGAGCTTTCCATGTGACTGGGCACAAACAATTTCAAAGTGTCTGTGGCTGCTGGTTATCAGCACATAAAGAAAGGTTAACAACACTGACTCTTCCCATTTATTAAAAGCACACGGGGTGTTGGGCAGATAAAATATATTATGCTCACTTTGTTAAAGATGGCACTGCCCACATGGAAGTTTGTTGATATTAATGTGTGTTCTGGAACAGGCTGTGGGCAGGCCGGGTCGTTATAGCCTAAGGCTTAGTTTAAGAGTAAGCTCTTCCCCACACCCTTGACTGATTGGATAATGTAGGGTGGTGCACTCTCCTAAGGAATCTCATTATACAGAGACTTCCTTGTTTGTATAATTGGATTAAAGGTTTTGAGTCTATGCTATAAAATGGGAGAGAGCAGTAGCTTGATCTCTCTCTCTCTCTCTCGGTTCCTGGGTTCCTGAGATTAGTATCAGAGAGGAGAGCAGATTAAGGCCATGTGCAGGAGAAGCAGTCAAGATGGCAGAGTGCTGAGGAAGAAGCCAGTTTGTTAAGAGTTTGTGCAGGAGGAGATGGGGAACAGAGGTGAATAAGTCTGGTGAGCTAGAAAGCTTTGATGCTAGGAAACTCAGATAAGTCAGTAGCTTTGTGAGCACTGAAGTGTGGGTTTTGGAGCCCAGTGTGTGTTTTTGCTTGCCCGCCGGGTGCAAGCTAGAATTAAAGCTGATGGCTCACCAGTTCGTGGCTCCTGTGTTTCATTGCCATCTGTCCGAATCCAATGTGAACCTGCACGGGTCAGGCTGCTGTGATGGCGGCCTCGACTACTGGTTTTACACGGGGTAATAAGCTAGTAAAAATGTGTCGGCTGGCATGACCAGGCAGTGGCGCAGTAAATAGAGCATTGGACTGGGATGCACAGGACCCAGGTTCAAGACTCCGAGGTCACCAGCTTGAGCGCGGGCCCATCTGGCTTGAGCAAAAGCTCGCCAGCTTGGACCCAAGGTTGCTGGCTCAAGCAAGGGGTTGCTCGGTTTGCTGAAGGCCCACAATCAAGGCACATGTGAGAATGCAATCAATGAACAACTATGGTGTCGCAACGGCAACAAAAAACTAATGATTGATGCTTCTCATCTCTCTCCATTCCTGTTTGTATGTTCCTATCTGTCCTTCTCTCTGACTCTCTCTCTCTGTCCCTGTAAAAAAAAAAAAAAAAAAGTGTCAGCTGTTAAATTGAGGGACACATCTTCCAAAGCTGGATGAGAGTCAGATATGGGAACTTCAAGCAAGCCTTAAAGAAAAATGATGAACTCACACCTTAAAAAGATGAATTTTATTTTATCAAATGAGGAGGGAATTAGAAGGACTATATTTTATTTGTGGTAGACTCTAGAGTTCCTGGCACATGGTAGGTTCTTAATTAAAGAAAGAAAGGGATTGTAAATTTTAATATGGAAGAGTGAAAGGGATGATTCAAAACACTTTGAGGATATAGGGGTTGTTGGGCAGATAAAATATATTATGCTCATTTTGTTAAAGATGGCGCTGACCACATGGAAGCCCGTCACCCAGGTGATATTATTTGGCCTTATGCTTGGAATGGGTGTGGGGGAAAGGCTGTAATGTAAGCAGGCCAAGTCGGTATAGCCTAAGGCTTAGTTTTAAGAGTAAGCTTTTCCCCAAACCCTTGACTGATTGGATGATGTGGGGTGGTGCGCTCTCCTGAGGAATCCCATTATGCCTCAGATGGGTGACTTTGTATCAGAGACTTTCTTGTTTGTAGATTGGATTAAGGGTTTGGATTTCTACATTATAAAGTGGGACAGACCAGTAGCTTGCTCTCTTTTGGTTCCTGAGGTTAGTATTAGAAAGGAGAGCGGATTAAGGCCACGTGGAGGAGAGGAGAAGCAGCCAAGATGGCGGAGTGCTGAGGGAGAAGTCAGTTTGTGCAGAGTTTGTGTAGAGAGAAGGAGATGGGGAACAGAGGTGAATAAGTCTGGTGAGCTAGAAACCTTTGATTCTAGGAAACTCGGATAAGTCAGTAGCTTTGTGAGTACTGAATGAGTGTGTTTTGGAGCCCAGTGTGTGTTTTTGCTTGCCCGCTGGGTGCAAGCTAGAATTAAAGCTGATGGCTCACCAGTTCTTGGCTCCATTGTTTCATTACCGACTGTCTGAATCTAATGCGAACCTGCATGGGCCAGGCGGCTGTGATCCTGACCCTGGCTACTGGCTTTACAGGGGCTAACACTAGGAAAATGGTTAATTCTTTCTCAAGTTGGAACAGGGGAAACGTCTTTAGCCATATCATAAAGAACTGTAGCTAAAACTAAGGAAGAAGATTTTTTTAATTAAATAATTCTTTTAGTTGACTTTAGAGAGAGCGAGAAGGGGGAAGTACAGTGGGAAGCATCAACCTGTAGTAATTGTTTCTCATGTGTGCCTTGACCACGCGAGCCCCGGGAGTTTTGAACTGGCGACCTCAACGTTTCAGGTTGATACTTTATCCACTGCGCCACCGCAGGCCAAGCTAAGGAAGAAGTTTTTTTTTTTAATCTCAAAATCTTAATGTGATAGCTGGTATATTCAGGAAATTTATAACCATGACTTCTGCAAATGTGTAGTTGTCGCACCTAGGATTGTAGACCAGGAGACCTTTCTGTAGTCTCTTCCAATGAGACACACTGTTTATTCTATCGTTTGTGTGTTGCCTGAGCCAGATGAATTCATGAAACTCACCTATGTAAAGGGAGGCTTCAATATTTGCCACTCATGCCCGAGAGAACAGATGAAAGCGTGAAAGTGTAGTAAGAAAAACGTTTCGTCCTGAAGGGTGACGCAGCAGAAATGGTTTTGCACTCTGGCATTGAGGATATTATAATTGAGCCCACAGCCATTGCACCTGTACCTCCAGCACATGCCAGGCTCAGACTGGCAGAGGCTGGGTGGTAGGAATTTTAGGGGGGCCCTAAGGGCTGGTCAGGACTGCTGGTACTGTTTCCACATACTGAAGGCTTCAGACCTGAGTGCATTACCATAGGTTTGCCAATAAAAATAAATTTCCCAGGGGATAATTTTAACAACAAACTGAGAGACCAAGAAGAAGAGTGATTTTTTTTTTGAGTTGGTCATTTGAGTTCAACTAATGTGTTCATTCATTTATTCAGCAAGTATTTGCTGGGCTTACTCTGTGCCAGACATTAAACAAGGTAACAAAGGAACAACTCAGAAAGGGACATAGCTCTTATCTTGAAAATACACATTGTCTAGTAGAGGGACAGACACAGGACAAATAATTTTCAGTATAATGTGAAAGATGCTTAATAAAGGGACAAGCCCAGTATTGTGTGAGTGCAAAGGAGTGACCCATCCACACAGCTGCAATTAGGAATGTGTGGAAAAGGGTGAAGACCTTTTTTTCTTTTGCCTATGGTAAAATTCATGTATTTATTTTTTATTACTATTTTTTTTATTTTTTATTATTATTTATTTTTTATTACTATTTTTTTAAAGATTTTATTTATTCATTTTAGAGAGGAGAGAGAGAAAGAGAGAGAGAAAGAAAAGGGGGGGAGGGAGGAGCAGGAAGCATCAGCTCCCATATGTGCCTTAACAGGCAAGCCCAGGGTTTCAAACCGATGACCTCAGCGTTCCAGGTCGACACTTTGTCCACCGCTCCGCCACAGGTCAGGCCTAAAATTCACATAATTTAAAATTCATGATTTTAATCATTTTAAAATGTACAATTTAGTGACATTCCCTGTATTTACAATGTTGTACAACCATCACTGGTATTGACTTCCAGAATGTTTTTATCAACCCAAAAGGAAACTTTCAACTCATTAGAGGTTACTCCCCATTTCCTCTTCCTCCCCAGCTCCTGAAAACCTCCAATCTACTCTGTCTCTATGGATTTGCCTGTTCTGGATGTTTCAGATAAATGGAATCATACAATATGTGACCTTTTCACATTTGTTTCTTTTACTCAGACTATAACATTTTCAGGGTTCATCCGTGTAATAGCATGTATCAGTGATTTTTTTAATGGTCAAATAGTTATTTAATGGAATAACTAATATTCCATTTTATAGATACATCACATTTTATTTACCATTCATCAGTTGAATAACATTTAGTTTGGTTCCACCCAAGTGGGGACTCGAACTATGCTTTATTTTGGAATATAAATGGCTTTGTTATCCCCTGATTAAATAAAGCAACACAGATACCATGCAGGAAGGATGGCATAGTTAGGTTCACTCTTCAACTTCTCCCATTTCCAGATGTGTAGTGTATGGAAGGTCCAGTGGCCGTTGCTGTGACCTTCCAGGTTCTCATTGAATTTGGACAGACTGTAAAGGAACAGTGGAGCCAAAAAATGGTGCCTTGACTGTGGGCCTTTAGCAGACAGAGCAACCCCTTGCTGGAGCAAGTGACCTTGGGTCCAAGCTGGTGAGCTTTTGTTCAAGCCAGATGGGCCCCTGCTCAAGCTGGTGACCTTGGGGTCTTGAACCTGGGCCCTTCTGCATCCCAATCCGACGTTCTATCCACTGCGCCACTGCCTGGCCAGGCCTAATCAAATCTTTGAAAGAACCCCAATTTTATCAATAAAACAAACCCAAGTACAGAGTAGTTAAGCAGCATGCCCAAGTTTGCACAGCCATTTAAGTGACACCAAGTCAACGCTCTACCGCTGAGCCAACTAGTTAGGGCAGGTTTACTTCTTAACTTGACTACTTATTACATGGATGCCTTAACTTTGTGAGAAGTCATTGTGTTACACATACAGAAACAATAGTTTGGTACTTATTAATTAAGTGCTCAATTTAAACAATAAATAAAATTTCAATATAATAATAACTGAGAGTTTATACTTACAGACACTCACTAAAATACTTACTAGATGTTATATATATATATGATGACAGCACAAAATTTGTTTAAAATAAAAGTGTAGAGAAATTGAACTGTTTACACTAATAAAAATATTATTTGTGTTAAAAATAGTAAAATTAGAAACCCTAAAGAATTATAATAAGATGGAAGATGAGAAGTGTTCAAAGAGGAGTAAAATAAAGATAATGTCTGAAGGTAGGATTGAAATATTTAATAACAGTTTTGTCAGGAAACTGAGGAGTTAAGTGCATATGTGTTAAAAAAATAAATTTCTAAAAAATGGAAGTATAATTTATACTCTCCAAATGAATAGACTGAAAAAGAGGAATGTGATAAATAAAAATCTATCAACAAAAAGAAAAAAATAAAGGAAAAATAGTAAATGGTAAACAGAAATGATGCATAAGCTAGTACTAAAATTTCAAATAAATTCATATTTAAAATAAAAATAGATTATACACACTTATTAAAAACAACATATTAGGTTGTATTTTTTAAATCTAGCTATATGCTAGAATTAATTATATTATATAAAATTAGAGTTTTAAAACTATAGCTAAAAGACCATTACTAAAAAGCATTCAGATTATCGGGTGAAAACACCACACACATAGGATACACACACATCCCAGAAAAGTAATCACAGATTATAAAGTGAAATATCAATACAGGTATTGATCTACTTACGACCTATGCAACTTACGACCATTCGACTTTACAACCACAATTGCTAGCCACGACTGCTCCGTGTCTGGAGCAGTTTTTGTATGCACCTGTATTTTGTAATTTTGTATGTTTTGCAAATATTAAACCAGTTGTACTGGTAATGCAGTGTTTTAATTAAACCTGACAAATGTAAAAATAAGAAACAAAATGGTGTAGAGATGATACAAATGGCATAAAATGAACAAAGAAAATTATGATATATAACAATAATGAAAGAAAATTATGATAAAATATAACTGAAAGATTTTTATAACATCATTTCACAGTACTGTACATATAGCCTACTCAATTTACGACCAAATAGTGTTACAACCAGTCTGTTGGGACCAATCGTGGTCATAAGTCGAGCACTAGCTGTATAGTAAAATGTCAAAAAAAAGTATTAATAACAAAGGAATAATTTAAACTACTAAATGTATTGCCATATTAACGTATGTAGATATCAACTCCCCTAGGGGGGATAAAAAGACGCTGATCACAAAGCAAAATGGAAGAGAGGTTTCATCAAGTTTCCAAAGAGAAAATTTCATAAGAAAGGGTAACCAATAGAGTAAGGCAGGGAAGCTACAGCCTGGACATACTGCCAGAATGATATAGTCTAAGAAAGCCAACAGCCCCGACAGAGCTGGCAGGTACTCTCTCAGAGGGCAGCAGTAAGATGTGGAGCTAAAAAGATGGATTAATTGAAAGTCAGTGAGCAGAATACCTTCTTACAACATGAACATAAAACACCTAACCACTGCATACCTTTCCTCAGGCAGATGGTTCTTTCATGGAGAAATTGAGTAACTCCTATACACCTGGAGTTTGGTGGGTGGGCACTCACAGTAGAATCAGACTTCCTATTTGATAACCTAAAGCAAAGTTCACCATTTCTGAAGCCACACCCATTGTATAACTCCAATCAGCTTTTTAGTGCCTCACTCTTTTTTTTTTTTTACAGGGACAGAGAGAGAGTCAGAGAGAAGATAGTTGTTCATTGATTGCTTTCTCACATGTGCCTTGACCGTGGGTCTTCAGCAGAAAGAGCAACCCCTTGCTGGAGCCAGCAACCTTGGGTCCAAGCTGGCGAGCTTTTTGCTCAAGCCAAATGGGCCTGCGCTCAAGCTGTCGACCTCAGGGTCTCGAACCAGGGTCTTCTGCATCCCAGTCCGACACTCTATCCACTGCGCCACTGCCTGGTCAGGCTAGTGCCTCACTCTTAAATAACAACCAACAGTTAACATTATCAGATATTTGAGAAAGTTCTCCACCATAAAAAAGAAACTACAAGAAAGAATAAATGACCCCAAAGAACAGAGAAAATAGAGAGAGCGAGAAGTAAAAAAAGATAATCAAAACCCTCAGAGAGCCATGAAAAGCTATAAAACAAGAACGGGGTTGTTATGGGTGTTGAGGGGGGGGGGGGAGCAGCAACTAGAGAAAAGAGAATACTCTCAGAAAATAAAAGACGTGTTGGATAAAAACAAAAGAAAATCAGAGAGTTGGAAATAAAGTTGAAGAACTCTCCCAGAAAGTCGGAGAAAGAGTCAAAGAGACAGAGCACATTAAAGAAAAGGTAAGAGCAGTCTAGCAGGTGTATGGCCTAGAGATGCGAGAGAGTTACCCAAGATGCAATCCTCAACCAGTACTGCACATGGTCACTTTCTGTCCCTGGGGCAAACATGTGCTTTCTCTGTGGTTCCTAGAATGGAGTCCTCACTAAGATAGTGACCAGTCAGCTATACACCCTTGGACTGGCTTTTCCTCTTTCCTTCTTTTGTTTTTCCCAGTCATCCCCTCTATTTCCTGAGATCACTTCCCAAAATAAACTCCTTGCATTCAAGACCTTGTCTTGACCTCTTCTTTTGGGGAAATTTAGGCTATTACATAAAGAGTTTCCCATATTCTTTATGATTACAAAAAAAAAATATTGCTTTATTCTTTTGTGTGTGTGTGTGTGTGTGACAGAGAGAGACAGAGAGAGGGACAGATAGGCAGGAAGGGAGAGAAATGAGAGGCATCAATTCTTCATTATAGCTCTTTTGTCTCCTTAGTTGTTCATTGATTGCTTTTTCTCATATGTGCCTTGACCGGGGGGGTTCCATCTGAGCCAGTAATCCCTTGCTTAAACCAGTGACCTTGTGCTCAAGCCAGTGATCTTGGGCTTCAAACCAGCAACCATGGGATCATCTGTATGATCCCATGCTCAGGCCAGTGACTTCGGGGTTTCAAACTTGGGTCCTCTGCATCCCAGTCCGATGCTTTATCCACTGTGCAACCACCTAGTCAGGCTTTTAATTCTTTTTTAAAAAGATTTTATTTTAGAGAGAGAAGGGGGGGGTGGGAGGAGCAGAAAGCATCACTTGTGGTAGTTGCTTCTCATATGTGTCTTGACCAGGCAAGCCCAGGGTTTTGAACTTGGACCTCAGCATTCCAGGTCAACACTTTATCCACTGTGCCACAACAGGTCAGCCCCATCGCTTTTTTCTTTTATATGTTTTCTTGTGACCATGTGGGAGTTACTCTCTAGGGTGTAAACCTAAAAATAGTTGGGTCACATAATGTGTGCATTTCCAATATTACTAGAAATTGCCAAGTTACTTTCCAATGTGATTGTACTGATTTACATTGTTGCTCATGCTTCTGAAAACTTCCATCTGTCTACAGTCTCTTTAATAGTGACGTTACCTGGCTTTAATTTTGCCAAATAACCCAGTGCCTCATGATTGTTTTGATACCTGTTTCCTAAATCACCAGTGAAATGAAGCATCTCTTTGTCTGCCCATTCTTTTCCCTCTCACAGAACTGCTTCTTCATATCCTTTGCCCATTCTCAATTGGGTTTGTTGACCTTTTTGTTATTGATTTATAACAGTTTTTCATATAGTCTAGATACCAATTCTTTATCAGTTAAATGTGTGGTGAATATTTTCTCCCATGGTTTACTTGTCTTCTAATTCTCCCCAGGTAATTCTTTTACATTTTAATGTAATCAAATCTATTTCCCACCCTTTATTGTTTGTGTTTTTATGACTTACATCAGAAATCCTTCTTTTTGTGGAAGTTCATAATGATAAGTTACTTATTTTTCTCCCTTTCTCATGGTTTTACAGTTTGGTTTCACATTTAGGTCTTGAATACATCTGGAATTTATTTTTATGCTGGTGTGAGGAAGCAGTGTTTTCGAGCAAACTAGCTCAAAGAAGCTTTCCTTTGCTTTGAAAATGCTCATTGCAGAGACATCTTGGCATTTTCATAATTCACATTTGGCCAGACCTGGAAATGGCAGGAAGGTAGAGAAAAGGGGGAAAGTGTAAAGAAGGCCGAGATGGCAGAGTGATTTTCTGTTTCATCCAGATGTGATTGCTGAGACCATGTGTGGGCAAAGCAATTATTCAGAAACAGCCTCGAAGAGGTTGTGGTGGGTCTCAGTGTTCTATGTGGCACATTAGTGAATATTTTGGATCTCCTCACCTCCATTAGTCATTTGAAAGCTGCTCAAAAATAACTGTGAAACCTAAAAGAAGAGGAAGGTGTAGCTTCCGTCCAAATTAAACACAATAGAAGAAGGATGTCTGCATCAAGAAAAAAATCACACATCGAAGACTAAGCTAAAGGATGTAGAAATTTTTGTTATTGTTGTTGCTGCTGTTTTGGATGGCTACACACCCTATATTCATTCATTCATTCATTCATTCTACAAACGCGTATCCAAGGACTATCCTGACTGCACGGGAGCCATATGGAGGAGTAAATCTGTCTCCTTGCCCTCAGTGAACTTCTTTCTAGACAATAAGACAAATGTATAAGGAAATAACTCTTCATTCCATGTGGTAAACATAACAAAAGCAGCCACAAGACACCTTACAAACTCAGCACAGAGCAGAGAGGAATGAAATATCTAGGTTGGGAAGGAGGTAAAGGTTAAGGAGGTCTTCCTGAAGAAGCTTTCAGACACCATTCTAAGGTGTTGAGTAGCTCACTGGATATACAGGAGGGTGGGTATGAGAGCCTTCTTGAAGGACATTCCAATTGCAGAGAGCAGAGAAAGAAGACATGAGAGGCAGTTGTGCCTCCAGATAGTAGATGAGAGTTTGAAAATGTCACAGAAACATTTGTTTTTCCCAATTTTTTATTTCTGCTCTTTGATTATTTTAAAGTGAGAAGTGAGGAGATAGAGAGACAGATTCCCACATGCGCCCCAACCAGGATCCACCTGGCAACTCCTGTCTGAGGCAGGTGCCCAGACCAATGAGCCATCCTCAGTACCCAGAACTGACAGTCAAACCAGTCGAGCCACTGGCTGCGGGAGAGGAAGAGAGAAAGGAGGGGAGAGGGAAGGGAAGAAAAACAGGTGATCGTTTCTCCTGTGTGCCCTGACCAAGGGATCGAACCAGGATGTCTGCATACCCAGCTGGCACTCTATCCATTGAGCAACTGGCCAGGGCCTCCCTTCTTTGATTTGAACTTGTCTTAGTTATGAAGATAATGCCGAACTCCAGCAAAGAAAACAAACACAGGCTGAAATGTACTTTCTTCCTTTGCACAGAGATCTAGATTTCTTTCACTTGTTTAATACATTATTTTTGCTTACGCACCCTCGGTGTGCCAGGTACTAGGGCCACACAAAGAACCCTTGGGAGCAGATGGATATGTTGTAAATCTAAAACTTCTATGGTGTTACAGGACAATTATGTCTCAATCAAAGGGAAAAGGTGACTAGACAGAAATACAGACAGTGGTCAGACAGGCCCTCCAGTGGAGGGTTGTACTCAAGTCTTGCAGGCGCAGAGGCGGCGCCCAATTCTGTCTGGGAGAATCTAGGAAGAGATACCAAGGAGTTTGTCCTTGAGTTGAGACCGGATAGGTAATCAAATGGTTTGCTGAGCAGAGAAGCAGGAAGGGGTTGTCCGGTGGAGATCACAAGATGTGTTGCTGGACATGTGACCACGGTTTCCTTTCCAGCTATACTACTTCGTCCACAGCACCTGGCTCGGGGGAGTAACACAGAGCTGTCCTTTGAAGGACAGTGGCCACTGATGGGACCACTGGTGGTCTCCTGTCAGGGAGACAGTGTCCTAAGGAACACTTGAGCACAAAGTTCTTCCCCCAATAAGAAGTCATTAAACTTAGCTCATCAGCCTAGGTCCCTCACTAATTCAGAGAATACTGGTTGGGTTGTCCAGCTGTGAAGCCAGTGCTCAGAGAAAAGAGGGAACCTGGTTGAAGTGCCTAAGGCTTAGAATGTCCACTTCGGTCCAGAACGGCTTTTTGATGCTAGATCTAGTCCCACATGTGTCCTTAAATAAAACTTCTTCCTCTGAGTAGCCTCAGGACTCCAAGTCTTGCAGCCCTGCCCACCCACCCACAAACATAGTGAAGGACCTGGTAGCATAATGTTTCAGGGAACTTAGAGAAGCTCAGGGCAACTTGGGATATAAGAAAGGTCATAAACATTAACATTTACTAAGCACTTTACTAAATAGTGGCAAGAACTGTTTTATTCATTTATTTATTGTATTTTTCTGAAGTGAGAGGAGGGGAGGCAGAGAGACAGATTCCCACATGCTCCCAAACGGGATCCACCCAGGAAGCCCACTAGGAAATGATGCTCTGCCCATCTGGGCTGTTGCTCCGTTACAACAGGAGCCATTCTAGCACCTGAGGCCGAGGCCAAGGAACCATCCTCAGGCACCTGGGCCAACTTCACTCCAGTGGAGCCTTGGCTATAGGAGGGGAAGGGGTGGGGAGAAAGATAGAGAGAAAGGAGAGGGGAAAGAGTGGAGAAGCAGATGGGCACTTCTCCTGTGTGCCCTGGCTGGGAATCAAACCCAGAACTTCCCCATGCCAGGCCGACGTTCTACCATTGAGCCAACAGACCAGGGCCAGGAACTGTTGTATGTGCTTTGCAAATATAAACTAATCAAAAAAAAATTTTTTTAACAGGGACAGAGAGAGGGTTAGATAGGGACAGACAGACAGGAACGGAGAGAGATGAGAAGCATCAATCATCAGTTTTTTGTTGTGACATCTTAGTTGTTCATTGATTGCTTTCCCATATGTGCCTTGACCTTGGGCCTTCAGCAGACAGAGCAACCCCTTGCTGGAGCAAGCAACCTTGGGTCCAAGCTGGCAAGCTTTTATTCAAGTCAGATGGGCCCCTGCTCAAGCTGGTGACCTCGGGGTCTTGAACCTGGGCCCTTCCGCATCCCAGTCCGACGTTCTATCCACTGCACCACTGCCTGGTCAGGCCTAATCAAATCTTTAAAAGAACCCCAGTTTTATCAATAAAACAAATCCAAGTACAGAGTGGTTAAGCAGCATGCCCAAGTTTGCACAGCCATTTAAGTGGTCAGGATTAGAATGCAGGCAGATTGGTTCTAGAATCCTTGAACTCAGCCACCAAAGCCCACTGATTCGGTAGCGTTAAAAGATGTTGCTGGAGAGTGGGTAGGGGACAGATCGCTGGAGGCCAAGTGTGCCTGGCAGAGGAGCCTCCTGAGCCCACAAAGCAGTTTTCATTTCTCTGCTTTACATATGGTGTTCTGTTTGAAGGTTTCAGTGAGATCCAGGGTCTGCTCCTCAAACTGTGGTGGGCAAGGGCAATGATGGGAGGATTTGAGTTAGAGGTGATGTGGTCTGATTTTCCTTTTACCAAGATTGTGCTGGTAGCAGATTAGACAGTGGGACCTGGCACTAGAGGCAGGGCCATTGCCATTGTCTGGGAGAGAGGAGGAGGTGCCATATGGAGCCCGTGGTTGGGAGGCATGTGAGTTCTACCTAGATCAGTGGTTCTTAACCTGGGTTCTATCGAACTCTAGGGGTTCGATGAGTCGGTCTCAGGGGTTCGGAGAAGCCTCTGCCGCGGAGGTAAAGACACACTTGTGTAAAGTTGTGATGACACGCCCCGCTTGGCCATCACTTGCTGCAGAGGATCACGTTACATTGCTTGGCCAACCAGTGCTGCGGGGGATTTAGTGCGCGCAGTAGTCAACGGCTGTTGTAGTTGTACGTCGCATGGTTTCTTTCTTAATATTTAATCCATACTAAATATGTTGAGCCAAAAAAAGAAAGTGGTCGGACGAATATGTACAACATGGATTCACATGTATCACGGAACGGGATGGGAATCAGCGTCCTATCTGCATGATATGCAATGCCAAGTTGAGCAACTCTAGTCTCGCACCGGCAAAACTAAATTTGGAAAAAATAATCATATTTTATTTATCACTAAAGAAGGGTTCACTTAATGTGCATATGAAACTGGTGGGTTCAGTACCTCAAAAAAGGTTAGGAACCACTGACCTACAAGGAGGACTTGTTTGAGTATGGAGAAAGAGAAGAGACGGCCCAGGTAACTGGGACCTGCGCGCTCTTGTGCACATTCAAGGGCACACCTAATTCAAGTGCACGTTTGTTTGCATATGCACATTATGCATAGAGGAACATGCCACTCAGGTTCAGAAACATGTTCCCCCACTCGGTGAGAATGTCACAACCATGTGTGCAAGGTCCCCTTTCTCTTCTTACCCTTAGTGAGAATCTGTTTCTCAACTAGGATGTTGTTTGAGCTCTCTATTACAGATAGATGTATAGTAGATCTAGCTCTCTAAGTGGCTCTCAGCCGGGGTACTCCACCCCTCCATAAGGGGCAGTTTAAAAATGTACAGTTTCAGTTGTTACAAGATCTGGACCAGCTACTGACATCTAATGCCCAGGGACAAGTTGCTATACACCAAACAATAAAACATATCTTGCCCAAAATACCAATAGCACTACCTCTGAGAAATAAGGGAAGTAACCTGTTGTCAAAGAGCCCTAAATTTGGAAGTGAGCGTCTCCCCTTGCCAGATGAGGCAGATTATTTAGCGTTTATGAGCCTCCATTTCTTCACCTATAAGATGGAAGGGAAGCCATTATCTGCTCCTGGATTCTTTGGAGTATTCTGCAAGGCAACTCAGGGCCTGCCATATAGGGAGTTCTGGATAAAAATAGCTCCCCTTCTTCATTTAGCACCACAGCCATTTCTCTCAACCTCTTTTTAGGAGTCATGAACTAGTGTGCTAATTTTCCAAGAAGCAAATGCTGCTTCTGCCCTTCTCATGATCCTGGGTGTAGGGTGGCCTGGGCAGCCCACGGTGCACATACATGATTGACAGCGAAATGCCCCTGAAAATGACTCTTGAACAGCTTGTGGAAGTCAAGCTGTCAGAAACCCCAGCTCGGAGAAAGCAGTTTCCAGCACTGGTGTCTGTCAGACCGTTATATTTATAGAGATGAAGCAGTGTGAATGGATGCTTAGTTCAAGCCCCCAAATAAGGGTAGATTTATGGAGAAGCTGGTGGCTGAGTTTCTTTACTTTGGAAATCAGAAAGCTGATCTCCCTACATTTTGAAGTCCCTGGGTTGTCTGAGGTTTTATTTAGCCAGTCTCTTGAGGAGGTACTAAGAGATATTTATTAATGAATTTTCTACTGTGTACCAAGCACTGAGTTGGACACTGGGTTTCCACCACCTCAAAATGTTCATAACCAGTTGTCAAGGCGAATCTCATATTACTTATTTTATAGATTTGAGTGTCCCAGTGTGACGAGGTGAGGTGGCTTTCCCAAGACAACACAACTTGAAGGGACTCAACTCATTTTGTCACCGGTTTGTCTTGGTTCTGATGGTATCATTCTTCCCTAAATGCAACTGAGGATCAGGGATACTTCCTCTGAGTTTTATTTTTGTGCCTTTTAGTCCACACTTCCCTCAGTGTTAGACAGTGACCATCCTGACCTGCTTTGAAGCTGTGTCTGGTGCTGGGGATCCCTGTGTCCTGGCTCAGTGATGGGCTGGGCGGAGCTGAAGGGTCCCTGGCTACGGGGTGCCCAGCACTGGTGGCTGACACCTGACAGTTGATGGCAACTCCTAAGTCATACTGCAGCATGGCCGGAGGTCGTCACTGAGCAGTGTGATGGCCAGCAACCTCTTGATTGATTGTGTGGGCAGTTAGATTGATGGATAATTTTTCCATTCTGCTGATTAAATATTCTAAATATCACCCCTAATTTGTATTATCAGGGTGAAGGCTGATTTCAGAAGCCTGGCCTTGTTCTACACATTACTGTGGAAAAGGCTGGTAAGAGGGATTTGTTACTTTTTCCTGCATAGAAAGAGTTACTATTATGAGTATAAAAGAGCTCATCATAACATATTTATGTATATATAAATAAATGTATTATACATGTAAACATTGGTATATGATACACTTATTTTTTAATAGTTTTTTTTCTTTCTTTTTAATGTTTATTTTATTGATTTTAGAGAGAGGAGGGAAGAGAGAGACAGGAACATTGATCTGTTTCTGCATGTGCCCTGACCGGGGATTGAACCAGCAACCTTGGTGCTTCCAGACAATGCTCTAATCAGCCAAGCTATATAGCCAGGGTGATACATTTGTTTATACATTTACATCTATAGTTTCTAAACTTCCCAAAGAAACGCATGTTCATTGCAAAAATGTGGAATCGTTGCTTCGCCAGGCGTTAGAGCAACACCCAGGCCTTTCTTCAGATATCTCCCCATAGCCTATGGCTGGCCCTGTTATTCTGAAGTGATCAGGAGAGTGACTTTGAGATGCAGAGGTGACATGAAATGCCCACAGAGCCCTGGGTTAGGTATCTAGGGCATGCACAGGGGAAAAAATTACCTCTTCTTCTGAGAGAGCAACAGGGAGATCGAGCCTCCCTCAGACACACAGGGTGAATAAGATACACAGCCTGGAGCCACTGGAGCCGTTTTGACACTACAAAGGGACCCAGCCATGAGGTTATGCGGGAGTCTTTTTGGGGGGCAGATCAGAGAGAGGAAAGGACATGGATCCCCAATGGCACCACCGAACCTCTGAACTATAATCAGTCTTCACCCTACCTGTGACCTTTTTAATTATGGGAACCAGTACATGTCCTTTAATTTTCAAGACAGTGCAAACTGGGTTTTCTATTTTCTGCAATTGATAGGGAAGTTATTGTTAACTGCCATAGAGACCGGGACGGAAAACAACAGCAAGCCCATGTTGACCTACTATCAAATCAAGACACATTTTGCAAGCCATAGAGCCACATGACAATGTCTAAAGTGACCCTTCCACTAGGGGACAGATTGTGCTGGAAATTAGGCCAAGATTTATTGCAAAGGAAGATGAATTCACAGCCTTAACAAATCTGTGCTAAGGTCAATGCCCTGATAAGGTAAGATTGGGAACCTGGTACATGGATGGAGGTATTTGGGCAGATACCTTTGAGAACCTGGAGCCCACTGAGTCAGCAGGGGTGCCCCCACACTTGCTAAGAGCACAGCCTCCCATGGCCTCCCCTGGACTGAGAACTGGGGTCAGGTCTTAGCATTGCTTCAGTGGGTAAGTATTATTATTGCTACAGAGCAAAAGGAATTATCCTCCCAAAAAAACTGTAGGACATGGCTAGCATGTGAAGGAACATAGGTAGAAATGGATTGCAAATTACCTAGACAAAAGAGGTTGGAATAGAAGGCTGGAGTGGAAGATTTAATGCTGTGGCGATACTTCTATAACTTCAAATTTAATATCCCAGAAAAAATGCCTGGAGTTGGTCTTCATAGTCAGTGGCTCTTTGAAGCGTAGAGTTAACGATGGTCTATGCTGTGGTTTCTCAACGCCAGACTGTGGGCTGGTGCCGGTTCACTAATAAAACCTTGTGCTGCTTCACGAAAGAGCTCACCACCCTGATGCTGCGTGAAGACTATAGACTCATCTGGAGACCGGCCTGCAGGGAACAGGGGAAGATAACTTAGTGAAGTATTGAGGAGGAGCGTGTTAGAATGAATTTGTACTGCCCAATCCCAGAGAGTTTGCCAGCTGATGGGGCTCCCATCAGGAAGGCAGCAGACAACTTCCTTCATTAAGGTAATGAGGGGTATGCTAGTGAGCAGGCTCAAGGGTGCCCCTCTGCTGCAGCTCAGGACTGGTGGTGGTAAGAGATGCTCTGATACCTGGGTCCCTGGTGTCGATGAGATGATAGAATTCTGGAATAGAGTGACCAGGAGGTAGTGCTTAAATTTCAGAAACAATGCAGGTATAATTCGGTGGGGGGTTTCAGCCAGTTCGTACTGGTTCGGCAGAACTAATACCTAATATTTTGCTCAGTTTGGCAAACAAGTTGTTAAAATGGCACTTGTAATCAAGGTTCTCTCTAAGGTGGGTGCCGGGGCAGCCGCCCAATGTGGAAATCACAAATTCACATTTCTTACTCTTTTTTAATGTTCACCTGCGCAACAGTGTGTTCTGAGCACCCGTAGTCATGTTCATTCCGTCCAGAGGTGAAAAATTGCAAGTGGGGACACCAATCAAGAAGCAATATGAAATTATCTTAAATAACAGTTTTATTGTTCTTTGTCAGGTATTATTTAATATTTTTTCATTAATATTTTAAAACTATTTCTTATAATATAATCTAGTTTGTGTACCTCTTTTACTGTTCTTATTTAAGTATTAAATGCATGAAATAATAAACTACCTTTTGGTATATTGGGGGTTTTTTATGCTTAAAATGGTCATTAGGGCAGAGAACTGGTTGTTAAATTATTTGAATCCCAGCACTGGTGTAATCACCATGATGAGCAACAAGGCCAGATAGAAATCCAGGGCCTTGGTCTACAGCAGGGGTTCTTAACCTTTTTGAGGTACCGAACCCACCAGTTTCATATGCGCATTCACCGAACCCTTCTTTAATGATAAATAAAATATGATTTTTTTTCCAAATTCAAGACATAGGTAGATGTTTTTATACTGGTGCACAAAATGAGCTGTGCATGAACATCACCTTGCTCAAAGAACAAAACCAACAAAGTGCATGAACTCACAACAAATTACGGTATTACTTTATTCTGGCCTCCGCAGCAGAGGCTTCTTCGAACCCCTGAGACCAACTCAGCAAACCCATAGGGTTCGATAGAACCCAGGTTAAGAACCACTGGTTGACAGGGATCAGGCAGTGGCTAACAGACAGCCATATTTCCAGGGATGAGATAAAGGGACAGTGCATGAGGATGTTGCTTAACTACTGTGATCAAAACAGATGCAGAGAGGGTAAGTAGAAGGTTGACCACAGTGGGAAGACATTGTAATTCCTCACCTGTTTTCCAAACCTGAGCTAGTTTTTGGAGCACTTGGTTGGAACTGTAGTAAGGTACCAAAAAGCTGAAAAATTAATATTGATATTCTAGGAGGAAAGGTCAGGCTTTCCTGTCCCATCTTTCCTTGGGGGGAGGGGAGGGAGAAGAGTGTAGAAGTTTCTGGCTTGCAAAAACAATGGGTCATTTAGTTTTAAAACTAAAATAAAGTTTAACGAAACTTCTCTTTCAATGGGAGACAGGATTTACATACCACTCTACATTGATTGTAGTTCCTCCACCTTCCTGGAATCTTGAGAGTAAAATACCTCTAGGCTAGTGAGGGAAAATAAATCCTAAAAGATTTGTAAACATCTTTGATTGTGTTACCTTGAAAGTCTTAATGTTTCTGTGTATCCCCTAAACAAATGTTGTAAGCTTGTGTCATGATGTCATGCTCTCCCCCACCCGTGTGTGATCAAGTGTATATAAACAGCCCCTGAAATATTTTTGGGGCTCGCACATGATTTGGGGCTGCTGCCTTGTGTCAGCCATATCTGGCTGGCATATTTAATAAATCTTCTCCTTTAATAAAACTCTTCAAAATTCATCTGGACTTTGTGTCTCTATGTAAACCCACGGAATTGAGGTACGGGTACTTTACAACATTTGGTGCCCAACACGGGGCTGCAGTGTTTCACGTCATGGGGTAGAGACACCCCAAATTGGACAGACTCTCCGGGGAGCTGCCCGACCCCACTTGAATCTCGAAGTGCACTACCTGAGACTTTTCAGGGTTCCCTGTCTTCCTGTGGGTCTGGACAGTTCTCTGGTAGATGCCTTCTGGTTCCCAAATTCAATAATTTGGACAATTCGGCAGAGAAATCAAGGAGGTAGGTAAAGAAACTCTTTTGACTTTACTGGATTCTGGCTCTCCTCTGAATTCTTGCTTTTGCCTTTCTTTTTGGGATTGGTATAGGTCAAATTTGTTTGGGACTAGAAGGTAGGTAAAATAGATTTGGGGACTTTGCTGAGTTGTGACTCCGGAAATTTGTAGGTAAAGTAAATTTTTTGTTTTGCTGAGTTGTAACTCCAGAGGTTTGTAGGTAAAACAGATTGTCTGCTTCACTGAGTTGAAACTCTGGTGTGTAGGTAGGGCCTTCAGAGCTGCTTTACTGAGTTGAAATTAGTCTCGCTGTGGACTCTCCAAAGACCGAGACGTTGGTAGGAGGTCTGTTGGTCCTGCCTTTGGATTCTCTGGGGTGCATCCGGTTGCACTCTGGAAAGCGGTCGTACTTGAAAGATTGCCGGGTGCCGCCGATGAACGAACGAAGAGCCGAAACAGCCAAATGAGCAAAAGTCAGGCTTTATTGGGAGGACTCCGGGCGAGTTCACTGACCCTCGGATGTGAGTCTGTGAAGGCGCGCCCGGGGAGGGTTTTTGGGTTTTTTTATATCTGCAGAGGGGGGAGGATGGTAACGGTCAACCGGTTTGGTGGGGTGTGCAGTTCATGGAACCACCTTGGGGACAGATAGTTTCGAGAATTTGGGTGTGTGCAGTTTGAGCAAGATTAACAATTATCAGAAAGCACAGGGCCAGGGAGGGTTTCACTACCCAACCCAGAGGCAACTACCGGACATTCCTGGCTCTTTGGTATAGGGAGTGGGGTGACGTGGGCTTTCTGGCTGCTTCCTGCTGTATGGGGGCGTCGTTAGGACAGGGGTAGGAAAGAGCCAGAGCAGTCCGTATCCGCTATGGTGGGCAGGGGTTGGTACTGTTGCAGCATCATCTGGTTGACCGCTATCCTGGTGATTTCCTGAAATTGGGTCTGCAGGAAGCGAAAAAGACAAGGGGTAATCAGTAAGATTAGTCCAATTATGAAAATGGGTCCTATGAGTGGACCTAATAAAGAATACATGGAGGAGTTCCACCAAGATGAGGCTTCTGCTGAGAATTTTTGCTTCTGGAGATCAGAGCTGAGTTTGTGGAGGGCTTCTACCCTGGTCTCTACAAGGCTGGGTTCGTTGATGTAGTAGCAACATTCTTCCCGCAGGAAGACACAGGTGCCCCCGTGCTTGGCCTTAAGCAGGTCCAGGGCTTGCCAGTTCTGTAACGAGACTTGGGCGAGAGAAGTTATTTGTCTCTGTAGGGAGGCTACAGTGGGGGTATCCGTATCCCAGACCTTAGGGTCGACTCCAGGTAGAAGCTGGACTCTGGGGTCCGAGTCAGGCCCGGGGTCGGGATCTGGCACCAGTGCTAATAGGAAGGCTTGCCTGGGGGAGAATGAAATGCTTGCCCGGAGTTTGGACAGAATGTCTCTCCCCAGGAGGCGAACTGGGCAGGAGGGTATGAGTAGGAAGGAGTGAGAGAATGGGTGACCCTCAAAGGGTAGTTAAGGAGGGTCGTCCGCCGTGGGGTCGAGGGTGATCTGTTGATTCCCATGACCGAGACCTGGGAAGGAACTGTAAGGCCCGAATGAGAGGGAAGGACAGAGTAGGTAACCCCCGTGTCTATTAAAAAGGAAACAGACTTACCCGCTACCTGGAGCGTAACCCTGGGCTCGGTGAGGGTAACCGGAGTCGAAGAGCCAGGGCCCCCTCAATCGTCCATTAAGCCTAGCAGTTCTGAGACTGGAAATGCCTGGTTCTCAGCTCCCCGGCATTGAGGTGCCGGAGGCTGAGCCAGGGTCGGGCAGTCCGACTTTCAGTGGCCTATTAGTTTGCATTGTGGGCAAGGCTTGGTAGGGGGCCTCGGTTGCGGGCAGGCCTTGGCCCAGTGGCCCTCTTTGCCGCATTTAAAGCAGGCACCCGGTGGTGTGCGCTGCCCTCCTTTGGAGGTTGGCTTTTTTGCTGGTTCCCCTACCGGCCGAAGGCCCGTTACCAAAGCTTGGGTCTGGAGACTAATCTTCTGCAATAACCGTGCCTACCAGGCTGCTTCAGCCATTTCCTCTCGGGCATTAAAAACTTTAAAAGCCATTTTTACCAGGTCTTGGATGGGAGTCTCAGGGCCCTCCTTAGCCTTTTTAAGTTTCTTTCTAATATCCGGGGCTGACTGAGAGATAAAGTGAGAGGCTAAGACTGTGGCCCCATTGCGGGACCGCGGGTTTAGGTGGGTATAATGAACAAGGAAGGGCCTCTTGAAGGCAGTTCAGGAAAAGGGCTGGGTTTTTTTCGGGGAGTTGGGTAATTTCCCTCAGCTTATCATAAGTTACAACCTTGTTAGAAACTGCATCCATACCTCTGATTAAGTATTGGAGCATAAGGTTTCGACGAGGGATGTTGGACCCTTGGCCAGGTTGATAACTCCAATTGGGGTCTTCCCCGGGGACCGCCTCTGTGCCAAGGGGAATTTGGTCATCCACTAGATGGTCCCTGTCTGCCTGCTGTCTGGAGGCGTTAAGGATACGTTCATGTTCCTCAGGGGTGAGAGTGGAGGTACAAATTACTTTAATGTCATGCCAGGTCAGGTCATATGTCTGAGTCAAGTACGGGAATTCCTTAATGTAGGTTGAGGGGTCGGCCGAGAAAGATCCTAGCCATTTCTCAATCTGTGAAAGGTCTTGGAGGGAAAAGGGGACATGTACCCGAACTAGGCCCTCTGCCCCGGCTACTTCGTGGAGAGGGGCGAGGACAATGGATGACGATTGGGGGCTGTGCGACCTGGTATGAGCTGCAATGGGAGAGGGGAGAGGGTTGGCGGGAGGTGGGGCAGATGGAACCAGAGGGGCGGAAGGAGCCGGAGCCTGGCCCGGGTCTGGGTGGTTCTCCCGGGGGAGAACCGGAGGAGGAGATAGGTGGTCGGGTTGAGAGTAAGGAGGGGGTTCCTGGGAGGAAGCCTTGGGAGGAGAGGAGGTTTGAGCTAGGAGAATTTGGAGAGTGGAGCAGTAGGAGCAGAGATCGGGGCGGGAACGGAGATCCCAGAAAGCCTGAAAAAATGGGGTCTCAGAGTCTTTTCCAGTGTCCCGGCAAAAAATTGTCTAGGTCCCAGAGGACGTTAAAGTCAAAAGTACCCATAGGCGGCCAGTGAGACCGGTTATCTAGGGTGTATTGAGGCCAGGCGACCTGTGACAGGAAGACCAGTTTCTTCCTGCGAAGTGTCTGAGTGTATCCCAATTTGGAAAAATTTTTAAGAAGACATCCTAGAGGAGTTTTGGGTCTATTTTGGATTTGGAGTTCCCCATAATTTGGCCAGCTTTTTGGTCCTAGGCGTCGGAGGAGAGAGAGAGTATAAGGGAGGAGTCCCTTCCAGATACCCGTCTCCCGACAGGAGACCTAAATGAGAGGTCTCAGGACAGAGATAGGAGAGCAGCCGAAAGGCGTCCCTTGCGATTGAACCCCTATAAAGATTCCAGGAGTCGGCGGATGGAGGGTTCTCGGCTCGGGCGAGCCTAGGACGAGAAACCCCGGTAGAGACGCAGGACCAGAGAAAGCAGAAGAGAAACCAGGTTACTCACAATTGGCGATCGAGGTCGTAGGGAACCCAGAGTCCAAAACGACGGGCGGCACGAGGCAAGGGGGAGAGAGGGGGGACTCCTGCCCCAGCCAGAAGGCCGCGCAGCCAGAAGGCCGAGGTGAGTCACAAAAAGCCCCTCTCCCGGGTTTCAGCACCAAATGAAAGATTGCCGGGTGCCGCCGATGAACGAACGAAGAGCCAAAACAGCCAAATGAGCAAAAGTCAGGCTTTATTGGGAGGACTCCGGGCGAGTTCACTGACCCTCGGATGTGAGTCTGTGAAGGCGCGCCCGGGGAGGGTTTTTGGGTTTTTTATATCTGCAGAGGGGAAGGATGGTAACGGTCGACCGGTTTGGTGGGGCGTGCAGTTCTTGGAACAGCCTTGGGGACAGACAGTTTCGAGAATTTGGGTGTGTGCGGTTTGAGCAAGATTAACAACTGCCGGACAGCTCAGGGCAAGGGAGGGTTTCACTACCCAACCCAGAGGCAACTACCGGACACAGAGACCTCCTGATTCCATCCTTTTTCTCTCTGAGTTTATTTCTTTATTTCACACCATTCTTGTAGGGTGGTTAGCAATGGGGTGGTCAAGTGGGAAATCAGAGCCCCAGTCTTTGTCTGGGATCGCCCACATGGCCAGGCACACGGAAACTACACTTCCCATAAACCTCTGGGAAAAAAGCGACTGTCCGTAAGCCAGTGAGATTTCGCTACGTCATATTAGCTAGACGACCCCAGAAGGGCCCCTTTAAAATCTGGCGCCATGCGGTGCACGCGCGCGAGATTCCTGGCGTCCATCACCTGTGCCAGTGAGTCCCGATCGAGTAACGCTCTGTACCAAATAAAGCCTCAATAATTAAGACTTAATAACTACGCTGATTTTATTCTTTCTCTGCGGGGAAAATACCTTACATTTTTTGGTGCCGAAAACCGGGGAGGAGTTTGAAGTCCGCAACGGACCGCTCCTCTTTTCCCGTCTCCTCCGAGGAAGAACAAAGACCCAGGATATCCAACCGACCTTCCACCTCAGCGCACGATGTGGTAAGCTCCCTGCCTCCAAACCCCCTCAGGTTCTTTCTGCCGAGGCTCCCTGTCCGAAAACCATAACTATGTCAGGGAAGCCTTTTCCGACCGAGTAAATGTGTGTTTTGAAGACGTTCAAACATATATTTACTTTCCCTATCCGTTCCGTGGCCAGAGTCTGAGTTTTTGGGACGCCAGTAACTCATCTCTTGACCATTATCCGAGAACTGAGGGGTAACCATGGGGGCAAAGGAATCCAAGCCTGACTCTAAAATACCCCTGGGGTGCCTTATCTGAAACCTCCCAAACATTGATCCCTCCCTAAAAAGGAAGAAACTAATTTTATTCTGCAGCGTAGTCTGGCCACAATACCCACCGGAAAACCGGACCAAGTGGCCTCAGGAAGGAACTTTTGATTTTAACATCCTTATTGGTTTACAGAACTATTGCCAAGAAGTTGGAAAATGGACAGAGATTCCTTATATACAGGGGTTTTTTTCAGCTGCGTTCTCGTCCGAATCTCTGCGCTGGCTGCTCTACACGTCTTTCTGGCCAGAGAAACCTCAGCTAAACTCTCCACTCCAGATCTTTCCTCCTTTGCCGACTCCCCTGAGGAACTTTGTTCCCCTCCTGCACCACTCCCTCAGTCCCATCCTGTCTCTTCACTGAATCCTGTTTCTCTTCCGCCGTCAAACGCTGATCCCTCTCTCTCCTCCTGTTAGCGCTCACACCCGATCCCACTCCAGGCCACAAGAGGGAGCCGACCTCCTATGCCCTCTCCGCGAGGTGGCCGGGACAGAAGGGGTCGTTAGAGTCCGTGTGCCTTTCTCCCTCTCTGATCTGTCTGCAATTGAAAAGCGTTTGGGCTCCTATTCTTCTAATCCTACCAACTATATCAAGGAATTCCAATATTTTACTCAGGCATATGACCTTACTTGGCATGATCTCTATATTATTATGTCTTCTACCCTCACCCCCGACGAACAAGACCGGATCCGGACAGCAGCACGAGCTCATGCAGATAAGGTCCACACCTCCAATGCTCAAATGCCGGTGGGCCCAGAGGCAGTCCCTGATACAGACCCCAACTGGGATTACCAGAAGGAACAACCAGGTAGGAGACGACATGATCAGATGGTTGAATGTCTTATAGCTGGCATGCAGGATGCGGCACAAAAGGTAGTTAACTATGACAAGTTAAGGGAAATTACTCAAGGACCTGAGGAAAACCTGGCTCTCTTCTTAAATTGCCTCACTGATGCTATGGTCCTCCATACTTGTTTAGACCCTAATTCCAGTGCCGGGGCCACTGTATTAGCTACTCACTTTATTTCCCAATCGGCCCCGGACGTTCGGAAGAAACTTAAGGCAGAGGAGGGCCCGCAAACCCCTATCTGAGACCTGATGAACATGGCATTTAAGGTTTTTAGTGGTCGAGAGGAACAGGCCGAGGTTTTTCGCCAGGCCTGCATGCAACAGAAGGTAGCATTCCAAACCCAGGTTATTGTGGCAGCCCTTAGGCCAGAGCAACAGGGGCAAAGCACAGGAGGTGCTCGATCTAAGTCTGGGCCGCAAATGGGATCCCCACCGGGAGCTTGCTTTAAGTGTGGCAAGGAGAGTCATTGGTCTCGACAATGCCCCTGCCCAAGGCTACCCACTAAGCCTTGTCCTAAGTGCAAGCAGCCTGGTCACTGGCGGAGCGATTGCCCCCTCTGGACAGCAGGCACATCCTCGGCATCTCAGCATGGAGGACAGGCCGCTCAGATGGGAGGCCAAGCTAGCCATGTGAACCCATTATTTGAATTCCTAGGCCTCATGGACAGCTGAAAACGGCCCGGACTCGAAGACCGCCCCCCTCACTCTCTGAGCCACGGGTGAAGCTACAGGTAGCGAGTAAGTCCATTTCATTTCTTGTGGACACGGAGGCTACCTTCTCTGTTTTGCCACCACACTCTAGACCTCTAATTCCTTCACAGGTCTCGGTTAGGGGGGTTGATGGGACCCCTTCTTTTCATACACTATCCCTGACATGCAGTTTGGATGGAATTCCTTTTTATTGCACCTATTCTTAGTTATGCCATCGTGCCCTGTACCCCTTCTGGGTCGAGACATTCTACACAGTGTCGGAGCCACTATCCAGCTGACAACGTCTTCCACTTACTCATGCCATTCCTCACTACCAAGGGCTCCCCCATAATCAATGCTATCCTCATTTCTAACCAGGTCTCTTGCCTCAAGTTTGCTCCCATGCAAGATCGCTGGCAGTTTGGAACCAATGGGCCGTACTCATCTGCGGTTCACCAAGAGATTGGGCCCTGTAGATTCTCCTTCTGCATCCTGTCCCTACCACCAGAGTGGACTGAACCAGGGAGCAGTGCTGTTCGAAGCACATCCACAAAGGTTCTGGACTCACGGCCAAACTAATGTTCCTCCTGACACCCCTCAAAGCCACCACCAGCCAACCTCCCCTCCCCACATCGCCCCTAATCAGCGGAAGCAGACAGAATGATTAACAGTGCCCCATTTCTATTTAACCAAAAAGGCTGGGATGTACGGTGGTTAGCAATGGGGCGGTCAAGTGGGAAATCAGAGCCTCAGTCTTTGTCTGGGATCGCCCACATGGCCAGGCACACGAAACTACACTTCCCATAAACCTTTGGGGGAAAAGCGACTGTCCGTCAGCCAGTGAGATTTCGCTACGTCATATTAGCTAGACAACCCCAGAAGGGCCCCTTTAAAATCTGGCACCATGCGGTCTGTGGTGCGCGCGAGAGATTCCTGGCATCCATCACCCGTGCCAGTGTGTCCCCACCGAGTAACACTCTGTACCAAATAAAGCCTCAATAATTAAGACTTAATAACTACGCTGATTTTATTCTTGGCGGGGAAAATACCTTACAATTCTCAATCAGGACCTGGGCAGTTACTAGCCTCACTGGTATGCAACACATTTCCATCTGTCCCACCAAAGAAAAAGTCCAGTCTTCATTAAGCTCAGCATTGAGACCAAAGTCCAGATAGTCTGTGCCATGGTTTAAGCCCATATCAAGCTCAGTCCAGTCCAGGTGCTGTACTTGGGACCTCATCTATCTGCCAGCCTATGGAACATCAGAGCAAATAAAGCAAGGCTATCGTGCTCCTAAGCGGGAGGCTGAGAGAAGGGGCAAGAAGGCTCGGATCTCTGTTTGCATTTTTGGACTGGGAAGAACAAGTGTTCCTTGAAGCAAACCAATCAGTTTCTTTAAAATTTCATGGGGTTGTGTTTGTTCCTCCAACTAACCAATTAAATCCTTCTTCTAGGCTAGACTGACAGGCCTCTATGGCCACCATTCTGGCTTCCATTGTGAATGTCTAAAGGTGGAAGCACAGAAACACCTCCCTCCATAGTCTGGATTTTAATCAGATTTTACCCTGGGGAAAGTTGGGAAAACCTGGCACAGTGAGCTCCTGGAAAGGGCATGAGTCCATGAATGCTTTAGCCTTCTAGCAAATGGAACTAAATGGGATGCTGGAGTTTCTTACAGAAGCAGACTTTCCAAATTTTATAAAATTTAATGTCCATCTCCCTTTTCTCTCTTTTCCCATCAATATCTAGCTACCTGCCTAGTTAACACCACCAACTGAGGAAAGTTCTATCTGACACACAGAGTCAGAACAAAGACAAAGATAACCATAGTCTGGAGTCAGGCAGACTTGGTTCAAATCCACACTCTACCATTCACAAGCTGAGGGTTAGGGTAAGTCCCCTAAGTTCTCTGAGCTTCAGATCCCTTCTGTCTGTGGGGATAATGATGCCTGCCTCCTAGGGTTGTCATGGGCATGACTTTTTGGCAGGGTGCCCCACACATAGTCAAGATGAGCGAGATAGCTTCAGTTTGGCCCTCCAGGTCCACTGTCTACACTTCACCATCCTATCTGTGTGTGGAAGCTGACCCTTCTAAACAGCATGAATGGATTTCCTTGCCCTCTGGCCTCTGGTTAGATTTGGCCATTGAGGGAGGGGCACCACAGAAGGCCAGGGGTGGGAAGAGAGAGGTCAGGGAATTTGTTCCGTGATACTCTGCCTTCCAGGCCACTGAGGATGGGCTCTGTCCCTCTGTGAAGAGCCCCAGAATCTGTCAGGTGGCCCTCTCTGGAGACCTCCTCACTCCAGGAGCCAGTAACTCAGGGCCTCCTCTCTGGGGCCTGACACTGCTGCCTGAGGCCCCCCTCTCCTTAGCAGCCTCTCCTGTTTATCTCTTCCCTTGGCATCTGAGGTGTGACTCTTATCTGGGTGCCTGAGCCCTGGGAGTTGAGTGCTGACAGGAAGAGGGGACAGAGTGGCGTGAGAATGTGGTGCAGACACTCCTGGACAGGCCCCAAGTGGAGTATTCCCGCTGCAAGTTCCCCCATCAAACCCTTCACCCCAGCTTTGGGTTCCAAAGCTGAGTGTTTTTCCCTTATCATAATAGCCTGTCTCCTGTCTTGTTAAGGCCCTGTCCATTTGCCATTATCTCATGAGCACCTAGCAACTTGCTTGGCACATAGTAGGTATGTAGCATCTAGTAGATGCCCAATTAACATTTATTTGTAAGAGAAGCGGCTCCACCCCCATCCCAGAGCAGATCCGCAACCACACTGGCATGCAGGGCTAGAACCAAGACACCTGGTCTTGCTTTAATTCTGCCAACCTAATGGAATCCGGACAGCCCCCTTTCTCTCTGGACCTCTGTTTTCTTATTTGAAACTTGGACTTGGTTCAATGTGATCATCTGTGGTTCCAGTGCCAAGGACCGACTTTTTAAAAGTATCATAAAAGTGATTAATACTTCACAGTTTTGTTTTTTTTTTACAGGGACAGAGAGAGAGTCAGAGAGCGATAGATAGGGACAGACAGGAACAGAGAGAGGTGAGAAGCATCAATCATTAGTTTTTCGTTGCCGTCACAATACCTTAGTTGTTCATTGATTGCTTTCTCACATGTGCCTTGACCTCGGGCCTTCAGCAGACTGAGTAACCCCTTGCTGGAGCCAGCGACCTTGGGTCCAAGCTGACGAGCTTTTGCTCAAGCCAGATGGGCCCGCGCTCAAGCTGGCGAGCTCGGGGTCTCAAACCTGGGTCTTCCACATCTCATTCTGACACTCTATCCACTGCGCCACTGCCTGGTCAGGCAATACTTTACAATTTTTGAATCACAGTCCCAAGCCTTGGCATCTCAGCCTTTCTATTTCTGCTGGTCAATCACCACGGGTGTTTTTATCTACCTGTCCCTGGTCTAAAAAGAGTCTATCTCCTCATCCACCCAAGTAAGGCCTCTGTGCCCACAAATTAGGTAATTGATTAAGTTACTCCCTCACTCATGTGTTCATGGAATGACTGTTCATGTCAGAATGAGCCATGTGCTTCCTTCACTGTCTTTGTGGGGATTGTCAGAGAGAGCTTGTGGGTCCCAGAGATGGCATGGATCTTCACATGGGAGTACAGCTGGGTCAGGGGAGACCCCACCCTCATCACCTGCCCCACTTCACTCCTACTGCTGTCCATCAAAGATACCTCTCATGGGAGAGATGGCCCTGATATGCAGAGCAGAGAAGTCTGGCTGTTTAATGGGCTTCCCATGGGGCAAGTGGTGACATCTGATTCAGGGATCAAAAGCTCAGGGTTTGGAAAGAGCAGAGGGCTACGTAGTCCCTAGACCTGCCCACATGGTCCATTGGAGACTCACATATATACACCAACTAAGGCCTGACACATACCAGCCCATGGTGGGTAGAAAGCATCATTGGGCTTCTCTCAGTGGGACTGGCCTGGAGCAAGGTCTCTGAGCTCAGCAATGCCCCAGGCGCTTCTCTGGAGTCAGACTAACTGATAAAGGAAGAATGGAACAACAACCCAGGCCAGAACGTGGGTGCCCACCATCTAACTTCAGATTGGATGCCGTAGACGAGTAGTTTTCATCCTTTTACGTGTGGGTATCGGTGAAACTAGAAGAATGATTGTGGGGACCACTGAGGCAGAAATCACCCTGAGCATAAGTGAACTTGACTGAGATCATTGGGTCTAGAACCTTCACACACCATCAGGGTGGTAGACTCTTTCGCATACTTCCTGGTGGACCAGCACTGGTCCGCAGACCGGCAGCAGCAAACACTGCTGTGGAGGGCTTGTCAAGGCCTCTGTCCACAGCTGGGAGGGCATTCTCTCTGAGTTCTGGGCTCTGATCTGGCAATGCCCCTTCCCTCACATAGCTGTGAGGAAGACCCTCCGACTCTAACAGTAACTCATTTCCTCTGCCCACCAGCTGTTTGTTCAACCACAACTTCAACGGCACTCATGTACCCAGAATCACAGCCACAGCAGATAGCAGCCCAGACCTTCCAAGAACCCCATGGCTATTTTGGCCTTCCTAAACCCTTGTCTCTCCCTTTGATCTTGGGTCCACATGGGCTCCAGGTAGTTCTCTGCAGGGCAAAGAGAAGGAGGAAAGTCCCTCTGATGTGACCTAGATTGGAGGTGCCAGCTCCAGGGTGGTGGGTTGTCTGTGACACCCCAGAAGGGGAATGTAAGGCCAGGAGCCGCCATCGTGGCCATTCACATGCAGGTTCCCATTGGATTCGGGCTGACGGTGAAGAAATGGCAGAGTCGGAGGATGGTAGGCCATTCTGTTTATTGGTGTCTCACCAATACAGGCAAGCCACAAGAGAAGACAAGGGAGAAGCAGAGAACCAGCTTTTCCCATGGAGGTCAAGGGATCAGGGAGGCCCCTGCAATGGGGATAGCAGGGACCGAGAGAGAGAGCTCCCGGACTGCCCCAGTTTATAGCATAGATAATCCACACCTTTAATCCAATTATACATTCAAAAAAGTCTCTGATACAAAGCCACCCATCTGAGGCATAATGGGATTCCTCCCTACATCACCACCCTACATCATCCAATCAATCAAGGGTGTGGAGAAGAGCCTACTCTTAAAACCAAGCCTTAGGCCATAACAACCTGGCCTGCTTACATTACAGCCTTTCCCCCACACCCATCCCAAGCACAAGGGCAAATAATATTACCTGGGTGACGGGCTTCCATGTGGGCAGCACCATCTTTAACAAAGTGAGCGTATTATATTTTATCTGCCCAACAATCCACCCCTATGCTCACTTTACTACCCACAATCTACACTACCGGCATCCCTGTACAAGGAAATTAAGTACAGTACACAAATTACAGCAGTAGCACAAATCATACAGTTTCAACAATTACAAAGGTACATTGCATAAACAGAAACAGTACCAACTACAGCAATAGGATTAACAAATCAAAAGCTATGGGCGAAATGACAGAGCTGTCAACGGCACCAAGAGAGGCAAATCTTTTCCCTCTGGCAGAATACAAGCCAGAGTTTTATCTGCAGACAGCACCGTAGCTGGTACCAGAGGCCGCCCTGAGCGGGCATACCAAACCTTATTGGCCAATACACCAGCATCTGCTGGTTCTACGTGTAGTAAAATAGGAGAACTCATTATCGGCCATAAAGAAATTACAAAGGTGCCCTTCATTATGCTGTCCCCCTGAGCACTCAAAGGATAATACACTTCTACCTTAGGCGGCCAGGTGCTGGTTGCCCAAGGAGTTAACTGGAGGTCCACCTCTAGCCCCTTCCCCCATGGTGCCAACAAGGCCACCCATCTCAGATGGGGGGCCTGGACAGTCCAGGGCCAAGTCCATTGAAGCCGTTGGCCTTTAAGAAGGGCTGTTGGGGCAGGCAAGAGCACGTTGCCCTGCTGTCCAAAGCCTGGCTTGAGTAAAATGTCCTTGGTGCGTATCTGCAACTGAATGGGGGCAGCTGCCCGATGCAGGAGGGCGTCCACTGGAGCTGGGCTCCCACGTCGAGGTCTCTCATTCAAAATCCGGAGAACTGTCCATAAGCGGCGTGTCCATCCAGTAAGGGAGCTGGTGCCCCCCTCCTGTCGCAGTCCCTGCTTTAAGAGTCCATTATACCGCTCAATGATACCAGCAGCTTGGGGGTGGTAGGGAACATGGTATTTCCAGTCCACCCCCAGCTCTTGAGCCCATTGCCTCACCATTGAACCAGTGAAGTGGGTACCGTTGTCACTTTCAAGGACCAGTGGTCGCCCATATGCAGCACTCAGGCGGTCCAAAGCCTGTATGACTGCCCTCTGGTCAGGATTACGGGCGGGATAAGCAGCGAGCAGACCGGTGGCAGTATCTACACAAGTGACCGCATACTGGTACCCTTCTGACTTTGGTAAGGGTCCAATGATGTCTATCTGCCATCGTGTCAGTGGAACATGACCCCTCTGGATCTGTCCAGGTGACACCAGTGGTCTCCGAGGGTGCTCCTTGGAACACACTGCACATTGCTCACAAGCTGCAAGTACCTCTGCATAGGACACAGGCAAGTTCCACGCCTTAACCGTAGCCCACATAGTTTTCTGTCCTGCATGGAGCAGGCGCCTGTGGAGCCATTGCGCCACATCACCTGCAGGTGCAGTCTCCAACCATCGCACCTTTGCCAAAGTATCTGCCTCATCATTCCCAGGATGGGCTAGAGGGGCATGCCCTGTGACATGATATACTGTCACCTGCTTCTGGTGTCCTATTTCCCATAAGTCCTGCCACATGGCCTGACCCCATAGTGGGCGGTGCATTACCATCCACTGGTTAATGTGCCAAGTAGCAATCCAAAGGGTCAGTCCACGATATACAGCCCAGCTGTCAGTACAGATCACCAGAGGTGAAGGTTCATTGTGGGCAACTAGCCAAACAGCTCTTAATTCTGCCCATTGGCTGCTTTGGCCTGTACCTGTGTCCATCCAAATAGTCTCAGTGGCCGGATGGAAGGCTATGGCCGTCCACTTGGCAGGTTGGCCCCTGCTGGAACCATCAGTATACCAGGCATCCTCAGGGATGGGCGCCCGCCCCTCCTGGTAGGGACTGACTTCAGGTTCTGCTTCCTGAGCCCCCGCTGCACCTGACTCTAAGGTTGCATAGGTGACTGGACCCAAGACTTCCTGCAGTTCTGCCCTCAACGGGCTGGTGCTAAGAGCACAGCGTTGTTGCAGGTAGGCACCCCACTTGGCCAGGGTGGACATTTGGGCCATACCACTACGTGGTTTTGTTGCCCAATCTCTCACCCATCCTGCAATAGGGTATGTTGTCTTGACTGTAACTGGTGTTGTGGTTGTAATACTCTCAGTGGCCAGGAGGGCAGCATACACAGCTGCCAGCTGCTTCTCTACTAATGAGTAACGAACTTCAGCACCTTTCCACAATTGGGACCAAAACCCAATAGGTTGCCGTAAGCGCTCTGTTCGTTGCCACAAACCCCATCCAAACCCCTCCGAGGTTACATGAACATCCAGCTCACAGGGCCTGGCAGGATCAAACACATTCAAGGCCTGTGCCACCTTGACAGCTCTCTTAGCTGCTGCAAATGAACCTTGAGCCTGCTCAGTCCAATCCCAACGAACCCCCTTCCGAATAAGGTTGTACAAGGGGCGTAGTAACTGAGCCAAATGGGGTATAAATGCTCGCCAATACCCCAACAGACCTAAGAATTCCTGTAACTGTTTTACCGTAGTGGGCACAGGGTATGCTTGGATCTTATCTATAACTGCATCAGGGATAACTTTTGTCTTACCCGACCAGACAACTCCCAAGAATTTAACAGATAACCCAGGTCCTTGCAATTTGTTCTCGTTGACTGCCCAGCCACATGCTTTCAAATGGGATAGCAGGGTAGGGACTGCTCTCTCCAATTCTGGAAGAGAATCACTAGTTAACATAATATCATCAATATAATGATACATGCGAACTGCCTCTGGCTGTTTCCATTTAGCCAGGTCAGCAGCCACCAGCCCATGGCACAAGGTGGGGCTGTGCAAATAGCCCTGGGGTAATACTGTAAAAGTCCATTGTCTCCCTTCCCAACTGAAGGCAAATTGGTCTTGACTCTCTGCAGCTATATCAATGGAGAAGAAAGCATTGGCCAAGTCTGCCACAAAGTGGTATGTCCCCAACTCATGGCTTAGCCGATCCATCATGTTAGCTATTGAGGGAACAGCAGCGTGCAAAGGGGGAACAACTTTGTTAAGTTCTCTGTAATCTACTGTCATTCTCCAGGTTCCGTCTGGTTTGCGCACAGGCCATACCGGGGAGTTGTAAGGACTGTGTGCTGGCCGAATGATCCCCACCTTTTCTAGTTCGAGGATTGTCGCTGTGACTTCTTCATAACCACCTGGCAGGCGGTACTGCTTGGTGTTAGTCACACGCCGAGGGATGGGCAATTGCAAAGGGGAATGTGATGCATGTCCCCGCAACACTGCCTTCACAACCCTGATCCGTAGCCGGAACTCCCCAGCTGTAGTTTCCAACCATAGTCCTTGAAGGACATCTATCCCCAAAATATATTCAGGAATAGGAGATACATACACCTTATATGGCTTAGGAGGCAGTCTTCCTATCCCCAATGGAATAGTTACTGGCTTCACTTGAACAGTTTGGCCCCCATAGCCATCAATGGCCACTGGGGTCCCAGCAAACCGCTCTGGGTTCCCATAGAGGAGGGAACATTCTGCACCTGTATCCACCAAGGCCAACACCCGTTGTACATTGGAAGGGGACCAGTGGATAGCCAGTTCCACATGTGGCCTCCGGTCCCCGCCCATCCCCGTTAGACGGGTCCCTCGGCCCTTTTCCTATTCAAACTGGTACAATGGGTCTTGGGATTTCTCCTCTCCCTCGGCCGTCTCTATCATATAATCTTGTAACCGAGCTACCCGCGCACCAAATGTTTTATTGGTAGCTGCTGGGGCCCTTCGTCTCAATGGCTGGAACTTCTGTTCTGGTTTAAGCTGCCGCCAAAGCTCCAAAAGAATTTTATTAGACTGGCCATCCAATTTCCCCTTATCTGCTCCAGCCGCAATCAAATCTACCCACATCTGTGTTCGGGTAACCTTTATAGGCCCGTTTCCCTTGTTAGTTGGGGGGGCAACATGGGCAGCAGCCCTCACTGCTTTATGATCTCTAGTGGCTTCCAACTCTCCCAAATCTGCTACCATCTGTGTAACTACATTGATGGGCTGCCCCACATAGGGGCCCAAGATAGCCACAAGTGACCCAAAAAGGGCTGACGGGGCGCTAGCAAGAATAAATTCCCTCATTTTTGCCGTAAACACTTCCTCATCTGGCCCACGGGACCCAGGGTTGAAAACAGCATTCTTCATACCTAGTTCCCGAAGGACCTTTACTAACTTGCTGTAGCACTGCCACCGACTCATTGCCCCTGGCAATTCTCCAGCATTCTGCCAGACCATACGAATGGCAGCCATCACCCATTCTAATAGGGTATGGTCTCCAGGGTTGCCATGGCAGTTCTGAAGACGCTGCCTCAAGGAGGAGTGTGTGGTAATGGCGGCCAATTTCTCCATCTCTGTTCCGGAGAGCATGATGCCATCCACCCCTATGTCCCATAATCGTAGTAACCAGGCTACCAGGGATTCAGTAGGTTTCTGCCTAAATTGTGCCCCCAACTCCATCAGCTCTGCCTGGGTATAGGGCCGGACCACAGAGTGTTCCATTACCTGGGCAGGAGGCTGTGGCTGCCCCTGAGGGACTCTAAGCTGCTGGGTTTTTACCTTCTTGGCGACCACTGGTCGGGCTCTCAGTGTGCGTATGGCAGCTTCGGCCTGAGCCTTCTCATCCTCAGAAGAGGAGTTGCAAGCGCCTGCTCCCGCTGACTCAAAACCAGTCCACCGGCACGGGTGCTGCTGCTCCTTTGGCGACCGTTTAGGCTCCTGTGGCTGCTGGCTTTTGGCCAGAAGCTGAGACTCGAGCTCTTGAATCCGCAGTTGTTTCTCCAACAACTGCCGGTGGAAACGTTCAGCTTCCAGGGCAGACTGCAACTCGCGAACCCGTAATTCCTTCTCCAGTGCTCGCTCCAATTCCAGCCTTTTCTGCCGTTCGATTTGCAATTTATACTGAAGCTTTCGACCTCGAGCAGCTTCTTTCACAGAACTCTTGGTTTCCTCTTTAGTAAAAAACACGCAGCCCACAGCTCCTAAAAGGATAGCCATGGGAAGCCAGAACTGCAACCAGTCCTCTACCCCACCCCTCAGGGGTGGTGGCCCCATACCGATCTCCGAATCCTGCCGAAAACTACGCCAGTTGTAAGGCCAGGAGCCGCCATCGTGGCCATTCACATGCAGGTTCCCATTGGATTCGGGCTGACGGTGAAGAAATGGCAGAGTCGGAGGATGGTAGGCCATTCTGTTTATTGGTGTCTCACCAATACAGGCAAGCCACAAGAGAAGACAAGGGAGAAGCAGAGAACCAGCTTTTCCCATGGAGGTCAAGGGATCAGGGAGGCCCCTGCAATGGGGATAGCAGGGACCGAGAGAGAGAGCTCCCGGACTGCCCCAGTTTATAGCATAGATAATCCACACCTTTAATCCAATTATACATTCAAAAAAGTCTCTGATACAAAGCCACCCATCTGAGGCATAATGGGATTCCTCCCTACATCACCACCCTACATCATCCAATCAATCAAGGGTGTGGAGAAGAGCCTACTCTTAAAACCAAGCCTTAGGCCATAACAACCTGGCCTGCTTACATTACAGCCTTTCCCCCACACCCATCCCAAGCACAAGGGCAAATAATATTACCTGGGTGACGGGCTTCCATGTGGGCAGCACCATCTTTAACAAAGTGAGCGTATTATATTTTATCTGCCCAACAATCCACCCCTATGCTCACTTTACTACCCACAATCTACACTACCGGCATCCCTGTACAAGGAAATTAAGTACAGTACACAAATTACAGCAGTAGCACAAATCATACAGTTTCAACAATTACAAAGGTACATTGCATAAACAGAAACAGTACCAACTACAGCAATAGGATTAACAAATCAAAAGCTATGGGCGAAATGACAGAGCTGTCAACGGCACCAAGAGAGGCAAATCTTTTCCCTCTGGCAGAATACAAGCCAGAGTTTTATCTGCAGACAGCACCGTAGCTGGTACCAGAGGCCGCCCTGAGCGGGCATACCAAACCTTATTGGCCAATACACCAGCATCTGCTGGTTCTACGTGTAGTAAAATAGGAGAACTCATTATCGGCCATAAAGAAATTACAAAGGTGCCCTTCATTATGCTGTCCCCCTGAGCACTCAAAGGATAATACACTTCTACCTTAGGCGGCCAGGTGCTGGTTGCCCAAGGAGTTAACTGGAGGTCCACCTCTAGCCCCTTCCCCCATGGTGCCAACAAGGCCACCCATCTCAGATGGGGGGCCTGGACAGTCCAGGGCCAAGTCCATTGAAGCCGTTGGCCTTTAAGAAGGGCTGTTGGGGCAGGCAAGAGCACGTTGCCCTGCTGTCCAAAGCCTGGCTTGAGTAAAATGTCCTTGGTGCGTATCTGCAACTGAATGGGGGCAGCTGCCCGATGCAGGAGGGCGTCCACTGGAGCTGGGCTCCCACGTCGAGGTCTCTCATTCAAAATCCGGAGAACTGTCCATAAGCGGCGTGTCCATCCAGTAAGGGAGCTGGTGCCCCCCTCCTGTCGCAGTCCCTGCTTTAAGAGTCCATTATACCGCTCAATGATACCAGCAGCTTGGGGGTGGTAGGGAACATGGTATTTCCAGTCCACCCCCAGCTCTTGAGCCCATTGCCTCACCATTGAACCAGTGAAGTGGGTACCGTTGTCACTTTCAAGGACCAGTGGTCGCCCATATGCAGCACTCAGGCGGTCCAAAGCCTGTATGACTGCCCTCTGGTCAGGATTACGGGCGGGATAAGCAGCGAGCAGACCGGTGGCAGTATCTACACAAGTGACCGCATACTGGTACCCTTCTGACTTTGGTAAGGGTCCAATGATGTCTATCTGCCATCGTGTCAGTGGAACATGACCCCTCTGGATCTGTCCAGGTGACACCAGTGGTCTCCGAGGGTGCTCCTTGGAACACACTGCACATTGCTCACAAGCTGCAAGTACCTCTGCATAGGACACAGGCAAGTTCCACGCCTTAACCGTAGCCCACATAGTTTTCTGTCCTGCATGGAGCAGGCGCCTGTGGAGCCATTGCGCCACATCACCTGCAGGTGCAGTCTCCAACCATCGCACCTTTGCCAAAGTATCTGCCTCATCATTCCCAGGATGGGCTAGAGGGGCATGCCCTGTGACATGATATACTGTCACCTGCTTCTGGTGTCCTATTTCCCATAAGTCCTGCCACATGGCCTGACCCCATAGTGGGCGGTGCATTACCATCCACTGGTTAATGTGCCAAGTAGCAATCCAAAGGGTCAGTCCACGATATACAGCCCAGCTGTCAGTACAGATCACCAGAGGTGAAGGTTCATTGTGGGCAACTAGCCAAACAGCTCTTAATTCTGCCCATTGGCTGCTTTGGCCTGTACCTGTGTCCATCCAAATAGTCTCAGTGGCCGGATGGAAGGCTATGGCCGTCCACTTGGCAGGTTGGCCCCTGCTGGAACCATCAGTATACCAGGCATCCTCAGGGATGGGCGCCCGCCCCTCCTGGTAGGGACTGACTTCAGGTTCTGCTTCCTGAGCCCCCGCTGCACCTGACTCTAAGGTTGCATAGGTGACTGGACCCAAGACTTCCTGCAGTTCTGCCCTCAACGGGCTGGTGCTAAGAGCACAGCGTTGTTGCAGGTAGGCACCCCACTTGGCCAGGGTGGACATTTGGGCCATACCACTACGTGGTTTTGTTGCCCAATCTCTCACCCATCCTGCAATAGGGTATGTTGTCTTGACTGTAACTGGTGTTGTGGTTGTAATACTCTCAGTGGCCAGGAGGGCAGCATACACAGCTGCCAGCTGCTTCTCTACTAATGAGTAACGAACTTCAGCACCTTTCCACAATTGGGACCAAAACCCAATAGGTTGCCGTAAGCGCTCTGTTCGTTGCCACAAACCCCATCCAAACCCCTCCGAGGTTACATGAACATCCAGCTCACAGGGCCTGGCAGGATCAAACACATTCAAGGCCTGTGCCACCTTGACAGCTCTCTTAGCTGCTGCAAATGAACCTTGAGCCTGCTCAGTCCAATCCCAACGAACCCCCTTCCGAATAAGGTTGTACAAGGGGCGTAGTAACTGAGCCAAATGGGGTATAAATGCTCGCCAATACCCCAACAGACCTAAGAATTCCTGTAACTGTTTTACCGTAGTGGGCACAGGGTATGCTTGGATCTTATCTATAACTGCATCAGGGATAACTTTTGTCTTACCCGACCAGACAACTCCCAAGAATTTAACAGATAACCCAGGTCCTTGCAATTTGTTCTCGTTGACTGCCCAGCCACATGCTTTCAAATGGGATAGCAGGGTAGGGACTGCTCTCTCCAATTCTGGAAGAGAATCACTAGTTAACATAATATCATCAATATAATGATACATGCGAACTGCCTCTGGCTGTTTCCATTTAGCCAGGTCAGCAGCCACCAGCCCATGGCACAAGGTGGGGCTGTGCAAATAGCCCTGGGGTAATACTGTAAAAGTCCATTGTCTCCCTTCCCAACTGAAGGCAAATTGGTCTTGACTCTCTGCAGCTATATCAATGGAGAAGAAAGCATTGGCCAAGTCTGCCACAAAGTGGTATGTCCCCAACTCATGGCTTAGCCGATCCATCATGTTAGCTATTGAGGGAACAGCAGCGTGCAAAGGGGGAACAACTTTGTTAAGTTCTCTGTAATCTACTGTCATTCTCCAGGTTCCGTCTGGTTTGCGCACAGGCCATACCGGGGAGTTGTAAGGACTGTGTGCTGGCCGAATGATCCCCACCTTTTCTAGTTCGAGGATTGTCGCTGTGACTTCTTCATAACCACCTGGCAGGCGGTACTGCTTGGTGTTAGTCACACGCCGAGGGATGGGCAATTGCAAAGGGGAATGTGATGCATGTCCCCGCAACACTGCCTTCACAACCCTGATCCGTAGCCGGAACTCCCCAGCTGTAGTTTCCAACCATAGTCCTTGAAGGACATCTATCCCCAAAATATATTCAGGAATAGGAGATACATACACCTTATATGGCTTAGGAGGCAGTCTTCCTATCCCCAATGGAATAGTTACTGGCTTCACTTGAACAGTTTGGCCCCCATAGCCATCAATGGCCACTGGGGTCCCAGCAAACCGCTCTGGGTTCCCATAGAGGAGGGAACATTCTGCACCTGTATCCACCAAGGCCAACACCCGTTGTACATTGGAAGGGGACCAGTGGATAGCCAGTTCCACATGTGGCCTCCGGTCCCCGCCCATCCCCGTTAGACGGGTCCCTCGGCCCTTTTCCTATTCAAACTGGTACAATGGGTCTTGGGATTTCTCCTCTCCCTCGGCCGTCTCTATCATATAATCTTGTAACCGAGCTACCCGCGCACCAAATGTTTTATTGGTAGCTGCTGGGGCCCTTCGTCTCAATGGCTGGAACTTCTGTTCTGGTTTAAGCTGCCGCCAAAGCTCCAAAAGAATTTTATTAGACTGGCCATCCAATTTCCCCTTATCTGCTCCAGCCGCAATCAAATCTACCCACATCTGTGTTCGGGTAACCTTTATAGGCCCGTTTCCCTTGTTAGTTGGGGGGGCAACATGGGCAGCAGCCCTCACTGCTTTATGATCTCTAGTGGCTTCCAACTCTCCCAAATCTGCTACCATCTGTGTAACTACATTGATGGGCTGCCCCACATAGGGGCCCAAGATAGCCACAAGTGACCCAAAAAGGGCTGACGGGGCGCTAGCAAGAATAAATTCCCTCATTTTTGCCGTAAACACTTCCTCATCTGGCCCACGGGACCCAGGGTTGAAAACAGCATTCTTCATACCTAGTTCCCGAAGGACCTTTACTAACTTGCTGTAGCACTGCCACCGACTCATTGCCCCTGGCAATTCTCCAGCATTCTGCCAGACCATACGAATGGCAGCCATCACCCATTCTAATAGGGTATGGTCTCCAGGGTTGCCATGGCAGTTCTGAAGACGCTGCCTCAAGGAGGAGTGTGTGGTAATGGCGGCCAATTTCTCCATCTCTGTTCCGGAGAGCATGATGCCATCCACCCCTATGTCCCATAATCGTAGTAACCAGGCTACCAGGGATTCAGTAGGTTTCTGCCTAAATTGTGCCCCCAACTCCATCAGCTCTGCCTGGGTATAGGGCCGGACCACAGAGTGTTCCATTACCTGGGCAGGAGGCTGTGGCTGCCCCTGAGGGACTCTAAGCTGCTGGGTTTTTACCTTCTTGGCGACCACTGGTCGGGCTCTCAGTGTGCGTATGGCAGCTTCGGCCTGAGCCTTCTCATCCTCAGAAGAGGAGTTGCAAGCGCCTGCTCCCGCTGACTCAAAACCAGTCCACCGGCACGGGTGCTGCTGCTCCTTTGGCGACCGTTTAGGCTCCTGTGGCTGCTGGCTTTTGGCCAGAAGCTGAGACTCGAGCTCTTGAATCCGCAGTTGTTTCTCCAACAACTGCCGGTGGAAACGTTCAGCTTCCAGGGCAGACTGCAACTCGCGAACCCGTAATTCCTTCTCCAGTGCTCGCTCCAATTCCAGCCTTTTCTGCCGTTCGATTTGCAATTTATACTGAAGCTTTCGACCTCGAGCAGCTTCTTTCACAGAACTCTTGGTTTCCTCTTTAGTAAAAAACACGCAGCCCACAGCTCCTAAAAGGATAGCCATGGGAAGCCAGAACTGCAACCAGTCCTCTACCCCACCCCTCAGGGGTGGTGGCCCCATACCGATCTCCGAATCCTGCCGAAAACTACGCCAGTTGTAAGGCCAGGAGCCGCCATCGTGGCCATTCACATGCAGGTTCCCATTGGATTCGGGCTGACGGTGAAGAAATGGCAGAGTCGGAGGATGGTAGGCCATTCTGTTTATTGGTGTCTCACCAATACAGGCAAGCCACAAGAGAAGACAAGGGAGAAGCAGAGAACCAGCTTTTCCCATGGAGGTCAAGGGATCAGGGAGGCCCCTGCAATGGGGATAGCAGGGACCGAGAGAGAGAGCTCCCGGACTGCCCCAGTTTATAGCATAGATAATCCACACCTTTAATCCAATTATACATTCAAAAAAGTCTCTGATACAAAGCCACCCATCTGAGGCATAATGGGATTCCTCCCTACATCACCACCCTACATCATCCAATCAATCAAGGGTGTGGAGAAGAGCCTACTCTTAAAACCAAGCCTTAGGCCATAACAACCTGGCCTGCTTACATTACAGCCTTTCCCCCACACCCATCCCAAGCACAAGGGCAAATAATATTACCTGGGTGACGGGCTTCCATGTGGGCAGCACCATCTTTAACAAAGTGAGCGTATTATATTTTATCTGCCCAACAGGGAACATAGGGCATCTCTGTCTGGATGTGTCCTTTGGGTGACTTCAGAGCAGCCCAAGGTGAGGTCTCTGCTCTGACCCAGTCACTTTCCCTCCAGAAAGGGAAGCTACTGCGTCAGCTGGTCAGCTGGAAAGTGTCCAGCCTCATGAGTAGCCCCTCCACAGAGTCCTCCTTCAGCCTCAGCTTGCGACCTTGACTACAGGGCAAGCCTTTTTTAAAAAAAATAGCCTATGGCCTGACCTGTGGTGGCGCAGTGGATAAAGCATCGACCTGGGAACACTGAGGTCGCCAGTTCAAAACCCTGCACTGGTCTGGTCAAGGCACATATGGGAGTTGATGCTTCTAGCTCCTCCCCCCTTTCTCTTTCTCTTTCTCTCTCTCTCTCTCTCTCACTTTGTGTCTCCTCTCTAAAATAAATAAATAAAAAAAGAATTAAAAAAAAAATAGCCTACTGATAAAAAAGCAATTCAAGCACATCACAAAGAATTGAGAAAATAAAGGTAAGTAAAAAAGAACAATCACCTTTATTACCATGCTCCGCCACCCAGAAACAGCCATTGCTAACTGATGTGTACTCATATACTCTCCTATCCGGCCATGATAGGGATGTATTACACATTCTTTTCAAAAATCAGATCACCGTGTTTACACTCATTTTTCAATGAATAGGTCCCAAATTACTTTTTTACATCATCAAATTTATTTGTCTTGTTTTCCAATATAGTTTTGAATGGGCACATACTTCTTACCAACCTGGCCAAACTTCTGAATCGTGATGGCTTACATGCAGGTTTACAAAATACCCCCTCCCAACTTGACAGAAATGAAAAACAAACAAAAAACCATGAAAGCATGGCAGGATTCCCCTTAACTGCAAAAGGTTTACATACAGACAAGGCTTCTTAGAGAGGAAGACACCATGGTATAAAGGTATCTATCTCCCCTAAATTAATTTACAGAGTCAGCACAATCTCAACCAAAATACCAACATGATTTCTAGCATACTCCAATAATTTTACAGTTAACCTGAGGAGACATAAACTAGGAGAATTCTGAAAGAAATGAACACTAAAGGAGAGAGATTCCTTCCTCGTCTCTGTATGTTACGTTTGCAGTAATGCTGGGAAGGGAAATAGATTAGGAATGGGAACAGAGGTAAAACCCAGTTATCTGCATATATGTAAAAATGTAGTGCACAGGGTGGAGGAGGGGAAGAGGTGTTGCTAATTAACGGGCAGGATGCATTCTATCTATATATGCAAATATATTTATAGACATGAAAATGTAAGTGAATATTTCTTGAGATGGGGAAGAGCTCTGTACATGTGATATTCTGGGTCAGACATCATGAAGAGAAAAGTGGAAATGCTTTGCCACATAAAAACGAAAATTTCTGTGTGACCAATATTCCAAAACAAAAGTTCTGGAACAAAAGAGGTGGGGGTGGGGGTGGGGTAATAGGGGACAAGTATTTGTAGCAATAAATGATAGGGAGAGGAATACTCTCTCCCATATAGAAAGTGCTCCTTCAACACCTGTAAGAAAAAGATAAACACGGGATGGAAATGGGGACAGTGTGTGTGCATGTGTGCATACATGTGAGAAGAGCTTGGGAATCAGCCACCTTGTGTAAGGTGGGAGGTGGCAGAGGTTGGGGGGAGTCATCAGACTGTAGAGCAGCCTATCACAAATGTTATTGGACTCTTGAAGTCTGAGACTATAAATAGAGTTCCATTAACATCCATCGCTCAGAGTTTCTGCTGTTTCTCCTCTTACACCTTTAGGACCTCTGCCCTCTCCCTACTCTGCCACAAGTATTTCTGGGAGTTCCAAAAGGGCAGCTCTTTGTGTGTTGAAGCGTCACAATCCCCTTAGAGTCTCTGCAGTTCCTCCTGTCCTACTTCACTACCTCAGTGCCTGCCACTAGGGGAGCCACTTGGACAGTGACCCATGTGTGCCTACTGCTCTGAAACAGGGCTTCTTTCAGTGTCCCCAAAGCCACCATTCCCCAGGAACAGAGGGCACTGGGCCCCTAGCAGAGGCAAGGAGGAAGGCCTTCTCTACTGCTCAGTGTCTGACCTCCTTGTTAACACCAACAGGCTTAACCTAACTGGAGAGGAAGACAGAGGAGACAGAGGGAGAGCACAAAGGGACTCCACTAGTTTCCTGTCGCCACTGTAACACATGACCACAACCCTGTTGGCTTAAACAATACATATTTATTCTTGCACAGTTCTGGAGGCCAGGCCAGAAGTTTGACATCAGTCCTGCTGGGCTGACCTCCAGGTGCAGGAGGCTGTGTTCCCTCCCAAGGCTCCAAGGGAGAGTGCATTTCTTTACCTCTCTGGGCTTCTAGCAGTGCCTTCCTGATGTTCTTTGGCCTATGGCCCCTTCACTGACCTCAAAGCCAGCAGCATGGAGTCATACTTCAGTGGTCACCCTGCTTTCCTGTCCTTTGTCCTATATCCTCCTGCCTCCCTCTTACAAGAACACTAATGATTGCCTTTGGGACCTACCCAGATGATCCAAAGTCATCTCCCCATTTTTAAGATCCATAGTCACATCTGCAAAGTTTCTTCTGCCATGTGAGGGTGAGGTAACATTCACAGGTTCCAGGGATGAGGCCTTATCTTTGGGGACAATGACTCAGAAGGCCCCAGGGGCTGATGCCTTCTCATAATCTTCCAGACTGTTCTCTCCTTTCTTCCTAGCCTCCAGCCACCTTCCCAGTTTAGGTAAATACCCTCTGTGTGCCTGACCAGGCGGTGGCGCAGTGGATAGAGCGTCTGACTTGGATGCGGAAGACCCAGGTTTGAGACCCTGAGCTTGCCAGCTTGAGCGTGGACCCATCTGGCTTGAGCAAAAGCTCGTCAGCTTGGATCCAAGGTCGCTGGCTCCAGCAAGGGGTTACTCAGTCTGCTGAAGGCCCGCGGTCAAGGCACATGTGAGAGGGCAATCAATGAACAGCTAAGGTGTCGCAATGGCAAAGAGCAACTAATGATTGATGCTTCTCATCTCTCTCCATTCCTGTCTGTCCGTCCCTATCTATCCCTCTTTCTGACTCTCTCTGTCTTTGAAAAAAAAAATACCCTCCGTACATATTTATAGATGCAAATAAATGCAAATATTGGGGAAGGATATTGCCCATACCAGGATATTGCCCATACCAGGATATTGCCCATACCAGGATTCAGAGCCCCAGCCTGACAAACCAAGTGTCATATAACCAGGGTTGGGCCCCCAGTCCCGGGTACACACAAAGAGTGGGTGGCAGGTTGGTGCTAAGCCTTCGTGAGGGTCAGAGCAGCCCCACCAGCTAAGCACTGGGACAGTCACAAGAGATGGCTCGGGTCACAACTGGCTGGAAACCCTCTTCTGCCGTCTTGTCTGTGGCTAACCTTGTCTGCTGTGGCTAACCTTGTCAGTCTCCCCACCAAGTGCTGGTAGCAGTAACATTGTCACCTTTATCACCTTGTCCTTCTTTCACTGTCACCATTGCTGCTCCTTTCCCAACGTGCTGGACTCAGTCGAGGTTGGAGAAGGATGATATTGGGCACAGGTTCAAGCTGATATCCAGGAGCCAGCATGGAAAGGCAACCACAAGTAAAGAGCCTGTCAAAATGTATGAGTATAGAGTGCCAGAGTCAGGGGTCCCTGGTGGGAGGGAAGACTGAGGAAGTACTGAATGGTGGGCAGCCCAGAAAGCAGTGTGGATTGTGGTGGAAGGAGGAGTTGGGTGACGCCTGTATTTCTGGCTTCAGCCACTGGAAGAAAATTTCTTTCTCCTTCATTGAGTAGAAAGAACAGGGGTTTGGGGACAAGAGCATGGGGAGGTGTGAGGCATTTTTAGGAGGCCACTGAATAAACAGGTCTGGAGCCCAGGGGAGAAGTCTGAGCTGAGGCATTGGAGGGATCTGAAGCCAAGGGCCTCAGTGAGAGTGGCCAGCAGGAGAGAGCACATGAGAGGAAAGTCCTACCAAAGAATGAGGAATCACACCAACAGGAGAGAAGGCTGTATTCCTTACACAGAGAACACTGAGGACTGACCAGAGACATAGAGCGAAAATCGAAGAGCGTGTGTCCCTGAAGCCAAGGGAAGAGGATGTTTCAAGAAGGGGGAAGAGGCCAGTATGTCATGGGCATCTCAGAGGCCAAGTGAGGAGAGAAATGAGAGGCAGTCTGGTCTTGCTGAAGACACGATGGGCAGCGAGACCTGATTGCTATGGGCTGAGGAATGCATGGGTGTGGAGGAAGGCCAGAGAAGCCTTGGAGAAGATTAGATGTGACAGGAAGGAGAGAAAGGAACAGTGGGTTCAAGGAGGGACCCTTCTGGATGGGAGATTTGATCAGGCCTAAATGCTGATGGGAAGGATGCTTTAGGGAGAAGTGTAAATGATGGAAGGGGCAAGGACAAAGCAGGCAGGAAAGTATGGTGGGGTTGCTGGGCAGTACCAAGGCCCGTCAGAGATGGTGAACTTGAAAAAGCACAGCTCTGTGCAGCTGTGTGGGTTTCTCCAACTGCCTCGGCAGGGCAGCTGCAACCTGCAACCCTCGGAGATGGGTAGTGATTGGGTTAATCCCAGACTCAAGTTTCCAGGTGGACAAACAAAAGGACCATGTGTCTAAGACAAAGGTGTAGAGGACACTGGGTGTGGAGGCTGAGGTGGCAGGTCCTATAGTCTGAACCAGGGAGCGAAGGAACTGAGGCAGGGTGCAGGGCCATAGGGCTGCTCTCCCAGGGAAGAGAGGGGATGATGAGAAGATGGGAGGGGGCGTGGCCTCTGGGGTCCAACTAAACCTGAATATCAGCTTGAAGAGGTGGAGCAGGTCTAGGTGGTAGCCATGGGAGTGGTGGGCTAGAGTTGAGAAGAAAGTCTCTGGCAACCAGGCAGGACCCCAGTTTCTGTGGAGCCTTCTCTGGGATGGAGAGGAAGCGAGGTGGGAACCATCTCTGTGTGACAGCCATGAGATGACTCATGTGGAGCCTCAGCAGGGTATGGGCAGGAGGAATATTATTGGAGGTAGAGAGATGATGGTGTACAGGATGCCACAGGGAGCAACCACCTCACTTCCTCACTATGGGGGAGTGTGGGAGAATGAGGGGCCATCCCCAAAAAACAGCAGAGGAAGAACCTTCCATGAAGAGATCAGGGAGGGAGGCCCTGTCTCTTTAAAGGGGCTGGCAGAGAATTTCCCTTCTGAATAGGACAAGAGAAGGGTGAAAGGACAGAGGGTGAGGGCATCAGGATAAGCTCAGAGTCAGCACAGTGTGAGAGGGGAATAAGGACTGCCTGGCCAGAACTGTTTGCGACCCAGGCTGGTCAGTGAGAGTCTGGTCAAATGCAGCAATGACAACCACAGCCCTCATCATCCTTGTAGCTACTCTGTGTTCTCCTTGGGCAGAAAATCACATCCTGCTTGTCCCTGGTTCCCAGTGCTCAGCCTAGTGCAGTGATTCTTAACCTTTTTTGAGATACCCAACCCACCAGTTTCATATGCGCATTCACCAAACCCTTCTTTAGTGATAAATAAAATATGATTTTTTTCCAAATTCAAGACATAGGTATATGTTTTTTTACTGGTGCACAAAATGAGCCGTGCATAAACATCACCTTGCTCAAAGAACAAAACCAACAAAGTGCATGAACTAAAGGAATGCTTCCCAGTAAGTCCCAGCCATTTGTGTATGAAAACAGTTTTGGGGGTTTTCTTTAACTGAAAAAATTTCTGACTTTGAGACTTCAAACTCCATCTGACCTAGCAGCTGTGACTGAGACAGCTGCCGATGGTGGGGGAAGATTGGACCATGTTTGGACATCCCTATCTGCGAACTGGGGGAGCTTGGGCCCATTAGTCAACCTCTCTAGCCTCAAGTTAGTCATCTGTGAAATGGGGGTAATACAACTAACCTGGCAGTGTTTAGTAGAGGTCCCGTGAGCTAATCTGTGCTAAGCTCTTGGCACGGTGCTGGGGCAGAGCTAGCTCTCCCTGAATGTTAGCAACCACAACTCCAAGCTCAGCCAGACAAGTTGGTGTTTTCATAACATTAGCATCCACACATGAGGGACATGGCAGTCTGTGTATACAGAGAGCGCGTTTCTCATTCCATTAGCAGGCTGTGTTTGGGAGGACTGGTTAGTCAGGGACCCTTTGTTGTACCTGGAATCTCATGGGACCCTCAGTCAGTCTGCATTTGCACCCACCTTGCTCTGCCTCTGAACTCTTTCAAGGCAGGCATTATCAAGGAAACTGAGGCCCAGAAATGTGCCATGCTCAGATAGGTAGGTACATGGTGCAGTGGTGGGGACCAGCCTCACCCACTCACCCACCTCGCTCTGGCTCTCTCCCTGGGGCAGCAACAGCCTGTGATGGCCCCGCCTAGCTGGGTGTCACTGCGGTCACCACCAACTGCCTTGTGGACTGGTGAGTGTGGGCCCCCTGGCTCAAGAGATGTTGTCCAGCTCTGACTGTGGTTCTAGGTTTAGTCACGTATCTGTCCCAGCCCCTGTCATGGCCTCTGTACAGCCCCTCCATAGTCCCTGTCACAGCCTCATTGCAACATCTGTCACAGTGTCTGTCACAGTTCTATTAGTCTCTATCACAGCCTCTATTGTAGCCCCTGTCACTGTCCAGGCATAGCCCTGTTACCATCCCTGGCACAGCCCTGTCACTATCCCTGGCACAGCCCCATCATAGCCCCTAGCACAGTCCTGGCACCATCCCTGGCACAGCCCCATCACAGCCCCTAGCACAGTCCTGGCACCATCCCTGGCACAGCCCCATCACAGCCCCTGGCACAACCCTTGCCACAGCTCTGGCACCATCCCTGGCACAGTTCATTACAGTCTCTCTCACAGTCCCTGGCAACATCTCTAATAGCCCTGGCACAGTCCCTGACATAGCCCCTGGCATAGCTCCTCCCTAACTCTGCTCTGCTCTGAAGGGCACCCTGCAGGGCACAGCCCTCATTACACAGTGGAACTGTCTCTCAGGAAGGCACCCAGTGGAAGCCTTGTGCAATAGCAGGTTATCCTGATGAGCAGGGCTGTGGGAGGGAGGCTGTGCCATGGGGCTGTGCCAGAGAAACCAGCCAACGGACCATTCCACATACCCCCTGGGTCCAGGGCCAGAGGCAGGACACTTGAATGGCTTCATGGCATTACTCTAATCTCCTTGACCCTACTGGGCATTTCCGACAGCAGGGACTCTGTCTTCTTTTCTTGCTCACTCTCTGCAGAGCTGAGCACAGGGATGGGCTCCCAGGGCATGACCTGACGTTACTTCCCAAACCCCTGGCTTGTCCTAAATCAGTTCCTGGTGCTCCCCATTGCCTCAAAAACCAACCCACCAGAGCTGCAGCCTCCTAGACAGCTTACCCATTGCCATGCACGGGCTCACCTCTGCCCATTTCCCACACACACTATGCCCTCTGCCTGGCGTGCCCCACCTCTCTGCCTCCACTCTTCCAAATTGCACCTGCCCTGTTCAGAGGCCAATTCTATCTCTTCCCTCTTCTGTGCTCTTCTTCCTGCCCTCCCCCTTGCTCCCCAGACACTTGCCCATATCACATGACCCTTGTCCCCGTCTGCCGTGAGTTTCTGTATCCCACTCATTCTTGCCTTAGGTGGAGGTACCTGGAGAGGAGGGGCACCATCCTCTAGCAGGTACTATGCAAGTTGGCTAAATAAATAAAGGGGCTAACGATCAAACAAGTAAAAGGGATGTTAAAAAATTGGGAGTAGAAGAAAATGTAGAGACAGCGGTGGGGAGAGCATGAGGGCTCAGCAGGGAGCATAGTACCAGCCAGGCTTAGGAGAGAGCCAATAGGGGCAGGAGGGGCTGTGAGCCTTATTCACCCCCTGGGCCACATCAGGGTTTCTCAGGAATGACCATCTCCCCTGACATCATTATTATCCCTTCCTTCACCCTCCTCCACTTTGTCCTATTTGCCAAACCTCATTCCCTTCTCTTGGGCTATCCTGTCTGTCCCTTTTACTCACTAACACCTCCAGCCCAGGCTGCAGAGACTGCCCAGCAGGCCCCTGTCTGAGCTCACTCCAGCCCTGAGATATGGTCGTTTCCAGACTGGAACACTGGAGTCTTGGGTACTTACTTCTTGGCAGCTCTGCTCAGCCAGCACCTCGGGGGCCTCCCGTAACCCCAGGCACCTCACTCTCTAGCCTGGCTCCAAGTCCAGGTGGCCCAGACATCCTGGAGCCCCAACAAGACACAGAGACACAGTCCAGGTCTGGCCAAGCTGTCAGCACATCTTCCTCCTGCCTCCCTATGAGAAGAGGGGCGTGATGTCTCAGTGTCTGCCTGGCAGAGTCTTCAGGGGACAGCCCAGAGTGCAAGCTGGGGAGTGCTGAGAGATCAAGGGCAGTGCAGCTGGGGTTGGCCTGGAGATGAAAGGGCTCTGGGCTCTGCTGGGCTCCCAGAACTCACAGGTGGGGTCCTGCACAGAGGCAGGAAGTAGAGAAAGGACAACACAACAGCTTGCGCTCCCATATCTTAAAGAAACCAGGCAGAGCTGAGAGAAAAAGCAGCTGGGAAAGCCCAACTGGGAGCTAAGCCTGTGGGAGCTTTCTTTCACTGATGTCCTAAAGCCATTGGGGCAAGATGGGCATGTGGGCTCCCAGCAGTTTATGCAGCCAGAGTCTGGGAGTGATGGCATGGGCAGAAGGGGATCAGAAGGAACCAATACCTTCTTCCCATGGAGACAGCAGACTCTCTCCTGGGGCCAGCATAGGATAACAACTTAGTGGGCCCCTAAGGTAGACCTTTACCCTAGTCCTGTCCTCTGACAATAGCTCATCTACCCCACTGAGAGAATGTGGTAGGCCTCACTCCTGCCAGGCTGCTCCTCTTACTGTTTCCCCCTTAAGAAACACAGACATATACAGACGCACACATGCAGTGTGTGTTACCTACTGCCTTGAAAACCCAGTTTATTTTAACCTTTCTCCAGAAAGCCCACCTTGATCATACCCAGGATCACCATTGCTTTGAGCTTTTGAGTCCCTCTTTCCCTTGATTACAAACCTCTGGGATGGTCTTTTGCTGTTTCAATCAGATTGGGAAACACCCAGACGAAAGCATGTCTGCTTTCCCAGCCTCCATAGGCTTGGTCAAGGCTGGGTGGCTGATTTGTTCTCTCCACATGTCCACACCCTGTAGGGCTTGCTCCTGTGTGCCCCCACCCCAAGCTGCCCCATCTGAAAGTCTTGGGACAGAAACCCAAGGGAGTGTGACAGCTCCCTGTGTCACCCAGGTCAGGGCTCCACAGAGCAAATCTGCCTCACAGCAGAGCAGACCCTGGGAAGACCACATATACACAGAAAGATCAGGCTGCACCTGTGTGGTGGGAATCTAAAATCAGGGCAAAGGGTGAGGCCTCTGAGTCAGTACCCTCTGATCCCAGCTGGAAAGGTGCCCACACCAGAGAGAAGGAAGCCTGCCTTCAGGAGACCGGAGACTGGAGATCAATGATATATAGCTGGGTGGGGGATTCAGAGAGCCATTCTGGAAGGCAACACGTCCCTTCCTCCCAACCGCAATGTTTAAGACAAATATATGACTGAAATCAGAGTTGAAACGTCTCCCCCTCCACTGGCCAATGCAGGTTCCGCTCAATCTCCCACCACCCAATATTTGTTGAGAACTTAACAGTACGTGAAATAGCCAGCTTGGTGCATTCATTTCCTTGGGTGGTCTTCACAGCAACTTCTGAGGCCCATGTCATCACACATGTACCTGAGGAAGGCTGAGGTATGTGCAGGCAATAACGACAGGGAAATGCTTAATTCTAGAGCTTTGGTTTCACACTCCTGTCTCACACTCTGTTGTTTAAACCGCATAGGATTCCAGACTTACAGAATTCACAGACCAACAACATTTCAAAAATGACTTAAAAAAATTTTTTTTCTATTGATTTGAAAGAGAGGAATGAAGACAGACCGGGGAAGGGGGTGGGGTGGGGGGGGAGAGGGAAAGAGATTGTTCCACTTAGTTATGTATTCATTTGTTGCTTCTTGTAGTGCCCTGACTAGGGGTCAAACCCACAACCTCAGCCTGTTGGGAAGATGCTTGATCCTCTGAGCACCCAATGATTTTTGGAAACAAACACAGAACCTTATGCCAACTTTTTATTTAGCCAAGGGCCTAAAAAAAAACAAACTCCATCTCCTAGCATGGTAATTTCATAAAATGGCATTTGAACATAAGAAATGCAGGGAGGCTATAACATTAGAATACAGACAGCCTTCTAAGAAAGGACCCTTGCCTGACCTGTGGTGGCACGGTGGATAGGGCGTTGACTTGGAATGATGAGGTCACTGGTTCAAAACCCTGAGCTTGCCCGGTCAAGGCACATACAAGAAGCTATCAGGGAACAACTAAAGTGAAGCAAATATGACTTGCTACTTCTTGTTCTCTCCCCTCCTCTCTGTAAAATCAATAAATAAAATTTAAAAAAAAAGATTTTTTAAAAAGAAAGGACACTTGACAAAAAACCCTAAAATATCCTACATTCTCTCTTTCTCTCATTAAATTTCAAGCAGAACCGGCCCAAACCCTGGCATTACATGGTATGGGAGGCAACTACCCTACCCCAGAGCTGCCCTTTTAAGCCCACAAGCAAAAATACTTCCAGAATTTCCCAACTCCTTTTGCCCTCCCAGGTCCTCAACAAATAAGGTCTAACTCTGATATATAATAGTCAGCCACATCCCCACTTGACTCCCAGCAGGTAGTCTGAATGTCACTTCCAGGGAAGAAAGTCCACCCTCCCTATCCTTTCCCTCAGAGACCCAGATCTTCTCTGGATCTGCATCCGAGGAGCATGCATTTCCCTCTGCAGCCCTGCAGGAAGCACCTCTGTCATGGAGGCACTCTGTTCCTCCTCCAAAGCTGAGAGCTGCAGGTCTCCCTCAGTCCAGAGACAGGGCCTCCCTTTGCTGGGGTCCTCCAGTCCCATCTACTGCATTAATAGATGAAGCAGAGCAGACCTCAGGCTTTTCTGGAAGCACTGGAAAGGAGAGGACTTTAGACCCAGGTGGGGCAACGGGGAACACACGGAAGAGAGAGGTTCTGTCTTTACTTCTCTCTTCATTAACCATGCCAGACTCTGAGCAGCCTTTCCCTCCCTCCCCTCTGCCTACCCCTACCCACCCCAGCCAGCTGGGTAGAAGAGGAGAGCTAGGCTTGGGGAGCCTTCTGTTGAAGTTCCAGCTCCACCATTTCCGGGTTGTGGGATATTGGGCAATTCACTTAATATCTCTATGCTTTGGTTCTCTTATTTGCAAATGTTAGGTTGAGCCATGAGAAAGTGCAACCATTTCTGGCCCACAAAATTTCATGTACTTTAACAAAAGAAGTGTTGGACACATAATTTCTAGCCAAATACGACCTCCAACCTGGAGCCCAGCAGAGGAAGACCTGGGCCTCCTCCTTCTCTGTTCCCCAGCATGCTGGCACACCACAGCCATCCACCATTAGGGTTTTCACATAGAGGAGGTAAGAAGAGACCAGGTCTCATTGGGGATTACTGTGTGCTTATTTTACCTAGTGTCACCTCTGCACTCAAGGGTGGTCCTAGATGGTCCTGAATGGGTGTTGCTGACCAAACTGAGGGTAGGTGAGGTTCTAGAAGGGAGGAGTTAAGGGGCCTTGACCCCCGGTCAGTTGTGGCAGCAAATACTAGGAAGCAGAGCCTTGGTCATGTCCTCCATTCCCTTCAAAGATCCCCTTCCAGGGTCCCTAATCATGCATAGAGTTGCCATATACTGATCTGCTCTCTGTCAACCCTGTGTTAGTGCTGAGGTTCCTGAGATGAGTCAGAACTGTCTTATCCTCGGGGTGCTCAGTCCTGAAGGAGACATAGACTGTTCTGTGTAATAAATATTCAGGCTGATGAGAGGCAAATGTGAGGACATGGCCAAAGTTTGGGTGGCCAGGGAAGGGCTCCTCAAGAAGGGGATGCCCCAACCGTGGGTCACTGGGAAGCCAGTTTGGGCTGGCTTCCTGAAGCTGGGGTGAGACAGACTAGCTCCCTGCTGGACACAGAAGCCCACAGATGTGAGTTAAGTCGAAATCTCCCCCCTGTGGCTGGCACATCAAGGCAGGCAGGGTGCACAGCCCATTAAGAACACTCCTCTTCAAGGACACCCAAGAACACACAGGGATTAGGCCTCCCAGCATCTGTGTGGAGAACTGCCAGCTCAGAGCTGCTCAAAAGCAGAAATGCCAGTTGTGGTGATGTCATCACCCTAGTCCTTCCCTCCCTTTATGGGAGGTCCTGTGGTCCAGTGGGTAGAGTAGGAAAAGCCTCTGCCTGGTCACCCAGTCCCCTCTATTGGGTTTCTAAGTTTTCTCTCTGAATGGGCGGGGGGGTGGGGTGTTGGGTGGAGGGGAGGTGGTCACAAGTGGACTAAGAATGAGAAAAAGAATCCTTCAAAGAAAAAGAAAAACTTCATGTCATTACTCAAAGTGATGGCAGAGCTAGGGCAGTGGTCGGCAAACTCAGTCAGCAGAGCCAAATATCAACAGTACAACAATTGAAATTTGAGAGCCAAATTTTTTAAACTATATAGGTGGGTAGATTCCTTATCGAGGTAGCGCCCCACATGTGATATTTTGTGGAAGAACCACACTCAAGGGGCCTGGGGTGAAACTGAGAGCTCTATGGAAGAGGCTACCTACAAACCGAGCAGTGGAAGGGGCTGGAGGAAACGTGGGAGAAAGAGATGCCGACCCTGGAGCTGGAGGAAGCGATGGAGGAGGAGGCTGATCAAGTTTGCGAGATTTGCCTGGAAATGGAGCAGACGCTGGAGAAGGAATCACAGGTTCGTGAGTTGCAGATTGCCTTGGACATTGTGGAGAGCCAGCAGCGGCGAGAGGCCAAGGCTGAGGCTGGGGCTGGAGCTGCAAGGCCTGCTGAGCAGAAGGCTGCAGTGGCAGGGGCTCAAGCCCAGCAGCAGGAGATGGCGTCTTCAGTTCCTCTTTGGAGGATGAGGAGAATCAGGTTGGTGTTGCAATCCACAGCCTCCAGAAGGTGAGAGCCCAACAGCAAGGAATAACTACGCTCCTGGTAGGTCTGCGATTTTGGGACATAGAGGTGGATGCCATCATGCTCTCTGGAGCAGAGATGGAAATGCTGACTGCCATTGCCACATGCTTCTCTTTTGGACAGTGTGAGACCTGCCATGATGGAAGGAATGAGGGGGGTGGCTAACACCCCATGTGTGTGGACTAATTTCCTGGACTATGACCGGAGTGAGCACTGGTTCCTTTGTTGAATGGACTTATGGATTTTGGACAATGTGAAATACCCTGATGGGGGTGGGGGCCAGCTTTGATGGAGGCCCTCCCCCTGCCCCGGGAAGCTTTTCAAACGGCAAGAAAGAAGGCTGAGGACATTTTGCGCTTTTGGCAAAGTGCTCAGCGACTGGTGAAATGTACCTTTTTAATTGTTGAAATTGTATGATTTGTCATGTATTTGTAATTTGTGTAACGTACCTAATTTCCTTTTACAGGGATGCCGGTGGTAGTAAAGTGAGCATAGGCGTGGATTGTTGAACAGATAAAATATATTATGCTCACTTTGTTAAAGATGGTGCTGCCCACGGGGAAGCCCATTGCCCAGATGATATTAGTTGCCCTTATGCTTGGGATGGGCGTAATTATATTGTTGTGTGTGTGTGTGGGGGGGGGGGGGACAGGCTGTAAGCAGGCAGGATCCTTGTAGCCCAAGGCTTAATTTTAAGAGTAAGCTTTTCCCCACACCCTTGACTGATTGCATGATGTAGGATGGTGCATTCTCATGAGGAATCCTCCCATTATGCCTCAGATAAGTGACTTTGTATCATAGACTTCTTTGTGTGTAGATTGGATTAAAGGTTTGGATTTCTACACTATAAAGTGGGGGCAGACCGGAAGCTTGCTCTTGCTTGGTTCCTGGGGTTAGCATTAGAGAGGAGAGCAAATTAAGGCCACGTGGAGGAGAGGAGAAGCAGCCAAGATGGTGGAGTGCTGAGGAAGAAGCCAGTTTGTGCAGAGAGGAGGAGATGGGAAACAGAGGTGAATAAGTCTGGTGAGCTAGAAACCTTTGATTCTAGGAAACTCGGATAAGTCAATAGCTTTGTGAGCACTGAATGAGTGTGTTTTGGAGCCCAGTGTGTGTTTTTGCTTGCCCACCGGGTGCAAGCTAGAATTAAAGCTGATGGCTCACCAGTTCTTGGCTCAGTTGTTTCATTATCAACTGTCCGAATCTAACGTGAACACTGGCCAGGGGGCTGTGATAATGGCGGTGAATACTGGCTTTACAGGGCCAAAGAGTCACATGTGGCTTGTAAACCACAGTCAGCCAACCAGGGAGCTAGGGGACCTTACTGCCTCCCTCCTGTCAGATTTGACCCAAACTCCAGTCTTCCCTGGCCAACCCCTCCCCTCTAACGCTGCATGTGCACTTCTGAGAGGATCTGAGTAACCCCTGGCCCATCTTGGGGCCCCCAGGCCAGGGAAAAAGGGTCTGGGAGCCAGGGCTGTGCTGAGGGGAGGTGTCAAGCTCTTTCAGGGTGTTGGAGAAGAGTAGAGATGTATTGTATTTCTGGCTGAGCTTGGGATTCACCCACAAGCTGGGATGCTGCACACGGACACAGAGGAGGGAGGACTGGCCTAGGGGTTGGGGTGGAGAGCAGGTTCAAACCGAGAGGGGGCTATTCTGCTGCCTGTGGGTAGAGGGAGGGAGACAAGCAGGTACACCCCTAGCATTGGTCCATATAGGGGTGTCACAATGCGGATGAGAGTCCAGGCAGAAGGAGGTGCCCAGCTAGCTTCAGAGTGCCACCAGCTGGCTGGTCTCAGAAACCTTGCATCGGAACCGCCCCGGGAGAGGTGCGTGCGGGTATCTGACTTCGCGGCGGTGGTTGCTGCAGACACATTTCCTAGAAATTTTACCTCGAAGGTCTGGGTCTCACCCACGCGCCCGGTGCATGGGTCCTCGAGTTTTCCCCGCGCCCTCTTTGCCTCGCCGCCGTGAGGCTCCGCAGGGGAAAGACAGACTGGGGGATCGCCCGCCTCCCATACCCACTCCTCTCAGGAAAACTCTGGATCAGCCCCCACGCAGCGCATTTCCGGGAAACCCTCTCTCTAGGCGAGTTTCGGGAAGGCCCTGGGCTCCAAATCCAGACCACTGCCCCGCCTCCCCCGTGGAGTGTTGGACACCTAGCTGAGAAGCAAAGACCCCGCGGGGGGGGGGGGGATGGAAAGCAAACCAAGAGCTTGGAGAGACCGGGAAACCCCACCCCCCAATCTGGTGGGGGGCGCGATTGGCAACTCTAACCGGACTTGGGGTGTGCTCCCAACCCCTCTCCTTCCCTTCGGTGGGGCGAGGGTGCACCTTGCCCCACCTCTCAGCTTCCTCCCCCCGACCCCCGCTCCCCAGCCGGCGTCGCTGCCCCTTTAAGAAGGCCAGGTAGGCAGGCCGGGCTGTGGGAGCCGCTCCTATGGCAACCTGTGAGTTGCGGTGGCTTCAAGTATATTCCGGGGCGCGGGAGCCCAGCGTTGCTGGAGGGCGCTCTGGGGGAGGCGGCTGCTGATGTAAGCCCGGCGGACCGCTGGGCTCCGGCTGGGCTCCGCTCGGCTGCGGTGGGAGGCTGGGATTGGCCCGCCGGGCTCGACCACAGGAGAAGAGGCAAGCCCGCGAGTGCCAGGCCATTAAGCCCGGGTGGTGGGACAGAAGGACAGCGTGCCCGTCCGCCCGCCCGCGGGGCGCATGCCGAGGAGGCGCGCGGGCCGTGCGTTCTGTGCCCGGGAGCGGATCTCCAAACGCGGTGGCCGAAGCGCCGCTCCTCCCGGCGCCCATTGTTCCCCGCGGCGGCGGGGCGCCTGGAGCCGAGCGACGCGGCGAGCCCGGGGACCCGCAGCCGGACTGGGATCCCCCAGCGACGCGCCCCGCGCCCCAGAATGGGTGCCTGAGGCTGCCCGGCGCCGGCGGCGAAGGACGCGTCCCCGCAGGCGACTAACCGGCACCCGGACCTGTAGCGGGTCCGCGGCGCCGCAGCCGCGCCGGTGCCCCTAGCCCTGCCCCCGCCCCTGGCGCCATGGCCAAGCTGCCGCCGTCCATGCGCAAGCGGCTCTATAGCCTTCCGCAGCAGGTAGGGGCCAAGGCGTGGATCATGGACGAGGAAGAGGACGCCGAAGAGGAGGGGGCCGGGGATCGCCAGGACCCCAGCCGCAGAAGCATCCGTCTGCGGCCGTTGCCCTCGCCCTCGCCCTCCGCGGCCGTGGGCGGCACGGAGTCCCGGACCGCGGCCCTCGGGGCGGCGGACAGCGAGGGACCCGCTCGTGGCGCGGGCAAGTCCAGTACGAACGGCGACTGCAGGCGCTTCCGCGGGAGTCTGGCCTCGCTGGGCAGCCGGGGCGGCGGCGGAGTGGGTGGCGGCAGCGGTCACGGGCACCTGAATGACTCCGCGGAGGAGCGGCGGCTCATTGCTGAGGGCGACGCGTCCCCCGGCGAGGACAGGACGCCCCCAGGCCTGGCGGGAGAGTCTGAGCGCCCCTGCCCTTCGGCGCAGCCCGCAGTCTCCCCGCCGCCGCACCAGCAGTCGCCGCAGCCGGCCTCCGCCTCCTGCGAGCAGCCCTCAGTGGACACCGCTATCAAAGTGGAGGGAGGCGCGGCCACCGGCGACCAGATCCTCCCCGAGGCCGAGGTGCGCCTGGGCCAGGCCGGCTTCATACAGCGCCAGTTCGGAGCCATGCTCCAGCCTGGGGTCAACAAATTCTCCCTGAGAATGTTTGGCAGCCAGAAAGCAGTGGAGCGGGAGCAGGAGAGAGTCAAGTCGGCAGGATTTTGGATTATCCACCCCTACAGCGACTTCAGGTAAGGGGGGCTGGTGATGATGCTTGTGCATGCTCTGAGCGGATCGTAGGCATGCTGCTTCGCTAAGCTCTGCCTCTTAGCGCGAGTTGACTTACTTTCATAACTCACTCTGGGAGCTCCAAGAGAAGTGGGGCGTCTCTAGGCTCTGAGACACCCCCAGACCTCCCTCCTGGATTGTTCAGGAACTTTCCTCTTTGTTCCAAGCTGCAGACCTCGGCCTCTTGAGGTCTGGGCTGCATTAGGAACAGGCTAAAAATGTGTGCCAAGCCTGGCCTAGTCCTGTCACCTTAAGCCACACATCCTACCTCTCTCTTCTGGGCTGCAGAGTCAGCATGGCCATCCTAGGGGCAGTTCCAGGTTATTCACCCTGCAGAGCAGGCCCTGAAGGAGGACAGACCTCCTGGAAGCTGGGCCAGCTCCATGGGTGTTGAGCCCCAGCTGTTAATATCTGCCTTCTGGTTCCCTGGGAAGCTGCAGCTGGGGAGGGAGAGCTGGGCCCCTGGAGAACTGAGGCCACTAGCATCTCATGCCCAGGATGAAAGCCCTCTGCACCCACCTTAACTCTGGGTCCAGCCCTTCATTCCAAGTGGTAGGCCAGCAGTTGATACTCTAGGTAGCTGGTATCTAGAGTGGCAGGACAGAATGACCTTGCTCACCATGGTCAGTGAAGATAACTGGTACCCTGACTGATGAGTACCTGTCCTGTGACCCCACGGTCATCCGGTGTACCATCCAAACCCCGGTGGCCCAAGCTTCAGCAGCTGCTAGGTCTCTCCATGGGTCAGCTGTGAGTCCCGCACCAGCGATGTGACTGCCAGCCAAAGAGAGGGACCCTGCCTCCTCCCCCATCCCGAGTCAGATGCCACCTCACAGCAGATCCCACTCCGGACCTGCTGCAGGGGTTATCTGTGCAAAAAGAGAAATTAGTGATTGCCTCTAAGTTGGGGTCAGGGATGCCTCTACCTCAATCAAGGTCTTGTCATCCCCCCCCACCCCCCCAGTGCTCCCTTGGGCTTTCTTGATACACAGGATTGAAGTGACAGTCTGAAAATAACGGTCACCTTTTGAGCTGGGTTTAATTCATTCTCCGTCTCCGACCCCTGCTCCTGTTGAGCTTTCTTACCTGCCTGTTCTGCTTGTCTGCCAGTATAAATAAGCGTTTTGTCAACCTAGAGCCCTCTTTGCAAACTCTAGGGAAGCTAGGTTTGTAATGAGAGCAAAGCCGTTTTCATCCAATGGGAGAGATTTCTTGGGCTGGGAATGACCAGTCAGGCAACACTCAATGGCTTAAAATAGGTGGTGAACAGAGAGCTCTCCTCCCTTTTCTTGTCTCTGCTTTTTCTTTATTTTGCTTTCTTATTTGGACTGCTCTTTCTTACCCTGATGTCCAAGCTTCCCATGTGGGACCTTCCTATCAGGAACTGTGGCTGGTTCCTAAAGTGTGGCCTCCCCTCTGGTCAGTACTTTGATCCGGGGACCCTAGTCTGAGCTAGGGAGGAGTGGATAGGAGCTCCTGCAACCCTTTGGGTGTACTGGGTTTCTCTCCTATTCCCTCCAAACTCCCTGGTGGTGGTGGCAGATCGGTGGTGCCAGTATCAACCAGTTGAGATTGTTGAGGGGCCCTCCCTTCCCTTGCTTAGCCCTCCACCCTCCACCATCTTGGCTGTGAGGGACCAAGCCCAGGTACACCTGGTCTCCATCATCAGCAGGCATTGATTGAGCACTCCCTGGGCATGGGGCTGTGCCTTCCCAGTCTCCCCTTACAGCGGACTGTGAAGAACTGGAACTGGGTGGATGGCATCAGTGGGGACCGCCCTGCCTTCCTGATCTGCCTCTGCCCACCTTGGCACATCTATCTGCAGTCCCCCTGATGCAGAAACTTCTATTAACTGCAGGATGCTTGGGACATGGCGGAGGGGGAACGGGATGGGGATAGAGAGGGAGAGCTGGATTCAGCAGGACTGATAAGTGGGCAACAGGAAAAAGGTCAGACTGGGCTTTGAATCTGTACAACAGCAATGAGGACTGGGAGCTGGAAGCCCACTTCCTCTGTACACAGCCAGGCTGCTGCCTTGTGTGGGGTGGTGTATGGGGAACGACAGACAGAAAGGCCATCTTTGTGAGCCTCTAGATGGGCAGGGTCATGCCTCTTCTGCCTCTGGGCTAGAGTAGCTGTTCTTATTTCCAGAAGGTGCAAGAGGCAGAGACCTAGCCAAGTCTTTTAAGCTTAGAAACTCCACCACTCAACCCGGCCTCACCCTCACCCCTGACCCAGCACCCCAAGCCTCAGTCCCTCCGGTTTCAGCCACTGGCGTTGGGCCTTCCTAGGGAGCCCAGTTCAGGCTTCATAAGAGCTTCTGTGAGCATTGCTGGAGCCAGCTGGGGGTAGATTCATCATTTTGACAGGCAGGAAGCATTGATCCAGCAGAACTAGTTTAATAGAGAATCACTAGCAAACCATGATAGATTGAGTTTGTGGTTTGGAGTTCAGAGCTTGCTGTCATGGGCTGCTTTGGAGATGTCCTATTTCTGGGGGAGGAAGGTTGGTGCCTTTTCTAAGAGCTGATGTGGGCTGTGCTCTGTGGGACCCTCGTATTGGCTATGTCTACATGATTGGGTGCTTCTTGGCCTCCTGTGCTTCTCCTCACCCACCCACCATGCCCACGCCATGCCCTGGCTACTACTCCCTTAGTGCCACCAGGTTCCTTGGGCTCATCTGGCTTCCCCTTCCTTTTCCTTCTACTGCCCACTTGCCTTTAAGATTTGGTAAGGGAAGAGGCCAGGACTCACAGCCCCTCGGGACATTGTCCCTGGGCTCTTGCCCAAGGTTGGTTGGGTTCTTGAGTCCTGGGTGGGTCCTTCCTTCTACATGAGCCGTGTTCTGGAAGCTGGGCTTGGCAGTGGGGACCTAGAATGGATAAAACCTAGTATCTGCCTAATCTTGTTGTTCCAGAAGAAAGGAGCAGGGATCATGTCAGGCTTTAGGGGCCAGAAGTAGTAGAGTGGAGAGGTATGTACATCTAGGTGTCTGAGCAGGTGTCCGGGCCATGTGTAGGTGGACATGGGGCTGGCAGGGAAGTCCCTCTAGAGGGTGTCAGTTCAGGGACTTACTATACTCCTATGCTCCAACCTTTTGGCTTAGCCCTTCTCACCCCTCTGTCCCTTCTCTCTACTCACCTGAGCTTTCAGCAGCTGCGAGCAGGGGAAGGAAAGGGAGAGCCCTGAAGGCTCTGTTCCTTGGGAGGAAACTGCTGGGCTCCACAATCTTGGAAACTGGCCAGTAGCGTGGTAGGTCCTGGGAGTAGCCTATAACCAACTTCCTGTGCTGGGGCTAGGTACTGTCATTGCCCACCTCGTGTCAGCTCCTAGCCCTGTCCGCTATGGGGCCCTGCTTGGGTTAGGAACCTTTTCTAAGCCTCAGTTTTCACACCTAGAAAAAACGGCAGTCTTGTTGCCATGTCAGACACAGATTGTACTACTGCGGTCACCCATGGAGGCGAGAAGCTCCAGCGTGCTATCAGAGACCAGTGATGCAGTGCCAAAACACACTGCCCCAGCCGACAGTGCCTCCTTTCTCAGTCCTGGGCAGGCTGGGTGGGCCTCTGAACCTGTGTCAGAGACCTGAGAACCTGCTGGAAGTCTAGAGTCTCTGTTCCAAAAAATAGGTGTATGTTTAGACACACAGTGTGACACTCTAGTTTCTGGGATTTGTGGACCCCCTAAGTTGAAGACCATCTAGGTTGTGAACCTCATTGTAGGTTCCAGCAAAAGAGAGTGCTGGCCTGGTAGGGCCAGGTGCTAGCTTCCTAGAGATGGCTTCTGGGGCCTCTAGCTAGAGGCTTCTGTCTCCCAGCGCCGCAGGAGGGCAGCGAAAGCAAGGACAAAGTGAGAGCCTGAAGAAGGAAAGGTGCTCTGCTCCCTTCGTCCCACACCTCTCTCTCTCCCGTCCAGCCACCGGAGTGACTGTTCTGATAGGGCTGGTGAGGTGGAAAGCAGCAGCAGCGGTGCTGGGGCTGCAGGTTTCTGAGGCCCCTTCGAGGGTGGGCCTTCCTGGGGACCCTTGCCCAGAAATGCAGCATCTGATATCAGTATAGAAAGCTGCACTGAGAGGGGCTGTGGGTGGGGGTGCGAGAGTGGGGGAAAGACGCCTTGGTACAAAGTGGAATTCCAAGGCAAGCCGCCTGGGTGGTGTTGTCAGCGGGAATGGGCCCAGTGGCAGCAGGGTTCTCCAGGAAGAAGAGGCGCTCACTCTGGGGCTGAAGGTGAGAATGCTCAGGCCAGGGTCCCCCTGGATGCTGACCATGCACAGAAACCCCACGGGGCCTGGACCCTTGTGCTGCAAGGCGAGAGGCCTGAGCTCCAGGTTGTCCTGGTCCTGGCCAGCTTTCTCTGTGATGTGGTGGGTGGGCTTCTCCCTGCCCGTCAGCTCACTTAGCTGCTGTGAGCCACTCTGGGTGGCACACCTCCCACAGCACTGGCCCGTCGTCTTGTTCATCTGTCCTCTCCCACACTTTAGGAACCCAGGTCTTCTGGGATGGTCTCTCAGGTTACTGTGGCCACCCTCACCCCTTCTTCTCTGAGCACCCCTAGCATTTGGAGGGAGCTTGGGTGGTGTTTGTTATCACACAGCGCTACTCACACTGTCATGCCATCCACTTCACCTGATGGTCTGGTGAAAATGCTGATTCTGACTCACTAGGTCTGGGGCGAGGTCTGAGATTCTGCGTTTCTGATAAGCGCCCAGGTGATTCGAAGCTGCTGGCGCCCAGCTGAAACAGAGGCTCAGACCCTGTGTCTGTTCTTTGCTCAGCCTGGGCTCCCTGAACGTGCTCCCCAAGGGCACTCTGGCCTCCCCTTGGCCTCAGGTACCCAGCACAATAGGGTGAGTGCTGTGAACTGGGCTGAGCAGCCCCCAGCTATAGAGTTAGGCCACAAACTTGGGCGTGTCACATTTGTGGGCTCCCCCCATCCTGTGTGGCTGTTTGGACCCTGCTGGCCCTGGGTGCTGGCTATTGGGGTGGTGTGAGTGAGGAGAGGCTAGGTGGCCAGAAGGGCCCTTCTTAGTCCATGCTGCCCCATTGCTTTGGACACTCCTCTCCCATTCTAAGGGCCGGGTCTGGCTGGGGGAGAAGGGGCAGGGAATACTGGGCTGCAGTGAGCTTTCTGGGAAGGAACAGATACTGTCAGCGAGAACCCAGAGGTCCGGGGGGAAGAGAGCCAGGGTGAGTAGCCTCGGGCTGGCTGGCTTGGAGGACAGAGGAACAGAGGCATCCTGTAAGAGCAGCTGCCTTGGTGTGTGTGTGTGGGGGGGTGTACAGATCTTAATGCCCTCTTCCCGGCCCAGACCATGCCTGGCAGTCTCCTCTGTGGTCTGGGATCACCTGTCACTTCTCTCTGCTTCTCCTACCCTGGAAGGAGGGCTGCCCAGTCTACATACAGATGATGAGGCGGACTAGTGTCATAACAGCCAGAGTGGCCCTTGTGCTTCTCATAACACTGGTCACCATTGGAGTCATTCACCCAGAGCAGAAGGTCCAGCCACAGTCCCTGGGGTGTTTTTGTCATAAAACTGAGAAGGTAGCCAAAACACATACACCCCTGCCCAGGCTTAAGGCTGTTACAAAGCTGCTACTGCCAGTGGCTAATTAATAGAAGGGCTACTGAGGCTGCCCAGGCCATTTTGCTTGCGGCTAGGGGATATTGAAGAATCCACATGTCCAAGCCAGAGCTGGCCATGGGGACGGCAGGGGCATTGCCTTGGCTTTGGAGAGATGTTCTCTGCCAGCCCAGCTTTACTGAGAAAGCATTGCCAGGGCCCTGGAAACCTGTGAGCCCAAAGCCCAGGAGGCTGCTCAGAGACACTGTGTCATCAGCACCTGTCCAGAATTGGGGAGGGAGGCAGCACAGGGAGGTGGTGAGCTTCCCGTTACCAAGGGCATCGAAGGTGAGACAGAGTACCTTAGACCAGAGCTTGCTAAGCAGCATTCATGCGATGGACCATTTCTAGTGCCCAGATATGTTCTGTCTATCTGGCATAATGTGTCATATAACAAATCTGGGACGATGTTTTAAACTGAAAAGATGTAACATTAAAAGTTTGGCTTTGGGGGTTTCTCTTAGAAAACTGGGAACTCTGGCAGTGCTGGCCCCACATTTCCACCCCGCAGCAGGGAGCCAGAGCCGACAGGAGGCCGCCCTCGTTAGTTTGGTTCCTTCTCTCCTATAGCCCACGGTCCCTGCCTGTCCCACACCTGGCGATGTCATTCATGCATCTTTAGCTGCCCGACCCCTATAGACTTCTGGGTTGACAACCCCAGATTCAAACTAGGGCAGATGACAGGCAGCCCAACACCGATCAGTAGCTACCGCTCACAAACCATCGACTGTGAGCCAGGCTATACTCATCATTTTATATCTCGTATATCATTTACTCTTCAAAGCCTCCAGAAAAATGGGTTCTATTGTCCCCGGTTTACAGATAAGGAAACTGAAGGCTTTGATGGGGAAGATTTGCCCCAAGTCATATAGCTACGAAATTCCAGAACTGGAATTTGAACCTGGCTTCTCAGACTCTAGAACAGTGGTTCTTAACCTTTTTTGAGGTACCGAACCCACCAGTTTCATATGTGCATTCACTGAACCCTTCTTTAGTGATAAATAAAATATGATTTTTTTTCCCAAATTCAAGACATAGGCATATGTTTTCTTACTGGTGCACAAAATGAGCCGTGCATGAACATCACCTTGCTCAAAGAACAAAACCAACAAAGTTCATGAACTCACAACAAATTACGGTATTACTTTATTCTGGCCTCCACGACAGAGGCTTCTCCAAACCCCTGAGACCAACTCATCAAACCCCTAGGGTTCGATAGAACCCAGGTTAAGAACCACTGCTCTAGAATCTCATGCTTTCTCTTCCTTCCTTCCTTCTTCTCCCCTTCCTCCCTCCCTCACTCCTTCCCTCTTTCCCTCCCTTCCATTTTTGGTTGACTTTAAAAGGTGAAATTACTAAGGCAGTTCAAGAAACCATTCTCCTGAGAATAAAAATGTTGCATATAATATTTGACCACACCTTATCTGTGTGGGGCTGGGGTTTGGCCAGCCCAGGAAGTGTAGCCAGTCTCACAGAATACCAGCCCTGGACAGGCCTTATCCAGCTCCTGGCCTAAAGGAGCAGAGAAGGAGAGAGAGGGCAAGCCACTGGCCTGAGGTCACTGATAAGTCTGTATCAGAGGTGAAACCAGAACCCAGATGGGTTACATAGCATCTGCCCACAAGGTGTGAACGCCCTGCAGTCCCTCGTGAAACCCCCACCAGGGAAGGCTTTTCCTTTCTGCTCTTGTCACCAGGGCTATTTTCTTGTCTTCCCAGCTTCAGCCTGAAGTTTGGGAAGACAGGTATTTTCAGGGTCCCTTCTTAACTTAAGCTCATCCAACAAGAAGGGAGTCTTTCCCTGTCTGAGATCAGCATCTGGAGGCGGAGGCCTGTCTGTCCAAGCCCGTGCTGGGCCGCGTCCCCAGGGCTGCTGGATGAGGACACCTGCCCACCCCTCCTCCCCGCGGTGCCGACTGCAGTGGAGATGGTTGGGGTTTTGGAACCATGTCCAATGCTATCGGTGCCTTTTTCCTTGATAGGAGCGATTGGAGTTCAAAGGGGAAGGGGTCAGTAGTGGTGTCTGTGTTCTCTCCATCAGAGAAAGGTGGTCACATGCTCTACCTATCACACCCTTCAGAGAAGTGAAGAAGTTGAGTCAGTCTGTGGTTTAGAGCCTGGAACGGGAATGATGTTGGTGCTCACTTTCTGTCCAAGGTCAGGGCTGTGTGTGAATAGGGTCGGGGCTCAGTTCTGAGCAGGGTCAGGGCTTGTTGTGAGTGGGTTGGGGCTGAGGGTGTGAGCCGGTCAGGGCTTGTTGTGAGCGGGTTAGGGCTGAGGGTGTGAGCGAGTCTGGGCTCGGTGTTTGAGCAGGGTTAGAGCTCAATGTGAGACCACAGTCTGGGCCTAGACTGTGACCAGAATTAGGGCTCAGTGTATGTTCAGGGTCAGAGTTCATCCTGGGACCAGGGTAAAGCCTTGGTCTGAGGTCAGGAATGGGAATCCTTGAACAAAGCCTCTAAGCCAACCCAGTGCCTCCCTGAGACCCAGGGCTTGGGGCAGTATGGGCAGATGCCCACCTCTCTCTTGTGCCCTCACCTCCAGGAAGCCTTTCCTTCCTTCAAGCTCCCTGAGCTCCTATACCTTTTAGCATCTGAGCCAGCTGCCTCTGGTCCTTTCTGGGAGATAAAGTATCAGTTACAAATAAAGAATGGTGCTGCCACTGCCGGACACCAAATCCCACACGTGACCAGTCCTGCCCCACTCTGCCCTCTCATTGTTGACGGCTAGTGTCTGTCTGCCCAGCCAGGCAGCCTGCTCGTGGCTCTTGCAGACAGTGCTCAGGGCTGGGTGGGGAGGTGTGCTGGCTCGGTGGAGGGACGCCCAGCATCCCACTGCACCCCTAGCGCTGGGCTCCCACAAATTGCAGAGCAAGCAGCAGGACCTCCAGGTCTGCTCGCAGCAGCTGCGGGGGCCTGATAATTGGTAGCTGCTGATTTTGTGTCTGTCTAAGCATTTACCCATGGGGGAGGACATGTTATGTCTGCATGAATGAGGCTCTCAGAAATTAATACATAACACAGGTCTGGCTAAAACCTTGTCTTCTGGGATTGGGGAGGGGCACGCCAAGGGGGTGGCTGTGCCCTTTAATACTGTTTTCACCCATTATGGAAGATGGGGGTCACCATCCACCAGGCTAACAGGAGATAGGATTCAGATCCTCTTAGGGTCCCCAGTTCTACTTTAGGGGAGGGCAGAGGAAACGCAGACCAGTAAGGATGGATAGTCAGGGAAGGCTTCCTGGAGGAAGCAGATCAGAGCTGGATCTGCACGATTTCCTGGCAGCATGTACCTGGGGGTGTGAGCTAAGGGGCCACCTGACTGGGGTGGGCATTGGCAGGCACTGAAGGCAGGCTCCTCAGATTCTACACTTTGGACCTTTTCTCCTTAAAGCTCTGCCCTTCACCTGGGAAAACTTGGGCCCCACTGTCCCACATAGTGCTTGTGTAAGCATATGTATCTGGGTGTCCTTGCAACCCGAGGGGCCGTGGCTTCAGGTGCACTACCTGAAAAGACCCATTTTTCTACCATCCGAGGCCCGAGGCCTGGAAGGAAGGTGTTCCCACTGCAATAAAGTCGCTGAGTGTGTGGCCCAGAGTAATTATCCCGTGGCTCCCCATTGCAGGCTGGAACAACCTCTGTCAGTAATTAACATGAGTTCCCAACCGTTCACCACTGAAGCCAGACACCGGCTTCTCCCAGGGAAAGGAAGAAAGACCCTTAGTCCCCCACAGGTCTCCTGGATGCCGATGGCACCTTTTAGAAGAAAGTGGCCTAGCAGGAGAGACTGCAGCTGGGCTGTCTGGGTACGGCATCAGGGCTGGTTCGCCTAGAGCCCAGGGCCTCTCATTTGGGCTTCCCAGTCCTCCTCTCCTGTGCGAGCTTGCCCTGCAGACCCTCATCCTGTTCTGCTGGGTGACCTTGGCAAAGCCCTTTCCTCTCTGTGTTCCAGGTCAGTTGTCAGCCTGTATCTGAGAAGAGAGCAATGCTATTTGGCCAAATATTGTAGGTATTGAACATGTAATTCTGACCCCTTTAGTGCAAATTGAACCAGCGGGGCAAGGACAGCTGCCCACACACAGAGCTGGAGAGAATCTCCTTCTTTCTGGGGATGCAGCTGGGTTCAGCCTGACGTGCTCCTGGAGTCAGGGGTCCCTTACCGACGGGTATTTTTCTGTTGAGGCTCCACCAGCCCTTGTCCTGGGGCTGGGGCCGGGGTCTCCCAGCATGTTGTGTGGTATTGATGTGCTCTGTCAAGGTCTCTCTCCCTCCCTCTTTACATGTGGCCTCTGGGAGTGGAGGTCAGACACTCATTTCTTTGTTCCCTGGGAACAGGGTCCTAACCACCTTGTCCTCCTAGCTGCCTCTCTTCAGGGGCAGCGTCTTCTGGAAGCTCAGACCTGGCCTTGAAGTGTTCAGGTCACACTGGATAGTCTAAAGTCAGCAGAACCATCAACTCTGCAGTTGGCAAGGGAAGGAACTTGACAAGCTGTTCATCCTGTCCCACGGGCTCTGTGCAGTCAGCATCCTGCTGTGTCCCTCCACAGCTTCTGGGGACAGAGCTGAGTGTGGGTGTGAACAAGAGGCCAGGTAAGGTCTTGGCCCCGTACAGCTTTGTGGACTGAGCCTCACTTCCCAGGGCCCTGATTTTCTCATCTGAAAATGGGACCAGAGAGGAGTTGGGTTTTAGTTTCAGCAAGATGCCAAAGCCAAAATGGGTGTCCATAAAGTCCCCAGGGAGCTTTATGTAGTTATAGATGCCTGGGCCTACCTGGTGAGGCCCAGTGGGTGTAATTTTGGGGAGCATCCAGGTGAATCTGGTTCCGTTCCCCAGGAAGCCCCTTCCACAGGAATGGTCTGAAGGTCCTGGGAAGCACCATGTTTGCTGTAGCCATGCAGTGTTCCCCAGAGTCTGGGGAAACAATGAAACCCCAGTTCACTCATGATGGGCCTGTCTCCAGGGAGTTGGTCCTGTTTGTTTCCTTGCATGTTGATAGCAATCAGAATCACCAAACTCTGAGGCTGGTAGGACCCCAGGGAGCACGGCTCTCCTTCAGCATCCTTGTCAGACTTCTGGAGGGAAGGCAATGGGGTCCCGGCGGGCTCATGTTCTCAGAGCCTGGGCACCAGCTCGAGCCCAGCAAGAAGGGGCCTGTATGTCCTCTCAGGGTCAGTAATGAGCTACCCTCTTTGGGGGCACAGCCTCCCATAATGTCGTTCTTACCCCTTCCCCACCAATGCCACTTGGCCTTAGGATTCTGCCTCAAATCCATCTCCATCCCTCCTTCGCATTGGCTCCCACTGGCAGGAGCAGGTGAGCTCTCCTACCTAGCCTCCCCTGAGATTGCTCACGTAGTCCTTCACGGCAGTGACCTAGTTTTGTTCTGTTTTCCCAAGAGAGCAGGGAGAGCCATGTTTGGAGCTTTCTTTGTTTCCTATTATCTGGGCGGGGAAGTTATCCACTGGACTCCTCTCCCCCCATTTCCCCTAGATGGCCTTGTCAGCTGGGTGAAACTCTGAGAGGTTGGGCTGCTAGCCTGAGGGAACACAGCATCCTGGCAGCCTCGGGATGCTGTGCACCAGATGGCTCTTGCTGTGCAGATTGGCGTGACTATTGTGCACAGTCTCCAGAGAGGTTGCAGCCCATCAGAGAATCAAGAGGTTGATTGATATCGTGGTGTTCCTATGCCCAGGCCTGCATTCAAATGTGCCATCGAAAAGGTGCTATGCCGGTCCCTTCCCCCAAGGAACTCTGCCTCTGCAACTTTCATGGCTCCCCACGTCCCCAGAAGAGTCCGAACTACACAGTCTGTCATTCGAGATGACCCTGTCTTCTCTTCACACCAGCTTTGGGTCAGGGCCTGGTGTCAGACTTCTCTAAGATGAGGCACCCCTCCCTCAGCAAGCTTTTATCTGGCCTCTTCAACCGCTGCACTGCAGATGCTCTTGAAGTTGATGTGTCTCTAGAGATAACCTAGCTCCATCCTCCTGTTGTACCAGTAGGGAAGCTGAGGAAGGGGTTGTGAGAGGCAGAGACTTGTTCATGAACCCACTGAATTTTAGAGATGGGTATGGGATTAGAACCCAAGACTCGCCCCCCCCCCCTCACCCCTGACCTCAATGCCTTCTGCTTTGTAGAATGGCCCCCTTCCTGTAACCACAATACAGATGTTCCCCACCAGTGAACACACTGAGGGCCCCTCCTCTTTGGGGCTCTAGCATCCAGCAGGGCATGCTGTTTCCTGCTCCTCTCTGAGCAGGGTCTCTAATCTGACTGCATGTCTGCCCTGGCTGTCCCCAGCCCATAGAGCTCCAGAACCAGACAACTGCTCCCTCCCCTCCCCCCAGCTTACAGCCCCATCTGCTTATGGAGCTGGCCTGGATCTTCAACTGCCCTGTGGCATGGGTCTGCCCATCACTCAGCGGACTCCTGGAGGTGGATTCTGTCCACACGCTTCAGGATCCCCATAGCTCTTGGAGTTGGCTCAGGCCAGGTCACGGAAAACAAGAACAATGGTGATGACAGCTACCAGTAGTGAGGATAAATATATTATACACTGTTCAGCATATGTGAAACATCATCTGTGGAGTTCTCCAGAATCCTAAGAGGTGGGATTAATACTCTGATTTCACATGGGGAAAACAGGCTGAGAGGTGAAGTGATTTCTCCAAGCCCCTACAGCCAGGTGTTCACATGCCAGAATGGCTGACCATCGTATCATTTGTGGTAGCCTGGCAACAGCTTGGCGCTGGACCAGCAACCTCAGCATCACCTGGGATCCTGTTAGCAGTCACCCTGCACCTGTGAACCTGAGTCTGCTCCAGGTGCTTTGTATGCTGTGTGTTCAAAAGCGCGCACAAAGGAGACTGGAAGGCTCAGTCCCTTGCAGCCCTCAGATAGCTCAACTTGTCCCCAGAGAGGGGCTGAGACTAGCCCTCACTGTGCGGTGAGGGGCTACACAGCCTCAGACCAGGACTGAGAGGGAGGTAGAAGAGTCAGGCATACAGAGGGCAACTTTACTTGGGTCTACAAAAACAAATTCTGTTCCTGAAGCAGTTGATCATTGTAGAAAAGTTATAAAATACAGATCCCAAACCACTCGGCACACCCGTAAACCAAACACTCACAGCCGCCCTTTGCTCTAAATCAGCTTCTTTGGAGGCAGCCCCAGGGCTGAGGGAGCACCCAGCCGCTATCTGGAAACCCTGTGATTCTGACTCAGAGGTTTTGAGATGGGTTAAAAATAGAGCCTGAGTGTGTGTGTGTGTGGCGGGGGGGGGGGGGGGGGCGAAGGGCGGGAGGAAGAGCTCTTCATTTAAGGAAGGGAGGAGACCCCAGTGTCAGGGAGAAGCTGCAGGGGAAGCCTGACTAGAGCTAGGTGGTAGGAGGCGTGGAGAGTATATTCCTCAAAGGTCAGAGCCGAGGGCCAGGAGTGGCCCATAAAGGTGTGGGTGGAAGATTTCTAGTTGGGGGTGGGGGTGGGGCTACAATACCAGCCCCAGGCGCCCAGGAGGGGTGGATTCCTGAGTACTCCACCCCCATCCCCACCCCCACCCCCACCCCTAGGCTGGCAGCAGCTTCCTCGGATGGGTGGAGGGGAGGGAGGGAGATGGGCAGCAGCTCTGCTTCAGAGGCTATATACAGGGGGCTGGACAGATGAGGGAGCTGGACAGGTTAGGGGCCAGAAGCAGTTTTTATGTGTTGAGGGAGGGAAGGCGAGGAAGGTGCCCCACAGGTGTGCGTCCTCAGTGGGTTACAAGCAAGTCACGTGGCCCTCTTTGCCAATCACACCTGTCCTTTCCTCTATCACTGGCCTCCTCCAGAAGCTCTGTGCTCCGGACCTTTCTGTCCTGACATCACCTTTCTTGTGTCTGTTCCGTCACATGAGCCTTTCCCCAGACCCACCACCTCTTCCCTGACATGCTAGGGGGCTCTTTGCAGTGTGGGATACGGGTCACTGGTTAAAGGTGGATTTATTTTTCTAATGATAAAAATAGTATTTGCTCCTCCCCCCCCTTTTTTAAAAAAACTATGGAGTTTAGAGATTACAGAAAGGTACGATGGGGAAAACACAAGTCACCCATCATCCCACCACTTAGCAATAATTGGCATTCGTGTTTTAGCATCTTTTTTAGTTTTCCTTTTGACAGCCCCCGCCCCAGCAACAGTCTTTAAGCTGCCCCTACATTTAACAGTTCAACTGGCCCCACCTCAGATGAGGAAGAGAAATTAGTTTCACTTGTGGGGACCACACACACAGCAGGGCTGGGGGCGTGATTTGTGTCCTGGGTCTGCTGGGTGAGGGAGCCAGAGGGGGCGATTGTGCTTAGCCTTTTTGAGAAAAAGGAGAATCCTTAAGGCCCCTACTGAGGGGCATGCTTGTAACAGGGCCTATGGTGATCAGCTTGGTGATACGGTCTTGGCCTCAGCTGAAGTCTTTGGCTAAAATTTCCCCTCATCAGTCCCCTTCCCCTCCCACTCTGTCAGAGCCCCTGGGTCCTATGCTTCTCCTGGCCCATCTCTTGCTCATCTTCCTCTGCTCCCTTGCAGCGCCTTTCCTCCTGCTCTGTGACTTCCCCACCACCATCTCCAGCACCAGGTGGGGGCTGTTTGCTAATAGATGTTGCTGGAAACCTCAGAGTCTTGAGGGCCCGGATGGGATACGTTTCTCCCTGATGGTTAGAGGCCTGTGGAAGCCTCATGGGAAGAAGTCAGAGTCTCAGGGGACTGCCCATTCAATGTAGCTCTTGCTGGTTCCCCTGCCAGCTCTGCCTCTGAGGCCATTGTCATTCATTCATGTGTTTCTACCCATTTACACTTTTGTTAGGACCTGCCTGTCAAAGCCACTGTGCCAAGTTCAGAGTCAAGTTACCATAAGACAGACAGATGGACACACACATCCATCACAATGTCGCAGATGCGGTGCTGGGGCAGCACACACGTGGGCACGCCCCCCCCCCCCCAGCTTTCCCAGGGTCCAAAGGAGGCTTCCTAGGAAAGGTGACACCTCCTCTGACAAAGCAGGTGGGGGCAGGCTGAGAGGGAGGAGACCTGCAGGCAGTTGACAGTATGCAGGACAACCCAGCAGCCAGCCAATGAAAGCACAGTGTGTTCAGGGCTCTGGCAGTTCTTAGTGTGTCTGCAGCGGAGCCTCTGAGCATGGCAGTGTGGAGAATGGTTGGCGAGAGGATGTGGACCCCACCTCAAACCCTCAGGTCTGTGGGGTCCTGGGAGGGCTGGTAGCCCAGTTAGGAAACTGTGGGTGGGTTAGTTGATGAGGCTCACTAGTTTCCACGTGACTGAGTGCTAGTGGGTGATGATGATGCTGGGCTGAGTATAGTTCCCAGGTTGGACGGCTGGTGGTACCACCTGCTAGGACCACATGAGTTTGTGGGGGAAACTGTTCTGTTCTATTGCGAGATGTCGAGAGTGAGGTTCCCATGGGACATCCCAGCATTCGATGTGTAGCCAGCAGTGGACACATGGGCTGGAGCTCAGGAGAGAGGTCTAGTTTGAAAGCCAGCAGAATAACGAAGCCATGGAGTTTGTGAAGTCACCCAGTGAGAGTGTGAAAGAAAAGGCTGTTCGTTAGATTTATGTTTCTGTGGTTAGAGGTGAGAGTGTGGAGTCAGGCTATTTGGGTTTGAAATCTTGATCCACCATATATAAAAAATTTCTCAATTGTGCCTCAGTCTCATCTGTAAAGTGGGCGTAATCATAGTATCCACCTCATAGGGTTTTTTTTTAATGAGGATTACATGAGATAATTCACTTAAGTGACTCAGATTAGTGCCTGAAATATAGCAGGCACTCGAGAAGTGTGGCACTGCTCTTCTCTGTTCTCTTCCTCTCCAGGATCACCTGGGGTTCCTCCCTGTGTGGGGCCTGAGAAACTACGGGGTAGATTAGACATGGAGGGAGAATCTCCCAGGTCCCATTTCTTTCTTTGACATGAAGTCTCCTGAATCCTTTGGTTTGCTGGAGGCTGGGAAGGATACCTGATGGAAGGGGCAGGATGTGACAGCCGCTAACAGAGACTCACCAGATGGTTGGGCAGACTTCATGGAGGAGGAGGCAGCTGATCGAGGCCTTGGATAAGGGAAGTGATCTCAGAATATGAAAACTCAAGCGGCTGAGTGCTTCTTAGTAGAAGCCAAGATGGATGTGGGGAGAGAGGTCGGTGTCCAGCTGGATACTGCAGAAGCAGCAGGAGGGAGGAGACAGAGGTGGGTCAAGGCATGCCTAACCGAGGAGCTCAGACCTTCTTCTGTAGTTATTGAAGGTGCACCAGAGGGTTCAAGCAGAGGAGACGCGATCACAGTGCTGTCCAGGACGGAAACCCAGAGAGCATGTTAGTTGGAGGAAGGAGAAAGGTGGGTGGCAGGGGAGAGGGTCTGGGTGGGGAGTGGGGAGGAACCAGTCCTGGATAGAGCAACTGTTGACAGGAGGCATCATAGAAGACGCCAGCAAGACTTGGTCACAGCTTGGGGGCCCTTCAGGTGTGGGAGGAAGAAAAGAGAAAGAAACTGAGGACAGATTTGAGATTTGGAGCTGGGGTTACTGATTGTTCTGCCATTCAGCTTTGGGGAGGAAGAGGCTGAGTGCACCTGTGGACTTGGGTCTTCCAGGTGACAGGTGGTAGTGCAGGTGTGGTGCTAGGAGTGGGGTCCAAGTGGGAACCATCGGCATAGTTGAAGTGGGTAAAAGAGGACCCTGGGTCTGCCAGTCACCTGGGAGAAAGCGTGAGGACCCTGGTCCTCAGTCTGCACTGCTGGGACATAGGCATGTATGGGACAAGACTAGGAGCCTGTGGCGATCTGGGACATCCAAAACCAGAGCTCAGGCTGGGCACAGGCTCAGCTGGTGAAAGTTTGGAGAGGTCCAGAAGACATAGCACTTCAGATGAATCTTTAGTGAACAACAAAAAAAAGAGAGACGTTCTCTTTCTTCCAGCTGACGGGATTCCCAGTGGATGTCATTTGTGTCAAAACATATGCAAGTGGGTGCACAAGAACATATATGCTTGTGTAAAAATGAGTGCATGTATGAGGGCAAAATCAACAAGAGGGCATGTGAACAAAATGTGTCCCTGGGGTTGTCTGTGCATGTGTGTCCAAGGTGGGGCAAAGTAGGTTTACAGTTGTTTGTATGAAAAATAATATAATAACTAGTAATAATATAAGAATAAAGTCTGTATTTCACGTCCTCACAACTGTAAACTTACTTTTGTCCCATCCTGTTTGTATACGTGTAGGTATGGACACGTGTGTGTTGTGTGTGTGTGTACATGTGCATGTGTCTAAGTATATGTGCTCGAAGGCAAGCATGGGCATGTGTGGACAAGAGGCTGAAATAGGCTATCCCATTCCAGGACCCCCACTTCTGCCCCCAGCCAGGGAAACCTGCAAGGAAGGAGAGGGACTTTGGTCTGGTCCTCAAGTCTCTGAGTTTAGAGTCAGAGGCTACTTATCTTCTGTCCCCTCAGCTGCCTTGAGGCCTTGCCCTTCCTCTGAGGTCACACCATAAAGTATTCCAGGGATCAGTGTAAAAGGGCTGTTGGACTTGTTGCTGTCCCCCATTCCTCCTGTGCATGGGACCTACTCCTTTGAAGCTGGCCTGTAGGCCATATTCTCCTGCTGAGAGGCCACCTTCCTGTCTGGGAAGAAAGTAAGGTCTTAGATTGAGGGAGGATAGGCCTGGGACCTTGAGACTGGACCTGGTATAGGGCCTCCAAAGCCTAACTAGTGTCTTGCTGGCTAGGACTTCCTCTCAGCTTCGAGATCACTGTAGCGGGAGAGGGTCATCTGGCTTTGGAGTGATCAAGACCTCTAATTCAGACATGTGCTGACTCCACCGTGTTTGAGCATGGCTCTCCACTGCTTCCCTGCCGGAGCCGGACATCCGCACTGTGGATGCATGCCCAGGATGGTGGGATTTATTCATGGATGATTTTAGTGGCAGTGTGGAGCTAGGGGAGTGTATCTGGCTTGAGGCTTTGAAAATATTACCATTCTCTCCTTTGTGGACATTAATTTTTCCTTCTGCAAGATGGGTGCATCTGTGCCTCACTGATTGCTAGTGACAGATTCTTTAATACTTGAAAGGTGTGCTACTTCCCCCACCCTGGGAAGTACCTCATAAGGCTCCGGCATCAAAAGGATGGGTCCTCTTGAAACTTCTTTGCAACTTTCTCTCCTGTCTGTGGGACAGAGGCTTTACCTGCTGTGGTAGACCACCTCCCCAGTATGATGCAAAGGTGCAAAGAAAGGCTTGTCCACATTCCTGAATCCCATGGAGGTGCCAAAAATCCCAAGAGGTCAGACTCTGGGGTCTCACAGACCTCTTTGAATCTTGGGTCTGCTCCTCATTAGCTGTGTTATCTTGGAAAAGATGCTTTCTCCTCTCTGAATGTCAGTATCATCATCTGTGAAATACAGATAATAGCAGCCATCTCAGAGCTGGTGTGAGGGTTCAATGAAGTAATGTGTGGCAAGCGCAAAGTAAGCAAAAAGAAGTGTTTGGTTGTTGTTTTTTTAGGAATAAAGACTTTCCAGTCACACAGGAATCCCTACTGAAAATCCCCAGGGACATTAAGGCATCACTTGAGATGCCTCTGGTTACTAGGATTGGGGGAGAAGAGGGGCCACGTAGCTGAGGATGCCAAAGGGAAGGCTGTTGCCAGCTTCCTTTTTCTGACCAGCATCTCAGGACTGCCAGGCACAGCGGGAGCTGTCCGTGGAGCTGAACGTCGATTTTTTTTTTCTTTTTTTCCCTCTGACTGGGCTCTGCTTTCAGGAGCCTGTGCAACTAACTGTCTGGCAAAGAGGAAGGTAGGGTAGTTTGTGAGACCACGGGCAGCTGCCAAAGCCCAACTTCTCACCTCCTTCAGAAGCACTTGTGGCCTCACCCTTCTGGGCCACCAGAAGCCTGCCTTTTCAGCTGCTTGGGCTGCTACCTGGGATGGTTTCTTACATTACTGTCCAATTTGTCTAATGGATAAGCCTTGTCCCCTGGCTGGGCCCTGAGCTCCCTGAGGTCAGGGCATCTGTCGGTTAAGTGAAGAGGTTCTGTCATCTAACTGTTTAAAGAGTGTTGTGATCACGGACTTCCACTGCTGACTCCTGCAAGATTTTTATGAATTCCTTTCACACCACCCTCAGTAGATGCTTTGCTTTGGTTCTTTCCTGAAAAATAGATCTTCTTCCCTTTCACCTTTTTTTTTCTATGTATTTGTTGACTTTATTTTGAGAGAGAGTGTCAGGAGGAGAGAGAGACAGGAACATCGAGCTGTTCCTGTATGTGCTCTGACCAGGGAATCAACCTGGCAACCTCCATGCTCCAGGACAATGCTCTGACAATACTTCAACAAACCAAGCTATCCAGCCAGGGCTTAATTTTTATTGATTTCTAGAAGGACAGAGAGAGAGAAAGGGAGGGGAAAGGGAAGCATTTGTTGTTCCACTCAGTCGTGTGTTTTTTGGTGGCTTCCCGTTTGCCCTGACTGGGGATCGAACCCACAACCTTGTCATTTTGGCACGATGCTCTTAATCAACTGAACTGACTGGCCAGGGCCTTGTGTTTGTCGAGTTTTGAATTACTTATTAACTCATTTGATGATAGCTAGGCATAGGTCAGAGCTTTTTATAAACATTAATTCTTGTAGTGATTCTGCTAGGAATGTACTGTTATTATGCCCATCTGGCAGATGAGGAAGCTGAAACATGAAGATATTAAAGTGACTTGCTAGTAAGCGACGGAACCTAGAATTAAACCCATGTTGGCTGGCTCTGAGAGCCTGTGCTTCTGTTTTCCCTCCCTACTATGCTGCCTTTTGAATAGCTCTGAGGTGCTCCAGCATAGTGGTTTGTGGGGAGGAGCACTCCAGTATTCCCCACCCCCGCCCAGATTGGGCACCAGAAATACCCCATAACATCATAACATCTAGAAATGCACAACTGGAACAATTAGTCAGAATACAAGGATATGGGTGTTTTTGCCTCGTGTAGTTTGGTTTTTATGAAGACCTTTCAATGCACACATTTTCTCCCCTGTTAATTACCATCTCAAATTTGGTCTATAATTGAGAGAACTAGTGCTGGGAGAGTGTAGACGCCCGCTGGAAGGGCAGGCCTGTCCAAGTCAGCACTCGCAGCTGTTTGTGCCCACTCTTTTAATTTTAGAAACTCCTCCAGGCTGGGCATATTATTAGCTCTATGTACTGAGGACTGCAGGACCCTCAGTGGCCTCTCTGTGCCACAGTATATGTTTTTGTTTTGTTTTGTTCTCCCCACGAGATTAAATGTAAAGGAGTGATGTCCATGTGTATAGAGGGGTGTTTGCACACTGTGCCTGTGAATGGGGATACCTGCGTGTGGCATTTAATAAGTGCCTGCAGCTTTCTTTGAATGAGGTGTGTGAGGCTGCATAGAGCATGCCTGCAACTCAGGAACACCCCTTAGATGCTGAAACCATTCACCTAGGGCTCCCAAGTCATCAGTAGGACATGCTGTGTTCTGTATACTGGCATGATAGCCAGGGTAGGTTCTCGGGTCTTAGGTTGGGTTCTCCCAGATGGCCTAGGTGGTGGCTTGGGCTGGAAAAGGGCTCATGGGTTGTGTGGCAGAGAAGGAGCTGAAGTTTGCCTTGTGGCACCAGCTTTAGGATGAGGAGCATTAGCCTAGTGAGCTCTAATGTGGAGTCCTGTCTGGAGACTCCGAAGGGCTTGGCTCTCAAAGGAGCTGCTGGGAGCGGCCTTTCTGGAAGCCACGCTGCCCCATGCTGTTTTAATGTAGGACAGATGTCTGCCCACCTTCAGTGAAGCAGGCCCTGCCCTCTCTTTGATTCATAGCACCATTTTGAGTCTGGCAAAGAAAGCAGTTTGCTGTGAAGTAATTTTTTTTTTTAAACTTGGAACTCTTCATGCAAGGTTGTGGTGGGGTCCTCTAGTGACTCAGGGAAAACTGTCTCCTTGTCCCTCCCTCCCTCCTCCCTCCATCCTCTCTCCCTTCCTCTCTTCTTGCCTCCCTCCCTCCCTTCCTCCCTCTTTTCCTCCCTTCCTTCCTCCCTACCTCCCTTCCCTGCAGCAGAGAACTAAAGATGGCTGAAAGGTCATTTCTCTTGAAAGAAGACATGCTTATTTCTGCCCTTATTTTCTTATTAATTAATAAAGATTAATATCTTCATCTGTCAGTGTGTAACTAATTAAATTGATAACAGAGGTGAATGCAGTGCAAGGGTTTTTGGTCCTAAGGCCAGTCTTGGGTGATAGGTACTTGAGCTGGCTCCCTGGAATGATGGCTCATACATTCTAGACAGGCCTGTGCATGTTTGCGCTGTTTGCACACTCCAGAGGGGCCCTGGTGGGCCCGCAATGGGAGGTCTGAGAGTCAGCTCTTACCTCCCCACACTGCTTAGCCTCTCAGGCTTTGCCTCCGTCACTCAGGAAGCACTTGCAGAGGGCTCAGGAAGAACGTTCTAGAAGTCCCATCTGGTCCCACTTCATTGCGTTGAGCTGGTACCTCACTGGTACTTGAAATTACCCCATCAATGCTTCCTGCTTTTGAACATACCATTGACCCTCCCCAGCCATGCTAGAATGAAAACCTGTGATGGCCAGGTGTTTTCTGACCATAGAGCATAAGCTAAAGGGCGCTCCCAGGGAGCCAGACCAGAATTCTAGGACTGAGTTGAGGCTTCACACCTCAATGCACAGTAGGGAAACTGAGGCCCATAGCAGGGAGGCCTGATGTCACATAGCATCAGTGACAGTGCCGGGACTGGAACCTGCACCTCCCGCCTGCTGTGTGTCTGGACCTCTTCTGCTCTCGGTGCATGCTCTATGGCATGTCTGCCTACCAGCCAGCCTGTCTCAGGCCACGCTGCCTCTCAGGGAGGATGCAGCAGCCTGGCCTGAGCCTGGGGTGGTTCTGGGTGAACTGCTTCTGCTGCTGAGATAGATGACCCTGTACTTCTCTCTGGACACTGTTTGCTTTGCTTTTCAGCCTGACTCTCACTGAGGCGTGAGGATACCGGGAGGAGGCCTGTCATCAGGGAATTCACAGAGGGACAGGCAGAGGGTACCCTTAGTGAAGGAAGAGCCTCTTTCCCTGCCAGTGTCCACGTCTTGCCCTGGTCCTTGTGCGTCTCCCTCCAGCAGGGTCGCAGAACCCCCTAAGACTTCCCTCTCCCTCTCCCACACTGGCTCTCCCTCGGAGCTTCCTTCTCAGTCTGTGACTCATTCTCTCTCTCCTCCTGGCAACTGACCCCTATTGTCTCTGGGCAGATTCTACTGGGACCTGACCATGTTGCTGCTGATGGTGGGGAACCTCATTATCATCCCTGTTGGCATCACCTTCTTCAAGGATGAGAACACCACACCCTGGATTGTCTTCAATGTGGTGTCAGACACATTCTTCCTCATCGACTTGGTCCTCAACTTCCGCACAGGGATTGTGGTGGAAGACAACACGGAGATCATCCTGGACCCACAGCGGATTAAGATGAAGTACCTCAAGAGCTGGTTTGTGGTGGATTTTATCTCCTCCATCCCTGTGGACTACATCTTCCTCATTGTGGAGACACGTATCGACTCAGAGGTCTACAAGACAGCTCGGGCCCTACGCATCGTCCGCTTCACCAAGATCCTTAGCCTCCTGCGCCTCCTACGTCTCTCCCGCCTCATTCGATACATTCACCAGTGGGAAGAGGTGAGTGATGAGAACCAAACCTCTTGGTGGAAAGGCGTCTTTTCCCAGGGGTAGTGATGGGCCAGCAGGTAATTTCAGATAGTTGGAGATAAGCTGTCAGGTTATAGCAGGCATACCTACTCCAATAGGACAAATATTAGTAGTTTTTTTTAACATCATGCTCTAGATACTGTACAAATCACTTTCTAGGCAGTATTTTATTTGAGTATCTAACATCCATAGAGGGTACCATATAGGTACATGCAGGGACCATTTTTTATAGGAAGAAACTGAGAGGCAGAAAGATTAAGGAATTTATTAAGGTCACAGGATCAGTAACTGGTAAACATAGATTCCAGAGCCTGCATGGGTAACCACCATACTATGTTGTAGAGGTTGCAAACTCATAACCCTGTAGAAGCCAGGCAGGGAATGTGAATGTTGAATAGGGCCAGTGGAAAGGCAGTAGGTGGTGTGGTGGACTGGGGAAAACTGGGGAACACCTCCGTCTGTATGAGGTCATCTCTACTCAGCTCAAACTACATGTTGCCAAGTGCGAATGGGCCCACAGTTGCTAGATCTACAGATTCGTCACAAGAAGCAGAATCTGGATTTATCTGCAGATTTCATTGGCGACTGTCTTAGGTTGGGTTCTTATGGAGCAGATGTTGAGATAAGGATTTGCATATAAGTGATTTTTCTAGGGAGAAGTGTTGCCAGGAAGATCTCATAAGGGATGAGGGGAGAGAAAAGGAAAGGAAGGATGCTAAGCAAGGATGGATACCAAGCAAAGTCCCATGGAGGGTGACTCGGGCTCTATCCTGTGGGGAGCTTTGGGGACAGTGTATACCAGGGGTCCCCAAACTTCTTACACAGGGGGCCAGTTCACTGTCCCTCAGACTGTTGGAGGGCCAGACTATAAAAAAAACTATGAACAAATCTCTATGCACACTGCACATATGCACACGCGTCATATGACGCGCTTCCAGAACCGAGACGCATGCATCCACATCACCGGAAGTAGGACTATTTGTGAGCAACGCCACGCTTTGCGGTGCCACCACATACAGTACTCTAGGAGCAGAGGGTGCGGATGCACCCAGTGCTCCTTTTACTGACCACCAATGAAAGAGGTGCCCCTTCCGGAAGTGTGGTGGGGGCTGGATAAATGGCCTCAGGGGGCCGCATGCGGCCTGTGGGCTGTAGTTTGGGGACCCCTGGTGTGTATCATGCTTCAGAGGTGCCCTAGTCAGGGCAAAGGAGTTAGAATGTGTATGTCCCCTTACCTTCCAGCCGTTGGTTCAGGGGCCTTCCTACCCTCAGTGCTAATGGACCAGGTGGTGTCCAGCAGCCTGGCTCTAGGAAGTGAAAGCACTGGGGACCTATACTGTGTGCACAAAATGTGAAGGGGTACTAGGGGCCATGGGTGGAGTACAGGCTACAGGTAATAAATAGTAAATTGTAAAATAAAAATGGGTAAACCAACATCATTTTGAACAAAACGTCATCCATGAGCTGAATGCAGTTGCCCAGGGCTGGGAGTGGGGGGGGAGATGAGGACTACCAGCTGGGATTTGAGAGTAGCAGGTGACCTGGCCAAGCCTTGGGTCTGTATCTGCCACCACCCAAGTTACAGTGCTTGGCAGCAGCAGCAGGCTGGCCAGCCAGGAGGTATCGGGGATGAGAGAGACATGCTCTGTGAGATGGCCCACCCCAGGGGCCAGAAGCATCAGCAGACATGCTTTTCCTGCCACAGCTCCCGGCTGCATTGCTGCTTTCCTGGTCTACAGGATCTTTGCTGGACTGGGCGGAAGTTCCAGGCTCAGGATGCCAAGCCGCTCTCCACTGCTAGCAGCAACCTAGCTGGCAGTACCCATGCAGATGGTTGGGGCACTGGCAGATTCAGGTCAGGCATGTCCTGACCACCTGTGCCACAGACATGCCTACACCAAGCCAGGCAGAATCACTCCATGGCAGAAATTCTCTTTTGCTTGGAATATTTGAATTCTTTCTGCTGAAAGAGAAGGGGCAATGACTTGTCCAGGGTTGTACAGCAAATATCCCACAGAGGTAGGGCAGAACCTGCCTGGTGCTCTTGGTCTCCAGCAGTGTGGCTGTCTCTGCCTGGCACAGTGCTGTGCATGAGTGCTTTGGAGCTAGAATGACACACTGGGGACTAAAATGCTGGCTCCATCGTGCCTTGCTGTGTGACCTTGATGCCATCTTGCCTCTCTGAGTCTCAGACCCTTGTGTGCAGAGTAAGAATAAGTAGGACCTTCCTCACTGCATTATTATGAGGTTTACATGAGATGATATCTGTGAAACCCTTTCTGAGAAGTCTAGTGCAAAGAGCCATTTATTTATTTATTTTAGGTAAGAGGAGGGGAGATTGTGAGACAGACTTCCGCATGCACTCTGACTGGGATCTACTGGGCGACCCCCATCTGAGGCCGATGCTCAAATCAACTGAGCTATCTTTAGCACCTGAGGCCGCTTGGACCAATGGAGCTATCATCAGTGCCTGGAGTTAATGTTCAAACCAATTGAGCCACTGGCTATGGAAGGGGAAGAGGAACAAAAAGGGGAGAGGTAGGGAGAAAAGCAGATGGCCACTTCTCATGTGTACCCTGACCAGGAATTGAACCAGGGACATCCGTACGTTGGGGCTGATGCTCTATCCACTGAACCAGCTGGCCAGGGCCAAGAACCATTTAATAAAGGCTCTCCTCTCCCAGTTGTTTTAGTAACCCCCTATTCATGTACAGGGCATTTTCTTTTCTCAAATGCTTTTTACCCATTATTTCACTAGTTCCCACTCCTAGCTGGCACAGCAAATGAGTTGGGATTCATCATCCCCATTTGTCAGGTGAGGAAACAGGCCCAGAGGCTCCCACTGACAGAGTTGTTGACCTGGGCTTCCTGACTCTGGGTTCAGGGGGCCTGAAAGAAAGGTGAGTTTAATTCTGCCATTGTCTCTCTATTAGGGACAGCTTTCAGCTGTGACTGGGAAGGTAGGCAACAGAGCAGGTTGAAAGGTGTTGAGGGTGGCAAATTCTGTGGGACAGGTTGAGTCTGAGGTCCCAGGGGCACATCTAGGGGCAGAGGGAGGTGCGTCTGAGCTCATGGCTGAGAAGGGCCAGTGGAGGGGGGCAGGAACTGGTCAGAGAAGCTCTGAACCTGGGCTTTCCCTAGTGCACTTGGAAGCTCCAGAAAACCTCAGACTGGGGCTCTAAATTGGACATGGCTACCCAATCTTGTGAGCAGGAAGGGAGATCCCAGGAGGCCAGATGGATGACTCCCTGTCCCTCCACAGACACCCTTCCTTGCCTACCAGCTGGGGAGGAAATTTCTTTGTGTGGTTTCAGCTGGGCACACTGCCCGGCCAAGGGCTCCTGCTAGACCCCTACAATTAGGTTGGGGTTTCCTTGCTGCCCTAGGAACCCTGTTTCCAATCCTAATGGCCTGCTGCAGCCCCAAGGTTTCTCTTAGCCTCCAAGTGGCTTGAGGCAGCAGTAGGAAGACCCTTTGAGGCCCCAGGTCGGTGTGAGACCTGGAGAGGGAGGTGTTTAGTGGGAAAAACCCTGCCTTCTCTTCTCCAACTCCCTATGTGAATCCCTTTCCTTGTTTGGGCCTCAGTTTTCTCTACTGTCAGACAGCTCTGGTGTTCTTGGACACTGGGGCTTACTTAGTCCATCCTCCAACCTCCCTTGGTGAGGATCACCTTACCGGGTCCTGAGGACATTGTCACAGCTGGATTGGGGTTGGGGAGTCAGCCTCATGTGGAGAGGGAACAGCTTGCCTGAGGCCCCCTGGTGAAGCTCTTGAGATGCTGGCCTCCTGAGCCTAGGCTTTCACTGCCCCCCAGCCCAGCCCAGCCCAGCCCAGTCTGAGAGTTCCCAAGCATTGGCTGCAGGTCTTGGGAGTCAGGGCAGGTGGAAGGTCTCGGCAGGTGCGGGCGGCCATTATAGAGGACAGCAGCTCCTGCTTCCTTCCTGGGCGATCTTCCCCCCACAGCCAAGCTTCTTCCCTCCCTCTGAGGTGCAAGCTTGTTACAGGTGCTGAGGCTGTTGTTAGATACCCTGGTCATCCCCCTTGGGGTGTTCACCTGCAGGGCCCAGAACTCCAGTGACCCATCCCAGAAGCCTTAGTTCCTTCAGCAGCCTGGTGGGGAGGAGGGCTGCAGGCAGGACCAGGCCTGGGGGCTCTGGGACTCCTAATGAGCCTCCTTCCCCTGTAGGCCTCAATATCTCCATTGCTCTCAGATTCGGGGGTTCCAGAAGGCACAGAGGTGTGGGCCTTGGGGTACTTGGCCCTCTCTACAGCTCCAGGAAGGGACCCAGTGTGACACCTCCATTCAGTCACCTCCAGGCTATGCCTGGGATACACAGGTGGCAGCCACTCCCTCAGGCCTGGGATTGCTGTCATCCCCATGGCCCCTTGTTCCTGAGACACAGGAAGAAATCTGTTCTTCCCTGAGGAGAAAACAAGTCCCCAAGAGGGTGCTCAACCCAGGCCCCAGAGGCAGCTGGCAGAAACTCCAGGTTCCGGGCTCTCTGCCAGACTGAGAATCAATGTTCTGTTTTGAGGGCTGGGAAAGAGAGGAAAGGAAAGGAAACAGCAGGTGCTGATTACCTACTGTGTGCCAGCTGTGCACAGCATCTCCCCCGATCCAAGACAGCCCCAGGAGCTGGCAGTGACTGACCCATTACACAGATGAGGAGACTGAGGCTCGGAGTAGAGAAGGCACTCGCCCAAAGTGGAACTACTGCTCTCTTTGCACTGTGGTTGTGACACTGAAGAAGGGAGTGAGAGTGGAGCCTCCTCCCCAAGGGTCATTTGGGGCACACACAGTGGGCTGCTCAGCCAGCAGGCTTTGTGGGGGCCTGAAAATGAAGGTACTCAGTCACTATGGTCAGAACCAATATCATAGAAAGGGGCTGTAATGAAGTACAAAGTGCAAGGCAAATATTTGCACAGTGCAGCAACCTTGCAGGTGGCCTTTGGGCTTAGCCCACAGTGGGACACACATGATTAGCAACCTCTCCCAGCAACAATCAGCCTTGCTCTCAGCAACCGCTCCTGGGTCCACACCATCAGGGGCACCCCTCCTGGTCTGAATGGCTCTCTCTGTATGGCATACCTTTGCCATATTGGTGTGTTTGGCTTTGTAGTGCCTGAGAGCTACCCACAGTACCCCTCCCCACCACCCAAACACCCATCATCCTCCACCACCTGCCTCCAACCTCCATGGGGCATTCCTCCTAGCACGTGCCTCCTTCATCCCAATACCGGGCATCACCCCAACATGCTCTCTGTAGGGCATAGGAGTCTGTGCCTGCCTGCCAAAAAAGGCACCTCTTTTCTTCCAGCAAAGACCAAGGCAGGTCCCCTGTGGGCTGTCCCTGCCTTGAGTGGGGCCTTTTCAGATGTCACAATCTCCACTTGTGGTGGCCCTGATCACCACCCTCCCCATCCATCACCGTTTTCACTAAGCACTTCTCAGTTCCTGAGCCCTTCCCATGTGCTGTGCCGTAGCCATTGCTGAGGTCACAGTAAAGGAAAAATTAGACAAGGACCCGATCTTGGAAGGAACATTAATTACAGAGAAAAGAGAAACACAGGTGATATAAAAAGAAAAGGAAACATTGCATAAAAACAGGCCAACTTGGATACTCTGTCCTTCAGGTTCATAGTGGCACAGAAGAAAAGCAGTTACTGGGGGCTGTAGCCATCTGAAATGCTTTCTATAAGTAGTCCAAGTCTTCCTTTAGTTCCTATATAGTAACCAGCTCAGGCTGTTATAACAAAATACCACAGCCTGGCAGGGGAGGGGACGGGGATGTCTTAAACAACAAATTTTTATATCTCATGGTTCTGGAAGTTGGGAGGAGAGATCAGGGGGCCAGCATGGTCAGGTTCTGGTGAAGACCTGCTTCCTGGCTTGTAAGACCATCTTCGTTGTGGCTCCTCCTATAAGGGCACTAATCCCATTCACAGGGCTCCACCCTCATGACCTAATCACCTCTCAAAGGCCCCACCTCCTAGTACTGTCATTGGGGATGAGGGCTTCATCATATGAATTTTGAGGAGACATAAACACCCAGCCCATAACGGCTGAGATCTGAAGGAAATAGTAACAACTGCCTAAGCACGTACCCAGGGCACACACTTCTCTTCTCAGGGGCACTGAGTACTTTCTTAGTCGCCCTGAAGAGTGGCGGGCAGGTATTTAGCATCTCTCAGTTGAGGGGAGGCTGAGGACTGGTAGAAGTGGAGGCAGGGGCTGGCCATCTCTGAGACTAGGTGGTCCCATGTCACTGGCCCTCCTCATGTTTGGTCCCATGTCACTGAGGGGAACCAACAGCATCCTGGTCAACCAAGACTTTGAAAGGTTCATGACTTGCCCCAGGTCATAGAGTTATGCTCACCTTTGTGCTAAAGAGGTAGAAGTGAGGCCTTCCCTCAGAGCTAGAGCTTGGGGCCTGTGCTCAGGAGCTGCTGTGGAACTGAGTGGGGAGGCTGAGGGAGCCTGCAGGGGTCAGGATCCAAGCCCTGGGGCATAGCTGGTAGCAAGGGATGGCTGGGTATACAAGCGTCATGCTTGGGTGTACTAAGCCCTAGCTATAATCTCAATCTGCCCTGCCCAGCTCTAGTGTACACCACTCCTCACCTCACCCTGAGATGTGTGAGCTTAGCCCCGGCCCACTGACAGCCCCAGGTCTGGTTTCTGTGCCCCAGGGGGGCCAGACTGGAGGGCACAGAGCTCTGCCTAAAGCATCACACTGTACACTGGGCCAGTGGAGGCCAAACACCCAGGAGTCCCACCTAGCCCTTGGTCCAGCTTGTGACTCTGGCCACATTGCCCAGCCACTTTGGGTTTACGTTGTTTTGTTTGCAAAATGGAACTGTGAAAACCACCCTGCTCTTACTGAACCAGTCTGAGAATCTTCTAGCAGCCCAGATTCAGGTCGTGTCCAGTGCCGTCGTCACCGTGGGCAAGGGCTTTGCTTCTCTGAGCCTCAGTGTGAAATGAGATAACAGAACATCCAGCAGAGTTGGCTGAGTTTAAACGAGACGATGACTGGGACCTCATGCCCACCCTCAGGTGTGATGTCATTATCCCTTTGTCATGGGACTGTGGAGGGTGAGGGGACAAGTTGGAGCTGCTAGCCTCCTTGAGCCATTCCAAGGTCCAGTTCATCCTGAAAAGACTTCACTGCATTTCTGCTGGAACATCTGGGGTCCTGCCACTAAGGCGGCCATGGGAGGGTGTAACCCTGAGGGTGATTGATGGACAAGTCGTATTCATCTTTGGTTGTTCAAAACCTGGGCCCAGGCTAAGCCCACATTTCAGAAGGGGAAACTGAGGTTGCTAATGTCAGAATATCCTGCCACCAGCTACGGGGCTGCAGCTAGAAGAACACTAGAAGGGGGTTGAAATATCTAGGGTCTTTTTTGGGGGCTTCAGTTTCCCTATCTGAAATGGGCTTATACTCTTCCTTAAACCAACAAGCATATGACAAGTCCGTAATTTTGGACCAGAGCCCCTTGCTAGGAAGGTTGCTCTGCCTGGGAATAGTATGGAGGGACCAGAACAAGGGGTGGAAGCACCATCCAAAGTCTCTCAGGACAGGCCCAAGGCCAGAACTTTCAGAGACCTTCCTCTAGACTTCCTTCCATCTCTCCATCCCTTTACTGCCTGGCCGCCATGGTGCTCCCTATTGAAACTGGACCAAGTGACAGTACAGAGAGGAGGAAAGTGGGCTGTGGGTGCTGGGATGTGCCTACCCTTGGCTTTGCCTGGCCATACTGACTTCAGCCTCTTATTTGGAGCCATAGCACAGAGATGGTAGGTGGCAGTGGGCTGGGGCTGGGAGTGCTGACCGTTATTAACCTATACTGTTAACAGTACATAGTGTTACTACTGATACCTATTAACTAATCATAGAGATGAACTACTGCTAGCAACTCATCAGTTAGTAACGGTTTGCAATTTGTTGGACACTTCTCTACCCAGTACAAAGCACTTTGTGCGTATCATTTAATTCTGTTGACAACTCACCCAGGTAAGAATTTTCAGGTTCATTTTCCAGAGGAGGTAACACGATCAGAAAAGTGTGGGGACTTTCTCAAAGTCACACAGCTGGGAATCGGGTTAGAAGTGGAGGCTGGGATCAAGGTCTGTGTGGATTTGGAACCTGTGTGCCCCAGGGCTGCTCCCCTTGCAGTTCCTTGGCGGCCACAGGCAGAGCCTACTGGCCTTAGGTGAGTCCTAAGAGTCTGGTGACTAATCCCAGGAAATACCATGCCCCTGGCAAGACCACAGATAGTGGACCTTTAGGGAGCCCCAGGCTGGCTGGCTCTTCTTCCTGTCATCTTCCCAGCCCAGGCAAACTGGTAACGCAATTTCTCTGCCCACGTCAGGGTTGCCTGGTGCTCCAGATGCCTGCTCTCTCTCTAGGTCTGGCCAGCCTCAGGCTCCCTCCTCCTTTTCCCAGTTTGGTTTGGTGTGTAGGCAAATCCCCAGGCCCCCAGGGTGGGAGGAGCTGGCTTTAAAGGAAATGAAAGGGACCCTGGAATTTAGAGGGGTGGTCCCCCAACACCTACATGGACCCCAGGAGGCATTGCCCTAGGGCCCTGCAGCTGTGTTCTGCTTCTTCCAGGACCTGCCACTGTCCCATCCCATCCCAACCCAGACCTGCTGCAGGTTGGGTGCCCTGCCGCGTGTGTGCCAGCAGGACCACAGGCAGCTACAGGGTCCAGCCAGTAGAGGCTGTCCCCTGTCCTGGTCACTCACCTGTCTGGGCCCACGTCTTCCCCTCTGCTGACAGATATTCCACATGACCTATGACCTGGCCAGCGCTGTGGTGCGGATCGTGAACCTCATTGGCATGATGCTGCTGCTTTGTCACTGGGACGGCTGCCTGCAGTTCCTGGTGCCCATGCTGCAGGACTTCCCCGATGACTGCTGGGTATCCATCAACAACATGGTGGTGAGCTACCTGCCGTGCCCCTGGTGTGGGCAGAGCAGGCTCATGAAGCACAGAGGGGGCAGAGCAGGTCCATGACTTGGAACTCCTGAGTCCCAACATGTCGGACCCGGAGGTCCAGCCTGGCACCCGAGGCACACGGCTTTACCCAGTGCTGGTCTGTGCACGCAGCCACACTCTGCTGCCTCTACTCTCACAGCCTCACTGCGGCTGGGAGCCTGGATATTTGGACCTGATTTCCTCCAGGGAGACTAAGACCGGACTCCTCAGAGCTCTCAGGTTTGGCAGAGCTGGGCTACTGGCTCCTGCCCTCCTTCCTCTGCTCAGGAGGCCACCCCACCTTTAAAAGCGAAGGCCAAACAGAGCTTTGCTGTCCCCCTACTCCTATCTCCCCTTCACTCCCACCCCACATACACACACATCCTGGTCACAGGTGGGGTCCTGTGTTTGGAGGGAGGACCAGATAGAAACTGATCTTTTTCAGACATGTGGGTGGGAGAAGTTGAAAGTGGGGTTAGGAAAGCCACAGCCCCTCCCTGCCATGGACGGTAGCCTCCAGGAGGGATGGAGGACCCTCTGGACTTGTGAACCCCTCTCTGGGTCTTGGAACCCCAGGCTCCCTCCTTCTCCACCCAGTCAGTTTATTTGGACTGTAGGCAGGGCCCCAGGGCAGAAGAAGCCAGCTTTGAAAGAGGTGAAAGAGACCCTGAGCCATATTTAAGCATCAAATAGGCCTTTACAAAACAGCCTTTTGATGAGCTATGTGTAAGCAGCCATGTGGGTTGAATTTCCATGTCCCCAGGGGCTGAGCAGGAAACTGGAAGCCCTGACTGGAAGCAACTGGAGGTCCCTCCTCTTCCCTCAGTTTCCAGGCCCCCTCCACCCCTGGAGATCAGCCCCCCTAGACCTCCCACCTCCCTCGGTTTAGACTGAGGTCTATACTAGCTCAGCTCTGTCCAAGATAGTTTCATAACCTTGAACATGGCATGCAGCCCCTATGCCTTCCTTCAGGCGCTGGAAACAGCCTGGTCACCCTGGAAGTGCTCGAGGCTCTGGGCAGGGGTCCCGTGAGTCGTGGGGTAGGGTGGGTTCCACATCATTGCTAACATTTATTGTGTGAGCAGAGAAGCACTGGGGAAGTGGCTGGCACTAGAGTTGGTCTGGTGGCCCTCCTCTGGGACAGTCTCTTCCGTGTGAGGGTGACAGGCACACCCTTGCCCTAAATTTGGGAGATGGTCCTTCCGAGCCCAATGTTCCCACACTGAGGCTTTCTGGAGACACCGACTCGCTTTGGAGACAAAAATAGCCAGTTGCCTCCCTCCAGCTCTCTCTCCTCCCACCCCTGAGCATTGTGTGTTCCAGTCTACCTTTGCAGGGGGAGGGGACCTGGTGGCCACAGGCCCGGGCAGAGGTAAGCGGGTATGTGCAAGAAGCAGGCGGCTGAGCAGCACCTTAGCTCTCACTCACCCCAAATGAGGACAGTGTTTTTTGGCTCAGTCTGAGTGCTTGTCCCCCAGGGGAAGCATATCTGCTTTTATATTTGAGGTCAGTGGGGAAATGGGCTTCACTGGGCAGTCGTTTGGAGTGGGGGTGGGTAGAGCTACTTTAACAAGCAGGGGACAGCAGGTTGGCTCAGCCCGGAGCCTTTTGCTGTTCAGGAGGCCCAGGCTGCCTTTTGGGGGCTGAGAGGTTAGACGGGCCATGCCAGCTCCTGTCCCTGTGCTGGGGTTTCCTGTCTGACCCCTGTCTCCCACTGCAGGACAAGGGCTCAAGTGGGGGCTTCACTTGGTCACCACAGGTCACCAGTGTGGGCCTCCTTGCCCCTCTCCTACGCTTTCAGCCACCAGCGGGGGGTGGGGGAAGTCCTGGGCTCAGCAGCTGGGAAAGAGGTTGAGGGGTGGGAGGCAGTGGGGGCTTTTCTAGGTGCTGGTGAGATGCCGCCTCACCAGCGTGAACCTTCACTACCACCTCACCACTGTCTGTCCATCTGTGTGCCTGTCCACAGAATAGCTCCTGGGGAAAGCAGTATTCCTATGCCCTGTTCAAGGCCATGAGCCACATGCTGTGCATCGGGTATGGACGGCAGGCACCCGTGGGTATGTCCGACGTCTGGCTCACCATGCTCAGCATGATTGTGGGCGCCACCTGCTATGCCATGTTCATTGGCCACGCCACTGCCCTCATCCAGTCCCTGGACTCCTCCCGTCGCCAGTACCAGGAGAAGGTAGGGTACAAGGCTGTTGTCCACCCCGGGTTATCTCAGGAGAACCTTCCAATTGGTCCCTAGGGAGCACGGGCCCCAGCCAGCGGGTCCCCACCAGGCCCCCATGTGTCCAGCTTGCCACCATCATCAGCTCCAGCTGCCATCTTTTCTGTCACAGGCCCTTTTTCTTCCTTTTTTAAAATTTTTCTAATAAACAAAAAACCCCACATTGTTTCTGGGTGCTGAACCCATATCTCAGCCCAGAGAATTAAGTTCACCGGTGCAGTCTGCATGGCTAACACTGGTAGTTCCTTCTGGGTCCACATCTTGGCTTAGAGTCTTGGACGTTTCACGTGACAGTTACCACTGTGCTTGGGGTTCGGCTTTCTGCTTCTCTGTCTCTTTGTCCTCCTGGGTGCTACTGGTTTACCTACCCCCACCCTGTACTCCATGTCCATCTGTGCAGTGGGGTCCGAGTGCTGTCACCAGCCCCAACTTCTCTCCTCAGCCCAAGGACTGTCCAGTTAATGCCTCCCTGGACTCCTCAGTCTCAGCGTGTCCAAAATGAGAACCATCTCCCTCGCCCTCTTGACTCCATACCTCCACTCTTGCCTGTCCCGTTAGTGGATATAGGACCACCTGTACCCAGCCCAGAAACTAGGAGCCGTCCTTGCCAGTCTCTCAGTCTTTAATGCCTCCCTTCCTTCCCACCATCCCGGCTGGCCTTGGCCCGAGTACTGCAGTAGCTTCCTAAGCAGGAGGCTGTGTAGAATAAGGCTGCCTGGGTTCTGAGCCCAGCTGCCCCGTTGATGTGCTCTCTACTGACAAGGCTTCTGTTGGGCATGGGCACATAACATCACATTTCTGTGTGTAAAATGGGGACAGTATGGGCAGTTGCAGCATGGAGCTTGTAAGGCGCGACCCCACAGAGAAAGCTGTTTGATGTTTATTAGTTAGGTGGGCTCCCTTCTGCCCCTTCCATGCTGTCCTTCAGGCAGCAGGTAACATTGGCATTTTAAACTTACAGATCTGATCATACCACTGCTGAGAGCGTTCACGTTACTCCTAGGTGCACATGAGCTCCGAAGTGTGTTTTCTCAGCCTGGCATGTAAGGGCTCTTCCCTGCTCATGCTCAGAATATGCCCTGGGCCTCTAGCCCTCTGTTCCAATCTTGCCAGGCCTCTTTGCCTCAGGGCCTTGGCACAGACTTGAGCCTGGAACTCAGCTTTCTTTTCACCTGAGCCCTCCCCCATATCCCAGCCTAAATGTCCCCTCCTCGGTGAGGCCTTCCATGACTCAGTCAGCCCCACCCATTGTGTGACCCAGTGGTACCCTCCAGTTCTTCTGCGTCACACTTCACATTCCTGCCATTATTTAGTTAATCATATGTTTAATATCCATCTTCCCTATCTGGCCATGGCTCCATGGGAGCCAGCTAGGTCTGACCTTCCCCATTGTGTTCTCAGGGTCCAGCACATAGTAGGGCTCAGTATGTGTTGATTGACTGATTGCCTGCCTCAGGTGCTATCCCCTGATTGGGTGACAGAGAGATGGCAGCCCAGGTCCTATGACACCTAGAGGAGAGCCCAGGAGAGCCTGGAGAGCCCTAGTGGGGTGGAATGGTCATAGGTCGTTCTGGGAGGCAGAGGAGGAAGAAGGTAGAAGAAAGGTCTAGGCCAGTCACTTTGATGAGCATGGTCAGAGGTATATAGATAGGTGGTAAAGAAATCAGCCTCATTAGAACACAAGGTTCCGAGTGAGGGACGAGGGAGAAGGAAGGAGGAGTCAGGTTATAAAGGCCAGGGCTTCAAGGGCCAGGTGAGGGAGGGGTCAGTGTAGACCAGCACTAGGGCCCAGCCTGTGACAAGGGCCAGAGCCCAGTGTGTAATCAGGGTTAGGGTTCACAGTGTGTAAGCAGGGTCAGGGCTCAGTAAGTGGCCAAGGTCAGTGCTCAGTAGGTGACCAGGGTTAGAAGTTAGGGCTCACAGTGTGTGGTGACCAGGATGGGTCAGTGGTCACAGTGTGTGAGCAGGGTTGGGGCTCACAGTGTGTGACCAGGATGGAGGCTCAGTATGGGACCATGATTAGGGACAGTTTAGAAAAAGTATCAGAATCTACCATGGAGCAGTCAAGCTGCTTGTGCCTTTTTCATTTGAAAGCTGTCTATTTTATCCTTTCACTAATAGCTCTTTAATGTGCAATTCACCCACACATCTCTCATAGACAGTTACCTCCCCTGCATCCCCGCTGCTGTCTCTCACCTGGACCACTTTAACAGCTTTTTGACTCCTGCCCCGCCCCCAGAACCTGCCTTACATCCTAACAGGTGATCCATGTGCAGGGAGTTCCCTAAAATACAGCTCTGTTCTGGCTGCCCCTGTCCCCATAGCCAGCCAGAAAGTCACTGTCCCCTGAGCTGGGCACTCCTTAGAGCAGACAGAGACCAGGTGGGCTGGAAGAATGTTAAGCTACATCACCTCCTGGCTGTGCGTGGGCATCTCTGTAGCAGCACTATGTCCCCAACTCTTTGGGGACAGGTTGCCTTCAAAGGCTCTGCATTCAAATGGGGCCTGATGCTGCTTACAGCCAAAATGCCCACCGGAGGGTAAATTACGCTAGAGAGGCACCTCTGGTTCGTGGCGTAACACATAAAAGATTAATATTTAGAGAAAACTTTATTGACTTCCTCGTCAGTTGGCCTCTTGTAACTGGATTTTGGACTGTCCTTGTCATCCCCCAGCCATCTCCATAGCATTGAACATGGTGACGATAGGTTTCTTGGAAGGGGCTCTCCATCTACCCCAGCAGCTGGCCATCAGAGCCATTGTGTGGGGCATGGTGCAGCCATATGCTCACAGAGGACCTCAAGCTCAAGGAGCCAAGGTCATACAAGTGGGCCCACGGACGGGGTCAGTGCCTGCTCCAGTCACCAGCAGGGACAAAGCCGGGTGGTGCCAGTCTGGGCAGTGGGGCTGATGGACTCTCCCTCTGTCCTGGGACTCAGTATAAGCAGGTGGAGCAATACATGTCCTTCCACAAGCTTCCACCCGACACCAGGCAGCGTATCCATGACTACTATGAGCACCGCTACCAGGGCAAGATGTTCGACGAGGAGAGCATCCTGGGGGAACTCAGTGAGCCGCTGCGGGAGGTGAGCAGGGCAGCCAAGAGGGGGCGAGCCGGGCCCTCTGCCTGCTGGCTCCCTCATCTCCTTCCTCTTCCCTAACCCACCCTGTTGGGGGAGCAGGAGATCATCAACTTTAACTGCCGGAAGCTGGTGGCCTCCATGCCACTGTTCGCCAACGCAGACCCCAACTTTGTGACATCCATGCTGACAAAGCTGCGCTTTGAGGTCTTCCAGCCGGGCGACTATATCATCCGCGAGGGCACCATCGGCAAAAAGATGTACTTCATCCAACATGGTGTGGTCAGCGTGCTCACTAAGGGCAACAAGGAGACCAAGCTGGCTGATGGCTCCTACTTTGGAGGTGAGGCAACCAGGGGGCCCTCGGGACACAGTTTAGTGGGCAGGACAGACACCAAGGATAACATTTCAGGTCCTTTGTGGCTGCTATCTGGAGGTGGGTGTCTATGAGCCCCCTATAGGGGTCTGATCTCAAAGATAGTGGGGGGAGGTAGCGTGGCATGGGGGGCATGGTGAACATAGCTGGCAAACATCTATATCAGGCAGTGGGGACCTAGGTCAGAATGGGGCGGAGGCCCTTTGTAGGCAACCCTGACTCCTGCTGTCCCGGCAGAGATCTGCCTGCTGACGCGGGGGCGGCGCACAGCCAGTGTGAGGGCCGACACCTACTGCCGCCTCTACTCGCTGAGCGTGGACAATTTCAATGAGGTGCTGGAGGAGTACCCCATGATGCGGCGGGCGTTTGAGACCGTGGCGCTGGACCGCCTGGACCGCATCGGTGAGTGGCCGGGTGGGCAGGAGGCCGGTGGGCTGCCCCTGCCTCGCTCTAGCCTGGCCTGAGCCTGAGCACCCTGCTATTCTTATGTGGCCCAGGCAAGAAGAACTCCATCCTCCTGCACAAAGTCCAGCACGACCTCAGCTCAGGTGTGTCCAACTACCAGGAGAACGAGATCATCCAGCAGATCGTGCAGCACGACCGGGAGATGGCGCACTGCGCGCACGGCGCCCAGGCAGCTGCCTCAGCCGCGCCGGCCCCCACACCAGTCATCTGGACCCCGCTCATCCAGGCACCGCTGCGGGCCGCCGCCGCCACCACCTCCATGGCCATTGCCCTCACCCACCACCCGCGCCTCCCCACAGCCATCTTCCGCCCACCCCCAGGCCCCGCGATCAGCCTTGGTGCCGGGCACATGCCCCGACACCTGACGAGGCTACAGTCTCTGATCCCTTCCACACTGGGTTCCGCCTCACCCATCAGCAGCCCGTCCCAGATGGATACACCGTCTTCCTCCTCCTTCCACGTCCAGCAGCTGGCTGGGTTCTCCGCACCGGCCGGACTGAGCCCTCTCCTGCCGTCCTGCATCTCGTCCCCGCAGCCCAGGCTCGGGGGTGGCTCATTTTCAGCTCCCAGTCCATCCGTGGGCACGGCTGTTGCCACCGCTGGATTCAGCCACTTCCACAAAGCGCTGGGCGGATCCCTGTCCTCCTCCGACTCACCCCTGCTCACCCCACTGCAGCCGGGTGCCCACTCGCCACAGGCCAACCAACCACCGCCCCCACTGCCCGGGGCCTGGGCCGGCCTGGGACTCCTGGAGCGCTTCCTGCTGCCCCCACCCTCCTCCAGGTCTCCAGAGTCCAGCCCAGGGCAGCTTGGCCAGCCTCCTGGGGAGCTGTCCCCAGGTCTGGCTCCTGGGCCACCAAGCACACCAGAGACACCTCCATGGCAACCTGAGCGGCCATCAGTGGCAGGGGCCTCTGGGGGTGCTTCTCCTATAGCCTTTACCCCTCGAGGAGGTCTCAGCTCCCCTGGCCACAGCCCAGGCCCCCGAAGAACTTTCCCAAGTGCCCCACCCTGGTCCTCTGGCTCTCATGGTTCATTGCTCCTGCCATCTATATCCAGCCCACCCCCACCCCAGGTTCCCCAGCGCCGGGGCACGCCACCCCACACCCCAGGCCGCCTCACCCAGGACCTCAAGCTCATCTCGGCCTCTCAGCCAGCCCTACCCCAGGACTGGGCACAGACTCTCCGCAGGGCCTCCCCGCACTCCTCTGGGGAGTCTGTGGCTGCCTTCCCAGTCTTCCCCAGAGCTGGGGGTTGCAACGGGGGCAGCGGTGGCCTCGGTCCTCCTGGGAGGCCCTATGGTGCCACCACTCCCGGCCAGCACGTCACTCTGCCTCAGAAGACTTCCTCAGGTTCTTTGCCACCTCCTCTTTCTTTGTTTGGGGCAAGAGCTGCCTCTTCTGGGGGTCCCTCTCTGACTGCTGCTCCCCAGAGGGAACCTGGAACCAGGTCTGAGTCAATGCGATCCAAACTGCCATCTAATCTATAAGCTGGGGCCCCTCCCTCTTTCCTCTCTTTTTTTCCTCCCTTCTTTCTTCCTTGAGGTTTAACTGTGATTTAGGGTATACCCATAACAATAATAATTATCATTTAGAAAACAAAAAACTCACACCAGAAAAACAAAAGCAGAAAATAACCAGGTATTCTTAGAGCTATAGACTTTTGGTCACTTGCTTTTATAGACTATTTTAATAGCACTAAGGGAGAGAGGGGAGGAAGCAGGCAAGGCCCAATTGGAAAAGCCAGAAAAAGGCTGGGGGTGGGAGGGTGGTCATTGGGCTTGGCAGGAGTGGGGTTGCCCATGTGTGGGGTTCTTAGAGCAGAACTGTCCTGTACTCGTTTTAGGACACCAGCCACCAGCAGCCCCTTCACTGTGAACTTGGTGCCTCTCTCTGCTGGAGTTGTCTTGTTCCCTGGGAAAGGGGCTGCCTTTGGATGTATTCCTGGGATCCTCGGTCACCTGAGTCCTTGGAACAAAATGGGGCCAAGGTCCTGAGAACCTTGCATTTTTTTTTATACTGAAAACTTAGCAAGATATGTATATATATGTAAGATGTGTATATGTATAAGCTATGTGGCACTCTGTAGAGTCATGTAGATAGCCAATCACATGTGCACACAAGTATGTGCCATCTAGTGTCATTCCATGTTGCCCGGACACCTAGGTCACCTTATATCCAGCAGCTCACTGTGGCCAGCACGCTGGGTACCGCAGGGTCTGGGGAAGTCGTCTTTCCAGTCCTCGGAAGAGGACCCCAAGACCTGTCAGAAGGCCCCCTCTCTCCCCATCTCTGGTCTCATATCCAGTCCTGGCCCAACCTCTCACTGCACAGAAACAACACCAACTCCTTCAGCTTCCCAAAGACTGTGAGACACACACTTTAATTCTCCCTGTTTCACAGACAAGGAAATGGAGTGCTGGATAATTTTCAGGGAATCTTATAACTAGAAGAGGCAGAGTTGGAACCAACCCGAGATTCGAGTACATGGCTGCCCAAGGCCAGAGCCAAGTTTCCTTCTGTTCAGAACTGCATTGTGAAACGCGGAGGGGAAGGGCCGGTGCAGAGGCAACCTGACCTGGTTCAAATCCTAGCCCTGTGTGATCTCGGCAGGTCACCTGACCTTTAGTCTGCTGCCTCGTGTGTAAAATGGGAATAATGACGGTGCTGCCTCCCAGAGACATGTGAGGACCAGATGAGAAAAGCAGTGTGTGTGAAATGCCCAGCCCAGTGCTTAGCTCTGGCACATACCATGGCAGGAATATAGTAAGTCCTGTTTGTTTTGTTTTGCCTCACACACCCAGCCCACTGCCCCAGCAAGTTATGGCGAAGTCCAGAGAGCTTTGGCCGAGGGCTGCAGCACCGAGGCTCCCAGGACATAGGAGGTGGCTGCAGAGGCAGATTTAATGTGGGTGCACCTGGCACGCGTCCTGGGAACCGATTTCTGAAGGGCCCTGCAGAACCCCAACTTTACACTTTTTTCTAATGACACCAAGTTTGGTTTCATATGTGCAATTTTAACACTAATAGTACATAATATTTTTTATTTATTAAAAAATATAGTTAACATGTATTTTTGTTTTCCCTTTTTGTTTTTAAGGGGCCCAATATTTTCTTCTGCATCTGGAGCCTCAACCGACCTTAATCCACCTCTGGGTGGCAGGCTCCCGGAAAGGTGTAAGCAAGCTGTGTGCTGGTTGTCAGCTTGAGCCAGGCATGAGGTGTAGGAAGAGTTAAATGGAGGGAAAGGAGGAAGTAGGAAGGTGGGGTGGCACACTCAGGAGAGACATGATGAAGGTAGATGTGGATTGTGGAGCTGGAGGCTTTGGAAAGAGATCCTGAGGCCAGGTGGTCAGAGGAAGGCTTTGGGTGACAGGCTAAGGGATTGGTACTGGTTCTGCAGGTGACTAGGAGCCAGAAACAGGTCCAGAGGAAGTCAATGTAAAAGCAGCTCAGAGTATAGCAGCTCCTTAGGCATAATCTTTTTCCCAACAAGATCCTATTGGAGTCAAGGCCAGTAGGCTGCCCTGCCTATGAGGGGGAGGAGAGAACAGGTGTGGCCACCAAGACCTGAATAATGAGGAGGGCCAATTCCACCTGGTCCACCCAGGGCTCTCTTCCATGCTTCAAGCCAGAAAATTGGAAAGATAACGCTTTGTCCTGGGATGTGGGAGAGGCTAGTTTCTCTAGTGGTGGGCCACAGGCAGTGGAAGGGAGTCATCCAGGAGAGAAGGGGGTGAGGATACTGGGGTCTTGGGAGAGACATGCAGCCCGGAGTCTAAAGGAGGGATGCATAGCCACCCAGAGGTTTGGGGAGAGACGAGGAGTTGCCTAGCCTTGGTCTTTAATGGGCAGGGGAAGCCCCTTCAGGCCCAGGGAGTTCTCAGAGCTGGAAGAATTTAAAGAGAAGCCTCAATCTGAGTTCCACACACAGCCCTGGCCATCAAGGAAGGTTTACTTAACCTAAACTAGGGGTCGGGAACCTATGGTTTGCGAGCCAGATGTGGCTCTTTTGATGGCTACATCTGGCTCGCAGACAAATCTTTAATAAAAAAAATAGTAACATTAAAAATATAAAACATTCTCATGTATTACAATCCATTTATTTCCTATCGCTCATGTACATGGTTGCGGATGGCTGGAGCCAATCACAGCTGTCCTCTGGGACAAAACCAAATTTTTATTGGATAATGCATAATGTACACGGGTCATTGTGAGGTCAGGAAGTAAACTTCCCTCCTTTTAATCAAGTAGTTAGCTAGCTAATTGCAGAAACCCTTTTGACGAAGAAGATGGCTAAAAGAAAGAAAGATGAGGAGTATCGTACTTTTCAGCAGGAATGGACAGAGGAATTCACCTTTGTGGAGAGAGCAGGTTCTGCAGTGTGTCTAATATGCAATGATAAAATTGCATCGATGAAACGGTCAAACATAAAGTGGCACTTCGACACACGCCATACTACATTTGCATCAAAACGTCCAGTGGGGGATAGCAGGAAGAAAGCATGTCAAGAGCTACTGTGCAGAGTGCAAGCTGGTCAGCAGCAACTTCGTGTTTGGACCCAATAAGGTGACTGGAATTCGGCTAGCTTTGCTGGTGCTTTAGCAATTGTGAGAAAGGGAAAGCCATTCACAGATGGGGAGTATGCCAAAGCATTCATGCTTGATGGTGACAATGAACTTTTTGATGACTTTTCGGATAAAGACAAGATAATCAAAAGACATGCCTCTGTTGGCAAGAACTGTTCACTATCATACCATCATGATGGCAAATCAAACTGAGGCAACACAAGTGAAGGACATAAATGCAGCACCATTCTTTTCTCTCGCTTTGGATGAGTCAACAGACGTAAGTCATTTATCCCAGTTCAGCGTGATTGCAAGGTATGCTGTCGGTGACACATGGTGACACATAATGTGAGGAAAGTCTTGCTGTTTTGCCTATGAAAGAGACAACAAGAGGGAAGGATTTATTCAAGTCTTTCACTGAGTAGAAGAAAAAATCTACTGATGGATAAACTTATTTTGGTGTGTACTGATGGTGCCCCGTGCATGTTGGGGAAAAACAGAGGATTCATAGCACTTCTTCGTGAACATGAAAAGAGACCCATCCTAAGTTTTCACTGCATCCTACATCAGGAGGTGCTTTGTGCTCAGATGTGTGGTGAGCAGCTTGGTGAGGTGATGTCACTGGTCATTCGGGTGGTCAACTTTATTGTTGCCCAAGCTTTAAATGATCGCCAGTTTAAAACACTGCTGGATGAAGTTGGGAATAATTATCCTGGTCTGCTTCTGCACAGCAATGTGCGTTGGTTGTCAAGAGGGAAGGTGCTTAGCCATTTCGCAGCTTGTCTGAGCAAAATCTGGACTTTTCTTGAAAAACATCAAGCATCCTGAGTTAGCTAACACTGAATGGCTCCTGAAGTTCTGCTATCTCGTGGACATGACTGAACATCTGAACCAGCTCAATGTGAAAATGCAAAGCATTGGAAATACAGTCTTATCCCTTCAACAAGCAGTGTTTGCATTTGAAAACAAGTTGGAACTCCTCATTGCTGACATTGAAACAGGTCATTTACTACACTTTGAAAAACTGGGAGAGTTTAAAGATGCATGCACAGCAAGTGACCCTGCTCAACATCTTGATCTCTATCAGCTAGTGGGCTTCACATCTAATCTGCAGTCATTCAAAGTGTACTTTGGAGAATTTCGTGAGCGTATTCATCTTTTTAAGTTCATCACCCATCCACACGAGTGTGCAGTGGACAGCGCCAACCTGAGTTATATCCCCGGTGTCTTCATCAGAGATTTTGAGCTACAAGCTGCTGACTTGAAGGCCTCAGACATGTGGGTGAATAAGTTCAAGTCACTGAATGAAGATTTGAAAAGACTCGAGAGCAAGCAGAGTTAGCGAGCAAACACAAGTGGGGGAAAATGAAAAAACTTCAAACCACGGAGCAGCTGATTGTCAAAACTTGGAACGTGCTTCCCGTCACATACCACACACTGCAGCATGTGAATATTGCTGTACTGACAATGTTTGGCTCTACATATGCATGTGAGCAGTATTTCTCACATTTGAAAACTTTAAGACCAACCTACAATCATGTTTAATGGATGGAAGTCTCAATGCCTGCATGAAGCTTAACCTCACCATGTATCAACCAGACTACAAAGCCATCAGCAAAACCATGTAGCACCAGAAGTCGCATTAATGGTAAGAAGTACTTTATTCAGCATTGGTTAGCAACAGCATAACAACGTTATTAAAAAGAAATCAGAGACTTATTATACTTGAAAAGTGTTGGTCTTACATAAAATGCACACTTACTTGTATTTAGTGTTAAACATATTGTATGGCTCTCAGCCAAAAAGGTTTCCGACCCCTGACCTAGACCCACAGTCTAGTCCTGGAGACAGTGGAGGAAGGGTAGGAAAGCGACAGGAGTGCGGGTGGAAGGGTCAGTGGCATGAGGACTGAGAATACCCCCCCCTCCACCCCAGCCATCAGGGCCTGGTCTCACCACCCTGTGTACACACATGCACATGCATTTTATAAAAGCTCTGACCTGACCCAGCCCAGCCATCCTGGAGATTGGGGAAGCCACTGGGCCTGGCCAGTGAGTAGGACCTCCTAACTCCCAGTCTCCCACAAGCAATTTTCAAATCTTTCATTTTTAAAACAGAAAATGGTAAACGTGCCGTTTTGTATATTTTATTTAAATAAAAGAGTTCCAGTAGATGCTGCCTTTTAGGGGCCAGGGACTGGTGGAGAAGGAAGTGAAGGTAACGGGGAATACTGGCGGCTCAGGAGCAAGGCTGTGGGGTGGGGGGCAGTGGACAGGTCTCCAGAGCACTGGAGGAGGTTGGGACAGAAGTTTGTGTTCTCTTGTCAATGTAGGCAGGAGACCCTGACTGCCCCTTCCCAGCCTGAGTGCCGGCTCTCCAGAGTCCATGGGACTCCACGATGACCTCTGACAGAGGAGGGTAGAAAGACGCACGTGAGCTCCAGCTGGGAACTGAGCTGTGAGGTGCCATCTTAGCCTGGTCAGATGGGCCCTCAGAAGCTGGAGGGTGACAGGGGGACAAAAGGTGACCAAGCAGGGGTTTCATAACTGGAACAGAAGGTTGCTTTTCAAAGAGGCCATGGATGAGCCTCAGCTATGGGCTCTTGGGTGGGTTGGGGAAACTGAGGGCATGCTCAGGACTCAGGGCCTTGCTAGGAGGTATAGCATCCATTCCTCACTGTGGGGATGGTGGTGGGGGGTGATGCTAGGCCTGGTAGACTCTTTGTGAAGCCCTCAGACTGTGCTCTCTGGCAGCACAAAGTCCCTGCAGAACTTGGGGTCTTGACAAGGAGAAGAGAGGCAGCGATTTGTGACTGGAAAGCCAAGTACCCGGGGCTCCCGTGGTGCAGGGAATGCCGTGTTACCCTCCCTGTGTGCCAGAGGGGAAAGTCCTCAGAAAGGGCAGGGAAGCCAGTCCTTGTCACTGATGGCTCTGTGGATGCTGTTTCCATGGTAACTGACCTGGGAGTCCTGTTGCTAAGGAGGCAGCTCCAGCTCTGCAGGCCCAGCATCCCCGTGACAACTGCCCCCTGCTGCCCAGGCAGGGTGATTCCTGAGGACCTGCGGGGAGGGCAGGGGCTGGCTACAGGCCAGACCTTTGGGGATCTGCCCTTTACAGATAGACACCAGCTGTGCTGAGCACAGGGTGGGATGTACTGCTACAGGTCCAGCCAAGCCTGAGGAATGGATCTGGGCTGGTGCCCAAGGACACTCAACCCCATCCGCCACCCGTCCACCCTGCTAGGCCCACCCCAGGCACCTGCACAGAGCCACATTTCTGGGGGTGGGGGTGAGGAGACAGCAGTCACTGTCTTCTCTGTGCCCTGACTCTAAAAGGACACCAAGTGACTGCCATCCCTCCATCCTCACTCATAATAACCCTGATGGAGCAAGAATTAACCTGGAGTCCAGTGAGCCAAAGAGTACTGCCGCTCAGAGAGGGTAAGGGGCCTGTCCCAGACCAGTGAGCTGGAGTGTGGAGGAGCGGGATGGACATCCGGGTCCTGGGGACTAACTCCGTGCCTCCCTGCTGGTGGCAGCAGGGCCGGGTGGTAGGTGCAGTCTATCTCATGCAGGCAAGAAAGGGTGTGTTGTCTGTAGAGAATTTAAAAACAAGAATAGAAACCACCAACTCTCAGTTTGCTTTCTCTTTATCTTTCACCGTCACCTCTAGTGGCAGTTCTGAGCCCGGTGGTGACAGAGGGCCTCCTACCGCAGACAGACCCAGTCCCCATGTCCCTGCACCCCAGGCTCTGGCAGTAGACACCTGCCAGGCCGAGCTGCTCGCAGAGTGCAGAGAACTGAGGCACCTTCCTTCTGCCTTCGTGGGGCTGGGTCAGAGCAGGGATTGTAAGAGAGAATTTTCAAACTTTAAGAAAACACCTCTCTTGACTTTGTATCTCTTCCTAGCAGCTGCTCCTCGCTTTCACAGCCAAACTTGTGAGCGCTGTCTCTACTGCTGACCTCATTTCCCTCCTGAGTCACTGTCCTCCCTGAATGCTGGCGGCCTGTCCTCTCCGTGAAAGGACTCTCGACAGGTCACCCATGGCCTTCGGTCCTGGTGCCCTCCCCCCCAGTAGTGTGTGACCCTGCTGGCCAGGCCCCCTCACCCTCCAGTGCTCAGGACGCCCTTGTTCCCACCACCTCTTATCTGTTCAGCCTTGGCTGGAAGGGCTCTTCTTTTCCCCCGAAGGTCAGTGTTCCTCGGTCCCTGACCTCGGTGCCCAGCTTCTCACTGCGCACATGCTTATTGGAAACTGCACCCATGCCTATGGCTTCCCCGGCCTGGGGGAGAAGGCCTCCCAGCTTTCCCCTCCATCCAGGCCCCAGCTGCAGCCAGGGTGCCTAATGTTGCCCCCCCCCCTTTATTCTTTCTGTAGCCTGCAGTTTACAGTTCCTGCAGAGCACGTGCTCCCCTACCCTGAACCTAGAGTGCTTGGTCACAGGCAATCAGGCAGGCCTCCTCCCAGGGGCTGGACGCCACCGGCCAACCCCTTGCTGACTGGGCTCCTTCCATTTTTTTTCTCTCAAGGGTGGAATATTTGTGTATACACAGGAGAAGAAAATGCATAAATACAGAATGGTCCTTAATTTGCAGTGGGGTTCCATTTCAATAACCCTGTTTGTAAATGGAAAATATTGTTAAGCAGAAAATGTATTTGATCCACCTAACCTACCCAATGTGGTAGCTGCACCTTGCCTTCCTTAAAGGGCTCAGAGCACTTAGAGTTGCTGCCCTGGCTCCTGGCACCAAGGACACTGTCGTGCTGCCCACCCTGGCATGGGAAAACATCAAGTTCAGAATCTGAAGCATGGTTTCCCTGAACATGTGCCACTTTCTCACGGTCCTCAAGTTGAAAAATCATTAATCAAACCATCAAAGTGGTGGGCCCTCTGTCCATAATATTAAATATTAAAATATGATAAACAACCATGGACCAGTATCTCAGTTTGAAAAGACAGAACGTGAGGAACACCTTGAAACGTTTGTGCCGGTCCTCAGACACACCACTTTCCCTCTCTCCAAGGAAAGCCGCCATCTGAACTTTATTTTTATTTTAAATTAGAGTTGAAGTTGATATCCAGTATTATACTAGTTTCAGGAGTACAGCATAATGATTAAACATTTATATAATTTATGAAGTGATCTGTTAATCATGCTAATACCCAGCTGACACCACACATAGTTATTACAGTATTATTGACTCTATTCCCTATACCGTACCTCATATCCTGGTGACTGTAACCATCAATTTGTATCTCTTAATCTCTTTATCATTCTTACTCAGCCTACCACATCCCCTCCCATCTGATGACCATCACTTTGTTCTCTGTATCTATGAGTCTGTTTGTTTTATTTGTTAGTTTATCTTGTTCTTTAGATCCCACATATAAGTGAAACCATGTATTTGTCTTTGGTTGTGTGACTTATTTCACTTAGCATAATACTCTCTCTAGGTCTGTCTGTGTTGTCACAAACATAAGATTTCATTCTTCTTATGGCCGAGTGATGTTTCATTGTCTATGTGTACCACAGCTTTATCCACTCACCTATGGATGGGCACTTGGGTTGCTTCTGTACCTTGGATACTGCAAATGACATTTCAATGAACACAAGAATGCACTGCACATATCTTTTCAAATTAGTGTTTGTGTTTGGGATTTCTTCAGACAAATACCCAGAAGTGAGATTGTTGCATTCATTTTTTTTTTTGAGGACCCTCCGTACTCTTTTCCACAGTGGCAGTACCAATTTGAGTCCCATCAATAGCACGAAGGTTCTCTTTCTCCTTGTTCTCACCAAAACCTCTTGTTTGTTGATTTAATGGTAATAGCCATCCTTACAGGTGTGAAGTTAGTGAATTTGAGCATCTTTTCTTATGTCTATTTGCCATCTGTATGTACTCTTTGAAAAAGTGTTCACTTAGGTCCTCTACCTATTTTTTTTTAATTTCTTTTTATTTTATTCATTTTAGAGAGGAGACACAGAGTGAGAGACAGAGAGAGAGAGAGAAAGAGAGAAAGAGAGAAAGGGGGGAGGAGCTGGAAGCATCAACTCCCATATGTGCCTTGACCAGACCAGTGCAGGGTTTTGAACTGGCGACCTCAGCGTTCCCAGGTCGACGCTTTTATCCACTGCGCCACCACAGGTCAGGCTACCTATTTTTAATTGGATTATTTGTTTTGTATTTTGGGGGGCGCTAAATTGTATGAGTTCTTTATAAATTTTGGGTATTAACCCATTATCAGATATATCATTGGTGAATATCTTCTTCAATTCAGTGGGTCATCTTTTTGCTTTATTGATGGTGTCCTTTGCTGTGCAAAAACTCTTTTGATTGAAGTAGTTCCATTTATTTAATTTTTCTTTTGTTTCCCTTGCCTGAGGGGATATATCAGAAAAAAATTTTACTAAAAGCAATGTCAAAGAGATTGCTGCCTATGTTTTCTTTTAGGAGTTTTATGGTTCCGGGTCTTACATTTAAATCTTTAATACATTTAGAGTTTATTCTTGTGTATAATGTAAGAAGTTGATCTAGTTACATTTTTTTGCATGTATCTGTCCAGTTTTTTTTACACCATGTATTGACTAGAATGTCTTTACCTCATTGAATGTTCTTCTCTGTCAAATATTAATTGACCATATAGACATGGGTTTATTTCTGGTCTCTATATTCTGGCCCATTGAGCAATATGTTTGTTTTTATTCCAGAACCATGCTGTTTTGATTATGATAGCCTTATAATATAATCTGCTATCAGGTAGTGTGATATTCCCAACTTTGTTCTTCTTTCTCAAGATTATTACTATGGCTATTCAGAATTTTTTGTGATTCCATATAAATTTTAGGATTATTTGTTCTAGATGTGTGAAAAATACCATTGGCATCTATGGTTCATCAGGGATACTGGGCTATAATTTTCTTTTTCCTTGATGTCTTTGCTTGATTTTGGAATCAGGGTAATGTTGGCCTTGTAAAATTAGTTTGGGAGCTTTTCCTTCTCTTGTATTTTTTGGAATACAGTATTTTAAGAAAGGTAGATATTAATTCTTCTTTGAATGTTTGGTAAAATTCACCTGTGAAGCCATCTGATCCAGGACTTCTGTTTTTTTGAGTACTGATTAGACATTGTTGATAGTAATTGAACTATTAGATTTTCTGTTTCTTCTTTATTTAGTCTTAGAAGATTTATGTTTCTAGGAATTTACCCATTTCTTCCAGATTGTCCAATTTGATGGCAATGCTTGCATGTAGTATTTTCTTATAATCCTTTTTATTTTGTGCTGCTCGTTGTCACTTTAATTTTTTATTTTATTTATTTGGGTTCTCTCTCTTTTTTTTCTTGGTAAATCTGGATAAAGGTTTATCAATTTTGTTTATCTTTCCATAGAACCAGCTCTTAGGTTCATTCATCTTTTGTATTGTTTTTTAGACTTTGTTTTGTTTATTTCCACTCTGATCTTTATTATTTCCTTTTTTCTGTTTACTTTGGGCTTTGATTATTGTTCTTTTCCAGTTCTATTAGGTGTAAAGTCAGATTTTTTTATAATCTGCTGTTAATCCCATCATTTCTGTTATTATGTTCTTTATTTCTGATTTCTGACTGGCTCCTTTTTATGGTTTCTATGTCCTTTTTTTCTTTATGCTTTCTTGAGGTTCAAACTAAGTTCCTTGAGCATATTTATAACCAGTGTTTTGAACTCTGTATCTGGTGGATTGCTTGTCTCAGTTTCAATTAGTTCCTTTTCCTGAAGGTTTCTTTTGTTCTTTTATTTGGGACATGTTTCGTTGTCTCCCCATGTTAGATACCTTTCTGTGTTTGTTCCTACATGTTAAGTAGATCTGCTATGTTTCCCAGTATTAGCAAGATGGTCTTACATAGTCGGTGTCCTGTGGGGCCCCGCGGCTCAGTCTCTTTGATCACCTGAGCTGGATGCTCCAGGAGTGGCCCTTGTGTGTGTTGTGTGTGCCCTCTTGTCATAGTTAAGCCTTGATTGCTGTTGGCACATCAGTGGGTGGTGCTGACTGTCTCTGAGGCTTGGCCATGACATGACCACAGCATAAGAGCTGCTGTGTGGGGTCCAACCCTTACAAACAGAGAAGAGTTTGCCCCAGTGGGCTCTGGTGCCTGCTGGGACCACCTTTTGGGCATGCTGTTTGTGGCCATTGGGTGTGTTGGTTCTGGGGCCTCTTGGTAAGGTCTCTGGTGCAGGCCAATGTCAGTTGCTGCCTGTGACCATCTGGGCTCTCTGTTAGGAGCTACAAACAATCTGTAGTTGGTAGCTGCCTATGCTCAACCTGGATGCATGTGGTAGTGGCCACGCTGCAAGCCAAGGCCAACTTCCCCCATTATTGGGTCTGAGACAGGGCAGCAAAATGCCCAAGGCACTTCAAGGCCAGCTGCTGCCTGAAGCTCAGCTGCTGAGTCTTGAGTGGTCAGAGAGTTGCGTGAGACAGGTTCTTGGAGTCACCAGGGTGGTGCAAGTGGCCTTCACCAGATTCAGATTGGGCACCAGTGCTGAGCCTGAGCTGCTCAGCAGAAGTCTCAGGCCACTCAGAGACTGACCACTGCTTGTCTGGGACCCACAGACCTTTGAGTGTTTTGTGTTTTTTTTTAAAGAAAGACTTCACTGTGGACCGAGATTTGGTGCCTGCTGCTGAAAGAGCCTTGGTGGTGTGTGGTTTGGGTGGGGCAGGGTGTCAGGGAGTTCTCTGGGTCGCACAAGTGTAGTTTACCAGGCTAATGCAGATTCAGATATGATTGTGGGGGTGGAAGGCTCAACACAGGGACAATGGTGGCTGTCCCTCCAGTCCTGCCTTGCAGCTAGCTACACAACTCCGCTTCTCCTTGTATATCTCTGGCACTCCCTGAACACTACTATCCCTGTGCTGGAGTCCAGGGTGAGATCCTGCAAGTGAGCCTGTGCCGGCCCTTTAAGAGGATGCCTGGGTTTCCAACAGCCTTCTGTCTCACCCATATGGATGGAATCTCCACTGATTTTAACAGATAGATATTTTATAAGCTCCTCTTCTCAGTATATGTGCTCCAGGTTGGAGAGCCTGGTGTGGGGCTGGGACCTCTTGGTACTCAAGGTGGGGTAGGGTGGGGGGCTCTGCAGTTGAGATGTCCCTCCCAATTCTCAATTGCCACACGGGTGTTGGGCCAGCCTGTTTTGCATCTCTGCCCATCCTACCAATCTCGACGTGGCTCCTTCTTTATATCCTTAGTTTTAGGACTTCTGTTCAGCTAGGTCTCAGGTGGATCTACAGGTTGATTGTTCTGTAATTTAGTTGTAATTTTGGTGTGGTCATGGGAGGAGGCAGACACAGCATCCAGCTGCTCCGCCATCTTGACCAAAATTGCTCTCATCTGAACTTTTTATCATGTCCTTACTCTCCTGATGCTATTACTGCTGGAATAAAATGTCCCTAGACAGTGTGTTCAATTGCACGCCAAAGTGGGGGCTGGGAGTAGTTGCCTTTGTTGGGAGGATAATTTTATCAATAATATTGTTCAAAGTTGCTGATGCATGGTGATATAAAAAGAAAACTAGTTTTAGTCCATTTTATTAGCATTTAAGTTTCTTTACAAATTTTATGCACCTTTCATCACCTGTACCAGAGATGGCCGTACCCCTCCACTTTCAAATGCCACTGTAAATATTTGTGAAATGTTGAACTTTATGTGAGTGAGATCATATTGTTATGTATTCTTTAGTAGTTTGCTTTATCCTGCTTTATCCATTTAATATTGTAATTTTGAGACCCCGTTGCAGCACGAAGCACAGTTAGTTCATTTGGTGTTCAGTAAACAAATGTGCCACCATTGACATGTGCGTTCCTCTGGAAATAGGCACTTTGGTCAGTTTTGGCTCTCCCTGTTCCAAACACTGCTACTGCGAGTGTTCTGTTTGTGGCTCCTGATGACGTGTGAAAAGGTCTCTAGACTCTGCATACAGGATGGGATAACTGAGTTGTGAGTAAACTAGTGTTCACTCTTCAAAATAATACCACCATGTTTTAAGCTGTTCTAACTATTTACACGCCCACTAGCACTGTCTGAGAGTCATTCGCTCCACATTCTTGCTAACAATTGGGTTCATCAGATTTTATTTTTCCCAATTTAGTGATTGTGTCTTAATGTAAAAACCCCTAATAAGTAGTAAGGCTGAATTTTCTTTTTTTTAATATTCATTTGCTATTTGGTTTGTCCTCTCTTGAGAAATATTTTTTTTCATGCATTTTTTTTTCCAATTTCCTATCGTTCCTTTTTATTGATTCACAGGTGTTTTACACACACACACACACACACACACACACACACACACACACATCAAATATCTCCCCATTTGGGGCTTATATTTTCACTTTTATTTTGGTGTTCTTTGATGAACAGAACTTTTAACATTTTAATGAGGTCAAGCTTAGCAATATTTAAAAAAATGGCTAGTACTTCTTAGTGCCTTTTTTCTGGTTAAGGAAAACCCCATCTTACTCCAATGTTATAAATATATTCTTCTATATAATTTATAAAAATGTGATGTGTTGTTTTCTTCATAGTTAAGCCATTAACCTGACCTTGACTTGGGGTATGGTGTCAGGGCATAGTTCAGTTCCGTATGGGCAACCAGTTGTTTCTACTAATTTACAGTGTCATTTATGTATCAGACCTGGGTCGATGTTGATGCTCTCTACCTGGTACCATTAGCTTTGTTCAAGCACTGTATTGTGTCAGTTACTGAAGAAAGTATGCAGCTCTCTAGCCGAGCAAGTTCTCTGCCATCTTCCTAAAGAGCATCCTGACTGTTCTAGTCTTCACGCTGCGACATTGTATGATCAGTTTGTTCAGATGCATGAAGAACCCGCGAGACTTCTGATCTGAAATTGCATCCACGTTATCATTAAAATTGTACTCCTGTTGATGAGAAGGGTACAGTTCTTCCTGTATCTGGGTCCTCATTAATGTCCTTTGTATTAGTCGAGGTCATCCGCCCTAGCTGCCCAATAGAAAGAACCCAGAGTTTCATTGGTTTAACACAATGAAGCTTTACTACAGCTTAGGTACAGTCAGGGCCCTAGATCAACTTGGACCCCTCTGGTCTCCAAGTTCACTGTGGGAGGAGAAGAGACAACTGGGAGAAATGACTGATTGCGACCAACGTCTCTCTTGCAGTGACACACTTGACTCTCTCTCATGTTCTGTCCTCACTTGGCCGCAATGTGACTAACTGTGAAGGAGGCTCTGACTGTGGGGCAGCATTTGAGATATCTGCTGGGCATTGAACATCTTTGCCAAATCTTTCATGTAGTTTTATAGTTTTCTTCATGGAGGTTTGTACACTTTGCTAGATTTGTTCTTAGTATCTTGTATTTTTGCTGTTACTTCCTAATTCTATCTATTTTCTTTACCAAGCTATAATGTATATTTAACAAAATTCTCCCACTTTCAGCATACAAGTTCAATGAGTTTCGACAGACTTACACAGTCCTGCAACCATCTCCACAACGAAGACACAGAACATTTCCCCGCTCCTGCAGTCTCTCCTGTCCCTTTGTAGTCGGTCCCCTCCCACACCTCACCCCTGCCAACTTGCTTTCTGTCCCTGCCGTTTGGCCTTTTCTAGAGTTTTATATAAATGAAATCATACAGAATGCCATCTCTTGTGTCTTATTTCTTTTGTTTAGTCTAAAGCTTTAAGATCTATCCATGTTGTGTTGTGTACCTTTGTATGGACACGCCACAGGTATTTATTCACTCCCTAACTGATGGGCAGCTGGGCCATGTCCAGCTCTTGACTACTGGGAATAAAGCTCCTGTGAACATGGACATTGAAATTGTCATGTGGCCCTGGATTTCCATGTAGCTTGAGCAAACACCCAGGAGCAGCACTGGTGAGTCATCGGGTAAATATATGTTTAACTTGGTGAGAAACTAACTGCCAGGTCATTTTCCAAAGCTGGAATACTTTGTTGTACCCGCACCCCAGCAAGTGTGGGAGCGTTCCAGGTACAGCCCATCCATGCAACATTGGATATTGTTTACCTTTTATTTTTACAATGCAGGATGGTGTGCCATATTAACCTCAGTTTTGATTTGCGTTTCCAGAATGAGCAAAAGCCGCTGTGCATCTTTTTGGGCATTTACTAGCCGTCCATATGGGTTCTTTGGTAAAGTGACTGTTGAGATCTTTCTCCATTTGTTTTAACTGGATCACCTGTTTGCTTATTATTGAATTACAAATGCCATACTCAGGATAAGAGTCCTTTAGATAATATATATGTGCATTTTGCAAACATTTTCTCCTGATTCATGGCTTACCTTTTCATTTACTTAACCAGGTCTTTAAAAGGGTAAACAATTCGCCTGGCCAGGCGGTGGCACAGTGGATAGAGCGTCAGACTGGGATGCGGAAGACCCAGGTTCAAGACCCCAAGCTTGCCAGCTTGAGCGCGGGCCTATCTGGCTTGAGCGAAGGCTCTCCAACTTGGACCCAAGGTCGCTGGCTCCAGCGGGGTGTGTGTGTGTGTGTGTGTGTGTGTGTGTGTGTGTGTGTGTGTGTTACTCGGTCTGCTGAAGGCCCGCGGTCAGGGCACATGTGAGAAAGCAATCAATGAACAACTATGGTGTCTCAGCGGCAACAAGAAACTAATGATTGATGCTTCTCACCTCTCTCTGTTCCTGTCTGTCTGTCCCTATCTATCCCTCTGTCTGGCTCTCTCTCTGTTCCTATAAACAAACAAACAAAAAAAGTAAAAAAAAAAAAAGGGTAAACAATTCTAATTTTGATGATGTTCAACTCGCCAAAATTTTCTTTTATGATATTTGACAAGGGCCTTAAAATGGTATACTAGAAAATGTTTACTTAACACAAAAGGTGGTAAAAGAGTAATAGAGGAACAAAAATAAAGACGTAGAAAATGAATAGCAAAATGCCACATGTACTTCCTACCTTATCAGTAATTACATACAATATAAATAGATTAAACACTCAAATTAATTGACAGAAATTGGAAGAATGAATTCAAAAGCTCTCTATACAAATATAAAATATAAATTATAAAACTATATATCAAAGTTATAAATTTTTAATATATAAATGTATAATATATAATTAAATATATTATATTAGAAATACATTATATATTAATAATATAAAAATAATATAATAGTATTTATTGATATTATATTATTTAATATATAAAATATATTTTAAATACTAGTTATGAAATCCAACCATCTCCAAGAGACACACTTTGTATTCAAAGGCACAAATCAGTTGGAAGGATGTAAAAGATGTATCATACAGACAGGAATCGTTGTACTAATATCAGACAAAGTAGGCTTTAAATTTGTTACTGAGGACAAAGGATATTTTAAAATAATAAAAGTGTCCATCTATCAAGAAGATTTAACAATTATTAACATATATACATCTCACAACAGAGCCCCTAAATTCAGAAAGCAAACCTGACATAATGGAAGGGAAAAAAAAACAATTCAACAAAAATAGTTTCAGACTTCAAAACCCCACTTTTATGGTTAAGACAACTGGATAAAGAATCAGCAAGGAAATAGGATGTTTAAAAACACAAACTGACGAGCATCTCACAGGCGTCTAGAACATTCCACCTAACAACAGCAAGATACATGTGCTTCTCAAGTCCACACGTAACATTGCCCAGGACAGACCATATGTTAGATCACAAAACAAGTCTTATTAAATTTAAAAGGATTGAAATCATACAAAGTATGTTCTCTGACCAACATATAATGCAATTAGCAGTCACTAACAGGAGAAAATTTGGAAAATTTACAAACACATAGAAATCAACACACCTCTAAAAAAACAGATGGGTGAAAGAAAAAATCACATGGAATATTAGAAAGTAAATTGAAATGAATGGGAACAAAACCACAACATAGCAAAACTGAAAAGGTGCAGCAAAAGTAGTGCTCATAGCAATATGTCCCTATATTTAAAAAGATCTTGAATTAGTCTCCTAAACATTCACCTTAAGAAACTTAGGAAAAGAAGAGAAAACTAAACAAAGCGAGCAGAAGGAAGAAAACAGCAAAAACTAGAGCAGAAATAAATGGAATAGAGAATAGAAAAACAATTAGGATAATCAGCAAAATCAAAAGTTGCTTTTTGAAAAGATCAACAAAACTGACACATTTTGACAATTGATGATTGACTTTGTCAGAGACCATTTCCAAAAGTGATGTTATAGGAATATTGTGCACTCTCTTGGGAAAATGCATGTGCTTTGTATAAAGTGGATGTGTACAGTATTACAACACTGCCGAAACTTGGCTAAGAGAGCATTACCTAACTCCCACCCCTTGGCAATTACGATTCTTAGATTTACTATTTTGAAACTTCCCAAGTTACACATTTTTTAATTTCCGTCAATAAACTTGAAATTGCAGTTTCTTTGATATGATGACCAATAACTTTAACAAAAATCTCAATAAGTGTTTCAAGAAAGCTTTATTCGGCAAATGTTGCAATTTACTTCATTTGGGGGAATCACTTTAACATTGTTAATCATCAAAGAAAATAAACTTGCTACTTGCACCCTTCAAAAAACTCAACTAGCCTGACCAGGCGGTAGCGCAGTGGATAGAGCGTCGGACCGGGATGCGGAAGACACAGGTTCAAGACCCCGAGGTCGCCAGCTTGAGAGTGGGCCCATCTGGCTTATTCAAAAGCTCGCCAGCTTGAACCCAAGGTCACTGGCTCCAGCAAGGGGTTGCTCGGTCTGCTGAAGGCCCGCAGTCAAGGCACATTTGAGAAAGCAATCAATGAACAACTATGGTGTCGCAATGGCAACAAAAAACTAATAATTGATGTTTCTAATCTCTCTCCATTCCTGTCTGTCCCTGTCTATCCCTCTGTCTGACTCTCTGTGTCCCTGTAAAAAAAACAAACAAACAAAAATAACTCAACTAGATTGCTAATAAACAAAGGACACACACACAAAGAAAGAGAAAGAGAGAGGTCTCAAAATATTAACTGCAGGAAAGAAACGGGATATTACTACCAACCTTTAAGAAATAAAGAGGAATATAAGGGAACACTATAAATACACCGGGGAACTTTTTTTCCATTTCCAGTTGCATGAGGATTTAGAACTGTTTCTATATACGTCTGCATCGCTGATTCCAAATCTGAAATCTCTTTTTCGGCACATGCTCTAGTTTTTATGCAATTTTAATTTTTTTGTTACAGTTAAGGGCATGCATTGGTTTTTAAATTGGAGTTAAAGAACAACAACTCTTGGATTGAACATAACCACAAGGCAATTAATGTTTTACAAACATCACTTTGACATAATTGTAGTTGTTCTTAAATGTAAAAGATTATTATCTGATAAAAACACCCTCTTATTTTGTTTTAAGATTGAATCATGGCTTCTTTGAGTAGGCATAAATGTAAGAATAGTCCTGACGCCTTCTGTTACATATGTGACTGTTACACACTTCAACGTCAAAGGTGCAATATTTCATCATTTGTGACACATGCACATATTGCCTATTTTCAAGTTCCCCTTGGCAATCAAGACAAGAATTGGGCTCCTCATATTGTGTGTCATAATTTTGAGGAAATGCTTCATGACTGGACAAAAGGAAAACGCAAAGGAATGCCTTTTGGTATTCCCATGGTTTGGCGTGAACCTAAGGACCACAGCAGTGACTGTTATTTCTGTCTGATCCATACAAAGGGCATTGGCAAGAAAAAATGGCATATGATTGCATATCCTAATATTTCTTCAGCAATACAACCTATCCCACACTCTGAGACACTCCCGGTTCCAGTTTTCAATGGTTTTATTTCTTCTCAAGACGTAGAAAGTGAACATGGTGATCAAGTGTATTTTGATAAGATGCATGAGGAAATGGTTGTAGAATCTGAAGGGTCTTCTTCTGATGCCAAGTAGTCATTAACCCCTCAGCAGTTTAGACAACCCAAATTGAATGACTTAGTAAGAGATTTGGGCCTATCAAAGAAAGCAGTTGAGTTTTGAACCTCCAGGCTTCAAGAAAATAATATACTTTACCAGTCTGCTAAAGTATCTCATTTCAGGAAGCGTGAACAAGTTTTTGTGTACTCTTTTTCCGAAGACAAACACTTTGTTTACTGTCATGATATCAGTAGTCTTCTCAGCGTGCTGGGTATTACCACTGACAGTCCAACGGAATGGCGGCTATTTCTTGACAGCTCTAAACAGAGTCTGAAATGTATTTTTTTACACAACGGTAATGTTTATGCAGCAGTTCCAATTGGTTATTCAACTCATCTGTGAGAAGATTATCATGACATAAAAATTGTCCTCGACTTTCTGAAGTATGAGGAGCATAACTGGATCATTTGTGTGGATCTTAAAATGGTCAATTTCCTGCTAGGAAAACAAAGAAGTTTCACAAAGTATCCTTGCTTTCTGTGTTTGAGGGACAGCCGAGCTTGGGAGAAACACTGGACACAGAAGGAGTGGCCGAAGTGTAAAGCTCTGGAAGTAGGGATGTAAAATATTGTGAATGAACCTGTAGTTAATCAAGACAGGATCATTTTTTTTCCACTTCACATCAAACTTGGCTTAATGAAGTAGTTTGTTCAGGCTTTGAATAGAGAAAGTGAATGCTTTCAACATATTATTTCTGCTTTTCTTGCCTTGTCTTTCGAGAAGATAAAAGCAGGTGTATTCGATGGACCTCCAATTTGAACCCTAATACGTGACAAAGAATTTGCCAGGAAGATGAATAAGGAGGAGAAAGCAGCATGGCAGTCTTTTGTGGCAGTTACAAAGAACTTTCTTGGCAACAAAAAAGTAGAAAACTATGAACTTCTGGTTCAAAGGATGCTTTTGGCTTTTTGTGACATTGAATGCAGCATGAGTGTTAACATTCACTTCCTGAACAGTCACCTTGATAAGTTTGCCAAAAAATCTTAGAGCTGTTAGTGTGAGCAGACTACTGCTGAAGCATCTAACGAGACTGGCCTCAAAAAGTACACAAACGCAAGAGCTACAAATGCAAATATTTGCCTGAATAGAATTTAAATAAGTTTTGCACAAATTTTATGATTAAAATAAGTGTTTTAATATGTTTCAAAATTGTAGACAAATTCTGATGCAATCATATCTTTTAGTGTTTTAGTATATTTACTGAATTATATAAATTATTATATTTTCACAAAGATGATGCCCATAAAGACATTCTACTTCATTATGTTAAATTAAATGTTGAAAATTTTACAGTAAGATGAAAACATAAAATCTTAAATTGCAAATAAACTGTAGCATACAGCGAAAAACTAATGTCAGATTTGAGGTCAGCACACTTGAATTAGGTAAGAACAAGTGTTTTAGTGGATGCAACAAAAATTTTGTCCCCCAGTGTAACAAATTAGATAAGCTAGATAAAATAACAAATTTTTAGAACACACATACTACCACAACTGAATCAAGAAGAAAGAGAGAATCTCAATAGACAAACAACCAGCAGAGAGTTTAAATTAGTAATACTGTAAAACTTTCCATAAAGAAAGTCAGTACTAGATGACATCCCTGATGTCATCATTACTAGATGAATTCTACCACCTTTTTAAAGAACACCACTAATCTGGCCTTGGCTGGTTGGCTCAGTGGTAAACCATTAGCTCTGTACATGGAAGTCCTGGGCTCGATACCTGGTCTGGGAACACAGGAGAAGTGACCATCTGCTTCTTCACCCCTCCCCCTTTTCTCCACCTCCTTCTGCTCCCACACCCAGGGCTTGAATGGAATGGTTGGTTTCAGCAAGTTGGCTCCTGGTGCTAAGAATGGCTCCATGGCCTCACCTCAGGTGCTAAAATCGTTTGGTTGAGGAGCAACTGATGGGCCGGGTGGATCCAGTTGGGCACATGCAGGAGTCTATCTCTCTGCCTCCCTTCCTCTCATCTAATAATAAAAAAATAAAAATAAAGAACACTACAAATCTTCCACTGTAGTAAGGTACCAAAAAACCTGCAAAATTAATTTATATTCTAGGAGGAAAGGCTGGGCTTTCCTGTCCCGTCCTTCCTTTGGGGAGGGGAGGGAGAAGAATGTAGAAGTTTCTGGCTTGCAAGAATAATGGGTCATTTAGTTTTAAATCTAAAATAAAGATTAACTGAGAAAACTTCTTCTCTTTCAATGGGAGACAGAATTTACATACCACCCTGCATTGATTGTAGTTACTCCCCCCTTCCTGGAATCCTGAGAGTAACATACCACTAGGCAAAGGAGGGAATATAAACCCTGAACGATTGTAAATGTCTTTAATTGTATTACCTTGAAAGTTTTAATGTTCTTATGAATCCCCTAAACAAATGTTACAACCCTGTTAATAATTATGTCATGATGTCATGCCCCCCCACCTGTATGTGATCAAGGGTATATAACTAGCCTCTGAAATGTATTTGGCATGCACGATTTGGGTCTGCAATGCCCTGTGTTAGTCATATATGGCCAGCATATTTAATAAATCTCCTTTAATAAAACCCTTCAAAACTCATCTGGACTTGGTGTCTACATAAACCCACAGAAGTGAGTACTTTACAACATTTAGCACCCAACGTGGGGCTCTGCTGTTTTGCATCACCAGGTAGAGACACCCCAAATTGGCTAGTCTCTCTGGGACGCTGCCCAACCCGCTGGAATCTCGAGGTGAGGTGTGCCTCCTGAGACGTTTTCAGGGCTCCCGGTATTCCTGTGGGTTCAGACAGTTCTTCGGCAGATGCCTCTCGGTTCCCAAATTCAACAATTTGGACAATTCGGAAGAGAAATCAAGAAGGTAGGTAAAGCAACTCTTTTGCTTTACTAAATTCTGTTTTCCTCTGAATTCTTGCTTTACTGAATTCTGTTTGGGACTAGTACTGGTCAGTCTATTTGGGACTAGGATGTAGGTAAAGTAGATTTGTGGCTTTGCTGAGTTGTAACTCTGGAAATTTGTAGGTAAAGCAAATCCTTTGCTTTACTGAGTTGTAACTCCGGAGGTATGTAGGTAGGGCCAATCTTCTACTTTGCTGAGTTGAAACTAGTCTGTCTGGATCTACTGGTTAGGGGAATGGAAGCAGTCACACTCTCGCAGTGGACTCTCCAAAGCTGAGATGTTGGTGGATAGTTTTGGGTCCTGCCTTAGGATTATCTGAGAGGCATCTAGTTGTGCTCTCAGAGAAAGACCTGAGTGGGGACATTTGGTGGTGCCACATTTGGGGTGCTCTCAGGAAGAGACCTGAGTGGGGATTGAGTTGATACTGAGCTGATCAGTTTTGTCTCAGGACTTGCAGGGACATCTTTGTGTTTGTTGAGATCTCAGTCTTTGCTTTTATTGTTTCTGTCTGAACCCCCTGAATTTGAGTCTAAAGTCTTCCCAGGGATGCAGCCTGCACACACCGGAGAGGCCAGTAGGGTGAACCCCTCCTTCGTTTATTTTGCTTTGTCTTTGTTTGTCAGAAAAATTAGAATAAGTAAAGTGCACTCATTTAAATTTCTTAATTTGTGAAGTATTTGTTTAATGTCTAAATGTGTCGTTTTTAAGGCCTGGCTTGAGTTTTTGTGTCAAAAGTTGAAAGTTTCTGACTAAAAGGCAATCTTAAATAATAAATTGTGTATTCTCTTTGGTTTTGAATCCAAGACCTTTAGCTTCAGGGTGCTCTGTCTGATTTCTCCCATGAAGAAATTATTCTCTTCTGTTGGCTCCTTCCCCTTGTCTTGTGTAATAATTAATACCTCTATAGTCAAACACCCTTTATTCTGGGTGCTAGTTATTATCTGTCTTATTATTTTGCTTTTATTAGTGTGCTAATTCCTGCTTCTCTTGGACAGTTTGAAGTGTTTCTCCAGCCTCTTGGGGCGAAGGGCTGGCAAGTAAGCGATTTGGGTGAGAAAAAAGCAGAGGCAGGGCCAGGACGTGCTGTGTGAGGAGCAGCAGGGGGAAGGGCGATAGAGTAAGGTTTAGGTTACAAAAAGAAATATAAAATAAAACTAGTTTCAAATATCCACTTACTGACCAAAAGAAGTTTTACCATTTGGAAAATACAGGGTAGGAATAGTATTAAAAATTGGAACTTTGCTTTTTAAAAAATCTTAAAAATATAATAATTTAGAAATTAACAAACCACAGGTGTGGACTTTGCTAGTTATCAGTTTCTTGAAATAAATTGCAATTTAAGAAGGAGTGATGGAATCATGAGTAACAAGATTATAGGGAATGGGATTATCAGAAAAAGGCCCTCTGGCTGCCTCTCCCCTTCCCCTCCCTAGGACTTGGGGATTGCATTGGCCCTCCATGGGTTGAGGGTAGTGGCTGGTTGCCCTCCACTGGTATAAAAAAAAAACATTAAAAAATTTCGACTCTCCCACGGGGCCAAGGCAGGTGTTGGGTTCCCTCCAAGTCTCTCAGTTATGTTGGAGGCATGGGATTCACAGGGGAGACCCACTGCTTTAGCCATAATAATAATAAAAAATTGTAAAAATAATTTTTAGGTAATAGTGGGAAATTAAATATCATTTGGGCTAAAGCAGCACACTATTGGAAGGTAATTTTGTGAAATTTGTATTTTAATTAGCTGCTCAAAGCAAGGCAGTTAGTTACAGATAGTGAATTGAATTATGCAGGACAAACACCAGAATAGAAAAAAAAGGAAAAATGGCAGGCTCTTCTCCCAGTTCCTGGAGTCTCCTTCCCCCTTGGCCACCCCGATCCTCATATTGACCTAATAATATAAATTACTATAGGTCAAAAAAAGGTTAATATCTCTTTGCTAGCGGGGTAGTTTGTACCCAAAATCCCTTATTATGTAAAACGTATTTTCCATATTGGGAATATATATGTTATTTCAAAGGTCTTTTGTTAATTCGTTTTATTTGCTGTTTTATAGGCCTGTAATATTGAAATCTTAGTTTAAATATTAGAAAATATGTAATAATTATTAATATCTTTTTATGTAATGTTTAGTTTATATCATATTGAAACAGTATTGTTAAAATTTCTTTTGAATGCTAATGTACTGAGTTATTTAGCAGTGGAGAGACTCTGGGATCCTAAAGAAGATGCCAAACCTGTTTCTCTTGCAAACTTCTACCCTCTTTTATTAATCAAGCTAATAACACTGTTTTTGGCTTTTTCCAAAAGTTTATATAGACAGATATGAACCCTCAATCTCCTCAGCAAGACCTTCTGAGCATGGCTTCTATAATGACCAAGAAAGAAACAGAAAAGGCAAATAGAGCCTGTAAAGCCAGTAGTCAAGGCCACTATCACAGCCGCCTGACCCGTGCAGGTTCACATTTGATTCGAACAGTCAGTAATGAAACAATGGAGCCAAGAACTGGTGATCCATCAGCTTTAATTCTAGCTTGCACCTGGCGGGCAAGCAAAAACACACACTGGGCTCCAAAACCCACTCATTCAGTGCTCACTAAGCTACTGACTTATCCGAGTTTCCTAGAATCAAAGGTTTATAGCTCACCAGACTTATTCACCTCTGTTTCCAATCTCCTTCTTCAGCACAAACTCCGCACGAACTGGCTTCTCCCTCAGCACTCAGCCATCTTGGCTGCTTCTCCTGGCCTCCACGTGGCCTTAATCTGCTCTCCTCTCTATACCTCAGGAACCAAGAGCGAGCTACTGCTCTGTCCCACTTTATAGCATAGATTCAAAACCTTTAATCCAATTATACAAACAAGGAAGTCTCAGATTCAAAGTCACCCATCTGAGGCATAATGGGATTCCTCAGGAGAACGCACCACCCTACATCATCCAATCAGTCAAGGGTGTGGGGAAGAGCTTATTCTTAAAACTAAGCCTTAGGCCATAACAACCCGGCCTGCCCACAGCCTGTCCCCAAACACACATTAATATCAACGAACTTCCATGTGGGCAGCGCCATCTTTAACAAAGTGAGCATAATATATTTTATCTGCCCAACAATCCACCCCTATGCTCACTTTACTACCCACAATCTACACCACCGGCATCCCTGCACAAGGAAATTAAGTACATCACACAAATTACAGCAATAGCACAAATCATACAGTTTCAACAATTACAAAGGTACTTTTCACCAGCCTCTAAGCACTTTGCCAAAAGTGCAAAATGTCCTCATCCTTCTTTCTAGCCATGGGAAAGGCTTCCCGGGGCAGGAGGGCCTCCAGCAAAGCCACCCCACCCCCATCAGGGTATTTCACATTGTCCAAAATTTGTAAGTCCATTCAACAAAGGAGCCTGTGCTCATCCGGTCATGGTCCAGGAAATCAGTCCACACACATGGGGCTTTAGACTCCCCCCTCATTCCTGCCATCATGGCAGGTCTCACATTGCCCTAAAGAAAAGCATGTGGCAATGGCAGTCAGCATTTCCATCTCTGCTCTGGGGAGCATGATGGCATCCACCCCTATGTCCCAAAATTGCAGACCTACCAGCAGCTTGGCAGGCATTCCCTGCCGTTTCAGCTGGGCTCTCATCTTCTGGAGACTCCGGATTGCAACTCCAGCCGGATTCTCCTCATCCTCCAAAGAGGAACTGGAAACATCCGCTCCAGCTGCTGGGCTTGACCCCAGGCCACCACTGCCTTCTGCTCAGAAGGTCTTGCAGCTCCAGCCCCAGCTCCAGCCTCAGCCTCCCGCCACTGCTGGCTCTTCACAATGTCCAGGGCAATCTCCAACTCACGAACCTGTGATTCCTTCTCAAGTGTCTGCTCCATATCCAGATGAATCTCACAAACCTGGTCGGCCTCCTCTGGTGCTTGCTTCAGCTCCGGGGTCAGCATCTCTTTCTCCCACGTTTCCTCCAGCTCCTTCTGCTGCTCGGTTTGCAGGTCCCGGGCGGCGTCCTCCATAGAGCTCTTGGTTTCCTCACACATGGCTGTAAAAGTCCGCCAGCCTACAGTCCCCCAAAAAACAGCTATGGGAAACCATAACATCAACCAGTCCTCTACTCCACCACACAAAGGTGGTGGTGGCTCCATGCCAATCTGTATCGAATCCTGTCACAGACTACTCCAAATGTAAAGTCAGTAGTCAAGGCCACTATCACAGCCGCCTGACCCGTGCAGGTTCACATTTGATTCGAACAGTCAGTAATGAAACAATGGAGCCAAGAACTGGTGATCCATCAGCTTTAATTCTAGCTTGCACCTGGCGGGCAAGCAAAAACACACACTGGGCTCCAAAACCCACTCATTCAGTGCTCACTAAGCTACTGACTTATCCGAGTTTCCTAGAATCAAAGGTTTATAGCTCACCAGACTTATTCACCTCTGTTTCCAATCTCCTTCTTCAGCACAAACTCCGCACGAACTGGCTTCTCCCTCAGCACTCAGCCATCTTGGCTGCTTCTCCTGGCCTCCACGTGGCCTTAATCTGCTCTCCTCTCTATACCTCAGGAACCAAGAGCGAGCTACTGCTCTGTCCCACTTTATAGCATAGATTCAAAACCTTTAATCCAATTATACAAACAAGGAAGTCTCAGATTCAAAGTCACCCATCTGAGGCATAATGGGATTCCTCAGGAGAACGCACCACCCTACATCATCCAATCAGTCAAGGGTGTGGGGAAGAGCTTATTCTTAAAACTAAGCCTTAGGCCATAACAACCCGGCCTGCCCACAGCCTGTCCCCAAACACACATTAATATCAACGAACTTCCATGTGGGCAGCGCCATCTTTAACAAAGTGAGCATAATATATTTTATCTGCCCAACAATCCACCCCTATGCTCACTTTACTACCCACAATCTACACCACCGGCATCCCTGCACAAGGAAATTAAGTACATCACACAAATTACAGCAATAGCACAAATCATACAGTTTCAACAATTACAAAGGTACTTTTCACCAGCCTCTAAGCACTTTGCCAAGAGTGCAAAATGTCCTCATCCTTCTTTCTAGCCATGGGAAAGGCTTCCCGGGGCAGGAGGGCCTCCAGCAAAGCCACCCCACCCCCATCAGGGTATTTCACATTGTCCAAAATTTGTAAGTCCATTCAACAAAGGAGCCTGTGCTCATCCGGTCATGGTCCAGGAAATCAGTCCACACACATGGGGCTTTAGACTCCCCCCTCATTCCTGCCATCATGGCAGGTCTCACATTGCCCTAAAGAAAAGCATGTGGCAATGGCAGTCAGCATTTCCATCTCTGCTCTGGGGAGCATGATGGCATCCACCCCTATGTCCCAAAATTGCAGACCTACCAGCAGCTTGGCAGGCATTCCCTGCCGTTTCAGCTGGGCTCTCATCTTCTGGAGACTCCGGATTGCAACTCCAGCCGGATTCTCCTCATCCTCCAAAGAGGAACTGGAAACATCCGCTCCAGCTGCTGGGCTTGACCCCAGGCCACCACTGCCTTCTGCTCAGAAGGTCTTACAGCTCCAGCCCCAGCTCCAGCCTCAGCCTCCCGCCACTGCTGGCTCTTCACAATGTCCAGGGCAATCTCCAACTCACGAACCTGTGATTCCTTCTCAAGTGTCTGCTCCATATCCAGATGAATCTCACAAACCTGGTCGGCCTCCTCTGGTGCTTGCTTCAGCTCCGGGGTCAGCATCTCTTTCTCCCACGTTTCCTCCAGCTCCTTCTGCTGCTCGGTTTGCAGGTCCCGGGCGGCGTCCTCCATAGAGCTCTTGGTTTCCTCACACATGGCTGTAAAAGTCCGCCAGCCTACAGTCCCCCAAAAAACAGCTATGGGAAACCATAACATCAACCAGTCCTCTACTCCACCACACAAAGGTGGTGGTGGCTCCATGCCAATCTGTATCGAATCCTGTCACAGACTACTCCAAATGTAAAGTCAGTAGTCAAGGCCACTATCACAGCCGCCTGACCCGTGCAGGTTCACATTTGATTCGAACAGTCAGTAATGAAACAATGGAGCCAAGAACTGGTGATCCATCAGCTTTAATTCTAGCTTGCACCTGGCGGGCAAGCAAAAACACACACTGGGCTCCAAAACCCACTCATTCAGTGCTCACTAAGCTACTGACTTATCCGAGTTTCCTAGAATCAAAGGTTTATAGCTCACCAGACTTATTCACCTCTGTTTCCCATCTCCTTCTTCAGCATAAACTCTGCATGAACTGGCACTCAGCCATCTTGGCTGCTTCTCCTGGCCTCCATGTGGCCTTCATCTGCTCTCCTCTCTATACCTCAGGAACCAAGAGCGAGCTACTGCTCTGTCCCACTTTATAGCATAGATTCAAAACCTTTAATCCAATTATACAAACAAGGAAGTCTCAGATTCAAAGTCACCCATCTGAGGCATAATGGGTTTCCTCAGGAGAACGCACCACCCTACATCATCCAGTCAGTCAAGGGTGTGGGGAAGAGCTTATTCTTAAAACTAAGCCTTAGGCTATAACGACCCAGCCTGCCCACAGCCTGTCCCCAAACACACATTAATATCAACGAACTTCCACGTGGGCAGCACCGTCTTTAACAAAGTGAGCATAATATATTTTATCTGCCCAACAGAGCCCAAAAGAGATCAGGAAAATACCAGCTCTTGGCATATGCCCTTAAAGGCTCCAGCGCCCCAAAGGGGCTTCATAGGATTTCATCAGGGCCCTGCTTCAAGAGTGGAAAGAAAAGTCATTAAGCTAAAGGCTGCCAGGCTTCTTGGCCCCACCAGGGACCTGCCTTTGCTGTGGGAAAAAGGAGACTGGAAGGTAAGCTGCCCCCTTGCTCCTCAAAGGGAGGGTTCAGTCTCTTCCAGCCCTGTTCCAGCTACCTGTGACCTGACCTTGCCCAGCCTGCTGGGACTTGCCCCTGAAGGTTAAAGGTGCTCAGGGCTGTCAGCCCCATCTCACATCTCTGTGAATGAGCCTAGAGTATTTCTTCCAAGTAGCAGGTAAACAGATCTTTTTTTTTTTTTTTTTAAACAGGGACAGAGAGAGAGTCAGAGAGAGGGATAGGTAGGGACAGACAGACAGGAACAGAGAGAGGTGAGAGGTATCAATCATTAGTTTTTCGTTGCCGTCACAACACCTTGGTTGTTTATTGATTGCTTTCTCACATGTGCCTTGATCACGGGCCTTCAGCAGACTGAACAACTCCTTGCTGGAGCCAGCGACCTTGAGTCCAAGCTGATGAGCTTTTGCTCAAGCCAATGGGCCCGCACTCAAGCTGGCAAGCTTGGGGTCTCGAACCTGGGTCTTCTGCATCACAGTCTGATGCTCTATCCACTGCGCAACCGCCTGGTCAGGCTGTAAACTGATCTTATTTCTTGTAAACACGAGGGCCACTTACTATGCCTTGCCTAATATTTGAGTTTTATTTATTCCTCAAAGATCTTGTTGTGCATATTGACAGTCTTATTTTCTGTTGCATTGTTTAATGTATAGTGTCTCTTTTATTTCTCTTGTCTCAATTCTCCATGCCTATTTTATGCTGGGACCTGCTCCTAATTTAGATAAATTTACCTCTGACACCCCAGCATAGTGTATTCCAAGGTTTTCTTCACCATGCCACAGTTGCAGAGCCTCAGGGAAAAGCCCCCCTGGGTTCATATTGGGAAGATAAAATATATTATGCTCACTTTGTTCAAGATGGCGCTGCCCACGTGCAAGTTTTTAAGAGTAAGCTTTTCCCCACACCCTTGACTGATTGGATGATGTAGAGTGGTGCACTCTCATGAGGAATCCTCCCAGTATGTCTCAGATAAGTGACTTTATATCAGAGACTTCCTTGTTTGTAGATTGGATTAAAGGTTTTGAATCTATGCTATAAAGTGGGTCAGACCCGGAGCTTGCTCTCTCTTGGTTCCTGAGGTTAGTATTAGAAAGGAGAGCAGATTAAGGCCACGTGGAGGAGAGGAGAAGCAGCCAAGATGGCAGAGTGCTGAGGAAGAAGTCAGTTTGAGCAGAGTAAGTGCTGGAGAAGAAGATGGGAAACAGAGGTTGTTCGGCAGATAAAATATAATATGCTCACTTTGTTAAAGATGGCGCTGCTCACATGGAAGCCCGTCACCCAGGTGATATTATTTGCCCTTATGCTTGGGATGGGTGTCGGGGAGAGGCTGTAATGTAAGCAGGCCAGGTCATTATGGCCTAAGGCTTGGTTTTAAGAGTAAGTTCTTCTCCACACCCTTGACTGATTGGATAATGTAGGGTGGTGATGTAGGGAGGAATCCCATTATGCCTCAGATGGGTGGCTTTATATCAGAGACTTTCTTGTATGTATAATTGGATTAAGGGTTTGGATTATGTATGCTATAAACTGGGGCAGTCCAGGAGCTTACTTTTTCTCGGTTCCTGAGTTACTGAGATTAGTATCAGAGAGGAGAGCAGAGTAAAGCCACGTGGAGGAGAGGAAGCAGCCAAGATGGTGGAGTGCTGAGAAAGAAGCAAATTTGTTAAGAGTTTGTGCAGGAGGAGATGGGAAACAGAGGTGAATAAGTCTGGTGAGCTAGAAAGCTTTGATGCTAGGAAACTCGGATAAGTCAGTAGCTTTGTGAGCACTGAATGTGTGGGTTTTGGAGCCCAGAGTGTGTGTTTTTGCTTGCCCGCCGGGTGCAAGCTAAAATTAAAGCTGATGGCTCACCAGTTTTTGGCTCCGGTGTTTCATTGCCATCTGTTCGAATCTAATGCGAACCTGCATGGGTCGGGCTGCTGTGATAGTGGCCTCGGCCACAGCCTTTACATTTGGCGTAGTCGGCAGGATTCAATACAGATCGGCATGGAACCACCACCACCTTTGAGTGGTGGAGTAAAGGACTGGCTGCTGTTATGGTTCCCTGTGGCTGTTTTTTGGGGGACTGTTGGCTGGCTGACTTTTACAGTCATGCGTGAGGAAACCAAGAGCTCTATGGAAGAGGCTGCCCAGGACCTGCAGGCTGAGCAACGGAAGGAGCTAGAGGAAACATGGGAGAAACAGATGCTGACCCTGGAGCTAAAGGAAGAACTGGAGGAGGAGGCTAACCAGGTTTGCGAGATTCACCTGGAAATGGAGCAAACGCTGGAGAAAGAATCACAGGTTCGTGAGTTGGAGATTGCCCCGGATGTTGCGGAGAGCCAGCAGCAGCATGAGGCCGGGCCTAAGGCCGGGGCCGGAGCTAAGGCCAAGACCGGGGCTGAGGCCGGGGCTGGAGCTGCAAGGCCTGCTGAGCAGAAGGCAGCAATGGACTGGGGCTCAAGCCCAGCAGCAGGAGCTGATGTTTCCAGTTCCTCTTCAGAGGATGAGGAGAATCCGTCTGGAGTTGCAATCCGCAGTCTCCAGAAGGTGAGAGCCCAGCAGCAAGGAGTAACTATGTTGCTGGTAGGTCTGCGATTTTGGGACATAGGGGTGGATGCCAGCATGCTCCCCAGAGCAGAGATGGAAATTCTGACTGCCATGGCCACGTGCTCCTTTTTGGGACAGTGTATGAGCTGCCAGGATGGCAGAGATGAAGGGGGAGGCTAACACCCCATGTGTGTGGACTGATTTCCTAGACTATGACCGGATGGGCACAGGCTCCTTTGTTGAATGGACTTATGGATTTTGGACAATGTGAAATACCCTGATGGGGGTGGGGGGTGGCTTTGCTGGAGGCTGTCCCCCTGCCCCGGGAAGCCTTTCAAATGGCAAGAGAGAAGGCCAAGGACATTTTGCACTTTTGGCAAAGTGCTCAGAGACTGGTGAAATGTGTGTACCTTTGTAATTGTTGAAACTGTATGATTTGTGCTATTGCTGTAATTTGTGTAATGTACTTAATTTCCTTGTACAGGAATGCCAGTGGTGTAAATTGTGGGTAGTAAAGTGAGCATAGGGGTGGATTGTTCGGCAGATAAAATATAATATGCTCACTTTGTTAAAGATGGCGCTGCTCACATGGAAGCCCGTCACCCAGGTGATATTATTTGCCCTTATGCTTGGGATGGGTGTCGGGGAGAGGCTGTAATGTAAGCAGGCCAGGTCATTATGGCCTAAGGCTTGGTTTTAAGAGTAAGTTCTTCTCCACACCCTTGACTGATTGGATAATGTAGGGTGGTGATGTAGGGAGGAATCCCATTATGCCTCAGATGGGTGGCTTTATATCAGAGACTTTCTTGTATGTATAATTGGATTAAGGGTTTGGATTATGTATGCTATAAACTGGGGCAGTCCAGGAGCTTACTTTTTCTCGGTTCCTGAGTTACTGAGATTAGTATCAGAGAGGAGAGCAGAGTAAAGCCACGTGGAGGAGAGGAAGCAGCCAAGATGGTGGAGTGCTGAGAAAGAAGCAAATTTGTTAAGAGTTTGTGCAGGAGGAGATGGGAAACAGAGGTGAATAAGTCTGGTGAGCTAGAAAGCTTTGATGCTAGGAAACTCGGATAAGTCAGTAGCTTTGTGAGCACTGAATGTGTGGGTTTTGGAGCCCAGAGTGTTTGTTTTTGCTTGCCCGCCGGGTGCAAGCTAAAATTAAAGCTGATGGCTCACCAGTTTTTGGCTCCGGTGTTTCATTGCCATCTGTTCGAATCTAATGCGAACCTGCATGGGTCGGGCTGCTGTGATAGTGGCCTCGGCCACAGCCTTTACAGAGGTGAATAAGTCTGGTGAGTTAGAAACCTTTGATGCTAGGAAACTCGGATAAGTCAGTAGCTTTGTGAGCACTGAATGAGTGGGTTTTGGAGCCCAGTGTGTATTTTTGCTTGCCCATCGGGTGCAAGCTAGAATTAAAGCTGATGGCTCACCAGTTCTTGGCTCTGTTGTTTCATTACCGACTGTCCGAATCTAATGCGAACCTGCATGGGCCAGGTGGCTGTAATGGTGGCCTTGACCACTGGCTTTACAGTTCATCTCTCCAGTTTAAAGAAAGCAAAAACTCTGTCTCCATACATGCTGCAGACAGCTTTTTCAATCTACCTGAATCATTGCCAGCTAGAAGCAGTGGTCATTGGGACTTAGATTCTAGTTGTAAAGTATGGAATATGACCACAACTCCAGTGCCTCGTGGACTTTTCCTAAGTATGTGTGACTTTTGCTCTTTGGGAAAGTTCTCAGACTGAAGTGAGATTGGGTTGCACTTGCAAATAATATAAAGCAGTGATGGTGTCAACATGGACTTAGCGAAATTACATTAACATGTTAAAGACATCTAAGACTATAAGAATTTTATTTTGAATTCTGTTATATTGGTTAGGACTTTCTTTGATCATCTAGTAGGCTTTGGTCACTTTATTGTATTAGGACATTTGTTATAATATTTGTTAATGTTGTAAAGTACCATACCCCAGATGCTGAAAAGTACTGTACCTCACTTCTGTGGGTTTACATAGAAACACCAAGTTCAGATGGTAAGGAGGAGATTTATTAAATATGCTGGCCACATATGGCTGACATGGGACATTTGCAGACTCAAATCATGTGCACCAAACACATCTCAGGGGCTGATTATATACCCTTGATCACACACAGGCTGAGGAAAGCATGATATCATGGCACAAGCTGACAACATTTGATTAGGTGATATAAAGAAATGTTAAGACTTTCAAGGTAACACAATCAATGATGTTTACAAATATTTCAGGGTTCCTCTCCCCTCACTAGCCTAGAGGTATTTTACTCTCAAGATTCCAGGAAGGTGGAGGAACTACAATCAATGTAGGGTTGTATGTAAATCCTGTCTCCCATTGAAAGGGAAGAAGTTTCTCAGTTAACCTTTATTTAGATTTAAAACTAAATGACCCATTGTGCTTGCAAGCCAGAAACTTCTACACTCTTCTCCCTCCCCTCCCCAAAGGAAAGACGGGACAGGAAAGCCTGACCTTTCCTCCTAGAATATCAATATTAATTTTGCAGCTTTTTGGTACCTTACTACAATCCCCACTGGCTTTATATCCTAAGTCAAATCCTTGACTTAATTTACTGAAGAGCATGAGGCTGTTGTGTAGGAATATTAACTTATAACATGTAACAAATATTTAACAGGCAGCATTAATAGCAATATGGTTCATCATAGAAACAAATGTTACTGATTAATTTCTTATAAACTGTACAAATCTTTTGCAATTTACATAAAACGAATTGGCTTTTATAACAATTTACTTGTAGCCAGAACTCTTAATTTTAAAACCTTTAACCTTTAGTGACAATTAAGCTGGCTTTCATTTTACCCTAGTTTCCCTTTTACCCCAAAGTCTGATTAAAAAGGGAGTTCTTAGTAAGTTTCTTCATGCACTCGCTGTATGTAGACCAATCAGCTTCCGGTTTGTGGTTGGAGTAGGGCATGCCGTCCTTCTCAGTGTTAACTTACAAGGGTTGGTGAGGTCAATCTCTGCTGTCCACAAGGGTGCCTCTGCTGGGACTGCAGTTTCAATTGGCTATGGTGGACCCAGACGGGTATACCTTCTACCTTAGCAGCAGTGGGAGTGGTCAGGATTACAGTGTGTGGACCTCGTCCATGTGGGTGTCAGTCCTTGGGTGATCTTTACCCGAACTGAGTCCCCAAGATGAGAAGGATGTACTGGATCTCTGGCAATGCTGGAAGCACCTTCAGACAGTCTTTTGAACAGCTTGCTGTGTAACCTGCAAACCTTGCAAGTACTTAAGGAAGGAGTGGTCATGTTTCCTTTATGATTGTGTTGGGCAGATAAAATATAATATGCTCACTTTGTTAAAGATGGCGCTGCCCACATGAAAGCCCATCACCCAGGTGATATTATTTGCCCTTATGCTTGGGATGGGTGAGGGGGAAAGGCTGTAATGTAAGCAGGCCAGGTTGTTATGGCCTAAGGCTTAGTTTTAAGAGTAAGCTCTTCCCCACACCCTTAACTGATTGGATGATGTAGGGTGGTGCACTCTCTTGAGGAATCCAATTGTGTCTCGGATGGATGTCTTTGTATTGGAGACTTTCTTGTTTGTATAACTGGATTAAAGGTCTTGATTCTACATTATAAAGTGGGAGAGACCAGTAGCTTGATCTCTCTCTCTTGGTTCCTGAGGTATTAGGGAGTAGAGCTGAGTAAGGCCACATGGAGGCCAGGAGAAGCAGCCAAGATGGTAGAATGCTGAGGAAGAAGCCAGTTTGTGCAGAGTTTGTGTAGAAAGAAGGAGATGGGAAACAGAGGTGAATAAGTCTGGTGAGCTAGAAACCTTTGATTCTAGGAAACTTGGATAAGTCAATAGCTTTGTGAGCACTGAATGAGTGGGTTTTGGAGCCCAGTGTGTGTTTTTGCTTGCCCGCCAGGTGCAAGCTAGAATTAAAGCTGATGGCTCAGAGATCAGAGTGTGCCACTGGGAAGTTAAATCCCGCACATTTCCAGGTGACATTGAGCCTCTCCAGCTGTTGTGTTGGATGCCAGCTCCCACATCGATCAGTAGCAGGAGAAGCCAGAAACTCCAGGTGAGAGTCCCTACACTAAATCTGCCAGCCAGACAAAGCCGCCTGATGGAACATTGGCTGTGAGGAGACAGAGCATCCCAGTAACTTTATACCAGCTTCAAACAGCCGAGTTCTTCCCCATACTATTCTTGTTCGGGCCTAAAGAACTTGGAAAATTTCGGCGGAGCAAGATGGCGACGGAGTAGGCAGACGTACCAACTTCCAACTCCCAGAACCAAAGTGGATTATAACTCAATTTTAAGAACCATCATCTGGATAAACCAACTTAGAACTAAATTAAGTGGACTCTTCAACCAAGGAACACAGAAGAAGTCATATTGAGACTGGTAGGAATAGCGAAAACGCGAAGAGGGCTGCCCAGCTCCCCAAAGCAAACGGCAGCCCTGAGAGACCCGCGTGGCGGGAGGAGAGTTTGGCGGAGAGAGAGGGACCTGGGTCCCAGGAACCAAGCCCCAGCCTACAGTCCCAGAGCCTAGAAGAGGCGTTTGGACAGTTTTGAGCTGTGAAACAAGTGAGGGAGCTCCCAGGCCTACAGTGTGGGGTATTAGGACCCTTCCTACTCTGCCGAGGATTGCTGAAGGGTTTGGTGGTGGCAGGACGCTGAGATGCGGTTCTGTCGATGTGGGCGGAGGCCAAGCCGGTGTGAGCTCGGTCTAGCCCAGCAGGGGCGGAGGGGACGCGCGAAAGCGGTCCGGCAGCTGCGGGCCCACCTGTAATCCCAGCTACGGGGACAAAGCGGGAGGCCAGGAACGGGCAGAAATCTGCTCTGCGACCCTGCGCAAGGCAGCCCTGACAGCGGGGACGGGGCTAGGACCAGGGACGGGTGGGGGATCGCGGCTGAGCTCACGCTACCAGCCCCGCCCGGCCGGAGAAACCGCGGTGTAGAGCGGTCTCCGAGTGCAGGGACGGGGTAGACCCTGAGACAAGTGGAAACTCGCAGATGAGCCCACACTACTATCCACACCCAGCCAGAGAAACCACAATTTGCCATCCTACGTGCACAAGCGGGCTCTGAACGCGGGGGCGGGGTAGAGGCCGGGACGAGCGAAAGTTCGCAGCTGAGCGGAAGCCAGCAAACACGCCCGGCCCAATAAACCTTAGTTTGCGACCCGTGCAGATGGGCCCTGGCCCCGAGAGCAGGGCTAAAGCTCGGATGGGCAAAGGCTCACAGCTGAGAGCACGTCCAAAGCCCCGCCCAACCCGCGAAGCTGTGGCGATCAGGCTCTGACCATGGGTTCTGGGCGGAAGTCCGGAAACAGGCTGGGTACGCAGCTGAGCAAAGGTGCTCACCTCTACCCTTGGTGCTGAGGCTTGTGGCTTGAGTGACAGCACCTCCCACGGAGGAGAGGCAGAAATCACAGCAAAAGCCGCAGTGGGCCGGTGCTGGCAACGCACATACCCAACCACCCTAGGCAGTGGCAGAGGGGGTGGGGGGCCAGCAGACAGACCACACCTAGAGAACACAAAGGCAACACCTACTGGACTCCAGTGGCCACAACTTGCTTATACACAGACAAAATGGGCAGGCAGAGGAATGCAAACCAAATGAATCAAGAGAAATCCCCAGAGAAGGCCCTGAATGAACCAGATATAACCAAATTACCAGAAGCAGAATTTAGAATAATGATAGTTAGGATGTTCAAAGAAATTAAAGCAACAATGGATAGTCATTATGAGCACCTAAATAAAGAGATAACAAGTATAAAAAACAAAATTGAAATAATAAAAAAGAATCAGACAGAAATGACAAATACAGTATCAGAACTGAAGAACACAATGGAAGGAATTAAAAGCAGGATGAATCATGCTGAGGATCAAATCAGCGAGTTAGAGGACACAATAAACAAAGGCACAGAAGCAGAGAAGAAAAAGGAAAAGAGACTCAAAAATGTGAGGAAACTCTAAGGGAGCTCTGTGACAACATGAAGAGAAACAACATTCGCATCATAGGGGTGCCTGAAGAAGAGGAGAGAGGACAGGAAATGGAAACTTTGTTCAATCTAATCATAGCAGAAAACTTCCATAAATTAAGGCTGGGAAACACTCCACACGTTCAAGAAACACACAGAACTCCATTAAAGAGAAACCCAAAAAGATCTACACCAAGACACATCATAGTTAAAATACCAAAGCTAATGGATAAAGAAAATATTTTAAAAGCTGCTAGGGAAAAAAAGGCTATCACCTACATAGGAGCCCCCATAAGGATGACATCTGACTTCTCAACAGAAACACTTGAGGCCAGAAGGGAATGGCAAGATATATTCAAAGTAATGCAGAACAAGAACCTACAACCAAGACTACTCTATCCAGCAAGGCTAACGTTTAAAATTGAGGGAGAAATAAAGAGCTTCCCAGACAAGAAAAGCCTGAAGAAATTCATAAAAACCAAACCAATTCTGCAAGAGATACTAAGGGGCCTGTTGTGAACAGTTTAAAGGGAGGAAAGAATATAGCAAAAGAAGAATACAGCTTTAAAGAATAAAATGGCAATAAACAACTACATATCAATAATAACCTTAAATGTAAATGGATTAAATGATCCAATCAAAAGACATAGGGTAGCTGCATGGATAAAGAAACAGGACCCATACATATGCTGTCTACAAGAGACACACCTTAAAACAAAAGATGCACATAGACTGAAGGTAAAAGGATAGAAAAAATTATTTCATGCAAATGGAAATGAAAAAAAAGCCAGGGTAGCAATACTTATATCTGACAAAATGGACTTTAAAACAAAGGCTGTAGTAAGAGATAAAGAAGGACACTACATAATGATAAAGGGAACAATTCAACAGGAAGATATAACTATTATAAATATCTATGCACCAAATATAGGAGCCCCGACATACATAAAGCAGACTTTGATGGATATAAAGGGCGAGATTAACAGCAATACTATCATAGTAGGGGATTTCAATACCCCTCTAACAACACTGGACAGATCCTCAAGAAAGAAAATTAATAAAGAAACAGCAGACTTAAAGGATACACTAGATCAACTTGATTTAATAGATATCTTCAGAACTTTTCACCCTAAAGAAGTAGAATATACATTCTTCTCAAGCGCTCATGGTACGTTTTCTAGGATAGACCACATATTAGGACACAAAAATGGTCTCAATAAATTTAAGAAGATTGAAATCATATCAAGCATTTTCTCTGATCACAATGCCATGAAACTAGAAATTAACAACAAAAGAAAAACTGAAAAATACTCAAACACTTGGAAACTAAATAGCATGATATTAAATAATGAATGGATTAACAATGAGATCAAAGAAGAAATAAAAAGTTTTCTAGAAACAAATGATAATGAGCATACATCAACTCAAAATATATGGGACACAGCAAAAGCAGTTCTGAGAAGGAAGTTTATTGCACTATAGGCATATCATAAGAAGCTAGAAAAAGCTCAAATAAGCACCTTTACCCTGCATCTGAAAGAAATAGAAAAACAACAGCAAATAAAACCCAAGACAAGTAGAAGGAAGGAAATAATAAAGATCAGAGCAGAAATAAATGACATAGAGGCTAAGGAAACAATACAGAGGATCAATGAAACCAGAAGCTGGTTCTTTGAAAAGGTAAACAAGATTGATGAACCTTTAACTAGACTCACCAAGAAAAAAAGAGAGAGGACTCAAATAAATAAAATTAGAAAGGACAGTGGAGAAATAACAACTGACACAACAGAAATACAAAGCATTGTAAGAAAATACTATGAAGAACTATATGCCAAAAAATTAGACAATCTTGGTGAAATGGACAAATTTCTTGAATCGTATAACCTTCCAAAAATCAATCTGGAAGACTCAGAACACCTAAACAGACCAATTACAACAAATGAGATCGAAACAGTTATCAACAAACTCCCAAAAAAGAAAAGTCCTGGGCCTGATGGCTTCACAAGTGAATTCTACCAAAAATTCAAAGAAGAACTAACTCCTATCCTCCTCAAGCTATTTCAAAAAATCCAAGAGGAAGAAAGACTTCCAAACTCCTTTTATGAGGCGAGCATAATTCTGATCCTAAAACCGGGCAAAGACAACACAAAGAAAGAAAATTATAGGCCTATATCCCTGATGAATTTAGACGCTAAAATTCTCAACAAAATATTAGCCAACCGGATCCAGCAATATATGAAAAAAATCATACACCATGATCAAGTGGGATTTATTCTGGAGAGGCAAGGCTGGTTCAATATTCGCAAATCAATCAATGTGATTCATCACATAAACAAAAGGAAGGACAAAAATCACATGATAATTTCAATAGATGCAGAAAAGGCATTTGATAAAATCCAGCACCCATTCATGCTCAAAACTCTCAATAAAGTGGGAATACAGGATCATTCTTTAACATGATAAAGGCCATCTACAACAAACCCACAGCAAACATCATACTAAATGGACAAAAATTAAAAGCAATCCCCTTAAGATCAGGAACCAGGCAGGGTTGCCCCCTTTCTCCACTCTTATTCAACATAGTTCTGAAAGTCCTAGCTACAGCAATCAGACAAGAAGAAGAAATAAAAGGCATCCAAATTGGAAAAGAAGAAGTAAAACTGTCACTATTTGCAGATGATATGATATTGTATATTGAAAACCTAAAGTCTCAGTAAAAAAACTACTGGACCTTATAAATGAATTCAGCAAGGTGGCAGGATATAAAATTAATACTCAGAAATCAGAGGCATTTCTATATACCAACAATGAACTGTCAGCAAAAGAAATTAAGGAAACAATCCCCTTCACTATTTCAGCCAAAAAAATAAAGTACCTAGGAGTAAATTTAACCAAGGAGGTTAAGGACTTGTACTCGGTAAATTATAAAACATTGATAAAAGAAATCAAGGAAGATACAAACAAGTGGAAGCATATACTGTGCTCATGACTAGGAAGAATAAACATCATTAAAATGTCTATACTACCCAAAGCAATTTATAAATTCAATGCAATACCAATTAAAATACCAATGACATACTTCAAAGATATAGAAAACATATTCTAAAAATTTATATGGAACCAAAAAAGAACATGAATAGCCTCAGCAATCTTTTTTTTTTTTTTTTTTTTTTTTTTATTTTATTTTATTTTATTTTATTTATTTATTTTTTTAATATATATTTTATTATTATTAATTCTAATGGGGTGACATCAATAAATCAGGGTACATATGTACAATGAAAACATCTCCAGGTTATCTTATCATTCAATTGTGTTGCATACCCATCACCAAAAGTCAAATTGTCCTCTGTCACCTTCAATCTGGTTTTCCCTGCGTCCCTCCCCTCCTCCCTATCCCATTCTTCCCTCCCTCCCCCCATCCCATAACCACCACTCTCTTGTCCATGTCTCATACCCTCACTTTCATGTCCCACCTATGTATGTAATCGTGCTGTTCTCAGTTTTTCTTTTTTTCTGATTTACTTATTTCACTCCGTATAATGTTATCAAGGTACATCCATTTTGTTATAAATGATCCGATGTCATCGTTTCTTATGGCTGAGTAGTATTCCATAGTATATATGTACCATAGCTTTTTAACCCACTCGTCTTCTGACGGACACTTGGGCTGGTTCCAGATCTTCGCTATTGTGAACAATGCTGCCACGAACATGGGGGCGCATTTCTTCTTTTCGAACAGTGCTATGGTGTTCTTAGGGTATATTCCTAAAAGTGGGATAGCTGGGTCAAAAGGCAGTTCGATTTTTAATTTTCTGAGGAATCTCCTAGCCTCAGCAATCTTAAAAAGAAAAAATAAAGCAGGAGGTATCACTCTTTCGGATATCAAGTTTTACTATAAGGCCATTATACTCTAGACAGCTTGGTACTGGCATAAGAACAGGCACATAGATCAATGGAACAGAACAGAGGACCCAGAAATAAACCCACAGCTTTATGGACAACTGATATTTGACAAAGGAGGAAAGAACATACAATGGAGTAAAGACAGCCTCTTTAACAAATGGTGTTGGGAAAATTGGACATCTACCTGCAAAAAAATGAAACTAGACCATCAACTTACACCATTCACAAAAACAAACTCAAAATGGATAAAAGACTTAAATGTAAGCCGTTAAACCATAAGCATCTTAGAAGAAAACATAGGCAGCAAGCTCTCCGACATCTGTAGCAGCAATATATTTGCCGATTTATCTCCACGGGCAACTGAAATAAAAGGCAAGATAAACAAATGGGACTATATCAAACTAAAAAGTTTTTGCACAGCTAAAGACAATAAGAACAGAATAAAAAGACAAACCACACAATGGGAGAACATATTTGACAGCACATCTGATAAGGGGTTAATAACTAAAATTTATAAAGAACTTATAAAACTCAACACCAGGAAGACAAACAATCCAATCAAAAAATGGGCAAAAGAAATGAATAGAAATTTCTCCAAAGAGGACATACAGATGGTCAATAGGCATATGAAAAATGCTCACCATCACTAATCATTAGAGAAATGCAAATTAAAACCACAATGAGATATCACCTCACACCAATCAGAATGGCACTCATCAGCAAAACAACACAGAATAAGTGCTGGCGAGGATGTGGAGAAAAGGGATCCCTTCTGCACTGCTGGTGGGAATGCAGACTGGTGCAGCCACTATGGAAAACAGTTTGGAGATTCCTCAAAAAATTAAAAATCGAACTGCCTTTTGACCTAGCTATTCCACTTTTAGGAATATACCCTAAGAACACCATAGCACTGTTCCAAAAGAGGAAATGCGCCCCCATGTTTGTGGCAGCATTGTTCACAATAGCGAAGATCTGGAAACGGCCCAAGTGTCCGTCAGAAGACTAGTGGATTAAAAAGCTTTGGTACAGCCTGATCTGTGGTGGCGCAGTGGATAAAGCGTCGACCTGGGAACACTGAGGTCGCCAGTTCAAAACCCTGCACTGGTCCGGTCAAGGCACATATGGGAGTTGATGCTTCCAGCTCCTTCCCCCTTTCTCTCTCTCTCTCTCTCTCTTTCTCTCTCTCTCTCTCTCTCTGTGTCTCCTCTCTAAAATGAATAAAAAAAAAAAATTAAAAAAAAAAAGCCTTGGTACATATATACTATGGAATACTACTCAGCCATAAGAAATGATGACATCGGATCATTTATAACAAAATGGATGGTCCTTGATAACATTATACGGAGTGAAATATGTAAATCAGAAAAAAAAAAGAAAAACTGAGAACAGCATGATTTCATACATAGGTGGGACATAAAAGTGAGACTATGAGACATGGACAAGAGAGTGGTGGTTACGGGTTGGAAGGAGGGAGGGAAGGGTGGGATCAGGAGGAGGGGAGGGACACAGGGAAAACCAGATAGAAGGTGACAGAGGACAATTTGACTTTGGGTGACGGGTATGCAACACAATTGAATGATAAGATAACCTGGAGATGTTTTCGTTATACATATGTACCCTGATTTATTGGTGTCACCCCATTAAAATTAATAATAATAAAATATTAAAAAAAAAGAAGTTGATGGCTCACCAGTTTGTGGCTCCTGTGTTTCATTACTGATTGTTCGAATCTAATGTGTGTAAAGTCCGACCCACATGAAATGAGACAAAGTACCAAATAGTTAAAAAGTCCAACTTTATTGGAACCTTCGGGTGGGTTCAGTGACTCAGAGAGTAGTGAGCCAGAGAAGCCGCGCCCAACTGGTGGGGCTTGAGATTCTTATACCCCTTCAGGCTGGCTGGGGAAGGGAATTTTCTACTGCAGTTTTGGCCTGCAGGTGGTTTACACAACCGGGGACGTTAATGGTTGAGGAATTTCTATTATGGCTTTGGACAGGATGTGTGTACTAAAGGTCAGTAATTGCAGAAATGCTAAAGACATGAGGGACTCTCCAGCCCCTGCCCCGGGGGTGCTACCGGACATTCCTGGCTCTTTGGTATAGGGAGTGGGGCGACGTGGTCTTATCTGGCTACTTCCTGCTGTACAGGGGCGGAGTTGGGGAGAGGTAGAAAAGGGCCAGAGCAGTCTGTATTCGCCATGGTGGGCAGGGGTTGGTACTGTAACAGCATCATCTGGTGGACTGCCACGCGTGTGATTTCACGAAGGTGGGTCTGTACGAAGCTAAGAAGTAAAGGAGCAAACATGAGTAAGATGCAGATTATTAGAAGAGGTCCTAGGATAGGAGCCAGCATAGAGAACAGAGGAGATTTCCACCACTCCGGGGTAAACGTGTCCTGTTGTTTGTTGTATTTTCGTAGCTTTTCTTGTAGTTTTCGGAGTGACTGGACATTCTCCTCGACGATCTCTGGAGGGAGGCTAGAGATGTGGCTGAATTGTCAAGGGCCTGCTCTAGGTCTGCTCTTAGTGGGTTAGTAACTACCAGGCTATGTCCAAGGCCTGCACTTCCTATTCCTAGTGCAGCGATGGAGGTAGCTAGGGTTAGTCCTAGTATTACAGGAATGAAGACAGCCCGTCTAGCTCGGGAGGTGGACAGGTGGTTAGTAAATTCTTCTTCCTTATAATAGACAAGTTGAGGAGCTATAATGACTGGGACACAAGGGGTAGAGGAAAGTACGTCAGAGACGGGAAGGAGGGTGGCTGGGTTAAGAGAGTTGCAGTTAGAGAGAGTGATGAAGGGGTTTTCTATGAAGAAGAGGTGGTACAGCTGGAGTCGAGAAGGCCCAAGGTGAGCCAAAGTCTGATGTGAGAGGAGGTCTGTGAGGCGATGGGGGGAAAAAACCTGTAGTGGCTGTTGGAAATTAATCTTCAGAGCCTCTGTGGTGAGATCAGCGGTGGCTGCAAGAGCTCGTAGGCAGGGTTGCCATCCACGGGTGGTGGGATCTAACTGTCTGGAGAGATAGGCTATTGGGACTAGAGTTGGACCTGCCGGCTGGGCCAGGACTCCTAGAGCCAAGTGTTGTCTTTCTTCAGTATAAAGGACAAAAGGATGTGAGGGGTTAGGTAAGGCCAGGGCCGAGGCCGAGCAGGGGGCCCCCAGGAGAGCCGAAAAAGTCCGGCAGACAGTCTCAGGGGAGGTCAGAGGTCCCTCTGGTGCTTCTTTGGCTGCTAAGTAGAGAGGCTTGGCCAGGAGGGCAAAATTTGGGACCCAGTGGCGGAAGAAGCCTACTAATCCTAGGAACGACTGGATTTCGGCTGCCGAGTTAGGGGGTTGTAGGCCCTGAAGAGCCTGCAATCTGTCGGTGGTGATGGCTCGGTGGGTCGGGGTGACCAAGAGGCCAAGGTAAGTGACAGATGGGGTGGCTATTTGTGCCTTCTTGGCAGATACCCGATACCCCCTGTTGCAAAGGAAATTCAGTAAGAGGGTGGTAGCTTTGAGGCATTCGGCCTCACTTGGGGAGCAGACTAGAAGATCATCTACGTATTGTAAAAGAGTGGAGGGAGCTATATTGCAAGCAAGTAGGTCTGTTGCCAGCGCCTGCCCGAACAGATGAGGGCTGTCCCGGAATCCCTGGGGGAGGACCGTCCAGGTCAGTTGTTGGGCGGTATTGGAGACCGGGTCCTCCCAGGTGAAGGCAAAGAGAAAGTAGGAATCCGGGTGGAGAGGTATGGTGAAGAAAGCATCCTTGAGGTCAAGGACTGAGAAATGGGTGGTATTAGGGGGAATGTGTGAGAGAAGGGTGTATGGGTTAGGGACTGCAAGAGTCCCATCCTATGGGTGTGTGAGATAGGAAACTGTGGGCGGTTGGGAAAAGAAGATGGGTCCTTAAGTTTGATTAAGACAGGAGTGTGGTGTGAGGCTACAGTGGGGGTGCCCGTATCCCAGACCTCAGGGTTTACCCCGGGTAAAAGCTGGACCCTGTGGCCCGAGTCCGGCTCAGAATCGGGACCTGGCACTAATGCTAGTAAAAAGACCTGCTTGGGGGAAAAAGAAATACTTGCCCGGAGTTTGGACAAAATGTTTCTCCCCAGGAGGGGAACTGGGCAGGAGGGTATGACTAGGAAGGAGTGTGAGAATGGGTGACCCTCAAATAGGCAATTAAGGAGAGTCGTCTGCCGTGGGGTCGAAGGTGATCCGTCAATTCCCATGACCAAGACCTGGGAAAGAACTGTAAGGCCCGAATAAGAGGGAAGGACAGAGTAGGTAGCCCCCGTGTCTATTAAAAAGGAAACAGACTTACCCGCTACCTGGCTACCTGGAGCGTAGCCCTGGGCTCGGTGAGGGTAACTGGAGTCGAAGAGCCAGGGCCCCCTCAGTCGTCCATTAAGCCCAGCAGTTCTGAGACTGGAAATGCCTGGTTCTCAGCTCCCCGGCATTGAGGTGCCGTAGGCTGAGCCAGGGTCGGGCAGTCCGACTTCCAGTGGCCCATTAGTTTGCATTGTGGGCAAGGCTGGGTGGGGGGCCTTGGTTGCGGACAGGCCTTGGCCCAGTGGCCCTCTTTGCTGCATTTAAAGCAAGCGCCCGGTGGTGTGTGCTGTCCTCCCTTGGAAGCTGGTTTTTTTATTAGTTCCCCTACCCGCCGGAGGGCCGTTACCAAGGCTTGGGTCCATTCCTGGCGGGCGGCTTCAGCCATTTCCTCTCGGGCGTTAAAAACTTTAAAAGCCATTTTTACCAGGTCTTGGATGGGGGTCTCAGGGCCCTCTTCAGCCCTTTTTAGTTTTTTCCTAATATCTGGGGCAGACTGAGAGATAAAGTGAGAGGCTAAGACTGTGGCCCCATTGCGGAACCCCGGGTCTAGGCGGGTATAACGGACTAGGGCCTCTTGAAGGCGGTTCAGAAAAAGAGCTGGGTTTTCTTTGGGGAGTTGGGTAATTTCCCTCCGTTTATCATAATTTACAACCTTGTTAGAAACTGCATCCATACCTCTGATTAAGTATTGGAGCATACGGTTTCGACGAGGGATGCTGGACCCTTGGCCGAGCTGATAACTCCAATTGGGGTCCTCCCTGGGTACCGCCTCTGTGCCAAGGGGGATCTGGTCATTTACTAGATGGTCCCTGTCTGCCTGCTGTCGGGCGGCGGTGAGGATGCGTTCATGGTCCTCAGGGGTAAGAGTACAGGTACAGATTACCTTAATGTCATGCCAGGTCAGGTCATATGTCTGAGTCAGGTACCGGAATTCCTTAATGTAGGTTGAGGGATCGGCCAAGAATGATCCTAGCCGTTTCTCGATCTGTGAGAGGTCTTGGAGAGAGAAGGGGACATGTACTCAAACTAGTCCTTCTGCCCCAGCCACCTCACAGAGAGGGGCGAGAACAACGGATGATGATTGGAGGCCGTGTGACCTGGTATGGGCTGCGATGGAAGAGGTTGGGGGGTCTGCAGGAGGTGGGGCAGAAGGAACCAGAGGGGCGGAAGGAGCCGGAGCCTGGCCCGGGTCTGGGAGGTTTTCGCGGGGGAGAGCCGGAGGGGGAGATAGGTGGTCGGGAAGGTTATCGGGTTGAGAGTAAGGAGGGGGTTCCTGGGAGGAAGCCTTGGGAGGAGAGGAGGTTCGAGCTAGGAGAATTTGGTGGGTAGAACAATGGGAACAGAGGTCGGGGCGGGAACGAAGGTCCCAGAAAGCTTGGACATAGGGGACCTCAGAATCTTTTCCCGTCCGTCGGCAGAAATTGTCCAGGTTTTGGAGGACGTTAAAATCAAAAGTGCCCATTGGAGGCCAGGGGGACCTATTGTCCAGGTTGTATTGAGGCCATGCGACCTGCGACAGGAAAATGAGTTTCTTCCGACGGAGGGTTTGAGTGTACCCCAATTTGGAGAAGTTAGCCAATAAACACCCTAGGGGTGTTTTGGGATCAGCTTTGGACCCAGAGTTGCCCATCGTTCAGGGAGAAGTATGGGGAGGTTTCACAGGTTGGGAAAAGGGACAACCGAGAGGCGTCCCAATAGGGTGTCCCAGTTCCGGAAGGAGACTTGGTCTTCGGTATTGGAGAGAGAGAGGCGTCCCACTCACTCGCACTCCTTTAAAGGCTCCTGGAGCCGGCCAAGGGGTTCCCGGCTCGGCTGAGTCTAGGACAGGAACCCCAGTTGGCAACCCGCGAAAAGGTCCCAGAAGAAAGGAACGTACTTACGGCCTGGCTGAACGAGAAAGGGGGTTCCCTGGTCCAAAAAAGTTCCCGGAGTATGCAGGCCAGAGGGAGGAGAGAGAAAGAGAGAGGGGGACGCTCGCCCAGTCACTTGGACCTAAAGGCGGGTCACAAACCCTCTCCCGGGTTTCAGCACCAAATGTAAGGTCCGACCCGCATGAAATGAGACAAAGTACCAAATAGTTAAAAAGTCCAACTTTATTGGAACCTTCGGGTGGGTTCAGTGACTCAGAGAGTAGTGAGCCAGAGAAGCCGCGCCCAACTGGTGGGGCTTGAGATTCTTATACCCCTTCAGGCTGGCTGGGGAAGGGAATTTTCTACTGCAGTTTCGGCCTGCAGGTGGTTTGCACAACCTGGGACGTTAATGGTTGAGGAATTTCTATTATGGCTTCGGACAGGATGTGTGTACTAAAGGTCAGTAATTGCAGAAATGCTAAAGATATGAGGGACTCTCCAGCCCCTGCCCTGGGGGTGCTACCGGACAATGTGAACCTGCACAGGTCAGGTGGCTGTGATGGTGGCCCTGGCTACTGGCTTTACAATTTGATTCATGCATTTTACTTGCCCTGAACCTTTTGGTGCCCGTGGGCACAATGTAACTTCAAATTAGCTTCTAATTAATATTGGGTTTCTTTCCTACCAGCTGTGAGATTGTGGATACAAATGCAGGCCTATCATTAGAATGGGCAAGTTAAATCTGGAAAGAATTCTATAAAACAATTTCCTAACAACTGTCACTGTGGCCCAACCCCAAGAAGGAAAAACCTCCATCCACCTGTATTGTGTTTTTTTTTAGAATTTCCTTACTTTGCTTAGTATTTACTTGGACATAAACCAAACATTCAGATATTATGCCATCTGTAATAAATTCTGTTAACCAAAGACGCACCACTAAAACTCTAAGACCAGGAGTACAAGTAGAAGGAAAAGTTTATTACAAACAAAAGAAAAAGAGTTTAGTACACTCGCGAGCGGGCGCTAGGCAAGTATGCTGCCAGGCGCCCTATACAGCACTCTCACAGCAGTTTTATACTTTACTTTTTAGGGAAGGGCGGGGGCAGGGGATTTAGGTATTTGCCTTGAGCAAGCGGTTTCCCATTAGGTGGGTTTGAGCAACGTCCTTATCTGTTTACAGCAGGGTGCAGTTTATCTAGTTCTTGTCACACAAGACATTTAGGGTGCAGTTTATCTAGTTCCTGTCACACAAGCCCTAAAGGTCATATGGAATTTTTCCCTAGTTCTTATTTTCCCCTTACAATTCTACATCTGGCTTTTCTAATTATTTCTTTCCTGTTGGCAAAATCTTTTTCTAATTGGTTTTAAATAAATCTTTGGCAATAAGCGTCCTAAAAACCTCACTGGTTTTGGGTGGCATCTTTCTACTCATTTGAATTCCTATGTTCTGATTTTGAGGCAGATTGAAAATATATAAAATAAACAATAAAATTAAAACAGCTAATGTTAACAAATACTATAACAAGTGTCCTAATACAATAAAGCGACCAAAGCCTACTAGATTACCAAAGTTCTAACCAAAATAACAGGATTCAAAATAAAATTGTTACAATCTTAAATGTCCTTAACATGTTAATGTAATTTTACTAAGTTCATGTTGACACCATCACTGTTTTATATTATTTGCAAGTGCAACCAAATCTCACTTCAGTCTGAAAAATGCCCCAGAGAGCAAGAGTCACACATATCCAGGAAAAGTCTACAAGGCACTGGAGTTGTGGTCATATTCCATACTTTACAACTAGAGTCTAAGTCCCAATGACCACTGCTTCTAGCTGGCAATGATTCAGGTAGACTGGAAAAGCCCCTTGCAGCACATATGGAGATGGAGCTTTCATTTTCTTTAAACTGGAGAGATGAACACAGGGGGGCTTTCCCCTGAGACTCTGCAACTGTAGCTTGGTGAAGAGAACCTTGGAATACACTGTGCTGGGGTGTCAGAAGTAAATTTATCTAAATTAGGAGCAGGTCCCAGCATAAAATAGGCATGGGGCATTGAGACAAGAGAAATAAAAGAGACACTATACATTAAACAACGCAACAGAAAATAAGACTGTGAATACCCACAATAGATATCTTCGAAGAATAAATAAAACTCGAATATTAGGCAAGGTATAGTAAATGGCCCTCGTGTTTACAAGAAATGAGATCAGTTTACCTGCTACTTGGAAGAAATACCCTAGGCTTGTTCAAGGTGACGTGAGATGGGGCTGATGGCCCTGGGCACCTTTAACCTTCAGTGGCAAGTCCCAGCAGGCTGGGCAAGGTCAGGTCACAGGTAGCTGTCATCCCCCCCAACCCACGGAGAGCTCACACAACCCCCATGTCCTAGGGAGGGGAAGGGGAGATGCAGCTGGAGGGCCTATCTCCGATAATTTCTTTTTCCTATAATCCTATTACTCATGCTTCTATCACTCCTTCTGGAGCTGCAATTCAATTCAAGAAACTGACAATTAGCTAGTAAGGTCCACCCCCATGGTTTATTAATTTCTAAATCCTTTTTGTTTTCTCTAAGATTTTTCTAAAGCAAAGTTCCAATTCTTAATACTATTCCTACCCTGTATTTTCTAAATGGGCAAAACTTATTTTGGTCAGTAGGTGGACATCTGAAACTAGTTTCTGCGCTACACTTCCTCTATTTACCTCACCTTTACTCTGTCGCCCTTCCCCCACTGCTCTGCCCACAGCACGTCCCGGCCCTGCCTGCCGCTTTTTTCTCACCCAAGCCACTTACTTGCCAGCCTTTCCCCCAGATGCTGGAGAAACACTTTCAACTTGTGGGCTTCACTTTTCTCTCACCTCCTTGGCTGCTTGTAATATGGGACATCTCTTTTTTCCAATGTCCTTCTTTCTTGCAATATGCACATTAATTCTTTCCTAGAAGAGCCCTAGTCCTTCTCTAATTGCTTCCTTCCTCCATTGATCCCCCTCCCGGCCCCACAAAATATTGAAACTTGACCTGAAAAATTCAGGAATTAGCACACTAATAAAAGCAAGATGATAAGACAGATAATTAACTAGCACCCAGAATAAAGGGTGTTTGACTATAGAGGTATTAATTATTACACAAGACAAGAAGTAGGAACCAACAAAAGAGAATAATTTCTTCAGGGGAGAAATCAGACAGAGCGCCCTGAAGCTAAAGGTCTTGGATCCAAGAACAAAGAGATTTACAGTATAAACAACTCACCATTTAAGATTGCTTTCTAATTTTAATCCATAAACCTCCAATTTTTGACACAAAAACTCAAGCCAGGCCTTAAAACAGACACATTTAAACATTAAACAAAGACTTCACATACACAAATCACAAATCAAGAAATTTAAATGAGTGTACTTTGCTTATTCTAATTTTTCTGACAAACAAAGACTAAGTTCAATAGATGAGGGATGGGTTCCCTCCAGTGGCCTCTCAGGTGCATGCAGGCTGCATCCCTGGAAGGACTTTAGACTCAAACTCAGGGGTTTCAGACAGAAACAATAAAAGCAAAGACTGAGATCTTGACAAACACAGAGAAGTCTCTGGAAGTTTGAGGTGAAATTAATCAATCCAGGTTAGCTCAGTACAATATGAGACTGACTAATCCTGGCTAATTCAATCCCCACTAATGCCTTCCTAGAGCACAAACAATTGTCCCCACTAATGTCTTTTACTGAGAGCATAACTAGATACCTCTGGAAGTTCTGGGCAGGATGAAGTCCCCACTAATTGTCTCTCTAGAGAAACAGATGTCTCTGAAGGTCCGAGGCAGAACTGACTAACCTGGTTAGCTCAGTCCCCACTAATGCCCTCTTAGAGTACAAGCAGATGTCCCTGGGTGTCCGAGGCAGGACCTAATCCCCACTAATAGTCCTTCCAGAGTACAACGAGACTTCGCTAAGCAAAGCCCGAGGCAGGACCTAAAAACTCTCCACCGATGTCTCGGTCTTGGAGAGCCTATTGCATGGGTGAGACCGTGTCCAGCCCCACACAATAGCCCAAATTGACCAGTCCAAAACAGAACAGAAAAGCCAGAATTCAGAGGAAAGCTAGAATTCAGTAAAGCAAAAGAGTTGCTTTACCTACCTCCCTGATTTCTCTGCCAAATTGTCCAAATTGTTGAATTTGGGAACCAGGAGGCGTCTGCCGAAGAACTGTCTGAACCCATAGAAAAATGGGGAGCCCTGAAAACGTCTTAGGTGGCATGCCTCTCCTCGAGATTCCAGCAAGGTCAGGAAGCCCCCTGGAGAGACCACCCGATTCGGGGTTGAAAGATTGCCGGGTGCCGCCGATGAACGAATGAAGAGCCGAAACAGCCAAATGAGCAAAAGTCAGGCTTTACTGGGAGGACTCCGGGCGAGTTCACCGACCCTGGGATGTGAGTCTGTGAAGGCGCGCCCGGGGAGGGTTTTTGGGTTTTTTATATCTGCAGAGGGGGGAGGATGGTAACGGTCGACGGTTTGGTGGGGCGTGCAGTTCATGGAGCAGCCTTAGGGACAGACAGTTTCAAGAATTTGGGTGTGTGTGGTTTGAGCAAGATTAACAATATCAGAAAGCTCAGGGCCAGGGAGGGTTTCACTACCCAACCCGGAGGCAACTACCGGACATTCCTGACTCTTTGTAATATAGGGCAAGGGGCTACATCGTCTTTCTGGCTGCTTCCTGCTGTATGGGGGCGTTGTTAGGGGTAAGGGATTGAGTCAGGGTCTTGGGTTCCAAGGGGTTGGTATTGGCGTAGCAGTAGTATTTCATGTACCGTCTGGCTCGTGAGGGTCCTTAACCGGTTCTGCAATAGGGTGGACAGCAGTCGGAGCAGGCAAGGTCCAAAAGCTAGGACTAGAAAAATAACAGTTAGGGGACCTAGAAACGGAAGGACCCAATGCATCCAGTTTGTACTGAACCAGGAGTCCCAAGGTTGAGTCATCCTTTCCCGAATCCGCCGGGCCTTTTCCTGCAGATCGTGAGCGGCGCTGCGGACAATACCTGATTGATTGGTGTAGAAGCAGCACTGTTCTTCTAAAAAGAGACAGATGCCCCCTTTTTTGGCTGTGAGGAGGTCTATTTGGTCCTGGATGCTGAGTAAAGCGGAAGCAGTTTGTTTTAAAGCAGATTGTAAATCATCAGACAATTTGTGAAAAAATGTGAGAGAGGTTCCTAGTCCTCCTTCTCCCAAGCCTAGGCCCCCCGCCACCCCTAGGGCAGTTAGGAGAGGTATGAACTGTACTGCCCTCTTTTTCCTCCTTGGGTGTATTAGGGTTATATCTGGAACTGGCAGGGAGGCATTCAGGGGGACTATGTTGATATTGGGGACCAAGTATACCAGGGTACAGGTGCCAGTCCAGTTGGTGGGGAGGCACATTTAAGTGTTAGTGCCACACAAAAAGAAGGCTCCGGCCTCCATGAGGCAGGTTGAGAGATGTAAGGAAAAGAGGTGTACCAGTGGTTGGGTACGTCCTTTTGTTTCCGCTTCCCATATTGAGAGAGTGGAGGCCAAAGCTGCCCCTATTAAAGAGGAGATGTTATTGGTTTTTGTTTGCCTTGTACACTTATATCTGGAGGTTGCTGAGGATTGTAGCCATGGATGAAAGTTGTCTATGGGGAAGGAACAATTGCGGCCTGTGGCGGTGACCTCTGGGGGTCCCGTGAATCGGACTGGGTTGAGGAAGAGGCCATTAGCCTGGGCTGATATTTGATAGTTAACCCGGTCAGTCTGATGGTCATATGGGTGTTTAATGCTGATTGTGGTGTTGCACTGCTGTGGGGTTAGGCTGCCGAGGGACTCATTGCCCCCTGAGGCCGAGAAGCATATGGGAGCCTGGGCTAAAAGAGGGGTGTTGATGGTCACCGGACCGTGAACAGGTGGGTGTGGGTCTTTGAATTTGGTTAAGTATTTGAGGTAGTCGTCGAAGAGTTTGTTAGCCCGATTGGCCGAGGAGGAGGGATAGTTACCGGTTAATGTGTCTGCCCTTTCAAAAAGGGTGGCTCCCTTCTGTATTCTGTAAGGTAGGGTAACTTTGAGGGTGTAAGCTGTTTGGGGGGGGGGGGATAGGTATGGCCGAGTAGGCCGAGGATAGGAGGGAGAGGCAGATCCAACAGTTGGATGCTAGTGTAGAATTTGTCTGGCGAAGGAGGTTTTGGGTCAAGTTCAAGGTGCGGGCTAAGTGTGAGGATTCTAAAAGTGAGGGTGTGAAAATGGCTGAGACTGGAGAGAAGGAGGCTTGTAGAATGAGGAAAAGGAGACAGAGGACCATATTGCTGAGTATGGAGTCAGTGTTTGTGAATTTTGAGTTTAGTGGGGCCTAAAGGTGTGCAAGAATACGTTTGTGCTGGAGCCCTTTTTACTCTGGAAAGGTGGACCCATGCAGAGATTCCTAGAACTTTAACTGCGGACGGGGTAGTCAGGACTACCGTGTAGGGTCCTTCCCACTTGGGGGTGAGAGGTTTTGGGGAAAGGGTCTTTATAAAGACCCGGTCCCCTGAGGTGACCCGCTCTGTTGGCCCAGCCCCAGGGCTAGGTTTAGGAAGGGCCAAGTTGGCGTGTTCCCTTAGAAGAGAACGGAGGAGGGAGAGGTAGGGCAGGTATGAAGCTAGAGGGGGTGGGTGTGGAGAAGACGGAGTTGACAGGAGGAAAGGTCGGCCGTAGAGGAGTTCAAAGGGGCTAAGTTGGGAAGGTCCCCTGGGGGTAGCTCTTAGACGGGTCAGAGCCAGGGGGAGAAGGGTAGGCCAAGACTGACGGAGCTCTAGGCTGAGTTTGGTCAGATGGTCCTTGATGAGTCCATTGGCTCTTTCTACCTTACCAGATGATTGAGGGTGGTAGGTTGTATGCAGTTTCCACTGTATACCAAGGGAGGTGGAGACAGCCTCTGTGATCTTGGAGATGAAGGAGGGCCCGTTGTCCGACTGGTTGGAGGAGGGCAAACCGAAGCGAGGGATGATGTCTCGGATTAGGTGGTCAGCTACCGTCCCCGCGGTTTCAGAGGTCGTAGGGAAAGCCTCGATCCATCCTGAAAAAGTATCCACCATAGTTAAAAGGTATTTAAGGTTTTTGTGTCTGGGCATGTGGGTGAAGTTGACCTGCCAATCCTGCCCAGGCAGGTGTCCCCGCATTTGGTGGAGTGGGCGACGGACGTGGCAGGCCCCTTGGCTGTTTGTCCTGGAACAGGTGGAGCAAGAAGAATGAACGTCCTGGATGGTTTGCTGGAGATGGTCGTGGTGGAATAGAGGAGATAGAAAATGAAAAAGGGCTTTAGGTCCAAAGTGTAAGGACTTGTGAATGTCAGCGATTATCTGGTATCTCTGAGACTGTGGGAGGATGAGGAGGTCATTTTTGAAAGCCCATCCATCCTTGATCTGGACCTCAGGGGAAGATTGGAAAAGATTTTGCTCTGTGGAGGAGTATTGGGGGTTGTATGTCTTTGAGAGGAAGCAGATAGCAGAGGTTGGGTGTGTGCGTGCCATGGAATAAGCTGTTTTGTCAGCAAAGGCATTCCCCTTAGCTATGGGAGAATTGGAGGTCTGGTGGCCCTTACAATGTATGATGGCTATCTGTGAAGGGAGTTGGATGGCCTGTATAAGTTTAGAAATGAGCTTGCCATTTAGGACGGGTGTTCCCTTAGTCGTGAGAAAGCCTCGTTCCTTCCAGATCATACAGTGAGAGTGAGCAATGAGAAAGGCATATTTGGAGTCAGTGTATATGTTAACTGCCTTATCCTTTGCCCAGATGAGGGCCCGGGTTAGGGCAACCAGTTCAGCCTGTTGGGAGGTAGTTCCCGGGGGGAGGCTGTTTGCCTCGATGACCTGGGTGTCAGAAACGATGGCATAGGCGGCTCGCCGGGGCCCCGGATGTTCAGAGATTGAACTGCCATCAATGTAAAGGGTATGTTGGGCCTTAGGCAACGGATGAGCCGCAAGGTCAGAGCGGGGAGATTTAGAATGCTCTAAAACTTCGATGCAAGAGTGGGTAGAGGGAGGTGCGTCAGAGACGGGAAGGAGGGTGGCTGGGTTAAGAGAGTTGCAGTTAGAGAGAGTGATGGAGGGGTTTTCTATGAAGAGGAGGTGGTACAGCTGGAGTCGAGAAGGCCCAAGGTGAGCCAAAGCCTGATGTGAGAGGAGGTCTGTGAGGCGATGGGGGGAAAAAACCTGTAGTGGCTGTTGGAGATTAATCTTCAGAGCCTCGGTGGTGAGATCAGCGGCGGCTGCAAGAGCTCGAAGGCAGGGTTGCCATCCACGGGTGGTGGGATCTAACTGTCTGGAGAGATAGGCTAATGGGACTAGAGTTGGACCTGCCGGCTGGGCCAGGACTCCTAGAGCCAAGTGTTGTCTTTCTTTAGTATAGAGGATAAAAGGATGTGAGGGGTTAGGTAAAGCTAGGGCCGAGGCTGAGCAGAGGGCCCCTAGAAGAGCTGAGAAGGCCCTGCGGACAGTCTCAGGGGAGGTCAGAGGTCCCTCGGGCGCCTTCTTGGCTGCTAGGTAGAGAGGTTTGGCTAAAAGGGCAAAATTTGGGACCCAGTGGCGAAAGAAACCTACTAGCCCTAGGAATGACTGGATTTCAGCTGCTGAGGTGGGGGGTTGTAGGCCCCGAAGAGCCTGCAACCTGTCGGTGGTGATGGCTCGGTGGGTCGGGGTGACCAAGAGGCCAAGGTAAGTGACAGATGGGGTAGCTATTTGTGCCTTCTTGGCAGATACCCGATACCCCCCGTTGCAAAGGAAATTCAGTAAGAGGGTGGTAGCTTTGAGGCATTCAGCCTCGCTTGGGGAGCAGACTAGAAGATCATCTACGTATTGTAAAAGAGTGGAGGGAGCTATATTGCAAGCAAGTAGGTCTGTTGCCAGCGCCTGCCCGAACAGATGAGGGCTGTCCCGGAATCCCTGGGGGAGGACCGTCCAGGTCAGTTGTTGGGCGGTATTGGAGACCGGGTCCTCCCAGGTGAAGGCAAAGAGAAAGTAGGAATCCGGGTGGAGAGGTATGGTGAAGAAAGCATCCTTGAGGTCAAGGACTGAGAAATGGGTGGTATTAGGGGGAATGTGTGAGAGAAAGGTGTATGGGTTAGGGACTACTGGGGATATGGGGATAACCACTGAATTGATGATGCGGAGATCTTGTACAAGGCGGTATTGTCCTGAAGTCTTTTTAACAGAGAGGATTGAAGTGTTACAAGGCGAGTTGATGGGAATCAGTAAGCCTTGTGTCTTAAGTTTGGTGATGATGGGCAAGAGTCCCATCCTATGGGTGTGTGAGATAGGAAACTGTGGGCGGTTGGGAAAAGAAGATGGGTCCTTGAGTTTGATCAGGACAGGAGTGTGGTGCGAGGCTACAGTGGGGGTACCCGTATTCCAGACCTCAGGGTTTACCCCGGGTAAAAGCTGGACCCTGGAGTCCGAGTCTGGCTCAGGATCGGGACCTGGCACTAATGCTAGTAAAAAGACCTGCTTGGGGAAAAAAGAAATACTTGCCCAGAGTTTGGACAAAATGTCTCTCCCCAGGAGGGGAACTGGGCAGGAGGGTATGACTAGGAAGGAGTGTGAGAATGGGTGACCCTCAAATAGGCAATTAAGGAGGGTCGTCCGCCATGGGGTCGAGGGTGATCCGTCGATTCCCATGACCGAGACCTGGGAAGGAACTGTAAGGCCCGAACAAGAGGGAAGGACAGAGTAGGTAGCCCCCGTGTCTATTAAAAAGGAAACAGACTTACCCGCTACCTGGAGCGTAGCCCTGGGCTCGGTGAGGGTAACTGGAGTCGAAGAGCCAGGGCCCCCTCAGTCGTCCATTAAGCCCAGCAGTTCTGAGACTGGAAGTGCCTGGTTCTCAGCTCCCTGGCATTGAGGGGCCGTAGGCTGAGCCAGGGTCGGGCAGTCCGACTTCCAGTGGCCCATGAGCTTGCATTGTGGGCAAGGCTTGGTAGGGGGCCTCGGTTGCGGGCAGGCATTGGCCCAGTGGCCCCCTTTGCCGCATTTAAAGCAGGCGCCTGGTGGTGTGCGCTGTCCTCCCTTGGAGGCTGGCTTTTTTCCCAATTCCCCTACCGGCTGAAGGGCCGCTACCAGGGCTTGGGTTTGGAGGTTTACCTTTTGCTGTAGCCATTCAAGACGGGCAGCTTCAGCCGTTTCCTCTCGGGCGTTAAAAACTTTAAAGGCCATTTTTACCAGGTCTTGGATGGGAGTCTCAGGGCCCTCCTCAGCCTTTTTAAGTTTCTTTCTAATATCCGGGGCTGACTGAGAGATAAAGTGGGAGGCTAGAACTGTGGCCCCGTTGCATGACCCTGGGTCTAGGCGGGTATATCGTACTAAAGCTTCCTGGAGGCGGTTAAGGAAAAGGGCAGGGTTTTCTTCAGGGAGTTGAGTAATTTCCCTGAGTTTGTCATAGTTAACAACCTTGTTGGAAGCTGCATCCATGCCCCTGATTAAGTATTGGAGCATAATGTTCCTGCGGAGGATGTTAGACCCTTGGCCAGGTTGATAATTCCAATTAGGGTCTTCCCCAGGGATTGCCTCTGTGCCGAGAGGAGTTTGGTTGTTTACTAAGTGGTCTCTGTCTGCCTGCTGCCGAGCGGCAGTGAGGATGCGTTCATGCTCCTCGGGGGTGAGGGTGGAGGTACAAATGACCTTAATGTCATGCCAGGTCAGGTCATATGTCTGAGTCAGGTAACGGAATTCCTTAATGTAGGTGGAGGGGTCGGCCGAGAAGGATCCTAGCCGTTTCTCAATCTGTGAAAGGTCTTGGAGGGAAAAGGGGACATGTACCCTAACTAGGCCCTCTGCCCCAGCTACCTCACGGAGAGGGGCAAGGACAACAGATGACGATTGGGGGCTGTGCGACCTGGTATGAGCTGCAATGGGAGAGGGGAGAGGGTTGGTGGGAGGTGGGGCAGAAGGAACCAGAGGGATGGAAGGAGCCGGAGGGGCAGAAGGAGCCGGAGCCTGGCCTGGGTCTTGGAGGTTTTCGCGGGGGAGAGCCGGAGGGGGAGATAGGTGGTCGGGAAGGTCATCGGGTTGAGAGTAAGGAGGGGGTTCCTGGGAGGAAGTTTTGGGAGGAGGAGAAGTCAGGGCTAGAAAAACTTGGTGGGTAGAACATTGGGAGCAAAGGTCGGGGCGGGAACGAAGGTCCCAGAAAGCCTGAACATAAGGGACCTCAGAATCTTTTCCTGTCTGGCGGCAGAAATTGTCCAGGTCTTGGAGGACGTTAAAATCAAAAGTGCCCATTGGAGGCCAGTGGGACCTATTGTCCAGGTTATATTGAGGCCATGCGACCCGTGACAGAAAAATGAGTTTCTTCCGACGGAGGGTTTGAGTGTACCCCAATTTGGAAAAATTTCGTAGGAGACACCCTAGAGGTGTTTTTGGGTCTATTTTGGATTCAGAGTTCCCCATAATTTGGCCTGCTTTTTGGTCCTAGGCGTCGGAGGAGAGAGAGTATAAGGGAGGCGTCCCTTCCAGATACCCGTCTCCAGACAGGAGACCTAAATGATAGGTCTCAGGACAGAGATAGGAGAGCAGTCGAAAGGCGTCCCTTCCGATTGAACCCCTATAAAGACTCCAGGAGTCGGCGGATGGAGGGTTCTCGGCTCGGCCGAGTCTAGGATGAGAAACCCCGATGGAGACGCAGGACCAGAGAAAGCAGAAGAGAAACCAGGTTACTCACAATTGGCGATCGAGGTCGTAGGGAACCCAGAGTCCAAAACGACGGGCGGCACGAGGCAAGGGGGAGAGAGGGGGGACTCCCGCCTCAGCCAGAAGGCCGAGGTGAGTCACAAAAAGCCCCTCTCCCGGGTTTCAGCACCAAATGAAAGATTGCCGGGTGCCGCCGATGAACGAACGAAGAGCCGAAACAGCCAAATGAGCAAAAGTCAGGCTTTACTGGGAGGACTCCGGGCGAGTTCACCGACCCTGGGATGTGAGTCTGTGAAGGCGCGCCCGGGGAGGGTTTTTGGGTTTTTTATATCTGCAGAGGGGGGAGGATGGTAACGGTCGACGGTTTGGTGGGGCGTGCAGTTCATGGAGCAGCCTTAGGGACAGACAGTTTCAAGAATTTGGGTGTGTGTGGTTTGAGCAAGATTAACAATATCAGAAAGCTCAGGGCCAGGGAGGGTTTCACTACCCAACCCGGAGGCAACTACCGGACAGGGGTGTCTCTACCCGATGACGTGAAACACTGCAGCCTCGCACTGGGCGCCAAATGTTGTAAAGTACCCATACCTCAATTCCGTTTACATAGAGACACCAAGTCCAGATGAGTTTCGAAGGGTTTTATTGAAGGAGGAGATTTATTAAATATGCTGGCCGCATATGGCTGACACAGGGCAGCAAACCCAAATCATGTACCTCAAATACCTTTCAGGGACTGGTTATATACCCTTGATCACACATGGGTGGGGGAGAGCATGACATCATGGCACAAGCTCACAACATTTGTTTAGGGGATTGTAAAGCCAGTAGTCGAGGCCACTATCACAGCAGCCTGACCCACGCAGGTTCACATTGGATTCGAACAGTCGGTAATGAAACACAGGAGCCACAAACTGGTGAGCCATCAGCTTTAATTCTAGCTTGCACCCGGCGGGCAAGCAAAAACACATACTGGGCTCCAAAACCCACACATTCAGTGCTCACAAAGCTACTGACTTATCCGAGTTTCCTAGAATCAAAGGTTTCTAGCTCACCAGACTTATTCACCACTGTTTCCCATCTCCTCCAGCACAAACTTTTAACAAACTGGCTTCTTCCTCAGCATTCAGCCATCTTGGCTACTTCTCCTCCACATGGCCTTAATCTGCTCTCCTCTCTAATACCAACCTCAGGAACTCAGGAACCAAGAGAGAGAGAGATCTAGCTACCGGTCTGCCCACTTTATAGCATAGAAAATCCAAACCCTTAATCCAATTATACATACAAGAAAGTCTCTGATACAAAGCCACCCATCCGAGGCACAATGGAATTCCTCAGGAGAGTGCACCACCCCACACCATCCAATCAGTCAAGGGTGTGGAGAAGAGCTTACTCTTAAACTAAGCCTTAGGCTATAACAACCCGGCCTGCCTACATTACAACTTTTCCCCCACAGCCATCACAAGCATAAGGGCAAATAATATCACCTAGGTGACTGACTTCCATGAGGGCAGCACCATCTTTAACAAAGTGAGCATATTATATTTCATCTGCCCAACAGGGATATACAAGAACATTAAGACTTTCAAGGTAACACAATCAAAGATATTTATAATCTTTCAGAGTTCCTCTTCCTTCCTTTGCCTAGAGCAGTGATGGGCAATCTTTTGAGCTTGGTGTGTCAAAATTCGCCAAAAAACCAAACATAACTCAGGTGGTGTGTCACTTCAAGAAAAAAACCATAATTTTGCAATATTTATAGTTTAACAAAAATGTTTTGGCCTGCAGACCTCCGGCATAGAGTGTCCACATTACAGCAAATGTTTTATCCTCGGCTACTGCACCTGGCCAGGCAGGAGCCGAGGATGAAACGTCCTTCTCGGCATGCGGCCCCATACTTCTCTGGTATGCGGCTGCGTGTCATCTAAAATGGCTACATGTGTCAGTGCTGACACGCGTGTCATAGGTTCACCATCACGGACCTAGAGGTATGTTACTTCTAGGATTCCAGGAAGGGGAGAGGAACTACAATCAATGTAGGGTGGTATGTAAATCCTGTCTCCCATTGAAAGAGAAGTTTCTCTGTTAACCTTTATTTTAGATTTAAAACTAAATAACCCATTGTTCTTGTAAGCCAGAAACTTCTACACTCTTCTCCCTTTCCTCCCCAAAGGAAGGATAGGACAGGAAAGCCTGACCTTTCCTCCTAGAATATCAGTATTAATTTTGCAGCTTTTTGGTACCTTACTACATTAACATTAGCTGTTTGAATATTATTGTTTATTTTATATTTTTCCAGTCTGCCTCAAAATCGAAACATGGGAATTCAAATGAGTAGGAAAAGGTACGTAAAACCAGTGGGGTTTTTAGGACCCTTATTGCCAAAGGTTTATTTACAACCAATTAGAAAATAATTTTTGCCAACAGAAAAGGAATAATTAGAAAAGCCAACTTAAAATCTATTACAACTGCATAATATCTGAATGTTTGGTTTATGTCCAAGTAAATACTAAGCAAAGTAAGGAAATTCTGAAAAAAAAAAAAAAAAAACCAAAACAATACAGGGGGATGAAGGCTTTTCCTTCTTGGGGTTGGGCCACAGTGACAGTTGTTAGGAAATTGTTATATAGAATTCTTCCAGATTTAACTTGCCCATTCTAATGATAGGCCTGCATTTGTATCCACAATCTCACAGCTGGTAGGAAAGGAATCCAATATTAATTAGAAGCTAATTTGAAGTTACATTGTGCCCACGGGCACCAAAAGGTTCAGGGCAAGTAAAATGCATGAATCAAATCATAAAGGAAACATGACCACTCCTTCCTTAAGTACTTGCAAGGTTTGCAGGTTACACAGCAAGCTGTTCAAAAGACTGTCTGAAGGTGCTTCCAGCATTGCCAGAGATCCAGTACATCCTTCTCAGCTTGGGGTCTCAGTTCGGGTAAAGATGTACATTACCCAAGGACTGACACCCACATGGACGAGGTCCACACACTGTAATCCTGACCACTCCCACTGCTGCTAAGGTAGAAGGCATACCCGTCTGGGTCCACCATAGCCAATTGAAGCCTGCAGTCCCAGCAGAGGCACACTTGTGGACAGCAGAGATTGACCCCACCAACCCTTGTAAGTTAACACTGAGAAGGACGGCATGCCCTACTCCAACCACAAACCGGAAGCTGATTGGTCTACTGTAAAGCCTGTGGCCGAGGCCACTATCACAGCCGCCTGACCCATGGAGGTTCGCATTGGATTCGGACAGATGGCAATGAAACACCGGAGCCAAAAACTGGTGAGCCATCAGCTTTAATTCCAGCTTGCACCTGGCGGACAAGCAAAAACACACACTGGGCTCCAAAACCCACACATTCAGTGCTCACAAAGCTACTGACTTATCCGAGTTTCCTAGCATCAAAGCTTTCCAGCTCACCAGACTTATTCACCTCTGTTTCCCATCTCCTCCAGCACAAACTCTTAACAAACTGGCTTCTTCCTCAGCACTCTGCCATCTCGGCTGCTTCTCCTGGCCTCCACGTGGCCTTACTCTGCTCTCCTCTCTAATACTAACCTCAGGAACTCAGGAACCAAGAGAGAGAGATCTAGCTACCGGTCCACCCACTTTATAGCATAGATAATCCAAACCTTTAATCCAATTATACATTCAAGAAAGTCTCTGATACAAAGCCACCCATCTGAGGCATAATGAGATTCCTCCCTATATCACCACCCTACATCATCCAATCAGTCAAGGGTGTGGAGAAAAGCTTACTCTTAAAACCAAGCCTTAGGCCATAATGACCTGGCCTGCTTACATTACAGCCATCCCAAGCATAAGGGCAAATAATATCACCTGGGTGACGGGCTTCCATGTGGGCAGCACCATCTTTAACAAAGTGAGCATATTATATTTTATCTGCCGAACATCTACCTACGGGGAGTGCATGAAGACACTCACTAAGGACTCCTTTTTCAATCAGACTTTTGGGAAAAAGGGAAACAAAGGTAAAACAAAAGCCAGCTTAATTGTCACTAAAGGTTAAACATTTTTTAATTAAAGAATTCTGACTAAAAGTAAATTGTTATCAAAGCTAATTAGTTTTAAATGTTTGTTACAGTTTATAGGAAATTGATAGATAACATTTGTTTCTTTAATGAACTGTATTGCTATTAATGCTGTCTGTTAAATATCCATTACAGCCTCATGCTCTTCAATAAATTAAGTCAAGGATTTGACTTAGAATATAAAACCAGTGGGGATTGTTGTAAGGTACCAAACAGTTGCAATATTAATATTGATATTCTAGGAGGAAAGGTCAGGCTTTCCTGTCTCATCCTTCCTTTGGGGAGGGAAGGGTGAAGAATGTATAAGTTTCTGGCTTTCAAGAACAATGGGTCATTTAGTTTTAAATCTAAAATAAAGCTTAACTGAGAAAACTCTTTGGAGACAGAATTTACATACCACCTTGCATTGATTGTAGTTCCTCCCCCTTCCTGGAATTTTGAGAGTAAAATACCTCTAGGCAAAGGAGGGAAGATGAACTGTGAAAGATTGTAAATATCTTTGATTGTGTTACCCAAAAAGTCTTAATGTTTCTGTGTATCCCCTAAACAAATGATGCAAGCTTGTGCCATGATGTCATGCTCTCCCCAGCCCATGTGTGATCAAGGGTATATAAGCAGCCCCTGAGATGTATTGGGTCTGCTGCCCTGTGTCAGCCATATGTGGCCTGCATATTTAATAAATCTCCTCCTTTAATAAAACCCTTCAAAACTCATCTGGACTTGGTGTCTCTACGTTAACCCAAAGAAGTGGGGTATAGTACTTTATAACACCACAAACTCATATAAAAGGCAGAGGAGGAGTATTACAAGGCCAGTATTATACTGATACTAAAACCAGATAAAAAATACAAAAAAAAAGAGAGGAAAACTATAGACCAATATTCCTTATGAATGCAGAGAACAATCTTCAACAAATTCTCAAGAGAGGAGGATTTTTACTTATTTTTTTAAGCACAACAGGGAGAGTCAGGCTGCTCTTTGGTTTCCTTTTCTGACAGTTGACCTCTCCTGGGCCCACTCTCAGGAGTGTTCTCTGCAGCTCCTGGCTGTGTGCAGTGGCAGGTGCCCCTCCCCCAGGGAGCATCCTCTCCCTGCTCCAGGTTTCTTATATTAGGCTTTTCCCCAGGAAAGTGCCAGTTCCCTTTCTGTTTACCACTTGGGGACAGCTTTCTGGTCCTCTGTTGGGGAAGTTCCTTGCTTTCTTTTTCCCCTCCCTCTCTCTTTCCCTCCCTCCCAGAGAGAAGCAAGGACAAAGAGACAGGAACTTCCAGCTGCTCTTGTATGCTCCTGTTTGGGTGTGGGGGGTGGGCGGGGATCAAACCAGAAGCCTCTGAACTTTAGGTAGACATTACAAACAATTGAGCGATCCAGCCAGAGCTTAATTTTTTGGTTGGTTGATGGATTGATTGATTGGTTGATTTTTAGAGAGACAGAGAGAGGAAGGAAGAGAGAGGGATAGGGTGAAGCACTCCTTGGCTTCCCATGTATGCCCTGACTGGGGATCAAGCCGACAACTTCGTGGTTTGGAACAATGCTCTTAACTGACTAAGCTACCCAGCCAGGGCCCTTTGTTTTCTTTTGATCAAATCATTTAAAAGTATTTGTTGCAATATGACCAATACCTCAATTGTCTTTGCTTTTCAGGTAGAGTACAAGAAGTGTTAAAAGGAAACCCATTTTCCCTTCGCGGGTGAACTCCCCCCCACCCCCAATCCTTCCTTTGCAGTCAGGGTGGGAGGTTCCTCCTTGCTTTGTGCTCACTTTGTCGGGGCTCCTAGCACCATTCCCACTGGACGGTAGTCTGTCTGGTCCATGTCTGTGTCCTCTGCTGAATGCGTCCACAGGGGTTGCTCACTCTGTGCGCCCTCAGTGCCTGGCACACAGTAGGCCTTCACATATTGATGGAACCATGGATGACTCCCTACTTCTTGGGTGAGGGAGACCCTTTTATAATGACCCCCAATACCTCTTCTCTCACACAACCTGCACACACTGCCCTCTCTCTGGTTTCAGTTCCGAGCAGTTCCCCATCTGTGTGTGAGTGAGTCTGGGATGTTTGTTAGTTGCTTCTCCTGCCATTTCTGAGACCACCTTGTCTGTGGGACCCTGACACCTCATTCTGCCTTCAAGAATGGAGCCCAGTTCTTTCTGTCCCCTTTCAGAAAGCTGTCTAGAATTCTCTGTGAGTTCCGGCTTTGAGTTTTTAAAGGGAACCCACCTTATTCTTAACTGACCAGGCCTGTCCCCACCTGGCCTATCAAATACAGCCCTCCTTGCACTGCCCTTGTAGTGTCCCCAGGACCTGGGGAGGATGGTGCCAGCTCTGTGCCTCCTTCAGACCCTCTGCAGTGACCTGTTGGGACTCCAGCACATAATCCCATGCCAGGAAGCTGAGCATCATCCTAGAGGTCCCCAGCTAAGTAGGCTGGTTCTCTCAGAGGTGACTTGATGTCACATGAATCGGTGGTCTCCCCTCCCTCCACACAGATAGCCTTATATCATATCAATTCCTAGACTCCACTCAGCCTCATTTCCTCAGCAAAACCTTCCTGAGCACAGGCTCCTGGAAAGAATTCAGACTTTGTCAAATTCCCCCACTGAAGGGAAAGGCCCTGCACAAATATAAGCAGTAGTTAACTTCAGTGCAGGGGTTACTTGCAGACAAGATCTCGGAGTGTGTTAACCATAAGAGGAGACTGGCCTGGGTTACTTGATTGCAAGTACACAGGGTTCTTGGAGGAATGCCTGCAAGAACCAGATGTCCTTTGTGATTGATAAGCTCTGAGACTCTGACTCTTCTCTTGTCCTTGAACATGAAGGAAACAGTAGTTGTGCAGGGTTGGAGATGGTATGGTTGCAAAAAAAGGCTTTTGTAACTTTCTAGTTTTATTTGCTGAGCTGTGGCTTTTGGAACTCAATAAATATGCAGTGGCGCAGTTTCTCCAGGCTGATTCCATTTCTGAGTTTCAGCCCTCTGCTTGTACTACTTTCATCTGATGTGTCTTATTCCTTGTGAGTCCAAACCGTAAAAGAAAGCTGAAAGATTGGCGGGTGCCGCCGATGAACGAACGAAGAGCCGATACAGCCAAATGAGCAAAAGTCAGGCTTTATTGGGAGGACTCCGGGCGAGTTCACTGACCCTCGGATGTGAGTCTGTGAAGGCGCGCCCGGGGAGGGTTTTTGGGTTTTTTATATCTGCAGAGGGGAAGGATGGTAACGGTCGACCGGTTTGGTGGGGCGTGCAGTTCATGGAACAGCCTTGGGGACAGACAGTTTCGAGAATTTGGGTGTGTGCGGTTTGAGCAAGATTAACAATTATCAGAAAGCTCAGGACCAGGGAGGGTTTCACTACCCAACCCAGAGGCAACTACCGGACATTCCTGGCTCTTTGGTATAGGGAGTGGGGTGACGTGGTCTTTCTGGCTGCTTCCTGCTGTATGGGGGCGTCGTTAGGAGAGGGGTAGGAAAGAGCCAGAGCGGTCCGTATCCGCTATGGTGGGCAGGGGTTGGTACTGTTGCAGCATCATCTGGTTGACCGCTATCCTGGTGATTTCCTGAAATTGGGTCTGCAGGAAGCGAAAAAGACAAGGGGTAGTAAGATTAGTCCAATTATGAAAATGGGTCCTATGAGTGGAGCCAGTAAAGAATACATGAAGGAGTTCCACCAAAAAGAAGCTTTTGCTGAGAATTTTTGCTTCTGGAGGTCAGAGCTGAGTTTATGGAGGGCTTCTACCCTGGTCTCTACAAGGCCGGATTCATTGATGTAGTAACAACATTCTTCCCACAGGAAGACACAGGTGCCCCTGTGCTTGGCAGTAAGCAGGTCCAGGGCTCGCCGGTTCTGTAACGAGACTTGGGCGAGAGAAGTTATTTGTCTTTGTAGGGAGGCTACAGTGGGGGTATCCGTATCCCAGACCTTAGGGTCGACTCCAGGTAGAAGCTGGACTCTGGGGTCCGAGTCAGGCCCGAGGTCGGGATCTGGCACTAATGCTAGTAAAAAGACCTGCTTGGGGGAAAAAGAAATACTTGCCCAGAGTTTGGACAGAATGTCTCTCCCCAGGAGGGGAACTGGGCAGGAGGGTATGACTAGGAAGGAGTGTGAGAATGGGTGACCCTCAAATAGGAAATTAAGGAGGGTCGTCCGCTGTGGGGTCGAGGGTGATCCGTCGATTCCCATGACCGAGACCTGGGAAGGAACTGTAAGGCCCGAACAAGAGGGAAGGACAGAGTAGGTAGCCCCCGTGTCTATTAAAAAGGAAACAGACTTACCGGCTACCTGGAGCATAGCCCTGGGCTCAGTGAGGGTAACCGGAGTCGAAGAGCCAGGGCCCCCTCAGTCGTCCATTAAGCCCAGCAGTTCTGAGACTGGAAATGCCTGGTTCTCAGTTCTCCGGCATTGAGGTGCCGGAGGCCGAGCCAGGGTAGGGCAGTCCAACTTCCAGTGGCCCATTAGTTTGCACTGTGGGCAAGGCTTGGTGGGGGGCCTTGGTTGCGGACAAGCCTTGGCCCAGTGGCCCTCTTTGCCGCGTTTAAAGCCGGCACCCGGTGGTGTGCGCTGCCCTCCCTTGGAGGCTGGTTTTTTTGTCGGTTCCCCTACCAGCCGGAGGGCCGCTACCAAGGCTTGGGTCCGCTCCTGGCGGGCGGCTTCAGCCATTTCCTCTCGGGCGTTAAACACTTTAAAAGCCATTTTTACCAGGTCTTGGATGGGAGTCTCAGGGCCCTCCTCAGCCTTTTTCAGTTTTTTTCTAATATCTGGGGCTGACTGAGAGATTAAGTGAGAAGCTAAGATTGTGGCCCCATTGCGGGACCGCGGGTCTAGGAGGATATAACGAACAAGGAAGGGCCTCTTGAAGGCGGTTCAGGAAAAGGGCTGGGTTTTTTTCGGGGAGTTGGGTAATTTCCCTCAGTTTATCATAAGTTACAACCTTGTTAGAAACTGCATCCATACCTCTGATTAAGTATTGGAGCATAAGGTTTCGACGAGGGATGATGGACCCTTGGCCAGGTTGATAACTCCAATTGGGGTCTTCCCCGGGGACCGCCTCTGTGCCAAGGGGGATTTGGTCATCCACTAGATGGTCCCTGTCTGCCTGCTGTCTGGCGGCAGTGAGGATACGTTCATGTTCCTCAGGGGTGAGAGTGGAGGTACAAATTACTTTAATGTCATGCCAGGTCAAGTCATATGTCTGAGTCAAGTACGGGAATTCCTTAATGTAGGTTGAGGGGTCAGCCGAAAAAGATCTTAGCCGTTTCTCAATCTGTGAAAGGTCTTGGAGGGAAAAAGGGAACATGTACCCTAACTAGGCCCTCTGCCCCAGCTACTTTGCGGAGAGGGGCGAGGACAACGGATGATGATTGGGGGCTGTGCGACCTGGTATGAGCTGCAATGGGAGAGGGGGAGAGGGTTGGCAGGAGGTGGGGCAGATGGAACCAGAGGGGCGGAAGGAGCCAGAGGGGCGGAAGGAGCCGGAGCCTGGCCCGGGTCTGGGGGCTTCTCCAGGGGGAGAGCCAGAGGAGGACATAGGTGGTCAGGAAGGTCATCGGGTTGAGAGTAAGGAGGGGGTTCCTGGGAGGAAGCCTTGGGAGGAGAGGAGGTTTGAGCTAGGAGAATTTGGAGAGTGGAGCAGTAGGAGCAGAGATGGGGGCGGGAACGGAAATCCCAGAAAGCCTGAATATATGGGGCCTCAGAGTCTTTTCCAGTGTGCCGGCAAAAAATTGTCTAGGTCCCGGAGGATGTTAAAGTCAAAAGTACCCATAGGCGGCCAGTGAGACCGGTTATCTAGGGTGTATTGAGGCCAGGTGACCTGTGACAGGAAGACGAGTTTCTTCTTGTGAAGTGTCTGAGTGTATCCCAATTTGGAAAAAATTTTAAGAAGACATCCTAGAGGAGTTTTGGGTCTATTTTGGATTTGGAGTTCCCCATAATTTAGTAGTCCTTTGGACCCCTACGTGTCGGAGGAGAAAGGATATGAGGGAGGCGTCCCTTCCAGATATCCGTCTCCGGACAGGAATAGAGGAGCGAGTGAAAGGCTCCCTTTCAATCAGAACCCCTAATAAGACTCCAGGAGTCGGTGTGGGGAGGGCCTCTCGGCTCGGCCAAGTCTAGGACGAGAGACCCCGGCGGAGACACAGGTCCAGTGAGACAGAGAATCGAATTACTCACGGTTGAAAGTCACTCTCGCAGGGAACTCCGAATTCAAAGTGACGGGCGGCACGAGGCAGAAGGAAAGAGAAGGGGGACTCTCGCTCCGGCCTCTGGGGGTCGGGGCGGGTCACAAAGCCCTTCTCCCGGGTTTCGGCACCAAATGAAAGATTGCCGGGTGCCGTCGATGAACGAACGAAGAGCCGAAACAGCCAAATGAGCAAAAGTCAGGCTTTATTGGGAGGACTCCGGGCGAGTTCACTGACCCTCGGATGTGAGTCTGTGAAGGCGCGCCTGGGGAGGGTTTTTGGGTTTTTTATATCTGCAGAGGGGAAGGATGGTAACGGTCGACCGGTTTGGTGGGGCGTGCAGTTCATGGAACAGCCTTGGGGACAGACAGTTTCGAGAATTTGGGTGTGTGCGGTTTGAGCAAGATTAACAATTATCAGAAAGCTCAGGGCCAGGGAGGGTTTCACTACCCAACCCAGAGGCAACTACCGGACAAAAGCGTAACACCCCACCCACCGTTGGGCCATCGTGACTTCCAGTACCCCTTTTACCCCAGAGAAGTTTATTAGTGACCTTCACCTGCAGTGTGCTGGGCACTGGGACAGAGAACCCAAAGCAAGTATGATTGTTTTCTTTCAAACTAGGACAGACAGAGGTATGAACTAGAGCAATCAGGGGCCTGAGTGGTTAGTTTGTATCTTTCAAGATGAGTAGAAACAGTTGAATTTAATCTGTAAGTGACCATTACTTGGCTCAGGCCACATTTGGGTGCAAGGGCAGATTAAGTGGCAAATAAAAGCAAAGAGGCACCTCGTTCTGCAAGGCAGCGATGGGTAGGTGGAGTGGGGTACCCTACAATGTTAAGCAGGGGATAGAAGTCAGATTGGAGTTAGAAAAGCCACCTCCAGAGCTGTGCGAAGCTGAGGTCGAAGGAGGGGGTTCAGTGAGGTTTTGGCCCAGCAGATGACAGAGAAGACCCACTTTGGGGGACATTTCAGGAGAGGCGGGATTTGCCACATGCTGTGGTGTTGAGGGAAGACTTTAGAATGGCTCCCACATTGCCAGATGTAGACCCATTAACACACTAGCATGCTTATCTATGACGGGGTATGGGAATTTTGCTCCAAGACACTGAGATGGACAGTGTGGACATGTGAAATGACTGCCACCTAGGCACCAGCTGAGGTCAGCCTGACTCATAAAATCTGGGTAAGAATTTAAGAACTCCAATCTCATTGGAACTCACCTTTCCTGACCTGTGAAAAGTCTCATCCCCTCCTCTCTGTCCCCTGGATTTCTGTGAATTCTCAGATTTAGATTTTTTGGATCAGTTCTGGCTTTTGAGTAAGCCAGTTCCATTTAGGGTCTCCCTTGCCCTGCAGACTTGGGCTCCGTTTGCCAGCATGTGTGTGGGTCCAGGTGCCCTCTCCGCTGCGGGGAGGCGGGCTGCTTACGCAGGGCTTCATGCATGTTCCTACCTGTGGTGGGAGTCAGGGGGTTACATCAGGAAGGTGCAAAGAGCAAACTGCCTTATGTCACCTCTCAGATCTTCTCAAAGTCCTCTGGAGCACATCAAGGGCAGCCATTTCCCATTGGGCACCTTCCCACCTAGCATCTAATTCTCTCAGGGTCTTGCTGACTGCACCTGCTGCCAGCACCAGGCACCCACCCCTGAGATGTTTCTTATAGTCTCCTGCAGTAAGAGTTCCTTCTGGCCGTGTCTGAGCTCAGGTCTTCATTTGCAAAATTCCTCCCATTCCTCATTGACTGAAAGAGCATTTTGAGATGAATATCATCTACTCTGCTTAGAAGGCAATCTGTTCTAAAATTCATTATTCACCTGACCAGGCGGTGACACAGCAGATAGAGCGTTGGCCTGGGACACTGAGGACCCAGGTTTGAAGCCCCGAGGTCACCAACTTGATTGCAGGCTCATCCAGGTTGAGTGCAGGCTCAACTGGATGACCCGTTTTGGGGCAAATGAAATGGTAAAATACGATTTTAAGTTTGCTCACTTTTATTGTTAAAAATGGCGCTGGGCAGCACCATGTATATGTGGGTCTGTGAAATTGCAAATTACCTTCCTGCTTGGGATGGGCCATTGTTATGCTAATGTTTGCTGGAGGAGAGTTCCCCCCCTAGAAAAATTTTAAAAGAGAGGAGGAGAAAGAAGCCAATATGGCAGGGAAAGAGAGAGAAGCCAGTTTTGCAGAGTAAGAAGCCATGTTGGCGGATGGGGAACCAGAGATGAGGGGCTTTGGGACTGGTGAAGTCTTTGATTCTAGGAGGAATCGGAGAAGATTCTCCTGGTTGTGGAACTGGAGAATGCGTCAGTAGCTTTGTGAGCTCTGAGTGAAAGGGAAGTGTCTTTCCTGTGTGTTTGCTCATGGACTGGTACAAGACTTGAATAAAGGAATGGCTCACCATTTTTTGGTTCCACTGTTTCTTTACCGTCTTTCCGAATCCAATGAGAACCTGCATGTGAGTGGCTGAGATAGCGGCGACTATTGGCCTTACACCTGTGCAGCTTGAGCACGGGGATCACTGGCTTGGCTGGAACCTCCCCACTCCTGTCAAACCACATACGAGAAGCAAACAATGAACAGCTAAAGTCACACAACTACAAGTTCACACTTCTTTCTCCCTTCCTGCTGGTCTGTCTGTCCCTCTCTCTCTCTCTCAAAAGTTAAAAAAAGAAGCCTGACCAGGCGGTGGCGCAGTGAATAGAGTGTCGGACTGGGATGCAGAAGGGCCTAGGTTCGAGACCCCGAGGTCGCCAGCTTGAGCATGGGCTCATCTGGTTTGAACAAAGCTCACCAGCTTGGACCCAAGGTCGCTGCCTCGAGCAAGGGGTTACTTACTCGGTCTGCTGAAGGCACGTGGTCAAGGCAAATATGAAAAAGCAATCAATGAACAACTAAGGTGTAGCAACAGCAACGAAAAACTGATGATTGATGCTTCTCAACTCTCTTCGTCCCTGTCTGTCTGTCCCTATCTATCCCTCTCTCTGACTTTCTCTCTGTCTCTGTAAAAAAATAAAATTAAATTAAAACAATTAAAAAAATAAGAAAAATAAAGTTTATTTTTCAACATTAGATACTTTTAAAAATGATGAAAAATGTAAAATATTATTTTCCTTCAATTACTGTTATCCACCTCTGTCCCTAGCCCTTGTGAACTTCCTCCTTCAGTAGCAGCAGGAAACCCAAGGTGAATAGTTGGACACCTGCTCTGTGTGGGTAGGGCTGGCCCCTCGAGGCTCCTGCTCTCCCACCCCCTGCCCCTACACCTTCCCCTCCATCTGAGGGCTGTTCAGTGCTGTTCTCACCTCTCCTGATAAGACTACACCCCCAGAAGGAAGGATGCCGAGATTAAGAGGGGATGACAGCCTGGGAAAAAGAGAACATTTATTCTTCACAGAGACCCTTGTTCACAACACTCATCCCATACCAACGTGGAGGACGTCCTTCCCCTAGTGTCCAGCACCCAGTGGTCATTGTGACCCCAGGACCATTTCTTATGGCTTCCAGGGAGACAGGTCTCTGTATCCCCCAAGTTCATTCCAGGACATCAAGGGCCCATGGATGCCAGAACGGGAGGGTCCCAACACCAGTGTCACACGGGACCTACTAGGGTCCTTCCGAGAGACAGCTGGGAAGTCTTCCTATCTGTCCATCCATACAGGTGACAAGCTTTGCTGCTGTCAGAAACTGCTGCTGCCATTAGGTATTCAGTGAGGAGGGAGAAATTATGTCCCAGTCATATTCACAGCCAGTGATAAAAAGACTAAATCACCGTAAAATGCACCAAGAGCCCCACCTACAGATGGAGAGGAGGGCCAGCAGTGGCTGTGGAAAGTGGCCCACAAGAAGTGTTTCCCAAGCAGCTGGGGAAAAGGTGCAGGGGAGACAGAGTCTGGACTGGAGGCTGCAGCAGACTGGTGCTGGGTGCTTGAGTCCACCCTGACTGAGCCAAGCAGGACACTGCTCATGGGAAATAGGAGATATGGGTTTCATAAAGCACACGTGGAAGCAGAGCAGATGAAGTCATAAGCCGGGGGTATAGTTCACAAGGATGCTGGGCTCCAGTCCAGCCCTCACTCCACTGGAAGTTCCTGTAGGCAGGCTTGTGGCCATCATGTGCACCACTACCCCAAGCCCAGGCCCTTGTTCTTGGTGAGATACCTTACCTTAGTGTTATGGACTGTATGCTTGTCTCCCCAGATTTTTGTGTTGAAATCCTAATCCCCAGTGTTCATAAAGGTGGGGCTTTTGGGAGGTGACTGGGTGAGAGTGGAGCCCTCATGAAATGGGATTAGTGCCCTCATCATAGAGACCCCAGAACTCCTCCTTCTACTTATGAGGACACAGCAAGACGGTATCTGTGAATCTATGGACCAGGAAGCAGGCACTTCCCAGATACAGCACATCTGCTGGGACCCTAATGTGGGCTTCTCAGACTTCAGAATTGTGAGGACTGACTCCTGCTGAGGACCTCCAGTCTAGGGGAGTCTTGTTACAGCAGCCCAAGCTGAGGCTTGGCGCTGACACACAGGGGAGGCAGCCTGGGAAAGGTGGGCCTTCCTACATACACGGGCTCTGGGTGTCACACACCCACGAGAAGTGGGCTGGGAGTCAGGACCAGGCTTCGTGTGGGCATTGTATGCCCACAGGAGCTGCTGCCCAGCATGGACTTGATCTCCATACCATGCGCTCATGGCTGGACTTTCTTGCTGAGTTCACTTGGCTTTCTGACAGGAGTCACTTTTGACTCCTGTTGGGCAGCAATGATGGGGTGCAGACAGGGACAGGGACAAGGACTCCTTTCCCTGCAGCCCCCTGGCCACACCTCCCCAGAGCCCTGAGAACTGCCTTTATACTTGTGAGCGTCACAGGGAAGTTGATTTGAGGCTGGGCAATGGAGGACCCCTTAAGGGAAATAACTCTTTGACCAGAGTTTGATTGGATTAAAAAAGTGTATTGGATCTCCAATACTAAATAAAAACGAGATTGTTTTATAAAAAGTCATAGTTTTACAGCATCAACTACAGAAAAGGCCAGAGAGCAACACGCCCCAGTTGCCGCGGCCCCTCGTCAGGTGGTAGACAGACAGCACAGGCGCCTGTCCTGCACCCTCCCAAGGCAGCTGCCGTGCCACCGCTCACCGAGGACACCACAAGATACACGATGGTTTCATTTAAAAAAAAAATCACAGGAAACATTAAGAAAATGTATTCAAATCGTGAAAAGGTGCAATACAGAATAGCTTTCAATTTTCTTAATTAAAAAAGAAATCCCCAACTTTGAGCAGTCATGTTATTTAAAAATAGGTCCCCCCACCCCCATCCCCCACCCCTGCTCTGTGGCAGTGTCCAGGTACCGATGCCCTGAGGTAACGGAAGTGTCTGGGTTCACAGGAGGGAACACCCTGGACAGGGAGCGTGCTCCTTTGGGTGGAAGGAGATGACTTCGGGGAATCAGCCCTCCAGGTGTGCAGAGTGCTCGCTTGAGGGCTATGTCTCAGGCCAGTTGGTGCACGTGCTTTGTGGCATGGCGGCAGGCATTCCAGCACTGCACTTCTCACTGGCCCCAAAACAATAAATACAGAGTGTCACCCAGAAAAGCAAGTGTGTGGAAAGACATAAGAGGGAGAAATAACCAAAGGACAGAAGCCAGTAGGGTGAGGCTGAGGTGGCTGGAGTCTCCCCAGCTGATCTTCCTTCCATGCTGTCTTCTGGGGGGGGAGCAGTGTTGCTGGAGAACAGGGGAGGCCTGAGGGTCTGCCCTGCATTTTTTCATAATATAGTCTTAATATTAAAAGGAAAAAACTCCAACACCGCTGCTTCTTAAGAAAAAGGCAAGAACTATTTGCCAAGGGGAAGGCTTCCCTGTGTGAGGCCAGGCCACTCTGGGTATCTCAGGTACCCACTGCTTTCCATTTGAACTAGGGGCTTTGCTGAACTGCTAGGATGGAGGAGGGCAGCTTGTCACCTGGGTCCCTCTTGGCTGTGCCTGTCCTCTGCTACTTAAAAGAATGTTCAGGAAGAAGCGGGAAGCCTCAGGGGTCCTGCAGCCCCTGCCTGCCTCCTCGTTTCTCATGACCCTTCTAAGTGACTCTGTGATGTGGGTATGACTGGCGGAGTGGCAGAGAACAGGCACCCGGGACAAGGGGTTCTGAGTGGAAGCTACGTTCCTTCTTTGACTCCTGGCTTCCCCAGTGGGAACAGATGACAACAGCAGGGAAGGGTCCCCTTCCTATTCTCTGTTGCCTGGGTTCCTGAGATGGGGAACACTGCACCCAACTTCTGGGGTGGGGGCGTTCCATCAGCGTCCCACCAAGACACCAGGGCAGCTAGATCCTAGAACCCACCTATTGCACAGAACAATTTTTTAACTAGATCCAAATGAAACTCTAGTTATGACTTAGTGACAACAGACAGATGGACATGGCAGGACAGTATGGTGACACAGATGTTTTCATCCTCCACAGGCTTCTGGAAGAAAAGTATGATGGAAATATTCACAGGACCATTGAGAGCCTTCCACTTCCTGTCCCCAACCCTCTCCGCTCTCCCCACCCTGACACTGAGACGCACAGGAGCAACAGACAAGCCTTTCCAATGTTCCATCTTATCTGAATAGACCTGTGATCTCACAGTGATGAGGGGAGCAAATCAGGCCTTTAATAATTATAATAAAAAAAAATAAAAAAAGCTTACAAACAGCAATGCAGCGTCTCCTCCCCCACCCTTATAGTGATGGGTGAACAGCTGGTAGAGGGTGCAATGACTTAGAATTAAAAAGTAGAAACAATAAAACAAGCTAACCCCTGGAATAACCCACACGGTCGATGACTTTCCATACATAATTCAAACAAGCAGTCAAATGCCAACCACTTGCAGAGAACACCATGGACTTCCTTGGTGTTGATACGTGTTTTTCTTCTGAAGGTAAAATAAACACAAATAAAACTGTACATGAATGCCAATGTCTGCCCAGCCACCAAATGGCATGGAGACTGCATCTTGCCTCTTCCCTGGACATGGAACTGTGGCCCATGGTGCCCAGTCCAGCAGGGTATCAGTAGGGTATCAGCAGGGAGTGGGGAGCGGCTTCAACACAGGCTTCTTCCAGACAGGCTGGGCTGAGGCAGCCTCGCACGGGGCAGGGAGGGCTGGTCTGCATACTAGCTCTGTGTTCTCAAGTGCTGGCCTTTCGTCCTCTGTACAATTCCTTGTTTTCAAGGCAAAGTCCCAAGACTTATAGACCCAGGTCTGGAGTCGTGTCTAGGTGAAGGCTGTCACACTGTGGTGATGGCGTTTAGGTCCTTCATTAGTCCTTCCAGGTGGGCCATCTCTTTGGTCAGCTCATCTGGTTCGTAGCTCTATGGAGAAAAGAACACTGTCACTGGGTGACCTGGGGACCCACTCGGAAAGAGCCCAGAGAGTCAGAGTCAGGGTCATGCTGCACCGAGGGACAATGAGGGAAAGCCCACTGGCCCAGAGGAGCTGGGACTGGAAGAGGTGCCGAGGCCACCAGGCCCCGGCCAGCAAGCACTCATTTCTGCTCACAAAAGTCGGGATATTTTATTGCTTCATATTCATTTTGAAATATCCCCCTAATTTTTGTGAACAGTATACATATTGCAAAATGCGTCCCCCAGCACATAGGGCCCAGGGTCACAGCTGCTCAGCCTGTCCAGGCCTGTCACAGACAATACAGTGGGTATGTCCCCTGACCTCTGGGCCCCACACTTTCCTCTTAAAGAGTCCTGCACCTGGACATGCAGAGGCATATGTATTTACAGGAATGTGACAGGGGAAATCGGGGAAAGACCTTAACGATTTCTGGTGTGAGCATCCACACAAGCCCCTGCCCCTCCAGCACCTGCTCAGGAGAGGCCGTGAGGCAGGACTGAGGGCCTGCGGATCACTCAATGGAGAAAGAAGACAAGAGAGACAGGGCAGGCTGGAGGAGGGCGGGATGGGGGCGGGGAGGAGGAGACCACTAGCCGGGCGCTCTTCCAGGACACGCCAGAGTGAGTGAGTATGAGTGCACAGATGGGTGCCAAACCCAGTCCCAGTGTAGAAAGGTCCTGCTAGCGCCCATCTGCCCCCTGGTTGAGTGGACTGCTGCACCCTTGGCCAGCACCACACAGTGCGCCAAGCGTGCCAGGCCCTGGGACACACCCAGGACACCGGCTGGCTGACAGCCTCGTGCACTCACACTTTCGGAGTCTTCCAGCATCCTTGTGGTCTCCTGCACTTCTGGGGCACTGGGAACCACCACGGGCATAGGAGGCCTGCTCCTTCCTAAGGTCCCGATGGAGGCTGTCTTCACCGAGTGGAGGTGATGGTTCAGGGCTGTGGGGGAAGGAGGCTATCAGGGCTGCAGTTGTGCTCGCCCGCCCTACACTGCATGAGGGGCTGAGACGCAGGGTACGAACTCTGCTTCAAGGTGAGGGAACACCTGACCAGCACACCAGCCCTGCCAGGCGGGCATGAGAACAGAGCGGAGGAGGTGAAAGCAGAACACCGGGGGCGGGGGGGGGGGCAGGGAAAACTTCATCTGTCTTTAGAAACTGGCCTCCTGGTCTGGGGTCCTCAGTGCAGTGGTCCAGGGACCCCGTGCAGGATGTCTGCAGATCAAAATCCTTTCTTAATAACAAACACTAAGGTAGTTTCTGTCTCTGAGTGGATGGGACATGAGCTGCAGTGGGGAACTGCGGGTACCTGGGTGGAAAAACCTGCTCACTGACATGTGTGCCACTTCACTTGGGGTCCCTCTCAATGGGAGAGTAAACCTAAATATTCTAAGTGATGAAGCTGAGAGTATGCAGACAGCATGGCTGTACCTGGCACATGGCGGTTGTCTGCCTGTGGGCCCGTGACAGCTTGAGCTGTGGGAGGCACCATTCCGTTTATCATGAACACCCTGATGCTTTGGAGAGAGACAGACAGCCTGTCACCAGCACTTGAGCATGAGGCAGACATTTTCTAGAATGTGGATGGAGTCAGCCAGCCACTTCAAGGGGAACAAGAGACAGCATTTGTTGCTCATGATAAAAAGTTATTTTTTAAATTTATCAATTTTAGTGAGAGAGAAAAGGAAAGAGAGAGAGAGAGAGAGTGAGAAAGAGAGAGACAGGATCATAGGTCTGTTCCTGTGTGGGCCCTGACCAGGGACTGAACCAGCAACTCTGTGCTTTGAGATGATGCTCTACCCAATTGAGCTATCTGCCCAGGGCTATGATAAAAATTTAAGTTTCAATTGAAATCAGAATTTTGAAAACCTTGTATCTGCCACCAGGGGTCTGAAAAGTGTCCCAATGCCACAAACTTTGGCCATATCAATGAATGTATTTTTAGATATTATGTAATGATACAATGTATATCAAGATCTGGAGGATCTGTGTGACTCAGTAAACCAGTCTTTTTCAAATGACTAATGTGTATGGTCAATCTCATGCATTCAAAGCACAAGATAGGTGGGTTCTGATGGAACAGAACAGACGGTCCTGGTTCCATATGACAAGTGCATAAGAAACTGCTGAGTCTCGCCACGGTGAGGACAAGAATACCGACAGTGACCTGAGAAAGCAACAGAAACTCCTCCCTTATCCGGTCACGTGCTCATGTGGTCAGGTTTTCTCTCTCCTTATACTCTAAGACAGGGGTCGGGAACCTGTTTGGCTGAGAGAGCTGTGAACGCCACATATTTAAAAGTGTAATTCTGTGAGAACCAAACAACAACCCATGTACGTTACACATTATCCAGTAAAAATTTGGTGTTGTCCCAAAGGACAGCTGTGATTGGCTCCAGCCACCCGCAACCATGGACATGAGCGGTAGGAAATGAATGGATTGTAATACATGAGAATGTTTTATATTTTTAACGTTATTATTTTTTTATTAAAGATTTGTCTGCGAGCCAGATGCAGCCATCAAAAGAGCCACATCTGGCTCGCGAGCCGTAGGTTCCGACCCCTGCTCTAAGAGAGAACAGCGTCCTGACCATAGTGAATGCAGCAGCAAGTCCGAGGACAAAGCTTCCATTACGCCAGACATTCAGAGATTTGAAAAATATAATATACTATCACTCTTCTCACTATGCTTTTGTTTTGAAAAACTGATTTTTTCATAAAAATATGCTATTTATCTTAAAACATGAGAGATGCCCCACTATTTTTAAATAAGTAAAACAGCTATAACATTTCTCAGTTTTAACTCCTAATATATAGTAAATACTGAGAAAAAGCTCTTCTGTGGCCCTGATAGCTTTTAAGAGTATAAAAGGGTCCTGAGACCAAAAAGCTTGAAAAGAGCAGCTCATCCTGAAACTGCCCTCTGTGACACAATCACACCAAAGAGCGGGAGAGGCCTGCCTGGGGCAGGCGCTGCCTGAGGCTCCCTGGCCTCCTTAGTGCAGGGGCCCTGTGGGGGAGGCGGTTCTGGGAGGCTGAGCAGACAAGGCCTGCTGCTCATGGCCATGCCACCTATGTGACCAGACATAGACCCTGCACCCAAAACACAATCTGAAAGTCAGCCCTCACACCCAGCCCGTGAGCCCCTGGCTCCCGTGCCGACAGAGGGAACCACACTCTCCCTGATGGGCAATGGCACCCAGCTACCCTAACTTGCCAGGAGAAGCTTAAAAGATACCATATTTTTTGCTCCATAAGATGCAACCTTTTCTCCCCAAAAGTGGAAAGGAAAATGCCCGTGCGTCTTACGGTGCAAAAAATACAGTATTTTATTAAATATTTTAACACACCATTTGGTTCAGAATATTTTTTTCTTATTTTCCTCCTTAAAACCCTACATGTGTCTTATGGCCAGGTGTGTTATACGAAGCGAAAATTAACGGTATTTGCTTAAAACAGAGGCCCAAGGGTCCCTCCAGTGCCACTGTCCTCACTCACCTTGCTGGGACAGCAACGGTGTGCTCGGCAGTGTGGGGTCATAGATGGGAGGCCCTGGGGGCGGGATGGCAGGCACTGCAAAGCTCTTCAATGGGTGGGAGGGGCGGACGTGGGCAGTGGGAAGACTCTGGCCTGAGTCTTCCTCCTGGGAGCTGGCCAAGTAAGAGGAGCTGGTAGCACCTTCAGGATCCTGGTGATCAGTACAGCATGTCTGGGAAGAGGAGGCTGGCATGGTGTCAGTGCTGGGGGTGTTTCGGATGGATTCTATGGCAGGAAAGCAGGATGTCAGCATTTTTGTAAACCACTAAACATATATATGTACAGCACAGGGTTCCAGCTGTGTCTAAGGGCCGCTGAAGCAGCCTGGGACATACCGAGTACCGTAGGTTAGTACCACTGCCCAGGCCCAGTCAGGATGGACCATCCAAGAGCCCTCACCAGTCCAGCCAGGCTGCCAGGTTTTCTCACCTACACAGCCATGAGGCCATGATTCTACAGGTGTCATGTTCTCCTCAGCACTTATGGGACACGTAAAAAGGTTCATAAGACTACTGTCTATGAAGATGTAAATAGTTGTAAAAGAATTTTTTTTTTGGTATTTTTCTAAAGGGAGAAGTGGGGAGGCAGAGAGACAAACTCCCGCATGCGCCCGACTAGGATCCACCCGGCATGCCCACCAGGGGGCAATGCTCTACCCATCTGGGGCGTTGCTCTACTGCAACTGGAGACATTCTAGCACCTGAGGTGGAGGCCATGAGCCGTCCTCAGTGCCCGGGCCAACTTTGCTCCAATGGAGCCTTGGCTGCCGGGAGGGGAAGAGAGAGATATAAAGGAAGGAGAGGGAGAAGGGTGGAGAAGTAGATGGCACTTCTCCTGTGTGCTCTGACCAGGAATTGAACCTGGGACTTCCACACACCAGGCTGATGCTCTACCACAGGACCAAAAGAACATTTTAAATGTCACTCATTGATTGACAGTCTGAGCAGCTGGCCTTGTGCAACTGAGGCTGGCAGTTCCCTGATGACTGCCAGCTCTGCCCCTGAAACCTAGTGGCGGCCGTGGGAGAGGCATGCCACAGGCCCTGTGCCCTTGGGGCTGCGCACAGCCTCCCCAGATGAGAGCCCCACAGCTCAGGTGAGAACTGGACAGCCAGCAGCCAGGGGTTTGCAAAGACTTTTAAGGTTATGCCACCCAAAGGGCATAGGGGCCAGAGAAGGCAACAGGGTGAGGTCAGCCTGGGTAGAGCACCACCTGGGAGATGTGGTAGCGGTATCAGAAGATGTGAGAAAAGGTCGGAGCTAGTCCGCAAGGCAGCACGGCACAGTGGGCAGAAAGAGTGCCAGCTTTGGCTCAGACAGGCCTAAACTCTGCTCTTGGCACATGAGCTGGGTGAATTTGGTAATCACTGAATCTCTGAGTTGTAGTTTCCTCATCCATAAAACAGGGAGAATGACACATGGCTCACTGGGGAGTACAGCTAGTGCTCGACTTACGACCACGATTGGTTCCGACAGACTGGTCTAACATGATTTGGTCGTAAGTTGAGTAGGCTATATGTACAGTACTGTGAAATGATGTTATAAAGATCTTTCAGTCATATTTTATCATAATTTTCTTTCATTATTGTTATATATCATAATATTATTTGTTCATTTTATGCCATTTGTATCATCTCTACACCATTTTGTTTCTTATTTTTACATTCGTCAGGTTTAAGTAAAACACTGCATTACCAGTACAACTGGTTTAATGTTTGCAAAACATACAAAATTATGAAATACAGGTGCATGCAAAAACTGCTCCAGATGCGGAGCAGTCGTGGCTAGCGATTGTGGTCGTAAGGTCGAATGGTCATAAGTTGCATAGGTCGTAAGTCGATCCATACCTGTAACTGGGGAGACTTATGGAAAGTGCTAAACAGGAAGCAGACAAGGTTCTCTTTTTTGTGAATGATCGGGTGCTCCCTCTGGGCAGGGACCACTCCTGAGCTCACTAAGGCCTCAGAGTGACTCACAGGCCCTGGGGACTGGGCCTCAACCCAGAAAGAGTGGGAACAGGTAGAGCAGGAGTCAATCCATGGCTGGACTCCTAGGTTCATGCTTCGAACCAGCACACACTACACTGCCCACCATGCCCAGTGCTACCACACCAACCCTGCAGGGGCAGCAGCAGTGCTGAGGTCCAGGGAGACTGTGTGAGGAAAACAGTGGGAGCTGGTGCAGACCCCCGTCCAAATCCCAAGGAGAGACGGGGAGGACACCAGCCAGTTCAGGACAAGAGGCTGTGCCAGGCAGCCTGAAGGAGGGCCTCCCCTGACTCCTCAATCCCTTGCCTTAAAAAAAGAAAATAACCCTTTTAAGTAGCAATGCATGAGCCACCTACAGAAATTCAACCTACTTCCCTACTGCTGTTGCTGAGGTAGTGATGAGTCTGCTCCCTCTGGGTTTTCAGGGGACAGGCTACACCAGTCATGAGTGCTACCCCTTAGTTTAAAGGTCCTAGGTTCCAGGATGAGGGGCTCTACACCCCCCTCAAGTGCTGAGAGCCTGGCTGTGCTGGCCCTACAGCCCTGGGACATTTCTCATTCTCTCAAGGTGGGGGTGGAGGGGGCTGTGAGAATTTTACTTTTGACAGTAGCTTAAAGCTGGCCACCAGTACAGCGGGGAGCTGCTGGTCCACTGTGCGACCTGGCTGGGCCTGGGGGTTAGGGGGGGGGGATCCAGGGGCGGCGGGTTGGAGGCTGGTGAGGGTGGGGGGCGGGGACCAGGACAAGAGAGAGAAAGTGGCAGCCCGGACAGTGCCAGCCTGTACTGGCACATGTGTCAGGTCACTCTTGCGTGCAGGCCTGCCCTGGCTGCCTCAACTGCTTTAATTTGATAAGCTTCTGGCTTCTGAAAGTCAAAAGAGATGGTGGGGAAAGTGAAAAGGTAGGGGCTGCTCATGGGAGTGGGTGTTGCTCCCCGTGTCCAGTCCCACAGGGCACCAGTCACACCTTCTCCTCTGAGAAGGGAACACCTGACACGGCGGCTGCCAGCCTATGCGGGGAACGAGGCTGCAACAGAAGCCCCTGCTGGGGAGGGGTGACTTCCTGGCCGACTGACCCCTCAGAGCTCTGCCACCAGGGGACAACTACTTGGACAAGCAGAAAGTGCTCTTCCTATGTCAAGTGATGGTGACACAGCAAATGCGAGCTAGGGCAAGTGCTGTGCGGCCCGAGTCTGCTCACACTGGGCCACATGTACAGGGCTTGGGGCCACACTAGGCCCAGGAAAGCTTCGATCACTTCCAGGTTCCTGCCTACATCTTCAGTGACTCGAACACTAGTTTTATCATCTTTTATCCCCTCTGGTCACTGAAATAAAAAACAACCCTTTAGTAATACAAATCATTACTATCCTTTCTCCCTTTCTGCCTAAGTCCATACAGCATGGAACTTGTACCAGCGCTTGGCCATGAGGATGATGGCTGGGTGAGTCGAAGCTGCCAGCCTTTGGCCCTCCTTGTCCAGGAGGCGGCGGAGGGGCTAATGTGGCTGGGAAGAGCCTGCAGGAGGGCCCACATCCTATGGGTGAAACTCCTCGCTCTCAGAATCGGAGCAGCAGGGCCAGGACACAAACTGCTTCCCTGGCACAGGCCTCTGTTCCCGAGACGTGCCTAGGAGGCGGACTCGGGTTCTGTATGCCGACTTCCACGCGTCCAATCTCCCTGCAGGCAGTGCCCCAAACTCGGACATGGAGGAGGTAGCAAGAAGCCAACTTTATTTAGACTAGAGTTTGAACAGCATTCTCCAAACCCTGGGGAGGTGTGGGTGGAGGTGACTTTGGGAGTCACTGGGCATCCCTTGATAAAGCCTGTCTGCTGTGGGTGTGCTCATAACCGACAAAATCATAAAAGATTTTGCTCTCCCGAACTCCCGACGTAAATTCCTGAGGGTCTCTTAAAAGGGAGTCCACTTGATATTCTCTTATTTCCCCAAACCTCCAACACTTAGTTCTACTAGTAACCTCATAACTATTAACAGATGAGTTCCAAACAACAGAAAAAGAGTACGCTGTGTAACAAGATGTTACTAGACATGTAGTGCCTTAAAACGGAGAGGAGGAAAATCCCTTTCCAGTCAATGAGGAGCAATCCTATCTGTCCCTCTTCCTGTCCCCTCACACTCACTATTTCCTCCACAGAACTGTCTGACGATGCTGTTCCTCATGGTTTCCCAACTTGGCCACGTTTATCTGGTGATGTTTCTTTAAACGCACTGCTGATGGGCGGATCTGTTGCCCGAGCAAGACCTTGCTCTGGCAGTAACCCCGTAGTAACCTGCTGGCAACCGGAGCATGGGGCGCATGCGTGGCTGCCAGACTGGTGGCCTGCTGCTCTCACTGCCCCGTGGCAGGGCGTGCAAGACTTTCAGTGAGCAGCTCCCTTGCCTGCCTTGTGGACCCTCCCAACATTGGGGTGACCGAGAGGCAGTGTCAATCTCTAGTGCCAGAAAAATCACCCAGGATGAGTCTCCTTCCAAATTGGAGGGAGGGTTAAAAAAAATGAACTAACTGAAAATGTAACTGACTTGAGATACAAGTTGATGGAACAAGACACAGCTGTGTAATTAGAGTCACTGTGTAATTAGAATTACAGAAACAGCTCGCACCAAGCACTTACAACCCTGGGAGGAAAACAGGGTCATCTTGACAGACACAGCCTCGGGTCAGGAACAGAAGTGTCATGGTTACACAGACAAAGACACAGAGAGAACCCCCCACATCCTCCTCAGCAGTGTGAGTCCTTCCCCGTGCCGGCGGACCACCTCGCGTGGGCCACAGTGCGCCGGGGTTGGGCTCTCGTCTCTCACCTGTGGAACTGGCCCTGTCTGAAAGGGGCATGGCTGTGCCCGTGGGCCATGGGCTGCCCGGGTGGTGGAGGTGGCCGTGAGCTGGAGAGGCGAGGCTGCTGAAGTGGAAATGGTGGTGAGGGTTATCAAGGGAATGGATGGGATGGGCACTAATCACGGCTGTGGATGAACACAAGACAGAGAAACGCTTAACATGCTACACAGACACGCCAGGCACAGTTCAAGAGCACATCATTCCTCCCCCTCCCCACAGTGCACAGGGAAACCTCTCCCCGGGCTCTTGGGTGGTAGCTGGCTGGATCTGGACCATTAGCCATGGATGTTACATTTGTTTAAAAAAAATCAACACACTCCTGTGCATACATCTCCCTGTCTAACTACACGCAGAACATACAGCATACTCAATGTCAGTGGGGGCTGTCTCGTGGGGAAGAGTGACAGGATTAAAACACTTTTCTTTTGGTTCACAGCCCAGTTCTCCTACAATAAACACACATGACAGGAGATATTAAAAATAACCTATTTGAATGCGTCATATAATGCAAATCCGTAAACAAAGACACGATGGTTTAGGTTTCTATATATATTTTTTCTCCTGCTAACAAGATGTTAAGTCCCTTCTCCTTCCTAATTCATTCTGCCTTTTCCTACTTATTGAGCGAAGCACGTAGTAGGTGTTTAGGCTGGATGAGTGGGCAGCTGTGTAATCAGTTTCCCTAATCTTTAAAAAGAGTGCAGAGGGAACTCCGTGGTATGACCTAGGACAAGACTCAGGCCTATGGCGCCACCCTGACAACCTCCAGTCTGGGGGCTCAGACACTCCGTTACATTTAAAATACACATGGGTCTTTCCCAACTGCCTCTTTTCTTCCCACACTGCCTAAGGAATTCAACCTGCTGCATTCAGCTAACAAATCCAGACTTCCACATGTACATTCCACATACAACTTTCTATGAACATAGAGCACTGATTTAATGAGGCTTCATTATCAATTCGAGAGAGGGATACAAACAGAACCATAGACCCAGTTAGGTCCTCCCTAGAGTAGGAAAGGACATTTAAGGTCAAGACAGACAGCTCAAAAGCCCCTACAGGCAAATGGGCAGGGGGACTAGGAACACAGGGGAACTGTTGTTCTCTAAGCGAGAACTTCATAAATTTTGTGATAAACTTAATGAGCTCTGGAGTCTATGACAATGTCTCCTGTCACCAAGAACCCGCCTAGACCTTTGTAGGTCACTCAACATTACCCTGGTGAAGGAGGCAGCAGTTCATATGACCATACCTTCCTCTCCAGCTGTGTCCTGTGCTGGCCACCCTCAGAGAGATGGCACAACCTACAGGGGACCCTGGAGCCTCACTTCCCCTCCTCAGGGCCTGGGGACACCACAGGGGCTTTTCCCGCTCTCAGAGACCAAAGGCAGGGGTCCCCTGGATAAAACACCCTGGGAAATCTGGCTGAGAAGGGTTCACAGGGTGGCCTGTGAGTCACATGTCCTCTAGGGGAAGACAGACGGTTTAGAAGTGGGGACTTTAGCATCAGTGTTTCCCAGAATGAAGGCAGAGATGAAGGGTGAGTCACCTGGCTTCTACCTATATGAAAGCATTCTAGGTAGAGAAAACACACACACACACACACACAAATTGATCTTCTCTTTTTTAAGGCATCCCCAGTCTTTCCAAATAAAGTAACAAACAAAGCAATGTGGAAGTGCCTGCCTACAAGAGGCAGCCCTCATCAGCTATGGGCTGACCCAGGACCCGAGCCCAGCCATTCATGGCTGTGGAAGGTGGCTGCAGGCTCCAGGGCAGCAGCTGTATGGGAAAACAGCAGCTCAAACTTGAAGGTCAAAGTATTTCAGGTGCCGGGTTTCACATTCTTAAAGACTCCACTCACCCGCCCCACTATTAGGGCACAAATTAAATAACGTTGCAAATATATGCATATGGAAGGAATAATATGAATAACATATCTTCTCTCCTTAAGAGTATCAAATCTAGGAATAGGAATAATCAAACTTCCCAAGTTTTAAAAACAGTCCGTTTAGACCTAAAATTTGATACAAAACAAACACACATAGTAAAGCTACCATCTTCTTATAAATCAAAGCAACTGGGATGAACTAATTGATTTCTTTGGGACCACTTGCATTTGTAAGCTGGCTCTCCCCACAGAGCTCCCGGGGCAGGCCCTTTCTTTTATCACAGACCCTCAGCAACAAGTCCTCTGGGTAGAAATGACCTGCTTATCAGTTGGCCCTTCCTCCTTCACCACTAGTTTTTAGACTCTAGTGCTACAATGTGCGTGCATAGTGAGTATGAGACACAAAGTGCATGCAGACATTTACATGCTCGGGGTTCCACCAGTTCCCACGTGCTTGGGGCCAGGGTATACGTATGTGCGTGGGATGCCTGTGATTACTCAAACCTCTGACACTGCTGACAGAGATGGCTGAGGGTTCTGAAATGGGACAGTGTTTAAGAAATAAATAAAAATTCAAAAGCTTATTTAGGATCACTTGGAAAGAGATCGTTCAGGATTTGAATCTAGGTATTCAACAGTGTTGAGGCTAACTGGCTGACTCTTTAGGTTAGAGAAAATACTTCAAGGTCAAGTAGTTTGCAAAACTTGATACCGACAGGCAGGTGGCATTCTATCACTCTAGAATGGTGCAGGAGCCCCCACGGGAAGCGCCCCTGTGCCAGCTAGTCTGAATGGCTGAGTTTGAAAAAAAGAACTGGTTTTCCCCTTGCTTCTTGGCTTTTCATCATGATATTTAACTTATTTTGAATTTTAAGTATTATTACAGGAGGCTGGGCCACTTTTATGCTTATCAAAGCAAGGCATGGGTCAAGTAAGGTGGAAAGTACTGCTTTAAAAACTCCACATTGTCAACCTCAACTCCTCTGAAATATAAAGTCACTAACAAAAAAAAGTCCGCAGGGGCCGACCAACACCCACTACATGTCAGGAGGCTGCACATCCTGACACATGGCCCTCGGTCAGACCCTTCCCTGCCTCTCTGCAGAGGCGCCAGGCACTTTGGGAGACTGGCTACTTCCCTGTCCCGAGAGACTGGGACATTGGCTTTTTAGCTTCTTTTCCTTGTAATTAAAGAAGCCAGTCTCAACAATATTAATTGAGAAACATGGCAACTCTGATACCTCATCTGTTAAGCTGTCAAAGCTCCGGTAGGTCAGGCTCTGTGTCAGGACCAAGGAAGGTCCATGGTCACTCGCACTGGGTCCCCCACGACTGACGGAGGGCAACACCAAAGAAAAGAGGCACTTTCCACTTACGCTGGGGTGGCTGCGAGTCAAAGGGCATCACCATTTTTGGTCGCATCCCCCGCCTTCCAGCCAGCGTCGACATGCTGTCCTCTGATTCATGCCCTAGGCAGCAAGCATGAAGGGGGTTACTGGTGTGTACCCGAGGCTACCGAGGGGCCTCTGCAGTGACACAGCTCTAGTGGGGGACCCACAAACAAGACAGTGGGGACATGGTGTTTCTGTAGAAGTTAAATGGACAGGAAATGATCCTCCACATATCACAGGAGGTCCGTCCAAGTCAATACAGCGGACATACGTTGCCTACCATGTGTCACTGTGATGTCTGGGAGACAGCCCCAGTGACAGCCGGGCTCTCACCTGGGAGGGACAGAGTGACACACACAGACACAGCTGTCTCAAGTGCTTGAGACTTTAGTTGGTGAAGCCCAATTAGAGACCTAAAAGCTCTAAAGGGCATCCCACCTGGAAACAGAACCTGACATCAAAACAAGGTGGCTATCCCTCATTGGACGCTGACCCCATCCCACAACACACACGCCTTTAAGTCCCACCTCGAACAGAAATTGCCAAATTCAAGGCCACCTGATAAAAAGGACAAGAAAGTTGTGCTCGCTTTGGCAGCACATATACTAAAAAGGACAAGAAAGCACCTCCCTCTCACTCGGGGAGAACCTGCACCTCGGTACGAGTTGCGCCTCTGATGGATATTGCTGTCCATGGGATTGTCCACTGGCGTGATGTCCTGAGAGTTCCGGGGGATGGGGGTGTCCGTCATGATGGGGTTTGGGTCTGGAGACTTGTCAATGGGCTTCAGCTCCAGCCTCTCGTGGTGGATCCAGAGGTCGGGGGGTTTGACGTCTTTGGAGTTCCCCTTGTACTTGTGGGCGCCGTTCACTGCCTTGCAAGCCGTCCGTTTCCTAAGGCACAAAGACACGGCTCATTTCTGCGGAGGTAAGTCTACTTTGGGAACAGCAAACGCACCTCCTCTGTGTCCACATATATTTGGATGCATGAGCAAGGCATATTTGAATGTTGACTTGTGGTTTTTTTTTTAGTATCAAGAAATTAGATAGCATTTTTAAATCAAATCATCTCTAAATCAGAAGGTTCATTCAGTCAACAAAGGACAACATTCACTAGAAAAAAGAACAATGGCTTATATAGGAGGAAGAAAAATAATTTTATCTTTTTATTTTTATAATTAGATTTATTGGGGTATCACTGATTAATAACATATACACTGCTCACAAAACTTAGGGGATATTTCAAGATGAATATGAAGTGATAAAAAAAGCATTTGATTTTTTTATTAAACAAGAACATCAGAAAAGCAAACGACAAGTCAAAGAAAGTTGTTCTATTATGCAAATGAGATGCAAACTCAATTATTATGATTAAGTAGCAATGACATATTGGTGGGGGTGAACAGAAGCATGTCAAACTGGACGAGAGTGCCCCACATTGACTGTTCAGTAGGGTGTATGGTCACTCAAGACTGCCAAAACACTGACAGAGATGGGGCATGGACAGGATGAGACTGTCCAGCAGTTCTGGGATTTTCTGTCACTCTTGCTCCAGGACAACTTGCAGCTCAAGAAGTGCTGTGGGAGGCATTGGACAGTAGAATTCAGGTCTGGAGAACGTGAAGTCCAGTTCATGCGTTCCATTCCTGCCTCCTGTGAAGCATGATGTTGACGAGATGCACACGGTGGAGCCTTACATTATTGTCCATGAAATGAAAGTTTCATGGAGCAGTTTTTAACTGCTCCAGCACAGGGTACCACTATAGGGTGCAGGACCTCATCTCGATATCTGATAGCAGTCAGTGATCCATTTCTGATGATGTGGAGGTCGGTACAACCACCAGCGCTGATGCCAGCCCACACCATGATTCCACCACCACCAAAGGAGTCCCTTTGTCTCACGAAATGTGGATTCTCCTGTGTTCCTCAGTCATGCCAGAACAGGACATGATTGTCAGGCTGCAGACTGAACCATGACTCATCAGCAAAGAGGACAACTGAGCACTCATCAGGGGTCCAATGATGATGCTCATCAGCCCTCCTTCTACGGGTTCTATAATGTTCAGCAGATAACGGAATGCATACTTTTGGTTGCCAGGCATGCAGTTCAAAACGATGGAGTTGATTTTGTATGGTCTGGGTGCATATCCGTCGTCTAGTGGCAGCAAGAAACTGTCCCCGCAGCTCTGTTTCATTGCTGCACCTGTTCCTTCTTGCCAATAAGGTCGAGTAGTGGTCATCTCTTGCTATTGTGGCAGAAGGGTGATCCTGCCCTCATCTTCTTCGTACTATGCCAGTCTCTTGAAAGCGATTCCAGTCTGCTAATCACGCTTTGGATGTTCCAAGTGCTGTTGCCACCATTGTCTGTGTCTGACCAGCTTCAAGACATCCTATGGCTCTCCAGGCTTCGCATTCGGGCAAATGGTGTTGCAGGGGCATTTCAAGGGCTGGGAAATTGCAGAATGTGCACTTTCAAGATCAGGGAACGTTCAGATACTCCAGTACTTTCAGCCTTGTGTATAGTGTATTTTCACCAATGAAATAAAAGTTGGTTTCGCATCTCATTTGCATAACCAAAAAGCTTTCTTTGACTTGTTTGCTTTTCCAATGTTCTTATTTAATAAAAAAAAATCAAATACTTTTTTTTTATCGCTTCATACTCATTTTGAAATAGCCCATAATTTTTGTAAGTTTCAGGTGCCCATCTTTGTAATACAACTTCTGTATACTCTATTAAGTGCTCATTGCCCAGCCTAGTATCCTTCCATTCCATGTATATGACCCCCTTGACCCTCTTCTTTCTCCCCAACCTCCTGGCCTCCAGTTACCATCTGTATGTTGTCTGTGTCCACAAGTGAGTCTGTTTTCTCTGAACACCATTTTAGGTCACCCAAACAAGGACTAACCACCGGGTGAAGTCAGGAGTGCTGACGGTAGCATCTGCTTCCCTGTGCCTCAGTTTCCCCATTCAGTCACCCACCTGCTCAGTAAGCATTTATCATGTATTGCTGAATGTCAGACCCTGAGCCAAACTGCTGTACTGAACCATTATTTTAAAAGCTCTCAGCTGAATGAAATGCCAAGTGTCAGAGCAATCTCTTAACAGGTGAACAGAAAACACTAGGTGGGAGAAGTGACTTTTAAGCTAAGACCTGAAGGGGACAGGACAGAAGACACATTCCAGGTATGAAGTCGGTGCATGTCACAGCCCTGACGGGGAGAGCAACAGCTGGGCAGACCATAAGGACCATGCAGAGTCCCACCTAGTGGGAGCGCTGAAGCCCACGGGGTACCGGCAAGGCAGTCAGGGGTCAGATCATGAAGGGCTTTTTGGGCCAGGCCAGGACTCCAAACTTCCCTCTGAGTAATGAGAAACCACTAAATAGTTTTAAGAGAGTCAGCAGATCTATTCTGAGTTAAAAATGTATAAGCACTGTGGTGTGAAGGGACTTACAGGGCAGGGAACAGAACAGACCATCCAGGATACCCTGTAGTGACCTTAGCCGTAACTGCTGTGGCCCGGGCTGGCAGGGACAGGCAAGGGGCCAGAAGTGGCAGACCTGCTAAACAAGCGGTGGGAGGCGGGAGGGGAGGCAAGAAGCCAGGGGAATGAAGGAGGACACCAGGTTCCGGCGTCAGCCATGCATTGACACTGGGAACAAAGGGGAAGAAGCAAGCTTGGCAGAGAAGACAACAAATTCTGTCTGGAATCTGCCCAGGGCCCCTGACACGGCCTAGAAGGAGTGTGGAAGGGCGAGTCTAGGGAAGTTACCAGGGCAGAGGACTGGTCAGGAAGGACTAAAGCCTGTGTAGGCAGTGACAGAAGGGATGTTCTGTGGTGAAGGGAGAACAGGGAGTTGTAAGCAGCCGGTGATAAAGCACCATGCAGTGGAAGAGGGCTATCATTATAATTATTTCTTAACATGCGAGAAATCTGATCACCCGTCAATGCCAAAGGGACACAGCCAGTTGTCAGAGGTGAGCTGGGCTGGAGAGAGGCTAGCAGCAAGTACAAGACCTCAGAAAGAGAGGAGGGACTAAAGTTCACAGGACGAATGAAAAACCAGCTTCAGATAGAAGGAAGGACACTTAGGAAGGGGATAAAGTGATCATTCCCAGGCAGAAAGGTCTCTGGGCGCAATGGTGGCACTCTGAGGCCCTTCTCTGTAGACAGTGATGCGCTGAGATGCAGGAGCCTGGACTCCACACTCTGCTGGCTCGGAGGGTCTAACAATCTATAAACATCTCCATCAAGGGGAAGAAAGCAGTAAGAGCTCAGGTATTTTTCAATGGTCAAAGAACACAGAGCAGGCCACGGGGGAAGGAGGAAGAGCCCTGGGAATACGCAATACAATTCTCTCAACAAAGGAACTCAAAGTTGTAGGACAGATTACTTATTCTATTTATCTATTTATTTACTAAGTGAGAGAAGGGGAGATAGAGCGATAGACTCCTGCATGCATCCTGATGGAGATCTACCTGGCAACACCTGTCTGGGGTTGATGCTTGAGTCAGCCGAGCTGACACTGACCAATCGAGTTATCCTCAGTGCCTGGAGCCAATGCTTGAAACAATCAAGCAACTGGCTGCAGGAAGAGAAGAGGGAGAGAAGGGGGAAAGGGAGGGGAGAAGCAGATGGCTAATTCTCCTGTGTGCCCTGACCAGGGATCAAACCTGGGACATCCATATGCTGGGCTGACGAGGACTGACAGATTCAAATGCAGAGTACAGAGTCTATTACCAACCCACTATCCTACCTCCCAATCTGAAGACTAAGTACCTTTTTTTTGTTTTTTACTTACTCTGAATTTTAAATTCCCCCAATGCACGAAAGAATTGTCATTAGATTCTAAGATTTCTAACACTAGCTATGAAATCCTGTTCCTAAAGACAGATAAACATAAAATGTTGAACAAAGAAGCTTGCAAAAAAGTTCTAGAGTAGAAAAAAAAAAGAATAGTTTCTGAGGCTTTTAAGAGAAAGTGTTCTACAATCAAAGTAGACAGAGAGCTGGAAGAATCAGCCACTTGGAGGCTTAACAAAAGGAGTCCCGTTCTCTTGGGAGACACCGCAAGCCAGCCACAGAGAGCTGTCTCACCAGGGCAGACATAAGGCTGAAACCTCCCACAGCCCAGGGGGGACGGCCTGCAGCCAGGAGGGTTGTCCTCACTGCACCCTGGCCTTGGGCAGAGCAAGTTGGAAGGATCACTGGAGACAGGAATTTCTCTTATGGAGCTATACTATCAGCTTATGATCTTTTAGGATACTGTAATTATAGTCATTTTTAAAAATTACTTTTAATTTTATTTCTTAATTAGATTTATTGGGGTGACACTGGTTAATTAAAGTCTATAGGTTTCAGGTACACATTTCTGTAGTGCACTGTCTGTATAGTGAATGGTTTTTTATTACCCACATTGTGCTTCTTCTGTTGGGGTAACTCAGGAGTCTACTATTCTGTTTTCTCACTGCCAGACAGCAGCTGATGTGAATTAGGGTCAAGGTCTCTTTTAAGTTCTGGAATGCGGGCTGTCATCGGGCAGCACCTGTTGGGGACTGAAAGCCAACAACAGTCCCTGTGGTTTAGATTTTGGGGGACAGAGGTGTGAGGAACTGGCAGGAAGCTGACAGTCTGCCCAACCCCCCACCTCATTTACTTGGTGAAGTTGCTAAAAGCCGTTTTTTTCCATATCTCCATGATAGCTGTGGTGCTGGATTGTTTGTACTTGTCCTATCCTCCATGTCCCTCGGAAAGACCAGAGGCTGTTTTCTTTTTATCCTGTTTTGTGAAGTTAAGATGTTATGTAATGTGGGGGTTTTCTGAACTTGGGAGAATTCTCAGGTTGCCTTGGAAATGTGATCAAAGATATCACTGATTTGCTAATGACTTTGCTCTGCCCTATAAATAAAGCAGGGTTGGGTTGGAGAGGCTCTCTGTTCTTGCCATCAGCTTGCAGAGGCCTCCCGATACCATCCTATTTCTTTTTAAGTCTACTTTCTTAATTCTGCACCGTTCCCACTTAGGACCGGAATTACTAGTTGCGTTGGCTCATAGCAAGCACCTATCCGAATAACCATGCTACCTGCTCTACATGATCTGCTATGAGCCTCAGCACCCCAGAGGAGTCCAGGGCCTGTAGCCACCTGGCCTCTTGGGGGATCTGATATGGTGACTGTCAATGATTCTTTTTTATTCATTAAATCAGGCCTTACCTCAGCCCATCTCAACGTCTACCGATGAGGACACTGTTAGAGTAAGAGGCTGAGGTGTGCCCCATCTCAGCTATCATCTGAGCCGTAAGCAGCTGTAAGGACACATGGATGCCATGCACCTGGCTCTCTGGGTGCTGATGGACCATGCTCCAGCAGGACACCCAGTGAGGCTGGATGCTGTCCACCTGCCTCTCCTGATTGCCTACCTGGCTCTGTGACTCAGAGGTTGAGAGACATGAACTGTATCAGTAACCTTGGCAACCCTTCCCCTGGCTTCCAGTGTGGCTTGGGCAGTACAAGAGGCCAGAGAGTCAGTGGTGCTTTTCCTCCTGCCCTGCTTGATGCTGGGCAAGACTGCCAGTGTCTCCATTCCACTAGCACATATAGCTCCTATCAAATGCCCTCTCCTGCCTATGAAAATAGCGCTCTTCTTTAGAAGGAACTCTCACCCTTTCAGGCCCGAGAGTGACAGCCACTGTCATCACCTAAGGTGACCGAGCATTACTGCTGGCCCTTGAACATCGCTGCCTGGTTTCCCATAACCTGCCTAGGACCCTGTAAAGGACCTTTCATTAAACCCTCGCTCACCAGTTTTGAAGGTGCCACCTGCTTCCTGCTGGGACCTGGCCAACACACACTCATAAGAGGAACCATTTTTTTTTTTTTTTTTACTTTACGAGGACAGAGAGAGAGACAGAGAGAGGGATAGACAGGGACAGACAGACAGGAACGGAGAGAGATGAGAAGCATCAATCAGCAGTTTTTCGTTGCTGTTGCGACACCATAGTTGTTCACTGATTGCTTTCTCACATGTGCCTTGACCGCCGGCCTTCAGCAGACCGAGCCACCCCTTGCTGGAGCCAGTCACCTTGGGTCCAAGCTGGCGAGCTTTTGCTCAAGCCAGATTGGCCCGCGCTCAAGCTGGTGACTTCGGGGTCTTGAACCTGGGTCTTCTGTATCCCAGTCCGATGCTCTATCCACTGCGCCACCTCCTGGTCAGGCAAGAGGAACCATTTTGCATTTCCTTTAGAGAGAGTCACAGTGTCACTTCTCACGTACTTCATTTCCATGTGCAACTCCAAATAGAAAAGTTATATAGAAGCACAAGAGCAGATACTAAAAATCTACGGCTACCCGTGGTCCCTTACTTCTTCTGGTGAGAGGTGGTGCGCCTCGTGCAAAGGACCGCGATGATCACAACCACCACGATGGTGATGACCCCGACGGAGATAATGACGATGAGCAGCATGTTACTGTCCAGATGGGAGGTAGGGCTGCCGTGGGGGCTGTTGCTGCCTGGAGAGAGAACAGGGCATGTCAGTCCTGGAGTTTCAGATGTACACACGGGCAGCCGGCAGTGCCCTCATGAGGACAGATGATTGATATGAGCTTCTTCCCAATGCTCACCCCCACACCGCCTGTAAGACTGGGCCCTCTCTCCACTAGCCTATGAAATCCAGAAAGCCGAGTGTTTGCCCTGGGAATGTTTTTCAGCACGGTGCCTTGCACAAAGGTGGTGTTCAGTAAAAGCTCAAGGTATACTGTACATTATATTTGGATAAATAAAGGATTTGCCCTCTGGTGTCTTAGATTATACATCAACTCATCCTAAAAAACACTATTTGTCAATCATTTAGTTTTCGGCCTTTCAAAACTATTTTAAAAATGTACATTCATGGAAAGCAGAATTTATTTTTTCAAAAATATGTCTGAGATCACTAAAAGTTACTCGAAAAGTAGTCTGTTTTTATAAATACAGTTGATACAGAGTAATTCTCTGACTGCACTTTAGGAAAATGCAGGTCTGCATGTGTACACGATGTGACAAATGTTTGACAAGTGGTTACTATGGCATTGTTCTAGCTATTCAAGATGAGGACACAGCAGTGAGCAGCCAAGACATGAATGCTGGGGTGGGGGCGGGGCTAGGAATGGATAACAGAATCTCAATAGTGAGGGCTGTGAAAAATCTAATGGGGGCACGCTGCAGCAACCAGGTGGCTACTTCAGAGGGAGTGGTTGGAAACCACCTGCCCTGAAATTTGAAGGAAAGGAGAGATCCTACCATCCAAACACCTGGAGAAGAACATCCCAGACTAGGAGCAGCTAGTGGAAGGGTGTGGGGCAGGATGAGCTTGGCATGGTCAAGGAAGAAAAAGGCAGCCACTGATGCTTAAGCAAAGAGAGGGAGATGGAGAGTTAGAGAGAAGGCAGAAGGTAGCGGAGAGGCGTGTGAGAGACCATTTGGAACATTGAAGAAATCTAGATTTTCATCTTCTTCCTCCTGCTCATTATTATTAGTACCATCATTATCATCACTGGCTTGTTATCAAGGTCTGTAATCTAACTCCATTCAAAGTTCCTTTCCATTTTCTGAAACACTTCTGTGTTATGAACCCCAGGGTACGTCACGTCTTCCCTTCCAGTTTCTCTCTCTCATCTCTCTAACATCCAGAGTTGCACACAGTGGGAGGGCTGCTCTGCCAGGTGATGGGTACTCAATCACTGCAGGTTCTGAAGGAGCCACTCCACCTGGCTGGGATGCTGGGAGATAAATCCCTACCATGAAGGTATGGCCTGGGAAGCTATTTTTAGAAAAAGCCCCGAAAGTGGTTTTCATATACAACCTAGTTTACAAACTTATGATCTAATCCAAACTACACAGATACGGGAATCCCTTCTATAGCACTGGGTGAGCTGGCCTTCCCAGTTTGGGGTCTATGATTTTGTAGGCCACACCTTGGCACGGTGCAGAATCTGGGCTGGTGTAGGTGAGCTTAAAAGCTTATTGTCTGGCTTTGGCTCAATCATTTTCATCCTTCATGTCTAAGGAAAAGGTAAGCAGATAGTTCACATGGTCAAACTGACCTTTAATAAAATAACACCTTTAGAATAAAGTAACATTTTTATATTTGGGAAAGATTACAGAACTAAAGGCTGATAAAAGTCAACCATATTTGGGCATCACATGAGTGGTAGAACATTGGCCTGGCATATGGACATCCTGGGTTCGATTCCCAGTCAGGGCACACAGGAGAGTCAACCACCTGCTTTTCCACCACTCCCCCCTTCCCTTCCCAGAGCCATGCCTCAATTAGTTGGAGTGAGTTGGCCCTGGTTGCTGAGGATGGCACTGTGGAGACTACACTTCAGGCACTAAAAATAGCTCAGTTGCCAAGCAATGGCCCTAGAGGGGCAGTACATTCCCAGTAATGGACCTGCCAGGTGGTTCCCAGTCAGGATGCATGTGGGATTCTGTTTCTCTGTCTCCCCTCTTCTCACTTAAAATAATAAAATATTAAAAAAAAAGTAAAATGAAACTGATGAACAGCAGTGCTATGGGTGGGGCATGCAGCCTGGCAGTATGGAAATGAGGGAAAGCAGAGGTGGAGGGTATTTGTCCATGTGTTCAACAGAGGTGAATTCCCATGTAAATGCACCTGACTTCTAATTTTGAGCTGGCTACACTTCCCTGCTGAAACAGAGAGTGAGCCCCAAAGGCAGCATCAGTCCCCTACCAGGGACGTCATGATGGGTCATTCCTTAGGCCTCACCTGACCTATTGCAACCACTTCCTAGCTACCTTTTCTGAGATATGCTATTACCACTCTTCACTCCTTCTTCACTGTCTAGTAGCAGTAGACCCTCAATAAATGGAAGTGACAGAGTACCAGCACCTTACACATTATTTATGGGACGAAGCTCACCCTTCTCAGCACTGGCACCTAAGCCTCTGACGGGCTCACTCCAACCCACCTCCTCTAACCTAAGTCTTCTCCCTGCCTCTGGGCAGTGGGAAACCTGGCAAGAGCAGGCTGCTTTCTACTGCTGTGCTGTGGCACAGGCTGTCTTTGCTTCTTGGAATGCCCACCGACCCTGGCAGTCAGCGGTCCCCTACAGGGTCAGACACCAGCTCTTCCACAGGTCTCTCTCCCTCTATCAGGCAGTTTGTCACTCACCACTCCCACCCGGACAGCCTATCATGCAGAACTTGAACCTTAAAAATTATGTAAATAAATGAACTAATGTACAAATGAAAGAAAAGATAAAAATAGCTATTTTTTGACCTTGAATTGTGGACAGCGCATAAATGTAACATAAGCATCCCAAGAGAGGAAACTCATCAAGTTCTAGGACTCAGAGGCTAAACACTGCTTGAAGCACCAAGTCTGCCTGGCTCTCCCAAGAACAGGTTGAGCTCAGTGACGTCTGGGCAGGACCACTGTTGATTTAACCAGGTGGCTCGAAAGTAAGAGATCGTTTTATTTCCACAGTTGGTGTAGGAGTTTCCAGGGGACAAGGCTTTGTCTTCCATGTTCCTCTGGTGGAGGAGGAGACAGGGAGGCCATTGCTAGCGGTGGCTTGTACAGAATTTCTCCAATACCAGATCCCCACATCTGGTGCAGAACCAGTGCCCTAGGCCGTTCTGACAGTGGAAAAGGCACAAGAGATGTGAGAAGACCCGGGTTAGGTTCTAGGACTTCCACGGTCAGTGGTTGGACCCAGGCACATCACTCCACCACTGAGTCACTTAATGTTAACAGTGAGAAGTACATCTGTTCTCCCTGCGCCACAGTGATTTCATGTCTGAAGGTAAGTTACCAATGGTGACATTCTGAAGGAGAGCAGGTGTTGTCATTTAAATAATTAGAAGCACTTGCTCTTAGGGTGGCTAGGAGAATTTTTTAGAATTCCCAACTAAAAACACTACAGTAAGTAGTTTGGGGGAAATTGATGATTCTGAAGCAATTCTTTGGCTTGGGTGATGGCTAATTCCATTAGAGGGTTTACTTTTGAAAACAAAAGTCTAATTGTTTTATAGAGGCAGTGGGCAAAAGACTTTAGAATGAGTCTTATTTTAAAAGTTGGACATGTGGGGACATAATTTTACTTACAGATCCTATAAAGAATGGGTTTGCAGTAATTCAGGAAACATTTGCCAGGCAAACGCCTAAAGCTGACTCTGATACATGAAAGGAAATAGGTAGCACGTGACAACACCCTTGCTACACGGGATGCCGCATGGTACCGGGCAGACTATGGTCATGCGTGCAGCCGGCCACGAGCCGCAGGAGGCTTTACCGCTCATTGGAGGCTTGTAGTCAGATCCAAGGTCTGGCAGCCGGCTTCCTTTGGCAGACCCTGAGGCTGAAGGAGAGAGACATCACATCAGAAATGACCCAGCCCACAGATGTGACAAGTCTGCTTCTCAGCTAGGGGAGCGTTTTCTACCAAAAAAACATCTTTTCCATCTACAGTGTGTTCGTAAAGTCATGGTACACTTTTGTCCTAGGACCATGACTTTACGGACACACTGTACTTCAGTCACAAGAAAGTGAGCAGCACATCAGCAGCAGGAACGTGGACTGTGCAAAGCCACCACGGAGGTTGGGGGCTGTCCATATGATGAGGGATCTGAAAGGCTGTGCCCTTCCCATGGCTGCACCTATGGGCAACCGGAAGCACATCTCACTCTAGCCCGGGGGACCACCTCCGAAGGAGGGCTCATAGCATGCAGGCAGGAAAAGGACACAAGAAGACCAGTGTGGGCTGTTTCTACAGTAAAGAGCCAGCTCTTCTGAGGGCTTCAGCTGTGAGGAGCTGGCCTGGGAGGGGCTGGATCCTTTCCACAAATCACAAAGATGCCTATCCCTAAGCAGGAACAAGAAAGCAAGTGGAGGTCCCAACCGGGTGTCACCTCCTGCTCAGTCATCTCAATACCCAAAGATGGAAAAGCAAAGTCTTCCCTCTAGCTCAGTGGTTCTTAACCTTTTTTGAGGTACCGAACCCACCAGTTTCATATGCGCATTCACCGAACCCTACTCTAGTGATAAATATGATTTTTTTTTCCAAATTCAAGACACAGGTATATGTTTTTTTACTGGTGCACAAAATGAGCCATGCATGAACATCACCTTGCTCAAAGAACAAAACCAACAAAGTGCATGAACTCACAACATATTACGGTATTACTTTATTCTGGCCTCCGTCGCAGAGGCTTCTCCGAACCCCTGAGACCGACTCATCGAACCCCTAGGGTTTGGTAGAACCCAGGTTAAGAACCACTGCTCTAGCTGCTCAGAAAGGACACTGTTCCCCAACTCATCCTCATAGAACAGAGGCGAGGCTGCTGACCTCAGAAAACACAAATGTCTGTGTTTTAGAAATTCCTGTCCTTGGTCTTGAATTTTATTCTTCACACTTACAGAAAAAGCTGCTTGGGTAAAAGCCAATACAAGGCGTCCCTTCCTAAAGCAAAGATCTCCCTCAACCTGAAGCCTGGGGCCGGAAGCCAGTACCAGACGTCTAGTGAAGGGGTCTGAAAGAATGGCTAAGTAAGAGCTGCTCCTCATAGCCAACGCTGCACATGTTGACTAAGGTCAGTCCTTGCACAGAGGCTCCACCTGAGCCCACAGTGTGACTTCTGGCCAGCTGTTTATTCTCTCTGGGTGTCTGCTTCCTCATTATGAAACAGTAATACTAATTGTATCTACTTCCTGAAACTATTGCAAAAATTAAATGGAAATTCAATCCTATGAAATACTTTGAGTGCTGCTGTTATTACAAGTACAACAAATCTTCAGGGAAGGATATAACAGTTCTCTCCAGAGGCAAAGAGCATGAAGCTTCAGAAAACACTTATAAATGAAGAAGCTCTATACATAGAGCTTGGCTAGAAATTAACAAACTAGATGTGTTTCCGCACAACATGAGAGCTAATGTCACGTACTTCTATATAAATTACCAGGCTCCGAAGAAATGAGAGAAATCGAAATCTGAAGGTTTCTGTGTGTAGTTCATTTAACAGAATAAATCTAGAAATGAAAACACCGTTTTTTATGTTCCCGGAAGTTCAAAACCCTGAGAGGTGACAGAAGTTCTTGGGTACCAAAAAGGGGCATATTCTAGAAGTTAACTTACTGTCCCCTTTCAACTACCCATATTATCACTCTACACTTCCTTCTGCTGCTGTCGTCATTCCTTCCAAATGGCATATGCCACACACGACTGCAGCCACACACGACTGCAGCTGTTCTTGTCACTAGGATGAAGTCTGGGTGGTGAAACTGACCAGGCATTTGTATGGTGTTTCATGTTTAAAGGCTCCTACTTGTCAGGCAGCCCACACTAAAGCCAAACTACCCAGAGCATCCAGTTACGTTGCCAAAGAACACTCCTCGCCAATAAGCTGCTTGGTTTAATTCCTACATTTGCCAGCACTTTTCTTTTCCTTTAAATTTGACCTATGAACAAGACATTCCAAAGATTAAGCAAACACCAAAAATAAATATAGGCAAAGGATTCTAAACAGCAGAGGTGTGGTTGGCTCTGGACTGTGCTCTGGCTGTGGGATAGGGTGAGGTGAAGCCAGGGGAGGATGGTGAGCACGTTTACAGTCTGTGCACACACAGTATGGCTGTTTCTCTTCTCACTCTCAAGTCCAAGTTTCCACCATGATCAAGGTGTCCCCTGCACCCTACCTCACACAAAAGCGTGTGTTCAGTTTCTCCAAAGTACAACAAAAGGCTCACTGAATGCAACACTGCCCAAAGCCCGCCCTGTGAAACCTCAACTTCTGACTCTTCCTGCCACGGACCAAGAGCCAGACACTTTGTATGTCCACTGACTCTTCCTAAACCACAATGGCAATAATCAAACTTACTCCTGTTCTTCCTCAGCACAGAAAAGAGACACCAATTTGGCTGTACTTCCAGAGATGAGAATCTCTCTTGGCCAGAACAAACCACAGTGAAAAGACCTAACAGAGAATTTCAAAAACAGTGACCCTGAGGCCCACTCCAAGGTTTCCCCTTAACTGTTTCTACCTTCTTTTTACAGTGAGCAGACACATTTATGGGAAGACACAGAAAAGGAGCTACAAATTAGGCTTATGGTAGAAGAATAAATAGGGCTGTTTCTGCCATGGGTAACACTGGAGAACAAAATTTTTGTTGCATCCACAAAAACACTGGTTCTTACCTAACTCGAGTGTGCTGCTCTCAAATCTGACATTAGTTTTTCTCTGTAAGCTACAGTTCTTTTGCAATTCAAGATTTTAGGTTTTCATTTTATTGTAAAATTTTCAACATTTAGTTTAACATAATGAAGTAGAATGCCTTCTTGGGTGTCATCTTTGTGAAAATATAATAATTTATAAAATGCAGTAAATATACTAATACACTAAAAGATATGATTGCCTCAGAATTTGTCTACAATTTTGAAACAGAATATATTAAAACACTTATTTTAATCATAAAATTTGTGTAAAACTTATTTAAATTCTATTCAGGCAAAAATTAGCATTTGCAGCTCTTGCGTTAGTGTACTTGTTGAGGCAAGTCTCGTTTGATGCTCCAGCAGTAGTCTGCTCATCACTAACAGCTCCAAGATTTTTGGGAAACTTATCAAGGTGACTATTCAGAAAGTGAATCTTAACACTCATGTTACGTCCAATGTCATGGAAAGCCAACAGCATCCTTTGAACCAGAAGTTCATAGTTTTCTACTTTTTTGTTGCCAAGGAAATTCTTTGTAACTGCCACAAAAGACTGCCATGCTGCTTTCTCCTCCTTACTCATCTTTCTGGCAAATTCTTCGTCACGAATTGGAGGTTCATCGAATAAACCTGCTTTTATCTTCTCGAAAGACAAGGCAAGAAAAGCAGAAATAATATGTTGAAAGCATTCACTTTCTCTATTCAAAGCCTGAACAAACTGCTTCATTAAGCCAAGACTGATGTAAAGTGGGAGAAAAATGACGCTGTCTCGATTAACTACAGGTTCATTCACAATATTTTGCATCCCTACTTCCAGAGCTTCAAGTTTCGGCCACTTCTTCTGTGTCCAGTGTTTCTCCTGAGCTCGGCTGTCCCATAAACACAGAAAGCAAGGATACTTCGTGAAACCTCTCTGTTGTCCTACCAGGAAATTGACCATTTTAAGATCCACACAAATGATTCAGTTACGCTCTGCATACTTCAGAAAGTCGAGGACAATTTTTATGTTATTATAATCTTCTTGCAGATGAGTTGAATAACCAATTGGAACCGGTGCATAAACATGACCATTGTGTAGAACACATTACAGACTCTGTTTAGAGAGTCAAGAAATAGCCGCTGTTCTGTTGGACTGTAAGTGGTAGCACCTAGCTAGCTGAGAAGACTACTGATATCATGACAGTAAACAAAGTGTTTGTCTTCAGAAAAAAAGTCCACAAAAATTTCTTCACGCTTCCTGAAATGGGATACTTTGGCTGACCGGTGAAGTACATTCTTTTCTCAAAGCCTGGAGGCTAATAACTCAGTTGCTTTCTTTGACAGGCCCAAATCTCTTACTAAGTCATTCAATTTGGGTTGGCTAAACTGCTGAGGGATTAATGACTGCTTGGCATCAGAAGAAGACCCTTCATATTCTACAACCATTTCCTCATGCATCTTATCAAAATATACTTGATCACCATGTTCACTTTTTTTGTCCTTAAAACCACTGAAAACTGGAACTGGGAGTGTCTCAGAGTGTGGGATAGGTCGTATTGCTGAAGGAATATTAGGATATGCGATCATATGCCGTTTTTTCTTGCCGATGCCCTTTGTATGGATCAGACAGAAATAACAGTCACTGCTGTGGTCCTTAGGTTCATGCCAAACCGTGGGAATACCAAAAGCCATTTCTTTGCATTTTCATTTTGTCCAGTCACAAAGCATTTCCTCACAATTATGACACACAATATGAGAATCCCAATTCTTGTCTTGATCACCAAAAGGAACTTGAAAATAGGCAATATATACACGTGTCACAAATGATGAAATATTGAGCTTTTGACGTTGAAGTGTGTAACAGCCACATATATAACAGAAGGTGTCAGGACTATTCTTACATTTATGCTTACTTGAAGAAGCCATGATTCAATCTTGAAACAAAATAAAAGGGTGTTTTTATCAGATAATAACTTTTTACACTTAAAAACAACTATAATTATGTAAAAGTGATGTTTGTAAAATATTAATCGCCTTGTGGTTATGTTTAATCCAAGAGTCGTTGCCCTTTAATTCCAATTTAAAAACCAATCTATGCCATTAACTGTAACAAAAAGAAATTAAAATTGCATAAAAACTAGAGCCTGCACCAGAAAATGGATTTCAGATTTGGAATCAATGATGCAGAAATATATATAAACAGTTCTAAATCCTCATGCAACAGAAAATGAAAAAGAAATTGTTTCCCAGTGTAATCATAGTTTGGGATAGTAAACGTGCAGGTGCCTTGTGGGAGGAGGAAAATGGGGTATTCATTGAATCTGATTATGGCTTTTCATTGAGGTACTGATAAAATCCTAGTCACTACAAACGGGTATGCTTGCTCTTACCATGGTCAAGATCATTACAGAATTTCAATATCTCAGTGTTAACTGGACCCATACTTAAGTTCAATCTCCTCCAGCTGCAGAACTCAGTTAATTCAAATCCGTTTTTGTTTGTTTGTTTTTTCCTGCCAGGCTAGTTGGCGCCCAGCTTCTCAGATACCCCAGGTGCCATAGACACGGACTCAATTCCAGTTTGGCCAATGGATGCATGGTTTTTAAACACATGGTACTACTGACTTTCAGGAAAAAACCAGAAGAACAGAAAGCTTAATGACAGGTCACAAAAGAAAGGAAAGGAAAGAGAGACCATCAACTCATTTACCTTGGTCATTAGGCATTTTATCGGAAGAGTCCACTAAGAGGGCAAGCACAGGGGAAGAAAAAACAAGAGCAAGGGTCACAAGCTTGAAGACGGGACAGGCAGAATTCTTAAAGGAGAAAAAACCACCCCGCAAATGTCCAAACAAATTGAGTCCTTTTTTTTTGTTGTTGTAACAGAGGAGAAACCCACATATGGTTTCCATATTTCCAGAGACTTGGTCCCTGACTAAAGTTTACTCCTGCCTGACCAGGCGGTGGCACAATGGATAGAGCGTTGGACTGGGATGCGGAGGACCCAGGTTCGAGACCCCGAGGTCGCCAGCTTGGACACAAGGTTGCTGGCTTGAGCAAGGTTACTTGGTCTGCTGACGGCCCGTGGTCAAGACACATATGAGAAAGCAATCAATGAACAACTAAGTTGTCACAATGAAAAACTGATGATTGATGCTTCTCATCTCTCTCTGTTCCTGTCTGTCTGTCCCTATCTATCCCTCTCTCTGTCCCTATAAAAAAAATAAAATATAAAATAGTAAAGTTTACTCCTAAGCTTACTGGGGTCAATACTTTATCATCATTTTGGTACCCAGAGTTTCTTCAAAGGGCTCCTTTTAGTCTTTCTCTCTACAAAGGTCTAAAATAAGCCTTTCAGGTTAGGAGCCTGCCATGTGTTGAGAGAATACCGCCCATCAAGATAATGTGCTATTCCCTGTGCACGGGCATGAGGGGCATGCCTGGCCTGACCGCACACACCTCACCCCACTCCCTCGAGCGGACCAGAGCCAGAGTCCCCTTCTCATGATCCAGCAGGCACTGGCCTGGTGGTCAGTGGTGGGAAAGATCTCATTCTGGGATAAATGCACACACTGTGGCTTATCATAGGACTTCTTATGTCCTCTGCTGTCCCTAAATGCTAAAGTGCTATGAGCAAGCCCAGCCCCGCCATGGAGACACAGCACAAGCCGCTCTGTGTGAGCCCTACCTTTGGGAGTCCTAAACTGGACAGCTTCCGACATGGGCCCCATGCCCTTGGAGTTTCGAGCCTGAATTTTGAAGTAGTATGGCGTGTCGAGTGTCAGCTCCTGTATCTGGTGGGTCAGTCTGTTGCCCACCACTGGCTCGATGACCCAGTCATGTATCTCTGCATTCACATCCGTGCTGTAATAGATGATGTAGCCTGTACACGGCAGTTAACGGGGAAGAAAACTTTATTTCTGCCTTTTTTCTTTTGCAATCAGTAAGTCAATCAAGATCTACGTGACAACACAAACAAGAAGAGAACCAGTAACTGGCTAACCAGCGATGGCAAAATGCATTCAAAACACTGCACTAAACATGACGTGGAGAAAACCAGTTTACACAGAGCCAAGCTGTGAGTTATCATCTGTGTCAGCAGCTGAAGTCAGAAAACTGATAAAAGAAAATATAGTGTTAAGTAACATCAGAAGCTACAAAATCATATTAATGAAAATAATTCAATCACTTCAACATGTTGATATTTAAATATAATGCACCTTCAATGGTCTACAACAGAAATAATGCAGTTCTGAAAACCAGTAATGACCTCACAGGCTGTTTTAAGTCTCACCAGGGTAAGTTCCTGGGAGTAAAACCCCTGGGAGGGAGGGCAGCCATCCTGGTAAGTCTCCCAGACTTAGGGTGGAAGTCACAGTGAGACGTCACCTGACAGCCGCCACCAGAGGGCACTCAACCGCACGGCTAAGGCAGAAGGACTTGCCACCACAGCTGAGCTGACCCCCACACAGTGTGTGTTATTACTGGGGTTAAAGGACAAAGTAAAATACAATGTGGGCCAGGGAAAGTCATGCTTGACCCTTTGATGAAGAAGCAAATTTAAAAACCTAAAAAAATGACAGAAAGGCCAGGAATTTACAGAAAGGAGTTTCTATTGAAAACCGAAACAGAACAAGGAAAGAAGTCTAGCAGTATTCAGGGGAAACAAACCGAGTCCCCGCTCACTGGGAATCACCTTGTAGAGCAAGACAGGTTTTAATTCTAAAGGGTGTCACTGCACCCCAGGGCTGTTTACTGAGTGCACCCGTGTGCATCAGGCTCTCAGTACGATCAGGACACCCAGCTGGTGACAGGTTTGTGTCACTGTAGGCAAACAGCACTTTTAAGGACCACCACGACCCCCAGCACCTCGTGAAGTGGCCAAGCCAGCCTTCAGACCCCCACTTCCACCAACACCATGGGACTCCCCCGGAGTCTGTCCGCCAGGTGGGCCTTGGGAACAGAGCTTCTTACCTGTAATTTTGCCGTTGGCTTCAGAGGGAGGCTGCCAGTTTACAATGATGGTCCTGGGTTTTCCCTCTTTACTTACCACCGTCACATCCTTGGGTGGGGATGTAGGAACTAAAAAATAATGACACTGTCAACCGTTCCTATCCGTTACCATTTTGCCCACCGTTTACTCAATCCTTTCCAGGTATAAGGCGCAACCAAGGGTACAGGCAGAAAAGATAAAGCCTCCTGACTTAAAGAACTTGCTGTCTAGCTATAAATGTGCCACATAAAATATGTAAAATACCAAGGAGAGGATGCCGCGCTGTGAAGGCAGAGAACGGGCGTCCTGGCTGAGGGCGGGAAAGCATGCGCTGAATAGACAGAAATCAAATAACAGTCGCCACCAAGAACCTACTATGTGCCAGGCATTCTACAGATAAGTTGTTACTTAACCTCTATGGCAGCTTGAAAGGTACTGACCGCACTTCTGGCTGACTGACCAGAACACTGAACATGAGAAAATTATGTGATTTTCCCAAGACGCCACTCCTCCCTAATTTGAATAACTTTGTTAGGATATTTTTAATTGTAAAATAATCTTCTCTTTCACCTAAGACTGGCTCTCCAAACCAATGTCTGAAAACCCCAAATTCCTTCAAAGAAACCATGATTTGTAAATTGATTTTTTTTTTTCATTCTAAGTTTGCAGTGAAAACATACTGTTGGCCCTAGATGGTTGGCTCAGTTGTAGGGTCAGCGCAGTGTGCATATGTCCTAGGTTCGATTCCTGGTCAGGGCACACAGGAGAAGTGCCCATTTGCCACCCCCCCTTTTTCTCTTTCCTGCAGCCATGGCTTGATTGGAGTGAGTTGGCCTTGGGCACTGAGGATGGCTCCATGGCCTCCACCTCAGGTGCTAAAAAAACTGTTCAGTTGCTGAGCAATGGAGCAGCTCCCCAGATAGGCAGAGCATTACCCCCCTAGTGGGCTTGCCGGGTAGATCCTGGTCAGGTGCATGCAGGAGTCTGTCTCTCTGCCTCTACTTCTCCCACTAAAAAAACAAACAATAAAGCATACTGTCAACTACTTGAGCTGATTGCTCCCAAGGGCGAAGCTGTTCCTGTAACAGGAAAACCAGTCAAGGTGACTGCATCTCCTGCCCCGCGCTATGGCCGGAGACCGCTCATGTACTAGCAGAAGGGCAGGCAAGTGATAACATGTCCTTCCACTTCCCTCCTCTCCTAATGCACCAGGACACCCCCACCTCTACAAAGTGGAAGGGAGCCTGGGGAAGTGCAAGCACCCGAAAGATGCATGGGTTGGAATTCAAGCAAAAAGATATTCCTAAAACCAGCAAAGAAAGCAAACTCAAGGTCTATTCAAGCTTTTGTGCACTATATTTCTAGCTCTCTAAGTCCAAACCCTTTTCTCTGTAGGAAGTCCAACCAATTGTTCAAAAGACAAAAAGACATGGGGGAATGCCTGACCGATGGTGCTGCAGTGGACAGAATGTCAACCTGGGATGCTGAAGATGCAGGTTTGAAACCCTGAGGTCACCAGCTTGAGTGAGGGCTCATCCAGCTTGAGCATGGGCTTGCCAGCTTGAGCACGGAGTCACCAGAATGAGTGTGGGATCACAGACAGGACCACATGGTCGCTGGCTTGAACAAGGGGTCACTGGCTCACCTGGAGCCCCCCAGTCAAGACACGTATGAAAAGCAATCAGTGAACTAAAGTGCTGCAACGAGCTGATGCCTCTCATCCCTCTTCTCCTTCTGTCTCTCTCAAAAATAAATAAATAAAGACAGGAGGCCAAGTCGTGTGGGGAGAGACTTTCCCTAAGTTTCTCATCACTCACAGACAGGAGAGGGAAAGGAGAAAGCTGCAGTGGACTGCTAGTGGTGGACACACCCAGCGCTGGGAAAGCAGAGGGCTGGCCTCTCAGTGCACAGAGAGCGGACAGTCTTGGCCCTGCATGGCTGCTTTCCCTTCATTTGCTTAGCTATCGTTTCCCTTCTATGCTTGTTTACAGACAAACACCCAAGGACACCCAGTGGGGATTTTATCAGACACTTCTCAGTTTGCAAGAGAGCAGCTGTGCAAGTGCTGAGACTCCTGCAAGCACAGCGTCACAAAAGCATGTGGAAGGGCAGGTCCCCCCTACCCCGTTTACCAGTAACACAGACTCAGTGACACCCACCCCTTGCCCAGTGCTGTATAACTGGGCACACACTTTTCCATCTGCTCCTTTTCTCCTGCCAAGAACCCTATCAAGTAGGAAAGGTAGAGGCTGTTGTTGCTCCTTTACAGATGGTGGAAACAGATTCAGAGGCTGAGCGGAGAGCTCATGATGACCTTCAGTAGATGGCTAGCTGGGACTGAACTCAAGTTTCCGGGTTCCTAAAGTCTAGTGTACTTTGTGTTATATTATCCTGTGATTGGTTAATTCACCATGTTAACTGACGCACTCCATCCTTTCTCTGGTTAGGAAAGCAGGTGATGATGAGTCTCATGGTTTGAAACATGGTGCAACATTAGCACAAACACCCACTGACCCTCACATCTTGCAGAGAGGAAATGCCACATGACCTGAAGCTCTAACAACACGTACCTAACTCAAAGGTTGTCCCATGGGCTGTCATACTCCATGTACTTGATCTTCGACCCTTGGTCACCATCACAGAGAATTCGTAGAGCGTGTTTGCTTTTAAGCCTGTCACTAGATAACTCAAAGTCGTTGCATTCGCATTCTGGAAATACACCATTTGAGAACTTCAGATTCAGAGAACATCGACAGCTAGCGTTGCCCACCCAGAGCACGTGTGCCGCTACCTTGTATTTGGTGTTGGCGGGGATGTTGGTTTTCCATCGCACGGTGTAGTACCGGGAATCCGTAATCTTCTGGTGTTTGGGCAGGGAGTTGTCCGCCCATGTGATCCTGACGGTGTCGTGACTCAGAATGGAGGCCTGGACCCCCACTGGTGGCATCATGGGGGTTGGATCTGGTACTGGAGTGTATGGGGCATTAATAACAAATAAATCAACCTCAGAAGCGTCTGGGTAAAAAGTAATTAAAAGGGAAGTGGCATTGTAATGTAAACAAAAAGAAAACAAAATTAAAGGGAAATGCAAGGTGAAGTAATGGAATGAGCGGTGAGAAATGAAGAAAGAGAAAGAGAATCTGGAGTTAGCAGAGAGCCAGTCATTGGAAAGACTATTTCCACTGTGTTCTTTTCGGAGAATGTCTAGAGAAACACTAGGGAACTATCTGTTCTCTACTGTATTTAGTAGGTGTATTAAAATTTGATAATCCAGTGCTGATATTAACATATTCACACTTGGGTTTTCTTTAAGTTATTTCAAAGTTTTACTTCCTGTCCAAACAGAATCATAAAGAGATAAAAACTACTTTTAAAATCAAGGGTATATAACTTCTCAGCAAGCACCATGAAGCTCATGATCTGTTCAGATATTCCAGCATCGGTGGCTGAGTGTTTGAGACATAGCTTCTCAGTGCATGTCACCAATGCGGAAGGGTCTGGTCCTCAGACCCGAGTCCTGGACATCAGCCAGTGGCAACCCAGCCTCATCTTGCTCAGGGCATCCAATACCCATACAGGTTCAGTTCAGACCTGCTGATGTCCTGCTACACTTTCTCCAGCTGAGCCAGAGTACAACCTGTCGATGAACCCCAGTGAGTTATGGGGATGCCTCAGCTGTGGGCCCAAGTGACACCGTCTCTATGAACTCTGGAAATCAGAATACTTCTATGGCAGAAAGGAAAATATAAACATGTGCTGTCCTGCATCAAGTGCCACGGACACACTTGCCACAGTAGAGACCAGAATGCACACAGAGCCACGAACGAGCCCATGAGAGAACAGCAGGGTCCACTGGCATCTCCTAGCTCTCAGTTGGGTTTTCTAAGTACACACACACTGATTTATTTTATGGTAAGGTTTCAAAATGGGTTTCCCACACGGTTATTGTGTTGAGCCTTTCCTATAATTAATTTGAAATCCGAAAAGGCCTGGGCCTTGCTCATGAGTAAGTGCCAAGCTGAAGTATGAATCTCTACTTATGTATCTCCTACACAATGAAGACTAAAAATAGCGGGAACAGCATGCATTATAATCAAGGGCTTTGTTCCAAGATCAGGACACATACCACTTAGATACAGAAAACGTACCTTTAGGTGCAAAAACTAAGACTTGAGATTTTTTTCATTTGTGACAATCCTTATTAAAAAAAATAGCTAGGTTACATGAGTTAGGAACATTTCCTGGTGTACTTCTAGCCAGAGGACTGACTATATTTTTAAGTCACATAAAATAAAATAATATCAAATTTGTTTTTTTTTCAATTGTAGGCTGAGTTAAGAATGGAGCAAATTATTTATTTAATATTCTCTTTCTGATCTTGTGCTTGTCTTCCTTCACAAAAGACCAAAGCTATTTTTAAAAGAAGTTATAAATTGTAGGCACATAGGAGCTGAAGACAGGACAGAACGACCAGACATGTAATCATGATGCTGGTCTTCTTAGGAAAAAAGGCATATAAAAAGGGGGGGCAAAGATTATCCTTTTAAAAAATAATAATGCCGAGTCTGTAATATTACATACAAAGTACCCAGAAGCCACAGTGTGCAATAAATTCATAATTCTGGGGAATAAATGGAAAATAGCATTTCTGAAAATGACACATTCTCTGATTTTTCAGTACCCATTAGAAAAATTGACAACTCTTGCCCTGGCTGGTTCGCTCTGTGGTAGAGCATTAGCCCAGCATGTGGATAGCCCAGGATCAATTCCCACTCAGGACACACAGAAGTGACCACCTGCTTCTCTCCTTTTCCCTCTCCTCCTTCTCTCTCTCTTCCTCTCCCGCAGCCATGGCTGTACTAGTTCAAGTGCACTGGCCCTAGGCACTGAGGATGACTCCATGGAGCCTACCCTTCAGGTGCTAAAAATAGCTCAGTTGTGAGCAGGTGGGCAGAGCAATGGGCCCAGATGGGGGTTTCCCAGGGGATCCAGGTCGGGCGCATATGAGTCTGCCTTTCTATCCCCCACTCCTCTCACTTGGAAAAGAAGAAGGAAAAAAGAAAAATATTAACAACTCACACTACTTCACTAAACTTTCTCATTCAGCTCTAAATTAGATGTTTTATGCATCTGTAGAAACTTTACATGATATGTATAATTCTTTAAGGACATTTTAAATAAATTAAAAAGAAAAAAATTTTGGTCTCTTTTATAATGAATGTACAGTAACAGTACATCTGACTTTATACTCTTTATATAAAGCTTATGAGAAGTATATATAAAAAACTGTCCCAATCCACTCAGGGGGCTAGTAAAGAAAAAGTTGGATGCATCAATTATACATTTATGCTACTGTCAGTAACCTTTGTAATTCCTCCAGAGATATGGAGATCTTTTCATTTTCTGACTTATTTTAGCTATAACTCACATGACCAAAAGATGAAAAATCACTTTTCATTCTCTCACAACTATGCTTCCTAGATCCAAACACATTCAAAACATGTGGTATACATCGACACACAACTGTCTACATGACAGGATTAATATTTTCTAGAAAGCAGACCAGGAATTAACAAGACATTCCATGAGGACAGCCCACGCTCCTGTCCACAGCCTGTATCCCACATGGCTGTGGACTTTCCCCTCCACCGATACTACGGGTGGGCTACACGCCCGCTGGTTCCTGAGGCTGACGAGGAGGACGCTGCAGATGGGAGATGGCTGGGACGCGTACCTGTATGAGGTCGGGTCACAGCACTCTCGTACAGAGGGATGCCTTCACCCACGTTGTTGAATGCTTTCAGGGTAATTACATAATGAGAGCTGGAATCTGAAGGGAAGAAACAGGTCAGAACACTTAAAGGAGTTCTCATGACAGGCTTTTAAACAATTCAGGGGTGACTGCGTGAACTCAGCTGCAGAGGACACCAGGAGGGAAGATGATGGAAATGTTTATGTGGAACTGCTTTGGATTTGGGGGTGTATGGTGGTCACATGCACAGTACAGCTGTCCCCCCTTACCTACAGGGGACACGTTCCCAGACCCCCGGCGGATACCTGGAACCAAGAATAGTACTGAATCCTATATATAATGCTTTTTCCTATGCAGAGTATCTATGATGAAGTTTAACGTATAAATTAGGCACAGTACAGATTAACAACAATAAAATAGAACAATGCTATAATAAGCGCTATGTGAATGTGGTTTCTCTGTCTCTGATGACCAATCTGCTGACTGAGACGGCTAAGTGGCTAACGGGAGGCAGTGTGTTCAGCAGGGATACCTGGACAAAAGGATGATTCACATCCTGGGAGGGAGGGGCAGTGTGTGTGTGTATGGGGGGGGAGGTTCAAGATTTCATCACAGTAGTCAAAATGGTGTGGAATTTAAAACTTACTTTACACTTCTAGAATTCTCCATTTAATATTTTCAGACCTTGGTTGTTCATGGGTAACCGAAACCACAGAAACAGTGGATAAGAGGGAACTACTGTGTAGAAAACTGGAACCAACTTCCTGGTATGAGTGCCAGGAAGGGGACTGGCTGTGCCTGAATTCTCTCCTGGTTTCAAGCTACTAATGGTTTAGTGATGTTCTTGTGTAGTGGGGGCTCAGGTTGGAATAAGTGAACAAGATTTTTCTGTGCTGAAAGCCCACAAATAAAGTCTGACATTAAACCAACTCCTTCCCTTCTCAGAAGAAGAAGGACAGCAACCGGAATGGCCAAGCGGGAGAAGCAGAAAATTGTTGAATCAGTAATTGCTGGACATCCTTAACGCTTGGGGGTGGGGGGAGAGTGAGTGGACTCCACTAGGAACCGCCGGACCTCATCTGGCCCTCACATGGACTTATTGGTTGGTGGAGGGAGACACTGGCCAGAATTACAACTGACTTGGAGGTGATGCTGCAGGAAGTGTGATACTGAAGAACACTCGCTAGGTGACCACATCAAGTGACGCTCGTTAGACTCAGTGAACGGAGGGGCACAAAGGAGTTGGAACAGCACTGATTCTCCTGTTTGCTGAGGTACATCAGTGTGACTCTACTTCGTAGCATTCCTGATCCAGGTCACATTTAGGATGGGCACTTTCAAAGTCCAGAGTTGGAAATGAAAACCAGAGCCCCACTGAAGGGTTGCAGAGTGGGCAGCTGACCCGCACCACTCACTTCTGGCAAAGTTGGGCAGTCTTCCAAAGTGCATTACTTCAAAAGTCTGAAACAGCTGCTTTGCATGGTGGCCCCGTCTTCGGGCAACGCAAACAGGCAATATATACAGGTAGTTGGTCTTCCAGAGGCGGAATGAATGGATGACAAATAGACTCAACAAGACTCAGACTTGCCTGGTGAGGACAAAGGTGGAGGTCTGGGTAACATGGGAGAAAGGACAGTCCTTCACCATGATAGGGGTGCCAAGTGCCCATGACACCTGTTTTCAAGCTCCACTTTGTTTCCACTCTTCTCCCTCTCCTTCTGGGCTCTTACTCCCTCCTGAACTTGGATTAGCACATATGTGCCATCAAATGCAAATAATGTTAATTTTTTTTCTTTGGAGTATTATGCCTATGGGTTTTAAAAATTTTTTATTTTTAATTTATTGTGTTGACATGGTTTCAAGTATCCCACTCAGTATAACACCCTCTACTTCCTGCAATGTGCCTTCCATGCCCCATGCAAAGTCTTTTTCCACCCTCAGTTCTCCCCCTTTTCCCCTACCTCCACCTCCTTTCCCTCTGATTACTGCTACCTTGTTGTATGTTATGTACATATAACTTGGCTACTCCCTTCCTCTTCTTTGATCTCGTCCTCTGTCCCCCTCCCTTCTGACATCTGTCCTGTTCCCTGTGACCCCGCCTCTGTCTGTTTTGTTCTTCAGTGCAATCACCTATTTCTAGTCCAGATCTTTCTTCTGATCACCAGCCCTCTAGGTTAACAACGTCTGTATCTGCAGAGCTGCCCCAGTGTTTCCTGGTCCATAAGTGACTCTTCCGTGCTCCCTGCTGTTCATGCCAGGCACCTGGGAGTGACTAAGACCTCACCACCCCTCCACCTGTCATGCAGGTGATGAAGTCTGTGGATTCTATCTATCTGCCTCTCCCTACTCTGCCTAGGTCTGCACGCTACACCCCTCAGTTCTCAGGGCACCATGCCTCCAGATCCTGGACGTTGACACGTGCAGTTCCCCTAGTTGGGGACATAGGTCACCCTTCCTCTTTACCTAGACAAAGCCTATTCATCTTAAAGGGCTCATCACTTTAAAACTAGATAAGCCTCTCTAGTTATACTCCATTTCTTGTCCTCAGCACTCTAAACAATTGCAATTATTTCAAAAGAATTGCATTATTTCTAACAATTAGGATCATGTCTGGTTGACTCTCTGCTCAATCTCCAGCATGGAGTTTGGGATACTACAGGTGCTCATTAAATATCTGATGATTGATCAAAAGGTCTGCGAGAAAAGACACCAACTCTAATTCTGATTGTTCTGGGAGAATATGAACGTCCCAGCGCATGGATGTTCATGTGACTCCGAGACTCAGGAGAGAGCTGTCCTTTGCTTAATAAATGAATTTCTTAGATGCACATCTCCACTCTGACTTTCTTCTCTTGGTCCCTGTCACACACAATTTAGATCTGTGCTCACTAACACAGCCCAGGTCACTTCACTTCATACCAAATTAAGTGTTTTTGCTACTCCTCACGTGTGTCCTCTCTTCTAACAAGGTCTGTCTGCCTTCTTTTAGCACAGGGGCCGTTCTGGCTCATCTCTGTTTTCGAACACTAGTCTGACTGGTCCTTCAAGTCCAGGGTGAGCTTCTCCCTTCTCTGACCACACTCCACTTTGACTCATGCTATAGAGACTGCCTCTCAGGTGTTACTTCTGCTTTCCTAGGAGACTGAAATATTGAAAGCACCTGAAGATCAAGGACCATGGCTGCCCAAATGCAGAGGTTTTCCTTTGTCATTTCATGAAGGAAACAGCAGGCAGCGGCTCAGCAACTCTTCTCCCTGACAAAGAACTCCTAGGACTGACTGCTTGTGCAGGGAACACACCCTGAGTTAGCCGTGTTGCTTCTTGAAAGGAGAAAGGCTACTCTTTCTGGAATTGCTGATTAAATTGCTATTTATTTTCTACTGGAAAAGATGAAGGTAAATCACCCTTTACACACCTAAAGTTGTCTATGAAAAGAAATTTGCAAAGAAATGACTTGAATGAAAAAGCTGGCCAGGGCAGATTCTGAATTAAAAGACAAGTGTTTCAAAGGAAGAACTCTATGATGATAATCCAACTTGGAGAAGTAATGACACCTACCAAAATCAGTTCATTTTTATTATAAAATAGTATTATTTCTTATTTTCTTGCTTTGTAAATCGACATTGAGGTATAATTAGTATACAGTAACATGTACCCTTTTAAGTATACAGTTTGTTGAGTACCCTGATGAATAATATATAGGATATTTCCAATACTCCAAATAGTTCCCTTGGGCCCCCTGCGGTCCATTCCTACCACCACCTTTTCTAGGCAACTGCTGATCTTTCTCTGTCACTACAGACTAGCATCATCCACTCTGTAATTCTCATCAGAATTGTTTACTGGGCTGCCATCTTCTTACTGAGCTGTAAGAGTTTTTATACATTCTGGACTCAAATTACTTACAGATATTTGAATGATATTTTTTCCTACTCTGTGGCTTACCTTTTCATTTCACGGGTGTCTTTTTCAAATGTAGTTTTAGATTTCGATGAAGTCAAATTTGTTAATTTTTAAATTTTTATAATTTGTGCTTTTGCGCATCCTTGGCTATCCTTGACGACCTCGAGGTCACAGAGACATTGTCCTGTTTTTTTTTTTTTTTGTACAGGGACAGAGAGAGTCAGAGAGAGGGATAGCCAGGGACAGACAGACAGGAACGGAGAGAGGTGAGAAGCATCAATCATTAGTTTTTCATTGCTGTTGTGACACCTTAGTTGTTCATTGATTGCTTTCTCACATGTGCCTTGACCGCGGGCCTTCAGCAGACTGAGCAACCCCTTGCTGGAACCAGCGACCCTGGGTTCAAGCTGGTGAGCTTTTGCTCAAGCCAGATGGGCCCGCGCTCAAGCTGGCGAGCTCGGGGTCTCGAACCTGGGTCTTCTGCATCCCAGTCCGATGCTCTATCCACTGAGCCACCGCCTGGTCAGGCTGTCCTATTTTCTTGTAGAACTTTTATACTTTTAGCTCTTGCACACAGGTCTGCCTCGGTGTACGACATAAAATAAGGGTCAAGGAAGGCTCCCTCTTCTTCTCACACAGCTAGACAATTATTGTTGTACTTGTTTGTTGAAAAGACTATCTTCTCCCCACTAAATTATCTCAGTATTTTTGTCAAAAATGACCTGACCACATATATATGGATCTATTTCTGGACTCTATTCAGTTCCATTAATCACCTGACCTTTACACCAACACCAACACCTGTGTCTTAGCTACTGCAGCTTTGTAACATGTCCTGAGATCAGGTAGTACGGGTCTTCTGAACTTCATTCTTTTTTTCCTTTTTTACAGAGACAGAGTCAGAGAGAGGGACAGATAGGGACAGACAGACAGGAATGGAGAATGATGAGAAGCATCAATCATCAGTTTTTCGTGGCGACACCTTAGTTGTTTATTGATTGCCTTGACCGCAGGCCTTCGGCAGACCGAGTAACCCTTTGCTCGAGCCAGCGACTTGGGGTCCAAGCTGGTGAGCTTTTTTGTTCAATTCAGATGAGCCCATGCTCAAGCTGGTGACTTTGGGTATCGAACCTGGGTCCTCCGCATCCCAGTCCGACGCTCTATCCACTGTGTCACCACCTGGTCAGGCTGAACTTCATTCTTGATTTTCAAAAATGTTTGGCTATTCTAGTTCCTTCGATATTGCCTCTAAATTTTAGAGTAAGTTTATTAATTTCTATAGAAAAAAATGTCTACTGGGATTTTACTTAGGATTGCACTGGGGAGAATGAGATTCTAATTCTAGTTTCCAACTGTTTATTGTTAGAGTATAGAAACACGACTGTTTTTGGATATCAACTTTAAAATTTCTTGTGACCTTGTTAAATTCACTTAATAGTTTCAGTAGCCTTTCTTGTAGATTCCTTTGGACATTTTTGCAGCAATGAGTTCACAGAGTACTCAAATATTGGTTTTTAAATACCATTTTCCATAAACAAACAAACCAAAAACCAGGGATCCTTGGAGAAATGGTTGGTTCAGGACTACGGCTAGGAAACTGCAGAGCCTGAAACCTTTGACTATGGCAATAGGGAGGAAGCACTTAAAGAAAGGCAAAGAGGTCAAGTGGAGATGAACCAGTGATAAAGTGCTTCCATGGGCCATCCTTTCACTGTGAAAGAGAAGGAAGGCTTTTCCTTTTTAAAGAACCCTAATGAATGTAGAAGTAAAGGAATTAGAAATTCACCATCTGTGAAACACCAAGTATTAACTGTTATTGAAGATACTAAAACTAATAAGTGAACATTTGATGAAAAGTAAAATACATACTTACAAAGAGTCATGGTTTGTCTCCCCCATAAGTTATTTATTAATTATGAAGGGAAAAAAATAACAACTTTATAGTAGAGAAATGTGCTATGTTCCATTTTAATCCACAGTGTAAAGTCGCCTCACCAGTGACAGGCTGTCCTGTCTACACTGTTCCTTCCAGAAGACCATCAGCTCAATGCAGTGAGGAAGTACTGGACAAGTCCACATAGAGGGACAGCCTACAAAATTCAAATGCTCTACACTTTTAAAAAATGTGAGAGTCATTAAAGTAAAAAAAAATACCAATGGTTCCATGTCAGAGAACACTCATGAGACACAATAGGAAAATGCAGCACGTGACCCTGGACAACATTTCCCTTTTATCATAAAGGACATTCATGAGACAGCTAGTAAAATATGAATTAGGTCTACAGACACTGTCTCAGTGCTGATTGGCTAACTTTGATAACTGTATGGTGGTTATGTCAGAAAATGTCTTTGTTTTCAGGAAGTGCACCTTAAAGCATTGGTGGGGTGCAGAGGCATCAGGTCTTCACCTTATTCTGTGATGGTCTGGAGGAGAAACAAGTGCATAGGAAGACAGAGAAGGGCAGAGTATGTGTGGCCCAATGTTAACTTTGGGGAATCTGAGTGAAGGGCATACGGGATTTCTCTGTACAACTTCCGGAGCTTTCCTATAAAGATAAAATAACACAACAAACAGGCAAGAGGCAGGTGATGACCCCCGACATACACACCCAGGTTCTCGATGGTGTAGTAGCGCTGCTTGTAGTCCACCCTGATGGTCTGGGCATGCGGGCTGCCAATGCCGTAACCAATGGCATAACCTCTGACCACGATGTTCTGGTTCTCGGGAGGAGTCCAGCTCACCACGATGCTGGTGACGAGTGGGCGAACGTGAAGGGAACTCGGTACCTCGGGAACACGGGATTCTGGGAAGAGGACCGGAACAGTGAGATGAGGCCCGTCTTCCCTTGGCGTACCTCCTGCCCTGGGGGAACGGTTCTCTGTCTCCTGCTGAACTACCTAGGGCTGAGCTTTTTCCTTGATTCCCAAGAAGTCAAAGAGAGTCTGTGTATACAGTCAAGTATGGCCATGGTTTACTGCATTCTGGGAAGAAAACAGAGCCCAAACAGCCTGGCACACAAGACCCTGCAGTATTAGTTTGCAAGGGAGGACAGAGAGCTCCAAGAACCTCTGCCTGACAGAGAACAGATATGGTGGCTTTTAGTGGTCACCCTTGAGGTCCCATGTTTTGGATCCACATTCACCAGGCAGAAAAACCAACTAATTAGAAGCCTGTTGTCAACAGGTAATCAATTGTCACATCACAGCAACAGTATTAATAATTTACTCCCCCAACTAACACAGCGCATCAGAAAACAGGAAGCTTCAGAACCACAAATTGATTTAAATGGTGGGAGACAAAGGGCTTAAGAAGGTGGCAATTTAAAGTATCTTTCAAGTTATAAATTGCTATCTTATTTTTAGGTACTAGTAAACCAAGAGTCAGAATAAAGGCCAAGGGTCTTTTATCTCCCAAGTGCAGCCTATCTCTGATACAGGAGCACACACATACTTGCATGGACTTACCCAGTGAACAAGCCGGTGGGTAAATGGTAAGGCCTGCACAGGGGAAGGGAAATCAATGGAAATACAGGCAAGACTCATGTGACTCGTCAGCCTTGGTTTTAGATCACCCACGTACTTAATGGCCTCGGTGACAAACAACCTTAAAGCCCCTGTACCAGTGTACTGGTTCTGGTTCTGCTTAAAGAGGCAGTTCTCTAAAAGCCACTGGGGGAAAGAAATCCAGGAAACTTGCTGCACTACAGGGATGACAGCAGTATGGTACATTAATTTTCAGAGATGACAGTGATATACACTCCAACTTCTGTGGCTTCCCCTTTAGACTCCTCACTTGACTACAGTTAGTAAACTTTGCCTGTGCTCATCCTGTCAACTGTTGCTCTTACCATCTAAGTCACTTTCAAATGTTTCAGCAGACAGCCAGTCAGTAGCTGGGCCTGTGCCATTGACCGTCAGAGCAGCCACTCGAAAATTATACTCGGTCCCCCGGTCCAGACCTGAGACCCAAATGACAAAAAAGGACAAGCTGAAATAAAAGTTTTGGGTAAACAAAACAACAAACTATCATTAAAGCAAGTATCTTATCCACCAGCATGGTAATTAGCCGCTGCCTTGATAAAATCTTGCAGTTAACAAACAACAAGCAATTCACAAGCACAGCCTGGACAGGAAACCGGAGAAGAAGCAGGAATGGGTAAAGCTCCCAGGGGATTACAGATTCTGTTGAAGAGCTTAAGGGCATTTCAGAGATCGATTAATGTAACCTTTTCATTCTGTGACTAAGGAAGCTAAGGCCAAAAAGAAGCCAAGGACAGTAAAAGAGTCATAATGAAGGAACAAAGTCAGCAGGTCTCAGAAGACACCAAAGACCAGAGAAGCAGGGGAGCTGGAACTCCTACATCTTGCCACGCCATAACCATAGAGAACAAACTTTATACACACCAAACACAACCTGGAAATATATTTCTCATTAGCTTACCTGCCCTTAAGTATACTCAAGTAAAATAAGGAACAAAGCCTTTCTATTATGCAACACTTCTTACTTACTATCGGCTAATAAACTATGCAATTTACCAACACATCAAAGGCAACAAAGATCCATGCATAAAAGTCTACCCTACAAAGTAGAGCACAATATGGTCAGCTATTCACATACTCATGAATCCACCTTTTTTTATTGTGTTCAAATACATATAAAATTTACCACTTTAACCAGATTGTGATAGGTCCTATTTAGGGTTATGAAAAATTATCCTACCTGCCCATCCAAATATTGGGATCTGTGGCTGGCCAGCAACACTGTACAAAAATTCCAAAGAGAGAGCTACTGAGAGAGAACCTGGTCAAAACAAGCCTGGACCCGGTTAGTCATCTCTGCCACCCGGTGGGAGTAGAGAGACAGACGGGAGGTTCTGTTTTCTGCTGACCACCCCAAACCTCTCTGTCCACAAGAAAGCAAGAAGCGAGACAGAAGGAGACACAACATGGCCGGGCCCAGGTCACTCTGCCTGCCTGTCTCCTCCTGTGTACGCGAACCACAAAGAGCCAGGGCATGTGCACGTGCTCACAGCTATTCATAGACAAGGATGTGGATTACAGGAGAACTTGGATCAACCAAAGTGCTGAAAGAATTCAGCCACTCGGTCACCACGCCCTCCTCTCATTGGAGAGTCAGGACATAAGAGAGCGAGGGAGCGCACACGCCTGCGCAGTGGGAGACCTGCGTTTGAAGAGTTCACGGACTGACACAAAGGCATGCAAATCACACAGAGAGATGGTGGAATATGTAAAGTGCTGTAGGGTACACAAACAAGAAACAACTACTTCTGGCTGAAACTTAATCATTGTTTGTTGATCAGTACAGGATCCTAGTAATCCATATTATTCTCTAACACTTATCGAGCTTCAAGGTCATGCTTCGAGAGAACATCCCACTTTGCTCACTATTACACACCCAGTGCTAGCCCACACTAATAAAAATTCAGTAAGTCTGTTAAAGGAATCAATCTAAATATGATTTAAAAACGGAAGATTTTCTTTCTTTCTCTCTCTCTCTCTCTCTTTCTTTAAGTGAGAGGAGGGGAGATAGACTCCACCTGGCAACCCCTGCCAGGGGCTGATGCTCCAATCAACTGAGCTATTTTTAGCACCTGATACTGATGGTGTTCAGACCAATCAAGCTATTCTCAGCGCCCAGGGCCCACGCTTGAAGTGACTGAGCCACTGTCTGTGGGATGGGAAGAGGGAGAGAAGGTAGAGAGGGAGGAAGAGAAAAGCAGATCGTTACTTCTCATGTGTGCCCTGACCAGGGATTGAACACAGGAGTTCCTCACACCAGGCCAATGCTCTATCCACTAAGCCAGCCAGCCAGGGTCTGATGCAAGAATTTTCTTGATAAAGTCTATTTTTACCATTAAAACGATACTCTCCTTATATATCAAATGTTTCGTTGAGAAACGAACAGTGTCACATGGGCAAGCGCTGTGTTGTTAGCAACAAGAACAATGCTGGTATACAGTAAAATCTACTGTTAAATATTTAGAATAAGAGCCTTACAGATGGGAAGTGCTATTTAGCTATATTTGGAGTAAAATCAGAAACTGACATTTGAGAACATCTGTGAGCAACTTCACTGTAACAGTCCCTTAGTGAGACTTCTCGCAGTGCCACGACAGCATGGTCACTCTTTGCAGGAAGAAGACTGACCCTCACGGAGACAAGCACTTGCTGTCTCCTATTCTGAAAGCAGTCAGTCACGTCTGTCTACGAGATGAGGGGCAGAAGAAAGCTTGCCGGGTCACTAGAGCAGACCCGTTCACCTCAGGTGCTTCTCAATTTTTAGAAACTCATGAAGAAGGAAAGACTAATTGCACTTTTTGACCTCAGGTCTTAGTTCCATCAAGAACCTGGTCCCTGGGGCACAGGAAAGTGGCTGATGTCAAGCTTGTCTTAGCTTTCTAATGTCTACCTAGGAGGGAAGCAATGCATGGGAAGTATAGAGTTCCCCCGCAGTGACAAATCAATTCTCAGGGCTTCGATGATAGTGACAATACCTCCAAGTCTTGTCCTTGTCTACTGGCTCTGCTAGAAACTCCAAACCTGCCTCTACTCTTTGTAAGCACTGTCCTCTTAGACAAAGAGCAAGCACTTCATCTCCCTCCCCCAGTTCTCCTGCAAGGGCCAGCTTGCCCTGGCTAAGCTGACTTGATTTTCCCTCCGTGAGGAAGAGGGCTCTACCATCCAGGGGACCCAAACCAGAAATGCACCCAGCTATGCCACCTGCTCTGTTGCACATGAAGGAAACACCAGACAAAAGGAGCCATCCCTGACCTGAATGGATTTTCTAAAACACTGTTGTGTCCACAGCAGCAAGAAGGGTAATGCATGGCTGCAGTGACCATACATGCTGTTTCATACAACGTCCTCATGAGAGGAGTCCGTGTTACAGAAATCACTTTGTATACTCTGCTACCAACCAGACAGAGCAGGTTCTCTGCTCTGTAGCTTGGTTTTAACTTTTTTTTTCCAGATAACAAAAATTTACACACACACATACTTTTTCAAAAATAAGGAAATGGGAGAACACAGAAAAACACAAACAAGTAAATAAAACTCCAGCACAGCACCACCATTCAGACATGGCAGAATTTGTAAGAGTGTCTTCCGTCGGCTTTGATCAAGTCGGACGCAGACCGAACCGTCACAAGTTCTCTAGAACCACATTTACTCTGTGTGAGTGAGTCACTATCTCAGGGCAGCGATTAGACCAGTGTCCCTCCACACCTGCGACAGAAACTGTCTCCCTGAGTGCAGAGTGGCTCACCATCGATCAGCTGAGACAGCTGTGTTCCAGGCACCAAGGTCTCGGTGATGTCACTCTTGCGGGAGGCCTTCCGATAGCGGACCTTGTAGCCGGCAATCTGCCCGTTTTGGGTGGCTGGAGGCGGAGGCTGCCAGTGGATCATGATACTCTGGACAAAGACAGATTTATGAGGAAGATACAGGGCACGTCAAAAGCGTAGTCCTAACGGTTTCATGTGTTACTACCCCAAACTTACTGTCTAAAGAGAAGGAACATAGAGGGGTAGGATGCTTAGAGCTTTACTAAGTTATTTAGTAATCATTCAAAAATACTTTTTAATTATAAGACCCTCAGTGGTCAAAGCCGAGAGGCTGTATTTGCATGCCCTTGACCTCTTTCCTGGGTGTTCTCCCAGAAGGAAGATACTGGGCAAAAGTGTCAGAAAAGTTTTCAGAAGAAAACACAGGTCAGAGGCACATGGAGCAGGAAGTAAACTATCATTAGGTTTCAGGGTCTCTCCCCATCTCAGTTGTAGAACTGAAATTTGATAATTTCTAAAACTCTTCAAAAAGGGGATCCTTAATTAATTACAGTGGGTTTTTTGTTTTTGTTTTAAGAAAAAGAAGTTCAATAGTATTTCCGAAAGGATCGAAAATGTCAGATGTCTGTGCAGCCCAGAAGAGGTTCTGGGCCGGGGGAGGTGTACATGCCTTCAGTGTGTAGTAGACATGCCCAGGAGGGACAGCTCAGCATCTGCAATTGTGAGACATGTGCACATAGGCTCAGCTCACAGAACTAGGACACTGAGGGACCATAACTACGTACTGCTGTCTCCCTAACGACCCCAGTTCTTGACTGTTAAAATCTGGAATGTAATGATTCCTATAACAACAGCAACATATTTGCAGAAATAACTTTGGCAGCGGGGAAAGGAGGTCAAGTTAGTCAGAATACACTGGTGTTGGTTTCTAGACCCAGCTTTCCCAGTGAGAGTAACACCTAGCTCACCTTATCTCCTGATAACAACTGTCATGATACAGAATCCCTCTCCATAGCCCATCTGAATCTTGGTAACACACCAGTAAAAACAAAGAATAGAAATGTGAAGTTTTACCTTTGAGTTTCTTACTTCTAAGGACAGATTCTGAGGAGTAGCACTGGGAACTGGACAGAAAGAAACAAATAAAAAGAAATTTCTTTCAATCACTTTACACAAATGCACATCGCAGATGCTGATGATGCCCCAAAGTCTCAATGCAGCTGTCATGCTCTTGCAGTGACAGCGGTTCGTGGATAAGGTACGGTCACATTCAATTCATCTACGAGAGCGAGACACTATCATATATACACCCCACAGCAGAGTTAGGTTGGACCCTTGGGAAGTCAGATGCTTATTTCAAGACTCCAGATATGTTCTGACCTTTTAGCATATTCTTTTGATTATTCTTGGAGAGAACACAGCTTTACTTGGGGGAAGAGCCACAAGATCTCTGGGAACAAGTGCAATGAATATGGCAGGTGAATGAGGCGGGTGATGTCATCACCAGCCCAAAGCATGATATGTGTACGCCAGTAAGACTGGCTTTCCCGTGGAGCTCCATGACTGGTGCTGAAGGTTCTGAAGGCAGTTCCCGAGTAAAGCAAAGAGTTACATCAGCAATGCCAGCTTCAGTACAGTGACCTCCTGGCTTCCCAGGACAATTGTGTCGCAGGGACACCCATACAGATGTGAGGCGTTTGGGACTGTTGTGTAAACAAGCAGCTGCACAACTTCAGTTCCCCACATATTAGAACACAAGACAAGCATCTCCAAGTGTGTGGTCTAGAACCCCAGCTCCTACATTTCCTGCTGTGCTAACTGAAGTCAGCAAAGAGAACGGAAGGAATCCTGATTAGTGTCCTCCCTTCTCACAGAATGCTGACTTTAGGTCTTCTCCCTTTATCTATCTCTGAAATCTTCTCCTGCCTTTACTTTGACACTTGGCGGCCATGTAAATACAGTGGTACCTTGAGATACGAGCAGACCAACATTCAATTTTTTTTTTTTTTAAACATACGAGCTGCAACTCGGTCTGTATTTTTGTTCGAGACCTGAGCTAAATTCAGAGATATGAGTCGTGATTCAGAAAGCTGCCGCTAGTTGGCGTGTTGGCGTATGGGTCCAGTATCGGCAGCACAACACCAGCATCTTGTTCTTTCTCACGTGTTACCTGCAGAATCAAGTTGAATCTTGTGTGCTATACTTGTTCTTGCATCATTTTTGCATTTTTCACTAACTTTTTTTGTGTGCTATCATGGGGCCAGAGAAAGTCAGTGTAAAGGGCAGTGGTGAGAAGAAGAGAATGATGTCGATATAAGTAAAGCAAGAAATAAGAGAAAAACATGAGCGTGGTGTACGAGTGATTGAACTGGCAAGGCTGTACAACCGCAATACATCTACAATTTGTACCATCCTTAAACAGAAGGATGCCATCAAAAGCGCAAATCCAGCGAAATAAACTACAATTTTCTCCCAATTAAGGACAAATATCCATGAAGAAATGGAGAAGCTTCTGCTGGTATGGCTGAAAGAAAAAGAGCTGGCAGGAGATACAGTGACAGAGACTGTAATATGCGAAAAGGCACGTATTATTTACGGCAACTTGAAGAAGAAAGAACCATCAACCTCAAAAGAGGCAGCAGAAGATACGTTTAAGGCAAGTCACGGCTGGTTTAAAAATTTCAAGAAGAGATCTGGCATCCACTTGGTAGTGAGGCATGGTGAAGCTGCGAGTGCTGATGTTACGGCAGCTGAGGAGTACATCGCACATTTTGCTGCGTTTACCGCAAAGGAAGGCTACACCCCCCAACAAGTGTTCAACTGTGACGAAACAGGATAGTTTTGGAAAAATATGCCCTGGAGGACTTTCATCACCACAGAGAAGCTGCCAGATCATAAACCCATGAAGGACCATCTGACCCTTGCACTGTGTGCAAATGCTAGCAGTGACTGTAAAGTAAAGCCACTGCCAGTGTATCATTCCGAAAATCCTCGAGCCTTTAAGACACAAGATTCTTAAAGAAAAACTGCAGGTTATGTGGCGCGCCAATGCTAGGGCATGGGTTACATGGCAGTTTTTTATTGAATGGTAAATCTCATCTTTGGTCCTGCAGTGAAGAAATATCTTCAAGAAAATAAACTCCTGATGAAAACATTACTAATCCTTGAAAATGCACCAGCCCACCCACATGGTCTTGAAGATGACATTCTCAATGAGTTCAGATTCGTGAAAGTCCTCTACCTCCCCACCCAACACAACTTCAATCTTGCAACCTATGGATCAGCAGGTCATTTCCAACTTTAAAAAGCTTTCCACAAAGTACTTGTTCCGCCGCTGCTTTGAGGTGACTGAGAATACAATTCTAACGCTTTGAGAGTTTTGGAAAGATCACTACAACATCGTGATATGTTAACACATTATTGACTTTGCATGGCAAGAGGTTACAAGAAGAACCTTGAACTCGGCATGAAAAAAGTTATGGCCTGATGTTGTTGCAGACAGGGACTTCGAAGGATTCGAACCAGAGACTGAGACAGAGGTAGAAGCGCTGGAGGAGATTGTGTCCCTAGGAAAGTCGATGGGTCTGGAGGTAGATGAGGGTGACGTAAACGAGCTCGTCGAGGAACATGAGGAGGAACTCTCAACTGAGGAGTTGAAGGAGCTACAGATGATGCAACACGTGGAGCTTCTGCAAGAGATTAGTAGTGAGGAGGTAGAGTCGGAGGAAGTGATTTCTACAAGTGAAATTAAAGACATGCTGGCAATGTGGGAGAAGCTTTCAAGTTTCATTGAAAAGACACACCCAGAAAAAGTTTCAACTGGTTGTGCTTCAGCACTTTTTAATGACACTTGTTTGTCACATTTCCGTAACATTTTAAAAGGCAGGCAAAAGCAAACCTCTTTGGATAGATTTTTATTCAAAAGTCCTGCAAGTGAAAGTGCCGAAAGTATAGCCAAAAGGCAAAAACAGGTGATGATTAAATAAAAAATACGTAATGTTAAGCTTAGGTTAAGTTTAAGGTTAAGAAAGTGCATTTTTTACAATTAAGTTTTTGTGGTTTCATTTTAAGTAAAGAAAGTGCAGTTTTAGGTTATGTGTCTACAGTGCCTGTATCTCTTCCTCCGTCCCTCCTCCTCTGCCATTCACCTCCATTAACTGCATTCATCTGTCTCCAAGGTAAGAATACAGTACTAAATAAATAACACTTTTTCCTTTTATTTTATATATTTTGTTATGCATTGGTAAAGTATACATGTGTGTTTCTTAATTAAAAACATATCTCTTTTCATAATTTAGGATGGTTTGGGGATGTTTCACAGGGATGGAATGGATTAAATCTATTCCAGTTATTTTAAATGGGAGAAATTTGTTTGATATACAAGTTGACTGATTTATGAGCTCGGTTACAGAACGAATTAAACTCGTATCTTAAGGTACCACTGTAGCTAAGTGCCCATGTGCTATCAGCTTTCACAAGCAAGGCAGAGATTGCTTCTCACTCAGTGCTGTATCTTGGACAAAGTGAATCAGGCATCAGCTCTCAGAGGGTGCAGAGCAAGACTGAGGAACCTGTGCACTGAAAAAGTCTATGCTGCTTCTGATCTTCCCCTGTAAGGACCTGTGACTCTGCTGTGGAGGCGCCAGCGTGCTGGCACCACCATCTTCATCACTACCCTCATGGGTGAGATGTGCTGCGTACTTACACGGCAGGGACTTAGTCCCTACAGCAATCTCACACAGGAGCTCCCACTACCATCCCCATTTCACAGGTGAGGGTCACATCTCTTGTCCACAGTACTTGTTCCAGCTAACATAGGAACCAACATCTGTCTCACCCCCAGGGCTGCCCTTAGCTACCACGCTCTGACATTTGGTTCCCGGACGGGCACTGTACTTGGCATGCCAATCCATTTAGTGAAATTTAAATAGGCTTTTGTGTATTTCAAATCTCTTCTTTTCTCGAAAGTTTTGACCAACTTGGCTTATGTAGTTGGCTAACCAAACTATAGTTTGTAGTCATTTTTCCCAACTTACCTTGAAAAATGTTACAGAAGACAATGGCAAGGATAATACAATGAACACCATATATTCTTTTCCTGAACTCACCAATTGTTAATGTTCTGCCGCGTCCCACGGAGTCTACACAGAGATTTATCTACCTGCAGACTGATCCCAGGTTATCTGGGAGACAGCTGGAGTCACCCTGATACTCTCACTCCTAAATACTACAGCTTGTATCTCCCAAGGTCAAGGACATTCTCCAATAAGACTATTACAATGCACACTTTCAGGAAATCTAATCTTAACACAAAATACACCTAATAACACATCTAACATTTAATATTGTCTACCACTATACCTACTGGGCATGAAGTGAATGGTGTTTCTTACTTATTTATATTTTGCTCCCAGATGCAGGCACCAGTAAGGGACCATACCTGTTTTACAGTATTTCATGTGTTACTACTCTTCTTTACTCTATACCCAGAATGAGTCCCCAATGTTTTTTCTTTCATGAGGATGGTATTTTTGAAGAATCCAGGCAAGTGTATTTTATGTTTTGCAGAACTTTCAGTAGTTTGGCAATGTCCAGTGCTTCACTATGACTGGTCCCAGGGAAGCACCATGGGACCAATGGGCCGGGCCCTCGGGTAATGTCTCCCTCTCCGTGTCTCCTACCAGGATACACATGACACCAGGTGGCTCTGTTGTTGCTGCTGTCACGACTGACCATTTGCTTCAGAGAGTCAAATGATAGCTTCTAAAGCACGGGTGTTTATATGTGAGGGATGTCTTTTAGAAAAAGGATATTTTGTAACACAATGGATTTAGGTGAGTTTCCGGAAATAACACTTACACTTATTAAATACAATAAACTTGGTTATGTTCTCTTCTGTTCTACAAATATACTTGCTTGCTTGCTTGCTTGCTTGCTTGCTTTATTTATTTATTTATTTATTTATTTATTTATTTATTTATTTTAATGTACTGAGAGGAGGGGAGGCAGAGACAGACTCCTGCATGAGCCCTGACCAGGATGCACCCTGCAGGCCCACCAGGTGGCAATGCTCTGCCCCTTTGGAGTTTTTGCTCCGCTGCAACTCCAGCCATTTTTTTAGCACCTGAGGCAGAAGCCATAGAGCCATCCTCAGTGCCTGGGGTCAACTTGCTCCAATGGAGCCATGGCTGCAAGAGTGGAAGAGAAAAGAGAGAGAGAGAGAGAGAGAGAGAGATAAGCGAGAGGTGGATGGGTGGAGAAGCAGATGGGTGCTTCTCCTGTGTGCTCTGACTGGGTATTGAACCCGGGACACCCACACACCAGGCCGATGCTCTACCACTAAGCAAACCTGCCAGGGCCAATATATTAATTTTAAATGCTGGTCTTGACCTCCTCAATCTCTCTGGAAAGTTGTAGTTTGAGAACTACTGTTGTAGGTGACGGGCATATCCATATATACAGTTTAGCTTAGAAATTCAGTCATAGGTGAGAAATGAAACTGTCCCAAACCACCAAGGAATTAAAAAGACCTATTTGTCATGCAAATGTGACTGCTATGTTGAGCAAGGCTAGTTTTACCGCAGCCCTTGAAGTCTGTGCTCTGACTAAGCAATAACATTTACTTATACAAAAGCCCCCACTAAAAATAAAACACCGAGAAGCTGTTTGGTACCACCACCACTGTGTTCTATGATCTCCCACTAAACCTTTATGGCAACTCAATGAGGTTTGTATTATTTACATTTTTACGTTAAGAAGACATTAAGTGACTTGATCAAAGTCATGCTACAAATAAAGGGTACTGGGATTTGAACATGATCTTCTTGACATCATAAGCTTACGACCTTACCACTGGGCCCCCAGGGCCCCCAGGCACAGTATCTTGTTCCAAAGGAAGGCTGGCTCACCATCTGACAATGTCTGCACAGCAACATCTTGCGTGGAGACTCCGGGGCCGTGTTTGTTGTAGGCTACCACACGGAAGCTGTATTCAGTGTACTTTTTCAAGCCGTTAATGGTATGAGAGTGACTTGAAACATCAACATCCTCGAATAAAATAGAAACAATTTATATACACACAACACACCAAAAGAAATGTGACAAAAAATAAACTGTATGAATGACATATTTGACAAATACGAATTTTTATCCTTTATACAGAATGTTACTTAACAAGTTAAAGCCTATGAGTCAAAAACACAGGCATTCTGCTGAGAAATGCCACTTGGTATTTGGTGATCCCTGCTGGTCAAACAGCAGAATAAACCTCAGTACAGAGAAATAGAACCCACCAACCCTTCATTTCTGACACCTCTTTTCTTCCCTCAGATCTAGACTAGCAAGTATTAAGTTTTGGAAATACAGTTCAACTCTTCTATTCCCATCAATATTTTGAAAACCAGCTTAATATATAACCATGATGTACGGTGTCAATGGGTGCTAGGCTTGTCTGGGTGATCACTTCATAAAGTGTAGAAATGTCTACTCACTCTGTTGTACACCTGAAACCAATATAATTAATGTATGTCAACTGTAATTGAAAAATAAATTTTAAGAAATGGCTTTATCTTATACCTGTTCTTTGTCGGTGCCCTTTGCCATGTAGTACAGTTTGTAATTCTGAATCTCCCCATTGCCGGACAAGGGTGTTTCCCAGGTGACAGTGATGGAGGTAGGGGAAGTCGCAAACGCTCGGATGTTAGGTGCTGGGCCAGGGAGCTGAACTAGAAAGGAAATGTCAAGACAGCAAGATATAAGTGAAATTCACTGGATTCCCCAATAACCATTCTCAGCAATAATGTCACAAAAGCCACATTAAAAACAAAAAACAAACAAACAAAAAAACCTAAAACAACTAATTTAATGGAAGTGCTTTTAGGATAATATATATTTAAACAAATTTCTCTCTTTATGACTTAAATGAAAACCCAATTATATCTGTGAAGCATTTCAAGTTTATCAAAAGGAGACAGCGAACACTGCAGACTTCTTCTTGTGGTCTGTCAATTCCTAGTTTGGTGGTGGGGCAGTAGCACACAAAGTCGCCGTCACACACAGAGAGCCTTCTTCTGCCTCCAGATAGTGGGGACGTGGGACAGATGGACTCCCTGTCCATAGAGAACTCTCGGTCTAGAGGGAGTCAGATGTATGAACAGTCACAGGTCATGCCACAAGCGCTAAGCTAAGAAGCATATATATAGCAAAGTGGGTACACAGCTCTGCTTTGGGATGGTGTGGGGAAGGGAAGGATCAGTGACAACTTCTGGGGAGCAAGAAAAATTAGTAGTTTCCTCAGATCCCAAAGGGAAAAGTATTCCAGTAAATGGGCAATGATGGGTGAGAAGACAGTGTTATGCTGAAATGGCGCAGATGTGGGAGAGAGAAGGCTGAAAGGCATGACAAGGGCCAAGCAATGAAGTACCTCGGATGCCCTGCCATGGACTGTGGACTGTCTCTTGTAGGTGTTAGATAATCACTGAAAAACGCAGAGGAGGAACATGACACGACACGGTCAGGTGTGCACTTAGAAAGCACGTGAACACATGCATGGAAGGAAGGGAGTAAAGGAAGGAACAGCCTAGATAAAAGGATTTTAAAGCAGCTACCTTTCAGTGCATGCTCACAGTCAGCCCAGCACTGAGTGCTATACATCTTGGCACTCCCCCAAGGAGACGGGTACCAGTGCCGTCCTGTCCACAGATGAGTCTGACAGGTTGAGAGCCACTTCCAAGTGGTGGGATGCAGGTGAGCCGCAGAACCAGGAACTGGGCACTTTCTGATTATGTAATGCTGGCCCCAGCAGACCAGTGAGAAGGCTGTCACGACCCCTGCACAGGATGTGTGTGACTGAAGACTCAGGGGCTGGGCGACTGAGTGTCGAGCTCTAACACCCACATCTCACACACCTTTTCACCATATTCTCTTTGACACAGAAATCCTGGGCAGGTGCCTGTCCCTACACTTTGCTGGACTGTATTTGAAAATAAGTTCTCTGGAACTAGTGTTTCTGTTAACAGACACCCATTAGATTGAAGGAAGGGAAAAAAACCCCAACAAAATGTACAACAAATTGGCTTTCTTCAGTAATGGCGTCATAACTTATGCTGCCAGAGTACAGAAACCCGAATACGGTTATTTTGATAGGTTTTTCAATCATGAGCCATGTTACTCACTCATTGTTAAAGGAATATGTTGTGCATGCACCCTGAAAGGTGGGATTAGGTGCACTTCTGCCAACACAGAAAACTTTCCTCTCACTTAGGGGAAGAAAACTAAACAGTCCCCAAATTTCCCCCGAATCATTTTCAACACATTCACTGGCTAACCTATGTAAAGGCAAATATCCTAAAATAAAGGTACTAATAAATTCTTTCACTTCAGCTGTCCAGCGGAAGAAGGGAAAACTGTTTACTGGTTTGTGAAGCTAACTGGGTAATAGTTTCCACAGGCCGCCCCACACTCTCTCCTCTCTAGGCTACGCCTTCCAGTGAATGAAGTGTGCCCACTCCCTCAGAGCCTTCTCTTTGCCCAAGCACTGAGCGTCTTACAGCTGCCCTCCACCCTCACATGCCCTGCCTTGTCCGCTGCCCTACCAACCCGCGGTCCTAGATAAGCACTTTCTTCTCATTCAACTCCACCACTGTCAGTGTACCTGTCAATCTCTGGTTCCAGACTGTGAGCTTCCTATGGGCAGAAGTCAAGTCCTCCTAATCTTCACATCCTGACTCATTATATCAGAGAACAGCACATGGCAGGCACTCAGTAAACCTGCTGTCCCTTACATCTTTCCTTCATCTCTAAATTGACGATGACCCTTTGAATCCAATGGTTCGGAACAGCTTGACTCATAGATTCTGAGATGACAGTGGAAATCCATGGCTCTTTCCCAAGGAAAACGTGACTGTACAAACACACCGATATCTCATGTGTGTGCAGAAGGCTTACAACTGCAGGGTGGAGCTCTCGCACTGAATCAGATGCAGGGGTTTTTCCCCTTGCTCTCTACATGACTCACCTTGCACACATATTTGACCCTGTTTGGGAAGCTGGGCCCCACTGTTTCCTTCCCTAGGAAGGCCTGCTCTGAGTCAAATGCTTCAAGGCCAACTCTCATCTCTTCCTAGGAACCTGCCTCCACAGAACTAACTTCCGCAGTCACTGCTCCTTGTTTTGTATCCCATAGCCTCTCATGAATGACACCTGCACATGACAGGCTGCTGGGGGGAAATTCAGCTTGTAACTCAATAGACTGTTCCTGCTCTTATCTGAGCACAGTAACTCTCACAATCAACACCCTTTCCCAGTAATGAGGACGCATTCCTCCTTGAACAGCCTGCAGACTCTTGGACGGCCCTCCGATGCTGGCTGGCTCTGAGTCCTCATCTTTAAGCTGCATCGCTGAAATGACCAATAGCCTCCTGTCTTGACTTCTCACTATGTAACAGTAGAACTCTACCTTGTGCACCCCCCCACCTCTAGTGCCCTGTGCAGTGTACAAGGCATAAGAAACAAGCACATGATGAGAGAGCGGCATGCCGTATCATCAGGACATGAAGTACCACAGTTGCGGGACTGTACTACCCTAACCCACCAGACCAGGTAAGGTCTCTGAACTAGTTCCAGAGCTTCACTGGCAAACCTACAAAATCTGTTTCACTCCTTGGTCAGGAGCTGCCACAGATGTTCCACAGCTACGGTACCCATCACTCTAGTTAAATCTTTGTTACTGGAAGTCTGCTAACTCAAAAAACTAGGGAGGTTAACGGTTAAAGAAATCTGGAGGAGGCTAAGAAGAAAAACAGGCTTGTGGTAAATTATACTAAAAGAGTAGAAGAAAGCCTCAAGGGAAAAGCATTACTTAGGTTTTGATGTAAGCATTACTTCTTACAATTTCAAGCCTAGAGTTCAAAATGAAAATTTAAGACATAGAAGACATTTATAAAATAAATCAGCCCTACACTCGTTTCAGTTGTGGAAAATCTTAAGAAATGTAGTCAGTGGTGACAGTACTTAGCACAAATGAGCACAGGTCCAAAGGAAAGCCTTCAAGAGAGTCCGAAGAGCATGGTGTAGAGGAGGACCAGGACAACCCAGCTGGTAATAAACACTGAATACCTACTTCCTGTGTGAGGCCCTGCCCCGGACACTGGGAATGTGACAATGACAAAGACTCTGTCTTTGCCATAAAATAAATGAGATGCTTGCCACAATCACAATTCAAGGAAGAAAGTATCTTAGAACTGTAGATAGAGATGCAACATTAGACAGAATCAGAGGAAAGATTCTAGAAGGCATCTGAGTTGGGTCTTAAAAGGATCAGATACATTTGAGAATGAATTATATTGTCTTATATACTATTTGCTACTGCTTGAAGTAAATGAATTTTGTGTCTCCTTTCTAATTCGTAAAATCCTTAAAGGCCAGGTTACACACAAGGCAGACCTTCAGATGGGTCTCCCTGCAGTGGGACTGATGGGGGGGGGCACTCACCCTCGGGCTGGGTTTCTACTCGAAGCGGTGCAGAGCTCTCCCCGGAGCCGTGCTTGTTCTGAGCCATCACTCTGAAGATGTACACAGTTGCTGGCATTAGATTTTGAATGGTTACCTGCATTTCTCCTGAGTGACTGGTATTCTCAACACGTTCCCTTTGGACAAAGAGGATTTGGAAAGAGCGCTCATTAGAAATATTTCTAAAATGTGCAATTTCTTTTCCAATGCAATTCCTACAGATAACATACCACAACCAAATCTTATCCACTTATGTCAAATGTACCCCGAAAAAATGAAACCTCTGGAGGCAGAACAGTGCACAGAAGAAAAGGGGAACTTGCAGAAAGCACGGTTGTGCACATCTGGAAACATACTTATGTGCCTGTTCAAATATCACTGAGTGCTCTACAGAGGAGGCACGGACCAAGATCTCCTAAATGCCACCTCAAATGGGGCCGCTGGTCAGCCACTCTGAAGGCTTCAGAAATTACTGAATTCTAAGGGGTGATTCTCACGGAGACAAACAGAAGGTGATTACAGGTATGATGCAACTTTCACAGAAATACCAAGGGATGTCGCATATGTTTTAGATAATAAACTCTCAATAAAAGAAAAAGTAGAGATGATCACTTTCAAAATTGGGAAGAAAACATTAAAAATTTAATAAAACCTAAAAGTAACCTAGTCTATAAAATAAGCTCATCATGACACTGATTTTTATAATTTACCTTTTAAAAAGAATACTTTTTGAATGATTTTTTTCAGAATGATTTGAAATGTTTGACAAATCTTATCACGAACGGTACAAATAAGTCAAGGAGTCTGGAGTCACAAGATGAAAGTAGAAAATCCATTTTCTAGGTTCTTTAAAAAAGATCATGTCCAGGCTCAATCTTGGGGTCTTTGTGTCCACACTTAGGTCTATAATTATGCTCACGCTACTGTACTTACATATCAAAAAAAAACGGGTCATATTACACAAGAGTTTTCAACAAATAACATGAAGGAATTTACTTGTTTTAGACAAAGAATTAACCTTTAAAAACTGCCAATCATGTGAGAGTAATAAAAAGGCCCAAGATTCTGTGGAAAAAATTTGAAATTACCTAAAACTATTTTTTTTTTAAGGTGAGACGAGGAGAGATCTAAAACTATTGAATTATAATTCTCACTTTAAAATATTGATCATTTCCCCTGAAATTACTGATTAAGGTTTGTTTAGTTCTACATGCCAATGTCAATTTGTCTGACTGTACATGAATATTTTCATTTTAGATAGTGTTTTTAGGTAGTTTTCTATAGTTCTTTAAACTATCTTCCTTTAATTAAAACAAACGGTACCCACAGCATATTTATACAGGTTGATTTTCTATAATCAGGTACACTGAAAAAGAGTACTATGGTGGCAAAAGTTATTGCTCAGAGATTGTGAGATATCTATAGATATTATTTTCTCTTCAGCAAAATCTCTAAATCACAAGATTTCAAAGGATGGCAACAGATTCTTTACATTTGAGGAATCTGACACTCGGTTTGATCACAAATGACTGCTGTCTAAAAGAAAGGATGGTGCTTTATATCTCATTATACCAGTGATTTTCAACTTTTCTCATCTCATGGCACACAAAAACCAATGACTAAAATTCTACGGCACACCAAAACATGCATTTTTTTGCTGAGCTGACCAAAAAAAAGTATAATTTTGATTCATTCACATGGGATGGCTATTGTTGTGTTGGCTGTTGTCACTGTTTCCCTTGACAATCTAAGGAGACGAGGTCAGCGTCCCTGACCAAACGGTCAGGTGTTGCATGTTTTAACAATTCTTTTTTCTTTTTGTATTTTTCCGAAGTGAGAAGCGGGGAGGCAGTCAGACAGACTTCCACATGCGCCCAACTGGGATCCACCTGGCATGCCCACCAGGGGGTGATGCTCTACACATCTGGGCGCTGCTCCATTTCAGCTGGAGCCATTCTAGCGCCTGAGGTGGAGGCCATAAAACCATCTTCAGTGCCCGGGCCAACTTTGCTCCCATGGAGCCTTGACAGCGGGAGTGGAAGAGAGAGAGGGGAAGGAGAGGGGGAAGGGTGGAGAAGCAGATGGGTGTTTCTCCTGTGTGCCCTGACCAGGAATTGAACTCGGGACTTCCACACGCTGGGCCAATGCTCTACTGCTGAGCCAACCGGCCAGGGTCTGCATGTTTTAACAATTCTTCCAGTCCCCGGCTGAGAGTCGCTGCCCTAAATGAGAGCACAGGTATGGTCTGTTTGGCTCACTCTGTCCTCGGAAGTTAGAACAAGTTCTCCCTGAGGAAGACGGAATTGGTATCACCATGCTACTGTATATCGAAGTGTCCTGCGTATGTTCACACCCCACAGACATACTGAGCAGAAAGCTTGCATGGCAGAGCAGAATCACGAGTGTGCGCGGGGGTGGGGTGAGGGGTTGCAATGTGTCTTCTGGCAGGTCAGCCCTGTACAATGAAGCTACCATCATGTACAGTTTTAGTTTGTTCTACATGAAAGGGGGAAAAAGGAGAAATGAGTAAAGGGAACTGAAAACTTAGAACAAGTTTCAACAGAAACATTAATGAAAAAGTCAGTGATCGTCATGTCTCTAACATGAATCATCCACCACCTGACTAGGTTTCTAATGCTAGAATGGTCTGAGATCCCAGAACCAAGTTTCTGTCTAGAAAAAAAAAACCTTCAGGACAAGATCCAGGGTGGTTATAAATGACAATTCTCAAATGTGGATGGTTACGGTAGAACTCAGATTAGTGTGTTGGCTAAGAGTCAAACAGAAAGAAAAAGGTGCACCTTATATGAAGGCAGTGTTGGGCTGGAAGTTAGGAGCTCCAGCTCCAGTTCCGGCATCTCCTAGGGGACTGTGCGCCAGTCACTGACTCTGTCTGGGCCTTAGTTTATTCATGCATTCAACGAAAAAAATGAGATTGGGTGGCAAACTTGTTCTTAAAGGGTCTGACAGTGAATATTTACAGGCCAAGAGGCAAAATGGAAACTACTATGTAGTTACTTATATAACCTATTACAATGTAACCATTTGAAAATGTAAAAACTACTTTTAGCAGCTTCTGGGCCACCAAAATAACAAATATGATTCAGCTCAGGGTCCGTATTTTGCCAACTCATGGACTAAATGGACAGACACCTAAGGGTTTTGTCCATCTGTAAAATGCTATTCATGTCTGGAATATTCTCTACGTAGGAGGTACTATCATAAAAGTGCTGCTGCTTACATTAAAGGCACTGAAATAAAAGGTAAATATTTTGTAGCTGAAAAGGTAGAGCAAGGAAGGATCCTTTGATACTCAGGAACACAACAGAATTTAGCTAAAGACCAAGGCATGCTGTGCCACCTGGTGGCTGAATTTTCAAATACAGGAAGAATGCTTCTAAGTCTAAGAAAAAATTTTCTCATTTTTTGATCAGAAAATTTCAACTTACAAAGGTTACATTAATTTTCTTTATAAAACAAGTAACTCAGTCTTTTTACTCATGTACTCTTCCCATTCCTTCACTACTTCTATTTATAAATCATAAACTTAAAGTAATGAAGTGACAAAACATATTATATCTTCAGAAATCTTCCTTTGAAGTTTTTTGCAGATTTATTTTGTCCACTCCAAGTGACTACTATCATCTTCAACCCAGCACACCAACCACACACCAAGAGCAACATTACTACTTGCTTCACCTCCCTGACTCCACTTCTCCTCCCTCTAATCTTGTGGGGCAGGAACTCTCACTACCGCTAATAAGAGCCATTTACTGCCCTGGCTGGTTGGCTCAGCTGTAGAGCGACGGCTCAGCGTGTGGAAGTCCTGGGTTTGATTCCTGGCCAGGGCACAAAGGAGAAGCGCCCATCTGCTTCTCCACCCTTCCCCTCTCCTTTCTCTCTGTCTCTCTCTCTTTCCCTCCTGCAGCCAAGGCTCCATTGGAGCAAAGTTGGCCCAGGCACACTAGAATGACTCCAGTTGCAATGAAGCAATGCACCAGATGGGCAGAGCATCGCCCCCTAGTGGGTATGCCCGTTGGATCCCGGTGGGGAGCATGCGGGAGTCTGTTTCTCTGCCTCCTCGCTGGCTTCTCACTTCAAAAAAGAAAAAAAGCCTTTTACTAAAATCCCAGTGCACACTTGCTCAGGCCAATTTCTTCTTAACTGATAATGTCCAACTTTTGCTGGTTTTCCAACATTTTGCTCCAAACTTCCACTATATTATAATTCCTACCCAATGCTAACCAAACTAGGGGCTGGCAGACTGGTGTCCGGTTCCTCGTTCTTCAGGTACCAGCCCTTAGTGGGCCCTCACCATGTCTTCTTCTGCTTTGTGCAACAGCCCCTGCCGACTTCACTTCTGTATTTTTCTCAATTCCTACTTCATTGATTAATCATCCCTGCTTACTTCAACCCATGATACATTCAAATTTTTAGTGTGATAGTTTTTCATTAAAAATAAAAGCATATACAGTTTAAAATTTTTTTTAAAGTCCCAGTGTTGTGGCTCCTCAAAACCTGTCCTACTCTGAGACCAAACTGGCCTGCAGTGGCCTGTACCGGACCAGGTCTTGCCAAGCCAGGTACTCTTGGCCTCAGCGCTGCTGAGACGAGGACAGAGAACTCTTTGGTTGCAGGGGGCAGAATTTTTATTCTTTCCATCAAATGGAGCAAAATATTTCAACATAATTTATTGAATAATTATTATTCTTCCACTGAGATTACTGTCTTCTCTTAACAAACATGTATTCAATGCTACTACACACCTGGTTCTGTTCCAGGTACTGGTTAAACTCTACTGAACAAGATGGACACAAGAAATATGTTATCAAGGAGAGAAAATGTCAGAGTGCTACATGTTCCAAAACAAGACCACAGAACAGAGCTGGGTGGTATGCTAGCAGTGGTGTGCAGGTGAGAGTCAACAGTGGGACCTGGGGTATGGCTCTCGTTGCAGTAAACACTGCTCTGTCAGGTCCCGTTTCAAAGTCCCAAGCCATGTTATTAAGTTTGGAAAGTTCCCTGAAAATTAATAGCTACTTGGAAACAGGGTGGCCCCAGGACAGCATAGTGTGGGGATGACCAAGAGGCTGGGCTGAACAGGGTCACAGAAGCTTGAGGAGAGGCCCTCTAAAGGTGACAGACAAGAGCCAGACATGGCTGTCTGCGAGGACACAGGGTGAAGACCCACAGTGGGCAAGAGCTCGTTGTTCTCTGTTCGGAGGGAGGGATGAAAATGCTTTTTCCTGCCGTGAAACCCTGAAAGTTAGTGATGAGATCTGAAAGCTGAGAGGATACTTTTTAGCATAGATGGTGTTTAGTGGTGACACCCTGCCTGTCTATGTCAGAAGTTGTGTTTCCTTATCTCCGTGATTCCTAAATACCCAGTGTGGTGCTTGGATAGACAGTGCCTGAGGAGTGGCTCCATCTGCCTGGCTCAAATCTGTCACCTAGACTTCTCAAGACTGTTAAGTCAAGGGGCCTTTACTTGATTAAGGTCCCTATACTTGCTCAACTTGCCAGTCTGGTACAAAAGACAATACGTATTGGGGTATACACGCCAGCATCCAGTAGAAGCACAGGCCTCATCCTGTGAGTGGGCCTGGACCAAAGCAGACATTTTGGCTTTCTCACTCAGACTTGAGGGTGGAGTGCCAGCCAAGCGGAGGCACCTACTCAGCACTGTTAGGGTCACAGGGTCGGCACAGGGCCTGATTCTGCCCAGAGAGTCCATATCGGGCTGTAAAAACAACACACTTGCACACAACAGCTTACGGCAGTGTGTGACCACATGATAGCATAATTAAGGGCCAGTAGGCGTGGTACATACATGTGAGAGAGCTTTATAGGGACAGTGGGACTGAACCTGGGCCAAGAGACGGGAACCAAGTGTAGCTTCAGCTGAGAAAGGGGAGAGTGAGTGTGAATGGAGACACGAGACTGGGGAAAGGCTACACAGTGACGAGAGCCAGACGAGTGTCGTTAGACATGAGTTCAAGTTGGAGGTAAGGGGAAAGCTGCAGTAAAGAAACCAGAGCCCTGGGTGCTCCGCACATGAGGGAGAGGCAACGTGAGGTCCTGGAGAGGTGGGGATGGAGAGGAATTTTATGGAAGTGCTGTTTTAGTAAAATTAATCTCTGATTACTCTTGTGTCTTCAAGGAGACCTCCAGAAGTTCAGCTACCTACATGCACATGAGGGTGCAGGCACACATTCATTTCAGATTATGTTAATATGTTCAGTCCACTTTAATTTCTAGAATGTCAAAGTTTTAAACAAGCCGTGTCTAATGAGGCTGTGCTGCCTTAACCTTATGAACAAAGGTAGCCCTGGTTACATTCTAATATTCCAATGCAAATGGCTCTCCCCACCCTCACGCCACACCATCCCAGGGAGGCAGGAGAGAGTACCAGGACCTTCAGTCTGTTTGGGAATTTCTAGTGACCTAAAATTTGGAAAGCTACAGCTAAGTGACCATGGTTTCCGGACTGGAAAATGGTGCTAACCCTGCATGACAATGAGCCAGGTGAGCACAACCAACATGAAGCAACAGGTTTCGGGCTTGTAGGCACTTACCTAGCAGTACCCTCCTTGGTGTAGAAGACAGAGTAGGTGAGATTGTCCCCATGAGGATCGGAGGCAGGCGTGCGCCACGTCAGCTTAATGAAGCGTGTAGAGACCAGGGAGGCCACAACATCCCGAGGAGCAGAAGGCAATGGTCCCGCTGTGGCTGGTGCTAGATGGTCAGTAGTGGCACTGGTCAGTGAAGTGGGAGGCAATGATGGGATGGCAACATCTTGGCATGTGCAAACATTGGGGAATATGAAGGGCAAACCATGACGGTTTTAAAAAAAGAGAACAGAAGAAACAAAAAACAAAAAATAAACAAAACCACGATGGGTAATAAAATAAAGTGAATGAACATAATAAAGGCCATTAAATTGAAGGCTAACATGCAGGATAGGGGAACAACTGAAAACTAATAGGTACTATTTGAAACCATCGCTAAGCAAGCAGACCGTCTGGTTACTAGAATGGTTGTGGGCAAGGGACAGGGAAGGTGAAGGTTGAGAATAGAACAGCTCACAGAAGGACACAGCAGTGCCCAAGTAATTGTCTTTCATCCTAAAAGAGGGATGCAGCATCTGTCAAACTTGGCATGTACGAATCTCACCTATGATAAAACCTCAGTGTTTTCTACTCTATCAAAATACAGAATAATGTGCATAGTATGCATGAACCCAGTTACATTCAACACAGGCCCCAGCCGCAACCTCACTGCAGAGCTGCGTGTGTCTCCAGCTCTGCTGGGATTCAAGAGCCATGTGTTCAGTTTTAGCCTTAATGTGAAACTGCACCACGTACTGGCAATATCCAGGGGAATCTGACAACCTCTCTCACTTCATTAAGTTACAGTTCATCTGCTATCTCATCAGTTCATTTAACTACAGCAATATCATGAATCAAAAATCCCCAGGTCACAGAAATACAACATGCAGAGAGCTGATCTGTTGTTACAGATCTCAGCGCTGTGAACGTCAAAGGGGCAGGCAGGATGGAACCGTGGTCAGGGTTCAGTAGTCCAAAGCTCCGTTTGTGTAGCTGTCGTTTGTGGGTAACTTTATCACCTCCTAATGCAGCCCCATGAACACCTCTGATTTTACAAGTTTATCCCTCATAGTAAACCTAAAATCCCCTTTACCTTGGGGTCAGAAAGCACATGTGTAATCTCACAGTTCAACTGAAGGAATGTATTAGAACTGTGTCATAACCTTCCTGGGGAGATTAGCAGAAGGGAAGCAGAAAGGAAAACATGAAAATTCTCCACCTAGTTTTCAATGAAATGGTATGTCAACAGCCCCTTGGAAACCTCTGTAAGCTGCCAGGAAGTCTAGAGTGAGGCAGTCTACGAGTAAGCGTGGCGGAGGGAACACACTCTCTAAGGGGAAAGGCAGAGGAAGAGCAACCCAGAGTCTCTGGGTGGTAAACAAGGGGAACAAGGACTCTAACAGAGACCACTCCCCGGACATTGTCCTCAGCATGCCAGATCTCCCCATGGACTCATTTAGCACTCACAACACGCTAGGAACAGGTACAGCCCTGTACCTCCACCTTACATGCAGGGACTAACACTGCAAAGGGCTCACCCGCTCATCCCAGGTCACACAAACCAGGTGCTCAAGTGCTAGAACCAAGCTTGGTGTTTGGTTTAACAGATTCTGGATTTAGCCAATAGGAGTCCTAGTCCCAGCTGTGTCACCTGCTAATTTTGTCACCTGGGGCAAACCAGCCATTCCTTTCCACTTGCTCCTTCCTGCTCCTTCTGAGGAAGGGCTCAGAGGGGTTGCAGAGTGACATCAGAACATGAGAGTATGAAGTCACAACTCAGGTCCAAGTCCACTCTCCACTGATGCAAGTGCCAAGTCTGACGGCCACTGAGGCCTCATTCTTATCCCTGATACTTCTGCAAGTGAGCTGCCCCAAAGGGCACACACATCTCTCCCCCAGAGCTTTCGGAGTTCTTTCTCACACATGGTATCTGCTTATTCATTCCCACTAAGCACTCCCTGGGACAGGGTAGCAATGGCAGAATCAGGGGTTGCGGTGAAGGTTAACAAGGAGCCCAGGACTCCTGGGGTTTCCGGCATGGGAAAAAGGGTGGCTTGTGGTATCATTTACAGAAAGACACAACAAACTGTGGGAGAGATGGTGAGTCTAGTTTTTAACATGCTGTGTTTAAAGGAATGCTCCAATATCCACAAGAGAAATGGAAAAGCAACTGAAAATGTGGATCTCTGAGTTTTGTAAAAGTTAAAGTCACTCAAACCCTTTCAGAGAAATGGGTCAGAGCGGCCTGAACTCAGCCTTGCTTTGCTGCCTCATTTCTGTACCTGCCCAGAGACACACAGAGCCGTCTCCCTGACTGGCCCAACCGCCCACTGGCAGGAGAAGAGAGTGAGTCTGCAGTGAGAGGCAGCAGATCACACTGGACAAAGATTTCGAGTACATACAAAGACCTGCCTCATGTTCAAAACCTGACCTGGCCACTGTCTAATAATGCAAAGCTGGGCCAGCCCCTAAGCCTCCTGACCCACATCCCAGGCTGACGGGAACAAAAGTATCAGCGAGGAAAGTGCACATGAAAGCACATCATCACCGTGATGAGCCTGACCTGGTGACAAGGACAGAATACTAACTATAAAGGCAACAGAAAGGGGTGCAAGCAGAGAGGACCAGGGGATGGACGTATGCAGTGGGTGGTAACTGAGAGAGACTACCTAGTGACGTGTCATTAGCCACTGAACTGCAGGAGCAGATCTCTGTAACTCTTCAATGGCACCCAGCAGTCCCCTTACAGTCGTCATTCTCACGCTGTATCACTTACACTAACCTAAAAGCCCCTTGAGGGTAAAATCTGTACACTTTGACTGGGAATCACTTGCCATGCCTCTACATATTTTAAACAATCAATAAGTGTATATTTATTGCATTAATCAGTGAAAGAAAATTCACATTAGATGTTAGGGTAATAGTGACCAATATTTCTAGAATCTCATTACACAAGGCAGTATTTTAATGTTTTTAGTTGATCCAAAGTTCATGCAAATATATTTATATAATGACATTATAAAAACATTGGCTTTGAAAATGTATTTAATCAGTGATGCATGAAATAAAGTATCAATAATGTTGGGTCACTATAAGTGATTTATAATTAGTCATGGAAACAACCCAGGTCCATGACAGTGCAGTGCTCAAAGCCAAGACCCAGAGGAGCAAGATGACGACGGAGTAGGCGGACGTACCAACTTCCAACTCCCAGAACCAAAGTGAATTATAACTCAATTTTAAGAACCATCATCTGGATAAACCAACTTTGAACTAAACTAAGTGGACTCTTCAACCAAGGAACACAGAAGAAGCCACATTGAGAATGGAAGAAAAAGCAAAAACATGAAGAGGGCTGCCCAGCTCCCTGGAGCGAATGGCAGCATGGAGAGACCCTCGTGGCGGGAGGAGAGTTTGGCAGAGAGGGAGGGACCAGGGTTCCAGGAACAAAGCTCCAGCCTGCAGCCCCAGAGCCTAGAAGAGGCGTTTGGACAGTATTGAGCTGTGAAACAAGTGAGGATACTGTTTGTCAGAAAGAGACAGTTTCCTCAGACCCAAGATTCTTAAAGGGACAGCACAGAAAACCTCTCTCACAACCACACACCCGGGGCTCCGGGAACGGGGACAGAGGAGAGGACCAGAAAAGCGGGAAAAGAATGTGGACTGAAGGCACAGGGACAAACAGTCTGAGGGACAGCCACCCTAACCCCTGGGCTAAGTCACTTCTCTAATCAAAAAAAATATTTCCCCTGAAACTAGCAATACCAGCAAAGGGAGACAGGACACCAGCCAAACAAGCTGTCCTGCGGCACTTAGAGCAGAGCTGCTTAGATGGAGGGAGCTCCCAGGCCTACAGTATGAAGAGTTAGGGCACTTCCTACTCTGCTGAGGGTTGCTGAAGGGATGGTGGCGGCAGGAAGCTGAAACGCGGTTCTGTCGGTGTGGGCGGAGGCCCAGCCGGTGTGAGCTCGGTCTAGCCCAGCAGGGGCAGAGGGGACTTACGCAAGTGGTCCGGCAGCTGCGGGCCTGGCTGTAACCCCACCCGCAGGGGAAAAGCGGGAGGCCAGGACGGGCAGAGATCTGCTCTGTGACCCTGCGCAGGCCGGCCCTGACCGCGAGGACGGGGCTAGGACCAGGGATGGGCGGGGGCTTGCGGCTGAGCTCACGCCACCAGCCCTGCCCGGCCAGAGAAACAGTGGTTTGCCATCCTGCGTGTGTGAGTTGACTCGAAACGCGGGGCCGAGGTAGAGCCCGCGTGTTGGCTCGGAACGCGGGGGCGGGGTAGAACCTGGGACGAGCGGAAGCTAGTAGCTAAGCGCAAGTCAGCAAACACACCCGGCCCAATAAACCGCAGTTTACGACCCTGCGCAGGAGGGTCCTGGCCTCGAGGGCAGGGCTAAAGATCCGGAAGGGCAAAGGCACACAGCTGAGAGCATGTCAAAAGCCCCGCCCAACCGCGAAACTGTGGCAAGCAGGCTCTGACTGAGGGTGCTGGGCGGAAGCCCGGAAACAGGCTAGGTCTACAGCTGAGCAAAGGTGCTCACCTCTACCCTATGTGCTGAGGCTTGTGGCTTGAGTGACAGCCCCTCCCGCAGAGGAGAGGCGGAAATCACAGCAACAGCCACAGTGGGCTGGCGCTGGCAACACCCATACCCAACTGCCCTAGGTAGCGGCAGAGGGGGTGGCGGGCCTGCGACAGACCACACCTAGAGAACACAAAGGCAACACCTACTGGACTCCAGTGGCCACAACTTGCTTATACACAGACAAAATGGGCAGGCAGAGGAATGCAAACCAAATGAATCAAGAGAAATCCCCAGAGAAAGAACTCAATGAACCAGATATGACCAAATTACCAGAAGCAGAATTTAGAATAATGATAGTTAGGATGTTCAAAGAAATTAGAGCAACAATGGATAGTCACTATGAACACCTAAATAAAGAGATAACAAGTATAAAAACCAAAATTAAAATAATAAAAAAGAATCAGACAGAAATGACAAATACAGTATCAGAACTGAAGACCACAATGGAAGGAATTAAAAGCAGGATGAATCACGCTGAGGATCGAATCAGTGAGTTAGAAGACACAATAAACAAAGGCACAGAAGCAGAGAAGAAAAAGGAAAAGAGACTCAAAAAATGTGAGGAAACTCTAAGGGAGCTCTGTGACAACATGAAGAGAAACAACATTCGCATCATAGGGGTTCCTGAAGAAGAGGAGAGAGGACAGGAAATAGAAATTTTGTCCAATCAAATCATAGCAAAAAACTTCCCTAAATTAAGGCTGGGAAACACTCCACACGTTAAAGAAGCACACAGAACTCCATTAAAGAGAAACCCAAAGAAATCTACACCAAGGCACATCATAGGTAAAATACCAAAGCTAATGGATAAAGAAAAAATTTTAAAAGCTGCTAGAGAAAACAAGGCTATCACCTACAAAGGAGCCCCCATAAGAATGACATCTGACTTCTCAACAGAAACACTTGAGGCCAGAAGGGAATGGCAAGATATATTCGAAGTAATGCAGAACAAGAACCTACAACCAAGACTACTCTATCCAGCAAGGCTAACATTTAAATTTGAAGGAGAAATAAAGAGCTTCCCAGACAAAGAAAGCCTCAAGGAATTCATTAAAACCAAACCAATTCTGCAAGAGATACTAAGGGGCCTGTTGTGAACAGTTCAAAGGGAGGAAAAAATATAGCAAAAGAAGAATACAGCTTTAAAGAATAAAATGGCAATAAACAACTACATATCAATAATAACCTTAAATGTAAATGGATTAAATGATCCAATCAAAAGACATAGGGTAGCTGCATGGATAAAGAAACAGGACCCATACATATGCTATCTACAAGAGACACACCTTAAAACAAAAGATGTACATAAACTGAAGGTAAAAGGATGGAAAAAATTATTTCATGCAAATGGAAATGAAAACAAAGCCAGGGTAGCAGTACTTATATCTGACAAAATGGACTTTAAAACAAAGGCTGTAGTAAGAGATAAAGAAGGACACTACATAATGATAAAGGGAAAAATTCAACAGGAAGATATAACTATTATAAATATCTATGTACCAAATATAGGAGCCCCAATATACATAAAGCAGACTTTGATGGATATAAAGGGCGAGATTAACAGCAATACTATCATAGTTGGGGATTTCATAACCCACTAACAACACTGGATAGATCCTCAAGAAAGAAAATAAAGAAACAGCAGACTTAAAGGATACACTAGATCAACTTGATTTAATAGGTATCTTCAGAACTTTTCACCCTAAAGCAGTAGAATATACATTCTTCTCAAGTGCTCATGGTACGTTTTCTAGGATAGACCACATGTTAGGACACAAACATGGTCTCAATAAATATAAGAAGATTGACATTATATGAAGCAGTTTTCTGATCACAATGCCATGAAACTAGAAATTAAACACAAAAGAAAAACTGAAAAATACTCAAACACTTGGAAACTAAATAGCATGATATTAAATAATGAATGGATTAACAATGAGATCAAAGAAGAAATAAAAAAGTTTCTAGAAACAAATGATAATGAGCATACATCAACTCAAAATTTATGGGACACAGCAAAAGCATTACTGAGAGGGAAGTTCATTGCACTACAGGTATATCATAAGAAGCTAGAAAAAGCTCAAAAAAGCAACCTGACCCTGCATCTAAAAGAACCAGAAAAAAAAAAACAGCAAAAAAACCCCAGGACAAGTAAAAGGAAGGAAATAATAAAGATCAGAGCAGAAATAAATGACATAGAGGCTAAGGAAACAATACAGAGGATCAATGAAACCAGTAGCTGGTTCTGTGTAAAGGTAAACAAGATTGATTAATCTTTTACTAGACTCACCAAGAAATCTCTGACCCAAATAAATAAAATTAGAAATGAGAGTGGAGAAATAACAACTGACACAACAGAGATACAAAGCATTGTAAGAAAATACTATGAAGAACTCTATGCCAAAAAATTAGACAACCTACGTGAAATGGACAAATTTCTTGAATCATATAATATTCCAAAAATCAATCTGGAAGAATCAGAACACTTAAACAGACCAATTACAATAAATGAGATAGAAACAGTTATCAAAAAACTCCCCAAAAAGAGAAGTCCTGGGCCTGATGGCTTCACAAGTGAATTCTACCAAAAATTCAAAGAAGAACTAACTCCTATCCTCCTCAAGCTATTACAAAAAATTCAAGAGGAAGAAAGACTTCCAAACTCCTTTTATGAGGCGAGCATAATTCTGATCCCAAAATCGGGCAAAGACAACACAAAGAAAGAAAATTATAGGCCAATATCCCTGATGAATTTAGATGCTAAAATTCTCAACAAAATATTAGCAAACCGGATCCAGCAATATATAAAAAAAATCATACACCATGATCAAGTGGGATTTATTCTGGAGAGGCAAGGCTGGTTCAATATTCGCAAATCAATCAATGTGATTCATCACATAAACAAAAGGAAGGACAAAAATCACATGATAATTTCAACAGATGCAGAAAAGGCATTTGATAAAATCCAGCACCCATTCATGCTCAAAACTCTCAGTAAAGTGGGAATACGGGAAACATTCTTTAACATGATAAAGGCCATCTACGACAGACCCACAGCAAACATCATACTAAATGGACAAAAATTAAAAGCAATCCCCTTAAGATCAGGAACCAGGCAGGGTTGCCCCCTTTTACCACTTTTATTCAACATAGTTCTGGAAGTCCTAGCTATAGCAATCAGACAAGAAGAAGAAATAAAAGGCATCCAAATTGGAAAAGAAGAAGTAAAACTGTCATTATTTGCAGATGATATGATATTGTAGATAGAAAACCCTCAAGTTTTTTTATAATGAATTCAGCAAGGTGGCAGGATATAAAATTAATACTCAGAAATCAGAGACATTTCTATATACCAACAATGAACTGGCAGCAAAAGAAATTAAGGAAACAATCCCTTTCACTATTGCAGCCAAAAAAATAAAGTACCTAGAAGTAAATTTAACCAAGGAGGTTAAGGACTTGTACTCGGAAAATTATAAAACATTGATAAAAGAAATCAAGGAAGATACAAACAAGTGGAAGCATATACCGTGCTCATGGCTAGGAAGAATAAACATCATTAAAATGTCTATATTACCCAAAGCAATTTATAAATTCAATGCAGTATCAATTAAAATACCAATGACATACTTCAAAGATATAGAACACATATTCCAAAAATTTATACGGAACCGAAAAGGAACACGAATAGCCTCAGCAGTCTTAAAAAGAAAAAATAAAGCAGGAGGTATCACTCTTCCGGATATCAAGGTTTACTGCAAGGCCATTATACTCAAGACAGCCTGGTACTGACAAAGAACAGGCACATAGATCAATGGAACAGAACAGAGGACCCAGAAATAAACCCACACCTTTATGGACAATTGATATTTGACAAAGGAGGAAAGAACATACAATGGAGTAAAGACAGCCTCTTTAACAAATGGTGTTGGGAAAATTGGACATCTACTTGAAAAAAAAAATGAAACTAGACCATCAACTTACACCATTCACACAAAAAAAACCTCAAAATGGATAAAAGACTTAAATGTAAGCCGTTAAACCATAAGCATCTTAGAAGAAAACATAGGCAGCAATCTCTCCGTCATCTGTAGTAGCAATATATTTGCCGATTTATCTCCACGGGCAAGTGAAATAAAAGGCAAGATAAACAAATGGGACTATATCAAACTAAAAAGTTTTTGCACAGCTAAAGACAATAAGAACAGAATAAAAAGACAAACTACACAATGGGAGAACATATTCAACAGCACGTCTAATAAGGGGTTAATAACTAAAATTTATAAAGAACTTATAAAACTCAACACCAGGAAGACAAATAATCCAATCAAAAAATGGGCAAAAGAAATGAATAGAAATTTCTCCAAAGAGGACATACAGATGGCCAATAGGCATATGAAAAAATGCTCAACATCACTAATCATTAGAGAAATGCAAATTAAAACCACAATGAGATATCACCTCACACCAGTCAGAATGGCACTCATCAGCAAAACAACACAGAATAAGTGCTGGCGAGGATGTGGAGAAAAGGGATCCCTTCTGCACTGCTGGTGGGAATGCAGACTGGTGCAGCCACTGTGGAAAAACACTTTGGAGATTCCTCAAAAAATTAAAAGTGGAACTGCATTTTGACCCAGGTATTTCACTTATAGGAATATACCCTAAGAACACCATAGCACTGTTCAAAAAGAAGAAATGCGCCCCTATGTTCGTGGCAGCATTGTTCACAACAGCGAAGATCTGGAAACAGCCCAAATGTCCGTCAGAGGATGAGTGGATTAAAAAGCTTTGGTACATATATACTATGGAATACTACTCAGCCATAAGAAATGATGACATCGGATCATTTACAACAAAATGGATGTACCTTAATAACATTATACGGAGTGAAATAAGTAAATCAGAAAAAAAGAAAAACTGAGAACAGCATGATTTCATACATAGGTGGGACATAAAAGTGAGACTATGAGACATGGACAAGAGAGTGGTGGTTACGGGGTGGGGTGAGGGAGGAGAGGGAAGGGGAGGGGTACAGGGAAAGCCAGATAGAAGGTGACAGAGGACAATTTGATTTTGGGTGATGGGTATGCAACATAATTGAATGATAAGATAACCTGGAGATGTTTTCTTTGAACATATGTACCCTGAGTTATTGGTGTCACCCTATTAAAATTAATAAAAAAAAACCCCACCACCCCAAATGGGTCACCTGCTGCCGCTCCAAATCTGGCTGAACAGGTGAAGGAAATAATCATCAGAATCCCAGAGAACCAAGCAAGCAGGTAAGTTGGACCAGATCAATGGCACAATGATATAGACTGGTCAGAGGAAGTCAACAGATCCTCTTCCCTTTCTGGCAACTATAAAACTGGACAAAATATTGTCAAAAAGTGTGAACTGCCCAAAAGCATTCCACAAACTGGAGTATTTGGTCATGAAAAGTATTCTGCTCAGGGAAGACAGCACTATGAGGTGCTCCTGCCGGGCCGCTCCAACAAAGCTAAGGCATGCCCTGGGACCACGAGCTCTGGCACCAGAAGGGACTCACTGGGTGTGGAGCATGGCCAGTTCAAGGGCAATCTCGGAGGCAAGCGGACCAGAAGGGTCGGTTGGCTCTCAGCCTAAGGTTGTAATTTGGGGGAGGAGACAAGCAATGGATGGCAGACCAGCTGGAGACTGAACAGGCAGCTGGGGAGGCAAATGAGTGGTGGGAAGGCTTGGGAAACTCTCCATGGATCCCAGGTAGTTGACAGCCACGTGTCTGTGCAGCAGGGACAGGAGCGGGCCCAAGCTGCTCACATACCCCTGGTGAGGGGACCTAAGTATATGTTCAGAGGACATGAGTGCACCTTGCAGAAAGCAAAGCTTGGGCAGACTAAAAAGTGATCTGAATTTCAACACACTCCCCAAACCATACCTGGACCCATGAACTGCATGGAAGGCTTCCTGGTGTGAGCTACTTGAGCACAACTCTGACTGACACTTGGCTAAACACTAACGTGTTCAGACACAAGGGCTAAAAAATGAAGAGGCATGCAAAGAAACAAAATGAGACCCATCCTCAGGGGATAAAAGATCTCTGAGTGGCTTTACTCAGATACCCGATTTAACATAGACTTTAAAGCAGCTATTAAAATGTGTTCAGAAAACAAAAGGCAATGGCCAGACACTGTGCGGGGTATGAGATTTTACCCATGAGCTCACAGGGTAGTCATGACTGTCTCACAGGTGCTGGCAGAGGCACAAGTCTTGCATCAGAGACAAAGAACTGCCTACTTGGGGCCAGGGCAGCAGCCACTGCCTCTTGCTTGTTTCTGTAAGTTCCCCATGTCCCCCAAGACCATGTGAGGGCCAGGATGATGCCTGCACACGCAGCAGGTTGTCACAGAAGAGCCCGTGACTTGAGGGGTTTACCACGTCCATAGCAAGGACAGCATCCCCCCATCCCTGACAAACAGTGCATCTACTGTGACTATTTCACTGAATTCTATGTGGTCAGAAACACATTTTATATGGTTTCAGTCTTTTTAAATTTACTGAGACCTGTTTTGTGCCCCACCATACGGTCTCTGTTTCCTGGAGATGGTTCCACACAGGGTGGGGCAGAGTGGGTGTGCAGTTGTGAGTACACAGAGTTCATTCTTTTATTATTATTTATTGATTATTGTATTATTTTCCATAAAACACCTGTAAACCTACTTTTGTCCCATCCTGCATGTTTCTGAAAAGAATCTGCATCCGTATTTGCTGGGTGGGAAGTCGATAATGTCAGCTAGGTCAAGTTGGTTGGTTAAATTGTTAAGTCATGGATACTCTAACTTTTCCTAATTGTTTTATCAGCATTTGAGAATGGAATATTATAATATCCTTTAGTCTTTGAATAGAATTATAAATGCATATATGTCTAACAGCAGACTCCCAAAATATGTGAATTTAAAAAAATCTGGGAAAACCCCAAATATCTGGAAATCAAATAATCCACTCCTAAATAACCCAAGGTCAGAGAAGAAATCACATGAAAAAACTTTATGTTTAACCGGATGAAAATGAAAACACACATATTGAAAACTAAGAGATATTCCTAAATCTGTGCTCAGAGGAAAATTTAAATACCTTTTATCAGAAGAAAGGTGTTACATGAATCACCTAAGCTCGTATCTTATGAAAGCATGTGTACCTCCAGTGTTCTCACATACACAAGAAGGGTAACTGTGAGCTCAAGGACTGTGCATTACCGTGACTGTAGGAGTCCTTTCACAATGCAGACATACATCAAATCATCATGTCATACACTTTAAATATATTACCACTTATTTGTCAGTTTGACCTGCTGCTCAGGTGCCTGGCAGAAACTTCACATGGGCACGTTTATTGAAGACCATGACCCAGTACCCATAGTGAGACTGAGGTCATTCTGTGAGATCCTGGAGAGGGACTGTTTCTCCTAATCTAACTTTACGTGACTCGAGCAAGTTATCAGAGCTCTCTTCAACTGTATGAGAAATCACTTCCAAAATCCAGCCACACCATGGTTGACGGGTCCAGGGTTGACTACGCATTAAACTTGTGACTGATGAAGTGTCACTGTTAGTATTTTATAATTATGAGTTCAACCAATATAACTATAAACCTGAAACAGTTTCCTGGTAGGGAGCATTCATTCTGTGCTGGGCAATGCTGCCCTTGGTTAAGTGAACCCAATCATCTTAATCTGACACCCACTCACACCAGCCATGAGCTTGTGAGTAGGCACATTTAAGTTTTCTTTTGAAACCCTAATTGCATTCCTTTTCCATAATCTTTCTTTAAAAATAGATCAGTCTTAAAATTTATTTCAAAATCTTCTCAACTCCTTCAAAAGGTGAGAGAGTGTGTTGGGGAAACATCTCTCTGGCCCTTCTGTGCCATATGTGAAGGAAACTACTAAACCGGAATGTCCCAGGAAACAATCAGGGTGGCTTCCTTCAAACCTACTGTCCAGAAAGAATGGAGTCTGACCCATGTGGTGCTTATTGCTCTCAACATAACAGTCTTATGAACAAAAATATAGTTCCAAAAAGCATTTCTTTTGGGAGATGCCAACAGGTACACCATATAAAAAGAGAGCAATCCTATTTGGGAGATTGTGGAGATATGCCATGCTTATTAATGCAGGTTAAAGACTCCCAGGAGAAGAACTTGTTCAGTTTGTTAACCTAGCATTTTTCCTTCTTAGCTAAACATGAAATCTCTTTATCCAGAAGCAGTGATCCAGTCTGGGCAACCCTGAACTAAATGACACCTGAGACAGTCTAGCAGAGAGCTCCTTTAACAGAGCCTCTGCCCGAAAACGTCCAGTCACTGTTCAAAAGCTTCTGTAAAGCAGTCTGTTCCATATTTTTTATTTTAAAAATCCAAATGTAAAACACTTGTTATAAATGTAACTTATACAATACAAAAGAATACAAAGTAAAAGGCTTAAAGATTCACTTTTCATCATCCCCAAAATACTGTTAAAATACTGTTACATTCTTCCAAATACTTTCCTCCTCAATGGTAAACTTATATATACACATAAATATGAGAATGGAATGAGACCAAACATGTAAAGTTACCAGAGTAAAGAACTATGTAATGGCTTCCACCTCACACCTGGAGATGGGAGGTTTACATTCATGAGAGACTAAATCAAACAGGTTCTGGGCCCAGAGGTCACCAATGGGGAGATTAAAACTACGTATTAAAATAAGCAACTCCCTATCTCCCTCCCTCAACAGGTTCCAGAAGGCTGGTACTGGGCTTCCAACCAACAGGCAGGAGACCAAAGCCTCCCTCTGTGGGTAAACTGAACAGAAACAGGGAAGACTTACAAATATGACAATCTGGTTAGGTCCTAGCAACAATAACAAAAAAGGCTACCTAAATTGTTCTATAATAAAAGATAAATAGTTTAAAAGCTTCATTCCCAAAAATTAAAAAAAAACCCACAAGATATCTGCATAGTCTCAAGGTGTATCTCCTAAAATACTCATTAATTACAAAAAGAAAAATCATTACTACAATGGAACAGTCTGGAAGACACCACCTTTTTCTAGCCTAGTGGAGTCTTGCTCCATGTGTATGCAGCTTACAGTTTAGTAGAAGACTACAGAGCATTTTTGGCTTCTTTGCACATGTCTCGTCCCTCCAGGAGACTGCCCCACAAATTCTGACTACCTTTCTATTGCTGCACTTACTTTTTCAAAATAAACCACCTTACTGACCAGGCGGTGGTACAGTGGATAGAGCACTGGACTGGGACGCGAAGGACCCAGGTTTGAGACCCCGGGGTCGCCAGCTTGAGCATAGGCTCATCTGGTTTGAGCAAGGCTCACCAGCTTGAGCCTGAGGTCGCTGGCTCGAGCAAGGAGTCACTCAGTCTGCCATAGCCCCTGGTCAAGGCACATATGAGAATACAAAATAAACCACCTTAACCACATGATCAAATTAACATTACCAGGTAATAAGATATATTAATATCACGTACCAGCCCTTGTCAGGTGGCTCAGCAGTAGTGTCAGTTCGGCATGTGCAAGTCCTGGGTTCAATTCCCGATCAGGGAACAGAACAGAAGTGACCATCTGCTTCTCCACCCCTCTCCCTTTCTTTCTATCACTCTCTCTTCCCCTCCCACAGCCATGGCTCAGTTGGAGCGAGTTGGCCCTGAGTGCTGAGTATGGCTCCATGACCTCGCCTCAGCCGCTAAAATAGATTGGTTGCTGAGCAATGGAGCAATGGCCCCAGATGGGCAGAGCACTGCCCCATAGGGGGCTTTCCAGGTGGATCCCAGTCAGGACGCATGTGGGAGTCTGTCTTTCTGCCTCCCCACTTCTCACTTGAAAAAGAAATAAATATATTATCATGTACCTTTGGATAAGGATGTGTTGAAAATGGTACATCAATTCTACAGTATTTGTCAAAAAAAAAAAAAAATCCATAACCTTAATGTAACCAGGAGAAAACACCAGACAAGTGCAAAGTGAGAATAATACACCAAATACCTGACCAATTTTCAAAAGTGTCAGGTCACAACTAATGAGGAAAGTCGAAGTGCAGGTGCAGACCACAGTGAACTAAGGAGATGCGACAATTAAACGCAATGTGGGATCTGAAACCAGATCCCGGAACAGAAGAGGACATGAGTAGAAAACTGGTGAAATCAGAATGAAGCTGTAGTTCATAGTTAACTGATGTCAACTGCTTAGTTTTGTTTGCCATACCATGTTATATAAGATGACAATATTACCATGAGGTTGGACGAAGAGTATTCTACAGGAATTCTCTGCATCATCTTTGAAATGCTTCCTTAATCCTAAAATTATTTCAAAATACTTTATAACAGGCCCATCCATAGAAACAGAGCTTTCAGTACGTTTTAACCTGGTATTCTTAAATAGGAAGGAATTGCCAAAGACTGCCTTCAAGGTAGTCCTCTCCTCTTGACAAAGTCTTCCCATTATTTTCTTCTGTTTCCTTTATAATACAGCTTCAAAACCTTTTTATAAACTCTTAACATAAAGTGACCAAAACATACATAAGAATGGTATATTTTCATTGTTATAATTAAAGATTAAAATGGTGTCTTGGTATCTACATCACACTAATGAGACATACTGAGCTAGAAATCACCCAAATTTCTCACATTATGGTACTGATAGGACTTTATTTTGCTATCCTATACAGCACTTAATTGCTGAAAATTAATTATACCTTACTTGTACAGAACCATCTGATAAGAATGTTCTACTTGTGCAGAGCTGCAACAATGGTAATTATGTTAGCATTAGCTTTTAGCGTAAGTGAACCTTCAGGCGCATTTCAACAAGATAATTGAAAACAGAAATTTATACTTGTTAGCATCACTGATTTTCCTTGAGTGTTTTTTTTTTCCCCCGGCTAACTTCTGCTCTTCCAAAGTGTTATTTCAGATACTGTATTTTTCCATACCAGAACTTCTACTTAGTTCATTTTTATATTTCTATTTCTTCACTGAACTACCATTTGTTCCCTCACTGGGTTCATATTTTTCTTTATATCCTTGAACATATTTATAACAGCTGCTTTAAATTCCTTGTCTGCTAATTTCATGATGTCTACATTTCTGGGTTTGCTTTCTACTGACTGACTCTTCTCTAGGTTACAGTTCAAATTTTCCTTTGTAAATTTTTTGCCAGTCTACTAACTTTGATTATATGCTAGACATCATGCATGCTACCTGTTGGCTGTTTAGATTTTACTGTCTTCCTTAGTAAAGTGTTGAACTTTGTTGTGGCAGGTAGTTAACCTCATAGGCAATAAAGTCCTATCAGTACCACAATGTGAGAAATTTGGGTGATTTCTAGCTCAGTATGTCTCATTAGTGTGATGTAGATACCAAGACACCATTTTAATCTTTAATTTGTTTATTTCAAGGTTTATTTTAGCTATAAAGATGACTCTATTGTAGCCAGGAATCTAGAGTTAAATTAGCACTATTCTTAAAATATAGCCTTTTAAGGAAACACACACACACACACACACACACTTTCTATAGGCTCCAATGAATACCTGGGGTGTTCAACAAGGTTTCCCCAATCTGACCGGACAGAATGTGAACATTTTTCAACTCTGTGTATGCTCCAATAATTCTTTCCTTAGTAAATGTCCTTTTCCTAGCCTAGTGGGATCTTGCTCTGTGTATGTGCAGCTCAGAGTTTAGTAAAAGACAACAGCATTCTTGAGCTTCTCTGCACATCTCTCATTCCTCCGGGAGCTGGCCCCACAAATTGACTACCTTTCTATCCCTACACTCTGACCTCCGTCTCCTTTGAGTATGCGCTCCGCTCCCGATACAAAGTCCAGAAAGTGCTTCCAGACAGAAAACAGAGGGTTACTATGAGGTTCATCTCAGTTGATCCCATTCTATTAGGGGTTATGGTCCTCCATATTTTCAAATGTCTATAAAAACATTTATTTCATATATTTTGCCCAATTTTCTAGCTGTTTATATTATATTAGGAAGACTAGTCTAATACTAGTTACCAGGAGTATAAGTTTCAAGTACTTTTAAGATACTGCAATAATTATTAATACTATTTCAAAGTAGTACCATTGTAATAAAAATTGTATTAAAAATTCTAAGTTCTGGTTATTTTAGAAAACATTTATATATTTTTACTTTGTTATATTCACTTGCTCCCTTTGCAAGAACTAATATCATACATTTAATAAATGTTTGTTCAGTGACTGAATAAACAAAATTAAGAAAACACTTAAGAACAAAAATATGTAATTGTGGAGATATGAAGGACCCTAAAATATAAATTTATATCATAAAGAAAACTTTTGAAGCTGAATTCCTAAAGAACACACATGTCTAAATAAGAAATGAAAACAGAGACTTTTACCTACATAAACCTAGGCAGCTCTCCCTAACATTGTAGAATAATATAAATGTAACCCTCTTACTAGCCAAAAAAGGTGATAATAATGCTGTGTCTATATAGGTGAACATATGAAATTCAACTTCCAAATTACCCTTAAAGTGTTTTTTTATAATTAGTAAAAGTTTCACCCAACTTATTTTCTTTTTCAGATTAAAAGTTACATGCATTTGACACCCCATTTCACAAGAATGCCTTTCAGCTTTCTGACTAGTTTTGAATTCACAGAAGACTACACATCCAATTCTATTACACTATTAACAATTGAGCTGGTTCCCAGTTAGGGCTAATGAGGTCTCAGCGGCTGGTGCCGATGAAGCCCAATGCACAAGAGGAAAACTGCTCTATGGCTACAGGAAGCACTTCCAGTCCCAGCTAGGACCCTAGACATGGATGTAGGAATGACCAGGCTAAGAGCACCACCATACCAAGAGCTAAAACAACAAACAGCTGTCTTACTGATGAGTGGGGGACCAGATGCTTATGAAAAGGTAGTTTACAACTTTTCAACTTTTCAGTAACTCTTTTCTCCACCTCTTGTTTAACCTTATACTTTACATCTGATGTGCAAGAAAGGGACTTGGTAAAAACACCCTGGCATCTATAAGGTAATGTCATGATAATATCAGTTGGCCAAAGAGACAAGCTAGCTTAACTGCCATTGGAAAGCCAATCAAAATTGTTATAGTTGCTTGTTCTGTTCTGAAATAATCATAAAAATATGTGAATGTTCAAGAATCTCAGTATTGATCCTTAAAATTTCTCCACTGGGACCTAACCTCTACAGTTCTGATAGAGAAGTGCATCTTCCCTTACTGAAAATAGTGCAGAGATAGCAATCACTGAGCCTTGAGAAGCACAGGAAAACAATGAGAACCCAATAAGACAAGCGTCCTTTCAGACTACAGACACTGAAATGAAGGACCTACATTCAACGGGGACTACACTAGGCTATTAATCACAGCCTTTCATTAAAATAAAAACACTACACCTGACCTGTGGTGGCGCAGTGGATAAAGCGTTGACCTGAAACGCTGAGCTTGCCAGTTCAAAGCCCTGCACTTGCCTGGTCAAGGTACATATGGGAGTTGATGCTTCCTGTTCCTCCCCCCTTTCTCTGTCACTCTCTCTCCTCTCTAAAATGAATAAAATTTAAAAAAAAAATAAAAACACTAACATGTGAGAAGAGCTACAGATTATCTGCTCCTAAGAGCAACCTGTCCCATAAAAGGGCCACTGAAAAACATGTGTTGGCGGCAGTGAGGTCGAGGCTGTGCAGTGGTGCTTTGCTTCCCAATGGTGTCTCTCAACAGAGCGGGCGTGTCTCATGGGAACTCTTAAGTGAGAACCATGAGAATACAGATGTCTTCCCCTTTCCCAAACTGATACATTTCACTGCTATCTCCAAGTTTAAAACACAATGTTACTGAATTACACAAAACTAAAGCAGACAAATAACGAATAACACTACATACACAGTGTTGGTGATTTGACTTAGCATCCTATTATACAGTCTTATCTGATATATAAACTTCTGCTTCCAGGAGACAAATAGAGAAGCAGCTATAATACATCCCATTATGTTGGAAGACCCACGTGCAAGTTAGTGTTAAAAAGCTTAAGATTCTTACAGATTCTAAAGTTTCAAAGTAGAGACTGGAAAGATGCTTTGGAGAACAGGCAGATTTTAGGGTGAGGAATATGTTTTTAAACCTAAAGCTCTACTCAACAGTAGTTTGGGACGTCTTGTGAGAAAGAATGCGCATCAATGGGATATGGGAAGGGTTACTGTAAAGAAAATCATTGAAGGGCTAAAATTTGTAATTCTAAAATTCTATTATTTCCTAAATAAAAAAAAATCTTGTTAATCTATATTTAATGTATCACTTGTTTGAAATGGCAAAATCTCATTGCTATGTACTATTTAAAGGGAAGATATCTTACAATCAAATTGATTTGGGAAACTGACATGAATTTTAAGACCTGACAGACATATGCTATTTTCCTTCTAGGTTCATGTGACAGAAAGAATGATTTATCTGATACCTAGTTTTGATCTCGAAATCATCTGGATTATGATCCACATTTTTTAACTTCTAAGAGGAGAAATCAAAATGTTTTAACATGAAAACAACTCCCAAATATTCTGACTCTCCTTGACATTTACATGCAAATTAAGATACCTTTATTGATAAAAGTATAACTAGGAGCCTCTAACTCTAAAACTATTTGCCATTTGCTGGATATTCATGAATATTAATCCGAACAGTAGGATTAAAACAGGCACGCTCAAGATCCCTACTCATACTTAAATAAATTTCACACAAATATTGATAAGTCAACAACTTTGATGAAGGAATCTATTTAAATGGATGCATTTAGAAATTAAAAACAATTAACCTCAACAAAGACACATTGTTTATTTGTATTAATTGAAAACTCACATGCCAGGAATCATTAAAATAAATGACACAAATGATAAAAGGTACAAATCCTCATCCCAGTGATAATACAGTTTAGTAGGGAAGTCACTGAGGCATCAAAGGCTGCAATAACATGGAAAATAAACAGCAGACAGTTCTAGGAAAGGTTATCAAGTGTAAAATGAGGTGAAATGTTACTTCTTCTGAAAGACTGTTAAGAGTTCTGCAGCTGAGGCAGCACTGAGAACGGGGCCTTGAAAGACACGCACAATTTGTCCTGGCAGAATGGAACCGTATCCTGTGAGCAAGCCCACTAAGTTGTGCCGGGTGCGCTGAGGAGGGAACTAATTCAATCAAGCTGGTGGGTAGATGGAGTCATCTACAGTATTAGATGATTTATAGTACAGTGTTTAAATGGGTATGTCTGTCTGGGCATATCCTGGCTCGGATTTATACACCAGCTGTGCAATCCTGGACAGGTTACTTAATGTTTTTAAACTTCATTTTTTTCTTAAGTATACATGCAAATAATAACAATGTCCACTTTACTGCATTGATGTAAAGATAAAAAGAGGTAGCATACTGAAAGCACTGAGTCTGTTCGTTGGCACAGCATAAGTGTTCCATCCATATTAACTTACTATTACCAACAGTAACGAATCAATTTTGTTAACTGGAAGTGAACAAGACTGGATTTCCGGACAAGCTGGAGGAGTAGATAAACACTGTGTTCGCCTCCTCCACTGAGCACACCAAAATGACAACTAGTCATTACAGAACAATCAACCTGCAGCACTATCTGAAGATTAGCTGAGCATAAGTCTGATGATTAAGGATATGAAGGAGCAGCCATGTTGAGACTGGCAGGAGGGGCAGACATATGAAAATAGGCTGGCCCCACACCCATGGGCTGCAGTTCAGAATTTGAAGAGATAGCTCAGCTGCAGAGGGACCCCCTGAGGAGAAAGGGGCCTCAGCCCCATGCTGGTCTCCCCAGCCCAGAGCACCAGCACCAGGAAGAGAATCCCAGTTAACATCTGACAGTGAAAATCAGCAGGGCCTTTGCCCATTCAGGTGAAGCAGATTCACTTACAGGCACTCACCATGGCTGGGAGGACAGTGGCTCAGGAAGTGTCAGAGACACACAGGGAAAGATGAGTTGTGTGTCTCAAAGGTGAGGTGAAAGGGAAGCTGCCAATGTCCCTGAGTGGAGCCCTCCTCCCACACAGCCAAACATGAATCTATATTAACATTGTGACTGCCTGACACCCCGTCTCCCTCAACTCATATACCACCTGGGCTCTTTCAGTGGCAGATGGCAGCAGGCCATGGGGTGCACTGAGCCTTTAAGAATACCGGTAGAATGAAATATTTAGTGCTGAAAAGAAACACCCACTAACCTTCAAATCTATATCCAGCAAAATTATCCTTCAAAAGTGAAAGAGGCAAAAACTGATAAAACTGCAAGGAGAAATAAGTAAATTCACTATTATAGTTGGAGAGTTTAATCACCCTCTATCAGTAAATCATAGATTAAAGAAGACAAAAATTAAGGACATAGATGACTTGAACAGCATTATCAAGCAACTTGATCTAATTGGCATTTATAAAATATTCCAACTAACAACAGCAGAATGCATACTGTTCTTAAATTTACATGAAAAATTCACCAAGAGAAACATCTGGTCATGAAACACATTTTAAAAAATTTAGAATAATAGAAATCATATAAAGTATGTTCTTTGATCACAATGGAGTTAAACAAAAGATAAATAAGAGAATTACAGATAGATAACCCCAAATATTTAGAAATATACACCTAAATAATTCATGGGTTGAAGCGGGAGTCACAGAAAATTAGAAAATAGTTTGAACTGAATGAAAATGAACACACAACTTATCAAAATTTGTAGTATGCAACACAAGCAGTATTTTGAGGGAAATTTACAGCATTAATGCATCTATTATAAAAGAAAACAATCTAAAGTCAATAACCTAAGCTTCTACCCAGGAAACCAGAGAAAGAAGAATTAAGCCTTGAGCAAGCAAAAGAAAAGAAATAATAATAATCAGTGCAATAACCAATGAAAAGAAAAACAGAGAAAATAAAATCAGACTAAAAGCTGGTTATTTGAAAATATCAATATATTAATAAACCTCTACCAGGCACCAAGAAGAAAGAAGTCACAAATTACCAACATCTTATATGAAAGAGGGGCCATCACTACTGATTGTATAGGTACTAAAAGGATAATAAAGGCATACCACAAACAACTCTATGCCCTCATATTGGATAACTTAGATGAAAGAGACTAATTCTTTGAAAAACATACAGCAGAAAAACCTAGACAAGGAGAATTAGATAACCTTAATAGCCCTATGTCTATTTTAAAGTCAACAATTAAAAAACCTTCTATAAAGAAAGCACCAGCCTGACCTGTGGTGGCGCAGTGGATAAAGCGTCGACCTGGGAACACTGAGGTCGCCAGTTCAAAACCCTGCACTGGTCCGGTCAAGGCACATATGGGAGTTGATGCTTCCAGCTCCTCCCCCCTTTCTCTCTTTCTCTCTCTCACTCTGTGTCTCCTCTCTAAAATGAATAAAATAAAAATAAAATTTAAAAAAAAAAAAAAAGAAAGCACCAGACCCAGATGGTTTCCCTGGTGAATTCTACCACACTTACAGGATAAACAATACTAATTATCCACAATTTCCTCAAGAAAACTGAAACAGAGACAATACTTCCTAAGTCATTCTATAAAGAAAGCATTATTCTATTATTAAAACCAGATGAACATTACCAGAAAACTATATAACAATCTATCTCATGAACAGAGATGTAAAAATGCTTAAGAAAACATTAGTGAATGATTGAATAATGAATAAATGCAGAAGACAAATCTGTGAAGAATTCTAAATAGTTTGTGTAGATATTTTGTCGACAAGGAGGTAGAGTCTCATTCCCCACTCCTTAAGGGTAGGCTGTGCGCGGTCTTCCACAGTGTGTAGTATGGAAAAGGAAAAAAGAAATGCCTTCACAATGGGGACCCTGACAAGCACCACCTCAGCCAGGTAACCAGGTTCAACACCCACAGTGATCAGTCATGTTAGTAAGCATACAGCCATGATATGATGTGATGAGAATGAAAGTCCTTCTCCAAAAAAATCCATATTCCCAAGACGATCATGATAAAAGTATCAGACAAATCTTAAATGAAGGACACTCAACAAAATACATGAACAATGCTCCTTAACACTGTTGAAGTCATCAAAAAGACAAAAGTCTGAGACACTGTCAGAGTCAAGAGAAGCCTCTGAGCCATAACTAAAGGTAATGTGGTATCTGGATAGGATCCTGAAACAGAAAAAGGGCATTAAATTAAAAACTAGGGAAATCTGAATAAAGTATGGACTACAGTTAATAAATATTTATCTGCATTATTTAACTGTGACAAATGGATCACACTGATGTAAGGTGTTAACAATTGGGGAAACTGAGATATATGAGAACTCTGTACTATCTTCATAACTTTCCCATAAATCTAAAACTAAATGTCTATTTAAAAACACAGGCAGAAAAGCAAACTGGACTTAGAAAGCGACAGTTAGTGGACTGGAAAGTAAATGCAGAGATTCGGCCAGGACAAGAACACTAGAGGACAAGCAGTAGCATGTAGTGGGAAAGTCGAAACAGTGGTAGTCAACTTGGTCCCTACTGTCCATTAGTGGGCGTTCCAGCTTTCGTGGTGGGCGGTAGCGGAGCAACCAAAGTATAAATAAAAAGATAGATTTAACTATAGTAAAATAGTTAAATTTTGCTAGATTATACCTAGATTGTTTTATAAAGATTTATTCTGCCAAACTTAGTGAAAATCAGACATAAACTACTTGGTAAGTAATTATTATTATATGCTTTAACTTGCTGTAACTCTGCTTTATAAATTTTATAAAGTAAAGTTACTTCCCTACTTTATATAAATCACCATTTCTGTGGAATTGGTGGGCAGTTAGAAAATTTTACTACCAACAGAGATACAAAAGTGGGCGGTAGGTATAAAAAGGTCGACTACCCCTGGGTAGAGAGCAGGACAAGGAGCAGAAGTAATCAACAGCCAAGAGCCTAACGTCATCCAGTCATCCAATTCGAACAGACCTAAACACACACGTGGCTCTTACTACAAGGACTGCTCCATGCTTAACAGTATGCACTGGCAAGAAGAAAGAAATCCAGACCATAAAATAGAAGAATTCTTACAGAGAATAAAATAGTCAGAACTACTGCATGAATGAGGAAGATTCATAACGACATGCTCTAAGATTATGAAACTTTCTATGAGAGCAGATAAAATATTTTTATATATGTAGTCTTCAAAAATTTACTTCTCATACAATCTTTCTGAGAAATTCACTATAAGGTATAATCTAGCAAAATAAATTTTTAAAAATCCAGGAAAATAGAAATTGCAGTACAAAGAATATACTTAAGGGAAGGTACAGTATATGAGCAAGAAGGCAGTAAAAACAGGATAAAGTGTTAAAATTTTTGGATGATTAACCATAAGTGCTGCTGGGGTGGGGGTGGGGGTGGCTAAATACACAGGTAAAAATTTTAAGGGGTAACCTCTTGGTAAATAGAAACAAACTAAGACAGGTCAGCAGGACTCACATGGGCATAAAGACAGGAAACATAAAGTTGTTCACAGCTGATAACCCGAAAACAAAAGGACATCAAAAGCTTGAAAATAAAAGAACACTATGTATCAGGCAATTCCTAAAAAAGAAAGCAGGCACAGTTATGTCACTATCAGACAAAATGCAATTGAAGGCAACAAGACTTAATCAGAGAACAAATGTTTCCTACTGATAAAATAAATAGCATATTGCCTTGATTCTAAGATACACTTTGTCACATGTTAATCTCTCTGAAATCGGGATGCATTTTACAATCAAGGCAATTTAGATTTGATAAAACACAGTAATCCTCCAGGAAAATAAATCATGATTCCCAATACATTACACCATAGCTTCTAAATGTAGAAAGCAGTAATAGAAATACAAGAATGGAGCAAATCTATACTCATACCTTTCTTAAATATTGCCACATTAAGTAAACAAAACTTATTAGGTAAGGCTCTAAAGGATTTTATGAACACAATTAACAAGTCTGACCTAATAGATATTACAAACAGCAATATCCAGCAGACATAATACTCAAAGAACTGTCAGCAACAACTGGCCATGCATCATATCACAAAAAGAACCTCAAATCCCAACGAACTGAGAAACGTGGTCTTCTGCTGACAGTAAGGGAACAGCAGGCTTGAAGAGTATGGGGTTTAAAACAATCCCAAATACAGGGAAGGGAGAGGGAGCAGACTAGAAAAACCTAACAGGACTGAGGCTCAACTGAAGTTGGTGTTATAGATTTAGTACAGGTCTCTCCAAAATGAAGAAACTTGGAAGTTATCCAATGACCTGGAATGTCCATCACTACAGCTGCTGAACAAATAGGAGACTGGTTAGGGGCACAATGTAATGTGAACACAAACTCACAAAGGTAGTTTGCCATGGCTACATATTCTGAGTAGTCAAACAATTTCAAAGCAAGGGAATAAGAATTCCATGTGAATAATCCCACAGACTATAGCGTCCCTCTCCCCAGGACCTAAGCGCCCAAGGTGGAGGATAAACCAAATCTGATAGATAGCAGAAGAATGCACTCTACTGGGGAGGTCTGGTGGGTGTGTGCTCCTATAAGCAGCCCTTGCAGTGAATGGCCATTGGTTTAAACAAATGACTTGCATAAACAATGGGAGGAAGTTATAAAATAAAATGAACACAAAATACCCCTCCCATTGTGGGTGGAGGAGAGATATTTCGCTTTTAAGGAAGTCATCTGACATTTTCCTGACATCAAAAGCACTCATTAAAAAAGGTGTGCCTTTAATGCTCCTGACACACCGACCACAGCAGAAAGCCCAGAAAACAGCCTTCTCTTCTTCTACCCTGAATCACAACCAGGTCTCCTCAGTGAGATCCTCTCTACCCACAGGGAGGGGAGGACGGGATGTCTGTTCACTACCCATTTAGACAAATAAAAAGGGAAAGCTGACCTTGGTTCCAATGTGCTTAATTATTTATATGGACTCTAATAAAAACCAATGTTCTAAGGCAAAAAATAAAGAGATAAACAGCATTAGCCTTTCTTAAGATTCAGATTCAGAAGTCCAAATTCTAGCAGTTTTTATTTCTTCAGATGATCGTGTGAAAAGTAACAGAGCTCAAAGAGTGCCTCATCCAGACATTTAACAAAATTACAAGAAACCACAACTACTCAAATTTGTGAAGGAGTATACAATGAAGAGGAACTCTAAAAGCTTAGAAGAAAACCATCATCAAACTGGAACCTGGCTAAAGGGTCTCTCACATTCGTTATCATGGTGGGGTCTACAATGCTCAGGTAACAGAGGACAAGCAGAGAGAAATTTTGGCAATGACCAAAGGTTGCTTCGTAAAGTATACGTACCACTAAAATATTAGAATATAGAATATTTATGGAAGAGCAAGGAGCATTTAAATGCTGATACTATAGAAAAACACCTCTCAAACTGTATAGTACAGTGTACTATCCTTTTTATTTCTGGAAATCCTTAAGCAGACATCAATAGGAAGATATTCTCAACACCAACACCACCGTAACCTAGAAATGAAAGATACACGGATCCAGCACTAAAACCACATGAAATCAAGGCTATAAACAGCCAGATCGCCAGAGATGTCTTTCCAGACCTCAATGATATTCTGCTAACTATGATATTATTGTATAATTTAGCATCTTTTAAATACAGCCACCATTTAAAAGATGTTCATACATACTGTAAAGCCAGTAGTCAAGGCCGGGATCACAGCCACCGGACCTGTGCAGGTTCGCATTAGATTCGAACAGATGGCAATGAAACACAGGAGCCAAAAACTGGAGCCATCAGCTTTAATTCTAGCTTGTACCCGGCAGGCAAGCAAAAACACACACTGGGCTCCAAAACCCACTCATTCAGTGCTCACAAAGCTACTGACTTATTCGAGTTTCCTAGAATCAAAGGCTTCTAGCTCACCAGACTTATTCACCTCTGTTTCCCATCTCCTCCTGCACAAACTCTTAACTGGCTTCTTCCTCAGCACTCTGCCATCTCGGCTGCTTCTCCTGGCCTTCATGTGGCCTTACTCTGCTCTTCTTTCTATTACTAACCTCAGGAACTCAGGAACCAAGAGAGATTAAGCTACTGGTCTTTCCCATTTTATAGCATAGAGTCAAAACCTTTAATCCCAGTATACATAAAGAAAGTCTCTGATACAAAGCCACCCATCTGAGACATAATAGGATTCCTCAAGAGAGTGCACCACCCTACATCATCCAATCAGTCAAGGGTGTGGGGAAGAGCTTACTCTTAAACTAGGCCTTAGGCTACAACGACCCGGCCTGCCCACAGCCCGTTCCAGAACACACATTAATATCAACGAACTTCCATGTGGGCAGCGCCATCTTTAACAAAGTGAGCATAATATATTTTATCTGCCCAACATATACCCATCTTCCTTCTGGTGTTTTAGCACTGCATAATGGATTCTTTCTTTTTAACAAAATAATGACATCAAATTCAAATTCAAGCCTGCTCTCTGATAATCTCTAAATCCATTCCTATGTCCAGAAAAGTCATTTGCAGAATTTCCGTTTAATGGCTAAACTTCAAAATTATAATTGAGGCACTAAGTTATTACCTGGATCTCACCAGTCCTGGTCTTAAGATTCATGATTTTTGACAAAGATGAAGTGTTAAGCAAACTGGTCATACTTTAATTATATTTCTACTTCTCCAAAGCTATTTAAAAATCAGAGCATTCATTACAGCACAACTCAACCGTAACAGAGACAAACTCTCTTCACCTAAGTCAACTAAGATCATAATCTTAGATTTATAGAGTCCCTCTATTTCTGTTTAGTGTAAAGCCTCAATCTTTTCCTCTCCCTTATCTTAAATACTAAAAATTCACAAATCTTGTTCTATCTTCTTCTGCAGGAATATCAAACTGACATTTTATAAACACGTCTGAGCTACTGAAAATGAAAGAGTTTCTCTTTCCACTGTGACCACCTAGTTAAGGGTCTTAAACATCACATCTGATGGGTACAAAGCTCTCTGTAAAGCCAGTAGCCAGGGCCACCATCACAGCCGCCTGACCAGTGCAGGTTCACATTAGATTCGGACAGTTGGTAATAAAACACAGGAGCCAAGAACTGGTGAGCCATCAGCTTTAATTCTAGCTTGCACCCGGCGGGCAAGCAAAAACACACACTGGGCTCCAAAACCCACTCATTTAGTGCTCACAAAGCTACTGACTTATCCGAGTTTCCTAGAATCAAAAGGTTTCTAGCTCACCAGACTTATTCATCTCTGTTTCCCATCTCCTCTCTACACAAACTGGCTTCTCCCTCAGGCACTCTGCCATCTAGGCTGCTTCTCCTGGCCTCCATGTGGCCTTCATCTGCTCTCCTCTCTATACCTCAGGAACCAAGAGAGCAAGCTACTCATCTGTCCCACTTTATATTGTAAAAATCCAAACCCTTAATCCAATTTACAAACAAGGAAGTCTCTGATACAAAGTCACCCATCTGAGGCATAATGGGATTCCTCAGGAGAACGCACCACCCTATATCATCCTATCAGTCAAGGCTGTGGGGAAAAGCTTACTCTTAAAACAAAGCCTTAAGCTATAACGACCCAGCCTGCCCAAAGCCTGTCCCAGAACACATTAATATCAACGAACTTCCATGTGGGCAGCGCCATCTTCAACAAAGTAAGCATAATACATTTTATCTGCCCAACACTCTCCTAATGGGAATCACACATTTTCCTCTCTGAGCCCACTCAATATACCTCCAATACACGAATCCCTTCAAGTGCTACTTATTTCTTCTTGTCCCTGAAAATAGCTAGGGACTTCCAGCTACTCAACAAGTCCCAACCTTCAGACGAGGTGTTAAACAATCTGATCTACAACCTTCCCAAGATGTATATTCTCGTAATCTGATTAGTCTCAACAGTGGCAAACGGAGCGGCTCACTCTTCTCCAAATGTACTTGGAGCCTTCTTGTAGCTGAAGTGTCATCCTTTCTCATCTTCATGTAACCTGATCAATCCTGTAATTACCTGACTCTTCTATGCTCAGCTCAAATGCCATTTCTTCAGTAAGCTCCCTGTTGCGCGGACCTAGTAGAAACCACCGTGTTGGGCAGATAAAATATATTATGCTCACTTTGTTAAATATGGAGCTGCCCACATGGAAGCCCGTCACCCAGGTGATATTATTTGCCCTTATGCTTGGGATGGGTGTGGGGGAAAGGCTGTAATGTAAGCAGGCCAGGTCGTTATGGCCTAAGGCTTGGTTTTAAGAGTAAGTTCTTCCCCACACCTTTGACTGATTGGATGATGTAGGGTGGTGCACTCTCCTGGGGAATCCCATTATACAGAGACTTCCTGGTTTGTATAATTGGATTAAAGGTTTTGATTCTACGGTATAAAGTGGGAGAGATCAGTAGCTTGCTCTCTCAGTTCCTGAAGTATTAGAGAGGAGAGCAGATGAAGGCCACATGGAGGCCAGGAGAAGCAGCCTAGACGGCAGAGCGCTGAGGAAGAAGGCAGTTTGAGCAGAGTTTGTACAGGAGGAGATGGGGAACAGAGGTGAATAAGTCTGGTGAGCTTGAAACCTTTGATTCTAGGAAACTCGGATAAGTCAGTAGCTTTGTGAGCACTGAATGAGTGGGTTTTGGAGCCCAGTGTGTGTTTTTGCTTGCCTGCCGGGTACAAGCTAGAATTAAAGCTGATGGCTCACCAGTTCTTGGCTCCTATGTTTCGTTACCGACTGTTCGAATCTAATGCAAACCTGCATTGGTCAGGCTGCTGTGATCCTGACCCCGGCTACTGGCTTTACACACCGCTTCCCCTTTAGGCTCACGGCAGCCTCTGACATTCAGCACAGCTCGCACTGTGATTCTTTAAATCTGTCATCCAAGACCTCTAACCCAGTACAATAGAGGACCTTTCAGATTCTGTAAATTGGCAATACTTGGAGTGACTGTGAAATATACTGACCTCGACCATATACCTTTGAGAGTGAAATACTGCACTTTCATAATTACATGAGATAACATAAGCGAGGACTGTCTCAAGCACAAACAGATCATGGTCATCACTGCAAAATGGTACACCTGACCCACTTTGTCAATATGTGACCACAATAGACTAAAAGACTAAACTTGAAAATCAAGAGACCGTAAATTACCTTTGTCTTGAAATGAAAACATTAGACTTGCTAAAGTGGAAAAATGAACTTTAAAACTGAAAACCTAGGTATTTCATGACTTTGATGCTAAGTAGCTAGTGATACAAGGCAAGTCACTTAACTGAGTCTCTAGCTCAGGTACTAGATGCTCGGAACTCCAAGGTCCATTCTAACTGGACTCCCTGATTTTATATTCTCTCTTCCAATGGCCTGCACAGTAAGGTCTCTGCTCTGCTAGGTAAGTCTCTATTTAGAAAGTACCTGCTCTAAATAAAATACTTGTTGAGTGTAACAAAACCAATTTGCTTTTAATATTGAATAAACAATACCTAACTGCCTTAGCAGTTATAGAATGTGAGTCATTTTTCAGAAAAAAAGGTACAATAGCTGGCATTTGGAGATATCTATTATTTCTCTCACAGTATTTTGTTTCAAAAAAAATTAAAATTCAAAAAGTTTTAAATCACACTGAACAAAAGTAAACATCACTACGTATTGACCTGATTTCAATATTCCACATTTAACTTCTATCAGAATTATTTAGTTTTTCAAAGTTTTACAATACGTCGATTTTCCTCTCCCCAGGTTCAGACTTTCTAATCCCACTCATCATGTATAAACACAATCAACAAATTGTTGTGCAGATTAATAAAATTATCTTACACCCACGAGCATATACACCTTGATAGACTTCTTTCTCATCTTTCCCCCAAGTGAAATGAGACTACACAGGCTTTCTACAATGTGTTTTATTAATAATATAAGTTGGATATGTCTCCAGATGTACCTTATTTACTTTATACAGATGTACCTTATTTTTTAAACAGCTAACTAGTCTTTCATTGTATCCATGTATTCAATCAGCCTACTTACTGGATGTACTGACTGCACTGTTTCCAGATTTACACCAGTCTAACATAAATACCTGTAAGTACCTGCCCAAGATAAACTATTGTGAATAGGGCTATTCAATAATGAATTCTAAATTACTATTAAATGCATTTCCAAAAATTTTACACCCCCATCAAGAATGCAAAAACACTTAACTCCTCATACTTTCATCTGAAAAGAACAGGACAACTGAATAAATGATAAACCTGCCACTACAGACATGTCCACAAAATACTGTTTGATAAAGTCACAGAGAATTGTTAATCTCACTTCTACAAAGAGGGTGTGTATATAAATGAGTATGTGTGTATTTGTGAGCATGACACACACACAAAGGCTTCTATGCGCTGGTCCCTTCTGCACCTCCCGTAAGAGGCCCTCTCTGTCTGTGCCATTTAGAGTAACTCTCAATGTACCGTCAATGTCCCAGAGCAGTCTTTGTATTTCCTCAAGTAGACATAGACCAAATATTGCTTTTTTTACTTGCTTATTGTCCCTCCCCACTAACATCACATAGGCACCGTGAGGGCAGAGAATTATGTTGACTTGTTGGCTATTTCATCCCACTGCTGAACACAATAAACACAGAATTTTATACAGGATGCAGAATTTTGCTCAACAAATATTTACTGAATCAATGAATTAATGCATGGGCAATGTCTGTTAATAAGGGCTATCTCTAAAAATTAAAATTAGGGAAAGAGTTAAAAAGGTAGGTTTACTTTTATCTGTCAGTTATGCATCCTTATGAATTGTGACCATGAAGATGTGTTAAATTTATTTAAAACCATTTTAGTGTAAGTTTAGCTGTAACCAGACCACCATTTAGATGCTTTACAATCTGGTCACATAGATTTTTTTCTTGCTTTGCAAATTTAAATGATCTAACTGAATATTAAATTGGTTTTTGTTGGCTATTGAAAAAAAATCCTCAAACCTTGCTTCATGAAGTTAAACTTTTATCTTCATTTTAACTTAAACTGAATTCCTTTTCAGAGCTTTACCTTAGTAAATTCTTTCAAATTACTATTACCTTAAAATTACAAAGTACTTACAATTTACAAAATGCTGATGTATATTATCCTATTTGCCCCTCAGAGGTGTTCTATGAGGACACTACTGTTAATACCTAACAATAGAAAGAAGCTGATGCTCAGAGAGATAACCATCCAATGTACAGTGGGGTTGGGACAGGAAGCCAGTACTCCAGATATTTAACACGAGGTTCGTTTCATTATATATACTGGGGCAGGTAACAAAATTATTAACTGGCAATGTCGCAATTCCAGCAAATAATACATCAGTTTATTTCAGTATCTAGGCAGAAAAAGTGTTCTGGAGTGCATATTATATTTAATGCATGTATTTCTAAAACAACTTCAATTAATAGAGTATTTGAGTGATATGGGAAATAGATCATTTAACTCCTCCATTTTATAAAAAAGTAAAAGTCACAGAATTTCAGTTTCTGATTCAATCACATAGCAAGTTAATGGCAGTCAAGAACTACAACCCAGGTATTAATATTAGAGGCACTTTTAATACATATTAGAGAGTTCCTAGATGTAAAATTCAGGATTACCAAATTTATCAGAGTTGGCTTGAGTTTAAACTTTATTCTTAAAGTTATAATTACTGCTACAAAATAAGCAAAATAAATTATCAGTATTTATCCTTCAATTAAAATCAACACCCACTATCATATACCTGGTGCTTCAGACTTAAAATATTCCACTAATGACTAAGAATTTCCTGCTATCTAGCCAACACTGAATCCTGCCAGGCCATTAGTCACTTATTCCAGGACTTCTATTATTCAATATTTACCTCAAACATTATATGGAATTTTTTACTTCAGTTTCAGTAATAAAAAAAAAAAAAGTGAAGCTCATATGTATCCTTTTCTACCACAGCCATAATATACTAAAAGTCATTTAATGAGCAGGTAAAGTATGAATTTCCTTTACTAAAATAAGTTCATATTACTCCATTTTTACCAGCACATCTCCCCTAACTGGAAATAAAAAATGCCAATTATCACACCTGATTATGAATGGATATACAAGGAAAAAGTCACATTGCTGTGTTTTTACATTTCAGTATTACATAATAATTTTGAAAACTATTTTTAAACCGAAATTGACAGGAAGAAATACTAATAAAAAGTTAATGGACAAAAACATTTTATCTTAATTCTGACTACTCTTAATAAACCTGTAATAATTTATATGCCAATACTTTTTAGTAATCTTCCAATAGACAATTATAAAATAGAAAGTATTTTAGCTAAAATGACACATATCAATTTGAACTTGTAACAAAAAAAATAATGTTCAGTTAAATATTTTAAAAGCTGCAATATATTCTAAAATCAAGTCTCTCTTCCTAAAAATGCATAAAAATAAAGTTAAATATTGAAAATGATATTTTAAATGTTTTGATTAAGAAAGTATGTTTAGAGAGGTCCCCCCCCCAGGAGTGAGGGGTCCCAGCCCCACACCAGGTCCCCCAGCTGAGGGTTCCAGTGCCAGGAAGAAGTCCCCACAACTTCTGGCTACAAAAACCAGCAGGGATTGTGGCTGAGTGAGATGGAGGCTGCTGAAGTCCCAGGCAGGCAACTCCTTTTAAAGAGCCCATGCACAGACTTACTCAGACTTACCCTGAGCTCCAGTACTGGGGCAGTGGCTCAAAAGGCACCAGGAAGATATGGGGAAGAACTGAGTTGTCTGGCATGAACTTGAGAGCTGAAGGGGCAGCTTTCTCCTAGGCAGTTGTGCAGAGAGAGGCTATTACTCCTTTTCTGAGTCCTCCCCCTCCTTAGAGCTACAGGTAGGCACCATATCTGAGTCTCCATCAACCTTGCTCACACTGTTCACCCTGCCCTAATTATTCCCTGAGACCCTGACCCACACAACTTTCAGGCCCAACCAAGCTGTTTCCAATGGTTTTTCTATATGAATGACCTGCCCTGGCTTACGCTTCAGATTTTCCTAAAATCTCTCAAAAAAGCAGCACCAGGACTCAGCGTGCCCCATACCTCTCACGAAGTGCCCCCAGGCCCAGCACTAGCAGGAACTGGCCTCAGTTCACAGCTTAGCCTCTCCTGGACACCTCAAAACTCAGCACAAGTAGCAAACATCTGCAGATTGCTTTATAGCTCATGACAGATGGCCCTGGACAGAAAGTAGCAGCTGACCTTGGCCTGCACCTGCTGGGAGGGCCCAGAGCCAGTGCACCCTGTGGACAGCTTCAGACCACATCAAAACATCACCCAATCACCTCCACAAGCAACATACTCAATGGGAGGACTCAGCAGACACCAGAGGCCTGATAAAGTCAGTCCTGCTCTGTGGGGTCGATGCCTAGACAGCTGATCCTCCAAGGTGGTCAGTCAGTCCTTGCAACAAATTGACTTGTGAGTAAAGCCCTCCCATTGGTATGCCAACAGCAATCGAGTCAGGAGGGTAGACACAGTGTATACGGGGGGCTCACCTTGACTGCTTAGCTCAGGTGAACAGGGAATCTGAGCCACTGGACCCTAAAGGACACATACTATACTAGATCACTCTACCAAACACAGGAGACATAGAAACAAACACAGGGATACTTCCAAGATCAGGAGACAAAGAAACATGTCTCAAGTGAAATAACTAAACAAAATAGATGCAAGCGATCTACTAGATGCAGAGTTCAAAACACTGGTTAGAAGAATGCGCAGTGAACTTAGGGGACGAACTTAGAACTTCAATAGAATAGGGTGGTTGGACTTGGACTGTGAGCCATCATGTGCAAACCTTAATCTTGTCCATCCTCTTGAATATTCCTACATCAGTGTTTCCCAAATTGTGCCCTTCAAGATATTACTGGGTCTGTTTAAAAAAACCTCCATAGTCAAACAGATTTGTGAAATGCTATATATACACATTCTATTTAACTCCTGAAGATTCACAATGCTAATGAGTGCAAATGAAAAGAGGCTCAGAGTGGGCCACATTCCATCCTTCCTCCTTCAAGCTGCTCAGCCTCGTCCTTGTCCTACTCAATCAAGATATATCAGTGTAGCCTACCAGAAACTGCTGTTCACTCTCTGCAACATAACCCAACTCTCTGGTGAAAGGAACTGTTTGTAATGCTCAACTTCTATCTATAGCCTGACCAGGTGGTGGCACATTGGATAGATCATCAGATTGGGATGCAGAGGACCCAGGTTCAAAACCCTGAGGTTGTCGGCTTGAGCACAGACTCATCCAGCTTGAGTGTGGGTTCACCAGCCTGAGCGTGGGGTCACTAGCTTGAGTGTGGGATTACAGGCATGATTCCATGGTTGCTGGCTTGAGCCCAAAGGTCAGTGGCTTCAGCAAGGAGTCCCTCACTCTGCTGTAGCCTCCCTCCCCCCACTCCAGTCAAGGCACATATGAGAAAGCAATCAATGAACAACTAAGGTGCTGCAATGAAGAATTGATGTTTCTCATCTCTCTCCCTTCCTGTCTGTCCATATCTGTCCCTTTACTCTATCTCTGTCACACAAAAAAACAAAAATCTATAAAAGTCCTCAAAATCATGTCGTCTTTTCTAAATTTCAGCACTGAGGAAAATTGTGGCTTTCAGCATTAAGTTAAAAAAATATTTTCAGAGCTGATTGTCAGCAAATCTCTTCTCCCATTGGGTTAGTTGCCTTTTTGTTTTTTTGGAGGTTTATTCTTACACACGATGGCAAAGACATGGAAACAACCCAAATGTCCTAAGATAGAGGACTGGCTAAAGAAGATGTGGTACATACATTCAATGGAATACTACTCGGCCATAAGAAAAGATAAAATACTGCCATTTTGACACAGCTAGACCTTGAAACTATCATACTAAGTGAAATAAGTCAGACAGAAAAAGCAAAGAACCATCTGATCTCACTCATATTAAGGATATTCAACTGAAACTCACAGACACAGACAATAGTATGGTGTTCACCAGAGGGAATGGAGGTAGTAAAGGTTAAAGGGAACCAAATATATGGTGAGAGATGATGATTTAACACTGGGTGGTGGGTACACAATGCAATATACAGATCATATATTACAGAATTGTACACTTGAAACCTATATTATCTTATTAACCAATGTCACCCAATAAATTTAATTAAAAAAGGAAAACCTTTGCAAATTGTAAAAATAAAATATAGTTACTTTAGAAAATTGAGAATATATTGCTTTGGTTGCCCAAAGGTAACCACTGTTAACATTTTTGGTGTAGGAATGTCTTAAATGAATAGGTACAGTTTTTAAAACTAAATTCAGATTATTTTGTATATTAAGTTTTTTTGTATTTTACTTTTCTAGCTGACACTATATTTTGAGATTTTCCTATTATTAAAGTGTTCAAAGACATGATTTTTAATGGTCACAAAACTTTTCCATCATAAGACTATACTGTAATTATTTTAACTACTTCCTCTATTTTGGGACATGTAAGTCATTTCCTATTCTTTCTCTCTTTATCCCTATCTCTTTTTAAATTACTAATGCAAATATTAATACTCTTTGTCCAAATCTCTGATTGCCTCCCTGGAAAAAAATCCTAAAAGGACAATGGCTTGAGGCAGTAATTTTTAAAACATAAATGTCAGAATGAGTTTAATAAATGATGTAACAATTTACATTTTCACTGAGAGCGACAGACACAAATGTAATCACACCCAAACCAGCCATTATAAAGTAATATACACTAAAAGAAATAAATATTTATTAGGCAAAAATGACATCTCATTAATTTGATTTTATCTTTATAAGTAGAATATCTGCCATGTTTAGCAACTACCTTTATCTTTGCTCTATTGTGAACTATATGCTTATGCTAGTTATTTTATCATATCCATTTATGTGTGCTATTGTTACATTCAGAATATTAAATTTCTGTAATTCTTGATATTCTTCTTAGTTTGCCTTCCTCTTTAATTTAGTTAAGGTATTTCTCATACTTTATATGCAGAAGATTTAAATTTTTATACCCTAAACCAAAACTTTCATCTGTATTCTCTTTTATGTCTTTTAAATGCAAAAGCAAATGGTGAAACTCTTCTGTTATCCTTCAACCTTTTTATGGGTTCAATTTAAATTTTAACTCTGTACCTTATTTTGATAAAGTATATGATTTCTTTCCAAATCACCACCTAATTCTTCATAGGCCAGGTAATGTATGAGCCTGATTTGTGATTTCACTTTCTTATACATTCAAACATTGTGATGTGTTACTTCTGCTATATAAGCTTCTTTACCCAGCTTCTCTCAGTCTATCATATTTTTTTAAATGTGCACAAGACTGAGATCACAGAGAATATTTTTTAAAATCAACAGGATAGAACAGGTTCTGTTAGAATTCATTTAAATAAGGAATCAGTAAGGAGAGAAAGCAGTAAAGAAATAAATGCTATCTCTAAGTAGGTAAAACAAGATGCTGAGGTGTTAAGTCCATAGAAAACAACCGTGGGCTTGAGGCAGAAATAAGAAAGAATTTCCTGACCATTAAGGAAAAAAAAACACATTGCAGAAAAATTATCAAAAGATTTTAAGGATGGTATCTATGGCAATCTTTAAGAGGATAGGATATTCAGGGATGAACTTCAGCTGAATAATACATTCCGCTGAAGACAGAGGAAAAAGACTTAGATAATATATGATCCATTATAACTCCATTCAGTGCAGAGAAGATAGTGAGTTTTAATTTTCAAGAGTGTGAAAGACTACCACATGACAACTGAGAATACAGAATTCTCTTCATACAAGAAAACAAAATACTTAACCACCTTAATCTGTAGCAAGAGAAGTTTGGTTATAAATCTTTAAATTGCCTGACCAGGCGTTGTTGCAGTGAATAGAGCATCAGACTAGATGCGGAGGACCCAGGTTCGAAACCCCAAGGTCTCCGGCCTGAGCATGGGCTCACCAGCTTGAGTGCAGGGTCACTGGCTTGAGTGTGGGATCATAGACATGACCCCATGGTCACTGGCTTGAGCAAGGTGTCACTCGCTCTGCTGTAGCCCCCTGGTCAAGGCACATATGAGAAAACAATCAATGAACAACTAAGGAGCCACAAGAAAGACCTGATGCTTTTTATCTGTCTCCCTTCCTGTCTCTATCTGTCCTTCACTTTGTCTCTGTCACAAAAAAAGAAAAATATCTTTAAACTTTATCATTAATAAAACTTATCTTCTTCCTCAGCCTCTTTCCTTACCTTCTGATAGCAACTGCCTTCTGATTCTAAACATTTTTATGTGGTTTTCTATTACAACCCAAACTCCACATGTATTCGGTAGCGCTGCTGTGTCCCTGTCATAGTCGACTGGCATTACGTAGTAAGTGTCCTGTGGTCCAGTGGTGCATTCTCCTGCGTCTCCTGAGCTGGGCTCTCCAGCTGCACCCCTAGGTGGACTGTACACACCCTCCTATTGAGTTGAGCCTTACATGGCTGCTGTCAATAGAATGAATTTACCCCCAGGCTGATTGGCTGCAAGGACTGGCAGGGATCACAGCAGAGGGTCTGCTGTGCAGGGGCTGAGCCCTGAGCCTGCCCACTGAGTGTGTCAATCATGAAGGTGGTTGGGTGGTGCTTCAGCACAATCCAAAGCTATCCACAGGATGCACTGGCTCTTGGGCCTCCCAGGAAGTACAGGCCAAGGTCAGCTACTGCTGTGTCCTGTTCGGGACCACCCAGCATGAGCTACAGAGTGATCTGTAGGTGACTGCTACTTGCACTGGCATTGGAGGTGCCCAGAAGAGACCAAGCTAGAACCACAGCCAGCTGCAGGTACTATTGGGCCTAGGGCTACTTAACAAGAGGTACAGGGAATACAGAGGCCAGATGCTCCTTGTTTGAGAGATTTCATAAAAGCTGGCAGAATGAGCCAAGACGAATCATCTGTATGGAAAAGGATTGGGAAAGGCCAGCATCTCAGGGAATCACCAGGGCGGGGTTAAAAGTGATAGCCAAGTTGATGGGAGACTTAGATATGGCACTAAGGCACTTGTGGGGAGGGCTCAGCACATCTGTCTGGTGGAAAGTAGCCCTTCCTGCCCTCATCCCGACTCCAGACACTTCAATCCATCCCCATGTGTCCCTGATGCCCTTGAGCTGTTGCTCCAATGCTGGAGCTCAGAGCTAATGAGTCCGTGTAAAACTGTGCGGGCCCTTTAAGAGGAGCTGCCTGGACCTCCAGCAGCCCTCTCTCACTCAGCCTCAATCTCCACTGGTTTTCACAGCCATGAGTTTTGGGCACTGAAACCTGGGCTGGGCAACCTTGCAGCAGAGATTTCTCTTCTGACTTCATCGGTGACCCATGGGTGTGGGACATCTCTCTCCCCTCTTCCCAATCTCCATGTGGCTTCTTCTGTATCTCCTTAGATGTAGGACTTCTGTTCATCTAGATTTCAGCTGGTTCTGAATGATGGCTGTTCTGTAACTTAGCTGTAATTCTGCTGTGGTCGTGGGAAGCTCCAAGCAGCGTAAAGTTTACCAACGTGCAGTCTTAACGGGAAGCTCCAAACTCAACACGTCCTAACCTGATGCTTTTTCTCCCTAAACTACCCAGCTCTACTATTTGTAACATTTCTGGCAAAAAAAAAAAAAAAAAGTCTGTTGTCATTTTTTACCTTTGTTCCTCTGTCTTTTTATAAAGTTACAGCTGCTGCCTGACCAGTGGTGACTCAGTGGAAAGAGTGCTGACCTGGGATGCTGAGGTTCCAGGTTCAGAACCCTGAGGTCACAGGCTTGAGCACAGGCTCACCAGCTTGAGCACGAGTTCGCTGGCTTGAGCATGGGATCATTGACATGACCCCATTAGTTGCTGACTTGAGCAAGTGGTCTCTGGCTCAGCTAGAACTCCCTGGTCAATGCACATATGAGAAACAATCAATGAACAACTAAGGTGATGCAAGTAGGAGTTGATGCTTCTCATCTCTCTTCCTTCCTATCTCTCTCTGTAAAAAAAAATTAAAAAATAAAAAGTTATGGCTGCCTTCAAGATTTGCTCATTATGCCTGGTTTCCAGTAGTTTATTTAACGTGATACATATAGGCATTTTTTTCTTTTACTCCGATACTGTTACTCCTATTACTGTTACTGTTCTTAGTCTACTTGGGGTTGTCTGAGCTCCTTTTTGGACCTGTGATATGATCGCATTCATTTTTTTATTTACATTTTTTGGCCATTATCTACTTAAAGATTTTTGTTCTTGTTCTCTTTTTCTTGTGAGACTCCAATTTATGTTACACCATCTGATATGGCCCCATATTAGATGTTCTGTTCATCTCTCCCTCTTTTTTATTTATATATCTTATTGACTTTAGAGAAAGAAAGAGAGGTGAGAGACAGTAACATCTGTTCCTGTATGTGTCCTGACCAGACACCAAACTGGCAACCTCTGAGCTTTGGGACGATGCTCCAACCAACTAAGCTATTGGGCCAGGGCCCTCCCTCTTTTTTTTCAGTTTAAAGAATTTATATTAAATTATCTTCAAGTTATTTCTAAATCTGTGCTCAGTCTACTTATCAGCCTGGAAAAATGTTTCATCTCTGATATCATTTAAAAAAAATAGTTTCCTTCCTCTGGTTGTGGAACTCTTTCACGCTTTGGACAAATGTAAGTATTTTCCATCTCTTTATGGTCTACTTCTTTCTGCCATATTTCTCATTCATCTGTTTATTCAAATTACCTACCTTATCCACTAAATCCTTTAACATACTACTACTAATTAAGGTCCCTATCTGATAGTTCCAATATCTGGGTCTCCTAAACTGGTTTTATTGATTTCTTTATCACTCAACAATGGGCCAGTTTTCCCTTAGTGCCTTCCCTTAGGCCCAATTATATTTGACTGATGGATCAGTAGGGACTGAGATAAAGTTATTACTTACATTCAGAAGCTAGCATGTTTATTCTTCTGTCAAGTGTCAACCTAGGCAGGAACTGAGCTTGGTATAGATTTTATTGTCACAGTTACCTTCAGCACGCTACAGGTATCCAATTTTTCTACTGGTAGATTACCACTGTTGGGTGCTTACGGTGAGTGATGAGCGGAAAGTTTTTCTCACTCTTCCTCTCAGCTTTCAACCACTCCTACACCTCACCACCAACAGGGGGTCTCTATACCACAACAGGAGAAAAGCTTCTGTTTGTCACCTGGTGGTGGAGCAGGACTGAAGCAGGTGGGGTTTTCAGTAATCCTGGTCCAATATCAATACTGGGAGGCTCCTTCCTGTGGCAGCCAAAATCTTCTTGTACTTATGCTGGTCTTGAGTGGCACTTCCTACTGCTCTTCCAGTAGTAACAGACCCCTCGCTGGCTACCAGCGCAGGGTACTGGGGCCCAAAAGGGTTTCCTGCAGCTCCTGCAGATATAGGACCTTCCCTTATACCTTTCCCCCAGCAGCAGTAGGTCTTTGGCTGTGTCCTGGAAACAAGAGGCCCCCCTTTGACTGTGTCCTAGAAATAAGAAAGAGAAGGGTTTTCCTTATAACCTTCCTCTAGAAATGTATGAAATAAGGTTTTCCTCCCACCCCCGTTGATTTGCGGCTCAAAGGAGTCTGAGTAAACGGGCTGGACTTCATGCCTAGTTCCCTCACCTCTTTCACCTCTGTACCACCAAGATGACTTTCCTTGACTCTCTTCCTTGAGCCCAATCTTAACAGTAAGTTATTCTGTGGAGCCCAGGGAATGTGTATTTGCAAGCAAGTGTGAATTCCCCATTTATAAGGAGCCCCAAGATATTCCAAACTAGTAGACACTTAGTCTTTAACCATCTGTTAAAATTTTAGCTGATTTCTTCTTAACTGCTTTTACGAAGCCATCTGTTTCTCCCCTGCCCTGCCTAACGTGAAACAATTCACAGCCCATTCTTCAGGGGAGAAGGGTTGTCCCATTTTTTGGGTTACCTGGATGTTTTGCAAGCTCAGCTCTCTGATGGATTCAGAAAACTTATGATTTTGTAGATCATACACCTCTTTATTGTAGGTGACAGTGAGGTTCTGAGCACTTTTCATTCTAGTACAAGTAGAAATTCCCTTTCCCTTGAATTCATCTCTATTTGTTTATCTTTGAAAAGATGTCATCATTCTTCCAGTCACCCAGATAAAACTTTGGAAGGATCTCTTGACTTCTCTGCAATAATGTTTAATATCTAATGAACTGATAAAGTCTGAGTTAGATAAATCACTAACATCTCTTCATGAGGACCCTTTCTCTTTCTCTAATATAGGTACTTACCATCTCTCCATGGTCTCTATGTAAAACAGTATTCCTTTAGCTAGCCTCCTATCCTCTGCCTTCTCCTCATTAAACCTAACTTTACCATCAGATTGCCTTACTACAGTCTCACTCTGGCTGTTTACAATCAAGACTACAATTGATATCTTCTGCCTTTACAGGCCATTTCCCTCCAGGAGCAGGTACTCTATCCTATCTCTGTGCTGACCAGTTCCTCCTATCTGCATCTGGAAATGTTATCATCCAAGGTCTATCACAAAGTGGACACTTTCCATGAAAAAAACTTCCCTGATTACACTGAGTTCCTCTCTTCTGAACTGTATACTGCTTTATTTGCATTATAAAAATAACAGCTGTTAGGCTTGCTTGCTTGTACTTTGCCGGATTAGTGTGAAAGCACCTGGCAGTGCCATGTGTGAATAGTCTGAGTAAGCCTATGCAGGGCGGACTGCCTATGGTGGATTGCAGATCACCTGTCCACCACTGTGAGGGGCCATTTTGCTTTTCGTTTGCCTGAGAAGCGGTTTCCCCTGCCTGTGTGCTTGTCTGTCATTGTGAGACTCTATTAAATGAGAATGGTCCAACACTTTCTGGCTCCACAGTTTCTCTATCATCTGCCCAAATCCAATGTGGACCTGCCTGGTCTCGGTCACCAGCATTCCTCACTTATTATGCATTGGTATTAAAATCACACACATCTCTTACACCCCTCACAATATTGTAAACTCAAGAAAGGTAGAGATCAGATACTGTCTGTTGTATTTTATTACAGCTTTCCTATATCAATATTTATCTTGCAAATTAAAATACCAAAATAACATGACACTTCCTTTCCTTCCCATAAACCACACGTCCTTAACGCCCCTCTGACAAGGTCACGAAAGTACTTTTCCAGCCCACGAAACATTGTCTGTTTATGCAGCACCTCAGGAAGGGGAAACACGCACATGATGAATATAATTACTATTCCAGCCAAGCTATTTCACAGGATTAGAATAGGGACCTCTTAGCATAGCTAACCATTTAAATTAACTCTACAAATGATGGTAATCTCAAACACAAACAGACTGAAATCCCTTTTTTTAGCTCCATGTAATTAACCCCAAGCAAGCCACAATGTTGACTGAGCAAAATTGCTGCCATTAATGAAAAGAAAGAAGGTTCTAAGTCTCACTAATTCTGTGAGCGTCCTGTTTGGTAATCATACCCAGGCACTCTGCCAAGACTTGAAGGTGACATGCTTCTTCCTCCTAATCTGTTTTCAATAATCAGGGAAAGAAAGATGTAATCACAGACAAACAGAAAGAAAAAGAGCAGTCCTAACAGTTTATGCCTTTCTATATTAGTACAGTTAAGTACATTTTCAAGAAAGAGCATATAAAAATCCGATCTGCTGTGTTAGTGCAAAGCCAGCATGAGCACTATCTGCCCACTCGTCTTCCCGGGCGAGTGATGAAGCTGGGGTCACGCCACAGCCTTCACTTGCTGACTCAGGCACCAGAGCGGGTGTCTAAGAGAACATCATTTCCATGCATTCTTAAGAATCAAACAAGATAAAAAGCGCTTTTCTTGCTAAAACTAATAAATAATACACCCAATGAATATCCTTATCAATTTAACAGAACGTCTATCCAATAATCCAACTTCTAGTAAGCTAGCATGAGAAAATCATATAAAGAAGTTCAAATAAAATAGTTTAAATGTTTACCAGCAGGGAGTCATTTGTATAACTCAAAATGCACACACTCCATTCAGCAATGGAAAGTGCTGGTGCAGATCTCTGTTTACACTCACGGGGAGATGCCCATAGCCATTGCTGGAACAGGCTGTGATTTGCATGCACCTGTACACACTCACCTGGCACTTGCAGGTGGCAGGGTTTGGAGCAGGGGCCAATCAGCAGTCTATACCTCTCACCTTCATATATACACTATTGCCTGCTCTGCAAAAGTGAGGCTGGCCCTTCATACATATTTCCCCGGCCAGCTGACACACATCAATCACACTTTATCACTTCCACTAACACCCCAACCTTGGGGTGGTTTTATAGTGGGATGCCTTTGGTGAGACACCTTCCCTGGCCAGCCTTCCCCAGCACACTCGACAGTGGGCTCCGCTCCACCCTCGGTGAACCGTGGCCACCCCCTCTCCAACACGGTCTAACTCTCAGCCCTGAGGGGCCTCTTCATGAGCTCTCCCCAGACCTGGCAGCGGCGTTCTAGGCACTGCTCTTATACTTATGCAAGTTCTCCCTACTTCTTTTTAGCCAACCTCTTGTTACTCCCATGCCTGGGTATAGCTAATAATTTGTTATATTAAAGAATATTTCATTTTTTGGCTTTTGCTAGGATTACTGTGTGGTTTCCCCAGAATTAACCTTCACTTAAACAGGGTGGGGTTTTCCCCCATTTTTTACATTTTCTACATTGTCTGAATTTATAATGAGCATATTTTTGAGATAATCACAAATAAAGGCAAGTTAATTTTACTTTGGAAAGACAGAAGAAAAATCCAATGCCAAATAAATATTAAAATTTTTCTATTTTAATAGAGCAGAAATATATTTGTAAGATTAAAATGAACTCTGAAGAACATTTATTTTTGTCAGATTGTAATTGTTCAGTATTTCTTTCTTTAACACGAATTTCTTGTCAACATTAGCTAAAATCGTGTTGTTATGTCATTTCAAACAAGAGAAATTATTTAAACTGCTATTTTTTTCTCCTGGTTATGCTATATGCTACCCCTTATATGCTGTTCATTAATCTGAGACCCCTGAAGGGACAGGAATTGAGAAAGGCTAAGTTCCTCAGACACATCCCACTGACCTCAGCCCCTCTCACCGTGCTCGAGGATTATCAGCTGGGCTGCCGCCTGTGCATTTCCAACATCATTCTCGGCAATGCACTGGTAGAACCCTTCGTCTGATTTCACCAGGCCCAAAACCTGAAGATTGTGTTCCTTCTGAAGAGAAAACACAGAAATATGATTTGTGACTCAACTGATAAAACATTAGCTCAAAATCTCAAGGATACACCCTTTCTGGGAATGAGAAACAAGTACAGTTGCATGACTCCGTCTTATGTGCACTTGCTGGCTCAACTTTATTGACAAGGCACTGACTTGAACCTGACTGGAACAGGAAGCACCATCATTAACAATTAACAATTAAGAACTTAATACTCAGGGAAAGTCATAGCCACAATGTATGCAAACTTATACCTTTGCTTGGAGAAACACCTGGCATGCCACACCATGTGACTACAGTGAACGTCTGAACTTGTGAAGTCAAGGCATTCCCTTAACATATTTCTACAGAATAGTTCATATTTCTAATATGAATAGTTCTGACAGATCAGATGACAATGAGTTAAATCAGGTCGCATATACACAAGCTTTCCTTAAACTACAAAGTACTTATAAGGATGTCAACTATTGTTACTGTTCTTGATATATGTAGTATAACAGGTCTTAAGATTTTTAAACATTGCTTGTTAGCTATGATTAAATACTTCTGAATTACTCTTTGTAACTTATGTACACATTTCAAAATTAGAAAATATATCCTTACTTACATGAGAAATTTGTAATGATACAATGTCTTTAACAACCATAATTCTCATTATGTCTATGAATGTCATGTATCTTAAGATATGTCATTAATTATTATTACTAAAACCTGGATAACTCAATTACTAGGAATGTTAGATAATGATAACACTGGGGAACAAAATTTTTGTTGCATCCACAAAAACACTTGTTCTTACCTAATTTGAGTATGCCGATCTCAAACCTGACATTTTTTCTCTGTAAGCTACAGTTTTTTTTGCAATTCAAGATTTTAGGTTTTACCTTATTTTAAAATTTTGAACATTTACTTTAACATAATGAAGTAGAATGACTTCTTGGGCATCATCTTTGTGAAAATATAATAATTTATATAATCAGTAAATACACTAATACACTAAAAAATATGATTGCATCAGAATTTGATGACAATTTCAAAATAGAACATATTAAAACACTTATTTTAATCATAAAATTTACGCAAAACTTATTTAAATTCTATTCAGGCAAATATTAGCGTTTGCAGCTAATTTTTGCAGCTAACAGCTCTAAGATTTTCAGGAAACTTATCAAGGTGACTGTTCAGGAAGTGAATCTTATCGCTCATGTTACATCAAATGTCACAGGAAGCCAACATCATCCTTTGAACCAGAAGTTCATGGTTTTCTGCTTTTTGGTTGCCAAGGAAGTTCTATGTAACTGCCCCAAAAGTCTGCCATGCTGCTTTCTCCTCCTTATTCATCTTCCTGGCAAATTCTTCATCACGTATTAGGATTTGAATTGGAGGTCCACTGAATACACCTGCTTTTATTTTCTCAAAATACAGAAATAATATGTTGAAAGCATTCACTTTCTCTATTCAAAGCCTGAACAAACTGCTTCAATTAAGCCAAGTTTGATGTGAAGTGGGGGAAAGTGATCCTGTCTTGATTAATTACAGGTTCATTCACAATATTTTGCATCCCTACTTCCAGAGTTTCACGTTTCGGCCACTCCTTCTGTGTCCAGTGTTTCTCCCGAGCTCGGCTGTCCCACAAACACAGAAAACAAGGTTACTTCGTGAAACCTCTCTGTTGTCCTAGCAGGAAATTGACCATTTTAAGATCCACACAAATGATCCAGTTATGCTCCTCATACTTCAGTAAGCCGAGGACAATTTTTATGTCACTATAATCTTCTCACAGATGAACTGAATAACCAATTGGACCGCGGCATAAACATTATTGTTGTGTAGGAGAACACATTTCAGACTCTGTTTAGAGCTGTCAAGAAATAGCCGCCATTCTGTTGGACTGTAAGTGGGAACACCTAGCTGGCTGAGAAGACTACTGATATCATGACAGTAAACAAAATGTTTGTCTTCGGGAAAATAGTCCGCAAAAATTTGTTCACGCTTCCTGAAAACAGGGTACTTTAGCTGACCGAAGAAGTACATTCTTTTCTTAAAGCCTGGAGCCTAGTAACTCTGCTGCTTTCTTTGATAGGCCCAAATCTCTTACTAAGTCATTCAATTTGGGTTGTCTAAACTGCTGAGGGGTTAATGACTGCTTGGCATCAGAAGAAGAGCCTTCAGATTCTACAACCATTTCCCCATTCATCTTATCAAAATACACTTGATCACCATGTTCACTTTCTTTGTCCTTAAAAGAAATAAAACCATTGAAAACTGGAACCGGGAGTGTCTCAGAGTGTGGGATAGGTCGTATTGCTAAAGAAATATTAGGATATGCGATCATATGCCGTTTTTTCTTGCCGATGTCCTTTGTATGGATCAGACAGAAATCACAGTCACTGCTGTCTGTTGTCCTTAGGTTCACGCCAAACCATGGGAATACCAAAAGGCATTCCTTTGTGTTTTCCTTTTGTCCAGTCATGAAGCATTTCCTCACAATTATGATAAACAATATGAGGAGCCCAATTCTTGTCTTGATCGCCAAGGGGAACTTGAAAATAGGCAATATATGCACGTGTCACAAATGATGAAATATTGCACCTTGGACATTGAAGTGTGTAACAACCACGTATGTAACAGAAGGTGTCAGGACTATTCTTACATTTATGCCTATTCAAAGAAGCCATGATTCAATCTTAAAACAAAATAAGAGGGTGTTTTTATTAGATAATAATTTTTGACATTTAAAAACAACTACAATTATGTAAAAGTGATGTTTGTAAAACATAAATTGCCTTGTGGTTATGTTCAATCCAAGAGTCATTGCCCTCTAACTCCAATTTGAAAACCAATGCATGCCATTAACTGTAACAAAAAGAAATTAAAATTGCATAAAAACTACAGCATGCACCAAAATACGAATTTTAGATTTAGAATTAGTGATGCAGACATATATAGAAACAGTTCTAAAACCTCATGCAACAGAAAAAGAAAAAAAAAATTGTTCCCCAGTGTAGTCGTAGTAGTAGTAGTAGTCGTAGTAGTAGTAGTAATAATAATAATAATAATAATAATAATAGATAGGTCCTGGCCGCTTGGCTCAGTGGTAGAGTGTCAGCTCAGCATGTGGAAGTCCTGGGTTCAATTCCCGGTCAGGGCACACAGGGGAAGTGACCATCAGCTTCTCCACCACTCCCCCTCCCCTTCTTTCTCTCTCTGTTTTCCTCCTGAAGCCATAGCTCGATTGGTTCAAGCAAGTTGGCACTGTGCACTAAGGATGGCTCCATTGCCTTGCCTCAGACACTAAAATTGCTCAGTTGCCAAATAATGAAGCAGAGGGCCCAGATGGGCAGAGCATCACCAGTAGGGGACTTGCCAGTGGATCCCAGTTGGGGTGCATGTGGGAATCTGTCTCTCTGTCTTCCTGCCTCTCAATAATAATAATAATAATAATAACAACAACAACAGATCATATTTACTAAGCATTTATGTTATAGAAAGTAAAAAGCAGTAATGGCTGAAATATTCTTAAATACACATTTAACACTAATTATTTACTTTTCAAAAGAAGCTTCATATCTATTGTCACAATAACTGTCCAACTCTGGGTCCCATTTATTTTGACACTAAGGGCCTGAACATCAATTCGTGAAGGATAGATCTCTGCTCCCTGAGTAGAGGGCTATAGAGACAAACAGTGCGTGAGTGCGCGCACACAAACAGGGTAATCATCACCTAGATAATGCTGATGGCTCTGCTTATGTATGCCAGCACGTTTAAGCAGGAACACCAGGCCTACTCCAAGTACTGGGTCAGGACATAAGGACTTGAGGTTGATTTGCTGTGTGATCTTACACAAGCTTCAGAACATTTCATGGCTCAGCTTTCTCAATATCCAACACAGAAATGATGTTCTGTGTGAATTTTTCTACCTCCGTCTGTGGTATATACACTGGTGTGTATAAGTTAACAGGTCTGGCAATAACATTCAAAAACATTTAGAGGTTTCTTAGATAAGTGTCCTTCCTTTGAAAAGCACTTACTACAATCTTGAAGTAGTCACTTGGGATAACCATATCGCCATTCTTAACCCACTTCACAGCGGGAGCTGGTTTTCCTGTCACTTCACACTCAAATACAATATCCATAGACTCGTGAGCGTAGATGTTAGCAGGCTTCTTCAGGAATTCAGGTTGGGCTGCAAAACAGAAAGAAAATTAGGTATTAATGAAAATAAAAATAGTTATTTATATTTTGAATTGACAAAATTTTTTACTTATTTGAGGATTTCACATATTTTTATAAAAACAGATAACAAATACATATTTAAAATGTTAGGAACACAGTATCTTTAAAAATTGATATTCTGGTTTAATAAACTTAAAGAATAATTATAAAGATAATTTGAATTTCCTTGTTGAGAAATATTGTTTACTAAATTGAAGAAACTGATAACATGATTATAAGCTAAAAATAAATATTAAAGATTATTTCCCTATGATTTATACCATTTTGTAAGAGTCATCATCAAAATTCAGAGTTGAGAAGACTAAACTTACCTTCTTTTTCAGTCAACTTCATAAGTAACCCTGCTCCCCAAAACAGTAATACAACAAGTCTGAAAATAATTTACTCACACATCACCCTCCAAGTAGTAACAATCCTCCATCACATGAAATAGTTTTTAAGGGTGGGAGGGAAGAGTGACAGGACTTAAGACTGGAGTGCTCGTCCTCTGGCCTCATGGTGTGGCAGCTAAGAGGTAGGTGAGAGACCACTGGCAATCACCGTCCAGCAGGGTCTCTGCCGTTGCTAGCACACCGCCCCAGTCCACTACAGCTGGTGGTTCTTTGTGCACTGGCCCTGACCCAGAATATCCCATCAAACAGCATCCCAGAACCCCCAGTGGCTAATGACTTAATCATTCATGCCTGGCAATGAAGCCTCCATAACCCCCCCGAAGGAGGAGACCTTTTGGACAGCTTTGGAGTTGGTGAACACAGACGTGGAGGTGCGCAGATAGTGGCGCTGTGAGCAAGTGGCCGCCCGTGCCCTCCACATCTCCTCTGCCTGGCTGTTCCTGAGTTACATCTTTTAAAACGCACCCATGACCTAGGGTCTGATACATCTGCATGAGAAAAAGCAAAGCCAGGAAGAAGGGATCAAGTCATTTATGTAGAAGAGTGGACTGGCTTGCAGAAACCTCCCAGGACGTGCACAGAAAAAACGGGAAGATGGTGATGGAGTAGGCGGACGTACCAACTTCCAACCCCAGAACCAAAGTGGATTATAACTAAATTTTAAGAACCATCATCTGGATAAACCAACTTTGAACTAAACTAAGTGGACTCTTCAACCAAGGAACACAGAAGAAGCCACATTGAGACTGGTAGGAATAGCGAAAATGCAAAGAGGGCTGCCCAGCTACCCGGAGCAAATGGCAGCCCGGAGAGACCCGTGTGGCGGGAGGAGAGTTTGGCGGAGAGGGAGGGACCTGGGTCCCAGGAACCAAGCCCCAGCCTGCAGTCCCAGAGCCTAGAAGGGGCGTTTGGACAGTATTGAGCTATGAAAGAAGTGAGGATACTGTTTGTGAGAAAGAGACAGTTTTCTCAGACCCAAGATTCTTTTTAAAGGGACAGCGCAGAAAACCTCTCTCACAACCACGCACCAGGGGCTCCCGGGAACGGGGACAGAGGGGAGGAACAGAGCAGCGGGACTGAAGAGAGTGGAATGAAGGCACAGGGACAAACACTCTGAGGGACAGCCACCCTAACCCCTGGGCTAAGTCACTTCCCTAATCAAAAACAAATATTTTCCCTGGAACTAGCAATACCAGCAAAGGGAGACAGGACACTAGCCAAACAAGCTGTCCCGTGGCAATTAGAGCAGAGCTGCTTAGAGGGAGGGAGCTACCAGCCCTACAGTATGGAGACTTAGGGCACTTCCTACTCTGCTGAGGGTTGCTGAAGGGATGGTGGCGGTAGGACCCTGAAACACGGTTCTGTCGGCGTGGGCGGAGGCCCAACCAGTGTGAGCTCGGTCTAGTCCAGCAGGGGCGGAGGGGATGCGCGAAAGCGGTCTGGCAGCTGCGGGCCCACCTGTAACCCTACCTGCGGTGAAAAAGCAAAAGGCCAGGAACGAGCAGAGATCTGCTCTGTGACCCTGCACAAGCCGGCCCTGACCGCGGGGACGGGGCTAGGATCAGGGGCTCGCAGCTGAGCTCATGCTACCAGCCCCGCCCGGCCGGAGAAACCGTGGTTTGCCATCCTGCCTGCGCGAGCTGGCTCCAAACGCGGGGGTGGGGTAGAGCCCAGAACGAAAGGAAGCTTGCGGCCGAGCCCATGCCAGCAAACACGCCCAGCCCAATAAACCAAGGTTTGCCATCCTGCGTGCACGAGTTGGCTCTGAACGTGGGGGCGGGGTAGAGCCCGGGACAAGCGGAAGTCCGCAGCTGAGCGCACACCAGCAAACACGCCCGGCCCAATAAACCACGGTTTGCGACCCTGCACAGGAGGGCCCTGGCCTCCAGGGCGGGGCTAAAGCTCCGGACAGGCAAAAACTCACAGCTGAGAGCACGTCAAAAGCCCCGCCCAACTGAGCCCAACCCGCGAAACTGTGGCGAGCAGGCTCTGACTGTGGGTGCTGGGCGGAAGCCCGGAAACAGGCTGGGTCCGCAGCTGAGAAAAGGTGCTCACCTCTACCCTATGTGCTGAGGCTTGTGGCTTGAGTGACAGCCCCTCCCACAGAGGAGAGGCGGAAATCACAGCAACAGCCACAGTGGGCCGGCGCTGGCAACGCCCATACCCAACCGCCCTAGGCAGCGGCAGAGGGGGTGGTGGGCCTGCAGACAGACCACACCTAGAGAACACAAAGGCAACACCTACTGGACTCCAGTGGCCACAACTTGCTTATACACAGACAAAATGGGCAGGCAGAGGAATGCAAACCAAATGAATCAAGAGAAATCTCCAGAGAAGGAACTGAATGAACCAGATATAACCAAATTACCAGAAGCAGAATTTAGAATAATGACAGTTAGGATGTTCAAAGAAATTAGAGCAACAATGGATAGTCATCATGAACACCTAAATAAAGAGATAACAAGTATAAAAAATGAAATTGAAATAATAAAAAAGAATCAGACAGAAATGACAAATGCAGTATCAGAACTGAAGACCACAATGGAAGGAATTAAAAGCAGGATGAATCACGCTGAGGATAGAATCAGCGAGTTAGAGGACACAATAAACAAAGGCACAGAAGCAGAGAAGAAAAAGGAAAAGAGACTCAAAAATTGTGAGGAAACTAAGGGAGCTCTGTGACAACATGAAGAGAAACAACATTCGCATCATAGGGGTGCCTGAAGAAGAGGAGAGAAGACAGGAAATGGAAACTTTGTTCAATCAAATCATAGCAGAAAACTTCCCTAAATTAAGGCTGGGAAACATTCCACATGTTCAAGAAGCACACAGAACTCCATTAAAGAGAAACCCAAAGAAATCTACACCAAGACACATCATAGTTAAAATACCAAAGCTAATGGATAAAGAAAAATATTTAAAAGCTGCTAGGGAAAAAAAGGCTATCACCTACAAAGGAGCCCCCATAAGGATGACATCGGACTTCTCAACAGAAACACTTGAGGCCAGAAGGGAATGGCGAGATATAATCAAAGTAATGCAGAACAAGAACCTACAACCAAGACTACTCTATCCAGCAAGGCTAACGTTTAAATTTGAAGGAGAAATAAAGAGCTTCCCAGACAAAGAAAGCCTCAAGGAATTCATTAAAACCAAACCAATTCTGCAAGAGATACTAAGGGGCCTGTTGTGAACAGTTCAAACGGAGGAAAGAATATAAAACAGCATCCCACACACCAGCTCAGACTCATGGCACTCCATGGGGCCACTTCCTGCTTCATCTGTCAGCTCCGAGGTACACTAGTGGGAGGCTTTCCACACACACGTGCACATGTGTATACACACACAAACACACACATGCTCAGGCTTGCGGCATTTGTCAGGTGATGTCCTGTGGACCAATGTGGCTCATGGCTGTGTCCTCTGGCAACAACTCAATCCTGCCAAGGTCTGAATCAAAACTTTCAGCAGGGCCCCCCTCTTTCAAGTTCGTTCCTTGTCTGGAGTCTTCCCCTCAGCTGTGCAGGAGAAGTTGATCCCCATTTATACTGCTCACAAAAATTAGGGGATATTTCAAAATGAGTATGAAGTGATAAAATATCCCTTAACGTTTTTGTGAGCAGTACTATTTTATTCTTTTCTGTAATTATAACACCTTTTTTTAAAAATTTTTATTTATTCATTTTAGAGAGGAGACAGAGAGAGAGAGAGAGAGAGAGAGAGAAAGGGGGGAGGAGCTAGAAGCATCAACTCCCATATGTGCCTTGACCAGACCAGTGCAGGGTTTTGAACTGGCGACCTCAGTGTTCCCAGGTCGACGCTTTATCCACTGCGCCACCACAGGTCAGGCTGTAGTTATAACACCTTTTACTAATTAATAACTCTTCATATTGAATTCTCTTGTTCAAGTTCCTGGTGTAATTGACAGCTCCTGACTGGACCCTAACTAACACGGTAAGATAGTAATTCTTTCTTGCATAGACTGCTGATGTTTATTATTGTTATTGTTTTTAATTTAGGGTACCTGTAGCTATAGCAAAGTTTTAGATTTGTATGGGGTAAAATGTATAAGCGCTTTCCTTATTGACATTTGTGTTTTATTATTCTAATTCCAAAGGTTTTCCCTGTTCCCACACTATATAAATATTCACTTACATTTTCTTCTAGTACATCTAAGAAATAATCTGAACTTCACTAAGTATCCAGCTTTAGATTTCTCTAAATGGCAACTCCAGTAGTCCCCCCAAAACTGATTTGAAACCATTTTAATATTAAAATCCTATATACTCTTAGGGGGAGGAGTTATTTCTAGATACTAAGTAGTTTCATTGTTCTGAGCCAGAACCAACACAAACTTAATGCCTGTAATGATACAATATTTTTAAATATCTGGCAGAACAAGTGCTCTCCTTTTATTCCTTTATTTCTGCAAACTTTTCCAAGAACTTTCCATAAGCTGCGGTGTTATCCCAGATGAATTTAGACTCACCTGTGGTTAAGCTTCTCTGTTCACTACCAAATAAAACAGACAAGAACAACCTAGCGCAGGTATGGCCAACATAAGGCCCACAGGCCGGATCTGGCCCGTATAATGAGTTTATGCGGCCTATGATTAAATTTTTAATATTACCTGCTACATTAAAATCTCAGCTACTCAGAAGCGGAAGCGTCTTTGATTATTGGAAATCGAGATATTTAAGAAGACAGTGATACGCAGAAAAGATTCCACATGTGACTAATCTAGGGTTAACTTCCAATAACTGGTCGAATGGATTCGCGAATGGTCGAACTTCTTTACTTTTTTAAAAAAATTCCATTATAAAGATTTACAACTTTTGTACTCGTCAGTACTTGATTTGAACTGTTTGATGTTTAGCGGAGACGAGAAATCCACATTCTTTTAGACGGAGTTTGCCAATGCGCACCCAAGGTCAAACAATTTGTTATGTTTGTGGTCAAGTGTGCTGAATTAAGTGGCATTGTAGCATAGGCAATAGCTGCAGTTGATAACTAAAAACGTGTCCAGGCTGTTTATAAAATGAAATAATTGTTTTATTTGCGATATAAGCCCTTCAAGCTCATTCTATTAATTAAATATTGTTTTTGATTGAATACAGTTTGGATATTTATACAGTATGTAATTATATTTTTATTAAAATAATACTGTATATTAAAATTATTTTCACTCACTTACATTTATTCATAAATTACATAATAAAATTTTGTTTACTTAAATGAATCGGTTTTGTATTTAACATTTTTTAATTTTAATATTTCATCCGGCCCATGAGAAAAGTTTTTTTTCTAATCTGGCCCGGGGGCAAAAACTGTTGGCCACGTCTGACCTAGAGTTTTCATTAGAACTGCAATAAATTCCAGACACAGGAAAAATGAACATATTTGCAATCCAAAATAGTCCTACATAAGACCGGATTCCTTAAGTTTATATGCATATTATTCAGTAATGGCTTATTATAAAGACACTGAAATGACTGAAGTCAAGAGACCTAGAGTTTGGTTCTGGTTCCTTTGCTGATCATGTGTTTCAGTTTCTCCTAGACAAAAAAGGGAAATCAACTAGGCTGTGTCAAAGTACCCCAGCTCTCTAATAGGCTGTGATTTTATTATTTTAGTTTCACTATATTCGATGTATAATTAATAGCTAACACTCATGAGTGCTTTCCACTTATCATCTAGTTCCCACAACAATTTATTACTTAGGAATTGTTATGTTATTCCCATTCCACAGACAAGGGCACTTATACACAGAGGCTAAGTAAGTAACTCCACAGGGTCTCATAATTTAGTGACAGATCTCAACTTTGAACCTAGGTAGTCTGATGCAAACTCTCGTCTTTTTTAAAATTTTATTTTATAGAAAAGAATAATAAACACCACAATGATTGCTGTATATAGCTTTAACCTTTATCAACTCATGGCCAACACTGTTTCTCCTATACCCCAACCCATCCCATACTCCTCCTCAGGTTGTTTAAAAGCAACCCCCAAGAATTATATTCTTTCATATAAAAATATTTAAGTAAGTATCTCTACCAAACTAGAATTCCCATTTCCAAACAAAATCATGATACCATTATCAGGTTGACATCTATAATAATTTCTTAATATGATCAATTATCCAGTTAGTATCCACATCTAATTGGTCTGTATTTTTTTTAATGACGTATTTTGTTTGTTAATTAGACAAACAAGAGGCATTCGTTAGTATTAACCCATTTCTTACTGTTCTCTTACTTAAGGGTCTTCCTTTATGTCTATTTTTGTTTGCACTTTATTTGCTGAAGAAGTCATTTGTCCTGTAAAGTTTCGTGCAGTGTGTCATTTGCTGTCTGCATTGCCATGGTGACATTTAACACATCTGTCCTAAATACTGCTGAGGTTGACTAAGCCTTTTGTTTCAGGACCACTTCCCAGGTAGTGCCATGTCCTGCCCTCAGGAGGGTTCATAATGTGGGACTCTCTTTCTTAGAAGGTGAACAATTTTGACAATCACTGCTAATGCAAAAGGAGTTGCAAAACAGTAATACTCTCGTCCCTCACTATATTGCAATTCATTTTTCGCAGTCTCACTGTATCGTGGATTTTTAAATTGTATGTATCTAATTTTGTATCACGGATTTTTTGCTATATCATGGGATTTTGCAGTATATAGGTATTTTTATATATTATTTTAATTATTTAAAATAAGCAAAATAAGTGTGGAAAAGGTTAATAACAGAATGGGAAAGGTTTATAAGAGTGTGGGGTTTACAAAGCCTTAAAATATATATAAATTCTAAAATAAATATAAGGTTACTACTTTGCGGATTTCTGCCTATCACGGGGGTCGAGGGGTTGTTCTGTAACCTAAACTCCAAGATAGATGAGGCACCACTGTATTCTATCATTCCCACTCTAAGAGAAATAGCCCTTCATCAATTATTTGGTTATCCTTAAGTACAGTTTTTAAAGGAAAAGCAAGGTAAATGCTTGATTCTTCTTTGTATAAAAACATATCATTGCCTGACCAGGCAGGGCTCAGTGGATAGAGTGTCAGACTGGGATGCAGAGGACCCAGGTTCGAGACCCCAAGAGACCCCGAGGTCGCCAGCTTGAGTGTGGGCTCATCTGGCTTGAGCAAAACTCACCAGATTGGACCCAAGGTTGCTGGCTCGAGCAAGGGGTTGTTCAGTCTGCTGAAGGCCCGCGGTCAAGGCACATATGAGAAAGCAATCAATGAACAACTAAGGTGTCGCAACGAAAAACTGATGATTGATGCTTCTCATCTCTCTCCATTCCTGTCTGTCTGTCCCTATCTGTCCCTCTCTCTGACTCTCTCTCTGTCCCTGTAAAAACTAACTAAATAAATAAAAACCAAAATGTATCATTGTGCAAATTCATGTATTAAAATGTATTAGGTTTGTTTCAATTCATAGAAGTTACTATTCTTTTCATCCTCAAATGATACCAATCTTTGACCAATGAAAACTTAAGGCCACTGGAAGTTTCTGAGTCTTTTTTGACATGATCCTAATGGTCTTTACTATCTCTGGTCACTATATTTAGTCCTTATTTGTGGAAAGAGCCAGGAATTATGTACTCTTAAAATATAAATTTATCATGACTTCATTCTGATATTTCCAATTAAATTTAGGACTGTTTCAATGGGATCTTATTAATTTTACACCTAGCTTTTCCTTTCTTTCATGGAACATCGATGTTAATGACATCAACCTAATTACCCAAATGTTGTATCTTATACTTAGCAGTCTCAAAATAACATTACCAAACACTTCCACCAACAAATTAATAACAGGAAACAGTTGAAGATTTTTGGAACTGTTTTGTCCTTAGTGTTGTAGTAATATAAGGTTATAGTAATTAAATATATAGAAATATAAAAATATGGAAGATATATAAAAGTAATTAAAAGGATATTAAAATAATTATTAAAATTAAATAAAGTTATGCCATTTGGATAGGAATTAATATAGTGGCTTAGTGCCATAATCTTTTAATGTGGTAAACAGATTGACTTACAAGCAGAGCCCAGTTAGTATGTGTATGAAGTTATACATAGATAAGAAGTAACTTAGTGCCATAACTTTGTAATGTGATAAACAGACTCTGACTTTCAAGCAGAGCCCAGTTAGTATGTGTGTGAAGTCATACACAGATAAGAAGTGGCTTGGTGTTATTTAAATTAACTTCGTAAGTTAATGAAAATAAGAATATCTTAAAAAGTGACTTAATGTAAACATTTCAGTAGAATGACATAGAGGGGATTCCCTGCAAAGAACTACCAAAACTGTGGTTTGAGGTGATAATCCTGTAGATTGACACCTGTTAGAAGGCGTTGGCTAGAAAAGGTACTAAAGCAGAGGGGCCCCCTGCTGCAGCAGTCAACCAGACTCCAACGTTGATGTGGACTGTTTCCACACCTTTCTGAGCTTTGACCAAAGCCAACAGAGAGGAGCACACCGACGGGCCCCCTTAAGCTGTACCCAGGCACGCCAAAAGGATTTGTGAGTAATAAATTGCCTGTGTGATTCTTGCAACTAATTTGTGTTGGTTGTGTCTTTCCTCCAGTGACACTTAACAGTAGCATTCTCATAGCCGCCTAAAGAGTAGTCTAGAAGAGGCTGCCAGCCCTGCTGATAAGCAGGGTTGTCCCACTGCACAGGGAAGTAGAATCAGGGACGCCTGATCGATGTAGAGCTTGGGCTCTACTGGGACACTTAGAGTATATAACCCACTAGGTATTGTTGTAAGGTACCAAAAAGCTGCAAAATTAATATTGATATTCTAGGAGAAAAGGTCAGGTTTTCCTGTTCCGTCCTTCCTTTGGGGAGGGGAGGGAGAAGAGTGTAGAAGTTTCTGGCTTGCAAGAACAATGGGTCATTTAGTTTTAAATCTAAAATAAAGGTTAACCGAGAAACTTCTTTTTCAATAGGAGGCAGAATTTACACACCACCCTGCATTGATTGTAGTTCCCTCCCCCTTCCTGGAATCTTGAGAGTAAAATACCTCTAGGCTAGTGAGGGAAGATGAACCCTAAAAGATTTGTAAACATCTTTGATTTTGTTACCTTGAAAGTCTTAATGTTTCTGTGTATCCCCTAAACAAATGTTGTGAGCTTGTGCCATGATGTCATGCTCTCCCCAACCCGTGTGTGATCAAAGGTATATAAGCAGCCTCTGAACTATTTCTGGGGCACATGATTTGGGTCTGCTGCTCCGTGTCAGCCATATGCGGCCGGCACATTCAATAAATCTCCTCTTTTAATAAAACCTTTCAAAATTCGTCTGGACTTGGTGTCTCTACGTAAATAAACCAGATGAAGTGAGGTACAATGTCTTTCAGAATCTGGGGTGCGGTACTTTATAACAGTATGAATAGTACAATTACTATGTTAAATTTATCTGGAATAGTGACTTTCATCTGCAATTTTAACTTTCCGTGTGGCTATACAAATAACTAGATACACATTTAGAATTATTTGTTGCCATTTTCCTTATATATTCAGGATTTACTTTGTAATACTTTAAATTTTCAAAAGTAAGGTATATTCAAATAAGGCTTGCTTCTAACCCTGTTTTCCCACCCTATTTTCTCCCTCTCCCTATAGATAAGCATTTATAAAGACATTTTATGGTTATCCTTTTTATAAAATGATCAGCAAACACACAATCTGTTCCCACTCCTCTTCTTTAGATTAAATAGTAACATACCAAACAATTTTCTTCTACTTTCAAAGCCTGCAATTTTAACCACTACCGTACCATGTTTCCGAGTAACTGACACAGTCTTTGAGTCTAAAGAACCTAGGCTTCCCCTAAGGTAAAAGTATATAATTCTGGAAAACACAGCAAAATCCTCTTCAAAAAAAATCCAATTAATGTAAAGTATGCATTTTTAGTAAACAGACTTTCAAAGACTATTAGGAAAAAAATAATCAGAATGTTCAATTCACCATTTGCTTTTCCTTTTCATGAATTATAAAATAATGCTTTTATAATGTTCTCTATATTTTAACTTCTCTGTAGATAGCATTTATATCAATTAAACACGAGATAAGAACAGATGAGAAGTTAAATGATAACCAAAGAGCACATGAGTCAATTATTGTTAAGAAAGTAAATGTTGTAATGGATTATGCGTTTAGTTACCAGAGAGATAATTAAGCTTCAGACTCTGACAGCTTGCTACCCCTTTTAGCGCCATCCTCATTAGCTAAGTGCACAAGTGTAACTTACATAACACTAAAAGGTTACATTCATAAAATTCTTTTACTGGAAATGATCCTTAATTCCATCACTGCTATATGCTACTAGAAACTGCCACTCAATTCAAACAGAAAACACTACAGGGCAACACCAAATGTTTCAAGGTCACTTTATTATGGTGTTATTTGGAAAATTATAATAGTTTTCATTTACATTAGTTCTCAGTTGTTGGGAATTTCTATTGTTTGATTTTAAAGCTTTAAACCAGGGGTGCCCACACTTTTTCAGCTTGCGAGCTACTTATAACCAAGTCAAAGTGATCTACCTACAATAAAAATGCAAAACATAAATTTATTTCTTCTATATTATCATTATTTAAGTTACTATTATTACTATTTAATATTGTGTATTCTCCTTTCACCTTTCTCCTTCTCAGCTCTCTTTTCGGAGGAAAGTCAATGTCATAGTTTTTAGGAACAGTCCGAAAAAGCCACTTCACATTTCCCTTCTTTGGAATAGCAATTGCACACAGACAGATGAGGCAAACGCACTTAGAATATGACATAGTAAAAAAATCCCCTCCCATTCTGTATGAAAGTGGTAGGTTTTAGGCTTCTTACTCGGACCAGCTATGGCACTCATTTTTATACCCTTTGTTGTATTTAGTTTAAATAAATTGAAGGCTAACTACGCAGCAATGTAACTGAACAAGTTAGTGCGGTTTAATGCGCATGCGCAGGGTGTCAAAAGTTCAGACGTCAGATTGGCTACCCTGTATGCCAATCAAAAGACAAATGTTGCCTGCCCAGGTAGTGGCCCAGTGGATGGTGCGTCGGACTGGGATGCGGAAGACCCAGGGTCGAGACCCCAAGGTTGCCACCTTGAGCACGGGCCCATCTGGCTTGAGCGGAAGGTCACCCGCTTGGACCCAAGGTCCAACAAGCTGGCTCCAGCAAGGGGTGGCTCGGTTTGCTGAAGGCCCGTGGTCAGGGCACATGTGATAGAGTGGTCGATGGGCAGCTGGGGTATTGCGACGGCAACGAAAAAACTAGTGATTGATGCTTCTCACCTCTCTCCATTCCTGTCTGCCTGTCCCTATCTATCCCTCTCTCTGACTCTCTCTCTCTGTCCCTGTAGAAAAATAAAAAAATACAAATGTCTTTTTAATGTCATGCGATCTACCCACACTTCCTTCGCGATCGACCAGTAGTAGATCGCGATTGACGTATTGAGCACCCCTGGTTAAACATTAAAATTCCTTAAAAGCTCTTAAAAGAAAATAAAGCAATTTTATCCGTTTTATGATACACTGAACACCTGCGGTTCTTGAGCTTCTTTTCTGTAATTCACAAAACTACATGAGTCCTTTAAAAAAATAAAATAAAATATAAAGACTAAGTATTGAACAGTTTGTGATCCCTTAGGGATGTTGTTGACAGTCTAATCCTAAGTCTGCTGTGATTACTGAGTCAACTAACAAAGCAAAAAATTCGTTGGAACGCTCCAATACTTAAGAAAGCTTCTTGTTCCAATGAAGGTGAACAGGTTTACCTTAACTAAAATATTTTTTCAAGAAGCTGTACCTGAGCCATAGGCCCCACCCATCCCTAGGCTGCCAAAGCTCTCCTTATCATAGAAACCCTAGAGGTCTAACCCTTGGCAGTGTTCAATGCATATCCAGGGAAATGAATGGCTACTTGAATTCGAAAAATTCAATTAATTAGATTCCCAAGTTTTTCAAGGATTCAATGTTTTTAGCATTGTTTCTCCAATAAAAGTTCATAAATATATTCTTTGTTGTCTGAATTTTCTGTGTGAGTTTAAAATTTTGTTTTTAAATACTGATAATATAAAACCTTAAACATGTAATTTCAGCAGTAAAGGGAATGAAATCAATGAAGACACTGGCAGAAAAAAGAAAAGACAGCAATGTCTTAGTGGAGACAGAGGTCAGAGAAAGGAGGATGGGTAAAATGAAAGTAGAATGAGGCTAGGCAGAGGCCAGAGCGAGATGACAGAATTTAAAATGTCAGCTGTAGATTTGTTCTACGTAGTGACAAAGTCAAGGAGGTGACCAACTGGAATTAATCAATTTGTGCACAAAAATACGAATGGAAATTTTTCTTCTTTTTGGGGTGAGGGGTAGGGGAAATGTGTATCACAGACTATTATGAATGTTTTAAGAGAAAAGGAAAAATTCGTGCTTTTTAAAAAACACAGCTCATGACCCATTTTAAGTGTTATCAACAAGCTGAGATGACAGGAAATACATGATGGGTGAATTCACGTCACAGTGTGTGTGGAAATCCCAGGAATTAATGATAAAACAATAAATTTGAAACATTTAACAGGTGAAGAATGAACTTACAACCTTTTCTGCATTAACATTCACTAAGGAATTTCCTGCAGCTATAATTTCTTTAAAAATAAATCAGTCAGGTATGACTATATATATAAATAACTATAAAAATAAGTAAATATATTTTATATCATATATAGATATAGATATAAAAAACTTCCAACTATTTTTCATAAACTGCTTTTCCCAACAGAAAAAGAAACAAATATTTTTCAGTTATGGGACAAGGTTCAAAATAAAATTTTCCAAATTTTTTTGTACATAATGACTTATCTATAAACATGTGACACACAGTAGCAGTACAGCTTGAAACTGTAACTACCACCACCCAGATTAAGAAACAGAACATTAACACACCAGAAGCCCTTGTAACATTTGGTCACTCCCCTGCCCTTGTCTAAAAGTAATTACCATCCTGATATCTAAAACCATAGATGAGCTTTGCTGCTTTTGAACTTTATTAGAATGGAATTATACAGTGTGTGTGTGTGTGACTTCTTTCTTTCAATAGTCTTGTGAGATTTATCCGTGTCACTGAATGCAGCCATGGTCTGTCAATCTTCATTGCTGGCAAAATGCCACTGCATGATTAGAACTTAAGTTACCCACTGCACTGCTGATGAATGTTTGAATTGTTTCCCTGTTTGGATTTACTGACAGTAAAGTTGGTAAAACCATCACTGTGCACCTTTTTGATGCATGTATTTATACATTTATAATAAGTAAACTCCTAGAAACACAACCATTGTATAAGATACAGTGTGTGTAGTTTCAGTGGGTTCTGCCAGACACAATTCTAAAATGATTATACCCACGGATAATCCTAACAGCAGTATGTTCAAGTCTCCAGTGTTCCTCATCCTGACGAACCCCCATATTATTAGTTTCTTTAATTTTAGCCACTCTGGTAGAGTACAGCAGCTTCTCATGGTGGCTTTTATTTGCATTTCTCTGAAAACTACTGATAACTACCTTTTCAAGTGTATGGTAGCCACTTGGAAGTCTATGAGGGAGGTGTTCAAGCCTTGTGCATTTCCTACTAGTTTATCTGTCCTTGTTTATATTATTGATCTGTAGTAGTTCCTTATAGAGTAAACATCAGTGGTTGGAACTTTTCTGAAAAGGACCAGAAAGTAAATATTTTAGGCTTTGTGGGTCATGTGGTCTCTGTCACAACTACTCTACAACTCCATTGTAGCATGAAAGCAGCCATAGTCAATACATAAAATAAATATGTGGGATCATGTGCCAATAAAACTTTACGGATGATAAAACCTAAATTTTGTAAAATTTTCAAATCTCACTAAACATTATTATTCAGATATTTTTCAACCATTTACAACTGCATATACTATTTTTAGCTCACAAGCTGTATAAAGACAAGCAGCTGGGCTGACTTGGTCCACAAACTGTAGTTTGCTTATTCTTGGTCTAAACCAAACTTACTCAAGTTATAGATTGCTCTTGTCAGGGGGTTAGCATTGTTGTTATTCCTTAAAAAGAACCGATTTTTTGCTGAAACTGTTTTGAATATTAGTTTCTTATTTTATTAATTTTTGCTTTTATCATTATTCCATTCTATTTTCTTTGGGTTAATTTTCTATTTTCTCTTCTTTAGCTTTTTGAGATGGATACTTAAGTCACTGAGTTTTCAGCCTTTCTTTCTGCTAATATATATACTTAAGGCTATAAATTTCTCCTAAGCATCCCCTAAGTTTTAATAGGTCATGTCTCTACTAGTTCAAACTACTTTCTAATTTTCATCATTTCTTTTTCAACTCATGGATTACTTCAAAGTGATTCACTTAATTTCCAGACAGTAGGAGGTCTGTAAATGGCCTTTTCTTTAAAGTTTCCCTTTTTCTTTATTTTATTTTTTATTTTTTTACAGGGACAGAGAGAGAGTCAGACAGAGGGATAGATAGGGACAGACAGGAACGGAGAGAGGTGAGAAGCATCAATCATTAGTTTCTCGTTGCCCTTGCGACACCATAGTTGTTCATTGATTGCTTTCTCACAGGTGCCTTGACCACGGGCCTTCAGCAGAAAGAGCAAACCCTTGCTGGAGCCAGGGGCCTTGGGTCCAAGCTGACGAGCTTTTGCTCAAGCCAGATGGGCCCGTGCTCAAGCTGGCGAGCTCGGGGTCTTGAACCTGGGTCTTCCACATCCCAGTCCGACGCTCTATCCATTGCGCCACTGCCTGGTCAGGCTAAAGTTTCCCTTTTTGTAATGAGTTCCAACATTAATTCCACAGTGGTCAAATCTACAAAATTTAAAATTTCTGAAATTTGTTATGACTTATTCTATGGTCGGTAAAGTGTATTTTTAGTTACTTTCACAAAGGTCCTATATTTAAATTATTTTCTATTATTACTGGTGTAGAGAAATACTTTTGATTTTTATAAATTTATCCTGTATGACAAGCTAGGTTTTTTTTAATCATACACCAAAGATGGCTGACTCTGTTGGTGATTTCAGGTAGGCAATCAAATTATCTGTTGGGAGAACAACTTTCTCTCTTTTTCCAATTTCAAAACTATTATTTCTTTTTATTATAGTACTGGCAGTATTATGTCAAACAGATAATTGCAGTCTAAACTTTTTTGTTTCTTCATTTATCATTTCTTGAGAAGAGTGTGGTAAAATTTCTACCAGTGATGATTTATCTATTTCTCTCCGCTGTTATTTACTTTCTTGCCTGATGTATTGTAGGTTGCATTGTTGGGAGCATATGGATCCATGTTGACTATATGTTGTGTGTTGCAAGACAGATAAACTTATGAGTAAATATGTTCCTTCTGCTGCTTTTGTCTTTTAGATGGCTACTTCAACTTTCTAGCTTTCCCACCCTTTTATTTTAAATCTCTGTCTCATTCAGTTTTATGGATCTCTTTGCAAATGACACACTGGGAGTTGCTGTTGTTGTTGTTTGTAATCCAAACTACTGGTTTCTTTTGGATGAGTTTAACCCATTTATATTATTTTAATGACCGTTATATTGGGATTTTTTTCTTCACCTTATTCATACTTTATTTTTTACAGTATACAATGTTTGTATTTCCCCCTTTTGGACTTACAGTTAGATAAAGCTTTCTTCTGCTGTTTAAAAATTATATATATGTTCTATTTTGTTCTGTGATAACTTCCCTGAAGTCCCAACTCTTAGTTGATATCTAAATATTTATATCAATAGGTGTGTAGATATTAGTATCTCTATCTTTCTACTCAAGGCACATATGTTCCTGTCTTCCTCCACTATTTAGTACAATCAAAAATTTTACTTCTACATTATCTTTGATATATTTTTTTCTTTTCTTTGGTTCTAGCATTTTGTTTTAAACAATAATAAGAACATTTCCAAGTTACTACTGCTATGCAGCAAGCAACTGCAAAACTACCAGCATAAAACCATCACCATTTTCTTATGCTCACAGGTCCAGTGGGTAAGACTCTGGGACATGTACACCAGAGTAACTCATCTCTGCCCCACATTCTCTAAGCCTGTGATGGCGAACCTATACACGAGTAGCCATTTTCGATGACATGTGGCTGCACACCAGAGAAGTATGGTGCCACATGCTGAGAAAAACGATTCATCCTGCACTGCCAGGTGCAGGAGCCGAGGATAAAATATTTGTTGTAGTGTAGACACTCTGTGCCGGAGGTCGGCAGGCCAGAACAACAGAACTCCAGCACAGAGTGTTTAGTTCTGGGACTTTGGGTTAGGCCGTTTTTCTCGAAGTGACACACCATCCGAGTTATGCTCGGTTTTTTGGTGAATTTTAACACACCAAGCTCAAAATATTGCCAATCACTGGTCTAAGAAGATCTGAATGTTTGAGGATGACCCAGAAGACGGGGACTGAAATCAGTGGAGACTTCTTCATTCACATGTCACCTTTAGCGTCAAACAGACCTAAAACTGTGTTAGCAACAAAGAAATTACCAAACACAATGCTATTTCTACAAGAAATAGACAAGAAATGAAAGAGCCTAACCTAGAACCGGAGTTATCCTCCTCAAGGGTGGGTGGGGAAGAAGAGAGAGAGTTGATGGACTTTGGATGCGCCCATAACAAGAATATTAAAAAAAAAAACAACCTAATTCAATCTTAAATTCACAAAATACAACATCTACAACAGTGATTATTAACCTGGGTTCTATCGAACCCTAGGGGCTCGATGAGACAGTCTCAGGGGTTCAGAGAAGCCTCTGCTGCGAAGGCCAGAATAAAGTAATACCGTAATTTGTTGTGAGTTCATGCACTTTGTTGGTTTTGTTCTTTGAGCAAGGTGATGTTCATGCAAAGTTCATTTTGTACACCAGTAAAAAAACATATACCTATGTCTTGAATTTGGAAAAAAAATCATATTTTATTCATCACTAAAGAAGGGTTCGGTGAATGCGCATATGAAACTTGTGGGTTCGGTACCTCAAAAAAGGTTAAGAACCACTGATCTAGAATCAAGGAGGAAATGCTTTTGCCCTGTTCTGTACTGGTGAGGTAATATCAATTATTTTCAGTTCTGAGCACCCTGCTCTGGCTCTAGAAGCCAAATCTTTTTAATTTTTGCCAATATAATGGCTGGGGAAAATGGTACCTTTTAAATTTGCATTTTTCTGACTACTAATGAGGTTGACTCTCTACTGATAAAGAAATGAAAATAGCTAATAAACTCCTGTGAAGTGCCTGTTCATAGTTTTTATCCATTTTCCTTAGTTTTTTTCTAAAAAAAAAAATCTGTTACTAAAAGCTCTACTTTAATAAAGACCCCAACCCTTTCTCAGTTATGTGCTACAAGTTTATTTTCTCCAAGTCTATCATTTGCACTTAGCCTTTATTTACAAGATTGTTTCTATATAACTTTCTTTAAATGTGTATGTTGTCGCCTGACCAGGCGGTGGCGCAGTGGATAGAGTGTTGGCCTGGGATGCGGAAGACCCAGGTTCGAGACCCCGAGGTTGCCAGCTTGAGAATTGGACCATCTGGCTTGAGCAAAAGCTCGCCAGCTAGGACCCAAGGTCGCTTGCTCCAGCAAGGGGTTGCTCTGTCTGCTGAAGGCCCACGGTCAAGGCACCTGTGAGAAAGCAATCAATGAACAACTATGGTGTCACTACAGCAACGAAAAACTAATGACTGATGCTTCTCATCTCTCCCTGTTCCTGTCTGTCTGTCCCTATCTATCCCTCTCTCTGACTCTCTCTCTGGACACGTAAAAAAAAAATGTGTATGTTGTCAAAATTTGTTAAATTTTTGCTTGACACACTATTTCTGTTTATCCTAGGACGGTCCCTCCCATCAGATAATAAAAACATTATACAACGTTTTTTTTCTTATATTAATTTTAATGGGGTGACATTAATAAATCAGGGTACATATGTTCAAAGAAAACATGTCCAGGTTATCTTATCATTCAATTATGTTGCATACCCATCACCCTCAGTTAAATTGTCCTCTGTCACCTTCCATCTGATTTTCTTTGTGCCCGACCCCTCCCTCCATTCCCATCCTCTCCACCCTCCCCCCACCCCGTAACCACCACTCTCTTGTCCATGTCTCATAGTCTCACTTTTATGTCCCACCTATGTATGACATCAGGCTGTTCTCATTTTTTTTCTGTTTTACTTATTTCATTCCGTATAATGTTATCAAGGTCCATCCATTTTGTTGTAAATGATGCGATGTCATCATTTCTTATGGCTGAGTAGTATTCCATAGTATATATGTATCCAAAGCTTTTAAATCCACTCGTCCTCTGACGGACACTTGGGCTGTTTCCAGATCTTCGCTATTGTGAACAATGCTGCCACGAACATGGGGGCACATTTCTTCTTTTCGAACAGTGCTATGGTGTTCTTAGGGTATATTCCTAAAAGTGGGATAGCTGGGTCAAAAGGTTGTTCGATTTTTAATTTTTTGAGGAATCTTCATACTGTTTTCCACAGTGGCTGCACCAGTCTGCATTCCCACCAGCAGTGTAGGAGGGTTCCCTTTTCTCCAGATCCTTGCCAGAACTTGTTCTGTGTTGTTTTGCTGATGAGCGCCATTCTGACTGGTGTGAGCTGATATCTCATTGTGGTTTTAATTTGCATTTCTCTAATGATTAGTGATGTTGAGCATTTGTCATATGCCTATTGGCCATCTGTATGTCCTCTCTGGAGAAATTTCTATTCATTTCTTTTGCCCATTTTTTGATTGGATTGTTTGTCTTCCTTTTGTTGAGTTTTATAAGTTCTTTATAAATTTTGGTTATTAATCCCTTATCAGATGTGCTGCCGAATATGTTCTCCCATTGTGTGGTTTGTCTTTTTATTCTGTTCTTATTGTCTTTAGCTGTGCAAAAACTTTTTAGTTTGATATAGTCCCATTTGTTTATCTTGCCTTTTATTTCATTTGCCCGTGGAGATAAATCGGCAAATATATTGCTGCTACAGATGTCGGAGAGCTTGCTGCCTATATTTTCTTCTAAGATGCTTATGGTTTCACGGCTTACATTTAGGTCCTTTATCCATTTTGAGTTTGTTTTTGTGAATGGTGTAAGTTGATGGTCTATGTTCATATTTTTGCAGGTGGATGTCCAATTTGCCCAACACCATTTGTTAAAGAGGCTGTCTTTACTCCATTGTATGTTCTTTCCACCTTTGTCAAATATCAGTTGTGCAAAAAGGTGTGGGTTTATTTCTGGGCTCTATGTTCTGTTCCATTGATCTATGTACCTGTTCTTATGCCAGTACCAGACTGTCTTGAGTACAATGGCCTTGTAGTAAACCTTGATATCTGGAAGAGTGATACCTCCTGCTTTATTTTTTCTTTTTAAGATTGCTGATGCTACTCATATTCTTTTTTGGTTCAATATAAATTTTTGGAATATGTGTTCTATATCTTTGAAGTATGTCATTGGAATTTTCATTGGTATTACATTGAATTTATAAATTGCTTTGGGTAATATAGACATTTTAATGATGTTTATTCTTCCTAACGATGAGCACGGTATATGCTTCCACTTGTTTGTTATCTTCCTTGATTTTTTTATCAATGTTTTATAATTTTCCGAGTACAAGTACTTAACCTCCTTGGTTAAATTTACTCCTAGGTACTTTATTTTTTTGGCTGCAATAGTGAAGGGGATTGTTTCCTTAATTTCTTTTGCTGACAGTTCATTGTTTGTATATAGAAATGCCTCTGATTTCTGAGTATTAATTTTATATCCTGACACTTTGCTGAATTCATTTATCAGGTCCAGTAGTTTTTTGACTGAGACTTTAGGGTTTTCTATATACAATATCATATCGTATGCAAATAAGGACAGTTTTACTTCTTCTTTTTCAATTTGGTTGCCTTTCATTTCTTCTTCTTGTCTGACTGCTGTAGCTAGAACTTCCAGAACAATGTTGAATAAGAGTGGTGAAAGGAGGCACCCCTGCCTGGTTCCTGATCTTAAGGGGATTGCTTTTAATTTTTGTCCATTTAATATGATGTTTCCTATGGGTTTGTCGTAGATGGCCTTTATCATGTTAAGGAATGTTCCCTGTATTCCCACTTTACTGGGAGTTTTGAGCATGAATGGGTGCTGGATTTTATCAAATGCCTTTTCTGCATCTATTGAAATTATCATGTGATTTTTGTCCTTCCTTTTGTTTATGTGATGAATCACATTGATTGATTTGCGAATATTGAACCAGCCTTGCCTCTCTAGAATAAATCCCACTTGATCATGGTGAATGATTGTTTTTCATATATTGCTGGATCCGGTTGGCTAATATTTTGTTAAGAATTTTAGCGTTTAAATTCATCAGAAATATTGGCCTATAATTTTCTTTCTTTGTGTTGTCTTTGCCCGGTTTTGGGATCAGAATTATGCTCGCCTCATAAAAGGAGTTTGGAAGTCTTCCTTCCTCCTGAATTCTTTGAAATAGCTTAAGAAGCATAGGAGTTAGTTCTTATTTGAATTTTTGGAAGAATTCACTTGTGAAGCCATCGGGCCCAGGACTTTTCTTTTTTGGGAGTTTTTTTATAACTGTTTCGATCTCATTTGTTGTAATTGGTCAGTTTAGGTGTTCTGATTCTTCCAGATTGATTTTTGGAATATTATATGATTCAAGAAATTTGTCCATTTCACCTAGGTTGTCTAATTTTTTGGCATAGAGTTCTTCATAGTATTTTCTTACAATGCTTTGTATTTCTGTTGAGTCAGTTGTTATTTCTCCACTCTCATTTCTAATTTTATTTATTTGGGTCAGAGATTTCAGGGTGAGTCTAGTAAAAGGTTAATCAATCTTGTTTACCTTTACAAAGAACCAGCAACTGGTTTCATTGATCCTCTGTATTGTTTCCTTAGCCTCTATGTCATTTATTTCTACTCTGATCTTTATTATTTCCTGCTTCTAATGGTCCTCGGCTTTATTTGCTGTTGTTTTTCTAGTTCTTTTACATGCAGGGTCAGATTGCTTATTTGACTTTTTCTAGCTTCTTATGATATGCCTGTAGTGCAATGAACTTCCCTCTCAGTACTGCTTTTGCTGTGTCCCATATATTTTGAGTTGATGTATGCTCATTTTCATTGGTTTCTATAAACTTTTTTATTTCTTCTTTGATCTCATTGTTAATCCATTCATTATTAATAACATGCTATTTAGTTTCCAAGTGTTTGAGTATTTTTCAGTGTTTCTTTTGTGGTTAAATTCTAGTTTCATGGCATTGTGATCAGAGAAAATGCATCATATAATTTCAATCTTCTTAAATATGTTGAGATCATTTTTGTGTCCTAACATGTGGTCTATCCTAGAAAATGTACCATGAGCGCTTGAGAAGAATGTATATTCTACTGCTTTAGGGTGAAAAGTTCTGAAGATATCTATTAAATCGAGTTGATCTAGTGTATCCTTTAAGTCTGCTGTTTCTTTAGTAATTTTCTTTCTTGAGATTCTACCCAGTGAAGTTAGTGGGGTATTGAAATCCCCTATTATTATAGTATTGCTGTTAATCTCGCCCTTTATATCCATCAAAGTCTGCTTTATGTATATCGAGGCTCCTATATTTGGTGCGTAGATATTTATAATAGTTTTATCTTCCTGTTGAATTGTTCCCTTTATCATTATGTAGTGTCCCTCTTTATTTCTTACAAAAGCCTTTGTTTTAAAGTCCATTTTGTGAGATATAAGTATTGCTTCCCCGGCTTTGTTTTCATTTCCATTTGCATGAAATATTATTTTCCATCCTTTTATCTTCAGTCTATGTGCATCTTTTGTTTTAAGGTGTGTCTCTTGTAGACAGCGTATGTATGGGTCCTGTATCTTTATCCACGCTGCTACCCTATGTCTTTTGATTGGATCATTTAATCCATTTACATTTAAGGTTATTATTGATATGTAGTTGTTTATTGCCATTTTATTCTTTAACGCTGTATTCTTCTTTTGCTATATTCTTCCCTCCCTTTGAACTGTTCACAACAGGCCCTTTAGTATCTCTTGCAGAATTGGTTTGGTTTTATTGAATTCCTTGAGGCTTTATTTGTCTGGGAAGCTCTTTATTTCTCCTTCAATTTTAACCGTTAGCCTTGCTGGATAGTGTAGTCTTGGTTGTAGGTTCTTGTTCTGCATTACTTTGAACATATCTTGGTATTCCCTTCTGGACTCAAGTGTTTCTGTTGAGAAGTCGGATGTCATTCTTATGGGGGCTCCTTTGTAGGTGATACCTTTTCTTTCTCTAGCAGCTTTTAAAATTTTCTCCTCATCCTTTAGCTTTGGAATTTTAACTATGATGTGTCTTGGTTTAGATTTCTTTGGGTTTCTCTTTAATGAAGTTCTATGTGCTTCTAGAACATAAAATGTTTTCCAGCCTTAATTTAGAGAAGTTTTCTAGCTATGATTTGATTGAACAAAGTTTCTATTTCTTGTTCTCTCTCCTCTTCTTCAAGAACCCCTATGATGCGGATGTTATTTTTCTTCATGTTGTCACAGAGCTCCCTTAGAGTTTCCTCACATTTTTTGAGTCTCTTTTCTTTTTTCTGCTCTGCTTCTGTGCCTTTGTTTATTGTGTCCTCTAACTCGCTGATTCGACCCTAAGCCTCATCCATCCTGCTTTTAATTCCTTCCATTGTGGTCTTCAGTTCTGATACTGTATTTGTTATTTCTGTCTGATTCTTTTTTTATTTCAATTTCCTTTTTTATACTTGTTATCTCTTTATTTAGGTGTTCGTAATGACTATCCATTGTTGCTGTAATTTCTTTCAACATCCTAACTATCATTATTTTAAATCTGCATCTTGTTATTTGGTTATATCAAGTTCATTCAGTTCCTTCTCGGGGGATTTCTCTTGATTCATTTGGGTTGCATTTCTCTGCCTGCCCATTTTGTCTGTGTATAATAAGGTTGTGGCCACTGGAGTCCAATGGGTGTTGCCTTTGTGTTCTCTAGGTGTGGTCTGTCTGCAGGCCCACCACCTCCTCTGCCGCTGCCTAGGGCAGTTGGGTCTGGGTGTTCCCAGCGCCGGCCCACTGCGGCTGTTGCTGTGATTTCCACCTCTCCTCCGCGGGAGGGGCTGTGTTCTGGTGCCCGGCTCTACAAGCCTCAGTCTGCCTGGGCCTTCGCCTTGCCCCCACAGGTTGGGTTGTGCACTGCACTCAAGCCACAAGCCTCAGTACCAAGGGTAGAGGTGAGCACCTTTGCTCAGCTGCGGACCCAGCCCCCTCGGTCAGAGCCTGCTTGCCACAGTTTCTCGGGTTGGACGGGGCTGCTGATGGGCACTCAGTGGTGAGCCTCTGCCTGTCTGGAGCTTTAGCCCCAGCCCCGAGGCCAGGGCCTTTATGCACAGGATCGTAAAGCACGGTTTATCCGCCAGGCTGGGCTGCTGGCATGCGCTCAGTGAGAGCCTGCGCTCATTCAGGGCTCCAGCTCCACCCCCGCGTTCAGAGCCAACTCACACACACAGGACGGCAAACCCGGTTTCTCGGGCCTGGCGGGGCTGCTGGCGTGCGCTCAGCCGGGAGCCTCCCCCGTCCTTGGTCCTAGCCCTACCCCCATGGTCAGGGCCAGCTTGCGTACGGTCCAGGGTCGCAGAGCAGATCTCTGCCCGTTCCTGGCCTCCCGCTTTTCTCCCACAGGTGGGGCTACAGGTGGGCCCGCAGCTGCCAAACCGCTTTCGCAGGACCCCTACACCCCCGCTGAGCTAGACCAAGCTCACACCGGCTGAGCCTCCGCCCCCACCGAAGAACCGTGTTTCAGTGTCCCGCCACCACCGTCTCTCCAGCAAGCCCTCAGCAGTGTGGGTGAGTGCACTGCAGCTCAGACCCTAACACTCCATACTGTAGTTCTGGAAGCTCCCTCCGTCTAAGCAGCTCTGCTCTAAGTGCCACGGGAGAGCTTGTTTGGCTGGTGTCATGTCTCCCTTTGCTGGTATTGCTAGTTCCAGGAGAAATATTCGTTTTTGATTAAGGAAGTGACTTAGCCCAGGGGTTAGGGTGGCTGTCCCTCAGAGTGTTTCTCCTTGTGCCTTCAGTCCACACACTCTATCTGCTGCTCTGGTCCTTCCCTCTGTCCCCATTCCCCGGAGCCCCGGGTGAGTGGTTGTGAGAGAGGTTTTCTGCACTGTCCCTTTAAGAAGAATCTTGGGTCTGAGAAAACTGTTTCTTTCTCACAAATAGTATCCTCACTTGTTTCACAGCTCAATACTGTCCAAACGCCTCTTCTAGGCTCTGGGACTGCAGGCTGGGGCTTTGTTCCTGGGACCCAGGTCCTTCCCTCTCCGCCAAACTCTCCTCCCGCCATGCAGGTCTCTCCGGGCTGCCACTCGCTCCGGGGAGCTGGGCAGCCCTCTTCGCGTTTTCGCTTTTCTTACCAGTTTCAATGTGGCTTCTTCAGTTTTCCTTGGTTGAAGAGTTCACTTAATTTAGTTCAAAGTTGGTTTATCCAGATGATGGTTCTTAAAATTAAGATATAATCCACTTTGGTTCTGGGAGTTGGAAGTTGGTACGTCTGCCTACTCCATCACCATCTTGCCGTCTATTCAACTTTTTTATTCTTCACTTTTTTACATTTAGACCTTAGTTTGAAATAAAGATCCAACTTTATATTCTTCCACTTGGAAGTTTATTGGACCCAATACCCTTTAGTAAATAAAGCACATCCCCCTATGAACTGAATTGTTATTTTTATACTATCTGAAAGTCCCATAATTACCTGTAACAGCCATATTTTATTCTTTTCTATTGTCTATTCTTGGGCCAGCACCATGTTGTTTTCTTTAGGGAAGGTTTATTATAAAATTTTTTAAATTAAGTGAGAGGCAGAGATGCAGTGAGACAGACTCCTGCAATGCACCACGACCTGGATCTACCTGGCAAGCCCCGTGCAGGGTGGATCTGCCCATCTGGGGCCACTGTTTCACTGCTCATCAACCAAGCTATTTTAGTGCCTGAGGCAAGGGTATGGAGCCATCCTCAGTGCCTGAAGCCAACTCACTTGAATCATTCTATCCATGGCTGGGGCAGGGGGTAGGGACAGGGAAAGGGGTGGGGCAGGGGTGGAGAGCAAATGGTTGCTTCTCCTCTGTGCCCTGACCAGGAATCAAACCCGGGACTTCTACACACTATGCCAATGCTCGACTGCTTAGACAGCCTGCCAGGGCCTATTATAATTAATATCCTGGCTTCCTCACTTTTATTCTTTTCTCAGTTTTCTAGAATGTGTCCACACACAGGTCCTTTCTCTATACACAGATAATAATACTGACCTGGGTACAAACTGTCAGAGGTATGCATTACCTTATGACAGTGGTTCTTAACCTTTTTTGAGGTACCGAACCCACCAGTTTCATATGCGCATTCACTGAACCCTTCCTTAGTGATAAATAAAATATGATTTTTTTTCCAAATTCAAGACATAGGTATGTTTTTTTACTGGTGCACAAAATGAGCCGTGCATGAACATCACCGTGCTCAAAGAACAAAACCAACAAAGTGCATGAACTCACAACAAATTACGGTATTACTTTATTCTGGCCTCTGCGGCAGAGGCTTCTCCGAACCTGAGACTGACTCATCAAACCCCTAGGGTTCGATAGAACCCAGGTTAAGAACCACTGCCTTATGACTTAAAAATGCAGTTAATTCAGCTGATAGAAAGATTTTCATTTAAATCCTGCACAGTGCATAAAAATAAAAGAGTCGAAAATAATTGCACAGACAAATGCAACTGACACGTATGGTGGACACTATCCCTCTCATTTGTGGCCAATAACAAGGTACTTTACATGAAAGGTAATGAAGGCACAGATAGGAAAATGAAAGAAGAGTGTTAGGCCAAGAATCTGATTATCAGGAAAAAAAAAACGAAGAGAGAAAACACCCACTACTGGAGGTATAGAGATCAAACAAGATAAGAGTTTACTAATATTTTATCTGTCGGGCCGGTTTTAGCTCAAGCAGTTACTTCGTCATGGTAGACTTATTAATACTTTATCTGTTCAATCCCATCCACACAGAGGTAAAGAAATAAACTAGTAGTTTTATAGCTGGTCATAGCCAATCTTCCATCAGCCAAGAATAATGGTTGAGCTCACTGAAGTAATAGGCATGTGAATTGGAGGCCCTCCTCTTCCGATTTTCAGAGATTATGAATCCATCCACAAACAGCACTAGAGAATATAAACACTTGATTGATTTCCCAAGCACAGAACCTCCAAAGAGTCTGCTCCAATTCCCACCAAAAACACATTCGAGAGCTCTGGTAACCAGCAGAACAGTAATGTAGCTATTCTACTTCCCATTCTAACCCCACAAAATGTACCAAGAGAAACACTTTCCTATAAACTATGAAACAAACGCAAACCATAGACCAGAAGTAGTCTTTCAAATACAATACAGTTTGGCACAAGCTGACGATAAACACCATGAGCTCATATAAACCTCTTCATATCGAAGCACTAATGACTTTTCCTGAACGTAACAGGGGAGGTCTCAAAGATTTTTATTTAAAACAAAGATAAATGAGGGTACAGACAAACCACAGGAGAGACAGCAGCCATTTTTCTGGGGGTGCAGTGCCTATGGAGGCAGGGTGAGGGTAACAGGACAAGGGAGAGACAACGTGTGCAGACCATGCTCATTCTCTAACTTCTAAATCAGAGGGCCAGTGAGTGAGCGGAGATGCCATGACACTGTGACACTCAGCATGGGCTCAACAGAAGACATACATCCCCAAACAGACAACTGTGTTACACCGAGAGCTGTGGTGTACTCCCAGTCCTGGGTAAGCTGTTCGCCTGAGAGGAGGGAATGCCAGGCTTAGAGAACCTTGGTTCTTAGTCATAGAACAGGGTCAACTTTGTGAGGCAGCACTGAGAACAAGAAGAGTGAACTGAATAACCCAGAGACCCACGCTATGACTGCACACAACCACGGCAACTTCAAGCTTTTACCATAATTCTCTTTTATTTTTTTCTTCTTTTTCCAAGTGAGAGGAGGGGAGACAAAAACAGATTCCCGCATGTACCCCAACCAGGATCCCTGGCGACCCCTGCCTGGAGCCAATGCTCTGCCCATCTGGGGTCATGCTCGCAATCGAGCATTTTTAGTGCCTAAGGTAGAGACTGCACAGAGCTATCCTCAGTGCCCGGGCCAATGTGCTCAAACCAGTCAAGCCATGGCTGCTGGAGGTGAAAAGAGAGTGAGAGAGAAAGAGAGAGAGAGAGATAGGGGAAGGGAAGGGGTGAAGAAGCAGATGGTCACTTCTCCAGTATGCCCTGACCGGGAATCAAACCCAGGACATCCATATACCACGCTGACGCTCTACCACTGAGCCAACCTGTTAGGGCCCATATTTGAGCCACTATTCTGGGAGTTTTACAAATACTAACTATGTTAATCCTCACAACAGCCCCAGGAGGTATGTACTCTTATCATCTCCATTTTACAGAAAAGGAAAATGAAGCTCCAAGAAGTTAAGTAGATTCCCTACAGTTACACAGCCAGGAAACAGGAGACCCAGAATCTGAACCCAATTAGTCAGGTAGAAAGCTCAGGCTTTTCACTATTATGCTGTACAGCTTCTCCCACATTAGTGATAAAAAACAACTGGCAAGCCCACGCAGGACAAAGAATCTGGATTTGCACAGGAAATGCTGACATACCTTGTACTGTCAGCTCCGCCTGGGCTTCAATCGTTTCATTTCCATTGTTGGCAACACAGATGTAGGTTCCAGCATCGTTCTCTGTGACATCACTGATCTCAAGACTCCCTCCTGCCAGCAGTGCAGATCCTACAGAACTGCATTTAGAAAACAGATATACATATTTCAGAAGTAGGAAAACAATACCTGAGAAAACTTCCACATAAAACAGAAAACATCTAAGCAGCATTATTATTTACATGGCTTTTGATGGACAAACACCAAATAAAATGATCAGAATTTAATTTAGTCCAATTTGCTTTCCTCATATTTTTCCTTTATTTATTTTTTTACAGGAACAGAGAGAGAGTCAGAGAGAGGAATAGATAGGGACAGACAGGAACGGAGAGAGATGAGAAGCATCAATCATCAGTTTTTTGTTGCGACACCTTAATTGGGTCATTGATTGCTTTCTCATATGTGCCTTGACCGCGGGCCTTCAGCAGACCAAGTAACCCCTTGCTTGAGCCAGCGACCTTGGGTCCAAGCTGGTGAGCTTTGCTCAAGCCAGATGGGCCCACGCTCAAGCTGACGACCTCGGGATCTCGAACCTGGGTCCTCCACATCCCAGTCTGACACTCTATCCACTGAGCCACTGCCTGGTCAGGCCTTTCCTCATATTTTTCATACATGAATATCACAAATGCAAATCAAAATGTTATAATGAACTATCTCCGGCACTCCTAATTATTCCTTAAGAGATACCGCTTTTGTGACTGATTCCACTTCCCATTGTCCATCCCTGCATCCCTACTGTTGGGCAGATAAAATACAGTATGCTCACTTTGTTAAAGATGGTGCTGCCCTCATGGAAGTTCGTTGATATTAATGTGTGTTCTGGGAAAGGCTGTAATGTAAGCTGGCCAGGTCATTATAGCTTAAGGCTTTGTTTTAAGAGTAAGCTTTTCCCCACACCCTTGACTAATTAAATGATGTAGGGTGGTGCACTCCTGAGGAATCCCATTATGCCTCAGATGGGTGATTTTGTACCAGAGACTTTCTTGTTTGTAGATTAGATTAAGGGTTTGGATTTCTACAGTATAAAGTGGGACAGACCAGGAGCTTGATCTCTTGGTTCCTGAGGTATTAGAGAGGAGAGCAGATTAAGGCCACATGGAGGCCAGGAGAAGCAGCCAAGATGGCAGAGTGCTGAGAGAGAAGCCAGTTTGTGCAGAGTTTGTGCTGGAGGAGATGGGAAACAGAGGTGAATAAGTCCGGTGAGCTAGAAACCTTTGATTCTAGGAAACTGGGATAAGTCAGTAGCTTTGTGAGCACTGAATGAGTGGGTTTTGGAGCCCAGTGTGCGTTTTTGCTTGCCCGCCGGGTGCAAGCTAGAATTAAAGCTGATGGCTCACCAGTTTTTGGATCCATTGTTTCATTACCGACTGTTCGAATCTAATGTGAACCTGCATGGGTCAGGCGGCTGTGATTGTGGCCCCAACTACTGGCTTTACATTTGGCGTAGTCTGTGGCAGGATTCGATACAGATCGGCATGGAGCCACCACCACCTTTGAGAGGTGGAGTAAAGGACTGGCTGCTGTTATGGTTCCCTATGGCTGTTTTTTGGGGGACTATTGTCTGGCTGACTTTTACTGCCATGTGTGAGGAAACCGAGAGCTCTATGGAAGAGGCTGCCCAGGACCTGCAGGCAGAGCAGTGGAAGGAGCTGGAGGAAACGTGGGAGAAAGAGATGCTGACCCTGGAGCTGGAGGAAGCGCTGGAGGAGGAGGCCAACCAGGTTTGTGAGATTCACATGGAAATGGAGCAGATGCCGGAGAAGGAACCATAGGTTCGTGAGTTGGAGATTGCCCTGGATGTTGTGGAGAGCCAGCAGCGGCATGAGGCCGGGCCTGAGGCTGGGGCTGGAGCTGCAAGGCCTGCTGAGCAGAAGGCAGCGGTGGCCCAGAGCTCGAGCCCAGAAGCAGGAGCTGGTGTTATCAGTTCCTTTTTGGAGGATGAGGAGAATCCAGCTGGAGTTGCAATCCAGTCTCCAGAAGATGAGAGCCCAGCTGAAACGGCAGGGAGTGCCTGCCAAGCTGCTGGTAGGTCTGCGATGTTGGGACATAGGGGTGGATGTCATCATGCTCCCCAGAGCAGAGATGGAAATGCTGACTGCCATGGCCACATGCTTCTCTTTAGGAGAGTGTGAGACCTGCCATGATGGCAGGAATGAGGGGGGAGGCTAACACCCCATGTGTGTGGACTAATTTCTTGGACTATGACCGAGTGAGCACTGGCTTCTTTGTTGAATGGACTTATGGATTTTGGACAATGTGAAATACCCTAATGGGAGTGGGGGGCAGCTTTGATGGAGGCCCTCCTGCCCCAGGAAGCCTTTCCAACGGCAAGAAGAAAGGCTGAGGACATTTTGCACTTTTGGCAAAGTGCTCAGAGACTGGTGAAATGTGTGTACCTTTGTAATTATTGAAATTGTATGATTTGTCATATTGTTGTAATTTGTGTAATGTGCCTAATTTCCTTGTACAGGAATGCCAATGGTGTAGATTGTGGATAGTAAAGTGAGCATAGGGGTGGATTGTTGGGCAGATAAAATATATTATGCTCATTTTGTTAAAGATGGTGCTTCCCACATGGAAGCCCGTCACCCAGGTGATATTATTTGCCCTTATGCTTGGGATGGGTGTGGGGGAAAGGCTGTAATGTAAGCAGGCTCGGGTCGTTATAGCCTAGCTTAGTTTTAAGAATAAGCTTTTCCCCACACCCTTGACTGACTGGATAATGTAGGGTGGTGCACTCTCATGAGGAATCCTATATTGTGCCTCAGATGAGTGACTTTGTATCAGAGACTTTCTTGTTTGTAGAGGGGATTAAAGGTCTTGAATCTATGCTATAAAGTGGGGCAGACCAGGAGCTTGCTCTCTCTTGGTTCCTGAGGCATTAGAGAGGAAAGCAGATTAAGGCCACGTGGAGGCCAGGAGAAGCAGCCAAGATGGCAGAGTGCTGAGGGAGAAGCCAGTTTGTGCAGAGGTTGTACTGGAGAAGGAGATGGGGAACAGAGGTGAATAAGTCTGGTGAGCTAGAAACCTTTGTTGCTAGAAAACTCGGATAAGTCAGTAGCTTTGTGAGCACTGAATGTGTGGGTTTTGGAGCCCAGTGTGTGTTTTTGCTTGCCCGCCGGGTGCAAGCTAGAATTAAAGCTGATGGCTCACCAGTTCTTGGCTTTGTTGTTTCATTACCGACTGTTCAAATCTAATGCGAACCTGCATTGGCCAGGCGGCTGTGATCCTGACCCTGGCTACTGGCTTTACAGAAGGTCAGGAGCGAAGACAGGCCTGGCATGCCTGTGCCAGGCAGCAGCCTTGAGACGCAGCGTGAGCAGTCAGTGCCACCGGGTACCTCAGTGGGAAAATCAGACACCAAGGGCCATGATTCTACAAAGCGGTTCAGTGAAAGAAACTGACAGGGAATTAGAATAGGCAGTTTTCCTTACCAAAGTAACCCTTGAACTGAGATCCAAAAATAGGTAGAAGCTGACACAATGCGAGGAAGGGAAAGATTTCAGAAAGACCAGCCCAAAGGAACCAAGGGCATGCAAAGGAACCAAGGGCAGCAAAGAGCAACTGCATCTGGGGATCCGAAAATAACCAGTGTAGCAGGTATAAGAGAGAAAAATAGAGAGCTGTGAGGATGGAGTGGATCAAGCAAGGCTTCAAAGCCATTTTTAAAAATTTGAGTCCTACCTGACCAGGCAGTGGTGCAGTGAATAGAGCATCGGACTGGGACATGGAGGACTCAGATTTGAAACCCCAAGGTACTTGGTTTGAGCATAGGCTCATCCGGCTTGAGCACAGGCTCACTAGCTGGAGAGTGGGGTTGTTGGCTGGCTTGAGCGTGGGATCATAGACACGACCCCATGGTTGCTGGTTTGAGGCTGTAGCCCCCTAGTCAAGGCACATATTAGAGGGCAATCAATTAACATCTAAGGTGCCGCAATGAAGACTTGATGCTTCTCATCTCTCTCCCTTCCTGTCTGTCCCTCTGTGTGTGCCACACACACACACACACACACACACACACACACACACACACACACAATTGAGTCCTTCACCTAAAAACAGTGGAAATCAATTAAACATTTAAAAAGTGGCTGGCGGTTGCTGGTGATCTGGTGAGGTTTGAGCATGGAGAAACTGGCCTGGTGGGTGTGGGAACACGCATTTGGAAAGAAGCCAGAGCATGTGTGGGAAGAAAAGTTAGGAGGCCACTGAAGGAGATGAGATACTGGACAGTACAGACCCGGTTGATGGATGAACTCAATAGAGAAATGGAGGGAGAAACACATGTCAAAGAAGACTTGAAGCTGGGGTAGTAAGTGAGAAGGGAAAAGGAAAACTGCTTGTCTAACTCAGGTGTTGTGTGTGCTGTTATCTGAGTGGCAGAAAGGGAAGCCTTTTAGAGGCGAAAGAGAAGGAGACAACGGGGAGGGAAATGTAAATAAATAAATAAATAATCATAGAAGAGCTGGAGAACATAGACACTAAGAGGCTCCAGAAAACAAAAGGACGTCTTAGTCATGCCAAGCCAGCAGGAAAGGAAGAGTCTGTACATCTCATATACTCTCTGGCACAAAACTGTTACTTTCTTTAAGCTTTTTACACTGAGGTAACTATAGATTTACATGCAGTTCTAAGAAATAATACAGAGAGACACCATGTGCCCTTTATCCAGTTCCCCCAGTGGTAACATCTCATAAATCACCACTGCCTGACACTGCCCTTTTATACCACCCCCACTTCCTCATTAATCTCTGGCAATCACTAATCTGTTCTCCGTGTCAGTAATTTTTTCCTTTTGAGAAGAATGTTATATAAATGGGATCACACAGTATACAACCTTTGGGAACTGGCTTTTTTCACTCAGCACAATCCTCAGAGGATCCGTCCAGGTTGCTGCATGGATCAATAGTTCATTCCTTTTATGACTCAGCAGTAATTCCACAGGACGGAGATGCTAGTTTGTTCAACCACTCACTAGGTGGAGGACGTATCTGGGTGGTTTCCAGTTTGGTGTTGTAATGAATAAAATCACTATAAACATACACAGGCAGGTTCCTATGTAAAACTGTTTGCGTCTACAAACTTAGAAGCTCAGGAATGTCAATGTTAGGTCATATGGCCATTGCACCTATTAAATGTTTTAAAAAACTGCTCAACAGTTTCCAGAGTGGCTGTGCTAGTTCACGTTCCCACCAGTGATGTCAGGGTGATCCTGTTTCTCCACAGCCTTGACAGCATTTGGTGTCAGCGCTTTTTAATTCTTTTTTAAGCTATTATATGTGGGTAGTAATAACTCACTGTATTTCTAATCTGCATTTCCCTAATGGCCAGTGACGTTAAACAACTTTTCCTGTGCTTATTTGCCATCCACGTATCTTTTTCAGTGAATCTACTCATATCTTTGCCTGTTTTGGTCCCAATATTAATTATTTGTGTCTTCTCTCTTTTTCCAGTTTACTGATTCTTCCTCTGTTCTGCCCAGTCCACTGCTGGGACCGTTCACGAAGGGTCTCGTTTCTTTGGTTATTCTCAAGATGCAAAATTTGCCACGTGGTTTTTCTTTCAATCTTCTGTTTCTCTGAGGAGACTTTCTATCTTTGCTGAGACATTCTGTTTTCACCAGTTTCAGGTGTGTTCCTAACAGCTCACTGAAGCATTTTTATGATGACTACTGTACAATCTATGTCAGGTAATTCTAAAACCTGTCATCTCAATGTTGGCATTGACTGATTTGTCTTTTCTCACTTAAGGTTTTCTGGTTCTTTGTATGATGACTGATTTTCTATTGAAATCTGAATATTCTGGGACTCTTGCACCTGTGGAGCAGCTGTGTTAGGCTTGCTTGCTGGTGTACCAGCTGCAAGCACTCTGCTTGAATAGTGCGTGAGCACGTGGCAGAGGCACGTGTGTATGGCTATGGGCGCTTGTGCTCTAGAGATGAAAGATTGCAGATGCGCGATTGCCTGCCCGCCACTGTGAGCGGTTATTTTGCTGTTTGTTTGCCTGAGAGGTGGTTTCCTGTCTGTGTGCTTGTCCACCATTGTGAGACTTTATTAAACAGAATGGCCCAACCCTTTCCGGCTTTGCAGTTTTTCTACAGTCTGCCCGAATTCAATGTGAACCTGCCTGGCAACAGCCACTGGCATTACATACAGCGTCTCCTCGTTGTCAGGTGGAGGCAGAAGTCCAGGTTCCCCATTCCATTAGCCCCTGAGCAGGTGGGGGCCTTCTCATAAACGCTTAGCAGGGTTTAAAGTCCTGGCTCCCCACTAGGCCTCATGGACACGACCCCCGGCTGAGTGCAGCCCAAGTGCCTCATTCCTGCTCCAGGGCAGTGAAAGGTCTGACTCTCCACTAGTCCTCCTCTGATATCACTCAAATGGAGAAAGGACAAAGTGTCTCTTACTGGAGATGGGACATAAGTCCAGGCTCTCCCATGTGGTTTCCACGGATACTGCCTGGCTGGAATAAAAGTCTTGGCTCCCTACCTAACCTCTGACACCACACTCAGGGAGGCTAAATGACCTCACCCCAGCCTGGCAAGGATGGAAGTTGAGGCCTCCCACTTGGCCTCTGCTGGGATGGGTGAGGGCAGGGTCAGTTTCTTCCACGGTGCTGTGCTGGAGTCGGAGTGACTACAGTCTAACAGCTCTGTCGTGCTAGGCTGCCCTTCCCTGGGTCTTAGGCTAGAGAGCACACTCTCTGCTAGAGCTGTCCTGTGACTGCCTACTGATATCTCAAGCTGCCAGCTTCCTCAGCTCACACTGGCACACAGGAGGCGAAAACAAATTCAGGGAACTCACCACTGCAATGCTTTCTGGGTGCCAAAGTCCCTGACCAGTCAGTCTTCCTCTCTCCACCTTCCAGAGTCTTACTATTGCTTCACATATGATTTCCACGGTTTTAGTTGTACTTAGTTAGCTAGAAAAAATAGGGGAAAATACAGCTACTCCATCTTTCTAGAAAACAAGTCCTCAATTTGTCTTTCAAACAAATTGTTTTAATAATTAAAATTTTGAAAATTTTTTTAGAGAGAGGAAAGGAGACAAAGAGAAGCGTGGCTTTATTGCTCTGCTTGTTTATGCACTCAGTGCTTGATTCTTGTGTGCCTTTCCTGAATTTTCTTTTGTGACAGAGAGGGACAAACAGGCAGGAAGAGACAGAGATGAGAAGCATCAATTCATTGCGGCTCCTTAGTTGTTTGTTGATTGCTTTCTTATATGTGCCTTGATGGTGGGAGGGGGGCTACAGTAGACCAAGTGACCTCTTGCTCAAGCCAGCAACCATGGGGTCATGTCCATGATCCCATGCTCAAGCCAACGACCCTATGCTCAAGCCAGGGACCCTATGCTCAAGCCAGAGACCCTATGCTCAAGCTGGTGAACCTACTCTCAAGGTGGATGAGCCCGTGCTCAAGTCAGTGACCTTGTGGTTTCAAACCTGGATCCTCCATGTCCCAGTCCAATGCTCTATCCAATGCGCCACCGCCGGGTCAGGGGGCTTTTTTATTTTTTTTAATTGAGAGGCAGGAGGCAGAGACAGACTCCTGTATGTGTCCTGACAGGGATCCACACAGCAAGCCAACTAGGGGGTGATGCTGTGCCCATCTGGGATGTTGCTCTGTTGCTCAGCAACCTAACTCTTATTAGCACCTGAGGTGAGAGGCCATGGAGCCACCCTCAGTGCCCTGAGTCAAACTGCTCAAATCATTCGAGCCATGGCTATGGGAGGGTAGTTGGGAGGGGGGGAGAGGGAGAGGGAAAGGGAGAGGAAGAAAAAAAAGGAGATGGAGAAGGGAGAGGGGGAGGGAGAGAAAGAAAGAGAGAGAGGTGTCAGAGGGGATGGATTGGAGAAGCAGATGGTTGCTTCTCCTGTGTGATCTAACTGGGAATTGAACCTGAGACTTCCACACGCTTGGCCGACACTCTAATGCTGAGCCAACTGGTCAGAGCCTTATGTGCATTTTTATAACCATAACCTGTCTGTCCCTTTGCGGCTCAGTTCCGATCATTCCATGAAGATATAACATTATTTGATTACTAAATTACATTTTGCTGTCAGTCACATTGCACTGTAGCATGTGTACTTTCTGGATTCCTAGATTCTCTCCCTTTAAAATAAAACCATTCAGCCTGACCAGGCAGTGGCGCAGTGGATGGAGCGTCGGACAGGGATGTGGAGGACCCAGGTCCGAGACCTCAATGTTGCCAGCTTGAGCGTGGGCTCATCTGGTTTGAGCAAAAGCTCGCCTGCTTGGACCCAAGGTCGCTGGCTTGAGCAAGGGGTTGCTCAGTCTGCTGAAGGCCCATGGTCAAGGCACATGTGAGAAAGCAACCAATGAACAACTAACATGTCACAATGAAAAACTGATAATTGATGCTTCTCATCTCTCTCTCCATTCCTATCTGTCTGTCCCTATCTATCCCTTTCTCTGTCTCTCTCTCTGTCCCTGAAATAAATAAATAAATAAATAAAGCAAGCAAGCAAGCAAGCTAGCTATTCAATACATAGGTGCATTTCCACCACTGCCACCACCCCTCCAATAGCTATGTCTGGTTGAATCTGAACAAATTTGGTCAAAAGATTAAGTATATCAATTTTTAAGCCATTTATAAAAGCAGTGGTAATGGTTTAAAATATTCATTTTCAAAGATGTCTTAAGTTTAGTAATAGAGAAAGATGTCTAATGATTTTAGTTCTTTCTTTTTTTAATTAGAGCCAGTCTAGTACTATCTGGATTTCTAGCCACATTTTTTTCTTTCAATTTCTAAATTTCTTCCTAATTTGGGGTCTAAGTAATTTATTATCTAAGGACCATCTACATATTTCTTAAGGCTTTCGATCAAAGACATTTTGAGTAACTACTGCTGAGTAACTTGATTCACTTTAGTGTTCTACCACCTACTTCTGTTTTCCTGTATAACGTTCAAACATTTGACCAAAATATATTAGCCCCCACTCTCCCCATGCCAGGCACTGTGCCCGGGTTCACCAACATGAACAGCACCCACACTTCCCTACTCTTACAGCCTTCTGAAACTTCCTGAGAGAATGATATATCAAAAGAATGCTTCTCAGACTTTTCTACCATGTAATCCAAGCATGAAGGAGCCCAGGGAAGTAAAGCAATCTTAAGAGTTTCCTGACTTACCCTTAAAACTCAGAGGAAGATGACCAGCCATAGTAAGCCCACATTGGATCTAATTTAAAAACATTTCCCCTGAGAAATATCTCTGAGTGGAATCAAATGTAACAATTTGATAAAACATAAAAGGAAGATATGTAACATTCCTACCATTCTATACCCCTGATCCACCTAGACCCCAGTCTCTGCTATGAGAACAATTCTCGACCCTGTGGTATAAAACAGCTATCCCACCTATACCTCTCTTGGCATCCATGACATACCTTGTCATAATTTCTTCATAGCATTTACCATACACTGAAAATTTATGCTTGTATTACTGTCTGACTCTTCCCCACTAGAATATAAGCACATTAAAAGCAAAAACTTGGTACACGATTAATGGCTGGATTACTAGCACCTAGGACAGTGTTGAACATAACCAGCATCCAACAAATAACTGTCGAATATTTAATAAACAAATGAGAATCACACAAAACCTCACTTTTATTTCTTATGTAGGAGAGCAGACTTACATATTTCCAGAATGTCCTTCTATGATAAAATATTAAAAATTTAAAAGTTGCCTATTTCAGCTTTCCTACTTGTGATACACATTTTATTTTCACATGTAGCCAATGAGAATTTCTTCTGTGAGAGTTTGAAATTTTTACTCCCCCTACTTTAATGTTCCTTATGTTTGTTAGCATACATTTAACAAGATCCCTGGAAGTTTTATAAATTCCTTATATAATACTTAGATGGAAAGGAGAAGAAAAGGTTTAAAATACAGGTAGAAACAGTGGGACCAGATGGATGTTAAGACAAAAATCAGGTGATACTGGCGATGATGCCATCAGCTCCACTAACAGAGCAGGTAGGAGATAACATGACTGCATCCCGCCATCCCCATCGCTCCTGAAGGCTGATGGCAAGGCTGACCGCACAGACCTCCCTTCTTACATCTTGGGTACAGAACTACACACCTGCTTACTCTGGGTTACTTAGCTGACAAGCTCTAGACCTGCTCAATCCATGTGGCTAGAATGACTGCGGAACCAAATTTCTAAGACTGTATTTAATCCTCACTTAAATGCTGAAGCAACACTAAATACCAACTTCATTGCTTTGGCAGAGCTGCTCTGCACTGCAACGGGTGCACTGCATAAATTACCGGTATGCTTGGCAGTACAAGTGCACTTCTTACTTTTTCAGCACAGCCACCGGAAAATTTTAAATCTTACCTGTAGCTTGCATCATACTTCTACTGGACAACACTGCCCTAGAACAATGGTCCACAACTGGAGACAATCTGTCCCCCAAGAGACACCCAGTGATACCCAGGAACAATGCTGGTTGTCACAAGTTGGGAGTGCTATTGGCATCAAGTGGGTAGGGGTCAGGATATTACTAAACACCCTGCAATGCACAAGATTACTTGTTTTGGAAATAAAACATACCTAACCACCTCCACCACCACCACCACCATCTCAGCTCTCTTATCCGAATACAAATGAGAAAAGTGTCCAGAACATAGAAGCAACAAGGGAATGGGATGGATGCCATGGTGGTTGATGTTAACAGAAAAAGCTTTTGTGGAAGGTGAAGAATTTGCTATCATAGAAGAAGCTCTGAGTGAAATCAAATGTAACAATTTGATTTCACTCAGAGTTGCCATTACTTAAAAAGGCAAAAAATAAATAAATAAAGGATGTCTGAGTAGAGGAAAAAACTATCAACAAAATGCATATGAGAATGAGTAAGAAGTCTCAGGCTAGTCAGGACTGGAAACTCTTGCAATAATTTAAAGAAGGAAGTCCTGAGGCCCTAAGTTAAGGGTCCTGAAGCTCAGAAAGAAGAAATGGAAGAAATACCCCTTAACATTTTGAAAGCACCTTTTCTTTAAACATCCTAATCATATACAGCATATAAACATATGTTAAGGATGATAAATGAGCATTATAATGTGTTTAAATTGAAAAAAGTAAAAAATATGTATTTTAAATTAATCAATAGTCCCAAATAAGATCAGCCCAAGTCTCCACCTGAGGCTGGAAAGGCTTTTAGGAACATGTTACCTTTCTGTGTCCAGTGCCTCCTCATTCTTCATCCATCTAATGGCTGGGACAGGAAGTCCCGAAGCAACACACGGCAACACTGCGCTCTGACCCATGACTCTCACCAGGGAAGAAGGCTGTTTCAAAAACACCAAGTTTGATGTGACCTCAGGATCTAAAAAAAAAAAAACATATATACAGGTATATGTTATTTATTATTATTATATTATTATTTTAAAATAAAAGATTAGGAAAGCACTTTACCATTTTAATGATAAGGAATGGCAAATTCGTATTCAATCTGTGTCGCTTCATATGACAAAATATTTTAAGCAAAAGTGACACAAGAGAATTCTACTTAAATGACCAAACATTTCTCAAAATATTTCTGTGCAAAGCACTGTGCTAGGTTCTCTGGGGTCTTAAAGATGTGTAAGTTATAGATCCTGCCTTCAAGGTACTTACTCGTTAACTGAGGGTAGTTCATTGAGGTTAACATGAATCCCCTTTACTTTAAAAGATATGAAAAAGTAAATGCCTTGTGAGTGATACAGGCTCAGGGAACTCTGCAGCTCCCTCCCTACTCACAGCAATGTCATAAAAGTTTCCTTTCCTTCCTGGGTGTGTGTGTGTGTGTTTTCTGAAAAGCTTTCTGAGTTCTCATCTTTAACCTGGTTCACGCAGTCTGTCAATCCTTTGATTGTATAATGGTGCAACTACCAGACTACCACTGACTGTGTTTACACATTTGCTCTTTACGGACATATAAAAAGGCCCCCCTCTTATGGATAAAAGAGAAGACTTCCTAAGTTTTGTTGGTATCATATTTCTAGTGTTCAGTTTTGAGAAAAGGAAAACTCTCAGGCAAGGAAATGTGACTCCTGTCACCATATTCATAGGAAAAGATGTTTTATAGTCATGGTAACCAGCATCATATCTAGCTTTAAACTTGTGAGACAAATGATGACAGTTCTATAGTCATGGTAACAAGTAGAAATGGTCTAACAGATCAGTGACAACTCGCTTCAATGAACATGCCTCTGAAGCTGACCAAACCCTGAGACTCAGGCTTTAAAAGTCAAACTACTCAGCTAAAAAAAAAAAAAAAATCACTTGCTTTGAAGACTGACATTAACCAGCTCTCTCCTCTAAAATCAACCGTAAAACATGCTTCTCTGACACACTGGCCCACTCATGCCTCGTAACAACACACCAGAAACAAGGCGTCTCTCCAAAAATTCTATAGATAAGAAATTTGCATTATTCAAGAAGACAGTGCTTCTGAAGAAATATAATTGAAGAAAAAACAAATAAATAAAAGCTCACAGATAGGAAGAATTATCATCATTCAGATGTTCATACTATCCAAAACAATTTATAGATTAAATGCAATTCCTACCAAAATACCAACAGAGTATTTCACAGAACTAAAACAAATCATCCACATATTTATGTGGAACCACAAAAGACCCCAAATAGCCATAGCAATCTTGAGAAAGAAGAACTAAGTTGGAGGTATCACAGTACCTGATATCAAATTATACTACAGCCTGACCAGGCGGTGGCGCAGTGGATAAAGCATCAGACTGGGATGCGGAAGACCTAGGTTCGAGACCCCGAACTCGTCAGCTTGAGCGCGGGCCCATCTGGCTTGAGCAAAAGCTCACCAGCTTGGACCCAAGGTCGGGTTGCTCGGTCTGCTGAAGGCCCGCGGTCAAGGCACATGTGAGAAAGCAATCAATGAACAACTAAGGTGTTGCGACAGCAACAAAAAACTAATGATTGATGCTTCTCACCTCTCTCCGTTCCTGTCTGTCTGTCCCTATCTATCCCTCTCTCTGACTCTCTCTCTGTCCCTGTAAAAAAAAAATAATAAGAAGAAGAAAATAAAATTATCCTACAAGGCTATAGTAATCAAAACATCATGGTACTGGCATAAAAACAGACATATAAATAAATGGACTAGAAAAAAGAGCCCAGAAATATACCCATATATATTTGGCCAGTTAATCTATGACAGAAGGCAGAAATATTCAATGGGCTAAAGTCTATTCAATAAATGGTGTTAGAAAAATTGGAGATCTGTGCAAATAAAATGAAACTAGATCCCCTTCTTACACCATTTATAAGCATAAACTCAAAATGAATTGAAGACTTAAATGTAACAACACATGAAACCATAAAACTCCTAAAAGAAAATATAGGCAGTAAAATTTCTGACATTTCTCTTAGCAATATGTTTTCTGATATACCTCTTCAGGAAAGGGGGAAAAAAGAAAAAGTAACAGTTGGGACTAAATCAAACTAAACAGTTTTTGCATGGTGGAGGAAACCATCAACAAAACAAAAAAAACATACTGAATGGATGAACATACTTGCAAGTGATATTTGATAACGGGTTAATTCTATATACAAAATGTACACAACTCAACAGGAAGACAAACAATCCAGCTGAAAACTGGGCAGAGCCTGGCCAGTTGGTTCAGTGAATAGAGCATCAGCCCAGCATGCAGATGTCCCAGGTTTGATCCCCGGTCAGGGCACACAGGAGAAGCGACCATCTGCTTCTCTTTCCCTCCCTCTCGCCCTTCTCTCTCTCTCTTCCTTTCTTGCAGCCAGTGGCTTGACTGGTTCAAGTATCAGCCCTGGGTGCTGAGGATAGCTCAGTTGGTCTAAGCATCAGCCCCATGTGCTGAGGATAGTTCGATTGATTCAAGCATCATCTCCAGATAGGTGTTGTCAGGTGGATCCCGGTTAGAGTGCATGCAGGAGTCTATCTCCCTTTCTCTCACTTAAAAAGGGGGGGGGGCAGAGGACTTGAATAGACACTTCTCCAAAGAGAACATACAGATGGCCAACAAACATATGAAAAATGCTCAACATCACTAATCATTAGAGATATACAAATTAAAACTACAATAAGAGATCACCTCACACCTGTCAGAATGGCTATCATCAATAAATCAACAAGCAAGTGTTGGTGAGAGTGTGGAGAAAAGGGAACCCTCCTGCACTGCTGGTGGTAATGGAGACTAGTGTAGCCACTGTAGAAAACTGTACAGAATTTCTTCAAAACCTTTAAAATGGAACTGTTTTTTTACCCAGCTATTTCACTTTTGAGAATATATTCAAGAATTTTGAAACACTAATTTGTAAGCATATATGCACCCCTATGTTCACTCCAACATTACTTACAATAGCCAAGATCTGGAAGTAGTCCAAGTGTCCATCAGTGGATGAGTGGATAAAAAGAGCTACGGTTTACTTACACAATAGAATACTACATGGCTGCAAAGAGAAAGAAAAAAACCCTGAAATCTAACTTTTAGCGACAGCATGGATGGATCTGGAGATTATTATGCTAAGTCAAATAAGCCAGTGAGAGAAAGACAAATACCATATGATCACTTATATGTGAAATCTAATGAATATACTGAGGAACAAAGTAGAAACAGAGGCATGGACACATGGACAGACTGACAGCTATCAGAGGAAAGGGGATTAGGGGGCTGGATGACAGAAGGTGAAGGGATTAAGCAAAAATAAAGCGTGTGTGTGTGTGTGTCTGTGTATAAAAAACACAGACACAGACAATAGTGTAGAGATAGGCAGGGAGAAACGGGGATGGGGGTAGGTGTAGATGGGCAAAGTGGGGGAATGAGGATGGAGGAGACTTTGCTTGGGACGATGGGTACATATTGCGGTATGCAGATGATAGTTTATTGAGTTTCATTCACACTTTAAACTATACCCCAATAAATTCAATTAAAAAATAAATTTTAAAAAAGTGGTGGTACATATACACAATGAAATATTACTCAGCCATAAAAAGAAAGGAAATCTTGCCATCTGCAACACCTGATGGACCTGCAGGGGTACTGTGCTGAGTGAAATGACTCAGTCAGAGAAAGGCAAATACCATATGATTTCACTTATATGTGAATCTAATTAACAAAATAAAAAAACAAAACAGATTTATAGACAACAGACTGATGGTTGTCAGAGGCGAGGAGATTTGAGGTACTGGGTGAAAAAGATGGAAGAAACTGGTAAGCAAAGATTGGTAGTTATAAAAGAGTCAAAGGGATGGCAAGTACAGCATAGGGAACATAGTTGATATACTCTAATAACTATGTATGCTTTCAGCTGTGCACTGGAAATCTTGAGGGGAAAACTCTGAAAAGTATATGACTGTCTAACCACTATACTGTACAGCTAAAACTAATACAAAATAATATTCAATGTAAGCTATAACTGAAGAATAAAATTCAAAAAAAAGAAAATTTACAGAGGTAAAAACAGTGGAACATCAGAATTTATTGTGGATTATTTGGTTCAATCATAAATAATCAGTCATTTTTCAATCATTACTAAAAAAAGTTTTTGGTTTTTCAATGCTAATTCAAAAAATAAACATTTCACATTTTACTACTAATGTAGTATACGTAGAAGAAATTGGTAGTTACAAAATAGTCACGAGGATGTAAACTGCAGCATAGGAAATATAGTCAATAACATTGTAATAACTATGTATCGTGCCAGGTGGGCACTAGAAATATCGGGGGAACACTTTGTAAAGTGTATGATTGTCTAATCACTATGCTGCACACCTGAAAATAACACAAGATAATAGTGAACGTCAACTGTAATTGAAAAATAAAAGTAAAAAAATGTTAACAAAAAACTGCGCCTGATGAGCACAGCGCTCCTGTGCTCCCGACTACGTTGAAAAGGCACTCAGCACTTCACTGCTGTCGCAGACACTGAGTGTGGCTCGACCTCTGGTGCTGGAATCTCGTTCCTTTGGGTCCCGTATAGAGGCTCTGCTTCGATGCTACCCCAGGTAGGAAGAAGCAGCATGAACTCTGCCATGGAAAAGCAAGTCAAGAAGGAGGCAGGAAGACACTGCTGTCTGGCAATAGTTGTATTTTTTTAACCTTGAATTATTTAGCTGGATTAAATTGAATTTTGACACAAACAAATTTGAAGAAACAGTTCCTCGCCTTTCTATGCTAGTTACCATTCTTGATGTTGACAAAGTTCCCTGACTTAGTTGAGAGTACACACTAATGGGAGAAACTACAAATAAAAGATGTCGTGTGTCAGATGGGATTTGTTCTGAAGTAAAACAAAGGGAGAAGGAGAAAGCACTGGGGATAAGGGGGGACAGGAATGGAAAATTGTTTTAAACTGTGGTCAAGGAAGGCTTCACTGATAAATCCATATTTGGGCAGAGAGGTAGGACAGTGAGTTAGGCAGATATCTGAGGGAGGATGATTGGGGTGGGGGTGGGGGGGAAGATAAGCAGTACAGCCCAAAAAGCAAGAGCATATTTGGAGTATTCTAGAAACATGAGGTGGCCACAGACATGGAGTGAGGGAGAGAAAGCACGAGAAGGAGGAAGAGAGATGGGGGAGGGAGGTGACATGACCTTATTGGCCAAGGGTGTTAATACGTGTTCTGAGATGGGAAACCATTAGGAGGTTTTGAGCAAAGACGTGACATGATCTAATACACATTTTAAAACATAACTATGGCTGCTGAGAGTATGCTGGGATAGGAATGACAAGGGCAAAGATGATGGTGACAACGAAAGATCCTGCATTTTAAAAAATCAGTTCAACTGCTAACAACATGTACTACAGTTGATCTTAGTCAAAAGGCCACAGAGATGTGCTGCAGAATTGGGCACCTGACCTGTATATATGTCATCCAGTGTCACTCCAATATAGTCAACATAAACAAACAACCAGTTCAAGGCCCATCAGGAACTCCATCAAAAGTCACTGCCCATCATATTAGTCTCACTTTGCAAGCCAATCCGTAGGCTAAAAATGAGCCTGTGAAGTCACTGTATATAAAAACTGCACACACAATGTAGAAATGATCCGATTACATTCATAGACATACACTTAAAATAAATACAGAAGGAATCAGTGGAAATGGAAGCTGAAAGGTCTGGAAGCATCAAGGGGTCAGAGGGACTACAATGAGGTGAAGGAAAGCTGTGAGTAAAGAGAAGTTACACAGCTGACAAAGGACAAAAGAAACAGATTGCGAGGAAAGCGGGCAGGAGCACTGTGGAACCCAGAGGAGGAGAATGGAGGCGGAGCTGGTCACATCACAGTGGGAAGCACTGTGATCATCTCACCCACCAACGCTTTAAGAGCTGCGACGGTAAGTTACACTCTGTCCATCTCTTGTACAAACTAGCCAAAATGAGCCCCTCCTTTTCTCAGGTAAGAAGACCCACATACAAAAAGTATTCTAGTACAGGGAGGTAACAGAATTCTAAGAAGTATCCTATTGTGGGAACGCCTGACAAAAACACCCAGAGCTGATGTGCTTTGGTCAAGATTAATGCAATAGACACTGGATATATTTTACTGCTTGATAAGTTTTTACTGACCAATGCATTCACTTTCTCATGTTTTCTTCTTTTTCTACCTTGTAAGAAACTGAGACTCAATGCTGACATTAGTATGTCACACTGCAGATTTAACAGTGCTTATAAAAGAAAAATTCTAACAAAACAAATTTTACCCATCAGGAAACATGAAACCATCAGTCCTGGTTATAAATGAATACCTGGAAGAACTTTTAATTCAGCTTCGTCACTGTACTTTGGTGGCCCACCACTTTCAACTATGCAGCGGTAAAGTCCCCCATCTCCTTTAGTCACGTTGCTGATAACCAGTGTTCCACTTGGAAGTTTGGTGATTCTGTCTCCCAAAAGAAGAGGCTGCCTGTTCTGTTCCCATCTCACAAACGGGACCAAATCGACATTAACTTCACAATTCAGAACTGCACTATTCCCAGCATAAACTGAAGAAGGTTCTGGTTGGCTGGCAAATCTTGGAAGACCTGGACAAAAAAGGAAAAGAGAAAATAAAATGTTAAATATTACTTTAAAATGTACTCATGAAGACCAGAAGCAAGTCAGCCATATGGCCACATGTGTGGTGGAACCAGGGTCAAAAGGAGGTTCATGAGTCAGGAAACTGGCTACGTACAGGATCACAAACCAATCAAGTAAATGTACAAGGAACACTTGGAATCAGATTCCTCACTGTCAGAGAAATATGGTACAAACACAGAAGAGGGCTGAATGAACCCCATGGTACTGGACTAGAATAATGGTACGAAGGTAAACTTATGGTTTTATATAATTATAGATATACAAATACAGAAAAATGTATACAGTATATACTGGGATTCAAAGATGGCGACAGAGTAGGTAGGTGTTCCAACTGCTATCTCCCAGGACCAAAATTGAATTACAACTATATTTAAGAATAATCATCTTGAAAAATCAACTTTGGACTAAACGAAGAGAAGTCTATAACCAAGGATCACAAAAGAAGCCACACTGAGACTGGAGGAAGGGCAGAGACACAGAAAGGGCTGCCCACTCCAAGGAGCAAGCAGTGGCTGAGGGTCTAAGGGACTCTCACTGCGAGGAGGGTCACCCTAAGAGGTGTGGGTGCTCAGCCCCAGGCCTAAAGTCCCAGCCTAGAGCCCCAGAGCCTAAAAGAGGCGCCCAGAAAGCATTTGGAGGTGAAAAGAGCTGGGTTTCTGTCTGCAAGAAAGAGACAAAGCTCTTGGAGACACAGGCTCCATCTTAAAGGGCAAGCACAGAAAATCTCATTCACAGCCACTTACCTGGGGCTCCGGTGGAGGGAGAGCTAAAAGGACTAGAGTTGCGGGAGGAGAGTGTAAAGTTGGAGGCTCAGGGAGAGAGACTATGGGGAATGGCCACCAGAATCCTTGTGCTGAGTCACTCTCCAATACTGCAGTAGCCATCTTTCTTGGGAGGAATGTCCCCTCTGAGTGGCACTAGCCTGGGAGAAGCAGCTGCTCCACCCTTGGGAGTCTCTCCTGCTCCAGTCATAGTGACTGGGTTGTGCTGAGAAGCCAGGAGGTAGGGGCGCATCAGTGACTCGTTTTCTGGTGTTGAGGCTGGAGCTTCACCCCTACCTCTCACCCCTTCACTCCTGAGCCTAAGACTGATAATTCCACCTCACAGGAGTCTCAGTAGAAACTTTCCAGATTGAGGGCAGACCAACTCTCTACATCTCAGAGGTCATACCCACTGGATTCCTGGGGCCACACACTATTGAGTTCTGTGAAAAAAGTCTAGACAGACTGACACCTTGAAACAGGGGGTGGGGTGGTGAAGCCACACCCAACACCCTTCCTAATCCCTGAATTGCCACAGGCAAAGGTTATTTCAATGGCTAAACCCAGCAAGCAGCCAGCAGATAGAGGCTGCAGAAGGCAGAATTCAGGGAATCTCAGCCTTTTAAGTGGGCCTTCCCCCAGGCCCAGTGTGGGTAAAAGCCAGGCTAGGTGTGCAGTGTGGTATTTCCATGTGCACCTGGGCCCAGCAGAGGTAGCCACAAATTCTGAATTGCTTGTAGCTACAAGAAGGTTGCTGAGGGTCAGTCAAGGGCAGTGTCTCCCACTGGTCTGCACCGGGATCCTGCCAGCGAGGCCCAAGGCTGGCACAACCAGTGGCTAGTTGTGGAGATCATGAGTTCAGGACCTAACAACCCTTGCTAGAAAGGTATCCAAAGGAAGGGCTCCTCACACCTGACCCAGCTAGGCGAATTTTGCTCTGTGATGAGCACCGGCACAGCAGTTCATGTGCATTGGATAGGGTGGAGCTTCACAGCCAGCCAGCCTGGGTGCTGCATATGATGCCCTGCTAGGATAGATTCCACTGGGGTTAGGGAGGGAGGCTTGGAGCATGAACATATAAAGTGTGGGTCCCTGTAAGCCAATTGTTGGATCTGGTCAAGGGGCTTAGCCACTTTCTTGGGGGGGCATAGACAACCTCAGGACAAAACTCTCTCAGTATTCCTCCCTGAGACCAGGGTGTCACGAGCTGTAAGGACTTCTACAGAGGGGACTGTCAGCCCCACTTCCATCTGAACTTGCTGCTCATCTTTTGGGGAGAAATAAAATTTGAGTATACAGAACTAGCTGAGGGATTAAGCTCTGGAGTAGGGGCCATATTCCCTGTACTGAGCTCCTGACCAAGACACCGCTGAAGTAGGGGGTACCACTAACATTGTATTCCCAACCTCAGCACCCTTAACCTCACAAGACTGCAACAAGGAAGGGGTTGATTGGGTAAAATCAGTCTGAGCCTGCACTACATGCTTTCTACAGAAGACTCCATGGGGGGGAGAGCAAGATGGCGATGGAGTAGGCAGACATACCAACTTCCAACTCCCAGAAGCAAAGTGAATTATAACTTAATTTTAAGAACCATCATCTGGATAAACCAACTTTGAACTAAACTAAGTGGACTCTTCAACCAAGGAACACAGAAGAAGCCACATTGAGAATGGTAGGAATAGCGAAAACGAGAAGAGGGCTGCCAAGCTCTCCGGAGCGAACGGCAGCCCGGAGAGACCAGCGTAGCGGGAGGAGAGTTTGGTGGAGAGGGAGGGACCTGGGTCCCAGGAACAAAGCCCCAGCCTGCAGCCCCAGAGCCTAGAAGAGGCGTTTGGACAGTATAGAGCTGTGAAACAAGTGAGGATACTGTTAGTGAGAAAGAGACAGTTTTCTCAGACCCAAGATTCTTAAAGGGACAGCACAGAAAACCTCTCTAATAGCCACTCACCCGGGGCTCTGGGGAACGGGGTCAGAGGAGAGGACCAGAACAGCGGAAAGAGAGAGTAAACTGGAAGCCACAGGGAGAAAAACTCTGAGGGACAGCCACCCTAACCCCTGGGCTAAGTCACTTCTCTAATCAAAAACTAATATTTCCCCTGGAACTAGCAATACCAGCAAAGGGAGACAGGACATCAGCCAAACAAGCTCTCCCGCGGCACTTAGAACAGAGATGCTTAGATGGAGGGAGCTTCCAGGTCTACAGTATGGAGTGTTAGGATCTGAACTATGGGGCCCCTTCCTACTCTGCTGAGGGTTGCTGGAGGGACGAAGGCGGCGGGACGCTGAAACGCAGTTTTGTCGGCGGGGGCGGAGGCCCAGCGGGTGTGAGCTCGGTCTAGCCCAGCAGGGGCGAAGGGGACGCGCGAAAGCGGTCCAGTAGATGTGGGCCCGCCTGTAAACCCACCTGCAGGGGAAAAGCGGGAGGCCAAAAACCAGCAGAGATCTTCTCTGCGACCCTGCACAAGCCGGCCCTGACCGCGGGGACGGGGCTAGGACCAGGGACGGGCGCAGGCTCGCGGCTGAGCTCATGTCAGCAGCCCCAAATGGCAGGAGAAACCGCGGTTTGCCATCGGCTCGCGGCTGAGCTCACGCCAGCAGCCCCAATTGGCTGGAGAAACCACGGTTTGCCATACTGCATGCGCCAATTGGCACTGAATGTGGGGGCGGGGCTAGAGCTCCAAAGGAGCTGAAGCTTGCAGCTGAGCGCACGCCAGCAGCCACGACGGCGAAATAAACTGCAGTTTGCGATCCTGCGCAGGAGGGCCCTGTAAGTTCCAGACGGGGAAAGGCACACAACTGAGAGTACCTCAGCAGCCCCTTCCAACCCGAGAAACTGTGGCGAGCTGACTCTGAACACGAGGGCTGGGTGGAAGATGGAAACAGGCTGGGTCTGCAGCTGAGCAAAGGTGCTCACAACTACACTTGGTGCTGAGGCTTGTGGTTTGAGTGACAACCCCTCCCGTGGAGGAGAGGGGGAAATCACAGCAACAGCTGCAGTGGGCTGGCGCTGGCAACGCCCATTCCCAACCGCCGTAGGTAGCGGCAGAGGGGGTGGCGGGCCTGCAGACAGACCACACCTAGAGAACACAAAGGCAACACCTACTGGACGCCAGTGGCCACAACTTGCTTATACACAGAAAAAATGGGCAGGCAGAGGAATGCAAATGAATCAAGAGAAATCCCCAGAGAAGGACCTGAATGAGCCAGATATAACCAAATTACCAGAAGCAGAATTTAGAATAATGATAGTTAGGATGTTCAAAGAAATTAGAGCAACAATGGACAGTCACTATGAACACCTAAATAATAGATAACAAGTATAAAAAACGAAATTAAAATAATAAAAAAGAATCAGACAGAAATGACAAATACAGTTATCAGAACTGAAGACCACAATAGAAGGAATTAAAAGGAGGAAGAATCACGCTGAGGATCGAATCAGCGAGTTAGAGGACACAATAAACAAAGGCACAGAAGCAGAGCAAAAAAAGGAAAAGAGACTCAAAAATTGTGAGGAAACTCTAAGGGAGCTCTGTGACATGAAAAGAAACAACATTACATCATAGGGTTCCTGAAGAAGAGGAGAGAGAACAAGAAACAGAAACTTTGTTCAATCAAATCATAGAAGAAAACTTCCCTAAATTAAGGCTGGGAAACATTCCACACATTCAAGAAGCACACAGAACTCCATTAAAGAGAAACCCCCCAAAAATCTACACCAAGACACATCATAGTTAAAATATCAAAGCTAATGAATAAAGAGAAAAATTTTAAAGCTGCGATAGTAAAAAAGGCTATCAACTACAAAGGAGCCCCCATAAGGATATATGAATTCTCAACAGAAACACTTGAGGCCAGAAGGGAATGGCGAGATATATTCAAAGTAATGCAGAACAAGAACCTACGACCAAGACTGCTCTATCCAGCAAGGCTAACGTTTAAAATTGAAGGAGAAATAAAGAGCTTCCCAGACAAAGAAAGCGTCAAGGAATTCATTAAAACCAAACCAATTCTGCAAGAGATACTAAGGGGCCTGTTGTGAACAGTTCAAAGGGAGGAAAGAATATAACAAAAGAAGAATACAGCTTTAAAGAATAAAATGGCAATAAACAACTACATATCAATAATAACCTTAAATGTAAATGGATTAAATGATCCAATCAAAAGACATAGGGTAGCTGCGTGGATAAAGAAACAGGACCCATACATATGCTGTCTACAAGAGACACACCTTAAAATAAAAGATACACATAGACTGAAGGTAAAAGGATGGAAAAAAATATTTCATGCAAATGGAAATGAAAGAAAAGCCAGGGTAGCAATACTTATATCTGACAAAATGGACTTTAAAACAAAGGCTGTAGTAAGAGATAAAAAAGGACACTACATAATGATAAAGGGAAAAATTCAACAGGAAGATATAACCATTATAAATATCTATGCACCAAATATAGGAGCCCCAACATACATAAAGCAGACTTTGATGGATATAAAAGGCGAGATTAAGAGCAATATTATAATTGTAGTTGATTTCAATACCCCACTAAGATCACTGGATAAATCCTTAAGAAAGAAAATTAATAAAGAAACAGCAGACTTAAAGGATACACTAGATCAACTCGATTTAATAGATATCTTCAGAACTTTTCACCATAAAGCAGTAGAATATATATTCTTCTCAAGCGCTCATGGTACATTTTCTATGATAGACAACATGTTAGGACACAAAAATGGTCTCATAAATTTAAGAAGATTGAAATCATATCAAGCATTTTCTCTGATCACAATACCATGAAACTAGAAATTAACAACAAAAGAAAAACTGAAAAATACTCAAACACTTGGAAACCTAATAGCATGATATTAATTTAATCCATTTACATTTAAGGTTATTATTGATATGTAGTTGTTTATTGCCATTTTATTCTTTAAAGCTGTATTCTTCTTTTGCTCTATTCATTCCTCCCTTTAAACTGTTCACAAGAGGCCCCTTAGTATCTCTTGCAGAATTGGTTTGGTTTTTATGAATTCCTTGAGGCTTTCTTTTTCTGGGAAGCTCTTTATTTCTCCTTCAATTTTAAACGTTAGCCTTGCTGGATAAAGTAGTCTTGGTTGTAGGTTCTTGTTCTGCATTACTTTGATTATTTCTTGCCATTCCCTTCTGGCCTCAAGTGTTTCTGTTGAGAAGTCCGATGTCATCCTTATGGGGGCTCCTTTGTAGGTGATAGCCTTTTTTTCTCTAGCAGCTTTTAAAATTTTTTCTTTATCCATTAGCTTTGGTATTTTAACTATGATGTGTCTTGGTGTAGATCTTTTTGGGTTTCTTTTTAATGGAGTTCTGTGTGCTTCTTGAATGTGTGGAGTGTTTCCCAGCCTTAATTTAGGAAAGTTTTCTGCTATGATTTGATTGAACAAAGTTTCCATTTCCTGTCCTCTCTCCTCTTCTTCAGGCACCCCTATGATGCGAATGTTGTTTCTCTTCATGTTGTCACAAAGCTCCCTTAGAGTTTCCTCACATTTTTTAAGTCTCTTTTCCTTTTTCTTCTCTGCTTCTGTGCCTTTGTTTATTGTGTCCTCTAACTCGCTTATTCGATCCTCAGCGTCATCCATCCTGCTTTTAATTCCTTCCATTGTGGTCTTCAGTTCTGATACTGTATTTGTCATTTCTGTCTGATTCTTTTTTATTATTTCAATTTCATTTTTTATACTTGTTATCTCTTTATTTAGGTGTTCATAATGACTATCCATTGTTGCTCTAATTTCTTTGAACATCCTAACTATCATTATTCTAAATTCTGCTTCTGGTAATTTGGTTATATCTGGTTCATTCAGGTCCTTCTCTGGGGATTTCTCTTGATTCATTTGGTTTGCATTCCTCTGCCTGCCCATTTTTTCTGTGTATAAGCAAGTTGTGGCCACTGGAGTCCAGTAGGTGTTGCCTTTGTGTTCTCTAGGTGTGGTCTATCTGCAGGCCCCCCACCCCCTCTGCCGGTGCCTAGGGTGGTTGGGTATGAGCGTTGCCAGCGCCGGCCCACTGTGGCTTTTGCTGTGATTTCTGCCTCTCCTCCGTGGGAGGGGCTGTCACTAAAGCCACAAGATCAGCACCAAGGGTAGAGGTGAGCACCTTTCCTCAGCTGCGGACCCAGCCTATTTCCGGACTTCCGCCCAGAACCAGCAGTTGGAGCCTGCTCGCTACAGTTCCGTGGGTTAGGCGGGGCTTTTGACGTGCTCTCAGCTGTAAGCCTTTGCCCGTCTGGAGCTTTAGCCCCGCCCTCGAGGCCAGGGCCCTATGCGCAGGGTCGGAAACCAAGGTTTATTGGGGCGGGCGTGTTTGCTGGCTTCCGCTTAGCTGCGTACTTCCGCTCATCCCGGACTCTACCCCGCCCCTGCGTTCGGAGCCCGCTCGTGCACGTATGAATGCTATTCGCGTTTTCTCCGGCCGGATGGGGATAATAGCGTGGGCTCAGCTGCGAGCCTCCACCCGTCTCGGGGTCCACCCCGTTCCCGTGCTCGGAGCCCGCTCGCGCACGTATACTGGCCAACCGCGGTTTCTCCGGCCGGGGGGGGGGGGGGGCGGGACTGGTAGTGTCAGCTCAGCCGCAAGCCCCTGACCGTCCCTGGTCCTAGCCCGGTCCCCGCGGTCAGGGCCGGCTTATTAAAGGCGGGCCCGCAGCTTCCGGACCGCTCTCGCACTTCCCCTCCGACCCTCTGGGCTAGACCAATCTCCCACCGGCTTGGCCTCCGCCCACGCCGACAGAACCGCGTTTCAGCGTCCTGCCGCCCCAAAATCTTAAGCAGCCCTCAGCAGAGTAGGAAGGGACCTAATACTCCACACTGTAGGCCTGGGAGCTCCCTCACTTGTTTCACAGCTCAAATCTGTCCAAACGCCTCTTCTAGGCTCTGGGACTGCAGGCTGGGGCTTGGTTCCTGGGACCCAGGTCCCTCCCTCTCTGCCAAACTTTCCTCCCGCCACACGGGTCTCTCCGGGCTGCCGTTTGCTCCGGGGAGCTGGGCAGCCCTTTTCGCGTTTTCGCTATTCCTACCAGTCTCAATGTGGCTTCTTCTGTGTTCCTTGGTTGAAGAGTCCACTTAGTTTTGTTCAAAGTTGGTTTATCCAGGTAATGGTTCTTAAAATTGAGTTGTAATCCACTTTGGTTCTGGGAGTTGGAAGTTGGTACGTCCGCCTACTCCGTCGCCATCTTGTTCCCCTCAATAGCATGATATTAAATAATGAATGGATTAACAATGAGATCAAAGAAGAAATAAAAAAGTTTCTAGAAACAAATGATAATGAGCATACATCAACTCAAAATTTATGGAACACAGCAAAAACAGTACTGAGAGGGAAGTTCATTGCACTACAGGCATACCAAAAGAAGCTAGAAAAAGTTCAAATAACCAACCTGACCCTGCATGTAAAAGAACTAAAAAAACAACAGCAAATAAAGCCCAGAACCAGTAGAAGGAAGAAAATAATAAAGATCAGAGCAGAAATAAATGACATAGAGGCTAAGGAAACAATACAGAGGATCAATGAACCAGGAGCTGGATCTTTGAAAAGGTAAACAAGATTGATTAACCTTTAACTAGACTCACCAAGTAAAAAATAGAGAGGACCCAAATAAATAAAATTAGAAATGACAGTGGAGAAATAACAACTGACACAACAGAAATACAAAGCATTGTAAGAAAATACTATGAAGAACTCTATGCCAAAAAATTAGACAACCTAGGTAAAATGGACAAATTTCTTGAATCATATAATCTTCCAAAAATCAATCTGGAAGAATCAGAACACCTAAACTGACCAATTACAACAAATGAGATCGAAACCATTATCAAAAAACTCGCAAAAAAGAAAAGTCCTGGGCGAGATGGCTTCACAAGTGAATTCTACTAAAAATTCAAAAGAGAACTAACTCCATCCTCCTCAAGGTATCTCAAAATATTCAAGAGGAAGGACGACTTCTAAACTCCTTTTATGAGGCGAGCATAATTCTGATCCCAAAACTGGGCAAAGACAACACAAAGAAAGAAAATTATAGGCCAATATCCCTGATGAATTTACATGCTAAAATTCACAACAAAATATTAGCCAACCGGATCAAGCAATATATGAAAAAAAATCATACACCATGGTCAAGTGGGATTTATTCTGGAGAGGCAAGGCTGGTTCAATATTTGCAAATCAATCAATGTGATTCATCACATAAACAAAAGGAAGGACAAAAATCACATGATATTTTCAATAGATGCAGAGAAGGTATTTGATAAAATCCAGCAACCATTCATGATCAAAACTCTCAGTAAAGTGGGAATACAGGAATCATTCCTTAACATGATAAAGGCCAATTACGACAAACCCACAGCAAACATACTAAATGGACAAAAATTAAAAGCAATCCCCTTAAGATCAGGAACCAGGCAGTGGTGCCTCTTTTACCACTCTTATTCAACATAGTTTTGGAAGTCCTAGCTACAGTAATCAGACAAAAAGAAGAAATAAAAGGCATTCAAATTGGAAAAGAAAAAGTAAAACTGTCATTATTTGCAGATGATATGATATTGTATATATAAAATCCTAAAGTCTCAGTCAAAAAACTACTGGACCTGATAAATGAATTCAGCAAGGTGGCAGGATATAAAATTAATACTCAGAAATCAGTGCATTTCTATATACCAACAATGAACTTTCAGCAAAAGAAATTAAGGAAATAATCCCCTTCACTATTGCAGCCAAAAAAAATAAAGTACCTAGGAGTAAATTTAACCAAGGAGGTTAAGGACTTGTACTCGGAAAATTATAAAACATTGATAAAAGAAATCAAGGAAGATACAAACAAGTGGAAGCATATACCGTGCTCATGGCTAGGAAGAATAAACATCATTAAAATGTCTATCTTACCCAAAGCAATTTATAAATTCAATGCAATACCAATTAAAATACCAAGACATACTTCAAAGATAGAGAACACATATTCCAGAAATTTATATGGAACCAAAAAAGAACACGAATAGCCTCAGCAATCTTATAAAGAAAAAATAAAGCAGGAGGTATCACTCTTCCGGTTATCAAGAATACTACAAGTCCGCCATACTCAAGACAGCCTGGTACTGGCATAAGAACAGGCACATAGATCAATGGAACAGAACAGAGAATCCAGAAATAAACCCACACCTTTATGGACAACTTGTATTTGACAAAGGAGGAAAGAGCATACAATGGAGTAAAGACAGCCTTTTAAACAAATGGTGTTGGGAAAATTGGACATCTACCTTCAAAAAAATAAAACTAGACCATCAACTTACACCATTCACAAAAACAAACTCAAAATGGATAAAAGACTTAAATGTAAGCCATGAAACCATAAGTATCTTAGAAGAAAACATGGGTAGTAAGTTCTCCGACATCTGTTGCAACAATATATTTGCTGATTTATCTCCACGGGCAAATGAAATAAAAGGCAGGATAAACAAATGGGACTATATCAAACTAAAAAGTTCTGCACAGCTAAAGACAATAAGAACAGAATAAAAAGACAAACCACACAATGGGAGAACATATTCAATAACACGTCTGATAAGGGGTTAATAACCAAAATTTATAAAGAACTTATAAAACTCAACACCAGGAAGACAATCCAATCAAAAAATGGGCAAAAGAAATAAATAGAAATTTCTCCAAAGAGGACATACAGATGGCCAATAGGCATATGAAGAAATGTTCAACATCACTAATCATTAGAGAAATGCAAATTAAAACCACAATGAGATATCACCTCACACCAGTCAGAATGGCGCTCATCAGCAAAACAACACAGAATAAGTGCTGGCGAGGATGTGGAGAAAAGGGACCCCTCCTGTCTGCTGGTGGGAATGCAGACTGGTACAGTCACTGTGGAAAACAGTATGGAGATGCCCCAAAAAATTAAAAATCGAACTGCCTTTCGACCCAGCTATCCCTCTTTTTTGAATATACCCTAAGACCACCAAAACACTGTTCGAAAAGAAGAAATGCGCCCCCATGTTCGTGGCAGCATTGTTCACAATAGCGAAGATCTGGAAACAGCCCAAGTGTTCATCAGAGGACGAGTGGATTTAAAAGCTTTGATACATATATACTATGGAATACTACTCAGCCATAAGAAATGATGACATTGCATCATTTACAACAAAATGGATGGACCGTGATAACATTTTACAGAGTGAAATAAGTAAAACAGAAAAAAACTGAGAACTACATGATTTCATACATAGGTGGGACATAAAAATGAGACTATGAGACATGGACAAGAGTGTGGTGGTTACGGGGTGGGGGGAGGGAGGAGAGGGAGGGAGAGCAGGCAGGGGAGGGGCACAGGGAAAACCAGATAGAAGATGACAGAGGACAATTTGACTTTGGGTGATGGGTTTACAATATAATTGAATGACAAGATAACCTGGAGATGTTTTCTTTGAACATATGTACCCTGATTTATTAATGTCACCCCATTATAATTATTTTAATAATAAAGAAAAAAAAAGAAAAATAGTACAGAAACGGAAACAAAAACAAAAAAAGTTTTTGCACTGCAAAAGACATCATTAACAAAATAAAAAGAAAACCCACACAATGCGAGAACATATTTGCCAACATGTATGATAAGGGATTAATAACCAAAAGTTATAAAGAACTTCTAAAATTTAATAACAGGAACGTAAACATTCCAATTAAAAAATGGGCAAAGAATTGAATAGACACTTCTCCAAAGAGGACATACAGATGGCCAATAGGCATATGAAAAAGTGTTCAATGGCACTAATCATCAGAGAAGTGCAAATTAAAACCACAATGAGAAACCAACTCACACCTGTCGGAATGGCACTAATTAACAAAATAACACACAATAAGTGCTGGCAAAGGTGTGGAGAAATGGGAACCTTCATGTACTGCTGGTGGGAATGCAGACTCATGCAGCCACTGTGGAGAACAGTATCAAGTTTCCTCAAAAAATTAAAAATGGAACTGCCTTTTGACCCAGCTATCCTACTTTTAAGAATATATCCTAAGAATACCATATTGTTGATTCAAAAGAAGAAATGCCCCCCACGTTTATTGCAGTATTGTTTACAATAGCCAAGATCTGGAAACAGCCCAAGTGTCCGTCAGTGGACAAATGGATTAAAAAGCTGTGGTACATATACACCATGGAATACTACGCAGCCATGAAAACAGGAAATCTTACCTTTTGCGATGGCATGGATGGACCTGGATATTATTACGCTAAGTGAAATAAGCCAGGCAGAGAAAGACAAATACCATATAATCTCACTTATATGTGGAATCTAATGAACAAAGTGAACTGAGGTACGAAACAGGCAGAGGCGGGGTCACAGGGACCAGAAGGACAGCTATCAGAGGGAAGGGGGATAAGGGGATGGGAGCAGAGAAGGTGAAGGAATTAGTGAAATTATATATACATAACACAGAGATACAGATAACAGGACAGCAAATCCCAGAGGGAAAGGGGGAGGAAGTGAGGTGGAGGGGAAAAAAGGGGGTATAAATAGGGACATGGGGGTGGGCAGTGAGGGTGTTATATTCAGTGGGACACTTGAATCCATGTAAACACAATAAATTAAAATTAGTAAAAATTAATTAAAAATAAAAATAAATTTAAAATAAGATGTATATATAGATGTAAATGTATATGTCTATGTGTGAAATATATGTTTCATATACAGTCATATATCCAGAGAGTCCAGAATCAATGTCACTCCAGTGGCGATGAGTAGATATGGTGACTCAATCTTTATTTCTAAACACCAGTCTCCACTACAAGGAGACCACTGCTCCTTGGAAAAATGGTTGATTCTAGGACTAGAACAGGGAAAGTACAAAATGAGCCTAGAATGTCTTGTGACAGAAAGGGAGGAAGTACCCAAAGAAACACAGAGATGAATCAAAGGACATCAAAATCAGACTGAAGGGAATGTCCTCTGGCTAAATCTGGGACAATGAATCATGAATGGATGCTAAAACCAGTAGGTAAATGTTGATGAGCAATAGCATAGTTATAGATCATTAAAGTATCTCTTCCCCAAATTAATAGAAGTACAAAATACTTAGTAACTATAGAGAAATATAGCACAGACCACCTTAACTAACAATAAAATTTAACATTACCAGTAATGGAACAAAACATCACATGCGTCCTGACCTGGTGCACTAAGAACAAAGCGTCACTATGATATCCCCCCACCCTCCCCCCAAAACCTGAATCTATTTAGAGTGGAGACTCAGAAAACCCAAAGTGAGACAAGGAAAAAGAAGAATTGTTTGAGATTGACAACTACTAAGTAAAACATGTAATCCTGGACCAGAAAGGAAGGGGAGAAGGGGTAAATTTTTGCGTTTTGTTTTTTGCTTTTAAGACCAATTGAAATAACCAGTGAAATCCAATGGTTATCTATGGATTAAATGATAGCATTGTATTTAGGTTAATTTCCTGAAGTGGAGAGATGGTTATTTAGTTAGGAGAATGTCGTTTTTTAAAAAAATATACAGGGAAGTATTTAAGTAGTAGTAACATTTGCAACATAGTAATAGTTCCGGAAAACATTCAGAAACAATGTATTTGAAGATGTGCATGTTGCCCTGGGATAAGGCAGAGGTGGTCAAATGTTAACAATCAGGTAACCTAAGTGAGGACTACAATGGGATTCCTTTGTTTCGTTCTTGCAACAATTCTATAAGTTTGAAATCACTTAGCAGTAAAATACTGGCTAAACGCTGCAGTTGTAAATGCTCTCCACATGCCACAGAACTTGGTGGTGGAGAGCATGAGGTCTGGGTCACACCATCTGCATCCGAATCCCAATGGCACCACTGCGTTCGACCGTGTGATGGTAGCAAGTCTCTCAACTTCTTCATCAGTAAAAAGATTAGTAACGGGCCTCAAAGGGTTGTTAAATAAGCTAAACACTTACCTAAATAAATATGTAAATAATTCATGTATAGCATATAAATACTCAACAAATATAGCTACTATTATCAACAATAATGTCTAAAAAGTGACTGACATGCTCAGAATAAAACAGCATGTTTCTTTAAAAACTAACCAACATACTCAGTTATGGGAAACAACTACAGGTCTTCTAGTTTTATGATGGTTAATTAGTCCATACGTGAATGACATATAGTTACAGGATGTCCAACTACAAATTTTTTATTTTTTGTTTCAAGGGGATTTTTGAAGATAAGAAATAAAAATAAAATTAACAAAATATCCACTTTTCAGAAACTACAAAATTAGAAAAAAGGAAACAAAAAGAAACTAACAAGGAAAGAACAGGAATCTGGAATAAAACCAAGAGTTAGTTTGCCTGACCAGTGGTGGCACAGTGGATAGAGTGTTGAGCTGGGATGCTGAGGACCCAGGTTTGAAACCCTGAGGTCACCAGCTTGAGTAAAGGGTCACTGGCTTGAGCACAGGTTCGCTGGCTCAGCTTGAATCATACTCCCCTCGCATTGTCAAGGCACGTATGGGAAGCTATCGATGAACTAAAGTGCTGCAACTACGAGTTGGTGCTTCTCATCTCTCTCCCTTCCTGTCTCTCTCTCTCTCCTTCTCTTTCTCTCTCAAAAAGAAAGAAAAAAAAACAAGTTAGTTCTATTTTTTTCTAGTTATTATTCTCCTTAGGGTTCATGAAAATGAGTAATTTTTAAAAACATAAACCCACAACAAAATATGGGGAGTCAGCAGACAGAAATTTCAAAAAGTTTCTGAACAGGGAAAACAGATGAAGAACTAGTCATTGAAACAGAGGCAGAAAATGCTGCCATTTCTTGCACTCACAAGCGGAGGCCAGCCTGTCCTGCTGCCTTGGGAGGACTGAGAAGAAAAGAGAGTGGGTGGGAAGGGGGCCACAAGGAAGGACTAACAATTTCCATATTCAGACCACCCAAGTCCCCACCTTTGAGCTCAAAACACACACAATCAGGGATGGTATCACCCAGGCAGCACACAAATTTCCTGCTGGAGAGAAATGAGCCCAGAGAAAAAGACCTCTCATACTTAATTTTATGAGCTATGTACTTAGTGTTCTTTCAAAAATTCCTCTTCTTATTTGATGGGCCAGAATCTGTTTCTATTATTTGCAACCAAAGAACTATACCCAACAGTCTTTAGAATGGCAACTTGGCAGTATCTTTTTTTCCCCAAGTTTTATTGACATATAATTTATAAAGCATAAAGCTTACAACTAAAGTGACTCAATCTTCCTACCCAACTTTCTCTATCATTTCCAAGTTAGAAAGAAAATAAAATTGGTTCCAACCTTAAGCTATCCCAAATCAGAAGGTGGGAAACTGCTATGGTTCATAGTGCATCATGTAGGGCACGTCCTACATGCCACATGATCAACTGATACTAAATGAGTTAAATGGGCCCTGGATGGCTCAATGGTAGAGCATCTGCCCAGCATGTGGATGTCTTGGGTTTGATTCCCAGTCAGGGCACACAGGAAGCAACCATCCAGTCTCAGGTGCTGAGGATGGATCCATGGCCTCTGCCTCAGGCACTAAAAGAATCACTCTATTGCTGACCAATGGAGCAACAGCCCCAGATGGGCAGAGAATCACCCCCTAGTGGGCTTGCCAGGTGGATCCCAGTCAGGTCACATGTGGAGGTCTGTCTCTCTGCCTCCCCTCCTCTCACTAAAAAATATAAGTAAATTAAATAAATAAATAAATAAATGAGTTAAATGAGTGTTATCTACTGTGACCAGTTCAATGAAAAGTCTAGGATAAATACTACCTTTTATCTTGATAAAACTTTGAAAATACAAATAAATCTGTTAATAAAACTTACCTGCTACTGTGAGCTTGGCTGTCCTGCTGACAATAGTTCCAAGACTCTCGACAGTGGCCACGCACTGGTAATAACCTTCATCAGGTTTATTGTGTTTGGAATGTACCACGTTACTGATAAATAAAGACCCATCTGGGAGAAGCTGGCGTCGGTCATCTGACACTAAGTTTAAGAACGTTCCATCTTTTTTCCATTCAATTTTTGGAGAAGGCTCAGAATGTGCTGAACAGTTTAATACAACAGAAGAGCCTCTAACTGACAGTGTATTCACTGGCTCCACCAGAAAATAAAATGGAGTAAAGGTTCGAACACTGGATCCTACAAAAATAAGAAAGAAAAAGGATAAAGTTACACAAAACTTTCTTTAACTAAACTACAATGTCCAAATACTGTTTATAAATGGTTATTTATCCTTTTAGAGTTTGATACATTAATACAGTCATTTCACTATGGATATCTAATAAATAAAATTTATTTTTGACTAGGAAATCAAAATCAGACCCATTTAGAAAAACATTAGAAGAACAACGATACAAGATGGTGGCAGAGGAGGTAGACATTACACTCACCTCCTTCCAGGTCCAACTGAGAGTTACAACTAAACTGCAGAATAATCAACCTGAATAACAACTGAAAACTAGCTGAAGAGAAAATTCTTACAACCAAGGATTTACAGAAGAAGCCACACCAAGACTGATAAGAGGCACAGAGATTTGAGAAGGGCTAACCATCTCAGTTACAAAGGTCTCCCCCTGAGGAATGTGGGGTGTCTACCCGATGCCAGGCTCCCCATCCCAGAACACCCACATTAACATTTGGCTTTGAAAATCAGTGGGGATTCTGTCCACCAGGGAGAAACGGGAGTCTGCTAGAGACACAGACAGACTGAGGAGGCTCAAGAGCCAGCACACAAAATCATGTTCATAGCCACTCACCATGGCCTCTGGCAGAGGAAAGGTAGACAAGAGCAGGCTAGAGTCCAGCAAGGAGAGACTGGGTTGTATGGCTCCAGGGAAAGAGCTGAGGGGACAGCCACCAGGGCCCCTGTGCTGAGTCCCTCTCCCACACCACGTATGGATGCCATCTTTCCTGGGTCCAGCACTCCCCTCACACTGTATCAGTCTGAATAAAGGCGCCAGTTCCATACTCCGGCTCCCTGATGTCCTACACTGCGAGTGTCATGCCCCACAGAAGAATCAGCTGAAAGTGGCCTGTGGAAGACTTTCTCAAAAAACTCCCGAGAAGGTTCAGGCAGAATGGACAAGAGACTAAGCTGAGTGGCTCTAAAGTGGGGGTTATTTTTCCCATAGAACGCCAACGTTCCTATGCAAAGCGTTCCCTCCATACGGCCAAACATCAGTCAGTCTGCCTGGTCTCTTTTAGCTGGGTTGACTCTGCTGCCCTCATCCTGATGCTACCCTGAGACTCTACTCCACCACAAAGGCACCTGGATGCCAAAGGGTGGCAGCTGGATTGGTATACCCTGAAACTTCTGCTGAGCGACCTTAGACCCAGCACTGGCATCGAGCTTGAATTTGTATATCTGTATCAGCCTGGTAACACCTTTCACTCCAGCCTGGTGACTCATTGAGAACCTACTTCACACACCTTGTGAACAACCAGAGGCTCTCTCAGTGACTGAGCCTAACAGGCAGCCAACAGGTAAAGGCTGATCACAGAGGGCCTTGGACCTTTCGCTGAGCTGCCCCCGGCTCTGTGCTGGTGGAAGAAGACCTGGGTGTGCAGCTTGGCCCCTTAATGCACACCTAGGCCCAGCAGAGGCAGCCACAAACTGTGGATTGGTTTATAGCTTCAAACTGGTGGCCCAGGGCTGACCATAGGCAATGCCTGACACTGGCCTGGCCTGCACATGAGTCCTTCCCAAAATGCCCAGAGCCAACATACCCGCTGCTAGCTTCAGACCACATCAAAGCATGACCTAATTCGCTCCACAAGCAGCATACCCAAAGATCTCACCAGGTACCAGGCACTCCTGGGGCCAAATCCACTTTGTGGGGTCAGTCCCTGCACTGAAGCTCACACACAGTGGTCAATGTCAATCCTCACAGCAAGAAACTTTACCAATGGATGGATCAACAATAATCAAGACTAAGCTACAACAGGAGAGCTCACAGAAGCCACACAACAAACATTTCTGGAGCACCTTGGTGGTCAGAGAGACTGCACCACTGAGCCACACAGGACACCTAGTATATGAGGCCACCATACTAAGAATGCAAAGTATACCAGATCTACCTAATATACAAAAACAAATACAGAGAGGCTGCTAAAATGGAGAGAAAAAGATACATATTCCAAATGAAAACACAAGAGAGAAGCCTTACCAAAAAGAAAAGAACTAAATGAAATAGGAAAGTAATCTAGCAGATAGAGAATTCAAAACAATGGAACAATGGTTATAAGGGTTCTCAAGAAACTTAGTAAAGGATAGATGTATTTCAGCAAAGAGATAGTAAGCATTAAAAATGACACAGAGGCCCTGGCGAGTTAGTTCAGTAGGTTAGAGCATCATTCAAAATACCAAGGTTGCAGGTTCAATCCCAGGTCAGGGCATATGCGGGAAGTGACCAATGAATGAACAACAAATAAATACTTTGCTCTCTCTCTTTCTCTTTCTTTCTTTCTCTCTCTCTCAAATCAATTGCCTAACCAGGCAGTGGTGCAGTGGGTAGAGCGTCTGCATGGGATGCAAAGGACCCAGGTTCAAAACCCCGAGGTGGCCAGATTGAGTGCAGGCTCATCCAGTTTGAACATGGACTCACCAGCTTGAGCACAGTGTTGCTGGCTTGAGCGTGGGATCATAGACATGACTCCAAGGTCACTGGCTTGAGCAAGGGGTCACTGGCTTGGCTGTAGCCCGCAGTCAAAGCACATATGAGAAAGCAATCAATGAACAACTAAGGTGCTGCAATAAAGAAATGATGCTTCTCATCTCTCTCCCTTTCTGTATGTCTGTCCCTCTCTCTCTGTCTCTCTCTCACACACACACAAAAAGGACAATAATAAATTACTAAAAAATTAAAATAATCAGTTAAAAAAAAAAGGACATAGAGCCCTAGCCAGATAGCTCAGCTGGTTAGAGCATCATCCCAAAGCACAGAGGTGTCTGTTCAATCCCTGGTCAGTGCCATACAGGAACAGAATGATGTTCCTGTCTCTCCTTCTCTCTCCCTTCCTCTCTCTAAAAGCAATAAAATAAATATAAAAAGAGAACATAGAAATCATAAAAAGTCAGAAATGAAGAATACAGTATCTGAAATGAAGACTACACAAGGAAAGTATAAACTGCAGGTTAGATAACAACTAGAATTAAATCAGCAATTTGGAGGTCAAGGTAGCAGAAAACACCCAAGCAGAACAGCAGGAAAGAAAAACATTTTTTTTAATATGAAAAATGTCTAAGGGTCCTCTGGGACAATATGAAGCACACTAAGAGCCACATCACAGGGGTGCCAGCAGGAAAGTAGAGAGCAAGGGACTGAGAAGCTGTTTTAAGATATAATGACTAAAACTTTGTTAATCTGGTGAAGGAAGGAGACACACAAGTCTGGGAAGCACAGAGAGCCCCAAACAAGATGAACCCAAAGAGGCCCACACCAAGACACATCATAATTAAAATGGCAAAGGATAAAGACAGAGAAAATCTTAAAAGCAGCAAGAGAAAGAGTTACCTAAAAGAGCTGATTTCTCAACAAAAACATTTCAAGCCAGAAGAAACTGGCATCAGATAGTCAAAGTGATTGATGAAAAGCAAGAATCTACAATTAAGACTAGTCTACTCAGCAAGGCTGTTGTATAAAATTGAAGAAGAAATAGAGCTTTCCAGACAAGAAAAAGCTAAAGGAGTTCATCACCAACAAACTAGTATTACAAGAAATGTTATAGGGACTTTGTTAAGAAGAAGAAGAAAAGAAGAACACAGATATAAAGAATAAAATGGCGATAAATACATACCTATTGATAATTACTTTAAATGCAAACAGATTAAATGCTCCAATCAAAAGACACAGAGAAGCTGAATGGATTAAAAAGACAAGACCCATATGTATGCTTTCTATAAGAGGTGCACCTCAGAATGAGACAACAAACTGAGAGTAGAGGGTAGAAAACAATACTTCATGTGAACTGAAAAGAAAAAGAAGCTGGGATAGCAATACTTACAACAGACAAAACAGAGTTTAAAACAAAGGCTGTAAGAAGAGACAAAGATGGTCATTACATAATGATAAAGGAGTTAATCTAACAAGAGGCTATAACCATTGTAAATATTTATGCATCTAATATAGGAGCACCTAAGTACATAGAGTAAATATTGATGGACACAGAAAGATGGACAATAAAGGAATCATAGTAGGGATTTTAATAGCCACTGATAAAGATGGTTATATCTTCCAGACAGAAAGTCAAGAAGGAAGGAGCAGCTGGCAATGACCCATTAGATCAGATGGATTTCATTTATATCTTCAGGGTATTTCACCCCAAAACAACAGAACATATATTTTCTTCAAGTGCACATTTAACATTTTCTAGGATAAACCACTTTAGGACACAAAATAAGTCTCAATAAATTTAAAAAGACTGAAATCATATTAAGCATCTTCTCTGACCATAATAGCATTAAATTAGAAATCAATCTCAAGAAAAAGATTAAAACACACAAACATGGAGGCTAGATACATGTTACTAAATAAATAATGGGTTAACACTGAGATGAAGGAAGAAATCAAAAGGTACCATGAGACAAATGAAAATAAAGTCTAAAAACCAATATATAAAAAAATCAATAAAACCAAGAGCTGGCTCTTTGAAAAGATAAACAAGATTGATAAACCTTTAATCAGACTTATAAAATCAGAAGTAAAAGAGAAGTAACTGACACAAAGAAATACAACAAAATATTTTAAAATATTACAGATAATCTGAAAGAAATGGATGAAATTCCTAGAAATATATAATCATCCAAAATTAAATCAAGAAATAATAGAAAATCTGAACAGACTGATTATAATGAACATAATTGAAGCAATAATCAAAAACCCTAAGAAACAAAACTCCTGCACCAAATGGATTCCCAGGTAAATTTTACCAAAATTTCAAAGAAGTAACACTTATCCTTTTCAAACTAGTCCAAAAAGTACAAAAGGAGGAAACACTCCCAAGCTCATTTTACAAGGCCAGAATTATCCTGATAAAGACTCTACAAAGAAAGAAATTATAGTCCAATATCCCTGATGAATATATATATATGCAAAACTTCTCAACATAATATTAGCAAACCAAATTCAGCAACACATTAAAAATAACTTACACTATGCTCTAGTGGGACTTATTCCTGGGATGCAAGGATGGTTTACATCTGCAAATCCATTAATATGATAAACAGAGAACATGACAAACTACATAAAATAAAATACAAGAGCATATCATTATATCAACAGATGCAAAGAAACCTTTGACATCATCCAGAACCTGTTTATATTAAAAATTCTCAGCAAAGTGGGAATAGAGGGAACATATCTCAATTTAATAAAGGCCATATATGGCAAACCCACAGGCAACATCATACTTAATGGGAAAGAGCTAAAAGCATCTCCCTAATGATCAAAAACAAGACAGGATGTCCACACTCACCACTCTTATTCAACATGTACCAGAAGTCCTAGCCGCAGCAATAAGACAAGAAATAAAAGGCATCCAAAGTGGAAAGGAAGAAGTAAAACTGGCATTATTTGGAGATTACATGATCCTGTAAAGAAAGAACCCTGGCGACTTCACTGAAAAACTACTAGAACTGATAAATGAATTCTGTAAAGTAGCAGCATACAAAATAAATATTCACAAATTAGCTGCATTTTTATACACCAATAATAAAATATCAGAAAATGAAACTAAGAAAACAGTCCCACTTAAAATTGCATCAAAAAAATAAATAAAATACCTAGGAATAAATTTAACCAAGGAGGTAAAAGAAATCTGTACTCAGAAAATTCTAAAACAGTGAAGAAAGAAATTGAAGAAGAGAGTAATAAATGGAAGCATATTGGGTGTTCATGAATAGGAAGCATTAACATCATTAAAATTTCCATAATACCTAAAGCAATCTATAGATTCAATGTGTTTCCTATCAAAATACCAACATAGTATTTCACAGAACTAGAACAAATAATCCAAACATTTATACAGAACTGCAAAAGACCCCAAATAGCCACAACAATATTGGAAAAGAAAAACAAAGATAGAGAGACCACATTACCTGATATGAAACTATACTACAAGGCTGTAGAAATGCAAAAAGCATGGAACTGGCATAAAAACAAACATATAGATCAAAGGAGCAGAATAGAGATCCTCAGTTTTTGATAGAATACTTCACTCTTCTTGATAGAATTCCATCTTATGAAAGGAAAATATCCACAGGAGCTCATTTCAGTCACAACCTTCCAACCCCTAAATATCAACACATCATATCACTCACTGCACAACTGAACTGTATGGTCAATAATAATTCTACAGTTTATTGTAACAGTAGTAAAATAAAGCGAAATCTGTCTTATTGTCGAAAGAGGTTCAAAGTTTGATGGCAGAAATGCAGTAAAGAAGGCTAAGCAAGCATTGTTATACACTTAAAAATGTAAGCATTCTCTAAATGTCATCTACCCTAAGAAAATGATGTCTTCATTATAAGCTAAGAGACTTATGTCAAAGGACTCCTTATTTCTTTTATGCCTTAATTATATTACTTTTGACCGTTCTCTCCCATCTGGTTGATCTCTAACTCCTAGGTTTTCTTCTTCCTGACCCTTTGGTGCCCACTAACACCATATCCAGCCTCTCTTGCTTTAAGTTCTCAACTGATAAACAAAATATTTAAAGATTAAAAGTCAAAATAACTTAACATGCAAAGGGCTCAACAAAACATATTCATGTAATCAAGCAAGAGCAGGCAGCACTGAAGAGTTAACAAATGTCCTCTGCACTGCTTTGCTACACGACAACTTGGGCTCCCAGCCAGAGCGCCCTGGCCCACTCTGCCCTGCACAGTGCTTCCTTCAAAGGCTACAACTACCCAGTGTGCAACACTCCTTTCCCGGGCATGCCAAGGAAGATTATGTGGTTAGTTGATATAATAATGATTTTAATTGTCTGAGATAGGTACATGCTTTCAAAATTTTCTATGGTAATGGTATAAATTTCACCATAAAATTAGTGAATGTTAACTGGATCTCAAATTCTTTTCCAGGATAACATACTAATACGGAAATTCATTTTGATTGTTTTTAATTTACAATATCTACCTTCCCAACCACTCCCCCAAAATAAGAAATATCTGCATTCATTTGTGCAGTAAACATGTAAGAGTCCTTTCCTTTTCCTCAATTTTCAGCCTTCCTTCTCTTCTCCCCAAAAAGAGTCATAGTGGAAAAAATCTTGGTAAAATGAGATCACGCAGACACTGTTCTGAATCCTAACTCTGCTATGAGAGTTCATTTTTCTCTGTGTCTAAAATTTTCTTCCCTAAGCCTGACCTGTGGTGGCCCAGTGGATAAAGCAGCGACCTGGAATGCTGAGGTCACTGGATCAAAACCCTGGGCTTGCCTGGTCCAGGCACGTACAAGAAGTAATATGAGTTTATGCTTCTCGTTCCTACCCCTCTTTCTTTCTCTCTCTCCCTAAAATCAATAAATAAAATCTTTTTTAAAAAAAAAATGGTCAGTATATATAGCTTTAAAAAATAACATTTTCTTCTCTATAAAATAAAAAACATGCCTTCCTTTCAAAAAAATTTCTGTGAAGATATGTGTAAAGAACATACCTCATTGCTTGACAGATAACAGGTCCTCAATAGTGTCATAGTCTAAACATTCATAATTTAAAAACCTACACTATTTCCCCCAATCGTTAACATCTAACACCTCAGTTTTCACCACACTTTAAAATTGTTACACATAAAAAATATGGCCTTCACTACTTTTAATCACATTTTGACAATTATATATAAAATAATATTAAGTGATCTGAAAACCCAAGTTTGATCATCTTCCTTCTCTGCCTGATCTTTTAACAGTGTGCTCCGCTACAGCTACTATAAATCCAAGTTCATTACCAAGGTATTCAAAAGGGTGACAGGCTCTGGCTCCCGCCACTCTGACCGCGAACCTTGTATCACACCTCCTCTAACTTAATATGCTCTGGCCAGGGTTCAATGCCTTGAGCAAGCATGTTCTTTCCCACATCAAAGTCTTTGTGTTTGCCCAAACACTCGCTCCCCACCCACTCTTCTGTCATAGGGCTAGCTTCACTTTGCCTGTCATGTTTCAGCCCAGCTGTCATTTTCACAGAAGCCTCCACTGACAGCTATCTCCGAAAAGGCCCTAGTCTCCTATTCTGTCCTTTATATGATCTTCGGAGCAATTCACTATTTCTTTCTAAGACCTCACACCACCAGAGAGCATTAAGATGACCCAGGTTTGCCACTGCTACTTGCTATTTGTACAATAGTTTGTTTTTGTGTTTTGCTTGTTTATTTTTTTGTATCCTCTTCAAAATTATACAGGTTGAAAAGGTGGCTGGCTCAAAATGGAATTAAGTATTAATGAATCTTAGTGACATCTAATCACCACAGTTTTAGCTAAGGTTAGCCTGCCTCAAAAATTTTATATACATTTGACTGTACATATGTCCTTTGTAAAAATATTTTAGTATCACTTGTTAAAGTACAATAAATAATTAATATTAGTATTCTATAAATTCTACATGATTGGCAAGAAAAGTAGGCAAATCTGATTAAGCTACAAACAATACTACAGATGTTTTGAATAATTATGTAGAAATTCTCTAAAACAATTAGTTTTAAAAGTATGTTAATAGTCTTAGTTAACATGCCATCAATATTAGCAGTATTTATATTTCAGCTCACAATAGGAGAGAAATCTGAATTGGTCATTTTTCATTCTGCAAGATAAGAAAAGAATTTTCATATTAACTATATAGAACTTTCATGAAAACATCTTATAAGCAATATTTTATTTGTGGCCGGAAGACTCTTTAAAGAGTAAGACATTTCATTCAATACATGATACAGAGTCTTTTGAATTTTTAAAACAAGAGTATATTTCAGTTCCACTTTTGCATATTATACTGCTGAGAATGTGGGCTCAATTATAATATAATGTGAAAATTAACCTGGAGGTGCAACCCAAAATTCTGAATCAAGATACTGTTTTATGCTATAATTCAATATTTTTTTGATTAAGTGACATCATGTTTTTCTACCACAATCAATACTTCAGTAGTATTCTGAGTATGAAATGTTTTATCACAGCAAATTGTCAAGTTCTTTTAAAACAGGGTATCTTCTATGCAAAAATACATGAAATACTTCTTTTCCAACCACTTAAAGTTACTTTGACCTAATATAAAAATGGATAGTTATCTAATCTGAAACACAGTCTAAATAACTCTGTACTAGACCAAATTACACTCATGAATATTCAAGATGGCCTCTATTCCATATGCTATGCTTATGTTTTATCTTACTGCTGCAATTATGTAGGTTTTTGTGGTTGAAAGGTATTTGGGGGTTTACAGAGAAAGTCAACAACCCAGTCTACTGTAGATCTCTATCTTTTACAATTATTAGTGGTTTTTAAAAAATCACAATGATAAGTACTTCTTTAATTCATTGCCATTTTCAAAGTGGTTTGGTTTTTCCTTTCATTTCAATGAATTAATGTAACAAAAAGAGAGAACACTTGATATCAAAAGTATCCTAAAATTCTAATGTATACGGCCCTGGGCAGTTTGTTCAGCAGATAGAGCATTGGCCTGGTGTGCGGATGTCCCAGGTTCGATCCCCAGTCAGGGCACACAGAAGAAGCGACAATCTCCACCCTTTCTCCCTCTCCCTTCTTTCTCTCTCTCTTCCCCTCCTGCAGCAATGGCTCGACTGGTTTGAGCATTTCAGCCCTGGGTGCTGAGGATGACTCCGTGGAGTCTCCAGCTCAGGCACTAAAAATAGCCTGGTTGAGAGCACGGCCCTAGATGGGCAGAGCACTGGTCCCAGACGGGTGTTGCCAGGTGTATGACAGTCGGGGCACATGCAAGGAGGAGTCTGTCTCTCTATCTTCCCTCCTCTCACTTAAAGAAAGAGAAAAAAAGAAAAAGAAAAAGAAAGAGCCTGACCAGGGGGTGGCGCAGTGGATACAGTGTCGGACTGGGATGTGGAAGAACCCAGGTTCAAGACCCTGAGGTCGCCAGCTTGAGCGCGGGCTCATCTGGCTTGATCAAAAGCTCACCAGATTGGACCCAAGGTCGCTGGCTCCAGCAAGGGGTTACTCGGTCTGCTGAAGGCCCACGGTCAAGGCACATATACGAAAGCAATTAATGAACAACTAAGATGTCGCAACGGCAACACAAAACTGGTGATTGATGCTTCTCATCTCTCTCCATTCCTGACTGTCTGTCCCTATCTATCCCTCTCTTTGACTCTGTCTCTGTAAAAAAAAAAAAAAAAATTACCTTATTAGTTTATAATGTTACAATGAAAGAGGTAAAGCAAAAGAACGAAAGCAAGAAATTTCTAAAAGTCCATGATCCAAGATCTAGCCCTAGCTTCTCTAACAAAATACAAGGATACAGTGGTCCCTTGTCTATCACTGGGGTTAGGTTCCAGAACCCTCTGCGATAGGCCAAAAATCTGTGAGTAGCAACCTTATAGTTATTATTTATTTATTGTTTAAGGCTTTATAAACCCTCCCTACACTCTTATAAACCTTTCCCACATTTAATAACCTTTCTCACACTCTTATAAACATTTCCTATGCTCTTAAATACTTTCTACACTTTTAAACCTATGTAATTTTAACAACATATAAAATTCTATATGGATACTCACCAGTGAACACTAACATGTTTTAATTAATATTTTTATATTGTTTTCAATTTTTTAAGCTAGAAAATGCTTATTTTACCACAAAAATAATTAAAATAATAAATATAAAAAAATACCTATATACCGCAAAATCCCACAATGTAGCAAAAAATCTACAATACAAACTTAGATATATACAATTTAAAAATCCACAATACAGTGAGACCACAGTGAACTGTGCTATGATGAGGGACCACTGTACTTCTAAGACAGAACGGGAAATACAAGACCAAGCCTAAAGGTATAAATTATAATAGTTAACATTAGTGAACCAGGTGCCAAACACTATTCTAGTGCTTTACCTGCATTAATTATTTTACTCCTCCATCCCTATTGGTAGGAATTATTATTATCCCCATTTACAATGAGAAAACTGAGCCATAAAGAAAATAAATAATTGCTCAAAGTCATTAAGCTAGTCAAAAGGCACAACCTGAACCAAGTTAGCCTGGCCCTGCTGCACCCAAGATCATAACCACTAACCCTACACTACCCCGTACAGCAGCCACTAAAGCCAGGTGACTACTGAGAAACTGAAAGTTAACTAATTTAAATTAAGATTTGCTTTAAGTATGAATAAAGACATACCAGTTTAGAAGACTTAGTTCACATATATGCACACACAGAACACTATCTAATTAATAATTTTAATATTGAAGTTAAAATGTTTTGAACATATTTATTTTAATAAGTACATTGTTGAAATTCATTCCATTTGTTTCTTTTTACTTTTCTAATGTAGTACCTAGAAAAATTTAAATTATGTATGCGGCTAGCACTGGATTTCTATTGGACGGTGCTGCACTGGACCACGTTATCACCCTTCATTAATATGCTTCAAAACCAACAAGCAAGTTCTAACGAAAAATTTCATTGTTTCTGCAAAAGGTAAAGAGTTACAAATCATGACAACACACAAAGGATTAAAGCAAAGCTCTTCTTTCTGGCTATCAAACATTACCAACTGGTCTACCATCTGAACAGTAGCAATAAAGGATTTTAAGCGACCATCAGAACTTTCACTTTACCACCCACTCAGAAATGCCTTTTTAGAAACAAAACTTTTTGGAAACTTTTAATAAAAATTTAAGTGATGACTAATTCATTATTGATAATTTTTAAACCACTGGGAGAAAGGTTTCTGAAATAAAAAAGAATAGTCAAACAATTTCAGTGTCATTCACAAATTACTAATTACAAAGGAGGAAATATACCTTTGCAACAGACAGATTGGTGGTCTCCACCTTAACTAGAAAACCAAATTCAGTATTACCAGTGCTGAGGCAACCTGATGTCACATACATCATGACGGGCTGCAGTAAGAGGCACTGCAATATTCTTGCGAAAAGTGTCTAACCTAAATCTAAGCATAAAGAAATAATTACACAAATTCAAAATGTGAGACATTCTATAAGACAATTGCCTGCACTCTTCAGAAGAGTCAATGTCATGAAAAACAAAGACAAGGGGATTGCTATAGATGAAAAGAGACTTATGAGACAAAAACATATGCAATAAGTGATCTTTTATTGGGTCCTGAGCTTAAAAATAAAGGAAAAAAACGGAATAATTGGGTAAATTTAAATTTTGAGTATATTTAGATAATATTATTAAAGTAATTTTAATTTTCTGAGATGTGATTAATAATGCTGTTCTGTAGGAAGATGTCCTTATTCCTAAATGCTTTTGCAATATTAAAACAAAGAGATAAAAACACTGCTTTGAGTTATCTGTTGTCTAAGCAGTTACAATGCACCAGAAACTGTGCAACATGTAGCAGATGCTCTCAGGCATAAGGAGTCAAGAAAATTCAGATCATTCAAATGGTGAAATGACTTATATAACCCAGAAGAGTTACAATTTACAGAAAAATAATCTCTTTGGCCTTAATAAAACTGGGCTTTTGTTGGGTCTTTAGCTTTAGCATTGATCATTTAATCTCTCCCACATTCATTTCAATAAATTCATTTTTTGCTTAAGTTAGTTAAAATTTGTGAAGCTTGAAATAAAAGAGAAACAATAATCTGGGTATATAAGATGTTAAACAGATTTACTATCATATTTTCATATAATTAAAGAGTTAGAAATTAAGTGATACAGCATTATCACTTTAATGAAAAGTGTTCTCAATATTCTGCCAGTTTGAGATAACCTATTGACCATCAAATCTATCTGTTAGCTATTTGAGAAGAAATTTTTATAATTTTAGGATCAAGGACTTGATCTTTATCTTAAAAAACCATGAAAATAACATATCTTCCCTTTTTTATTTTTTCAATTTTGAAGTTAAACATGACTTCTCACTGCTATTTCTAAAGTGTGCTTCTAACAGCCTTTGATCACCTTGCCTTTGTCCAGGGAAACTAGATAAAATAAAACTAAGATTAGGTAGAATAAGACCTAATAATAATCTAATTACCACAGACCACTAGGCCCAGAAAGGTGTGTTACATTTTTAGGGAGAGGAGTTTCAAGAGCTTAAGTCAGTATTAATACTATCAAATATTTTTGGACTTTAAGGGCTCTCTAAAAATATTCATACATTAATTCTTTCAAAAACAATTACTAAGAATCTACTCTGTATAAGAACAAAAATTTTTCTTCTGTTGTTTGCTGTTCCTCACCACACCCTCATCATACCCGCACACCCCCCCATCATACAACTTTGGTGAGAGCAGGAACCTTGGCTGGCTTCCCTGTGGGTACTCAATAAATATTTGTTGAATGAATGAAGGATGCTAAACATCGAGGGCACAACAGTAAGACATGTGTATCTACCCTCAGACATACAATACAATCACAGCTCACACAAATACAACCAGAACAATGTGGTGGGAGCTAAGACGGGGTGTGTAAAAGGGGCACACAGAGAGAACTGGCCCAGAGAGTCAGGGAGGACATTCATGCAAAATGTGATTACTGACATGAAACCTGAGGGAGAGAGAGGTTGGTAAATAAAGAAGATCTGAGTTCACTCTTCCTTTACAGCCTCTGTAATAAAGGAGAGTCTTGAGTATGTTGAAAGATGGAAAGAGGGCCTGGCTGGTTGGCTCAGCGGTAGAGCATCAGTCCCGCATGTGGATGTCCCGGGTTTGATTTCTGATCAGGGCACACAGAAGTGCCCATCTGCTTCTCCTCCCCTCCCCCTCTCTCTTCCTCTCCCCTCCTGCATCCATGGCAATTGGAGTTGGCCCAGGGGTGCTGAGGATGACTCCAAGGCCTCTATCTCAGGCGCTAATAGCTCAGTTGCTGGTGGACAGAGCATCCCCTCTAGTGGGTGGATCCCAGTCAGGGCACATGCAGGAGTCTGTCTCTGCCTTCCCTCCTCTCACTGAAGAAGAAGAAGAAAAAAGAAAGATGGAAAGAACCAGAGAGGGTGAGATAGAATGAATACTCAGGCAAGAGGAGTGTAAGACTGGATCCAGGCTTCCAGTCATAATGGAAAAACAGGGACCAAACTAACCCTCCAGCCTCAGACAACTAGAACACTGGACAAAATCAGTGAGACAATGCTTTCCAGACAGGACTGGGACCCAAGAGAAAGGACACAAACAAGATGAACCCTAAAATTACCTCCCCCATTACAGCCTGAAGATCTCCCACCTTCCTAGGCCTCAGCACGAGGAAGAGAAAAGCAGAGATCTCCAAAATTTCACCTAGTTGAAGAGACACATCAGAGCTGGTGAGAGTACAGAAGAAGAGGGAGCAAGGAGAGAGAAACAGACAGACAAACATGCACACACACACAAACGAACTCCGGAGTTGGGTGGAAGAATCCTTGTGAATCTCTGGGTGTCTACTCGTGTGCATGTTAGGGGCTGAAACTGTACAAGGTATGTTTCCTAACCACAGCAGAATTAAACTAGAAATCAATAACAGATATTTGGAAAATCCTAAAATATTTGGAAATTAAGCAACACACTTCTACAAAACCCCCAATAGATCACAGACGAAATCACATGAGAAATTACAAAATATTTTGAACTTAATGAAAATTAAAATCCAGCAGGTCACATGTGTGCAGTGTAACCAAAGCAATGCTTAGAGGGAAATTTCAAATAGTAAATGTCTACATTAAAAAATACATGTAGGAGGATTGATCATGGATCATGGGAAGGACACTTCTTTTGTTGCAACAAGAAGGAAAATGAGAAGATGGGTAATGTCGATGGTGGTTATGGGAGTCATTGTTAACAACTTCTACAACCTCTAAAAATGAAGTGAGTACACCTGTTAATGCTGCAGTCGGACTAGGGATGCCGGCAGGGCAGGGCCAAACGTTTGCAGGTGGCAGCAAACACCTGTACCAGCTGCAGTGAGAAGGGAATGAAGCACTGAAAAGGAAAAGCAGAATTACTAGGCTGCACTGAGAGTCCAGTTTAGGTTGGGAACTGTATTTTAAAAAGTCCAAATATGAAAACGTGGCTTTCTAAAGGATAAAGGGTAGAGAAAGCAGACATTTACAACTGAATTTTCCTAGGCAGAGGAGTAGAAAGGACAATGAAGAAAGAGGGTTGAAGATACCAGAAGTGGCTGTCAATGAGATCTAGGACAGACAGGGAAGGAATTAAACAGGAGTGAAGGAGGATGGGTAAAAATGGTGCATATCCCCTGTGAGTACCTGGGGCTAGGAGACAGTGGTGAGACGGTGATACTACGTTACTACTCCAGCACTGTGGAGCAATGACCTGGGTGGGACAGGATGCAGTTATGGACCTTGGTACCTCAAGGAGCATGAAGGAGAATTCACTGAACATAATGAAGTTAAAGAACTGAAAACGGTATGGAATGGTAGGCTCAAATTATCCAGAAAATGGTACACTTGAAATAGAGACGAATATTATAAAACAAGACCTTAAGTTTTCAATAAAAGAAAGTGAACAGTAAGTGCTTAGACTATAGTGAACACAAGAACCACTCATAAAATTGAGTGGCTCGTCTCTTAAAAGAGCAGCCATTTTTATAACCCATCATTTCACATCTTTGAAAGCTATTTTACATTATCTTTCAGTAATCACCCATGTTCTAGAGAACTGATACCATTTCAAATATTGCTAATTGAGGACTTTCCTCATATGGAAAACAAGCTTTACAGATTTTATTCAAGTATGCCACCACATGTTTACAAATTGTTATCAAGTTCAGCTAAAAACACATTCTGAGGAAAGAGACATTAATTCTCAAATGCAGAAAACAAATAGAACACGAATAATTTATTAAAAACTTTCGTTGTCAGCAGCTTTACTAACAGAACTAATATTTATGAAATCCCACAGGACAATCTAACAACTTAAGTATATGCAAATGAGAAGAACACTAGGCTGAAAATTTTTAATAATGAACCTTATAATATCAAAGCTATGTTCTAGAAAGAATGCTGTGCATGCACAAGCTCTCACCGTAAAGGTGACAGATGTTTCAGAAAAATCATGTTATAATCTCACAAGGTCTGTCTGCCATGTTGTTGAAGTCTTTCGTTCAACTGTACATTCAATGATGGAAACAAACTAAATTCAAAAGCTTGTGAACTCAAGCCTGCAATAAGTCACAAACAAATTCATACTTCATTCACTGATCTCTTAATCTCTTGGTAAGACCTTCTGATGTGAAATAATCTTGGAGGGGAGGGAGAGAAGAAAGGAAGAGACCTCTAAAATCCAAGAAAGATGTTAATAATATCAGAAGGATAAGATATGAGCCCCCAAAGTACCACAATAAACCCAAATACACAATAACCAAGCAGGTTGTAAGCATCTGTGTAAGAGTATATAAGAAGTCTTTTCCATAGTCTGGTAACTGCAAACCATTTCCACACAGGTGTAGAGTTAGTTACTGAAATGAAATAGTCCTTAGTCACTTTTTAAAAATCTGAACCTTACTCATCATAAGAGAAATGCAAATTAAATCTACAATGATATATAATTTCTCACCTAGCAAACTGGCAAACATCTAAAACATACTCTGTAGATCACGGGTCCCTGCGGGCCGCGTGCAGCTCCCTGAAGCCATTTATCAGGCCCCCGTCGCACTTCCGGAAGGGGCACCTCTTTCATTGGTGGTCAGTGAGAGGAGCACAGGATGCATCCGCACCCATAGTTCCCATTGAAATACTAGTCAGTTTGTTGATTTAAATTTACTTGTTCTTTATTTTAAATATTGTATTTGTTCCCGTTTTGTTTTTTTATTTTAAAATAAGATATGTGCAGTGTGCATAGGTATTTGTTCATAGTTTTTTTTATAGTCCAGCCCTCCAACGGTCTGAGGGACAGTGAACTGGCCCTCTGCGTAAAAAGTTTGGGGACCTCTGCTGTAGACAAAGTATAGAAAGATAGGCTGATGGAAATGCAAAATGGTACCCATTATAAAGGAAAGTTGCAACATTTAGTACAATACTGTGTACATTAGCCCTTTTATTTAGCAATCCCATATCTATAAATCTATCTCAAAGATACACTGCCAAATTAAGATTCAAGATGCAAGCAAGACTATTCACTACAGTGCTGCTTATAGTAACCATCTGGAAGCAACCCTGATGTCCATCAGTAAGGGACATATTGAACAAACCATGGTATACTATGAGGTACTATGCAGTTTTAAATAGAACTATAGAATAAATTAATATTCTATCATGGAATGATCTCTAAAATAAGTAAAAGGGAAGGTTGAAGAAAAATGGGTATTTTTATGTAAGAAAGGTGTGCTATCAATACATACACACAGTTCTTTATAAGTGAGAGGAGAGGAGATAGACTCCTGTACATGCCCCAACTTGGATCTATTCGGCAACTGGTCTGGGGCCAATGCTCAAATCAAATGAGCTATCCTCAGCACCCACTGGCTGCAAGAAGAGAAGAGGGAGAGAAGGGGGAGAAGGAGAGGAAGAGAAGCAGATGGTTACATCTCTTGTGTGCCCTGACCAAGAATCGAACCCAGGAGGGCCCATACATACAATTTTTAATCCATATAAAAAGAAGAAATTTTTTAGTTAAGAGTAGACAAGGATTCAGCTCAATGCCTTCAAATAGAACTTGTACATAGATTTGACAATTTTTTTTTCATTTTCTGTTGCATAAGGTTTTAGAACTTTTTCTATATATTTCTGTATCGCTGATTCCAAATATGAAATGTATTTAGATGCATGCTCTAGTTTCTATGCAACTTTCATTTCTTTTTGTTAGTTAATGGAATGCATTGGTTTTTAAATTGGAGTTAAAGGGCAACGACTCTTGGATTGAACATAACCACACGGCAATTAATGTTTTACAAAAATCCCTTTTACATAATTGTAGTTGTTTTTAAATGTAAACAATTGTTATCTGATAAAACAACCTCTTATTATATTTTAAGATTGAATCATGGCTTCTTCAAGTAAGCATAAATGTAAGAATAGTCCTGATATCTTCAGTTACATATGTGTTACACACTTCAACATCCAAGGCGCAATATTTCATCATTTGTGACACGTGCATATATATTGCCTATTTTCAAGTTTCCCTTGGCAATCAAGACAAGAATTAGGATCCTCATATTGTGTGTCATAATTGCGAGGAAATGCTTCGTGACTGGAAAAAAGGAAAACGCAAAGGAATGCCTTTTGGTATTCCCATGGTTTGGCGTGAACCTAAGGACAACAGCAGTGACTGTTATTTCTGTCTGAACCATACAAAGGGCATTGGCAAGAAAAAACGGCATATGATCGTATATACTAATATTCCTTCAGCAATACTACCTATCCCACACTCTGAGACACCCCCAGTTCCAGTTTTCAATGGTTTTATTTCTTCTCAGGACGAAGAAAGTGAACATGGTGATCAAGTGTATTTTGATAAGATGCATGAGGAAATGGTTGTAGAATCTGAAGGGTCTTCTTCTGATGCCGAGCAGTCATTAACCCCTCAGTAGTTTAGACAACCCAAATTGAATGACTTAGCAAGGGATTTGGGCCTATCAAAGAAAGCAGCTGAGTTATTAGCCTCCAGGCCTCAAGAAAAGAATGTACTTCACCGGTCAGCTAAAGTATCCCATTTCAGGAAGCATGAACAAATTTTTGTAGACTTTTTATCCAATGATAAACATTTTGTTTACTGTCATATCAGTAGTCTTCTCAGTAAGCTAGGTGTTACTTTTCACTTACAGTCCAACAGAATGGCAGCTATTTCTTGACAGCTCCAAACGGAGTCTGAAATGTGTTCTCCTACACAACAGTAATGTTTATGCATCAGTTTCAACTGGTTATTCAACTTATCTGTGAGAAGATTATAATGACATAAAAATTGTCCTCGACTTTCTGAAGTATGCAAAGCATAACTGGATCATTTGTGTGGATCTTCAAATAGTCAATTTCCTGCTAGGAAAACAGAGAGGTTTCACAAAGTATCCTTGCTTTCTGTGTTTGTGGGATAGCCAAGCTCCGGAGAAACACTGGACACAGAAGGAGTGGCCAAAACGTGAAGCTCTGGAAGTAGGGATGCAAAATATTGTGAATGAACCGATAGTTAATCAAGACAGGATTATTTTCCCCCCAGTTCACATCAAACTTGGCTTAATGAAGCAGTTTGTTCAGGTTCTGAATAGAGAAAGTGAATGCTTTCAACATATTATTTCTGCTTTTCCTGCCTTGTCTTTTGAGAAGATTAAAGCAAGTGTATGCAGTGGACCTCAAATTTGAATCCTCATACGTGACAAAGAATTTGTCAGGAAGGTGAATAAGGAGGAGAAAGCGGCATGGCAGTCTTTTGTGGCCGTTACAAAGAACTTCCTTGGCAACAAAAAAGCAGAAAACTATGAACTTCTGGTTCAAAGAATGCTGTTTGCTTTCTGCGACACTGGACATAACATGAGCATTAAGATTCACTTCCTGAACAGTCACCTTGATAAGTTTCCCAAAAATCTTGGAGCTGTTAGTAATGAGCAGGGAGAATGCTTTCTTCAAGATCTGAAGCTGATGGAAGAGCGTTATCAGGGGCGATGGGATCGGAATATGATGGCAGAATACTGCTGGAGCATCAAACAAGATTGTCCTCAACAAGTACACAAATGCAAGAGCTGCAAACGCAAATATTTTCCTGAATAGAGTTTTGCGCAATTTTATAATTAAAATAAGTGTTTTAATATGTTCTATTTCAAAATTGTAGACAAATTCTGATGCAATTATATCTTTTAGTGTATTAGTATATTTACTGCATTATATACATTATATTTTCACAAAGATGATGTCCAAGACAACATTCTACTTCATTATGTTAAACTAAATGTTGAAAATTTTACAATAAGATGAAAACCTAAAATCTTGAATTGCAAAATAACTGTAGCTTACAAAGAAAAATGTCAGATTTGAGATCAACACACTTGAATTAGGTAAGAACAAGTATTTTTGTGGATGCAGCAAAAATTTTGTTCCCCAGTGTAATTTAAAAACAAAATTAAATTTTAAATATCCCTAAAAAATTAAAAGCGGAAATGAAACAAACCTACATCTCTGCCTGTCATTATAACCAATACAGAGAAAATCTAGGCTAAGAGAATTTAAGAAACAATAACCAAACTACACATAGTGTAATATGCCCTCAGGACCTAACGAACTGAATACATTTTACACTGTTTAGATATCCATTTTATTGCAGTTACTATGAGTTGTGTGTGCATGCATGCATGCATACACGCCGCACCAGCACGCTGTGGGATAGAGCATGTGAGTAATTCCATTTCCATCATGGAGAACGGAATTCTCAACTTGGAAGAAAAGTGACAGAGATATAAAACCAATGGGATTATTAAGTAAAAACCACGTATCCCTCAATTTTAATTGTAAAGACCAATAGGTATTTTATTTATTTTGAAAATATGTATTTCCTAGCTAACTTCACTGAAAAAGGGTAGTAAAAATGGCCAACCCAATAGCAATGAGTACTTTCCATACCCAGATTTTGGCTCTAAATTCCATTTTCAGCACAAAAGAACCTTCATAAAATAAGTTCACTGCAGGTCAGCAACTGAAAGAAAGATGAATCGGCAACATCTTGCTATGCCAGCAAACAAAAAACTACCAGTGACTATTAGGGACATCCCAAAAGACTCAAGAGGCTCTTAATGCCCAAATACATTATATTCAACCATTGACAATGATAATAACACAATAAATTTAAACACTCAAATATGTTTAATTCCATTACTTTATAATGACCTCAAAAAAAAAAACAAAAAAAACTAGTGACCTTTGGAGAATGTTATAGAACCAATTCATTATTTTGAAAAGTGGCAAGTAAGAGCGGAAAAATTAAACAGTTTTCCTGATCAAACCGCCCCTAATGGCAATAAAATTGTTGATGAAAGTAAGGTTCTGTTTATAGAAATATTCTACCCACTAATGAAGGAATGATACAAGATCACCATTTTGCAATCCCTAATGAATGAACAGTTCTGAGCAATAAACGTCAATGGCCCAAGAGTCACCAAACTTTTCCCTTTAATGGGCCAGATGGTATGTATACATGTCAAGCTTTGCAGGATACATACAGTTGCTCTCACATATTTTCCTTTATTTTAAACTTTTATTTTTAACACCACTTAAAAGTGTAACAACCAACATCATTAGCTCATGGGATGTACAGAAACAGGCCACAGTCTGCTGAACCCTGGTAGCTATTAGCAACAGAGAAACAGAACTGTGCACTCTGTGTCCCAAGATGAAAGCATGCCCACCACCACCTATGTGGTAGTCCCACAAAATACTAAAGTGGTTTAAGCAAAACCGCCACCAGACATAAATGGCTTAATTTAACAAAGAGGGCTCTAAGTTATTTGTTAGATAACCATATGCTTTGCTCTTATTTTAACAGGTATTTAGAAATCCAGCAGGTGAGCTTTAGAATAAAGCTCTTAATTATCACCCTCAACCCAACTATAGCAGCTGACACTTGTCTAGTTATTAGGTTCTATTAAATTTATACTCTCTATCTTCCAAAGATAAAAATGCTGTAACTAGCATTGATCCAGGGAACAGAGAAATCAGCTATATAGTCCCTCCTATGTTACAAATGTAACTTCTCTACGTGAACCCTGTAATTTTATCCCATTTCAATATAAGCATAAATGCATATTCTAAAGATAGACAAAGGGTTTGGGAATTATCCATATAATTTCTCCATTTAAACAGATAGTTCAAACTTCATACACTTTTATTGAGTAATAACAAATCATATTAAGTGTTCACTATAATAACTTTCCTCACAGGTGCCACATAGAAGAGCACAGCTCATCATGCATAGGAGCAGACTTTCTGAAGGCACCAGACACAGTGCTGAGTCCACTGTTGATTTTTACTAACTACTTTCTGATTATTAAGAGAAAAAATATTTGTTTTCCAGAGGATTACAGCTTTAAAACAGTGAAACTCATTTGGGAAAAATGGTAATTATATAAACAAATCTTCAACTCATAAATATAGCTTTTTAGAAATGTCATGTAGGAGGCAAGATCAAGTAATACTAAACCATACCACACATATGTACATTTACCAATGATCACAGTACCTAAAAAAGGTTCCTGCACAATGACCTATAAACCTATGAAAAGTTGCTCAACGTGACTAATCATCAGAGAAACGCAATTTAAAACCACTATGATATAGGACCTCATACTTGTCATATTGGCTATGATCAATAAATCAACAAACAACAAGTAGCGACAAAGGTATGAAAAAAGGGGAACCCTTGTGCACTGTTGGTGGGAATGCAGACTGATGAAGCCACTATGAAAACAGTGTGAAGTTTCCTCAAAATATTAAAAATGAAACTGCCTTATGACTCGGCAATTCTACTTCTGGGTATATATCCAAAAAAACCCAAAATACTAAGTTGAAACAATATAAAAATACTCATGTCCATCACCACAGTATTTACAATAGCCAAGATATAGAAGTTTCCTTCAATAAATAAGTGCATAAAAAAAGTGGAGGTATATGTACACAATGGAATATTACTTGGCCATATAAAAGAAGGAAATCTTACCATTTGCATGGATAGACATAGAGCGTATTATGCTAAGTGAAATAAGTAAGAGAAAGGCAAATCCCATCTAATTTCATTTATATATGGAATCTAAAGAACAAAATAAACAAACAAAATAGAAAGAGACCAATAAAAACAGAGGACAGACTGATGACTGACAGATGAGACAGGGTCTGAGGTTGAGTGAAAAAGGTGAGGGGATTAACAAGTACAAATGGGTAGTTACAGAATAGTTGCAGGGATGTAAAGTACAGCAAAGGGAATACAGTCAATAATACTGCAATAACTGTGAATGGGGCTAAGTGGGTACTTGAAATATTGGGGATCACTTTGTAAAGTACATCATTGTCTAACCACTATGCTGTACACCTGAACCTAATACAAAATAATGCTGAATGTACACTTTAATTGGAAAAAAAAATTAATAGTTAAAAAAAATTCTTTTAATTGGTCAAATATTAGCAATGTCACATAGTTCAACCCTAAAAGAGGTACACTTCCTTTGCTCCCTCCATTTCTCTCCTTGGTATCATTGTTTTTTCATCTATATACTTTGTTTCCCCATTTGAAACAACTCTTTCCTTGCTCCCTTTCAGTCTCTTCCTTTCTACTGGATCTCTGCCCTGACCCACAAAAAGGCACATTTTGTCAAATAAAAAAGTACACTTTTCTCTCACTGTCAAACTTCCTGAAATAGCAGTCTGCACTCCTTGCCTTCATCTTCCTCACTTCCCATTCCTTAACATTTTACAACCTTGCTTACCCCTCTGTAGGATCTACTGAAACTTTCCAGAGCCACCAACAGTCTCTATCTGGCTAGATAAATAAATAAATAAAATTAAAAAAAATAAAAATCCTAGGACTTCCATCTCTGAATCCTTTAGGTGTCTCATCTGACCCGCTCCCCCTGATGCACTCTCCTCTGCTGCAGTGCACTTTCAAACTCATTTCAAATATCTATTCCTCTATCATCTTCTACCACGCTCTAAGTCAGTGGTTCGTGAACTTTTTGAAATTGGGGCACATTTGAAATCCTACAAATAATTGTAGGCACACTATATACAAATTTCTGAGAAATATGTTATAATAATTAAGTCAAATATTAAAGAAAAAAGAATATAAAGTCCAAGCGTGCTTTTATGGTAATTAAACCAAATAAATATGACAAAATTAAATTTATTCTGATATTAAAAAAACATTTTTGTTATATTTTTTGTTATTCCTTTTAGAATTCATAAAAAAGCGGGGTTAAAAAATTTAAAAATGACAAAAATGTTAGTTTTTTTTTACACACACACACACACTCAGATTTAGTAAATTCGGCAGGTCCTGGCGCGAATGTGTTAAGTTTTTTCATTCTTGTGTTTATGAGAAACATGAGCCTGATGTGTCCTAGCGATTTCTTCAATGTTTGGGCATATATTTGAAAGGCAAACTCTCATTTCCTCATTAATACATTGAAGAATTCCTCTCTTTTTACTCTTAGTTGTGTTGAGTGCAGAAAACCCCCACCATACGTATCATCTTAACTTGACAACAAACAAAGGATAGAAGAAACTTGCCTCCAGTCTTTCTGGTGAACATGGGGGGTAGTGTAAACAATCCAGCACCACAACTTAACAGCCTTTTGCAAACTAATCAGGCAAGTGAGGTGGGACATTGGGCAGACTGTCAGCTTACAGCCAATTCCCCACACCTCTGTCTCCCAAAAATCTAAACTCCAAAAACCATGTTGGTTTTTGGTCCCCAACAGACACATATTTCTCTGAATACCATAGGGCATACCTAGAAATCTTCTAGGGCGCACCAGTGCGCCCTGGTGAACACTTTGAGAACCACTGCTCTAAGTGAAGATACTTCATGAAGATCAGTCCTTGGTTTCCTCTTTGCTTTTTCTATATAGTTTTCCCTGGTGACCTTGTGTAAATTTCCTGGCCTCAATCACCAGATCACTCCTGAGAGGATACTATGTGTAGCCTACCAAATTCACCATATTGTGAACCAAACTCCAATCCACTCTGAAAGCTGTCCTAACTGAAATCTGGCTCCCCTTGGACACTGCTGGTCATTTCTCTATACCCTGACAATCAACAAACAGAAAGTGACTTCAGCACTGACCTAACTTCCCACTGATATTTTCAAAGCATTACTCCAAATTTGTATAAAAGCCCCTTCTCCTCTGAGCCATGTGCCAGTTGTTTGTTTTTTATTGCCTCTCGGCTTTAAGTCCACTTTCACTGCCTAACTTTTTCTACTGGAACCGGATTCTTTGACTACATGCTTCCTTTGTCCGTTGATGTGAGATCAGGCTCAACCAAGATAAGGCTGGTAAGAGATGTACCTACCTCTCTACACATCTTTGAGTTCTTTCACCCCGTTACCGCTTAACTACCTTTAACCTGAATGACAGCATTTCCCTGCACAAATTATTAGGATGCTTCTGTCTTCTCACTGGAGCCTGATGAGCACAGGGCACATGCCCTGCAGCTGTAATATGGCCTCATTATTGCTCACCCCTCATCTCCTTCTCCAGAATTGCTCATTTCTTTAACTTCATGATTAAAGCCTTTAAGTGATATTGACACAACTCTGCCCTCATATAAACATAAAGCTCTGTTCTATGTTAAAATTGTCTCCATCAATAATGGTGAATCACAAGTCAGTTGACCTTCATAAACTGGTTTTTCAGTTTTTGTCTTTAATTCATGGTCCAGTCAGTCCTCTCTGCATTGCTTTCATTTGAAAACACACTGTTGGATGGCTTCATCGGTCTTCACTATGAGGGCAAAAACATGGTTGTCCCAATTCAAGCATCAACTGTTAACGATGCTAGGTAATTTCATTATTGTCATGGGTCACAGCTCAAATTCTACCTTCTCCATGACACACCTGCAGGTCACTGTAGTGATAAGTGCTCTCCCTCTCCTCTAAGTAACTCTGAAAATCGCTGCTCTGGAGAGATGGTAGCAATGCTCTGGCACTCCCTTAAGCATCACTCTTAAGTGTTTGGCCATTTGCAGGAAACACAGGCCCTCTTTGTCCTCGTGTTTACAACCCTGTTTGGAAAGTAAGATTTATATTCATATAACTGAGTAAAACTGCTAAGTAAAACATATAAAACATATAACTGCTTAATAAAACATATAAAACAGAACTACATGTAAATTTACTAAAGAAAAACAAAAATTTTTTAAAAAATAACGATACAGAGGTCATCTTATATGATCACATTTCTAGTTCTAATCTGGTACGAAACCCAATTTTACTTCTTATCTCAAAATTCATGAGCTGAAAGTAAATTGAGAGTCGGTGGCCCAGGCAGTATAGCCATTCCCCCTTATTCAGCAGGTATATAGTCCAAGACCTCCAGTGAATGCCTGAAACTGTGGATGTCTCAAACCCTAAGTATAGAATATTTTTCCTATTCTACATACTTATGATAAAGTTTAATTTAGAAATATTGGCAAATAGATTAACAAAACTAAAAAAAAGATAATAACAATATACAGTGTGTCCATAAAGTCATGGTGTACTTTTGACTTTTTTTGACCGGTCAAAAGTGCACCATGACTTTACGGACACACTGTACTATAATTAAAGTTATAGGAATGAGGTTTCTCTCAAAATACCTTATGATACTGTACTCATGCTGCTTCTTCTCATGCTATGAGATGACACAATTCCTATGTGATGAAATGATGTGAGGTAAATGAAGATATTTTTGGACTGCAGTTGGCCACAGGTGACTAGCACTATAGCTGGGAGGACTACTGTACATTCTACAGAATCTGAGACCCTAAGATCAGAATTTATAAAGAAAATTTATAACAGAATTATAAAGAAAGCCACATACGTATTTTTAAATGTTGTAGTAGTCACATAAAAAAAGAAAAAGAAACAGATGAAATTCATATCTACTGGATTTAACTAAACGTATCTAAAATATCATTTAAACATGTGATCAATGAAAAGTGCTAATAGGACACTTTATATTTTTTGTTCTAAGTCTTTGAAATGCAGTGTATGTATATCTTACTCTCAAAGTAAATCACAAATCAAACTAGATATGTGTTGAGTAGCTATAAGTAGCGGGTACTGTACTAAACAGCACAACTTCAAGAATTCTTAAAATACTTAATAGTCTTAACATAGATTATTTAAAGCAATAATCTATATGCATTCAAATGTTAAAAAAGAAAATCTTACCAAACTATAAACAACCCATGCACTGTTTTCTGCATCCAGATGAACCCATTCTGTACAGACCTAGAACAAAGCTTCTATATAACTGAACTTAGAACTGAACATGTCATAAATTTGTCATTGGGAAGAAAAGTTGTTACTATAATACTGTGGCTCTAATTAAATGTAAGCCTACATACACTACCTAAAATGTGTAAGCAAGAATACTGCAAACATACAACTAGCCTGATTAAATTCCAAGCAAGACCTGGCTGCCTCTCCTCCATGTAGGTTCATATAAATTCTAAAGAAAAGAGTGAGTACCTAACATCACACTGAGAAACTAGAGTTACAGTACTTATTTTAAGTTCTGGGTATTTGATACCTAATTTTAGTAAAGTATTTGAGTAGTGTTTAGATGTTTTATGGTTTCAACTTAAGTATCCTTTTCCATCGTACCATAAATACCTACTACATCTCACTATATTTATATGTTTAAATATTCTGTCTCCCCGCCCAGACTGTAAGCTCCCTGAGGACAAGGGTTGTGTTGTCTTATTCAGTGCTCATACCCAGAGCCTAGACAGTACCTGGGAAATAGTACGCATAAATTTATTAAACATCCCACAGATTTACGTTATGTGGCTTAATTTCTTAGTGTCCTAAAATGCAGCGTATTTTTGTTTTTCGTATTCAAATTGCTCTTTCATTTTGCAAATCTCAGCAAAATGTCACCGGGGCGCAGGGCAGGGCGCGGCTGGTGCTCCTGAGGAGCGATGGCGGGGGCCAGAACTCACATAGCGGCGCCGTGGCAGTCGGGCCTGGTCAGAGTCGGTGTTCTGTAGTTTAAATCTAGAGGGAGATTGGAGGGAGCAAGATGGCGATGGAGGAGGCGGATGTACCAACTTCCAACTCCCAGAACCAAAGTGGATTATAACTCAATTTTAAGAACCATTATCTGGATAAACCAACTTTGAACTAAACTAAGTGGACTCTTCAACCAAGGAACACAGAAGAAGGCACATTGAAAACGCGAAGAGGGCTGCCCAGCTCCCGGAACGAACGGCAGCCCAGAGAGACCCGTGTGGCGGGAGGAGAGTTTGGCAGAGAGGGAGGGACCTGGGTCCCAGGAACAAAGCTCCAGCCTGCAGTCGCAGAGCCTAAAAAAGGCGTTTGGACAGTACTGAGCTGTGAAACAAGTGAGGATACTGTTTGTGAGAAAGAGACAGTTTTCTCAGACCCAAGATTCTTTTTGAAGGGACAGCGCAGAAAACCTCTCTCACAACCACGCACCCGGGGCTCCGGGAAACGGGGACAGAGGAGTGGACCAGAGCAGCGAGAAGAGAGTGTGGACTGAAAGCACAGGGACAAACACTCTGAGGGACAGCCACCCTAACCCCTGGGCTAAGTCACTTCCCTAATCAAAAATGAATATTTCTCCTGGAACTAGCAATACCACCAAAGGGGGACAGGACACCAGCCAAACAAGCTCTACCGTGCCAATTAGAACAGAGCTGCTTAGATGGAGGGAGCTCCCAGGTCTACAGTATGGAGTGTTAGAATCTGCATTGTGGGGCCCATTCCTACTCTGCTGAGGGTTGCTGGAGGGATGGTGGCGGCGGGATGCTGAAACGCAGTTCTGTTGGCGGGGGCGGAGGCCCAGAGGGTGTGAGCTCGGTCTAGCCCAGAAGGGGCGGAGGGGACGCGTGAAAGCAGTCTGGCAGCTGCCAACTCGCCTGTAACCCCACCTGCGGGGAAAAAGTGGGAGGCCAGGAACGGGCAGAGATCAGCTCTGTGACCCTGCGGAAGCCAGCCCTGACCGCAGGGACAGGGATAGGACCAGGGAAGGGTGGAGGCTCACCGCTGAGCTCACACCAGCAGGCCCAACCAGCGGAAGAAACCGTGGTTTGCCATCCTGCGTGTGCCAGTTGGCTCTGAACGCGGGGGCGGGGTAGAGCCCTGGACAGCGTAAGTTCGCAGCTGAGCGCACGCCAGCAGCCACACCCAGCCCAATAAACCTTGGTTTGCAACCAGCGCAAAAGGGCCCTGGTCTCGAGGGCAGGGCTAAAGCCCCGAAGGGGCAAAGGCTCACAGCTGAGAGCACGTCAGAAGCCCCGTCCAACCCGCGAAACTGTGGTGAGCAATCTCTGACCGCGGGTGCTGGGCAGAAGCCGGGAAACAGGATGGGTCCGCAGCTAAGCAAAGGTGGTCACATCTACCCTTGGTGTTGAGGCTTGTGGCTTGAGTGACAGCCCCTCCTGCAGAGAAGAGGCGGAAATCACAGCAAAAGCCACAGTGGACTGGCGCTGGCGGGCCTGCAGACAGACCACACCTACAGAACACAAAGGCAACACCTACTGGAGTCCGGTGGCAACAACTTGCTTATACACAGACAAAATGGGCAGGTAGAGGAATGCAAACCAAATGAATCAAGAGAAATCCCCAGAGAAGGAACTGAATGAACCAGATATGACCAAATTACCAGAAGCAGAATTTAGAATAATGATAGTTAGGATGTTCAAAGAAATTAGAGCAACAATGGATACTAGGAGTCACTATGAACACCTAAATAAAGAGAAACAGTATAAAAAACAAAATTGAAATAATAAAAAAGAATCAGACAGAAATGACAAATACAGTATAGAACTGAAGACCACAATGGAAGGAATTAAAAGCAGGAAGAATCACGCTGAGGATCGAATCAGCGAGTTAGAGGACACAATAAACAAAGGCACAGAAGCAGAGCAGAAAAAAGAAAAGAGACTCAAAAATTGTGAGGAAACTCTAAGGGAGCTCTGTGACAACATGAAAAGAAACAACATTCACATCATAGGGGTTCCTGAAGAAGAGGAGAGAGAACAAGAAATAGAAACTTTGTTCAATCAAATCATAGCAGAAAACTTCCCTAAATTAAGGCTGGAAAACATTTCATATGTTCAAGAAGCACACAGAACTCCATTAAAGAGAAACCCAAAGAAATCTACACCAAGACACATCATAGGTAAAATACCAAGCTAATGGATAAAGAAAAAATTTTAAAAGCTGCTAGAGAAAAAAGGCTATCACCTACAAAGGAGCCCCCATAAGGATGATATCTGAATTCTCAACAGAAACACTTAGGCCAGAAGGGAATGGCGAGATATATTCAAAGTAATGCAGAACAAGAACCTACAACCAAGACTACTCTATCCAGCAAGGCTAAGTTTAAATTTGAAGGAGAAATAAAGAGCTTCCCAGACAAAGATGGCCTCAAGGAATTCATTAAAACCAAACCAATTCTGCAAGAGATACTAAGGGGCCTGTTGTGAACAGTTCAAAGGGAGGAAAGAATATAGCAAAAGAAGAATACAGCTTTAAAGAATAAAATGGCAATAAACAACTACATATCAATAATAATCTTAAATGTAAATGGATTAAATGATCCAATCAAAAGACATAGGGTAGCTGCATGGATAAAGAAACAGGACCCATACATATGCTATCTACAAGAGACACACCTTAAAACAAAAGATGCACATAGACTGAAGGTAAAAGGATGGAAAAAAATATTTCATGCAAATGGAAATGAAAGAATAGCCAGGGTAGCAATATTTATATCAGAAAAAATGGACTTTAAAACAAAGGCTGTAGTAAGAGATAAAGAAGGACACTACATAATGATAAAGGGAACAACAATTCAACAGGAAGATATAACTATTATAAATATCTATGCACCAAATATAGGAGCCCCGACATACATAAAGCAGACTTTGATGGATATAAAGGGCGAGATTAACAGCAATACTATCATAGTAGGGGATTTCAATACCCCACTAACATCACTGGATAGATCCTTAAGAAAGAAAATTAATAAAGAAACAGCAGACTTAAAGGATACACTAGATCAACTCGATTTAATAGATATCTTTAGAACTTTTCACCCTAAAGCAGTAGAATATACATTCTTCTCAAGCGCTCATGGTACGTTTTCTAGGATAGACCACATGTTAGGACACAAAAATGGTCTCAATAAATTTAAGAAGATTGAAGTCATATCAAGCATTTTCTCTGATCACAATGCCATGAAACTAGAAATTAACCACAAAAGAAAAACTGAAAAATACTCAAACACTTGAAAACTAAATAGCATGTTATTAAATAATGAATGGATTAACAATGACATCGGATCATTTACAACAAAATGGATGGACCTTGATAACATTATACGAAGTGAAATAAGTAAATCAGAAAATAACTGAGAACAGCATGATTTCATACATAGGTGGGACATAAAAGTGAGACTATGAGATATGGACAAGAGAGTGGTGGTTACGGGGTGGGGGGAGGGAGGAGAGGGTGGAATAGGGAGAAGGGGAGGGGCACAGGGAAAACCAGATAGAAGGTGACAGAGGACAATTTGACTTTGGGTGATGGGTATGCAACATAATTGAATGATAAGATAACCTGGAGATGTTTTCGTTGTACATATGTACCCTGATTTATTGGTGTCAATCCATTAAAATTAATAAAAAACAAAACAGATTCCTTGCTACTTTTACTTTAGAAGTCTTACATAATTTTATATCAAAGGAATCTGTTTCACTATCCTTGTAACTAAAAATGTTTGACACAAGTAAAATAAATATTTCCTATGAAAAATTTAAAGCACATATTTTCAAAAGCAATTTCATTCAAATTATGTAAACTGTACTGGATGATAAACAGACAATAAAAAATAAAACTAAAGCTCTGGCTGATTGGTTCAGCAGTAGAGCATCAGCCTGGCGTGTGGATATCCTGGGTTCGATTCCCAGCCAGGGAACACAGGAAATACATCCATCTGCTTTTCCACGCCCCCTCCTCCTTTCTTTCTATCTCTCTCTTCCCATCCCGCAGCCAAGTCTCCATTGGAGCAAAATTGGCCTGGGTACTGAGGATGGCTCCATGGCCTCCCCCTCAGACACTAGAATGGCTCCAGTTGCAAAGGGGTAACGCCCCAGATGGGTGGAACATCACCCCCCTGGTGGGCATACCAGGTGGATCCTGGTCGGGTGCATGCAGGAGTCTGTCTTTCTGCCTCCCTGCTTCTCACTTCAGAAAAAAAATACAAATATAAAAATTAAAAGAAAAAAAACACTAAGGAGATTGTAAATCACAGGTCACATGATTATTATGATTAGAATAACTTCTTTCAGGTACACAATTCTATAATACATCATCTGTACACTATTGTGTGTCCACCACCCCAGGGCAAAACTCCTTCCATCACCATGTATCCCCTCCTTCACCCTTTTCTACTTTCCTTCTTGTAATCACCATATTGTTGTTTCTATGAGTTTTTCTTCTTTGCTTAATTCCTTCATCTTTTTCACCCATCCCCCACAACCCTTTTCTCTCCGGACAGCTGTCAGTCAGTTCTCTGTATCTGAGAGTCTGTCTCTATTTTGTTTGTTAGTTTATTTTGTTCATTAGTTTCCACATGTAAGTGAAATATGATATTTGTCTTTCTTTGATTGGCTTATTTCACTTAGCACAGTGGTTCTTAACCTGGGTTCTATCGAACCCTAGGGGTTCGATGAGTCAGTCTCAGGGGTTCGGAGAAGCCTCTGCCACGGAGGGCAGAATAAAATGTAATACCGTAATTTGTTGTGAGTTCATGCACTTTGTTGGTTTTGTTCTTTGAGCAAGGTGATGTTCATGCACGGCTCATTTTGTGCACCAGTAAAAAAACATATACCTATGTCTTGAATTTGGGGAAAAAAATCTTATTTTATTTATCACTAAAGAAGAGTTCGGAACTTATAAAACTCAACACCAGGAAGACAAACAACCCAATCAAAAAATGGGCAAAAGAAATGAATAGAAATTTCTCCAAAGAGGACATACAGATGGCCAATAGGCATATGAAAAAATGCTCAACATCACTAATCATTAGAGAAATGCAAATTAAAACCACAATGAGATATCACCTCACACCAGTCAGAATGGCACTCATCAGCAAAACAACACAGAATAAGTGCTGGCGAGGATGTGGAGAAAAGGGAACCCTTCTGCACTGCTGGTGGGAATGCAGACTGGTGCAGCCACTGTGGAAAACAGTTTGGAGATTCCTCAGAAAATTAAAAATCGAACTGCCTTTTGACCCAGCTATCCCACTTTTAGGAATATACCATACCCTAAGAACACCATAGCACTGTTCAAAAAGAAGAAATGCGCCCCCATGTTCGTGGCAGCATTGTTCACAATAGCGAAGATCTGGAACCAGCCCAAGTGTCTGTCAGAAGACAAGTGGATTAAAAAGCTATGGTACATATATACTATGGAATACTACTCAGCCATAAGAAATGATGACATCGGATCATTTATAACAAAATGGATGTACCTTGATAACATTATACGGAGTGAAATAAGTAAATCAGAAAAAAAAGAAATATTGAGAACAGCATGATTTCATATATAGGTGGGACATAAAAGTGAGAATATGAGACATGGACAAGAGAGTGGTGGTTACGGGATGGGGGGAGGGAGGGAAAAGTGGGATAGGGAGGAGGGGAGGGACACAGGGAAAACCAGATAGAAGGTGACAGAGGACAATTTGACTTTTGGTGACGGGTATGCAACACAATTGAATGATAAGATAACCTGGAGATGTTTTCATTGTACATATGTACCCTGATTTATTGGTGTCACCCCATTAGAATTAATAATAATAAAATATATATATATATACATATATATATATATGTATATATATATATATAAAAAGAAGGGTTCGGTGAATGCGCATATGAAACTGGTGGGTTTGGTACCTCAAAAAAGGTTAAGAACCACTGACTTAGCATAATAATCTCCAGGTCACCCCGTTAAATTTATTTTGTTTGTTTGTTTTTAAGTGAGAGGAGGGGAGATAGTGAGGCAGACAGCCGCATGTGCCCTGACTGGGATCCACCCAGCAACCCAATCTGGGGAGGATGCTGGAGCACCGAGCTACTTTTAGCACCTGAGTCTGATGCGCTCCAAGGGAGCTATCCTCAGCACTCAGGGTCACACTTGAACCAATCAAGCCACTGGCTCTGGGAGGGGAAGACTGAGAGAAGGGATGGGGGAAAGAAACAGATGGTTGCTTCTCCTGTGTGCTCTGACCGGAAATCAAACCCAGGACATCCATACACCGGGCCGATACTCTATCCACTGAGCCACCAGCCAGGACCAAATTTAATTTCTAAATAAAAACAAGTTTAAATAATAAATAAAAGACAAAAACAGAAAAGAGAAAAAATATAGAAAAAAGAAGAAAAAATCAATCAATGTAACTCACCAGAATGACAGACTAAGGAAAACTTCATAAACACATCAACAGATGCAGAAGAGGTCTCAACAAAATTCAATTCTCATTCATGTTAAAAACTCTCAACACACTAGGAATAGAAAGAAACTTCTTAACTAGATAAAGGGAATCTATAAAAGTCCTAGAGCTAATATCATACCTAATGGTAAAAGACTGAACTGCTTTCCTCCTACGATCAAGAACAAGGAGAGAATGCCCACACTCACCACAACTACTCAGTACTGTACTGGATGGAGATCCTTGCCTGTGTGACAAGGCACAGACAATTAATGAAAGGCATGTAGAGCAAAAAGAGAGATATAGCACTGCCACTATTTGCAGGCAACATGATTGTCTACTTTGAAAATCACAAGGCATCTACAAAAGAAAGCTTCTAGAACTATTACGTGAGTTAAGCAGCGTGACAACATACAAATATCAATTATATGTATTCTTATATGCTGGAAAACAATAACTGAATGTCAAATTAGAAAATAAAACCATTTCAAATAGCTCCCAAAACATGAAATACTTAGGTATCTGAGAACTACAAAATGCTTATTGAAGAAATCACAGGTGATACAAATAAGTGAAAAGACAGACATTGTGTTCATTCAGGGATTGAAAGACTCAAATAGTTAAAATGTTGATTCTTCCCAAATTGTTCTAAGATTTAATTCAGTTCATATCTTAAACCCAACCATAATTTTTGTAGATAAAGACAGATGACTAAAATTTACATGGAAAGGCAAATGAAGTAGAATAAAGAATTTCAAAAGAGAGGAACAAAGTTGAAGGCCTTAAACTACTTTAAGACTTAACAACAAAGATATAGTAATAAGGACAATGTAGAACTGGCCGAAGCACAGAGACAAAGATCAGTAGACCCAGACAGAGAATGCCAAGATGGACCTACACACCAATGTCTGACACAGGTACGAACACAAGTCAAATATAAAGAATAGTCTTTTCAATCAATAATGTTGGAACTGGACAGTCATATGCTGGTGGGCAAGAAAACACCTCAACTTTATACTAAAATAAACTCAAAATGGATCATAAATCTAAGTATCAAGTGTAAAGTATAAAACTCCTAAAAAAAATCAGGAGAGAAAAATGTTCATAAACCTGGATGAAACAAAGAGTTCTTAGACATGACACCAGAAGCCGGATTCAGAAAGGAAAAGTCTGGTAAAGTGAACTTCACCAAAATGTAAAACGTTTGTTTGCTCTGCAAAAGACACTGAGAGCATGAAAAGACAAACAGCAGACTAGGAGAAAATATTCACAAACCACTGACAAAGGAAACTGTACAAAATATATAAAGAACTAAAAAACCTGACCATCAAAAAACAAACAACTTATTTTATGTAAATGGAGAAAAATTTTAAATGGACACTTCATCAATAATGGCAGAAGCCCAGAAAACAGTCAACGACAGTGTCATTAAAAAAATGCATGCTAAAACTACAAAGCACCACTGCATACCTAATAGAGTGGAATAAAACAACAACAACAACAGAACCTGACAATACCAAGTTCTGGTGAGGTTGCCAAGGAACTAGAACTTCACACACTGTTGGAGGGAACACAAAAAGAGACAGCCACTCTGGAGAACCATTTGGCAGTTTCTTATTTTTTCCCCAGGGACAGAGAGAGAGAGAGAGACAGAGACAGACAGAGAGAGAGAGAGTCAGAGAAAGGGATACATAGGGGCAGACAGACAGGAACAGAGAGAAATGAGAAGCATCAATCAGTAGTTTTTCATTGCCGCTGTGACACCATAGTTGTTCATTGATTGCTTTCTCACATGTGCCTTGACCGTGGACCTTCAGCAGACCTGAGCCACCCCTTGCTGGAGCCAGCGACCTTGGGTCCAAGCTGGCGAGCTTTTGCTCACGCCAGATGGGCCTGCATTCAAGCTGGAGAAATCGGGGTCTCGAACCTGGGTCTTCTGCATCCCAGTCTTATGCTCTATCCACTGCACCACCGCCTGGTCAGGCTTGGCAGTTTCTTATAAAGTGAAACACTTATCACGTGGCCCAGCAATCTCACACTAGAATATTTACCAGAGAGAAATGAAAACATGTTGAAACAAACAAAACAACTGTACGTAAATGTTTGTAACAGTTCATTCATAATCCCCACAAACTGAAGACAACGCAGTTGTCCTTTACCGGGTAAATGAATAAAACATGGTACTCCCATACAATGGACTGCTATTCAGGAATAAAAAGGAGTAAACTATTGATATACACAACAACATGGATAGATTTCAAAGGCATTATGCTCAGTGAAAGAAGAATCCAGCCTGCAAAGGTTATATACCCCATTTATTTGCATTTACATGACACTATGAAAAGGCAAACTACAGGGACAAGAGAACAGCAGTTGCTAGGCTTTAGGAGTAGAGGAGGGTTTGACTACAATTTTGGAAACTGTCATATATCCTAATTATTGTGGGGTTTAAAGGAATCTAGCATACACATAATACTCAAAAAACTGCAATGCATGCACACATGCATACAGATTTCTTTTTAATATTTTAATTACTGACCAACCAGGTGGTGGCACAGTAGATAGAGCGTCGGATTGGGATGTGGGGGACCCAGGTTCGAGACCTCAAGGTCGCCAGCTTGAGCGCAGGCTCATCTGGTTTGAGCGAGGCTCAGCAGCTTGAGCCCAAGGTCGCTGGCTTGAGCAAGGGGTCACTCAGTCTGTTATAGTCCCCGGGTCAAAGCACATATGAAAAAATCAATCAATGAGAAACTAAGGTGCCACAACGAAGAATTGATGTTTCTCATCTCTCTCCCTTTCTGTCTGTCTGTCCCTATCTGTCCCCCTCTCTGACTCTCTCTGTCTCTGCTAAAAAAAAAAAAAAAAAAAAATTAATTACTGATTTTAGAGAGAGAAGAGAGAGAAAAGCGAGGAGGGTGGGGAACGGGAAACATCAACTCATACTTGCTTCTCACGTGTGCATGCCTGGACCAGCCAAGCCCAGGGCTTCAAACCAGTGACCCCAGCGTGACAGGTCGACACTACATCCATTGTGCCACCACAAGTCAAGCACACAGAGTTAACTTTATAAGTTAATTTAAAATTTAACTGAATTTATGATCTGTACTTCACTCAATCCCCACACCTCGTCACCCATGTTTCCTAAATCAGTAAGCAATACCACCATTCATCCAATTGCTCTGTTGCTCTTTCATGGGTCAGCTAAGCACTCTGTTGTTCTACACTGATCATAAAAATTAGGGGATATTTTATCGTTTCATATTCATTTTGAAATATCCCTTAATTTTTATGAGCAGTATATTTCCAATGCCTAAAATATAGCACATGCTCAGTAAATATCTCGTATCTAAATATAAGACTATTAAGGAAAAAGAAATGTTAAGACCTCTAGTCACTAACACACACAAAGAAAGCATAGAGTAAGGTAAAAGAAATGTTTTTAAGTCATATCTAAAACCAACAGGAATACACAAAGAACTGCAAAATCAACCAGAAAGGACAGAAACCTAACAAAAATAATATAGAAGGAAAACAGGAAAGTTACAGAAGTTGACCCAACAGCTGCAACCACTGCAAGACTCATCTGCCATCAGAGAAATGCAAATTACCCAATAATAAAATAACCCTTTACACCCATGTCAAAATGCCAAAAGTCTAGAAAGATAAATTCTAGAAATGTTAGCAAAGCAGGAGGAGACGGTCACTCATGTGTGTTGCTAGTAGGAGTATAAACTAGTGCAAACATGCCACAAAACTGGTCCATGCTTAGTGAAATCACAGTAGATGCATGTGGTAAGATATAACAATCCCACCCCCAGGTTTATAGCTCAGGGAAGTTCATGCAAATGTCAGTAAGGATGCATGTGGAAGGACTTTCATCAAGACTGCACCCACAGTGTAAGTTCAAACTGGGAGAGCAAATATCATACATGCGTACTAAGAAACCCACACAGCAAGCAAGGCACTAACTAGGTGCACACACAATAACACAGCTACATCCTTTAAATTATGTTGAATAAAAGGGGGGTAAAGTGAAAAACATAGAATACATTACAAAAATTTTAGTCTTTAATACTCCCAACAACCTTATAATCCATCCAAGTAATATTTTCCTCATTTTACAGATGAGGAAACTAAAGTTCAAAACTCGCTACATAACTTTACTATGGTTACACGGCTAATAACTGTGGAATAAAGAACAGAGTAAGAGTCACAACACAGCATCCCAAGTTAAAAAAACGCAAAACAATGTTTCGTATTTTATAGATTTTGATGCATTCTCTAGATTACTAAACAGACTGGAGCAGGAGTTTAAGGAGAAACGGGAAGTGGGGGCGGGCAGGGCAGATAAAGGAGTAGAGAAGAAACAACGTAAGAGACCCAGTGCTGTCCAATCATGATAATGTATTACAAACTAAATACCGCAGTTATTCACCTTTCTACCCTTAGCCAATGACATAATGTATTTTTACATATTTATTGAATGACTGAATGCCAGAAAACTGGATTCATCCTTGGTATTTTGGTATCTCCCTCTTACCTTTTTCCCTCCTCCACCATATCCAAACAATTGCCAAGTTGTGTCTATTCCACTTCAGATACAGTCCAAATATGCCAGCCTCCTACCAGGTCCACTGCTAATCTCTAGTCCAGCCACAAGTACAATAATGGCTTTCTGAACAACTCCCCTCCCTCAGTCCTGCCCTGTTCTAATGCATTCGTCACCATTCTGATTTTGACATCCTTTGCGTTTACATTCCAACATCTCCTTAGTCTAACGATGAAGTACATAGTCCTCATCACACACAAGGCCCTGCAGTACTTCTCATCTCACCTTTCCTGTTTACATTCGTACCACAGTCGTCGTCTCCCCCACCCCCACCCCGTAATTCAGCCACCCTCATCCTCTCTCAGTTCCTCGTACTCCTTCCCAACTCCAATCTCCTTCACAGGTAGGAGGGACACAGACCCATGTGTGACCGGGTCTGCATTTGTCAGATCTCAGCTGAAATGTCACTTCCTTAGGGAAGCTTTTCCTGACACACTTAGCCTAGGCTAGGTCTCTCTGTTATACTTGTCCTTTACAGCATGTATTCACACTGTAAAATTAATCACTTATTTCTATAAGTACCTGCTTATGATCCGCTTCCCTAGCTAGATTATACACCCCATAAGGACAAAAGAAAAACAGATCGAGGTATTACTCACCACTTTCTCCTCTATACCAAACAGAATGTCCAGTGTATAATAAATTTTGTATTAATAATCCAATTGGGTCTGACGAGGCGGTGGTGCAGTGGATAGAGCATCGGATCGGGACGCAGAGGACTCAGGCTCGAAACCCCGAAGTCACCAGCTTAAGCACAGGCTCATCTGGCTTGAGCACGGGCTCACCAGCTTGAGTGTAGGGTCACTGGCTTGAGTATGGGATCATAGATGTGACCCCATGGGCACTGGCTTGAAGCCCAAGGTTGCAGGTTTGAGCAAGGGATCACTCGCTCTGCTGTAGCCCCAGGTCAAGGCATATTTGAGAAAGCAATCAATGAACAACTAAGATGACAGAATAAAAAATCGATGCTTCTCATCTCTCTCCTTTCTTGTCTGTCCCTATCTGTCCCTCTCTCTGACTCTCTGTTTCTGTTAATAAATAACAATAATAATAATAATAATAATACAATTGGGGCCTACCCGGTTGGCTCAGTGGTAGAGCATCAGCCCAGCATGTGGATGTCCCAGGTTCAATTCCTGGCCAGGAAACACAGAGAAGTGACCATCTGCTTTTCCATGTATCCTCTCCCCTCCTCTCTCTGAGAAGTGACCATCTGCTTTTCCACGTATCCTCTCCCCTCTTCTCTCTCTCTCTCTCTCTCTCTCTGTCTTTCTCTCTCTGTCTTCCCCTCCTGCAACCATGGCTCAATTGCTTTGAGTGCATCAGCTCCAGGCACTGAGGATAGCTCTGTGAAGTCTCCACCTTAGGTGTTAAAAATATTTTGGTTGCGTGCATGGCCCTAGATGGGCAGAGCACCATCACCAGACAGGGGTTGCTGGGTAGATCCCGGTCAGGATGCATGTGGGAGTCTATCTCTCTATCTCCCTTCCTCTCATTTGGAAAAGAAGAAGAAAATAATAATCATCATCATCCAACTGAAGGCTATGAAATATTGTTCAACTTTCAATTTTCTAAAAAAAAAAAAAAGCTTTAAAATGCTTGTTGCTGTTTTCTAAAGTAAATAAACAGAATGCACAATTTCTCTCCAAAAAATTTCCTTTGTACTATGATTTTTGTATTTTTTCCCTGTGAGTCAGTGATTATATTAAAAGTTTTAGAATAATTAACAACAATCTTCTCCTCTCAAAAGCTCACATCTCTTTCAAATTTAAGGGTAGTAATATATTCTCAAAGTAATGAGCATTGATTTCAATTCAGTAATATACTAATTTCATAAACTAGGAAGAATCTTCTATTGTCCAATGAAGCAGACAGAAGTACATTAGTCAAACTACTCGTCTATCACATTTAAGCAACATTTTCTCAATAAAAAAAAAAAAAACCTTTGGGAAGGAAAATCATTTATCCAGAGAGCCTAAGTAGAACTCTAAATCTGAATATGACACCTACATAGGCAAGAGGCCACTATTTACTTCTTAGCAAAAAGTAAGTAATTGCTGTTAATATTTTACCACCAGGTGGCAGATCCACACAACTTTCTAGAAGTGCACTTACCAACATTGAGAGTTAGTCCAGTTAGAAGAAATTTTAGACAAAGTTAAATAATTTTAAGCATATGTGAACCTGAGCCAGTTTACCACAGGCTGGATAAAATGACACATCCATTTAACTGTACATCTGTCTCCAGGCCATGCAGAGCACACAATTACCTTTAAAGAAAGCAGAGTTCTAAAATACTTTAATAGCCCTGCCATATAGCTCAGTTGGTTAGAGCATAACCCCAAAGCACAGAGGTTACCGGTTCAATTTCCAACTAGGGCACATACAAGAACAGACTGATGTTCCTGTCTCTCCCTCTTTCTCTCTTCCTCTCTCTAAAAATCCCTAAAGTAAACATTTTTTTAAAAATACAACTTTAAATGTGTGGTTATGCACAGTCCAGTCACTCAATACTCTCAGAAGTGTAAGAAAGAGCTTTGACTCCCAAAGTAAAGAAAGCAGGAGGTGAAGAGAAAGTGTGGGAAAAGCCATGATGAGGACAAGGACAAGAAGAAACACCCTTCCAACCAAGGCTGCTTAACCAGCCCCACGCCGCAGCAGCCCAAAGAACCAGCAACATTTCTGTGTTTTCAGCAAAGTATTCTAGTCAACAAAGACCTTCCTCTCAAGTCAATCAGTTAACTAAGAAACTTACGTTTCTGATTATTCACTGCTGTGGCTGTGGCTGTGGCACACCCTCTCTCCTCCAGCCCCCTTTGCGGCTCCTCTACCTCCTTCTGGCTGGTGTTTGCAGGAGAAGCAGCCAGGGCTTCTGACACTCAGACAGAGGCCCGCAGCCACTATACACATCAGTCAATAAAGAGCTCTGCTTCCTTACTGATACTTCCTTCCTGGTACCCTCCAAAATCTACCTCAGCCACAGTCAGACACCAATGCCCAACCTGACTCGTGACCCAGGGCTGATCTGAGTTTTGTGGGGTTTGAAGAATAATTAAGTTGGGGTCCCTTTTAGAAAAAATGGGGGAATCTCAAATTTGCGGACTTGACAGAAATTTTTAAGTACAGGCAGTCCCCAGATTATGAATGAGATAGACTCTGTAGGTTTGAAAATGTTTAAGTATTTAATGCACAGAAATATAAGAATAAATCCTATGTTAAGAGAAATATCTGAGTTATATTTAACAGGTAAATGTTCCAATTTACATACAAATTCAACTTAAGAACAAACCTCAGAACCTATCTCGTCCATAACCTGGGGACTGCGTGTACTGAACACACTGCTAGAACCTCTCTCGGGACCTCGAAGGGGCCCCTGCAAGTGAGGGGATCCAACCTAAGGGTGAATAATCACTGCCATGAACACATGCTGGAGAAAACTAAGTCTCTAAACCCAGTTTATAAAAATTAAATTAGGGCCTAAAAGTTCCAGTGTTCACAGTTGCTTTAGAACAGTGCTAAAATTAAGGACAGAGATAAACTGTCTAATGAAGACATGAAGAAAGAGCCAAGCAAAGAGGGACAAAATGTTAGCAGAACCAAGGGGGGACGCCCACACATCTACTCTACAGCACCTGGCCACAGGTCTCCCTCACAACAGCATTCCCGTTGGGTCCTCCTGTACGTGACCCAGCTTCTGAAAGCGCTCATTTTGCTCCCTGATAGAAGCACTCAGAGAAAAGACAATTCTCAAATGCCTTGTTTTGGGAACGTTTTCTTTCAATTCTGCATCAAGTCCAAGGTCCCTCACACCATCAGAAGAAAACTGCCAAATTTCTTAGTCCTCCCTCTAGAACCAACCGTTTGATACACACAAAGGTTTCCACAGCTTATCTGAGTGAACAAGAGCACCAATCCTCATTTCCTAATAACTTCCTGAATATCTTATCGTTTCCTCCCAGGAAATTTATTCACTCTATGGAGCTCCAACACTAACAGTCTGTTTTTAAAGGGAAACTTGAACAGTTTCCCTTTTGAAATATTAGCTCTACTACTAGGCTACTACCTAACAACATATCTGAGTAAAAAAGGATATGAGTTGAAAAATATGTATGAATTTTATAACAAATACACAGAAAACAAAGTGAAGGGAGATAATTTAAAATCACAATGTATTTTCACATACGAATTGAGAAAATACAAAATAAACAAAATGCTACATTCACCAAAACTGATTGAATAGTACACTTAAGAGCTACATCTATATTTCAATTATAAATCAGGAAAAATGAAAATGAAAAAAAAAGTCCAAGAGGACTGGGCAATTTTACCCATTAACAACAACAAAAAAATTATTGTTACTCTTTTTTAACTCACGTTTCCAGGGAAAAGATTTATAAATTATCTTGTTTTAACTCCAGAATATTTTTAATACATTATTTGTATTCCTATGATTACAATTTGGGTCCTATTTTATGGCATAACAGTTTACAACCCATGCCAAACTTTTCACAGTAAAAATAAACCTATTACTCTTCAGAGCAACAGATTTGGGGCAATAAATAACTAGTAACGTAAGACTCTCTCTGGGCGTTCTCTTGGCCATATAACACTTCTGAACAATTTAAAAAGAGCTTCTTTCCTTTCTCATTGGGACAGGGCAGTAGGTCTGACTGCACACAGCGGGGGTGAGGGTGGGGGTATATGCACCTTAGGGGAAGAGCCAACATTCCCAGAGGAAGAGCCCACACTGTGTGATATATTGTAGCAGAGCCAGCGGGCCAACAGTGTGACCTGGATTCAAACTCCCGCTTGTCACTTAAAGGTACATAACCACGAATTAAATGACTTATTACATGTAACACACTTTGAAAAAGTCTCTGTCTTCTACATAGTGCTTTCCACATGAGAAAACCAAGGCACAGGGATGTTAATCACCTTGCCTAATGTCCTTCAAATCTTGGAAACAGCCAGCACGACTAGTGTGTAGGCATGAGGAATAAGTCTGGAGAAAGACATAAGAAAATTGAACCAACTGCATCTGAACACAGTAGAAACATAAGGCATCTACTATATCTGGGTAACCAACAGTTGCCCGTGCCACATCCTACACCATCATGTCCCTAAAACCTTTTAAGAACCTTTTACTGTGGACTAGACCTCTGCTTTAGCAGGAAGATAGGAAGCATTGACTTGACATAAATTAGACAAAGCCCTCTGCGGTGTGAGACTAACCCAATCACCTACATACACGGCTGCCCTTCCATCATCCTTGCAGACATCGACATAAAAAAATGCAACAAATTTCAACTGAAACACTATTTTTAATACAGCAACACAACTGAATGCAATATATCCCAGAAATTGTTCTACAATATTGGTATCATTCTCCCTCTCTGGCAGGGATGCTCTACAATTTGAGTAAAGAACACTTCTTTTTTCAATGATAAAACTATTAACCCCTAGAACAGAGGAACAATGGCTCGCAAAACCCCAATTTTAGTAAACAGTCTATATTTAACCCACTCCTCCAATTTATACCGCCACCCCCATTGTCAGATCAAGCACCTTACTTTTCAATCATTTTGGGCCACTTCACATTAACACTCTGAACCTCACAGTAACTTTCTGTTACCCATGTCACCAATGCATCCCTACCCACAGACGCTTCCTCCCTATATGTCTCCGCACATCCACATCCCCTACCAGCCAACACCTTGCACGATGGCCTGTGCTGACAATGCAGACACCGTGTGTACTCAGCCTTCCCCACCCAGCCCAAATTCCACCATCCTCAAAAAGTCCACCCTGAGTTAGTGTCTGAGACGTAACTACTCCTTCTCTACAGCTCCCAGGGCACCCTGCACCCCTCTTAGAACAGATATCACTTCTTACACAGCATTACGACTATTTTCACACGTGATATACCCTTTACTAGATTGTAACTCTTACCTCCCCTTTCTTCCAATACCTAGCACAGTGCTTCGCACATGACAGCTACTCAATAAATGCTTACTGAAGTGAAGAAGTGACTCTGAGAGTCTATTTGTCATTGGAGAATCATAATTAGTTTTCAGTAAACACAGTTAAATAGACTGAACTTCTCCCTCAGAGAACATGAACTATTTGAAGTTGCCAAAAACGACATCAAAAATCAGAGAAAGTCACTGAGGTACACGGCAGAACTTCATTCACACAAGCTTCCTTGTACTTGTTTATGTGTTCTTCCCTGTGAAATAGGCCTTTCATACTGCCAAAATTGAGGAGGTTGGAGAACATAGCTAGTTTAATCTGTGTTTAAAAAATTCAACCAATTAAAATGTAGTTATGACAGCCTGGAACATGGTTCAAAATCAGCCATCTGACTCTATCACCTATCCTACAGAAGTGTCCTCTTAATAGTCACAGAGGATGTTTCTGAACTTTTTATGATAACTCAGGTCTTTACCAGATAGTGTTTTACCTCATCTTCAGGAGAAAAAGGGAACTAGGACCTAAGAAAACATAGTCACCTTGTAAATCAAGACATGATTCTCCTAAATCTCTGGAGATAAGCAGCAATCACTTGGGAAGAACAAAGCAGTGGCAAAGTACAGGTGAAAGAAAGCAGGTTTGCTTCTAAAGAAAAAAATCACTTATCAAAAGGAAGGGACTGCTTCAGGATTTGAGGGGGCAGTGGGATCAGTGCTGAGGTCAGAAGGAGTTAGAAACAAAATCAGACAAAATGAAATTACTTATCCGTCGTACTGTGTAAGATCCCAGGCCTTCTCCACCAGCCCCAGCCCTCAGAGACCACCCCCTACCCATGGTTACTGTCAGTACCTGCTATTCATCCATCCAACCAACACTTACTGAAAATCAACTGTGTGCCTGGCACTGTTCTAGACACTGGGGAAAAGGTAATGAACATTCATTTAGCACAAAGAACAAGAGAGACAGGATTGTTATCTGCAAACCGTTTAAAGGCAGTATATCTCAATTAGACTACAAACACTGAGAGAGCAGGGTAAGTAGTATATACTAAATGTCATTATCTTCACAGCTCCTTTTATCTAGGATCTATTCATATTCCCATGTTGCTCCTGATAAGAGAAATACTCATCATGGCTCTTTGCAAGCAAAGTTAAACCATCACAACCCAAAAAAGCAGCCAAAAGACAGACCAGAACTACACCTAAGTTCTTGGTTCTCTGTCCTTTTGCTAAATTCACTGGAAGCAACATTACACCGTTTCCCACTCCAACGCCTACCTCTCTCCTTCCATATTAACTATTCCCCAAGTCGGTGCACATATGAGACATTCATCTTATACCTGGGAAAGGTTTTGCTAAATTTACCAAGAAAACAAAATTCAACAGAGGAAAATAAGCTATAACTTACAAGAGAAAATGACATAGTCCTAGTTACAGCTCAGGTAACATGTGACCTAATCAACTAATGGGGTGAAGCAGATGTTAATAAAGGTCCCTTTCCAGTTAAAAAAATTCTACGGTTCATGAATTCTTCTACATGATGCACATATGTGCAGAAAAAATAATTTTACAATAGACCAGCACTATTTTGCTTAACTGAATGGGCTAAATTCCTAGTTGGTGACAAGGCATCGTATGACACAAAAGAAGCCATCAGCTAGCCCCATCTCAGTTTACACTGAAAAACACCCTTCCGTTGTCAATATCAAGTGAACAATAATCACAAGCATGATGATTCCAGACATAGAGTTCTCCCAACTCAGATCTGTTCCCAATTCTAGAAAAACAATGGAAAACGCATGTCTTCCTGGTGATGGATCATGCCATTTTCTCATTTTATACAGCTGGCATGTATCAAGGTGTACCACTTGTATACTGCTTTGAGACACACTGACGCTCACGTCGTCGTCTGCTGTGGTGTTAGCAAAGTTCCTTGAGGGCAAATGCTATGTCTTACGCAACTCTGCATGCCATAACTCACTATCCAGAGAATAAAGGAACCCACCCAAGAACATCACCACATCCCCCCACCCCACCCCGACACACAAAAACACAGCTCTACTAGATAAATGGCTGCTTGACTTTCCATTTGATTTGGGGTTCCTACAAGGCTGAAAATACATATTATATTCAGTTACTTCTTTGTATGGTCTAACATATAACCAGCCGTGTCACAGGAACATAAAGAGCTGCTACAGAATCTAAGCCTCAAATTTATCACCTATAAAAGCATAAAGATAAATAACATCCTATGACTCTGTAGTTTGAAATAGTCTTTTATTCAAAAGCATTTGAGTCCATACTATTAGCCAGCTGAGGATACAGAGGATACAGAGATAAAAGTTATGGCCACTACCTAGAGAGGCATGGTCTAGTGATCATAATTTGAATCGCTCTATCTGGCCTCTGTGCCCCACCTGACCTTGGTCACCAGATGCCTGCATTCCCTTGCTTGTGAAGCAGTGTTAGCAGTAACAAGAGAAGGCTGAGGACAGAAAGTCACATGGGGGAGGAGGTGTGAAGATGGACACAGAGAAAAGGGCCCCCCTTGCCAACAAAGGTCTATATACAACTTCAGACATACAAAAATAATTCTACCTGGGACTGTCTCCACAATATGAGTAACAGGGTTTCTCACACATTGAAAAACCTACAAATAAGGTATATGGGCACATGTGCTCACACACACACACATACACACCTAATGAGCAAAAGGACGCTTCCTTTTAGACATTAATTTATCTCCGTTTTCTGCTTTTCTTTTCCTTACCTTACTCATGAGCTTAGAGCCACGATTTTCAACTGGTGTACTACAAGAATTTTTAAAACATGCAATACCTTGACTGATTTAGTCAGGGGCACTGACCTCTTTGCCCTTAGACTGTCAAATAAAAAATAAATAACAATCGCCAACACAACAATAGCTGTCTGGTAGGGTGAATGAATCAAAATTATACCATTTTCTTATTTTGTGGTTTTTTGGTCAGATTTTCAAAAAATATATTATTTTTGGTGTGCTGCTGAAGTTTAGTAATTAGTTTGTGTGCTGTGAGATGAAAAAGGTTGCAAATTGTTTGCTTAGAGTAACAAAATGTCCAAACAGGGAGTTAAGGTTAGAAGGGAGTCACAAACAAAAGGATGGCCTGATCTTGAGACACACAAACTACATAGTAATTAGTTTCTGAACTTTCTTTAAAAAGTTCCCCCTTTTAGACACAACAGGTTTTTAGAGATGGATGTCCACAGAGAATCACCCAGAGGTGAAATTCTAATTGCATTTACAGTGTATCTTAACAATGCCTGAGCTGTTTACCTTTATCTGTTTAGACAGGGTCTGAGTCCTCAAACCAGCAAAATCTGATGTGTAAATCAGGTACAGTACTTAATTAAAGAGAAAAGCTGCAGGGAGAGATTTGTTGAAATGGTGAATTAAATACAGTGATTAGGAAGAGGCTTCCTTCCCTTATTAATTCTTTCACTAGCCTACAAAGTTTAAGTCAATCAAGAGTTGCTGTTCATGCATTTTTCATGTAAGCTTCCATTCACAGTGAGTATGTACTGAGCACCTACTATCTCCAATGTGCTCATGGACCTCTGACGGATGACGGGGAATGAGACAGAGAATACTGTCCCCACAGAATTTAAAATCTTGTTAAATCTTCTAGTATGGTATATTCTCAGATTAATACTTTAGAATTATTGGTAATCATTTTCCTCTGGGTAACTTATTCCCCAACTCTCCTGCAAACTAAGCACAGCAGAAGGCCTCACTTCCTAGAATATTCACTGTACTCAGGTTCCTTCCCTCCAGTTAAAGAGCAGTGTGGCCCCTCCTCCTCTGATCTGTGCAAACCTTTACACTGTGCTCAAAACCAACCTCATATTCTCCCAGTCTTCCCAGAAACCTTGCACAATTGATTACTGTGTTTTTCCTGGTACTGTATATTCAAACTACCCATCTCAAATAGTCTTCCACTGCCTTTTAAATATGCTCAAGTCCTGCCCACTGGGCATACACACACCATTCTTATTAGAACTCCACTTCTATATTCAGTCGTCATCATTCACGGCTACATTTCTGGAACTTCTCAGTCTTCGCTTCCTCCCTTCCCACTTGTCCCTTGACCTGCTTCCAAATTCCACTTAGAGCTCTGAGCAAGGTCAGCAGTGATTCCTGGGTGCCTAAATGAAAAAGACATTCTTCACTTCTCACAAGACTTAATCTGCCAGCAAAGTCTGATACGCCCATCTTGACCTCTCAAAACAACACTCTCCTGGTTTCCCTCTTCCTTCTCCACTCACATCTCCACCTTGTAGCAGCAGCCCATGCCTCTCAAGTCAACCACACTCAAAGCACACACCACACAAATCCAGAGTCTGTATTTTCCACTGCACTACAGACTATAGCCAACTGCCCCCTGGATAATTCAAATTCATTAGGTCCAAAATCAAACTCACGGTCTTCTTGCCCCCTGCAAAAAAACCAAAAAACAAAAAAAGAACCCCGTATTTCTTTCTTTTTTTTTTTATCTTATCATTCAATTGTGTTGCATACCCATCACCAAAAGTCAAACTGTCCTCTGTCACCTTCAATCTGGTTTTCCCTGTGTCCCTCCCCTCCTCCCTATCCCACTCTTCCCTCCCTCCCCCCATCCCATAACCACCACTCTCTTGTCCATGTCTCATATTCTCACTTTTATGTCCCACCTATGTATGAAATCATGCTGTTCTCAGTTTTTCTTTTTTTCTAATTTACTTATTTCACTCCGTATAATGTTATCAAGGTACATCCATTTTGTTATAAATGATCCGATGTCATCATTTCTTATGGCTGAGTAGTATTCCATAGTATATATGTACCATAGCTTTTTAATCCACTCATCTTCTGACGGACACTTGGGCTGGTTCCAGATCTTCGCTATTGTGAACAATGCTGCCATGAACATGGGGGCGCATTTCTTCTTTTTGAACAGTGCTATGGTGTTCTTAGGGTATATTCCTAAAAGTGGGATAGCTGGGTCAAAAGGCAGTTCGATTTTTAATTTTCTGAGGAATCTCCAAACTGTTTTCCACAGTGGCTGCACCAGTCTGCATTCCCACCAGCAGTGCAGAAGGGTTCCCTTTTCTCCACATCCTCGCCAGCACTTATTCTGTGTTGTTTTGCTGATAAGTGCCATTCTGACTGGTGTGAGGTGATATCAAAAATATGGAACGCTTCACGAATTTGCGTGTCATCCTTGCGCAGGGGCCATGCTAATCTTCTCTGTATTGTTCCAATTTTAGTATATGTGCTGCCGAAGCGAGCACAGAACCCCGTATTTCTTTCCCCAAAAAAAGATATCACCATCCATCCTGCTATACAAAGACTAAAGAATCTTAGGAATCATCTTGGACATGTCTCAATATCTCAATATGCAACCATCACCAAATTCCATTTACCACCTAATACCTACTCACTCCATAAATTCTTTCCACCTCTATCATCCTAGTCCAGGTGACCACTGTAGACAGCCCAACTGTGAGGGACCACTCCATTGCTGCCACCACTGCCCTATGCGCATACTCACTTTTTTTTCCTGCATGTATTATATTGGTAAGATTACTTAGTTTCCTTTTACTGAGGTTTCCAGTTCTTTAAAACCAGGCAAATCACAAACCACTTGTTTATATATATATATATATATATCTTCCCTATCTCATTCCCACCAGACTGGGAACCTTACCAGGAAAGGGTTTAAGTTTTAATCATTCTCATAGACCCAACATAGAGCTTGGCATGTCCTCAATAAATGTTTACTGAAGGAACTAGTCTGAAACCCACTGTTTTGGAGAAAGAATTTTTAAAAATTTATACACATAAGATTTTTGGTTAACTTTTTGTTTACACATATTCCATTTTACAAAAGTTGAAGCAGTTAATAAAGCAAAACTAAAACATTTTTTTTACTTTTTTGACAGAGAGTCAGAGAGAGGAACAGATAGAGACAGACAGACAGACAGGAAGGGAGAGAGATGAGAAGCATCAATTATTTGTTGAGGCTCCTTAGTTGTTCACTAATTGCTTTCATATGAGAAAGGCACATATGAGTGCCTTGACCATAGAGCTACAGCAGAGTGAGTGACCTTGGGCTTCAAACCAGCGACCTTTGGGCTCAAGCTAGCAACCATGGGGTCACATCTATGATCCCACATTCAAGTCAGCGACCCCACGCTCACGCTGAGCCCGTGCTCAAGCCAGTGACCTGAGGATTTTGAACCTGGGTCCTCGAGTCCCAGTCTGATGCTTTATCCACTACACCACCATCTGGCCAAGCACAAAGCTAAAACTTTTAAAAATGTATTATAATTTTGACTTTCAGATTACATTAATGGAATGCAGTCCAACTCCAAATGACTTTTCGTCGCTGAAGAATCATTAACGGCCATTAAATAGAATGTATTTCCATAGAAAAACACAAAAATAAAGAGACTTTCAGAAAAGTAGCAATTCTTTTCAATATCCCAAACATTCATAGTTATAAAGTCATGCCTTACAAATAAGTAAATAGTAATATCCAATCATATGCATTATATTTTACCTTAAAGAGGAAAATTCATTCTAAAATACTACTTCCTTTAATTTCAGAAGCAATACAAGGGAGATGTTGAGGGGAATATAGGGGGGTACGCATTTGTGGTGACCCTAGAATCTATGTAAACACAATTAATTAAATTTAAAAATTTAAGAAAAAATTCAGAAGCAATATTCTGATGTTTTTTGGTCAACATGTAGAAAGTGTTTCTCAAGTTTTTGAATAAGAAACCTCTCAGATGTTTCTTATAATGCAGATTTACAGGGCCCTGCATGTGTAACAAAGTCCTGAAGTAGTGACTACACTTTGCCAATCACTTAGGCATGCTGCCATTGGCTGCAGTTGCCAGTTTGAGGCCCCCAGCTTGCCAGGTCAAGGCACATGCAAGAAGCAACTATGAAGTGATGCTTCCCACTCCTTCCCTCCTTCTCTCTCTCAAATCAGTAAATAAAAACTTTTAAATTTATTTTAGAGAGGGGAAGGGGGGCAGAGATAGAGAAAGTGGGGAGGAGCAGGAAGCATCAACTCCCACATGTGCCTTGACCAGGTAAGCCAGGAGTTTCAAACTGGCGACCTCAACGTTCCAGGTTGACGTTTTATCCACTGTGCCACCACAGGTCGGGCTTTTTTATTTTATTTTTTCAAAGATATTTTTATTTATAAAATCTTTTGTAAAAAGAACCTGAAAACCTGGCAGCAAGTGTACTTAACATATCAAGTTTATAACATTACAAAAATAAAATAATGTACTTACTCTATGATAAACAACATATGCAGAAAACTACCTTATATTATGACAAAACACTAGTCAGGAACACTCAGTGTAATTAATTGCTTTCCCTAATTGTACTGTTCACTGTTCTTGTCGGATATAAAAGGAAGACCAACTCTCCTTATAGAAAAAGCATAATATAACTAGCCATTTTCTTTCCAATCTACCCTTTAGCCCCAGTTGTCTACTTTTCCTAATTCCTTCTACTATATCCAATCTGTCAAACCTTGTCCAAAGAATAATTTTCAGACTGGTAAATGCTACATTTGAGGCTGAAGCAGATTGCTAATTTTTCTTCTCTTTAGTAGGAAGCTGCATAATGAACACATAAAATTTCTACTTCTCTGTTTTATGTCCTACCCATCTACCTTACTAAACTCTGAATTCCTTATAAAAAGAAAAAAAGCCATGCCATCCTACTTTCCATATATATGTGAAACATGAGTAAATTCAATCATACATGTAACATATACCCTTATTATTTGATATGATCCCCTCAACAGAGAATAAACTGAAATATACTGTATTTAAAAAATGAGCCTGGCCTGTGGTGGTGCAGTGGATGGGGCATTGACCTGGAATGCCAAGGTCACTGGTTCAAGATCCTGGGCTTACCCAGTCAAGGCACATACAAGAAGCAAGCAATGAATAACTAAAGTGAAGCAACTATGAGTTGATACTTCCCACTCCCCACCCCATCTATAAAAATCAATAAATAAAATCTTTTCTTTTTTAAACAAGTATCACAACCAAAATTATAAATAAGATTTTAACTTGGAACATTTTCTACATACATAAAAACTATTAACAACATCTTTATAAATATTTACTCATATTCAACAATGTAAGTAATGATTTTAAAAGTCAAAATATTAAATAAACATTGGTGTTTTTATTCTCCAAATAAAAATTTTTCAGCCTCAGAGAGAGGTATATCTACCTCAATAAATCCACATCTGTAATCCCAAAACTTAGCCCAGACCTAAAAACAGTCAGCATTCACAAAAATGTCTATGGAATAAAATAATAATAATAATAAAGTGCCTTATTCTATCCTATCAAAGAGATCCTATCAGGCAAGAGTTAATTAGCCTATTAGAGTCCTTCAATGATTGCTTAGTTATAATCTATACATGTACATAAAAAATTTTTAAGTAATAAAACTATTCTTTTATAAATTGGGTCAGACACCAAACTAAACCAACTGAAAAAAAGAAAACATACACAATGTAGATAATCAGTTCAAGGTGACAAAACTGAACTAAAAAATTTAACTAATTCCCACCCAATACTGCACCCCAACATCCACTAAACAATCAAAGAAATTTAATAACATGGGTAGCCCACTGAAAATCCCAGAAGAGTGCCAGCCATCTGCGGACCTAGGTGCCACCAAGAAAAAAGGCTGCAATGCACCTGGCTATGGCATGAATGCTGCTAATAATGCACTGAGTAACCATAAGGACAAGGGGCAGAAAGAGCTGAGGCTGCTGCTCTAGCTCCAGAACCAATTGCCAGCATCTGAACTGCAAATTTTTAAATCTCAGCACTGAAAACAAATGCTTTGGCACAAACCTCCCTGCTCCACAGCAGTCTAGTTAAACTTTTCCCTTCCTTCCTACCAACTATCAAACCAATAATCAAGCAAAGTAAAACTCCTGCAAATCTGAAATATTTCATCCTCTCATCTAGACCAGAGACACTAGAATCAGAACCTACATAAGTTTAGAAGAGCCCATCTAACATCCCATCATCACAATTACCTCTCCAATAGATACTTAAAAGACCCAGAAGCTAAAAAAGTGATTGTACCATCAACTGAAATAACGTTTTTCCCCTGGAAAATTTACTGAGAGAACTTGAAAATAACATTAGAAACCATCCCAACTGCACAAATATCAACTGTAGAAATCCTAGGGAAAAAATTTCAAGTATACCACGTATATGAATAGATCACAACAGGAAATTAGGGAAGACTGCTAAGGCTGTTTTCAGTCACAAAACTGAGTAATTTTTCAAAGAAACAGAATAGGGGCAATAAATGACAGATTATACAGAGAAGCTTAAAGACTTCTCATAGAATGCAAACAAGAGAGAAAAGATGAAAGGGGCATTGTGAGGGTTCAGTTTGTAGGAATGACAGAGTGGGTAGTTCAGACCACTCTTCTATTGAGAACTAAAGAAAGTAAACAAAACATCCGTGTGAGGGAAATCAAGTTAGTAAAGAATTAAGGAACTACAAGATCCAGAAAACGAGAACATCCAAAGAGACAAATGTGGTATCAGAGCTGCTCTGTGCTCAGAGAGATCAGCAGGTGCTAAAGGCCACTACTGCTGAAGAGGCTGAGAAGATGAAGGTAGCTTCTGACAGTTTCAAGGGTCAAAGACTGAAGTGTGCGCACCTCTTTTAAAAATGTAGAGAGTCACAAGAGATTAATGTTCCTACCCAAACAACCTAAGCAGGGCAGATAAAACACCAAACCATGGTTTTTCTGAACCCATCAAAATGATGAGGATCAAAGAAATCCAGTGAACTAAACTCCAATGGGAAAAAAGAAATATTTGAAGAGCTAATGGCCAAAAACTTTCCACAGATATAAGAAGCTCAACAAGCGAGATAAGTAAAAAAGAAAATCACAACTAGGCATATCACAGTCAGATTTCTGAAAAAGATAAAGAACAAATATGAAAAGTAGCCACTGGGGAAAGGATGGAGCAAAGATCATTTCCCACAAAAAGGGAAAATAAGATTTACCGCTGACTTCTCATCAGAAATGATGGAGATCAGCAGTCAATGAGATGACATATTTAAAGATCTGAAAGGAAAAAACCTATCTATCTGCTATTCTATACCCAGCCAAAAAATAATCGAAACTGAAGGTGAAATAAAGATGTTTTCAGACAGAAAAAAGCTGAGTGAATTCATCTCAAGCAGATTTGACTAAATACTAAAAGATATTCTCCAGATAGAGGAAAATGATCTAGAGTAGAGGTTCAAAGAAATAAAAAGCAACTGAGAAAGTAAATCTAAATGAACAATGACATAAAATAATGTCTTGTGATCTCAAATATAAAAAGAACTAAAATACATAGCAATAACATAAAAATTGGAAAGGAAGAACAAATGGAATTAAGGTGTTCTAAAGTATATTGTCCAATAAATAGTAAAAGTAATGTCAAAGATGGAGTTAGGAACTAATAGATGAGTAATAAAAGGATGTATATAACTGGACAGCTAAAAGAGGGGGGGGGGAAACTGGTGACACAATGGATAAAATGTCAACCAGGAATGCTGAAGTCACTGGTTCAAAGCCCCAGACGTGCCTGGTCAAGGCACATACCAGAAGCGACTACTGCAGGTTGATTCCCGCTCCTCACCCCACCCCACTTCTCTCCCTCTCCCTTCTCCCTTGGAAATCAATAAACTCAGAAAAAAAAGGAAGAAAACTGAATAAATGAAAATAAAAAAAGGAAGAAAAGAAGACAACAGAGCAAATAATAAAAGTAAATAAAGTTGAAAAACTTAAAGCCATATGTATTATAGATATATAATACACATATATAATATACACTTGTACCTTGTGATATGAGCAGACAAACATACTTTTTTAAGATACGAGCTGCGACCTGGTCCATATTTTTGTTTGAGATCCAAGCGAAATTCCGAGATATGAGTCATGATTCGGGAAGCTGCCGCTAGTTGGCGCGTTGGCGCACGGGTCCAGTATCGGCAGCACAAAACCAGAATCTCGTTCTTTCTCACAGTTACACACAGAATCAAGTCAAATCTCGTGCGCTGTACTCGTTCTTGCATCATTTTTTCATATTTTACTAACTTTTTTGTGTGCTATCATGGGGCAAAAGACAGTGAGCATAAAGGAAAGTGGTGAGAAGATGAGAATGATCTCGAAAGAAATAAAGCAAGAAATAAGAGAAAAACATGAGCGTGGTGTACGAGTGATTGAACTGGCAAGGCTGAACGACCACAATACATCTACAATTTGTACCATCCTTAAACAGAAGGATGCCATCAAAAGCGCAAATCCAGTGAAAAGAACTACAATTCTGTCCCAATTAAAGACAAATATCCATGAAGAAATGGAGAAGCTTCTGCTGGTGCGGGTGAAAGAGAAAGAACTGGCAGGAGATACAGTGACAGAGACTGTAATATGCGAAAAGGCATGTATTATACTGGGTAAAAAATTTATGTTGCATGCACAAAAACACTTGTTCTTACCTAATTCGAGTGAGCCGATCAGAAATCTGACGTAAGCTTTTCTCTGTAAGCTACAGTTTTTTGCAATGCAAGATTTTAGGTTTTCATCTTATTGTAAAATTTTCAACATTTAGTTTAACATAATGAAGTAGAATGTCTTCTTGGGCATAATCTTTGTAAAAATATAATAATGTATATAATGCAGTAAATACACTAATATACTAAAAATATGATTGCATCAGAATTAGTCTACAATTTAAAAACAGAACATATTAAAACACTTATTTTAATTATAAAATTTGCGCAAAACTTACTTAAATTCTATTCAGGCAAAAATTTGCGTTTGCACCTCTTGCATTTGTGTATTTGTTGAGGACAATTTTGTCCATGCTCCAGCAGTAGTCTGAGCATCACTCACAGCCCCAAGATTTTTGGGAAACTTATCAAGGCGACTGTTCAGGAAGTGAATCTTAACGCTCATGTAACATCGAATGTCGCGGAAACCCAACAGTATCCTTTGAAGCAGAAGCTCGTAGTTTTCTGCTTTTTGGCTGCCAAGAAAGTTCTTGGTAACTGCCACAAAAGACTGCCATGCTGCTTTCTCCTCCCTATTCATCTTTCTGGAAAATTCTTTGTCACGTATGAGGGTTCGAATTGTACATCCACCAAATACACCTGCTTTTATCTTCTTGAAAGATAAGGCAGGAAAAGCAGAAATAATATGTTGAAAGCATTCACTTTCTCTATCCAAAACCTGAACAAACTGCTTCATTAAGCCAAGTTTGATGTGAAGTGGAAAAAAAATGATCCTGTCTTGATTAACTACAGATTGATTCACAATATTTTGCATCTCTACTTCCAGAGCTTCATGTTTCGGCCACTCCTTCTGTGTCTAGTGTTTCTCCCGAGCTCGGCTGTCCCACAAACACAGAAAGCAAGGATACTTCATGAAACCTCTCTGTTGTCCTAGCAGGAAATTGACCATTTTAAAATCCACACAAATGATCCAATTATGCTTCTCATACTTCAGTAAGTGGAGGACAATTTTTATGTCATTATAATATTCTCTCAGATGAGTTGAATAACCAATTGGAACCGCTACATAAACATTACCGTTGTGTAAAAAAAAACATTTCAGACTCTGTTTAGAGCTGTCAAGAAATAGCTGCAATTCTGTTGGACTGTAAGTGTTAACACCTAGCTAGCTGAGAAGACTACTGATATCATGACAGTAAACAAAAAGTGTTTGTCTTCGGAAAAAAAGTCCACAAAAATTTGTTCGTGCTTCCTGAAATGGGATACTTTAGCTGACCAGTGAAGTCCATTCTTTTCTTGAAGCCTGGAGGCTAATTACTCAGCTGCTTTCTTTGATAGGCCCAAATCTCTTGCTAAGTCATTCAATTTGGGTTGTCTAAACTGCTGAGGGGTTAATGACTGCTTGGCATCAGAAGAAGACCCTTCAGATTCTACAACCATTTCCTCATTCATCTTATCAAAATACACTTGATCACCATGTTCACTTTCTTCGTCCTTAAAAGAAATAAAACCATTGAAAACTGGAACCGGGAGTGTCTCAGAGTGTGGGATAGGTCGTATTGTTGAAGGAATCTTAGGATATGCGATCAAATGCCGTTTTTTCTTGCCGATGCCCTTTGTATGGATCAGACAGAAATCACAGTCTCTGCTGTCTGTTGTCCTTAGGTTCACGCCTAACCATGGAAATACCAAAAGGCATTCCTTTGCGTTTTCCTTTGGTCCAGTCATGAAGTATTTCCTCACAATTAGAACACACAATATGAGGAGCCCAATTCTTGTCTTGATCGCTAAGAAGAACTTGAAAATAGGCAATATATGCATGTGTCACAAATGATAAAATATCGCACCATTCACGTTGAAGTGTGTAACAGCCAAATATATAACAGAAGGTGTCAGGACTATTCTTACATTTATGCCTACTTGAAGAAGCCATGATTCAATCTTAAAATAAAATAAGAGGGTGTTTTCATCAGATAATAATTTTTTACGTTTAAAAACAACTACAATTATGTGAAAGAGAAGTTTGTAAAATATGAATTGTCTTGTGGTTATGTTCAATCCAAGAGTTGTTGCCCTTTAACTCCAATTTAAAAACCAATGCATGCCATTAACTGTAACAAAAAGAAATTAAAATTGCATAAAATACAGCATGCACCAAAAAATTAATTTTGGATTTGGAATCAGCAAAATATATAGAAAAAGTTCTAAAACCTCATGAAACAGAAAATGAAAAAAAAATTGTTCCCCAGTGTTATTTACGGTGACCTGAAGAAGAAAGGACTATCAACCTCAAGGCAGCAGAAGATACGTTTAAGGCAAGTTATGGCTGGCTTGAAAATTTCAAGAAGAGATCTGGTATCCACTCAGTGGTGAGGCATGGTGAAGCTGTGAGCGCTGATGTTAAGGCAGCTGAGGAGTACATCACACATTTTGTTGTGCTTATTGCAAAGGAAGGCTTCATCCCCCAACAAGTGTTCAACTGTGACGAAACAGGATTGTTTTGAAAAAATATGCCCAGAGGACTTTTATCACCAAAGAGGAGAAGAGGCTGCCAGGCATAAACCCATGACGGACTGTATGAACCTTGATTGTGTGCAAATGCTAGCGATGACTGTAAAGTAAAGCCACTGCCAGTGTATCATTCCAAAAACCCTCGAGCCTTTAAGACTCACAAGATTCTTAAAGAAAAACTGCAGGTTATGTGGCACGCCAATGCTAGGGCATGGGCTACGCGGCAGTCTTTTATTGAATGGGTAAATCTCATCTTTGGTCCTGCAATGAAGAAATATCTTCAAGAAAATAAACTCCCGATGAAAGCATTACTAATCCTTGAAAATGCACCAGCCCACCCACATAGTCTTGAAGATGACATTCTCAATGAGTTCAAATTTGTGAAAATCCTCTACCTCCCATCCAACACGATTTCCATCTTGCGACCTATGGATCAGCAGGTCATTTCCAACTTTAAAAAGCTTTACACAAAACACTGTTCTGCTGCTGCTTTGAGGTCACTGAGAATACAATTCTAATCCTTCAAGAGTTTTGGAAAGATCACTACAACATTGTGATATGTTTACACATTATTGACTTGGCATAGCAAGAGGTTACAAGAACCTTGAACTCAGCATGGAAAAAGTTATGGCCTGATGTTGTTGCTGACAGGGACTTTGAAGGATTTGAACCAGAGACCGAGACTGAGGTAGAAGCATTGGAGGAGATTGTGTCTCTTGGAAAGTCGATGGGTCTGGAGGTAGATGAGGGTGACGTAAAAGAGCTCGTCGAGGAACATGAGGAGGAACTCTCAACTGAGGAGTTGAAGGAGCTACAGATGATGCAACACGTGGAGCTTCTGCAAGAGATTAGTAGTGAGGAGGAGGTAGAGTCGGAGGAAGTGATTTCTATAAGTGAAATTAAAGACATGCTGGCAATGTGGGAGAAGCTTTCAAGTTTCATTGAAAAGACACACCCAGAAAAAGTTTCAACTGGTTGTGCTTCAGCACTTTTTAATGACACTTGTTTGTCACATTTCTGTAACATTTTAAAAGGCAGGCAAAAGCAAACCTCTTTGGATAGATTTTTATTCAAGAGTCCTGCAAGTGAAAGTGCCAAAAATGCAGCCAAAAGGCAAAAACGGGTGATGATTAAATGAAAAATACATAATGTTAAGCTTAGGTTAAGTTTAAAGTTAAGAAAGTAAATTTTTTTACAATTTAGTTTTTGTGGTTTCATTTTAAGTAAAAAAAGTGCAGTTTTAGTTTTGTTTAAGGTAAAAAAAATGCAGTTTTAGTTTACATTTAGTGTTAAGAAAGTGCAGTTTTAGTTTACGTGTCTACAGTGCCTGCATCTCTTCCTCCCTCCCTCCTCCTCCACCATTCACCTTCGTTGGCCGCACTCGGCTGTCTCCAAGGTAAGAATACACTACTAAATAATACTTTTTACTTTTATTTCATATATTTTGTTATGCACTGGTAAAGTATACATGTGTGTTTCTTAATTAAAAACATGTCTTGCCTGATCAGGCGGTGGCACAGTGGATAGAGTGTCAGTCTGAAATGCGGAAGACCCAGGTTCGAGACCCCAAGGTCGCCAGCTTGAGCGCGGGCTCACCTGGTTCAAGCAAGGGGTTGCTCAGTCTGTTGAAGGCCCGCAGTCAAGGCACATGTGAGAAAGCAATCAATGAACAACTAAGGTTTCACAATGAAAAACTAATGATTGATGCTTCTCATCTTCTCCATTGCCATCTGTCCCTATCTATCCCTCTCTCTGACTCTCACTCTCTGTCTCTGTCAAAAAAAAAAAAAAAATGCATGTCTTTTTCCATAATTTAGAATGGTCTGGGGATATTTCACAGGGCTGGAATGGATTAAATCTATTTCATTTATTTTAAATGGGAGAAAATTGTTTGATATATGAGTTGACTGACTTACGAGCTCAGTTACAGAATGAATTAAACTCGTATCTCAAGGTACCACTGTACATATATAATATAATATACATGTCATTACATTAAACGTAATAGACTAAATTCTCCAAGAAAAAGAAAATTTTCAGACTAAATAAAAAGAAAACCTGGCCCTGGCAGGTGGCTCAAAAAATAAGAGTGTCAACCTGGCGCTCCAAGGTCACAGGGTTTGATCGCAAGTCAGGGCACATATGAAAAGCAACCTATAAATGAACAAGTAAATGGAACAACTAACTGGAACAAGTTGACACTCCTCTCTCTCTCTTTCTTACCTCCTCTTCCTCTAAAATCAGTGGAAATAATAAAATAAAAATTACAGGCTAATATTCCTGATGAACATAGACGCTAAAATCCTCAACAGAATACCAGCAAACCAAATTCAGCACTACATTAAAAAATCATACATCACAATCAAGTGGGACTTATTCGGGGGATGGAAGACTAGTACGATATTCACAAATCAATTAATATGATACACCACATAAACAAAACAGATAAAAATTACATGATCTCATTAGTAGATGCACAAAAAGCATTTGATAAAATTCAGTACTGATTTATGATAAAAATGGTCAGCGAAATGGGAATAGAGGGAACATACCCCAAGGTAACAAAGGCAATATTTCACACCCACAGCCAACATCATACTCAAAGGGCAAAAACTACAAGTGTTTCCCTTAAGATCGGGAACAAGACAAGGATGTCGACTCTCACCATATACTGGAAGTCCTAGCCAGAGCAATCAGAAAAGGAGATTAAAAGGCATCCAAACTGCTAAGAAATAAAACTGTCATTATCTGAAGATGACATGATACTGTAAAGAGAGAACCCTAAAGATTCCAGCAGAAAACTATTAGGACTGATAAATGAATTCAGTAAAGTAGCACCATACAAATAAATATCCAAAAATCAGTTGCATTTTTATACACCAATAATGAACTATCAGAAGGGAACAATCACATTTACAACTGCACCAAAAAAAAAAAAAAAACTATAAGAATAAATCAACCAAGGAGGTAAAAGAAAGACCTATACTCAGAAAACTGTAAGACACTGAAGAAATTAATTAAATAAGATATAAATAAGTGCAAAAAAATACAATGTCCATGGATAGGAAGAATGAACATCATTAAAATGTTCACACTACCCAAAGCAATCTATACATTCAACACAATTCCTATCAAGATGCTAATGGTGTATTTCATAGAACTACAACAAATAGTCTAAAAATGTATATGGAACCATAAAAGAACCTGAGTAGCCACAGCAATCTTGAGAAAGAAGAACAGAGTTGGAGGAATCACGTTACCTGATAAAAAACTATACTACAAAATCATAGTAATCAAAACAGCATGCTACTGGCATAAAAACAAATATAGATCAATGGAACAGAATAGAGAGCCCAGAAATAAACCCACACCTTTATGGTCAATTAATATGTATTTGACAAAAGAGGCAAAAACATAAAATGGGATAAAGGCAGTCTATTCAGTAAATTGGAAAATTGGACAGATGTATTCAAAATGTTAAACTAGACCACCATGCACAAAAAAATTCAAATTAAAGACTTAAATGTTAGCCTTGAAACCATAAAACTTAAAGAAATTATTGCAGTGAAGTCTCATGCACTTCTTATAGCAATATTTTTTTCTGACATATCTGTTCAGGCAAGAACAAAATAAAAAATAAACAAATGGGGCCACATCAAAGTAAAGTTTCTGAACAGCAAAGGAAACCATCAACAAAATGAAAAGACAACTTACTGAATGGGAGAACATACCAAGTAATGATATATAAGATAAAGGGTTAATATGTAAAATTTATAAAGAACTCATACTACTCAACACCAAAAAACCCATCAATCCAATTAAAAAATGGGCAAAGGTCCCGAGTAGACAGTTCTCCAAAGAGGACATACAGATGGCCAATAGGCATATGAAAAGGTGCTCAACGTAAAACCAGTATGAGTTATAACCTGACACCTCTCAGAATGGCTCTCATCAATAAATCAGCAAACTAGTGCAGGTGAGGGTGTGGAGAATGGAACCCTTGTGCACTGTAGGTAGGAATGCAGACTGGTGCAGCCACTGTGAAAAACAGTATGGAGTTTCCTCAAAAAATTCAAAATAAAATTGCCTTTTGACACAGTGATTCTACTTCTGAGGCTATATCCAAAGAAATCTGAAACACTAATTCAAAAGGATATATGAACCCCTTTGTTCACTGCAGCATAAGCTACAATAGCCAGGACTGGAAGCAGCCAAAGTGCCCACCAGTTGACGAGTAGATAAAAAAGCTGCAGAACATTTACACAATGAAATATTACTCAGATGCAAAAAAGAAGGAAATTATATCTTTTGGGACAGCATGGATGAACCTGGAGAGTATTATGGTAAGTGAAATAAGCCAGTCAGAGAAAGAAAAGTACCACATGATTTCACTTATATGTGAATCTAATGAACAAAATAAACTAACAAATGAAGTAGAAATAGAGATCAGAGAACAGACTGACAGCTGTTAAGGAGTGGAGGGTGGGTGGGCAACTGCGTGGAAAAAGTTGAAGTGGTAAGCAAAAAAAAAAAAACCCAAGAAACAAAAACTCAGACCCAGACAACAGTATGGTGATGACCAGATGGAAAGTTAGGTGGGGAGGTAGAAGAGGGTAAAGGGGGGAAAATGGTGATGGAAAGGAGACTTGAATTGGGGTGGTGAACACACAATACAATACACAGATGATGTGTTATAAAACTGTACACCTGAAGCCTATATAATTTTATTAACCAATGTCACCCCAATAAATTTAATTAAAAAATAAAAGTAAATAAAATTTACACAATGGTTGATTTTTCTACTTCATTATGCTGGTGTTTTGGAATTCTGAGAAACATTCTTAGTTTATTGCATGTTTCAAACTAAAAACCCTAGAGTTTATTTGGAAAACAAAAAATATAAAAGCCTACTCATGCCTTCAAATACAGCTCAAATTCTATCTCTTCTAAGAAACTTACCCAGATACTCCAAACTAAACAAATCCTTATCCTTCTCAACATAAGCTCTCTCATTTAGCAATCTAATTATACACTGCCATTAGATAAACACATAAAGCAAACTATATAAAAATTATCTAATTTTCATGCATTTTTAGCTAGCTTCTCCTCCTTGTTTATAATAGTAATAAAAACAACAATTTCTATTTAATGAGTAATTAAGATAAACCAGGCTGTTCTAAGCATGGACACATATCACCTGACTCATTGTTCACCTCAGTTCAGTATGGTGGTAAGTTATCACATGTGTTATCAGAAGTGAAGAATTATTCAGAGTTGTCCTTGTTAAGCACTTCTCCCTACCCAGCACTGGAAAGTATACATCCATGGAGGGTAAGTGAAAAGAACACTACTTAAACTATCCCTCTTACTCAGATGTTTCGGACTAAGATATCATGGCTGAAATGGATTTTATCAGTTTACATAGTGCTGACTCTACATTCTTACCTTCCTTCTCCTCAAGAGAGTAATACTTCCTTCCCTTGGACACCCAACAATGGGTGTATGTTTAAGTAAGATGACCAATCGTCCTACTTTAGGAAGGACAGTCCTTTTGTAAGTTCCATCCTCCCTCGAAAAGTGTCCTCCTACATGTCCTCCTTTTTGATATTGGAAGACTAATCTGTAAATGTCCATATTCGATCAATGCAGAGTCGATCCATTGCGTGTGATGCAACATATTTTTATTTGACATGACGATTCGTCAAGGATCAGTACAGTGCGGCGAGATACAATTATGAGAGACGTGCGCTTTGCATGGGAGACCTTGAGAGTGCACGATTATACCAAGCGTGCAAATGGCTTTGTGTACTTACTGAAACTCGACACGACACATACAACATTGTAAGACTCACGATTATTTCTTTCTCAGTGAATATTCAATCATAGGTAAGCACAATTCACGTTTTATTAATTCATTATCTATTTAATAATTTCCAAATACGTATAATTTTGTTTACAAGTATTTCCCCGAAATTCGAGTTTTAAAGTGGAACTCTAACCTCAAACTATATCTATTAATAACAAATTTTGATTAGTTGCATAAAACAGACATTTTTTTAATTAGAAAATAATAAATACACCCAAATATCACTCCAGATTAGTGGTTTTGTTTGATATTTATTTAGTTTTGTTAATTAAGCTTCTGGAAAACTCGCCTACCATGATGTAACGTGTTCAGTTCCTAATGTGCTTGCATTGTTTGTGTAGCTCTATATTTTATTTTTAATTTTAAATTTCATTTAAGGGATGGAAAAATCAAAAATGAGAAAATGCCATTTCAACAATAAATTGAAAAAGGAATTTCCATTCCTCATATCAAAGAAAGATACCATTGTTTTCTGCAATATTTGCAGCAGAGAATTTTGCATTGCAGTTGGGGGCAGAGCAGCGATAACGAAACACCTGACCACCAACAAACATAAGCAATCATTAGATGCATCAGCTTCCAGTTGTAAAGTAACAAGTTGTTTTAAAACTTCAAATTATTCTTAAGATGAAAAACAGTTGGCTGCAATGGAGGAAACATTTGCATTTTATACCATAATTCACAAAGTTTTCGTAATATGGATTGTACAACTAAATTTGAAAAATTTCACAATGCAAAATTTTCATGTGCCAGGACAAAATGCGAGGCTATTTTGAAATCAGTATTTAAAAATTTCTGTGATGAAATACTTACAGAGGACTTAGAAACTGCAGCATTTGTAACGATTTTATCTAATGCATCAAATCATAATGAAATTAAATTGTATCCAATAATAGTAAGATATTTTAATGTTACCAAGGGCATTCAACTAAAAGTTTTAAATTTAGAATCCATTGAGGGCGAAACTTCTAAAATTTTGTCAAACCATATATACAGAGTACTAAATGAAAACAACTTGAAATCCAAAGTTGTTGCACTAACTAACAGCTGATAATATAAATACAAATTTTGGTGGGTGAAGATGCAAAGGGGTGAATAATGTGTATGTAAAATTACAAGAGTTACTCCAAAAGAAAATACTAGGAATAGGTCATAATGCACATTTTGTCAAATGCTATCAACACAGTGTCACGTGCCATGCCATTTGATGTAGAAGTAATAACTACAATTTATTTGCATTTTAGTCATTTTACCATTCATGTTGCTACTTTAAAACAATGTTGTGAAGAAGCAAATGTTGAATACAAGAAACTTTTAGGATATTCAAAAGTTCGATGGCTTGCTCTAACTAACACCTGCTATAGAGTATGTTATACAATTATCTGAGCCTCTCCGTTCATATTTTTTAAGTTTAGACAAATGTCTTAAAATTCTAGAATCATTTTTCAGTAATAAAATATCTGAGATATTAATGTATTTTGTACGTAATCAAGCATCTGTTTTTCAAAAAACAATTCAAAAGATTGAAAGTTAACATATTTCAGCTACAGAAGTTAGTCTGATTTTGAATGACTTTATCCTTCAATATAAATTTTGTTCTGAAGAAAAATTTCTTCCTTTAATTCAGTGGTTCTTAACCTTTATTGAACCCACCAGTTTCATATGTGCATTCACTGCATATGAAACTGGTGGGTTTCATATGCGGTGAATCATATAAAATATGATTTTTTTTTTTCCAAATTCAAGACATAGGTATATGTTTTTTTAACTGGTGCACAAAATGAGCCGTGCATGAACATCACCTTGCTCAAAGAACAAAACCAAGTGCATGAACTCACAACAAATTACGGCCTCTGCGGCAGAGGCTTCTCTGAACCCAAGACTGACTCATCGAACCTCTAGGGTTCGATAGAACTCAAGCTTAAGAACCACTGCTTCAATTATAAAAAGAAAATTGTCAGACTTAGAGGAATCAAATCCGGCCATAACAGATTTATCAAAGTGCAGAATTTTTACCAGATATGTTTTCAACATATCGAAGAATGGTCGAAACAAACATCACGGGAAATAACAGTTTTCAGTGGTGTTTTTTTACTTCATCGCAAGTATATTGGACAGATATTGAATCTTGTCTTGAGTTTTTATCTAAAAAATGCCAGATATCAAAATAGACTATTGTCTGTTTGAAGAAATTAGAAGACTGATGTGTCTTTAAATTCTGAAAAATTAATACAATGGAAAATGAACACATCAAAATTGATAAAAGATGGGTGGAAATATTCAGCCATTTCAAAAATGAACATATTCCATCTGAAAATTTATTTATTTTTGTTCAATTTACATTGTGCTGCCCTGGAACTAATGTAGCAGTTGAAAGAGTTTTTTCAATTGCTAATGATTTTTGGATAAGTGAGAAATCTAGATTGAATGTTGATACTCTACCTGCAGCACTTGCTGTAAAATTCAATATGAAGGATATTTCTTGTTCAGATATTTCCAATATATTGTTACAAGATGATACATTGACAAAAAAATATTCATTCAATGGAAAAGTACTCATTTAGGTAATATTATCTAAATGAGTACTTTTTTCTTACAATTATCATTAAAAATAGGCATGTAAGCATAATTACAATATAAAATATTACAAATGTTTTTATTATGCATTTATCATATTATAGTGTATTACTGTTGCAATGAATAAAATATTTCTTTTATTTAAGATATTTTCTTCCATTTATTTTTGTCCTTTTCATTGTAAAAAAGTTGGTCACCTTATTTTAAGTCTTTGTTCTAGGTTTGCTTTTTCCTTCCTCAGTGATATGATCAAGTCCCATGGCTTGAACTGTCACTCAGTAAACCATATAATTCCTGAACTTGCATTTCTAATCAAACATCTGGACAGACCTCCTATCTAAGTTCTAATTCTGCAGTTCCTTTATAGAGATGTTCGGCTGGCATCTCAGGGACAGGGTGTCCAAAATGAAATCATATCTTGCCCCTCATACCTGTCTTTCCTACTGCATTATTTTCCCTTTTTTTTAAGTGCGTGAAAGAGAGAGACAGACAGAAGGGAGAAATGAAAAGAATCAACTTCAGCTGTTCATTGATGGGTTTCTCATATGTGCCTTGACTGGGACTCAAGCCAATCCAGTAACCCCTTGCTTAAGTCAGTGACCTTGCGCTTCAAGCCAGTGACCTTGGGCTTCAAGCCGGCGACCTTGCACTCAAGCTGGTGAGCCCGCACTCAAGCGGCGATCTCAGAGTTTCAAACTTGGGTCCCTCAGTGTCCCAGGTCAATGCTCTACCCACTGTGTTGCCACCAGTCAGGTTCCTGCTGCAATCTTAATCCACTTTCCACTTGAAACCACCAAACTACCCTGAACCAAACTAGTATTCAAGTATTTGACTAACTGATCTTACTCTAAACCTGGGTTCTATCGAACCCTAGGGGTTTGATGAGTTGGTCTCTGGGGTTCGAAGAAGCCTCTGTCGTGGAGACCAGAATAAAGTAATACCGGAATTTGTTGTGAGTTCATGCACTTTGTTGGTTTTGTTCTTTGAGCAAGGTGATGTTCATGCACGGCTCATTTTGTGCACCAGTAAAAAAAACATACTTGCCTGACCAGGCGGTAGCGCAGTGGATACAGCGTCAGACTGGGATGCGGAAGACCCAGGTTCAAGACCCCGAGGTCACCAGCTTGAGTGTGGGCCCATCTGGCTTGAGCAAAAGCTCTCCAGCTTGGATCCAAGGTCGCTGGCTCCAGCAGGGGGTGGCTCAGTCTGCTGAAGGCCCATGGTCAAGGCACATGTGAGAAAAAACATATACTTATGTCTTGAATTTGGAAAAAAAAATCATATTTTATTTATCACTAAAGAAGGGTTCGGTGAATGCGCATATGAAACTGGTGGGTTCGGTACCTCAAAAAAGGTTAAGAACCACTGCTCTACACCAAAATTGGGCATCCCATCTTGAAAGAATAGCTTCTGTTTCAATTCGTATTTTTCACTCAAATCAGTGAATAAAATATTTAACTTTTTTCCTTCAAAACAGAAGTTTGAAAATTTATGAATCCATAGTAAGTAAACATTAGCAGTGGTTAGAAATCAGGTAAGCAAGCTGACTTGATTCCTCAGTTCATTTCTCATTAAGTTAAAAACCATAAGCAGCCATGAAAGTTCATACAGTTAATAAAGTTTTAATTGTTCCTATTCTTATTTATTGTTTATATTAATAAGCCATTGATTTAAGAAAGGAGATAGCAATATTAAGAAAAGACACAATAGTGCCCTGGCCAGTGGTGCAGTGGAAAGAGTACTACCCCAGAGTACCAAGATCACCAACAATTGATGCTTCTCTCTGTCCTCCCCTCTCTCAAAAAAAAAAAAAAAAAAAAAAAAAACAATTCTCAGAAACAATATAAATGATCAATAAAAATCTAAAAAGATGCTGAACTCCATTTATTTTAAAATAAAAAATTTAAAGAGGTATACTTTTTTTCATCTATCAAACTGGCAAAGACTAAGAAGCCTAAAATAACTAGTACGTTGGCAAGGGTGTGAGGAAACAGGCACTCTCATTTACGATTGATAGGAGACAAAATCAGCTTTGTGGAGAACAATTTGGAAATATCAAAAATTTTAATATATATGCCCTTTTACCCTACAATTCCACATTTACAAACTTATTCCATAGTTGATTTGCACATGTGCACAAAGACACTTGTGAAAGCGAGTTCACTGACTATGTTTGCAATTAAAGATTTGGGAGCATTAAAAGGGAATTGGTTAAATAAATTATGCTAGATCTATAAAATACTACATGGTTATCAAGACAGCTCTGATAAATTTGTAAGTGCTCACATGGAGAGATGTCTGAAAATGAGTTGGAAAATGGTATTCATAGCACAACCCAACTTATTAGCTCTGTTAAATATGCCTCATGTATTGTAAATATCTAATTGTACATATGAAACAAAGTGGTTGTCTCTGGGAAGAGGGCTGGAGTATAGGATCTCACTTTTCATGTTATATGTAGATTGAAGTTTTGTTTTAATTCTTTAGAAAGTCAAACCAACAACCACTTCACTGAAACATTAAAATATTCACACACACATCAGGGTCAAAGATGCTGCTGATGTAGAGAGATGCCATGGCTTGAGGACAGGACCAGCAGAAAAGGACCCAGGCAGGGCCCATTCACCTCCCTGCCCATTCACATCCCCCTTTTTTCCCACCTCAGTTGTCAACCTGGACCCAGACCAGTCTGAGAGGAAGTGAGACTGCAGAGGTGTCTGAAGGAGAATCCCAGAGACCCATACTGTGACAGCATGGGGGGAGGGGGTAAGACAAAGGCCCAGGGGAGGCAATATCACTGGCAGTCACAGACAGGGAGACTCCTCAGCCTGCCTGAGACAGCTGTTCCTGTTTAAGCAGAGATCTTTGTGTTATCTTTATTCCAAATCTCCTCTTCCTTTGCTGTTGTGAGAAGGTGGTCCCAAGTTAGTTCACTACTACCTTCTGATCAGCTATGGGCTTAGAAATCAGATAATAACACAGAATTGCTTATAAATTATAGGTACATAGGCTTTCAACAAGCACCTTTGGGACTCTGAGAAATTTATTTACTTGAACACACAGACTTTGAAAATTATCTTAATTTTACGGTCTTCAGTTATAACCTGGAGGTGAAAGTACATAATGGATGAGTTCTATTAATAAAGGTGTTATTAGGCCCTGGCCTGTTTGCTCAGTGGTTGAGTGTCAGCCTGGCGTGTGTATGTCCTGGGCTCGATTCCCGATCAGGGCACACAGGAGAAGTGACCATCTGCTTCTCCACCTCTCCCCCTCCCCTTTTCTCTCTCTCTCTCTCTTCCCCTCCCACAGCCATGGCTCAATTGGTTCAAACACATCAGCTCATGGCACTGAAAATAGCTCTGTGGAGCCTCCATCTCAGGTGCTAAAAATAGCTCGGTTACAAGCATAGCCCAGACTGACAGAGCATAGGCCCCAGAAGGAGGTGCTGGGTGGACCTCAGTCAGGTTGTATGCAGGAGTCTGTCCCTCTATCTCCACTTCCCTCACTTGAAGAAGAAAAAAAGTGGGGGTGTTATCAACATAAGAAGAACACATACAATCCCTTGGATATGTAATTTTGTAAACTTAAAATAACCAATAGCCCCACCTCAACCTTCAAAAGTTTCAACAATTAACCAAAAATATCCTCAAATTTTAGCGATTGCATCAAAAGTTATGCTCTGAATAAAAAGTGATAAATAAAACTTATAATTTGTTATTCTATCCCTGAATTTTTAAATTATAATTACTAATATCTTAATTGGAACTTATACAGTTTGTCCGTAAAGTCATGGTGCACTTTTGACCCTGTGATAGGTCAAAAGTGCACCATGACTTTACGGACACACTGCATATAAAGATATTTCGAAGTGATTTTATTACTCACCTTACTGCTGAAAAAAATATTCTGTATTCAGTTTCCATACAGTCTCATTTTAAAAATTCACTCTGCCCAGGACTCCTCAGTAACCTTTACTGGCCATTACTGACCAATAATAAATCCTGAAAACCCAGCACAATCTCCAGATTTCCCGAAGACACGGAAGTAGCTCCCCCCAACCCTACCCCAGATGGCTCCATATTAGCATTCTCATATATTCAAACATTCCAGCAAGCATTTCAATTAGAGGAAATGAAAAATAATTCCCTCTGAGAATTCTAGTCTACTGACTTCATAAAAACTAAGTATTACTCTAAAGTTACAGAACCAAATTTATGAGAGAAAGCACTACTATTTCTTTCTCCTGACTGGGCATTGAACCAGCAACCTCCATGCTTTAGGACGAAGCTCTAACCAACCAAGCTATCCAACCAGGACAGCACCACTATTTCTTAATTAACAGTAACATAATGATTCCAGAATTTGTACCTCTAAATCAAGTTACCTATTATCTATGGGTATGTCTTAACTGCACTATTAGATCAAGACTTTCTACGGATAGAAAACACACCCAGTTCATCTTAGTATCTCCACAGTCCATCACTGTACATAATCAGCCCTCAAAGATAAAATGTTTGCAACTAGCCAAATTCACCTAAACTTTTAGTTTTGGATATAGAACTGTCCAACTAACTGGGAAATTAAATTTTAAAATTCCTGCTATAAAACTTTAAAGAAAGGCTATTTCTCAAAATTCTTTTTTAAAATGAAAAGCAAAGATACGATTTCAATTTCAAACAGCCCAACTCCTAACTCTTAACCAGAAGAATACAAGAAGATTTCAGTAAAATAAAATCTATGTAGCTACTACCTCTTCCTTTTCTTTACATCGGAGGTCAAAGAGGAATCAAACCCTACTCATTTTACCCAGATCTGCAACCTGGTCAGTTAACTTTGCATTCCTTATGAGCCTAAGAGTAAGCAACTAATATTTCAAGTAATACTGCAACTTAAAATATCCCACAATTGTTTAACATTTAACCTTTATTTCTTGAAATCAGCCAGAAAGCTTTCACGCATATAAAATAAAACCATACACAATCATTTATAAGCAACTTAAGAGATTTTCCCAATTATATCCAACTTTATACCAGAAAAAAAAAAGATGTAGAATAACTTGAACTTCAGAGAATGACAAAAAGTAATTCTTGCATAAAAAAACAAAAAATCAATGTTCAAACACAAGAACTGAATAAAGGTCATTTAACCAAGATAAATCAACCACTCAATGTTACAGGTGTAAGAGGTACAGAAAACCCAGAGGTAAAAGGCACCTCTGAGACTACCTATTAATAGGGTGATTAATTAATCCCCTCAGTTAACAGGTGAAAGAGAAAAGCTATGGGACCTGCATTTAAAATAATGACCTTACTCAAAGTCCAAAATTAAGGTGAAAGTACTCAAAAAGCTATGGGAACACAGAGAATGATGACTAATTCTTTGGGAGAGGAGGCAGGCAGAGAAAAATGCACTAACTAGATGAGTAGGAGTTTCAGAAGTGGACGAGGTGGGGAGTGAGTGGCTCGACCAGGAAGAAAGAGTAGCATGGAGACATGAAGCTCTGCAGTGAGTCTGGAGAGGTGGTGTATCACCAGGGACACATTATACTGGGATGGGGGAGGCCAGTGGTAAAGAATACAAAGGACCTCACAATCTCCATGCCAAGAAGTTTAGGCTCTAACACTCAAGCTGTGGAACTCTAATAAAAGATAGCAAGTAGGAGTGGCATGGCATGCTCAGAAAAACGTGTAAGACAGCTCATTCAAGAAGAAGAGCAAACTTCTAAAAGATAACAGTAGAAATAAGGAGATTAACTATGGAGCCAAGATTATTGGTCTAGGTGGAAATGATGATGAAAAGATACAGATTCAGATTCAATATCTAGGTCAGGGGTGCTCAATACGTCGATTGCGAACTACTGGTGAATAGCCATCTACTGGTCAATCGCGAAGGAAGTGTGGGTAGACCGATCGCATGACATTAAAAAGACATTTGTCTTTTGATTGGCATACAGGGTAGCCAATCTGACATCTGAACTTTTGACACCCTACACATGCGCGTTAAACCGTGCTAACTTGTTCGGTTACATTGCTGCGTAGTTAGCCTTCAATTTATTTAAACTAAATAAAACAAAGGGTATAAAAATGAGTGCCATAGCTGGTCCAAGTAAGAAGCCTAAAACCTACCACTTTCATACAGAATGGGAGGAAATTTTTTTCACTATGTCATATTCTAAGTGTGTTTGCCTCATCTGTCTGTGTGCCATTGCTATTCCAAAGAAGGGAAATGTGGAGCGGCTTTTTTGGACTGTTCCTAAAAACTATGACATTGACTTTCCTCCGAAAAGAGAGCTGAGAAGGAGAAAGGTGAAAGGAGAATACACAATATTAAATAGTAATAATAGTAACTTAAATAATGATAATATAGAAGAAATAAATTTATGTTTTGCATTTTTATTGTAGGTAGATCATTTTGATTTGGTCATCTTATAAGTAGCTCGCAAGCTGGAAAAGTGTGGGCACCCCTGATCTAGGCAGTAAACATCAAACATAATGACCGCCTGACCAGGCGGTGGTGCAGTGGATAGAGCGTCAGACTGGGATACGGATGACCCAGGTTCAAGACCCCGAGGTCGCCAGCTTGAGCGCAGGTTCATCTGGCTTGAGCAAAAAGCACAAGGTTGGACCCAAGGTTGCTGGCTCGAGCAAGGGGTTACTCAGTCTGCTGAAGGCCTGCGGTCAAGGCACATATGAGAAAGCAATCAATGAACAACTAAGGTGTCGCAACGAAAAACTGATGATTGATGCTACTCATCTCTCTCTGTTCCTGTCTGTCTATCCCTATCTATCCCTCTCTCTGACTCTCTCTCTCTGTCCCTGTAAAAAAAAAAAAAACCACATAATGACCAACTAAGGGAATGAGGGAAAAAGGGCAGGGTCCAGAATGACTTCTAGACCTCAACTTGGTTGGCTGGTGGGACAATGACATCCAATGCAGGTAACACAGGAAGACAAACCCATGCACTCATTCAAACCAGATGAACAGCCTGGGCCAGGAATTGTTTGGTTTACAGTATGGAGAAAGGGGATGAGGGAAGCAGGAAGGGAGAGGAGCCCAGATGAATTTACCTTAGTTCTTGTGCTTATACAGGGTGTCTATTCAGTGGAGCAACTAAGTAGCATAAAAAACAAAGTGAACTAGGGGAGTCATGAGCTTACAGGGAGCAAATGAAGACAAGTGCACAACGAGATCTACCTTAGGTATCAATATCTAACGAGGGGGTGAAAGAAACACCTGAAAAGCAAGCGAAGAATTGATCAGAGAAGTAAAAGATGAAGGAGATAGGGTGATGCCAAAATTAGGCAAGAGAAAAAAAAATCAAGAAGGTTGGAGAGGGTGAAAATTAAAGTTAAATGTCTTGCATAAAGCAAAGTTTACAAACAGAAGTTATTTACAACAGGAAGAGACTACCTCATGAGGGAACAAATAACATCAAGTAAGTGATGATGAAGAAAGATGAGGGTTACCTATGCATGAGAAGTGTAGCTTTGTGACATCCACAGTACACCTCTGAAGTCCAGGTCACGGCTACCCTTTCCACCATTGTGACATTTTGTCAAATTACTCTTTTGCAATCTGACCAATGAATGGGAGATCCGGTTATTCTAATCATAATTTTTTTTAATTTCTATATACGTCATGTAACTCATAAGCAACCAATACTGGATTAAAACTTCTCACTAATTCTGTTCTCAGAGTACAAAATGTTGCTGCAGAGCATGTGGACAGAGCTAATCTAGTCTACTTCAAAGTCAGGCTGCTTTCAAACAAACTCTTAACATTGTCTTCCTAACCTTCTGCAGTCCTGCATCCCAATTCCACTTCATTACCATTCCTTAACCCCTTCCTTCTGATTAGAACAGACCTCATTCCACAGGCTGGGCTCTGTTCTGTCTTCTCTTCCTCCTTCCCTCACTCCTTCCCCTCACTCTTTCCCTCCTTTCCTTCCTCCCTTCCTTCTTTCCTTTCTTCCTTCCCAAAACCAGACAGTGTGCCTAATCATTTCTAATCCTTCCACCACTGATGACTGTTTTTTATCACCAGCACTTTCTTTCCTTTTTCTTTCACCTCCTCAAGTCTACAGTCTACCTTAAAATTGAAAATAACAAACACTCCATTCATTTTCTTGTCCCGCACCCTCTTTTCCTCCTTCTACTACCAAATATCTCCATTTCCCTACTACCTAGTTACTGTAGTCTCCTACAGAAAGGTTTCTGAGTCTGCCCCTCTACAAAAAATAAATGAATGAATAAAACCACTGACAAATGACACCTGATTTACTGACAGCAGTTCTAAGATGTCCCTTACTTAGTTCTCAATTCCTTTGACCACTCTGAAACTTACCAGAGAACTGACCAAACCCTTCCTTATTGTAGTTACTCCTTCAGCTTTTTTTATAACTAGGTGAATGGTTTATGAAAAACAATCAACCAAAACTCAGATCTGTGTTCTAGGCCCAGCTCTACTATTAACTAGCATGAGCCTTTCCACCTCCACTCCTACTCATCTCTTAGATCTCACTTGGAGACACAATGACACTCAATATAGGTTAGGTCCTTGCACACAAAACTTTCTCAAAACCCATTCTTCTACTTTGTGATGCTTATCACAACTACTTAATTATATAATTAGCAGTTGAATGACTGTCTTTCCTAGCACACAACAGACTGTCAGCTCCATGAAGACAGAGTACACATTTCAGCAATGGCTTGCACCTTATCAGCACACGATAAAAGCCTATTAATAATAAAAAATAAATAAATAAAATAAATATAAAAAATAATAATAATAAAAAAGCCTATTAATAGACATTACACCACTTTCTAAGAGACTGCTTATTATACCTTTAACCTAATAAAATCACAAGCACTTTACTAACTTTCAAAATTATGGACAAAATTTTAAACAGAAATTCCAATTATCTCAAACATACATAATACAATGAACTACATATAATATTTTACATATAAAATCAGAGTCAGAGAACTTGTTTTGCTCATCCACAAGAATAGAAAGGGCTGGATCAGTTACCTACATTTCAGGACCAAATGGGTATTCTAATCCATGTTCACATTGAATTTGTCAAGTGGCAGCTTGATACTAAAACACTATTGTTTAGAGAGCTGTTTAGATAACACCCATTGGTGCCTTAGGTTTAAAGCTTTTAACATTGGCACAAAACTACGAGCTGTATTCTTTCTACTCTGCAAGAAAATCAAAAGAAAGTCAAGTTCACTGCAGTGTGATTTTAAATATTTCACATAAATCAGGGGGAACCAAGTAATGGTTAAGTTGTTGCTGTGCCTGATGAGATAGATGTCTTTCAGATACAAAATTTCAAGTAGAGCAAGTAGGAAAGTTTTGTGGAGTTTAATAACAGCCACCTTGGTCAAACAGTTTAAACAGATTACATGGTAACGGTCTCTTCAATGGCTGAGTGCATCCAGTTCCTCAACTACAACTGTAAGATCTTTACAGGAATATTTGGAGTTTTGTTAATTGCTCCCCCCCCCCCCAAATAAACAGAAATGCAACTGATATCAATAATCTGGGATGTGTTAAAACCCTGAAAATGGCTTTTAAGGCTAAATGTATTTATATATTGCCACTTGAAGACGACGTAAAAGTCCCTAAAACTCATTGCTAGACAACTGGCTAGGTTAAGGGCAGTTAGGCTATAAATACAGTTGTAATCCCCGGTAAAGAAGCCTTTCATAAGGGAAACGGTAATACATATGTGATCACTTGAAGCCGATTCTCCAAGGAGCCCTCATCCTGAAGTCACAGCACTGATTCCAAAGGAGTCATTGTGCCCTTTTGACAACGCACGAGGAGTTCCTCGGGGTCAGCCAGCGCTTCCCTTAGGACTTCAGCCCGTAAATTTCTGGCCAGGGAAGGCGGAGTTCAAGCCTCCCCTCACCATGCCCCCGCGCCCCGTTCCTTTCCTGAAAATTAATGAATTGGCCCTACAATTCTTTATTTAATGAGGTGTGTAGTGGCCTCTACTGGTGCTTGTATGAGCACAAGAATGTCCCACTCTTACAAGTGGGATGAGCCTGGGGGAGGGGAGGGAAGGGAGGCGAGGAGTGAACCTGCCTCCGGTACAAAGCGCCAAACTACACCCGGGAGCCCCGGACGCACCCCGCGGCCGCCCCACTCCTGGAGGCGCCCCCGACCGCCCACTTCACTCCCCACCCCGCGCAACCCGCTTTCTCCCCGGCAAGCCTGGAATTGGCAGAGAAGTTGCTGCACGTTTCCTCTTGGATCCTAAACAAATTCACCGCAACCACAGCCGGTGCCGGTGCCGGTGCCGGTGCGGCGCCCCGCCCCCACCGCTTACCTGGGGACTGCGGCGGGGAGCCACTCCTGGCGGCCGCGGCCCCCGGCGCCCGGCGCCCGAGCAGCAGCATGCAGCAGAGCCAGAAGGAGGAGGTGCCGAGGAGTCGCCGAGCTCCCCGCTCCGCCGCCATCTCTTGCCCGCGAGCCGCGGCGGGGGCGGGGGCGGCAGCGCCGCGGAGCCCTTGCCTCGGTCCCTCCCGCGCGCCTCAGCCGGTCCCTCGCTGCAGGCTCGGCTCTGGCTGCCGCCGCTGCTACTCCAGCTCGGTCCGGCCCGGCCCGCGCGGCCCCTCTCGCGGGTGGGGAGACTCGGGGGCGCCTCCCTCCTGCAGCGGGGCGGAGAGGAAGGAGAGCGGCTGTGGGGGTGGAGGGGGAATCAGTACATTCCCGGCCGGCGAGGGGGGGATCGGCCCCCAGGTCTCAGGTACCACCACCCGCCGCCGACTCCGGTTCTACACACAGGCTCGAAGGGGGCGGAGACCGCGCCAGCGGGGAGGGGGCGGGGGCTGAACGCACGCGCACGCGCGCCGCCCAGCCCGCACCCCTCGGCTCCGCGCGCGGCCCTTCCCCGCTCCAATCCCAGCCCAGCCCTGGCAGGCCGGCTTCCGCCCCCACTCCTCCCCGGGGCTGCGGGCCTGCGCGGGGCGCGCGCGGCGCTGCTGCCGGCGTCAGGGAAACCCCGGAGAAGCGGCTCCTCCTTCTCCTCCTCCTGGCGTCGGTCGGGTGTCGCAGCCCTGCGGCCGGGGAGAGTTTCCCCGCTCACCTTCCGGGCACCTCCGGGCGCAGAGACCCGCGGGCGAGAAACGCTCCGAGCTCGGGCCCGTCCAGGAATCCGGAGCGGACGTGCACCTCTCCGCAGCCGGGCCAGGGGCCTCTATATAGGGCCTCAGAGGAAACCGAATGACCTCTGGGAGGAAACCTGGGTTCGCGAAGGTCGGAACGGTGATTTATGGGCTCGCCAGAAACAATAGTGACCCTGGTGCCTCTGGCGGGGACCTGACCCATGACCGCCACTTTCGGGCCGGGCCGCCCTTGCCGTGCGTTGCCCGGGACAGTTCCGGGCCTGCCCGGACCGCGGGACCCGCGTTCCCGCCCGCGTCACTCGGCCCCAGGCCAGGGAAGTTGGGTACAGACAAAGGTACCTGCTGTACACTCCGCCGGCTGGTGCGGAGCCCGGCCCGAGTCCCAGCCCCATGACTCCGGGTCTGATCCTCTGACTGTAAACGAAACCTTCTCTTGTCATTGTGGGGTATTTGTCATTCTCTTACTTGGAAATCACGTCTTTTTCGCCTCAAAAATAGGAGCGAGAAGGATGTAATTTTTCTAAAACCACTTGGTAATCTGGAGGCAGCACCTAAACTAACCAAAATTAGGAGAAAGCAGCTTGTAGTTAACACTGCAGATGAGGATGTTACAAGCTGCACCAACGGAAAGTATTTTAAGAAAATTTCTTTGTATGGTTGTGCACTTGTAGAGAATCATGTTTTGGTTGTTAACATGAGTTGGGTTTCGATTTCACTGTCTGTATAGACAATAACTAAACTGTAGCTTCCCAAAAGAAGAGGGCTTCCACATCCTTTCTTCAGATATTTTCTTGTATTCTTGAAGTGATAAAATGAGCAACCGTACAAGGCTTGCTTTGATGTAGGGAGGGAGGAGCTCAGAATTCTCATCAAACCTCTTAAATTACACTGAGGAACAAAATTTTTGTTGCATCCATAAAAACACTTGTTCTTACCTAATTCAAGTGTGCTGATCTCAAATTTGACATTAGTTTTTCTCTGTAAGCTACAGGTTTTTTTGCAACTCAAGATTTTAGGTTTTCATCTTATTGTAAAATTTTCAACATTTAGTTTAACATAATGAAGTAGAATATCTTCTTGGGCATCACCTTTGTGAAAATATAATAATTTATATAATGCAGTAAATACACTAAAAGACATGAGTACATCAGAATTTGTCTACAATTTCAAAACAGAACATATTAAAACACTTATTTTAATCATAAAATTTGCACAAAACTTATTTAAATTCTATTCAGGCAAAAATATGCGTTTGTATCTCTTGCGTTTGTGTACTTGTTGAGGACAATCTCGTTTGATGCTCCAGCAGTAGTCACCATCATATTTCTGTCCCATTGCCCCTGATAACACTCTTCCATCGTCTTAAGATCTTGATGAAAGCATTCTCTCTGCTCATTACTAACAGTTCCAAGATTTTCAGGAAACTTATCAAGGTGATTGTTCAGGAAGTGAATCTTAACGCATTATAAAGTAGAATGTCTTCTTGAGCTCATCTTTGTGAAAATATAATAATTTGAGGTTCATCGAATATACCTGTTTTATCTTTTGAAAAGACAAGGCAGGAAAAGCAGAAATAATATGTTGAAAGCATTCACTTTCTCTATTCAAAGCCTCAACAAACTGCTTTATTAAGCCAAGTTTAATGTGAAGTGGAAAAAAATGATCCTGTCTCAATTAACTACAGGTTTATTCACAATATTTTTCATCCCTACTTCCAGAGCTTCATGTTTCTGCAACTCCTTCTGTGCCCAGTGTTTCTCCCATGCTAGGCCGTTCCATAAACACAGAAAGCAAGGATGCTTTGTGAAATCTCTCTGTTGTCCTAGCATGAAATTGACCATTTTAAGATCCACACAAATAATCCAGTTATGCCCTCATACTTCAGTAAGTCGAGGACAATTTTTATGTCATTATAATCTTCTCACAGATGAGTTGAATAACCAATTGGAACCACTGCATAAACATTACCGTTGTGTAGGAGAACACATTTTAGACTCCGTTTAGAGCTGTCAAGAAATAGCCGCCATTCTATTGGACTGTAAGTGGTAAGAAACACCTAGGTGGCTGAGAAGACTACTGATATCATGACAGTAAACAAAGTGTCTTCATAAAAAAAGTACACAAAATTTGTTCACACTTCTTGAATTGAGATACTTTAGCTGACCGATGAAGTACATTTTTTTGTTGAAGCCTGGAGCCTAATAACTCAGCTGCTTTCTTTGATAGGCCCAAATCTCTTACTAAGTCATTCAATTTGGGTTGTCTAAACTGCTGAGGAGTTAATGACTGCTCGGCATCAGAAGAAGACCCTTCAGATTCTACAACCATTTCCTCATTCATCTTATCAAAATACACTTGATCACCATGTTCACTTTCTTCATCCTTAGAAAAAATAAAACCGTTGAAAACTGGAACCGAGAGTGTCTCAGAGTATGGGATAGGTTGTATTGCTGGAGGAATATTAGGATATGTGATCATATGCCGTTTTTTTCTTGCCGATGCCCTTTGTATGGATCAGACAGAAATAACAGTCACTGCTGTGGCCCTTAGGTTCACACCAAACCATGGGAATACCAAAAGGCATTCCTTTGCGTTTTCCTTTTGTCCAGTCACGAAGCATTTTCTCACAATTGTGACACACAATATGAGGAGCCCAATTCTTGTCTTGATTGCCAGGGGAACTTGAAAATAGGCAATATATGTACATGTCACAAATGATGAAATATTGCACCTTACATTGAAGTGTGTAATAGCCATATATAACAGAAGGTGTCAGGACTATTCTTACATTTACGCCTTCTCAAATAAGCCATGATTCAATCTTAAAATAAGAGGGTGTTTTTATCAGATAATAATTGTTTACATTTAAAAACAACTACAATTATGTGAAAGTGATGTTTGTAAAACTAATTGCCTTGTGGTTATGTTCAATCCAAGAGTCGTTGCCCTTTAACTCCAATTTAAAAACCAATGCATGCCATTAACTGTAAGAAAAAGAAATTAAAATTGCATAAAAACTAGAGCATGCACCGAAAAACAGATTTCATATTTGGAATCAGTGATGCAGAAATATATAGAAACAGTTATAAAACCTCATGCAACAGAAAATGAAAAAAAATTGTTACCCAGTGTTATCAAAGCAGTGGAATTAGGAACCCTTGTCCCAGTTCTTGGAAACAGTTGACTCATAAAAGAGCAAACTCAAGCTTATTGTTTTCCACTAGGGAAAAAATTTAAATATCCTATTGTTTTGGTTAAGAGTTGTTCATCAGCAAAAATATTTCCTAAATACCCCAGGTTGACCTGTTAAATTAGAAGTAGATTACCTTCCAATTGCTTAACGAATATTTGCTTAATTAACCTTTAACAATAATCATATCATTATTCAGTTTTCTAAGATAATGAGAAAGCCTCTTTGGAAACTATAAATTGCCTTCCAAGCATTAATATTTAGATGTGTTTTCTAAGTCTGGAAAGTTTTCATTATATAAAAACTATAAAATACATAATACTGTATGATTTCTTTATCTCCAAGTTTGAAAAATGTGAGTTGTGGCTAATAAAACAATCACAATGATTTTCATGTACAACTTCTGTGAACTGTATTCTTAATTTATCAGCCCACTGTATGTATCAGGGTTAAATTAAAAATTTATAAAGCACTCTCTGTAAAGTAAATTGACTAAATCATGTATTTCTGACTTTGTGACAATCATAATGTTAATCAGACCCACCATAATAGACTACTAATAGATGGAGCCTCAAATTAAAAGTCACAGATTTCACATCAAGAGTGAGACAGTAAAGTAACCCAGGCACACACACTTTAATTCATATTCTTCCCTTGTTTCAATGAAACTGACATTGTGAACATTCCCTTTTAAAAATCTTCATTTGGAGTTATTAATCTTTCTTTGGTAAGGTATACCTGAGGAAAAAAAAAATTTTAGCCATATTATTTACACTCGCCCAACAAGATTTTTTTCAGCCTGACCAGGTGGTGGTGCAGTGGATAGAGTGTCAGACTGGGGTGCGAAGGACCCAGGTTTGAGACCCCGAGGTTGCCAGCTTGAGCGCGGGCTCATCTGGTTTGAGCAAAAAGCTCACCAGCTTGGATCCAAGGTCACTGGCTTGAGCAAGGGGTTACTAGGTCTGCTGTAGCAACTCGGTCTGCTGTAGCCCCGCGGTCAAGGCACATATGAGAAAACAATCAACAACTAAACTGTCACAATGAAGAATTGATGCTTCTCATCTCTCTCCCTTCCTGTCTGTCTATCTGACTCTCTGTCTCTGTCAAAAAAGAAAAAAGAATTTTTTCAACTAATACCTCAGTCTACATTTATTTAGCAGTCCACATTTACTGCTAATTAACGTATTTTAAATAGTCTAAGCTATCTAGGAACAGACATTAAACCATTCATGAAATTAACACCTTTTTTATCTAAGTAAAGTTAGAACATGAAGTCCTCCTTCAAGTTGTACACAAAGAAACTTTTAGAGCGAAGGAAACAGGCTGGTTGTTGTAGATTAGTAAGTATACTCAGGGGTAGTCAACCTCTTTATACCTACCGCCCACTTTTGTATCTTTGTTAGTAGTAAAATTTTCTAACTGCCCACCGGTTCACAGTAATGATGATTTATAAAGTAGGAAAGTTACTTTATAAAATTTATAAAGCAGAATTACAGCAAGTTAAAGCATATAATAATAATCACTTACCAAGTACTTTATGTCAGATTTTCGCTAAGTTTGGCAGAATAAATCTTTATAAAACAATTTGCTGTACTTAAATCTATCTTTTTATTTATACTTTGGTTGCTCCGCTACCGCCCACCATGAAAGCTGGAACGCCCACTAATGGACAGTAGGGACTAGGTTGACTACCACTGGTATACATGATCAAAGTGCAGGCCAAAAATAACTAGATGTTTATTCCAAGTGCACTTTCATATAAAAGCTAAATGAAAAAATATAATCTTATGAATGCAAAACTTGGCAAGAGTTATTTCCAACTTCAGTGAAGCATTGTCATTCAGTGTTTGATTGCTGGCAGTAATTATATATATTCTGCAGCTGATTCCTGACTGAATCCCAGTAATCGAGGTAGAGAGGTAAGCTAGTAGATCCCAGCCTAGAACACTTCCTAATCACAGCAAATTTTAAATAAGATTTACCCCTGTCCTATAAACATTGTTTTCTTCTGCACATATGTTGACATTTTTACATGTGCCCTTTACATTCCACTAGGTAAGAAATTTTATTCCTTTCTTTTTCAAACGCCACCTGTTCTAGGGAGCCATTGCCAATTAAGCCTAATTAAGAAGGATATGGGCTCCTACCTACAATCAAGACTTCTTTATCCAGCAAGGCTATCATTTAAAATTGAAGGAGAAATAAAAAGTTTCGCAGACAAAAACAGTTCAAGGAATTTATTACCACCAAATCAATGCTGCAAGAAATGTTAAAGGGCCTGTTATAAACAGAACAAAGGGGAAAGAAATCTAGTAAAAGAGGAATGTAGATTTAAAGAATAAAATGGCAATAAACAACTACATATCAATAATAACCTTAAATGTAAATGGATTAAGTGCTCCAATCAAAACACATAGGGTAGCTGCATGGATAAAAAAACAGGATCTGTACATGTGCTGTCTACAAGAGACCCACGTCAAAACAAAAGGTACACAAAGACTGAAAAAGTAAAGGGATGGAAAAGAATATTTCATGCAAATGGAAATAAAAATAAGCTGGGGTAGCAATACTTACATCTGACAAAATAGACTTTAAAACAAAGGCTATAGTAAGGGATAAAGATCACTATATAATGATAAAGGGAGCAATCCAACAGGAAGCTATAACCATTATAAATATCTATGCACCTAATATAGGAGCACCTAAATAAAAGCAGATTTTGATGGACATAAAGGGTGAGATCAATAGCAATAATATAATAGTAGGGGATTTCAATACCCCACTAACATCACTGGATAGATCCTCAAGGAAGAAAATCAACAAAGAAACAGCAGACTTAAAGCACTCTAGATCAACTGGATTTAATAGATATCTTGAGAACCTTTTACCCTAAAGCAAAATATACATTCTTTTCAAGCGCTCATGGTACATTCTCTGGGATAGATCACATGTTAGGACAAAGATCGAGTCTTAATAAATTTAAGAAGATTGAAATCATATCAAGCATCTTCTCTGATCACAATGACATGAAACTAGAAATCAACTACAATAGAAAAAAACACTCAAACACTTGGAAACTAAATAGCATGTTATTAAATAACAAATGAGTTAACAATGAGATCAAGGAAGAAATAAAAAATTTTCTTTAAACAAATGAAAATGAAATACAAGAATCTATGGGACACAACAAAAGCAGTCTTGAGAGGGACGTTCATAGCATTACAAGCATACCTTAAGAAGCAAGAAAAAGTTTAAAGAAACAACTTAATCCTGTATCTAAAAGAACTAGAAAAAGAACAGCAAGTAAAGCCCAGAAGAAGTAGAAGGAAGGAAATAATAAAGATCAGAGTGGAAATAAATGACATAGAGGCTAAAAAAACAATACAGAAGATCAATGAAATCAAGAACTGGTTCTTTGAAAGGGTAAACAAGATTGATGAACCTTTAACCAGACTCACCAGGAAAAAAGAGAGGACTCAAACAAATAAAATTAGAAACGAGAGTGGAGAAGTAACAACTGACACAGCAGAAGTACAAAGGATTGTAAGAAAATACTATGAAGAACTATGCCAAAAAATTAGACAACCTAGGTGAAACAGACAAATTCCTTGAAACATATAATCTTTCAAAAATCAATCTGGGAGAATCAGAAAACCTAAACAGACCAATTATAACAAATGAGATTGTAAAATTATCAAAAAACTCCCAACAAACAAAAGCCCTGGGCCGGATGGCTTCACAGATGAATTCTACCAAATATTCAAAGAATTACCTCCTATCCTTCTCAAGCTATTTCAAAAAATTCAAGAGGAGGGAAGACTTCCAAGCTCCTTTCATTAGGCGAGAATAATCCTCATTCTAAATCCAGGCAAAGACAATACAAACAAAGAAAACTATAGGCCAATATCCCTGATGAATTTAGATGCTAAAATTCTCAACAAAATATTAGCAAACTGGATCCAGCAATACATGAAAAAAATCATACATCATGATCAAGTGGGATTTATTCTGGGGCGGCAAGGCTGATACAATATTCACAAATCAATCAATGTGACTCATTATATAAACAAAAAGGAGAAAAATCACATGATAATATCAATAGATGCAGAAAAAGCATTTGATAAAATCCAGTTTATGATCAAAACTCTCAGCAAAATAAGAAGAAATAAAAGGCATCCAAATTGGAAAAGAAGTAAAACTATCATTATTTGCTGATGATATGATACTGTACATAGAAAACCCTAAAGTCTCAGTGAAAAAACTACTGGACCTGATAAATGAATTCAGTAAGGTGTCAAGATATAAAATTAATATTCAGAAATCAGAGGCATTTTTACACACCAACAATGAACTGTCTGAAAGAGAAATTAAGAAAACAATCCCCTTTACTATTGCAACAACAACAACAAAAGTACCTAGGAGTAAATTTAACCAAGGAGGTTAAAGACTTGTACTTGAAAGATTATAAAACATTGGTAAAAAAAAAAAAAATCAAGGAAGATACAAACAAGTGAAAGCATATACCGTGTTCATGGATAAGAAGAATAAACATAAGTAAAATGTCTATATTACCCAAAGCAATTTATAAATTCAGTGCAATTCCTATTAAAATACCAATGACATACTTCAAAGATATAGAACACATACTCCAAAAATTTATACGGAACCAAAAAAGAACACGAATAGCCTCAGCAATCTTGAAAATGAAGAATAAAGTGGGAGTATCACACTTCCTGATATCAAGTTATACTACAAGGCCATTGTACTCAAAACAACTTGGTACTGGCATAAGGACAGGTATACAGATCAATGAAACAGAACAGAGAACCCAGAAATAAACGCACACCTTTATGGACAATTATTTAACAAAGGAGGTGAGAGCATACAATGGAGTAAAGACAGTCTCTTTAACAAATGGTCTTGCGAAAACTGGACAACCACCTGCAAAAAAATGAAACTAGACCTCCAACTTACACCATTCACAAAAATAAACTCAAAATGTATAAAAGACTTAAATGTAAGTCATGAAACCATAGCATCTTAGAAGAAAACATCTCTTCAACATCTCTTGTAGCAATGTATGTGCTGATTTATCTCTACAGGCAAGTGAAATACAGGACAGGATAAACAAATGGGACTATATCAAACTGAAAAGCTTTTGCAACAGCTAAAGACAATATGAACAAAATAAAAAGACAAATCACACAATGGGAGAACATACTCGACAATAAGGGGTTAATAGCCAAAGAACTTGTAAAACTTAACACCAGCAAGATAAACAATCCAATCAAAAAATAGGCAAAAGAAATGAATAGACACTTCTCCAAAGAGGACATACAAATGGCCAATAGGCTGATGAAAAATGTTCAACATTACTAATCATTAGAGAAATGCAAATTAAAACCACAATGAGATACCACCTCACGCCTGTCAGAATGGTGTTCATTAACAAAACAACACATAATAAGTGCTAGTGAGGATGTGGAGAAAAGGGAACCCTCCTGCACTGCTGGTGGGAATGCAGACTGGTCCAGCCACTGTGGAAAACAGTATGGATATTCCTCAAAAAATTAAAAATGGAACTGCCTTTTGACCCAGCCATCCCACTATTAGCAATATATCCTAAGAATACCAAATCATTGATTCAAAAGAAGAAATGCACCCCCATGTTTATTGCAACATTGTTTACAGTAGCCAAGATCTGGAAACAGCCCAAGTGTTCATCAGTGGACAAGTGAATTAAAAAGCTGTGGTACATATACACAATGGAATACTATGTGGCCGTGAAAAAGAAGGAAATCTTACCTTTTGAGACAATATGGATGGACCTGGAAAGTATTATGCGAAGTGAAATAAGCCTGGCAGAGAAAGAAAAATATCATATGACTTCACTCATTTGAACAATGTGAACTGGGAAACAGAATAGAGACAGAGGCGGAATCAAAGGGACCAGAGAGACAGCGGACAGAGGGAAAGGGGATGAGAGGATGAGATCAGAGAAGGGAGAGAGATTAGTGAAATGACATATACATAACACAGAGTTATAGAGAGCAGGAAAGCAAATCTTGAAGGGAAGGGGAGAGGGCTTAAGGGGGAGGGGGACAAGGAGGATGTTGAGCAGAACACTGGGGTGGGGGGAATGTATTCGGTGGGACACTTGAATCTATGTAAACACAATAAATTAAAATTTATATAAAAAAAAGAGGATATGGGCTCCTTAAAGACACAATATTATGTCGCTTGTTATACGTTGCTTAATCACATGTCCTTAGTTCAACAACAATGTACTAATTCAACAAGTATTATTGAGGACCTGTCATTAGCCAGATATTGTGTGAGGTACTGGGATGACAAAATTATTGGTTAATTCATGTAATATGTATAAAGCACTTACTATGTTTCAGGCCCTGCCCTTTATTATGCAATGGTGAGCCAGATAGACAAGGTTCTGGATGTAGCAAGAAAGGTAAACAATTAAAACAAAAGAAATGTGGAGAGTGTTATGGTAAGGACAGAGATAAGGAGTTTGGGAAAACATTAAGAATATCTAACCTGACTAAATTGGGGGGTGGGGTCAGGGAGGATGGATGGGATGATAGAGAAGCAGCTGTAGTCTCTAAACAGAAACTAATTTGCATTTTAGAAGGCTCACTCCTGCTGCTTGAAAGGAGACATGACCAAGAAAAGCAGTTCAGATCTGTTAAGTGTAATCTGGAGAGCAGGTGCTGGTGGCCTAAAGTAGCAATTTTCAACCAGTGTGCCACAAGAATTTTTAAGATATGCAATACCTAACTATTTAGTCAGGGGTACTGACCTCTTTTCCTTTACATTGTCAAATTAAAAAAATTAAAAAAAAAAAAAGAACAGCCAACACATCAGTAGTTATCTGGTGTAAATGGATAAAAATTATACCTGCTTTTTTGTCAGACTGGCCAAAAATATAACATTTTTTGGTGTGGCACAGAATTTTAGTAATTAGTTTGTGTGCGGCGAGATGTAAAAGGTCGAAAATCACTGGCCCGGAGTAAAGCAGGGGGGATTAAGAGAAATGACTACATAAGAGCTAGATTTAGGAGACAGGTAGAAACAACCGGGGTGTGTGGGAGGGAGGAGACATGGGTGACTCAGATTTCAGCACAGGCCACAGACTGAAGGTGGTGACATTCCCTGGGAATAGAACAAGAAAGAGGAGAGATGAGAGGCAATGGGACTATGGACAAGTTTAAAATGCCTGTGGGACATGTGAGTAGAAATATCAGCAATCTGTTCATTATTTGGGTCTGGAGTTTAGCGGGAGAACTGGGCTAAAGAGATGTGCCATCAATTATACCATATATGTCCAAAAATAAGGTACCTCTGACTACAGGGTGAGCACCCATTTCCCAAAGTAAAATCTGCCCCGCAATGAAACTTTGTGGCCAACTTGAATATATAAACTTTTAGAGATACAGATGAAATAATCAAGGATTTACTTGTAATGTTTAATGTAATAACTTAATTATGCTTACATACTTTAAATAATATACAATAGATAACTTTATCTTAAAATATAATTTTATTGAAGCTCTTCACAGTCCTTTTATCATCACCAGGGTCACATTTTGACTCTCTGACAAAATTTCCCAGAATATATCATCTTCAATTCCACCAAACTTTTTACTATAATATGATGATGTCACTGGGAATTTTTTTCCAGGCCAAAGTATGTAAATAGAATACATCTTCATCCTGCAATGATAATCACTTATATTGCTTTTGACAGCAACTTTTAAAAGGCTTGTTTACACGGACATCCAACATTGGCAAATGTGAAGGTATTTTCCTAGAAGTAATTTCTAAATCTGTATTCAATTTTCTTGTTTCCTTTCTTACCAATTCTGTCAATTGGCTCCTACTTGAACAGTGAATGGGATTAATTATTGCTCAAGTGTATTCCCCCAAAGAGCATTTTGTTATTCAAAATAATTGTGAGGTCCCTGGCCAATTGGCTCAGCGGTAGAGCATCAACCTGGCATGTGGAAATCCCGGGTTTGATTCCCAGTCAGGGCGCATAGGAGAAGTGACCATTTGCTTCTCTACCCCGTCTCTCTTTCCCTCCCCCAGCCATGGTTCAATTGATTTGAGCACTTAGAACCTGGGCGCTGAGGATGGCTCAGTAGAGCCTCTGCCTCAAGCACTAAAAATAGCTCCATTACAAGCTACCCCAGTTGGGCAGAGAGCATTGGCCCCAGATGGGGGTTGCCAGGTGGATAATGGTCCAGGCATATCCAAAAGTCTGTCTCTGTTATCACCCTACTATCACTTAAAATAGCCCCCCGTCAAGGCACATATGAGAAAGCAGTAAATGAACAACTAAGGTGCCGCAACAAAAAATTGATGCTCCTCATCTCTCTCCCTTCCTGTCTGTCTGTCCCTCTCTCTGACTCTCTCTCTGTCTGTCATCAAAAAATAAAAATAAGAAGAGTGTATGTTTGTGTGTGTGTGTGTGTGTGTGTGTGTGTGTGTATGTGTGTGTGTGTAATTGAGAGAACACCCAGTAATGTGAAGGCCATTTTAAAGGTCAGAATATATGGCAATTTCTTGTTTTCTAAGAGATTATTGTGGGTGTTGGGGAATGTGACTAGTATTCAGGTACACAAGAAAGAGGTTGAGATTGCCCCAGGAATGTTTAGGACTAAAGAGGAAGATTGAGGACCGGGACCCAACACCAATGTGTTTAAAGCAGTGGTTCTTAACCTGGGTTCTATCGAATCCTAGGGGTTCAACGAGTCGGTCTCAGGGGTTCGGAGAAGCCTCTGCCGCGGAGGCCAGAATGAAGTAATACCGTAATTTGTTGTGAGTTCATGCACTTTGTTGGTTTTGTTCTTTGAGCAAGGTGATGTTCATGCACGGCTCGTTTTGTGCACCAGTAAAAAAACATATACCGGCCTGACCTGTGATGGTGCAGTGGATAAAGCGTCGACCTGGGAACACTGAGGTCGCCAGTTCAAAACCCTGCACTGGTCTGGTCAAGGCACATATGGGAGTTGATGCTTCTAGCTCCTCCCCCCTTTCTCTCTCTCTCTCTCTCTTTCTCTCTCTCTCTCTCTGTGTCTCCTCTCTAAAATGAATAAAAAAAAAAATTAAAAAAAAAACAAAAAAAACCATATACCTATGTCTTGAATTTGCAAAAAAAATCATATTTTATTTATCACTAAAGAAGGGTTCTGTGAATGAGCATATGAAACTGGTGGGTTCGGTACCTCAAAAAAGATTAAAAACCACTGGTTTAAACATATAGAAGTTGCCAAGAAACAAGCAGACTTGTCAAAAGAAACCCAGAAGCATGAGGTATCGGAGAAGCCAAGGAAAGAAAGTGTCTCAGGAATGCAGGAGTGTCCAGGAGCATCATGTGCTCCTCCAAAGTCAAGCAAGGTAAGCCCTGGAAAGTATCTGCTGGATGTAGTGATAAGGCGGTCATGGATGACTGTGTCAGTGCAGTTGCAGTGGCAAGTAAGGCTTCTAGCTGATTGCTCTGGCTTGTCACAGGATATGAACAATGTGCTGAAGGTGCTCACCTATAACAGGAAGGAAGAGTAGGCAAGTCTAGAGTGGATTTTGCTAAGAGGGGAGTGGACTTGAGGGCTGATGGAAGGAGCCAGCAAAGAGGGAAGTGTTGCAGATTCCAGAGAGAAAGAAGATAATTGACAGGTTAGAAATGTGGTGGTAGATAATCTGGCAGCTGTAGTTCAGCAAACCCATGATGATCTGACCTCAGTGGTTTCAGGTAACTGGCAAAAGGCAAACAATGACCTTCTAGAATTGAGTTACACCCTGGCCCTGTGGTTTCTAGGAAGCTGTCATGTATTTGAGCATGTTCCATTTTCATAACACCTTAATGAAGGCTGAAAATAAAAAACAGCATCCTGGCATTTTCTCCAAGTCCTCTATCCTCAAACGACACATGGGCTGAGTCCCAATGGACAATACTTACAAAACAAGGCAGTCCAACTTTCCAGCAAGGAAAGGACCTTGGTTTTTCACAGGAATCCAACACAAAATAGTATTTTAAGTGGAAAGATTTTATTAGAAGGACCCTAGAACCTCACAACAAGGATGCAGCCAGACCATGGGAACAGAGACTGCAGCATCTTAAAAGAACCAAGAAAGTCCTCTTTTAAAGTGTCTATTGCTTATACATCTTTCTGAATCTACCTCAACTGCAGAATGGCTCTCTCTCTGTCCTGGTTCACATGGCAGAAAATGGCCACCTTCCAAGTTACCTTGTGACAGTCTGATTCTGACTGTCAGTCCACATTTTTAAATCTCCCAGTGAAAGGATTAATTGCTAGTCTTGGTTGTAGGTGCTCACTCAGTACCATTCATACCATTCCAGGTCTCACTGTCACCAAGGAAGCACCAAAGCAATGTGTGATCTGTGGAAAAAGAGGCACCAGTCAGTTCCATCGGCGTCTGTTGTAGCTGGGCTCCATTTATCACTATATTCCAACTGCCTAGCCTGGTACCGGTGTTATAAACATTTGTCTAAGGCCTAAATATTTGGTGTTGATATAAAGATTTTTTTTTTAATTATGGAAAGGAATTTAGATATAAGTGAAAGTATTTGCTTTGAGGGGAGGAGCCAGAAAAGAAGGAAGGAAAGATGGGTATGTGCAATGGGTTTGTAGGTCAGAGGTACACTGTTCATCTTTGAGGGTCTTGATATTCTCTACGAAGTAGGTGCCAAAGTCACTACTGCAAGAAGAGAAGAGGTATGGCTAGGTATTTAAGAAGAGTGGTAAATGTTTGTGAGGGTCAAAGAAAAACTAAAAGAGGGAGCTTTGTGTGGGCCCAACTGAAATCAGAAAGAACACATTTGTGATTTTTCTCCATCTCATACTTACAAGGCAATGCACGGTCAGCGGAGAGGTGGTGGATGGTTGGATTGGCCAGGCTTTCTAGGGTGGGCAAAGACATCAACAGATAAGAGATGGAGGCACACAAGGATGCTAAGAGAATTACTGGAGTGGCAGACCAGGGGTTTCATGGAGACAGGCCGGGAAATAAACCCAGAGTGGGAAGAATGACTAGGATAAAATGAGAATGTCAAGGAACAGAAGTCCTTGAGATTCAAGAGTAAATGTACTACCTGTGAGTAAGGAAGCCAGAGCATAAAGGTAGGGGATTGTGTATTTAAGGAGACAAGTATCCTGTTCTGGAAGAGTGAAGGGATCCAAGAAACTTTTAGGTAATAGTGTTTAGTGCACTACTTGTTAATGCGTTACTTGTTAAATTAGTTTTGTTTGTTTGTTTGTTTTATTTTATTCATTTTAGACAGGAGACACAGAGTGAGAGAGAGAGAGAGAGAGAAAGAGAGAGAGAGAGAGAGAGAAAGGGGGGAGGAGCTGGAAGCATCAACTCCCATGTGTGCCTCGACCAGACCAGTGCAGGGTTTTGAACTGGTGACCTCAGTGTTCCCAGGTCGACGCTTTACCACTGCGCCACCACAGCATTACTTGTATGTTTTGGAAATGCTGGGAGTTTCCTTCCCACTGCTCTGAACTCAGTTCCGTCCAGGATGACTGACATTAAGCTTGCATATGCTGTGTAAACACACACACACACATACACACACACACACACACACACACACCAATCTGCTCTCCACAAAGGATATGAAGTGGCAAAAAAAAAAAAAAAAAAGGTGATTACCAGAGAACAGCCAGACCTCTTATTTCAAGTTACAACTCCATCCACAAGCATACACTCAATCTGCTCTCCAACCCTGGGGAGCTGAATTAGGCAACATAAAAACCTCAAGAAGCTCACTTATTCCTTCAGTTTACATTCTATGTAAAAGTTGCCCATGTTTTGATTTCTTTTGCTTATCCGTGCTGGGCCATCCTGGGCTGAGAAACTTCCAAACAAAAGGCATTCCCCAACCCGACCACTGACGGAAACAACCCAGAAAGCTGCCTCTCTCCAGGGTCTGACCCAAAAGGAACCAATGGGCGTGCTGCTCTATGTTGACCTTTTCCTGCCCTGTATGTTGCCAGCAGTCTCCTCCCAGGTGTCAAAGTTGGTGGGGAGGGGAGAAGAGGAGAGCAGAAGTGGTATGGCTAAGAGGTGGCTCATCTACAGGGCCAATGACATCACACAGGATGGCAGACATGGAGTGTTTGGAGTGGAGCGAAGGAAAGCAAACCACTTTGCTCTTAAGATATCTGAGAAGCGATTCAGAAGTTGGTCATTAGATGATAAAAGCTAGACACTGAGCTGGGTGCCATGATTCTCAAAATCAAACAATATTTGTTTTGCTTGTTTTCTTTTTTTGTATTATTATTATTCTTTAAAATGTAAGTGAAATGGTGGGGATGGCAGTGGAGGCCCAGGTGAACATTGATACCACCTAATAGTCACTAGAGATCAGAACAAATGAGGTCCACAGGAGAAGTGGCCTCAGGAGAGAGTCAGATTTCAAATAAAGCAGGAGCAAGGAGTGCTTGTGCAGAGACTGGAGCAGTGGAGGTGTTTGGTTACAACCCCACGGGACTTCCGTGGAAGTGGTTGGGAAAGAAGTTCAGCACTGAGCTTGCATCCTTGGCCAGGGTGGGGAGGTAGGGAGCACAGAACATTTTAAAGTGAGCCTACAGGACAATGACCAGAGAGAAGAGGGTTTCTGAATCATGTTGACCAAGGTACCATGTTGAGGACTGTGGACTGTGAGGAGCTCAGCCCAGCCTGACACAGACTGTGGCGTGGCAGGTGGAGGCCCAAGAGAGCCAGAGGAGGGCCAGTCTGTTGGCTCCTCCTATGAGTGTTCTAGGTTCTGCACACACAGCCTCAGGACAGCCAAGAGCTGTAGCAGCTTGGGCAATACTGAAGGAGCAGTAGTGACCCCCAGGGCAGATACACTCCCAGGAGGAAAAACTTCCCTGCCACTTAGACCAGGGATTCCCAAACATAGACTTCCCCAGGGACTATGTTTAAAACACACAGTGATTCCTAGGCCTCACCCTAATCTTTTTGAATTAGAAACCCCCAGGTATACACCCCAAGAATCTGTATCTTTTAGATTATTTGAAGGCTTCAAAATTTCTGTATATGACCCTGGCCAGTTGGTGCAGTGCTAGAGCATCCACTCAGCATTTGGATGTTCCAGGTTCAATTCCCAGTCAGGGTACACAAGAGAGGCGACCATCTGCTTCTCCACCCCACCCTCTCCCCTTCTCTCTCTCTCTCTCTTTCCTTCCTGCAGCCATGGCTCAATTGGTTTGAGCGCATCAGCCTGAAACCATGGAGCCTCTGCCTCAGGTACTAAAAATAGTTCAGTTGGGAGCATGGCCCCAGATGGGCAGAACATCAACTTCAGACAGGGGTTGCCGGGTGGATCCTGGGCGGGGCACATGCAGGAGTCTGTCTCTCTGTCTCCCCTCCTCCCACTTGGAAAAGAAGAAAAAAAAATTCTATATAGGAGGAACTGAAGGGTGGTGGTATGATTGAAAAACAAAAGCAGTGACTCAATGGATAACCAACTTTATAGATTTTCATATTTTTAAGCACACATTTATCTAATTATACTAAAATAAAGCAAAACATTTACTTATAATTTCCTATTTTAGTACTTTTGCAGTTCCTTCTTTCTTTTTCCTGCTTGTCATTATTTTAATTTGAAATCATTGAGTTAATCATTGGTGATGATAATTAAAAATCATTGGTGATTTTAAGAAGTATTCCTTTTGATGTTTATTAAAGAAATGCATATTATAGAAAATGACCTAAATAAATACAAGAGAAAAAGCACCAGTGTTCCCTCTTTCCACATCATTATAACAGTTAGTGTATCTCCTTCCATTTTTATTTCTCTCTAGTGAAAAAATTTTGTAATCCTAATATATAGAGTAAAGGAAACTTTTTAATATTTCCTACACAGTTTTCTTCCTTTTTATTTTTCAATGAGAAGAAGGGAAGCAGACAGACAGATTCCTGCATGCTACCCAACTAGGATCCACTTGGCAAGTCCACTAGGGGATGATGCTCTATCCATCTGGAGTGTTGCTCTGTTGCTCAGCAACCATGCTATTCTTAGCGCCTGAGGCAGAGGCCATAGAGCCATCCTGAGCACCTGGGGCCAACTCACTTCAATGGAGCCATGGCTGTGGGAGGGGAAGAGAGAGAGAGAGAGAGAAAAAGAGAGAAAGTACAAAGAGCATAACTGAATCATTTGTGTGGATCTTAAAATGGTCAATTTCCTGCTAGGACAACAGAGAGGTTTCATGAAGTATCTTTGCTTTCTGTGTTTGTGGGACAGCCGAGCTCGAGAGAAACACTGGATACAGAAGGAGTGGCCGAAACGTGAAGCTCTGGAAGTAGGAATGCAAAATATTGTGAATGAATCTGTAGTTAATCGAGACAGGATCATTTTTTTCCCACTTCACATCAAACTTGGCTTAATGAAGCAGTTTGTTGAGGCTCTGAATAGAGAAAGTGAATGCTTTCAACATATTATTTCTGCTTTTTCTGCCTTATCTTTCGAGAAAATAAAAGCAGGTGTATTCGGTGGACCTCCAATTTGAACCCTCATACGTGACGAAGAATTTGCCAGGAAGATGAATAAGGAGGAGAAAGCGGCATGGCAGTCTTTTGTGGCAGTTACAAAGAGCTTCCTTAGCAACCAAAAAGCAGAAAACTGTGAACTTCTGGTTCAAAGGATGCTGTTGGGTTTCTGTGACATTGGATATAACATGAGCATTAAGATTCACTTTCTGAACAGTCACCTTGATAAGTTTTCCGAAAATCTTGGAGCTGTTAGTGATGAGCAGACTACTACTGGAGCTTCAAACGAGATTGTCCTCAACAAGTACACAAATGCAAGAGCTACAAATGCAAATTTTTGCCTGAATAGAATTTAAGTAAGTTTTGAGCAAATTTTATGATTAAAAGAAGTGTTTTAATATGTTCTGTTTTGAAATTGTAGACAAATTCTGATGCAATCATATTTTTAGTATATTAGTGTATTTACTGCATTATATACATTATTATATTTTCACAAAGATGATGCCCAAGAAGACATTCTACTTCATTATGTTAAACTAAATGTTGAAAATTTTACAATAAGATGAAAACCTAAAATCTTGCATTGCAAAAAAACTGTAGCTTACAGAGAAAAACTAATGTCAGATTTGAGATTGGCACACTCGAATTAGGTAAGAACAGGTGTTTTTGTGGATGCAACAAAAGTTTTTTTCCACAGTGTAATACATAGGTAAAAATATATTCTGCTTTCTTAAACTTGATTACCTCATAATAAATATTTCCCCATGTTATAAGTTGTTATTCTTAAAAATATATGTAACAGTTTCACAATATTATATTGAACAGATAAATAATTGTCTAAACCAGTGTTTCTCAATCGCCAGTCAGCCAGAAATTGTGTGCCGGTTAGGGAAAGAGTTAATGCTCCTGATGATGTATAATATTAAGTCTATAATAATTGGGTCTATAATCTTTCTACATGTCTTATTGTTAGACATTTAGAATCCATGCCATAAATATTCACTGGCTTTCTACCATGTGCTGGGCAGAGTTCTGGGGCTTAGAATTACAGTAGTAAAAAATTAGGCAAATTTTTATGGGGCTTACATTCTAGTGGGGGAAGACTGGCAATAAATAAATGCCAGGTAATAATAAGCACCATAAAACACACACACACACACACACACACACACACACGAAATAGAAGATGACAGGCAGCATGGTTAACATAAAAAATGCTTCAATGAGTATATTTGTTGATAATATTTTTCATTTTTTCAAATTACTTTGTCAATATATGGTAGTTTACCAAAGAAAGAATTACTGAGCCAAGAAGTGTGAATATCTTTTATATTTTTATCAACAAATTATGCATTCTTAATTGCATTTCAAATGGTTGTATCAATTTGCATTCCCACCTTTGAGATGGGATTGTTGAGTATTTATGCTATTTTGTAATGTTTGCTTATTCAAATTTATTTATTTGAATGAGCTGTGTGTGTGTGTGTGTGTTTCACACAGACACTAGATTTTAACTATGCCCAATTTATTTTAATTGATGTATATTTATTTTTTTAATTAATTTTAATGGGGTGACATGAATAAATCAGGGTACATATGTTCAAAGAAAACATCTCCAGGTTATCTTGTCATTCAATTATGTTGCATACCCATCACTCAAAGTCAAATTGTCCTCTGTCATCTTCTATCTGGTTGTCTTTGTGCCCCTCCCCTCCCCCCTCTCCCTCCCTCTCTTCCTTCCTCCCCCCCCCCGCCCCCCCCGTAACCACCACACTCATGTCCATGTCTCTTAGTCTCTTTTTTTTTGTCCCACCCATCTATGGAACCATGCAGTTCTTAGTTTTTTCTGGTTTACTTATTTCACTCTGTATAATGTTATCTAGATCCATCCATTTTGTTGTAAATGATCCGATGTCATCATTTCTTATGACTGAGTAGTATTTTATGGTATATATGTACCGCATCTTCCTTATCCAGTCATCCATTGAAGGGCTTTTTGGTTGTTTCCATGTCTTGGCCACTGTGAACAATGCTGCAATGCACATGGGGCTGCATGTGTCTTTACGTACCAATGTTTTTGAGTTTTGGGGGTATATACCCAGCAGAGGGGTCGCTGGGTCATATGGTAGCTCTATTTTTAGTTTTTTTAGGAACCACCATACTTTATTCCATAATGGTTGTACTACTTTACATTCCCACCAACAGTGGATGAGGGTTCCTTTTTCTCCACAGCCTCTCCAACACTTGTTATTACCTATCTTGTTGATAATAGCTAATCTAACAGGCATGAGGTGGTATCTCATTGTAGTTTTGATTTGCATTTCTCTAATAGCTAATGAAGATGAGCATCTTTTCATATGTCTGTTGGCCATTTGTATTTCTTCCTGGAAGAAGTGTCTGTCCATGTCTTTTTCCCATTTTTTTATTGGATTGTTTTCTTGTTTATTGTTGAGTTTTATGAGTTCTTTGTATATTTTGGATATTAGCCCCTTATCTGAGTTGTTGTTTGAAAATATCATCTCCCATTTAGTTGGCTGTCTGTTTATTTTGTTGTCAGTTTCTCTTGCTGTGCAAAAGCTTCTTAGTCTGATGTGGTCCCATTCATTTATCCTTGCCTTCATTTCCTTTTCCCTTGGAGTTAAATTCATAAAGTTCTCTTTGTAACCAAGGTCCATGAGTTTAGTATGTATGTTTTCTTCTATATACTTTATTGTTTCAGGTCTTATATTTAGGTCTTTGATCCATTCTGAATTAATTTTAGTACAAGGGGACAAACTGTAGTCGAGTTTCATTCTTTTGCATGTGGCTTTCCAGTTTTTCCAGCACTTGTTGAAGAGGCTTTCTTTTCTCTATTGTGTGTTGTTGGCTCCTTTATAAAAAATTATTTGACCATATATATGTGGTTTTATTTCTGGGCTTTCTATTCTGTTCCATTGGTCTGAGTGTCTATTGTTTTGCCAATACCATACTGTTTTGATTGTCGTGGCTCTATAATATAATTGAAGTCAGGTATTGTAATGGCCCCAGCTTCGTTCTTTTTCCTTAGGATTACTTTGGTTATTCGGGGTTTTTTATAGTTCATATAAATCTGATAATTTTTTGTTCCATTTCTTTAAAAAATGTCATTGGAATTTTGATGGGAATTGCATTAAACTTGTATATTGCCTTGGGTAATATGGTCATTTTGATTATATTTATTCTTTCTATTCAAGAACAAGGTATATTTTTCCATTTCATTGTATCTTTTTCATTTTCCCTTAACAATGCTTTGTAGTTTTCGTTATATAGGTCCTTTACATTCTTTGTTATGTTTATTCCTAGGTATTTTATTTTTTTTGTTGCAACCGTGAAGGGGATTATTTTTTTTAGTTCGTTTTCTAATGTTTTGTTGTTGACATATAGAAATGCTATGGACTTTTGTATATTAACTTTGTATCCTGCGACCTTACTGTATTGGTTTATTGTTTCTAGTAATCTTTTTGTGGAGTCTTTGGGGTTTTCGATGTATAGGATCATATCATCTGCAAAAAGTGAAACCTTTACTTCTTCTTTTCTGATATGAATGCCTTTTATTTCTTTGTCTTGTCTGATTTCTCTGGCTAGAATTTCTAGCACCATGTTAAAAAAGAGTGGAGAGAGTGGACAACCCTGTCTTGTTCCTGATTTAAGGGGGAAAGTCCTCAGTTTTATGCCATTTAATATGGCATAAATGATGTTAATTAATATGATGTTAGCTGATGGTTTATCATAAATGGCCTTTATCATGTTGAGATATTTTCCTTCTATACCCATTTTATTGAGTGTTTTAAACATAAAATTGTGTTGTATTTTATCAAATGCCTTTTCTGTATCTATTGATAAGATTGTGTGGTTTTTGTTCTTTGTTTTGTTGATATGGTGTATTACATTAACCATTTTATGTATGTTGAATCATCCTTGAGATTCTGGGATGAATCCCACTTGATCGTGATGTATTATTTTTTTAATATGTTGTATTCGATTTGCTAGTATTTTGTTTAGTATTTCAGCATCTATATTTATTAGAGATTTGGTCTGTAGTTTTCTTTTTTTGTGCCATCCTTGCCAGGTTATACTAAAGAGGGTTTCCAACCAGATACAAAGAACAAAACAAAACAAAACCACAAGTAAAGGCTCCACCAAGAACACAATAAAACCAAATTTATACTGTGACAACAAAAACAATAAAGGGGAGAGGATGAAGCTTAACAGTAGCAAAGGACGATGGAGTGCAGAAGCACTCATAAGATAGTGTACTACAGTGAGCATGTTAGCCACCCTTTCATTACTTAATGGTAACCACCCCTGAAAAAACCACCACAGAAGCACATGACTTGAAAAAGGAAGTAACAGAGGAAAGAAGTATGGATTACAACCAAACAAAAACAAATGATAGAAAAACAAAAGAGAAGAATCAAACAAGATACAAAACTAAGAGAAAGCAATATATAAAATGGCAATAGGAAACCCTCAATTGTCAATAATTACACTAAATGTAAATGGATTGAACTCACCAATAAAATGACACAGAGTAGCAGAATGAATTAAAAAAAGAAAATCCAACTGTATGCTGCCTACAAGAAACACATCTAAGCAACAAAGATAAAAACAAATTCAAAGTGAAAAGTTGGAAAACAATACTCCAAGCAAATAACATCCAAAAAATAAGCAGGTGCAGCAATACTCACATCTAACAATGCTGACTATAAGACAGCAAAAGTAATCAGAGACAAAAGTGGTCATTTCATAATGATTAAAGGGACATTGAATCAAGAAGACATAACACTTCTTAATATATATGCACCAAACCAAGGAACACCAAAATATATAAGAAAGCTACTGACTGACCTAAAAACAAAAACTGATACAAAAAAAAAATACAATCACACGTGGAGACCTCAATATACCGCTGATGGCTCTAGATCGTTCATCCAAACAGAAAATCAATAAAGAAATATTGGCCTTAAACGAAACACTGGAGCAATTAGATATGATAGACATCTATAGGACATTTCATCCCAAAGTGACAGAATAGACATTTTTCTCTACTGTACATGGAACATTCTCAAGAATTGACCATATTGTGGGCCACAAAAATAACATCAGCAAATTCAGAAAAATTGAAATTGTACCAAGTATATTTTCTGATCATAAAGCCTCAAAACTAGAATTCAACTGCAAAAAAGAGGTAAAAGAAACCCCACAAAAATGTGGAAACTAAACAACATACTTTTAAAAAATGAGTGAGTCAAAGAAGAAATAAACGCAGAGATCTAAAGATACATACAGACAAATGAAAATGATAATACGACATATCAGAATCTCTGGAATACAGCAAAAGCAGTAATAAGAGGGAAGTTCATATCCCTTCAGGCCTATATGAACAAACAAGAGAGAGCCCAAGTAAACCACTTAACTTTACACCTTAAGGAACTAGAAAAAGAAGAACAAAGATAACCCAAAACCAGCCGATGAAAGAAAATAATAAAAAGAGCAGAAATAAATGAAACAGAGAACAGAAAAAGTCAATAAAACAAGGAGCTGGTTCTTTAAAAAGATCAAAAAAATTGACAAACCCTTGGCAAGACTCACCAAGAAAAAAAGAGAAAGGACTCGTATAAACAAAATTCAAAATGAAAGAGGAGAAACCACCACAGATATCATAGATATACAAAGAATTATTGTAGAATACTATGAAAACTATATGCCACCAAATTTAACAATATAGAAGAAATTGATAAATTCCTAGAACAATACAATGTTCCTCGTCTGAGTCATGAAGAAGCAGAAAGCCTAAACAGACCAATAAGCAGGGACAAAATAGAAAAAACTATTAAAAAGCTTCTCAAAAATAAAAGTCCAGGGCCAGAAGGCTATACTAGTGAATTCTATCAAACATTCAAAGATTTGGTTCCTATTCTGCTCCAAGTCTTCCAAAAAACTGAAGAAGAAACAATACTTCCAAACACATTTTATGAGGCCAACATAACCCTCATACCGAAACCTGGCAAGGATGGCACAAAAAAAGAAAACTACAGACCAAATCTCTAATAAATATAGATGCTGAAATACTAAACAAAATACTAGCAAATCGAATACAACATATTAAAAAAATAATACATCATGATCAAGTGGGATTCATCCCAGAATCTCAAGGATGATTCAACATACATAAAATGGTTAATGTAATACACCATATCAACAAAACAAAGAACAAAAACCACACAATCTTATCAATAGATGCAGAAAAGGCATTTGATAAAATACAACACAATTTTATGTTTAAAACACTCAATAAAATGGGTATAGAAGGAAAATATCTCAACATGATAAAGGCCATTTATGATAAACCATCAGCTAACATCATATTAAATGGCATAAAACTGAGGACTTTCCCCCTTAAATCAGGAACAAGACAGGGTTGTCCACTCTCTCCACTCTTTTTTAACATGGTGCTAGAAATTCTAGCCAGAGAAATCAGACAAGACAAAGAAATAAAAGGCATTCATATCAGTGAATGTTTTTATTTCTCCTTCGTATTTGAAGGATAGCTTTGATGGGTATAGTATTATTGGTTAGAAGTTCCTCTCTTTCAGAACTTTAAATATTAGGGTTCACTCTCTTCTAGCTTATGGAGTTTCTGCTGAGAAATCTGATGATAATCTAATAGGCCTTCCTTTATATGTTGTATTCTTCTTTTCTCTGGCTGCGTTGAGAATTTTTTCTTTGTCGTTGGTTTGTGCCAATTTCATTATGATGTGCCTTGGAAGTTTGTTGGGGTTAAGATAACTGGGTGATCTACTTGCTTCTTGAATTCGAGGCTTTAATTCTTTCCACAGGCTTGGAAAGTTCTTGTCTATTATTTGTTTGAATATGTTCTCCATTCCATTTTCTCTCTCTTCTCCTTCTGATATACCTATTATTCTTATGTTACTCTTTTTGATGGAGTCAGACAATTCCTGTAGGGCTTTCTCATTTTTTTTTTTTTTTAATTCTTGAGTCTCTCTCTTCTTCTCTCTGTTGTGCCTCAAGTTGCCTGTCTTCTATGTCACTAATCCTCTCTTTTATCTGGCCTGTTCTATTAGCTAAGCTTGTTACCTCATTTTTCAGTTTATAAATTGAGTTTTCATCTCTGTTTGATTTGTTTTCATAGTTTCAATTTCCTTGGTAATATATTCTTTGTGTTTGTTGAGTTGTTTTCTGAGCTCCCTAAATTGCCTCTCTGTGTTTTCTTGTATATCTCTGAGTATTTTTAGGATTTCTGTTTTAAATTCTCTGTCATTTAACTCCAAGGTTTCCAATCTATTAAAATTTTTTTCTATAGATTTTTCCTCATCTATCTGTGCTACCTCTCTGTCTTTTGTATCCATGATATTCAATTTCCTTTTTCTTAATTGCATGTGAGGGTGATTTTGTTAATAACACTAATGTGAATTAATAAAAAATAAAAAGAAAAAAATAAACAATAAAAAAATTAAACAAAAATTATTATTATTTCTTTTTTTCTTTTTCCCTTCCTTCCCTCTTTGAGAAAATACCGTGAAAAACTGAGAATTATACTGTGCTAAAGGGAACAAAAACTACCTATAATAGAGGGCCTGAGTTGGGGAGAAGTGATAAAGGGGCAAAAAGGAGGTAGGAACCCACAAAATGCAAAAAAGGAAAAAATTTGGATCAAGAATAAAGTAATTTGCTTGTAAATGATTGTTGAATGAGAGATATGGTGAAAGGGATAAGAAGGAAACAAGAAAAAGAAAAAAAAAGCTATTGTGTTATGTGGAACAAAAACTACATAGAATGGAAAGCCGGGGTTGGGGGGAATGCTAATGAGTTAAAAGTGAAGTAAAAAGCACACAAAATGCCACAAAGAAAAAATTTGAATCCAAAATAAAATAGTTTGTTCGTGAGTGAGGATCAAATGAGAGGAAAAGTAAAAGAGAAAAGAAGAAAATAAGAAAGAGGGAGAGAAAAGAAAAAGGGAAAAAAAGATAAAAGATTAAAAAAAAGAGTTAAGGGTTTTGGAGTGTAACCCTCATAGAAAGAAAGAGAAAAGAAAAGAAAAAAAAAGGGAAATGTAACACTTATGGGTAATGTAGTTCAAGATGAAGAGAAAAGAGTACGACGAGCAGAGGATAAAAGGACCAAGGTGGAAGAAAAAATAAATAAATAAAGATAAGAAGATGAAAGAAACAAAAAAGAGTGGAAAAAGTTATAAAGACTGTGGATTTTCCTTGATTTTGAGCGGTTATCTTCTTCCTTTTTCCTTCCTCTCCCTCTTCCTGGTCGGTGGCACTGTACCCCAGGCTCTGCCCCTGTGGCACGCTTAGGTACAGATTTGCAGTTGATGTGTCGCTATGGTGATGTTATATACTAGGCCTCAGTCTTATTGGTAGTCGGGTCTTGTTAGCATTTACAAGCTCCAACAATGGGAGAGTCTGTTCTCTTGGAGCCTCTCTCCTAGTCTCTCCTTCCTGAATCAGCAACCTGGTGACCCAGCTATGAGATTGCTGCTGCCACTGCCTGGAGAGTAAGAGGCTCAAAGAGCTGGCAAATTCCAACTCTATCCCCACTCAGCACAGTGCTCTGAGTAAGGCTCTGTCAGAGTAATCAGGCCTGGCTGGGAACCAATTGCTCTCAAGGTGTCTTTCTTTGAGCCTCCAGGTGTGTCCAGTATGTCTCAGCACTCTGTGGGACCACTTTTCCCAGGCTTTTTGCACTTTGTAACCTGTCTTGGCTGGGAAGAAGATGCCCTCCTGCAGAACAGGAGGTCTTAAAAGCTGCTAAGTCCCTCTTTTTAGTGCACAGCACTGAGTATGAAAGCTCTGCTAATCAGAGCCACCAGCTTAAGCAGGTTTTTCACCCTGTATCAGCTGACTGGAAGTTGCCCCCGCCCCTATGTGCAGAGCAAGAGGCACTAAAAAATATCACGTCTCTTGACTTAGATTGCTGAGCTGAGAGAGGCTCTTGGGTAAGGCTCTTGTCAGCCAGAGCCACATAAACCAGTTGGGTGGTGAGCAGACTGTGGGTTAAGATAATTTCAGTGATTGTGTCCGCAGATCTGCTCCAGAGATTACCTGCAAGCCGCCTGCCTGCCCTTCCCCCCAGTGCTTTCATATTTTTCTTCCCCGGATGTTAGCCTGAGTGGCTGGCAGGGGCTCCCCACCTGCCCGCCCATCAGGAGGAGTCCAGGTATAGGGAAGTTCTCTTTTGCGCACTCCCCAGCGCTGTTGTTGGGGGAGCAGGGGTTACACCGTGACTTTGGTCACAGCCCACGCAGAAGTCTCTGGCCCGGCCCCTCTGTCCTGGTACACGGGCACCCATGCCCTGGGCCCTAGGAGGAACCTCTGGCACACTGTCCACGCTTGCCGACCAGGATATGGGTGGGGGGGTGATGGAGTCCTCCGCTCACCTGCCTTTGCCAGGTCTGGCACCGGTGTTAGCTCACATGGGCTGAGTTGCCGCGGGCACGCTCTTTCCTCAGCTTGCACGTCTGTGCCACAGCCCGTCTCCTTCCACGCCCCCCGCATTCACTCTCTTTCAGGTCCAAGTGAAAGCAGCCCTTGCTCAGATTAGTGAGGGAGGCGGAATGTTCCCTTCTCCATCTTATTTCCTTCAGGGTTTCTTATAAATTTAGCCAGTTTTTTGCCCAATCATACCTTTTTGTTCAGTGTGTGGGACTCACAGACGCTCCAGGGATCGATTTTTCTGTCTATGGATGTAGAACTTGTTGAAATTTTGGGGAGAGGTATCGGGAGCGCTCCTCACGGCGCCATTTCTCAGACATCACTCTGAATGAGCTTTCAAAGAGTAGAGAGATTAACTTTTACTATTTTCTACAAATAATTTTTCCAAATTATTGATTCACTCTTAATTTTGGGGGTGTGCTGCATTCTCTTTATATAACCACCAGTTGTCTCAACACTCTGCTGAATGATTTCTTTTTCCTCATACATTTATTTCTGCAGTTATATTTGTCATATATTAACATATCAAGATCTGGTTCAAGATTGTTGATATTTTTATCTGTCTATTTTGCATTAATAACATATTTTAATTATCCTAGTATAAGACATTTTAATATCTGGCAGGGCTAATTGTCTCTCACTATGTGTACCTTTAACATTTATTCTTTTGTTATTCTTTATGGTTTATTCTTTCAAATACATTGCATATAAATTTGATCAAATATGCATCCCAGTCTGATCCCTACCATTTTTGTATTCTTGATGCTATTAGGAATGAGATTTCCTTTACCATCACATTTTTAACAATATTGCTATTACACAGGCTGGCTATTGATTTTTGTACATTTATCTAATCCTACCATTTTATTGAACTCTTTTTCAATTTAAATAGATTTTTAATGGAATGGCTTTAGTTCTACAAATACACAATTTTTTTCCTTATATTTCTAACAGGTTTTATTCTAAGTTCCTTGATATATATTTTTTAATTTATTTTTATTTATTCTTTTTAAAGAGGAGACACAGAGTGAGAGAGAGAGAGAGAGAGAAAGGGGGGAGGAGCTAGAAGCATCAACTCCCATATGTGCCTTGACCAGACCAGTGCAGCGTTTTGAACTGGTGACCTCAGTGTTCCCAGGTCGACGCTTTATCCACTGCGCCACCATAGGTCAGGCCAGGTCCTTGATATTTTATGATTTATTAGTTATGTTTTTATTTTGAAATATACCTATTATCAAAATAACATTACTGTCTTTGCTGAATGGCTTTGGCTATTTTTTTTTTTTTTTTTTAGATTTTATTTATTGCTTTTAGAGAGAAGAAAGAGAAAGGAAAGGAGGAACAGGAAGCATTAACTCATACTAGTTGCTTCTCATATGTGCCCTGATCAGGTAAGCCCAGGGTTTCAAACCAGTGACCTCAGCATTCTAGCTTGGCACTTTATCTACTGAGCTACCACAGATCAGGCTGGTTTTTGCTTTCAATTTTACTTTCTCTATGTGCCTAATATATCTTTGCTTTGTTTTTAATTTTTAAACCTTTTCCTTTCTGTTTTAGCTATTTGTAGTAGACACCTGTGGGCATGCCTGTCGTTCATTCACCTATTCTCCTTCAAGCTCCTGGTCACAATTGAAGCTACCATGCAACCCCAACTCCTGGTCATGGTTGATTAGGAGTTATTATAGACACCTGATCAGAGATTGGCCAATCATGCTACTCTTATAGACTGGCCACACTCAACTGATCTGTATATGGATGCCCAACCTAATTTGAGCCCATGAGAGACTCTTTGCTTACAGTAACACTCAGAGACCAACACTAGCTTCATCCTGGCAGTTTAAGGTTTAACATTTTAAAACTAAGAACTGTCTGAGGTCTTGGTTTTTTTCAGCACACGGAGAAAACTAGCATCTAGCAAAAGAGAATGAAGCTGACACACAGAACCTCAGCAGCGATTAATAAGACTACTGTATATCCGAATCCTTGGGTTACAACACAGTTCCATTCCTATGACAGTAACATAATCAGAATTTGGGTCTAAGTTGAGACACACTCTAGCCTAAGTCACTTACCTATCCTAACACAGTTGTAAAATCATAATCTAGAACATAAACACAACTAAGCCACAGAAATAGGAAAAGGACATAAATATACTATACTGTACACTATACTATAGTAACAGAAAAAAATGACAAAAAATTGATGTAAAAAAAATTCCTTTCCTTTATCCCTGTTGTTGGCTTGCACACTGGAAGGGGCATTGCAAGGTGGGAGACAGTGATCTATTGGGAGGAAAAAGTTGGAGAAGCAGGAGAACCTGCAGAAGGTGCTGGAAGTACAGAGTCAGGTGAATCAGGATTGCTGAAGGAACATTCTATCTGTACTACAGGTATTTCATTTCAAGAAGCAGCAGATATAGACAGTACAGGATCTGTTGCAGGCCTCTCTACCTTCTGAAAGAATTGTTCCAGGCTAGTCTGGAAGGTTGATAACTTCTCTTCCAAAATCTGCCTTAACACTCACGTCTAAATTTTTTAAATTATTTTTCTTTTTTTTTTTTTTCTTTTTTTTTTTACCAGAGACAGAGTCAGAGAGAGGGATAGATAGGGACAGACAGACAGAAACAGAAAGAGATGAGAGGCAGCAATCATCAGTTTTTCATTGTGACACCTTAGTTGTTCATTGATTGCTTTCTCATATGTGCCTTGACTGTGGGCCTTCAGCAGAACAAGTAACCCCTTGCTTGGGCCAGAGACCTTGGGTTCAAGCTGGTGAGCTTTGCTCAAACCAGATGAACCTGTGCTCAAGCTGGCGACCTCGGGGTCTCGAACCTGGGTCTTTCGCATCCCAGTCTGACGCTCTATCCACTGTGCCACCACCCGGTCAGGCTCAATATTTTAATTTTTTTATGGGAGTGTCGTAAACTTGAAATGTCATATGTCAAGACTGTCATAACCTGAGGACCACCTGTATTTGAATGTCATCTAGTCCCCAGTTCCTGCTGTTCTTGAGGTATTGTTACATGTCTGCACTTGTAGTTGTTTAACTACACTTGGGGTTCAGTCTTGGTCTAATAAATCTTCCTTTTTGCTCAGGCTAATTTGAATTGGTTGCCTGTCTCGTGCCACCAAAAGATTCCCAGCTGGTATAATATATATCTTTGTAACCAGCTGAGATTTATTTACTCTTGAGGCAGGAATGCAAGTGAGTTAGCTTTATAATTTCTTGAAATGATCATTTTTTAATTATTATTTTTAACGGTTTGTATCTTTTTAAAATTAATTTCAGAGAGGAGAGAGAGAGACAGAGAGAGAGTGTGTGTGTGAGGGAGAAAGAGAGAGAGTAAGGAAGGAGGAGCAGGAAGCATCAATTTCCATATGTACCTTGACCAGACAAGTGCAGGGTTTTGAACGGTGACCTCAGCGTTCCAGGTCAATGCTTTATCCACTGTGCCTCCAGAGGTTAGGCTAGAAATGATCATTTTTTATGTTACACTGATCAGCTTAGTTCAGTAGGGAATTAAGAGAGGGACAACACATTTGCTCAGGTGATTTCGATCCCATTCTCCTTATCTCTTATTTACATAAATGCAAGCCACCACTTTTCCCACAGGAGTGAGGTTCAGTCATCCCAGTCACAGGGCAATCCCTTTCCCAAAGCACATGATCTCAGCATCAGATTAGTTTCATGGCATCTGGATGAAGTGAAGGGGGAAGAGCCCAGATTGATAGCCACTCAGAAGAACATGCTCCCTTTCTGAAGTGTGCCCTGCAGTGCTGTCTCCAGGGCTGTCTGCTTGAACCTTTTACCAGCTAAAGGCAGTTAGAGAAGAAAAAGGATCAGTACACCAGAGCTGACTTTCCAAAAGGAATATTAGTCCTGTTCCCTCCCAGCATTCTCAGGGAACTGGTGGTCAAAGTTGGACCCTCCAACCATGTGACCCCAAAGGGCATTGATCCTAGATGAAGACTGTATCAGAGACCAGCATGTGGTGCCCCTGAAAGGTCAAGATCTGCACATTTGCTTTCTGGATATGATGTGATCGCTTTGGGTGGTTTTTCATCCTTTACTAGCATAGCAACTTAAAAATCAAATTACTCCGCTTGGTGCCAGAGGCCCCAGCTCAGTGACTGAACCACTAAATTAGGCTAATTGAGGTAACAAATATGCCTGACTAGTGCTTTATTGAGAAAATGCAACCCTCCAAAGACATGACATTTTCTTCTTACTTGGTTGGATGTCTTGACAGAGAGGTATTTCTGAAACTGCTTTTGATTTGTATTGAATAGAAGAAATATGGGAAGAATTTAAGAGTCCTTTGCCTTGATTCTAATACAAACAGGAACACCAAATGGAAGTTTCTAAGTAAGCACTCAAACCTAGCCCAAGTCACAACCATCGGGAGCTTCTGTTCTATGACAGCAACTTTCGAAACTATACAAAACAATTTGAGCAGTTTGGTGCTGTTCACAATGAGCCAAGTGTCAATGTCACAAATGGCTTCCAGAAATCACTGCAGTTGTTTGGCTACTGTGTTGGCAGTCTGGGCAGGACAAGTAAGAGGTGTAATGTTACCAACAGCAGGCATTCCTTTCGTAGTGCTAGCTGTGGTGCTTTTGAATACAAAGAGGAGTGAGAACGAATACCTTTTACTCTTTCTGCCAACTTGACTGATACCTTCAGAACATTCAGTTTAGCTCTTTTCATCGCAATGAAACAAACATTAAGGGGAAAACCCTCAGAAGATTCATTTAATAATTGGATTGTAAAGTTGATGGTAAGAAGAAAATCTTGTGATCTGATATCATGCAAAAGGAGTCCACCAACAGTGTGACAGAACACAAGGGAAGATGTTCTGCAAAGATTGCCATGCACCATATTGAGATATTAAACAGTCTGATATTTCAGCCCTGGCTGGATGGCTCTGTTGGCTAAAGTATTGTCCTGAAACACAGAGGTTGCTGGTTTGATCCTTGGTCAAGGCACAGGTGGAAACAGGTCCCTGTTCCTGTCTTTCTCTCTCCTTTCACTAAATTCAATAAGTAAAATTAAAAATAAAAACCAGTCTGATGTTTTAATCGTGCTTTGGACCCTGAAATAAGCTAAAAAAAAATCAAGACTTTATTTTAAATTAATTTATTCATCGACCAAATAGAAAATTAAAAATAATATTATTGTTTGATCCCTTCTTACCAACACAAAAACTCTGATGAGAAAGACAGGGCAACTATGGCTTACTTTTGCAAGGAAGGTACTTTAGCTATCCATCTAAAGAAATAGATTTTATTTTTATTTCTAGCTTTACTACTCACTCACTAGTTTACTTTCATAGATTATTTAAAATCCCTGTGCCTACATGCGCCAGATACCAGAGATGCTTCATCAGCCACAAATGATAATGTGGACACATCCAGTGCAGAATGTAATCTATGAATCACACTGTTCATTTTTCTCCTTTAAAACAGGGTGAGACAAAAGTAGGTCTAAAGTTGCTCATGTGGAAAATAATCCAATAATTAATAAATAATAATGCAAGAATAAATCACTTTTTTTATACTTGCAACTGTAAACCTCCTTATGCCCCATCCTATATTTTATGAATGAACATGCTTATCTTCTAGGAGTTCAGCCCTGAATATTCCCCAGTTTCCTTGGTTGGCCATTATGGACTATTTACCCATTTTTGTATACCTGGAGACAGTCATTTTGCTACAGCCCAGCTCTGAGAGGTAGCACAGTGGCATTAAAGGAGAAAGACAGGGTGACTGGGATCAGGAAACCAAAGCTCTGCTTCTGGCTGCGCTCTAGTGGAGGTCACTTACTATGTCACTGCTTCCAACACTGAGTGTCACTGAGGGACAAGGGTTTATAGGTGAAACTGGGTTACTGATCCCCTTAGCCCTTGCATTAGTTGGGTGGCCACAGGCAGACTCCGTGGTATGCTCAACTCCAGTATGCCATAAGAATATTATTAGTTGCTATGAGACCCATGATATTAAAAAAAAAAAAAAAAAAAACAACCAGATTGACTCACACTGGCATTTTTTTTCAGTCTAGAAATGCAAAGGCTGAAAAAGGATCAAAGCTTTAGGAAGGCAACACAGTGGGTAGTCGAAGTCACGTAGTGGGATCACCGTGGTAACTTGCCCTCCTAAGTGTCCTTCCTGTTCGTACTCTCCTCCCATTAGTTTCCCTGAGACTATCATAGAAATGATTCTAAACATACCCTCCTGAAATCCCATCGGGGATGCCCACGGTCTGCAGGGAAATATCTAAACACAGCCTGGAATATCTGTTACTCTAGCCCGTGCCTAAGTGATAAGGTGCCAAGGAACTGTAAAACTTAGCATTAGCAACGCTATTTTAAAGAGGAAAAGTCAGGCCTCTTATCCCCTCCTTTCTGTTGAGGAGGGAGAAAGAATGCAGGAGCTCCTGGCTTACAAGGGCAGCTGGGTCATCTAGTCATAGTTTAGCTGATTCCTAGAATTCTCTGAAAGGGTGCCTGGGGTCACTTGCCACACAGAGCAAAGAAGATATAATTCATCTAAAAACCTTATAAAACAATATTTATGTACCTTAATCAAGAATTCTTATACTTGGACTCACCCTAAAGTCATGAGAGTAACGTATACCTCTAGACAAGGGCATCACAAGCCCCTCCTTACCCACTCCAACCAGTACTTGATTTTGTATAAAAGCCGGCTCAGACCTGTATTAGCCTCTACATGATTTGGGATTGTGCCCTGTGTAGCCAGCCGGATAATTAATAAAACTCCTCCTAAAATTTCTTCTGTAACCTGCCTTGGTGTCTATGTAACCCGTGGAATAAAGTACGATACTTTGTAACACCTACTTTCCCAGGCTCATCCCTAATGTTGCCACACAAAACCCAGTGGCCATATCACATAGCTCTTTGGCTACCCTGTGCTTTTTCATGCCTTCATGTCCCTTTGCTCAGGCTGTGCCTTTTGTGTGTGTGTGTGTGACAGAGACAGAGAAGAATAAATATGGACAGAGAGGAAAAGAGAGAGATGAGAAGTGTCAATTCTTCATTGTGGTTCCTTAGTTGTTCATTGATTGCTTTTTCATATGAGCCTTGACTGGGGGCTAGAGCAGAGCGAGTGACCCCTTGCTCAAGCCAGTGAGTTTGGGCTCAAGCCAGTGACCATGGGGTCATGTCTATGATCCCATACTCAAGCCAGCAACCTCGGGGTTTTGAACCTAGGTACTCTGCATCCCAGTCTGATGTTCTATCCACTGCACCACCAACTGGCTAGGCCAATCTGTGCCCTTTGATTACAATGCACATGCTTGGTAATTCCAACTTCTCTTTCATGCATCAACTTTTCCATAAGGTTTTGCTCACCCAAGACCTCATAGCCCTTGCACTTTCAACCTCGTATTAGCCAACTTCCTTCTTCCTTCTGTCTCACTTTAAAAATAGTTCTGCGTTTGCATTTTATTGCCATATTATAATTTGCAGGTCTGCCTCTCCCAACAGGGCAGGACCACACCTTATTTTTCTACTGTTGGTGATTCTGAGGGCTGGCTCTGTAGGCACTGGGTTAACACTTGCCTGGCAGATGGACACACTGACAGATGGCTGAATGGATGAATGAATTCAAGTTAATGCGGTCTTGTTCACCAAATCCCAAAATTCTGGTACAAAAACTTTATGAATAAAAACAGGTGCCACTTTCCATCATATACAATTGTTTGGTGCTTAGCTTCTCACAAGTCATCTTTTTATTTTAACCTCCTGTTTCTTTCAGGAGATTGGAAATTACCAGTGCACATGCCAGCAAGGCATGGTGTACATAGTATGAGACTTGGTTCTCCCAAGACCGTATATTGCAAGGGTCTGGTCTCTAAAACAAGTCCAGATGCTTATTGTTCCAGGGGCCCTCTTGAGAGCAGCATTATTTAATGGGTGGCTAGTTAGAACTGTGTGGAGTTTAGGATTTGCTGTCAAAGCCAAAGGACTGCCATTTTTCAAATCTCTGGAGGTGTTGATATGAATTAGTCGGAATGTTTTCTTATCTATACTTCTGAACCAGAGCCTGGTGGAGCAAAGTAAATAGAGGTAGAACAAATGACTGAGTTTCTGATCTAACACAAAGCATCATCTTTGAATAGAATAATAGAGTTTAATTAGGAATTTGTATTTTATTTTTTAAGTGCTTGCAAAAAAGAGAGAAAGAAAAGTTGTTTCTACAGGAAAGAAGAAATACCAGAACAGAATAAATAGGACTCTGAAATTGAGTGTGACTTATCTTTCTGCTTCACTGTCTTTCTCTCAGCCCTGGGAGCAAGAACTCTGGTGATTGGGATGGTCTTTTTCTACTGCTGTTTTCCCACCTCTACATCAGCAGGCCAAAATCACAGAAAAGCAATTAGCTAGTGAAACAGGATTTTTGTCACTACGTTAACTCCATGGGACACCCCTGGATGGAAGCCCTTGGCTTTTTAGCCCTTATCAGTGTGGCTCTTGTGATGTCATGGGAAATATTGGACTACTCTAATATATGCAGTTTCTGCTTCCAAGAGTTTTTTTTTTTTTTTTTTTTTTTTTTACAGCGTAATGCAAGAGTGTCTTTTTTAAGTTTGGACTTCCCAACCTTGAGAAGAAGTTGATGTGTGTAAAACCAGTATTCACGGCCACCAACAGGGCCGCCTGCCTCATGCAGGTTTGCATTGGATTCGGACAAACAGTAATGAAACAACAGAGCCAAGAACTGGTGAGCCATCACCTTTAATCCTAGCTTGCACCCAGCGGGCAAGTAAAAACACACACTGGGCTCTAAAACCCACTCATTCAGTGCTCACAAAGCTACTGACTTATCCGAGTTTCCTAGGATCAAAGGTTTCTAGCTCACCAGCCTTATTCACCTCTGTTCCCCATCTCCTTCTCCAGCACAAACTCTGCACAAACTGGCTTCTCCCTCAGCACTCCGCCATCTTGGCTGCTTCTCCTCTCCTCCACATGGCCTTATTCTGCTCTTCTCTCTAATGCTAATCTCAGGAACCGAGAGAGAGCAAGCTCCCGGTCTGCCCCACTTTATAGTGTAGAAATCCAAACCTTTAAGCCAATCTACAAACAAGAAAGTCTCTGATACAAAGCCAGCTATCTGAGGCATAATGGGATTTCTCATGAGAGTGCACCACCCTACATCATGCAATCAGTCAAGGGTGTGGGGAAAAGCTTAGTCTTAAAACTAAGCCTTCGGCTATAATGATCCTGCCTGCTTACAGCCTGCCCCCACCCCACAATAATATCATGCCCATTCCCAAACAGGAAGGGCAACTAATGTTATCACCTGGGCAACAGGTTTCCACGTGGGCAGTGCCATCTTTAACAAAGTAAGCATAATATATTTTATCTGCCCAACAGTGTGCTTCTTCGCTGAGTGTGAAATGAGCAGATGGTGTTTGTTTCATTCCAATTTGTTTTGCATGGATTGAGGAGAAGGCAGTGTGTGTGTGTGTGTGTGTGTGTGTGTGTGTGTGTGTGTGTGTGTATGTTAAATGTGTTCTATCCCTGATTGCCAAACATAACTTATTGGTGCATGCGTACACACACACACACACACACACACACACACACACACACACACAGCCACTTGGCTAACATAGGAACATCAACTTCTTAAAAAGGACCGTTGCTCTATTTACTCCACTACAGTCTGGAAGTTAATATCACCATGTTTTTCTCTTTATCCAGAGAGAATTATATTCTCATTTGTTAGGCAGATAAAATATATTATGCTCACTTTGTTAAAGATGGCACTGCCCACATGCAAGTTCGTTGATATTAATGTGTTTTGGGGGGGGACAGGCCGTGGGCAGGCCAGGTTGTTATAGCCTACGCCTTAGTTTTAAGAGTAAGCTTTTCCCCACACCCTTGACTGATTGGATGATGTGGGGTGGTGCACTCTCCTGAGGAATCCTCCCATTATGCCTCAGATAAGTAACTTTGTATCAGAGGCTTCCTTGTTTGTAGATTGGATTAAAGGTTTGGATTTCTACACTATAAGGTGGGACAGACCGGGAGCTTCCTCTCTCTCAGTTCCTGAGGTTAGTATTAGAGAGAAGAGCAGGTTAAGGCCATGTGGAGCAGAGGAGCCAGCCAAGATGGCAGAATGCTGAGAAAGAAGGCAGTTTGTGCAGAGTTTGTGTAGATAGGAGATGGGAAACAGAAGTGAATAAGTCTGGTGAGCTAGGAACCTTTGATCCTAGGAAACTTGGATAAGTCAGTAGCTTTGTGAGCAATGAATGAGTGGGTTTTGGAGCCCAGTGTGTATTTTTGCTTGCCCGCTGGGTGCAAGCTAGGATTAAAGCTGATGGCTCACCAGTTCTTGGCTCCGTTGTTTCATTACCTACTGTCCAAATCTAATGTGAACCTGCATGGGCCAGGCGACTGTGATGGTGGCCGCGGCTATTGGCTTTACATTTGGCGTAGTCTGTGGCAGGATTCGATACAGATCGGTATGGAGATGGCACCCTTGAGGTGCATGGTAGAGGACTGGCTGCTGTTATGGTTCTTGTAAAGCCAGTAGTCGAGGTCACAATCACAGCCACCTAGCCCATGCAGGTTCTCATTAGATTCAGACAGTAGGTAATGAAACAACGGAGCCAAGAACTGGTGAGCCATCAGCTTTAATTCTAGCTTGCACCCAGCGTGCAAGCAAAAATACACACTGGGCTCCAAAACCCACTCATTCAGTGCTCACAAAGCTACTGAGTTTCCTAGCATCAAAGGTTTCTAGCTGACCAGACTTATTCACCTCAGTTCCCCATCTCCTTCTCTCTGCACAAACTGGCTTCTTCCTCAGCACTCTGCCATCTTGGCTGCTTCTCCTGGCCTCCACCTGGCCTTAATCTGCTCTCCTTTCTAATACTAACCTCAGGAATCGAGAGAGCAAGCTTCGGTCTCCCCCACTTTATAGTGTAGAAATTCAAACCCTTAATCCAATCTACAAACAAGAAAGTCTGATACAAAGTCACCCATCTGAGGCATGATGGGATTCCTCAGGAGCACACCACCCCACATCATCCAATCAGTCAAGGGTGTGGAGAAAAGCTTACTCTTAAAACTAAGCCTTAGGCTATAATGACCCAGCCTGCCCACAGCCTGTCCCAGAACACACATTAATATCAATGAACTCCCATGTGGGCAGTGCCATCTTTAACAAAGTGAGCATAATATATTTTATCTGCCCAACAGTTCTCCATGGCTGTCCTTCTGGGGACTGTAGGATGGCTGACTTTTACAGCCATGTGTGAGGGAACTGAGAGCTCTATGGAAGAGGCTGCCCGGGACCTGAAAATCAAGCAGTGGAAGGAGCTGGAGGAAATGTGGGAGAAAGAGATGGTGACTGTTGGGCAGATAAAATATATTATGCTCACTTTGTTAAAGATGGCGCTGCCCACATGGAAGTTCGTTAATATTAATGTGTGTTCTGGAACAGGCTGTGGGCAGGCTGGGTCGTGATAGCCTAAGGCTTAGTTTAAGAGTAAGCACTTCCCCACACCCTTGACTGATTGGATGATGTGGGGTGGTGTGCTCCTGAGGAATCCCATCATGCCTCAGATGGGTGGCTTTGTATCAGAGACTTTCTTTATGTATAATTGGATTAAAGGTTTGGATTTTCTATGCTATAAACTGGGGCAGTCCGGGAGCTTGCTCTCGCTTGGTTCCTGAGTTCCTGAGGTTAGTATTAGAGAGGAGAGCAGATTAAGGCCATATGGAGGCCAGGAGAAGCAGCCAAGATGGCAGAGCGCTGAGGGAGAAGCCAGTTTGTTAAGAGTTTGAGCTGGAGGAGATGGGAAACAGTGGTGAATAAGTCTGGTGAGCTAGAAACGTTTGATCCTAGGAAACTCGGATAAGTCAGTAGCTTTGTGAGCACTGAATGTATGGGTTTTGGAGCCCAGTGTGTGTTTTTGCTTGCCCGCCGGGTGCAAGCTAGAATTAAAGCTGATGGCTCACCAGCTCTTGGCTCCTGTGTTTCATTACCGACTGTTCGAATCAAATGCAAACCTGCACGGGTCAGGCGGCTGTGATTGTGGCCGCGACTACTGGCTTTACAGTTTTTGGGATCGCAGGAGCGTTAAGAATTCATGTCTAGGACAGAATGACCCTGAGAAGAAACAGGGCCCTTGAGAAGAAGCGGGGAAGATAAAAGGCATAGGCCATAAATGACCCTGAGAAGAAACAGGAGTTAGGTACAGTTAACCGCACCCACGTCATGTTATGTTTAGCTAAGATAGCAAAACCATTATAGAAGGTTTAAGCAATAATTGCATGAACTGTTTTTAAAATTTGTCCACTGACCGCTTGTTACTACGCCATGTGACTGTGTGTAATCTTCTGCCCACCTATAGCTAACTGCCAATTTTGCTTCTGGATCTGATGCTTGCTTGCTCAGCTATATAAGCCATAGTCTGTAAGTGCTCGGTGTGACTCCATTGACAGCCTTTTTGAGTGCTGTAGGAGCTCACCCCTGCGCAGGTTTGCATTTTTGGCCATAAATATTTTTTTGAACTCCTGAAAGTCTCTGATGTTTGTTTCTGCACCTGGCGAATGCAACAACAGTGACCCTGGAGCTGGAGGAATCGCTGGAGGAGGAGGCCAACCAGGTTTGCAAGATTCGCCTGGAAATGGAGCAGATGCTAGAGAAGGAATCACAGGTTCGTGAGTTGGAGATTGCCCTGGATGTTGTGGAGAGCCAGCAGTGGCATGAGGCCAGGCCTCAGGCCAGTGCCGGAGCTGAGGCTGGGGCCAGGGCTGAGGCTGGGGCTGGAGATGCAAGGCCTGCTGAGCAGAAGGCAGCGGTGGCCCAAAGCTCGAGCCCAGCAGCAGGAGCTGGTGTTTTCAGTTCCTCTTTGGAGGATGAGGAGAATCAAGCTGGAGTTGCAATCCGCAGTCTCCAGAAGGTGAGAGCCCAGCAGCAAGGAGCTCCTACTACACCGCTGGTAGGTCTGCGATTTTAGGACATAGGGGTGGATGCCATCATGCTCCCCAGAGCAGAGATGGAAATGCTGGCTGCCATTGCCACATGCTTTTCTTTAGGACAGTGTGAGACCTGCTATGATGGCAGGGATGAGGGGGAGGCTAACACCCCCTGTCCATGGACTGATTTCCTGGACTAGATGGGCACAGGCTCCTTTGTTGAATGGACTTATGGATTTTGGACAATGTGAAATACCCTGATGGGGGTGGGGGGTGGCTTTGCTGGAGGACCTCCCCCTGCCCCGGGAAGCCTTTCAAATGGCAAGAAAGAAGGCCGAGGACATTTTGCACTTTTGGTAAAGTGCTCAGAGACTGGTGAAATGTATCTTTGTAATTGTTGAAATTGTATGATTTGTCATGTTGTTGTAATTTGTGTAATGTGCAGGAAGGAATTCCTTGTACAGGAATGCCAGTGGTGTAGATTGTGGGTAGTAAAGTGAGCATAGGGGTGGATTGTTGGGCAGATAAAATATATTATGCTCACTTTGTTAAAGATGGCACTGCCCACATGCAAGTCCATTGATATTAATGTGTTTTGGGGGACAGGCTGTGGGCAGGCTGGGTCGTTATAGCCTACGCCTTAGGGGTTTTTTTGCTGTTCCTTTTTACGATGATAGGTTCTCTCTTTTTTTTTTTTACATTTTTTAAATTAATTTTAATGGGGTGACATTAATAAATCAGGGTACATATGTTCAAAGAAAACATCTCCAGGTTATCTTATCATTGAATTATGTTGCATACCCATCACCCAAAGTCAAATTGTCCTGTGTCACCTTCTATCTGGTTTTGCCCCTCCTCCCTATCCCACCCTCTCCTCCCTCCCCCCACCCCATAGCTACCACACTTTTGTCCATGTCTCATAGTCTCGCTTTTATGTCCCACCTATGTATGAAATCATACTGTTCTCAGTTTCTTTCTGTTTTACTTATTTCACTCCGTATAATGTTATCAAGGTACATCCATTTTGTTATAAATGATCCGATGTCATCGTTTCTCACGGCTGAGTAGTATTCCATAGTATATATGTACCATAGCTTTTTAATCCACTCGTCTTCTGATGGACACTTGGGCTGGTTCCAGATCTTCGCTATTGTGAACAATGCTGCCACGAACATGGGGGCGCATTTCTTCTTTTCGAACAGTGCTATGGTGTTCTTAGCGTATATTCCTATAAGTGGGATAGCTGGGTCAAAAGGCAGTTCAATTTTTAATTTTCTGAGGAATCTCCAAACTGTTTTCCACAGTGGCTGCACCAATCTGCATTCCCACCAGCAGTGCAGAAGGGATCCCTTTTCTCCACATCCTCGCCAGCACTTATTCTGTGTTGTTTTGTTGATGAGTGCCATTCTGACTGGTGTGAGGTGATATCTCATTGTGGTTTTAATTTGAATTTCTCTAATGATTAGTGACATTGAGCATTTTTTCATATGCCTATTGGCCATCTGTATGTCCTCTTTGGAGAAATTTCTATTCATTTCTTTTGCCCATTTTTTGATTGGATTGTTTGTCTTTCTGGTATTGAGTTTTATAAGTTCTTTATAAATTTTAGTTATTAACCCCTTATCAGATGTGCTGTCGAATATGTTCTCCCATTGTGTGGTTTGTCTTTTTATTCTGTTCCTATTGTCTTTAGCTGTGCAAAAACTTTTTAGTTTGATATAGTCCCATTTGTTTATCTTGCCTTTTATTTCAGTTGCCCGTGGAGATAAATCGGCAAATATACTGCTGCTACAGATGTCGGAGAGCTTGCTGCCTATGTTTTCTTCTAAGATGCTTATGGTTTCACGGCTTACATTTAAGTCTTTTATCCATTTTGAATTTGTTTTTGTGAATGGTGTAAGTTGATGGTCTAGTTTCATTTTTTTGCAGGTAGATGTCCAATTTTCCCAACACCATTTGTTAAAGAGGCTGTCTTTACTCCATTGTATGTTCTTTCCTCCTTTGTCAAATATCAGTTGTCCATAAAGCTGTGGGTTTATTTCTGGGTCCTCTGTTCTGTTCCATTGATGTATGTACCTGTTCTTATGCCAGTACCAGGCTGTCTTGAGTATAATGGCCTTATAGTAAACCTTGATATCTGGAAGAGTGATACCTCCTGCTTTATTTTTTCTTTTTAAGATTGCTGAGGCTATTCGTGATCTTTTTTGGTTCCATATAAATTTTTGGAATATGTGTTCTATATCTTTGAAGTATGTAATTGGTATTGCATTGAATTTATAAATTGCTTTGGGTAATATAGACATTTTAATGATGTTTATTCTTCCTAGCCATGAGCACGGTATATGCTTCCACTTGTTTGTATCTTCCTTGATTTCTTTTATCAATGTTCTATAATTTTCCGAGTACAAGTCCTTAACCTCCTTGGTTAAATTTACTCCTAGGTACTTTATTTTTTTGGCTGCAATACTGAAGGGGATTGTTTCCTTAATTTCTTTTGCTGATATTTCGTTGTTGGTATATAGAAATGCCTCTGATTTCTGAGTATTAATTTTATATCCTGCCACCTTGCTGAATTCATTTATAAGGTCCAGTAGTTTTTTGACTGAGACTTTAGGGTTTTCAATATACAATATCATATCATCTGCAAATAGTGACAGTTTTACTTCTTCTTTTCCAATTTGGATGCCTTTTATTTCTTCTTCTTGTCTGATTGCTGTAGCTAGGACTTCCAGAACTATGTTGAATAAGAGTGGTGAAAGGGGGCATCCCTGCCTTGTTCCTGATCTTAAGAGGATTGCTTTTAATCTTTGTCCATTTAGTATGATGTTTGCTGTCGGTTTATCGTAGATGGCCTTTATCATGTTAAAGAATGATCACTGTATTCCCACTTTACTGAGAGTTTTGAGCATGAATGGGTGCTGGATTTTATCAAATGCCTTTTCTGCATCTATTGAAATTATCATGTGATTTTTGTCCTTCCTTTTGTTTATGTGATGAATCACATTGATTGATTTGCGAATATTGAACCAGCCTTGCCTCTCCAGAATAAATCCCACTTGATCGTGGTGTATGATTTTTTTCATATATTGCTGGATCCGGTTGGCTAATATTTTGTTGAGAATTTTAGCGTCTAAATTCATCAGGGATATAGGCCTATAATTTTCTTTCTTTGTGTTGTCTTTTCCTGGTTTTGGGATCAGAATTATGCTCGCCTCATAAAAGGAGTTTGGAAGTCTTCCTTCCTCTTGAATTTTTTAAAATAGCTTGAGGAGGATAGGAGTTAGTTCTTCTTTGAATTTTTGATAGAATTCACTTGTGAAGCCATCAGGCCCAGGACTTTTCTTTTTTGGGAGTTTGTTGATAACTGTTTCGATCTCATTTGTTGTAATTGGTCTGTTTAGGTGTTCTGATTCTTCCAGATTGATTTTTGGAAGGTTATATGATTCAAGAAATTTGTCCATTTCCCCAAGATTGTCTAATTTTTTGGCATAGAGTTCTTCATAGTATTTTTTTACAATGCTTTGTATTTCTGTTGTGTCAGTTGTTATATCTCCACTGTTCTTTCTAATTTTATTTATTTGAGTCCTCTCTCTTTTTTTCTTGGTGAGTCTAGTTAAAGGTTCATCAATCTTGTTTACCTTTTCAAAGAACCAGCTTCTGGTTTCGTTGATCCTCTGTATTGTTTCCTTCGCCTCTATGTCATTTATTTCTGCTCTGATCTTTATTATTTCCTTCCTTCTACTTGTCTTGGGTTTTATTTGCTGTTGTTTTTCTAGTTCTTTTAGATGCAGGGTCAGGTTGCGTATTTGAGCTTTTTCTAGCTTCTTATGATATGCCTGTAGTGCAATGAACTTCCCTCTCAGAACTGCTTTTGCTGTGTCCCATAAATTTTGAGTTGATGTATGCTCATTATCATTTGTTTCTAGAAACTTTTTTATTTCTTTCTGATCTCATTGTTAATCCATTCATTATTTAATAACATGCTATTTAGTTTCCAAGTGTTTGAGTATTTTTCAGTTTTTCTTTTGTGGTTAGTTTCTAGTTTCATGGCATTGTGATCAGAGAAAATGCTTGATATGATTTCAATCTTCTTAAATTTATTGAGACCATTTTTGTGTCCTAACATGTGGTCTATCCTCGAAAACCTACCATGAGCGCTTGAGAAGAATGTATATTCTACTGCTTTAGGGTGAAAAGTTCTGAAGATATCTATTAAATCAAGTTGATCTAGTGTCTCCTTTAAGTCTGCTGTTTCTTTATTAATTTTCTTTCTTGAGGATCTATCCAGTGTTGTTAGAGGGGTATTGAAATCCCCTACTATGATAGTATTGCTGTTAATCTCACCCTTTATATCCATCAAAGTCTGCTTTATGTATGTCAGGCTCCTATATTTGGTGAGTAAATATTTATAATAGTTATATCTTCCTGTTGAATTGTTCCCTTTATCATTATGTAGTGTCCTTCTTTATCTCATACTACAGCCTTTGTTTTAAAGTCCATTTTGTCTGATATAAGTATTGCTACCCCTGCTTTTTTTTCATTTCCATTTGCATGAAATATTTTTTTCCATCCTTCTACCTTCAGTCTATGAGCATCTTTTGTTTTAAGGTGTGTCTCTTGTAGACAGCATATGTATGGGTCCTGTTTCTTTATCCATGCAGCTACCCTATGTCTTTTGATTGGATCATTTAATCCATTTACATTTAAGGTTATTATTGATATGTGGTTGTTTATTGCCATTTTATTCTTTTTTTTTTTAATTTCTTTTTATTCATTTATTTTTAGAGAGGAGACGCAGAGTGTGTGTGAGAGAGAAAGAGAGAGAGAGAGAGAGAGAGAGACAGGGCGGAGGAGCTAGAAGCATCAACTCCCATATGTGCCTTGACCAGACCAGTGCAGGGTTTTGAACTGGCGACCTCAGTGTTTCCAGGTCGACGCTTTATCCACTGCGCCACCACAGGTCAGGCCCATGCCATTTTATTCTTTAAAGCTGTATTCTTCTTTTGCTCTATTCATTCCTCCCTTTAAACTGTTCACAACAGGCCCCTTAGTATCTCTTGCAGAATTGGTTTGGTTTTTATGAATTCCTTCAGGCTTTCTTTTTCTGGGAAGCTCTTTATTTCTCCTTCAATTTTAAACGTTAGCCTTGCTGGATAGAGTAGTCTTGGTTGTAGGTTCTTGTTCTGCATTACTTTGATTATATCTTGCCATTCTCTTCTGGCCTCAAGTTTTTCTGTTGAGAAGTCCGATGTCATCCTTATGGGGGCTCCTTTATAGGTGATAGCCTTTTTTTCCCTTGCAGCTTTTAAGATTTTTTCTTTATCCATTAGCTTTGGTATTTTAACTATGATGTGTCTTGGTGTAGATTTCTTTGGGTTTCTCTTTAATGGAGTTCTGTGTGCTTCTTGAACGTGTGGAGTGTTTCCCAGCCTTAATTTAGGAAAGTTTTCTGCTATGATTTGATTGAACAAAGTTTCCATTTCCTGTCCTCTCTCCTCTTCTTCAGGCATCACTATGATGCGAATGTTGTTTCTCTTCATGTTGTCAGAAAGCTCTCTTAGAGTTTCCTCACATTTTTTAAGTCTCTTTTCTTTTTTTCTTCTCTGCTTCTGTGCCTTTGTTTATTGTGTCCTCTAACTCGCTTATTCGATCCTCAGCGTGATTCATCCTGCTTTTAATTCCTTCCATGGTGGTCTTCAGTTCTGATACTGTATTTGTCATTTCTGTCTGATTCTTTTTTATTATTTCAATTTCGTTTTTTATACTTGTTATCTCTTTATTTAGGTGCTCATAGTGACTATCCATTGTTGCTCTAATTTCTTTGAACATCCTAACTATCATTATTCTAAATTCTGCTTCTGGTAATTTGGTTATATCTGGTTCATTCAGGTTCTTCTCTGAGGATTTCTCTTGATTCATTTGGTTTTCATTCCTCTGCCTGCCCATTTTTTCTGTGTATAAGCAAGTTGTGGCCACTGGCGTCCAGTAGGTGTTGCCTTTGTGTTCTCTAGGTGTGGTCTGTCTGCAGGCCCACCACCCCCTCTGCCGGTGCCTAGTGTGGTTGGGTATGAGCGTTGCCAGCGCCAGTCCACTGTGGCTTTTGCTGTGATTTCTGCCTCTTCTCCGTGGGAAGGGCTGTCACTCAAGCCACAAGCCTTAGCACCAAGGGTAGAGGTGAGCACCTTTGCTCAGCTGCGGACCCAGCCTATTTCCGGACTTCTGCCCAGAACCCGCAATCAGCCTGCTCGCCACAGTTTTGCGTGTTGGCCGGGGCTTTTGACGTGCTCTCAGCTGTGAGCATTTGCCCGTCTGTAGATTTAGCCCTGCCCTCGAGGCCAGGGCCCTTCTGCGCAGGGTTGCAAACCCAGGTTTATTGGGGCGGGTGTGTTTGCTGGCTTCCGCTCAGCTGCAGACTTCCGCTCGTTCCAGACTCTACCCTGCCACGTTCGGAGCCCGCTGGTGCACGTAGGAATGCAATCCGCGGTTTCTCCGGCCGGGCGGGGATAGTAGCGTGAGCCTAGCTGCGAGCTTCCACTTGTCTCGGGGTCTAGCCCGTTCCTGCGCTCGGAGCCCGCTCGCGCACGTATACTGGCCAACCGCGGTTTCTCCGGCCCGGGGGGTAGGGGGTCTGGTAGCGTGAGCCCAGCCGCGAGCCCCTGCCCGTCCCTGGTCCTAGTCTGGTCCCTGTGGTCAGGGCCGGCTTGCGCAGGGTCGCAGAGCAGATTTCTGCCCGTTCCTGGCCTCCCGCTTTGTCCCCGTAAGTGGTATTAAAGGCGGACCCGCAGCTTCCGGACCGCTTTCGCGCGTCCCCTCCGACCCTCAGGGCTAGGCCGAGCTTCCACCGGCTTCCCTCTGCCCCCGCCGACAGAACCACGTTTCAGCGTCCTGTCGCCCCAAACCCTTAAGCAGCCCTTAGCAGAGTAGGAAGGGACCTAATACTCCACACTGTAGGCCTGGGAGCTCCCTCACTTGTTTCACAGCTCAAAACTGTCCAAACGCCTCTTCTAGGCTCTGGGACTGCAGTCTGGGGCTTGGTTCCTGGGACCCAGGTCCCTCCCTCTCCGCCAAACTTTCCTCCCGCCCCGCGGGTCTCTCCGGGCTGCCATTTGCTCCGGGGAGCTGGGCAACCCTCTTCACGTTTGCGCTATTCCTACCAGTCTCAATGTGGCTTCTTCTGTGTTCCTTGGTTGAAGAGTCCACTTAGTTTAGTTCATAGTTGGTTTATCCAGATGATGGTTCTTTAAATTGAGTTATAATCCACTTTGGTTCTGGGAGTTGGAAGTTGGTAAGTCCGCCTACTCTGTTGCCATCTTGCTTCCCCCCGACTCAACCATTTCTTGAGTGCTTGAACGGATGGGTGAGTGAGTGAAGGGCAACCACTAACAAAGATGGTTTCTCATTTTACTGAACAGTGAAAATGAAGTCCTTGCTCAATGCCAACATGCTTGTACAGTATATTCTCATGTCTCATGCTCTCACTGGTCACTTTGCACCCCTTTCCACATCCATGAAGCCCAATGATGTGTGTACATAATCCCAGGGGATGGGGTCAGGTGTTGAACTAGCTGGAAAAGCAAGTTGCGTGCTCTGCTCTGATCTATATTATTTCCTTCCTTCTACTGGTTCTGGGCTTTATTTGCTGTTGTTTTTCTAGTTCTTTGAGATGCAGGGTCAGGTTGCTTATTTGAGCTTTATTTAGCTTCTTATGGTATGCCTGTAGTGCAATGAACTTCCCTCTCAGTACTGCTTTTGCTGTGTCCCATAAATTTTGAGGTGATGTGTGCTCATTTTCATTGGTTTCTAGAAACTTTTTTATTTCTTCTTTGATCTCATTGTTAATCCATTCATTATTTAATAACATGCTATTTAGTTTCCAAGTGTTTGAGTATTTTTCAGTTTTTCTTTTGTGGTTAATTTCTAGTTTCATGGCATTGTGATCAGAGAAAATGCTTGATATGATTTCAATCTTCTTAAATTTATTGAGACCATTTTTGTGTTCTAACAAATGGTCTATTCTAGAAAATGTACCATGAGCACTTGAGAAGAATGTATATTCTACTGTTTTAGGGTGAAAAGTTCTGAAGATATCTATTAAATCAAGTTGATCTAGTGTCTCCTTTAAGTCTGCTGTTTCTTTATTAATTTTCTTTCTTGAGGATCTATCCAGTGTTGTTAGAGGGGTATTGAAATCCCCTACTATGATAGTATTGCTGTTAATCTCACCCTTTATATCCATCAAAGTCTGCTTTATGTATGTCGGGCTCCTATATTTGGTGAGTAAATATTTATAATAGTTATATCTTCCTGTTGAATTGTTCCCTTTATCATTATGTAGTGTCCTTTATCTCTTACTACAGCCTTTGTTTTAAAGTCCATTTGTCAGATATAAGTATTGCTACCCGGCTTTTGTTTTCATTTCCATTTGCATGAAATATTTTTTTCCATCCTTTTACCTTCAGTCTATGTGCATCTTTTGTTTTAAGGTGTGTCTCTTGTAGACAGCATATGTATGGGTCCTGTTTCTTTATCCACGCAGCTACCCTATGTCTTTTGATTGGATCATTTAATCCATTTACATTTAAGGTTATTATTGATATGTAGTTGTTTATTGCCATTTTATTCTTTAAAGGTGTATTCTTTTGCTATATTCTTTCCTCCCTTTGAACTGTTCACAACAGGCCCCTTAGTATCTCTTGCAGAATTGGTTTGGTTTTAATGAATTTCTTGAGACTTTATTTGTCTGGGAAGCTCTTTATTTCTTTTTCAAATTTAAATGTTAGCCTTGCTGGATAGAGTAGTCTTGGTTGTAGGTTCTTGTTCTGCATTACTTTGAATATATCTCACCATTCCCTTCTGGCCTCAAGTGTTTCTGTTGAGAATTCAGATATCATCCTTATGGGGGCTCCTTTGTAGGTGATAGTCTTTTTTTCTCAAGCAGCTTTTAAATTTTTCTCTTTATCCCTTAGCTTTGGTATTTTAACTATGATGTGTCTTGGTGTAGATTTCTCTTTAATGGAGTTTTCTGTGCTTCTTGAACATGTGAAATGTTTTCCAGCCTTAATTTTGGGAAGTTTTCTGCTATGATTTGATTGAACAAAGTTTCTATTTCTTGTTCTCTCTCCTCTTCTTCAGGAACCCCTATGATGCAGATGTTATTTTTCTTTATGTTGTCACAGAGCTCCCTTAGAATTTCCTCACATTGTTTGATTCTCTTTTTTTTTTCTCCTCTGCTTCTGTGCCTTTGTTTATTGTGTCCTCTAACTCGCTTATTTAATCCTCAGCATCATCCATCCTGCTTTTAATTTCTTCCATTGTGGTCTTCCTTTCTGGTACTGTATTTGTCATTTCTGTCTGATTCTTTTTTATTATTTCCATTTCCTTTTTTATACCTGTTATCTCTTTATTTAGGTGTTCGTAATGACTATCCATTGTTGCTCTAATATCTTAGAACATCCTAACCTGCATTATTTTAAATTCTGCATCTGGTAATTTGCTTATATCTGGTTCATTCAGGTCCTTCTCTGGGGATTTCTCTTGATTCATTTGGGTTGCATTTCTCTGCCTGCCCATTTTGTCTGTGTATAAGAAGGTTGTGGTCACTGGAGTCCAATGGGTGTTGCCTTTGTGTTCTGTAGGTGTGATTTGTCTGCAGGCCCTCCACCCCTTCTGCCGCTGCCTAGGGCATTTGGGTATGTTCGTTGCCAGCTCCTGCCCACTGCGGCTGTTGCTGTGATTTCTACCTCTCCTCCTCGGAAGGGGCTGTGTTCTGGCGCCTGGCTCTACAAGCCTCAGCCTGCCTGGGCCTTCGCCTCGCCCCCACAGGTTTGGTTGCACACTGCACTCAAGCCACAAGCCTCAGTACCAAGGGTCAAGGTGAACATCTTTGCTCATCTGCGGACCCAGCCTGTTCCCGGGCTTCCGCAGATGGCCCGGAATCAGAGCCTGCTCACCACAGTTTTTCTGGTTGGACGGGGCTTCTTATGTGCACTCAGCTGTGAGCCTTCGCCTGTCCAGAGCTTTAGCCCCGCCCCTGAGGCCAGGGCCTGCTTGTGCAGGATCACAAACCATGTTTTCTTTGGCTGTGCGGGGCTGCTGGCGTCCGCTCAGCTGCGAGACTTCGTTCATCTGGGGCTCTAGCCCTGCCCCCGTGGTCAAAGCCAACTTAGGCACTCAGGATGGCAAATCGCGGTTTCTCGGGCCAGTCAGGCTGCTGGCGTGCACTCAGCCACGAGCCTCTGCCTGTCTCTGGTCCTAGCCTTGCCCCTGTGGTCAGGACTGACTTGCACACAGTCCAGGGTCACAGAGCAGATCTCTGCCTGTTTCTGGCCTCCCGCTTTTCCCCCGCAGGTGGGGCTACAGGCGGTCCTGCAGCTGCCAGAACGCTTTCGCACATCCCCTCCACCCCTGCTGGGCTAGACCAAACTCACACCGGCTGGGACTCCGCCCACACGGACAGAACCTCATTTCAGCGTCCCTCTGCCACCGTCCCTCCAGCAAGCCCTCAGCAGTGTGGGTGGGTGCACTGCAGCTCAGACCCTAACACTCCATACTGTAGTCCTGGAAGCTCCCTCCGTCTAAGCAGCTCTGCTCTAAGTGCCGTGGGAGAGCTTGTTTGGCTGGTGTCCTGTCTCCCTTTGCTGGTATTGCTAGTTCCAGGGGAAATATTATTTTTGATTAGGGAAGTGACTTAGTCCAGGGGTTAGGCTGGCTGTCCCTCAGAGTGTTTCTCCCTGTGCCTTCCAGTCCACACTCTCTTCCTGCTGCTCTGGTCCTCTCCTCTGCCCCCTTTTCCCGGAGCCCCGGGTGAGTGGTTGTGAGACAGGTTTTCTGTGCTGTCCCTTTAAGAAGAATCTTGGGTCTGAGAAAACTGTCTATTTCTCACAAATAGTATCCTCACTTGTTTCACAGGTTAATACTGTCCAAATGCCTCTTCTAGGCTCTGGGGCTGCAGGCTGGGGCTTTGTTCCTGGGACTCAGGTCCCTCCCTCCCCGCCAAACTCTCCTCCCGCCACGCAGGTCTCTCCGGGCTGCCATTCGCTCCGAGGAACTTGGCAGCCCTCTTCACATTTTTGCTTTTCCTACCAGTCTCAATGTGGCTTCTTCAGTGTTCCTTGGTTGAAGAGTCCACTTAGTTTAGTTCAAAGTTGGTTTTTCCAGATGATGGTTCTTCAATTTAAGTTATAATCCACTTTGTTTCTGGGAGTTGGAAGTTGGTACGTCCGCCTACTCCATCGCCATCTTGCCCCTGATCCTACACCTTAGTTTTAAGAGTAAGCTTTTCCCCACACCCTTGACTAATTGGATGATGTAGGGTGGTGCACTCTCCTGAGGAATTCTCCCATTATGCCTCAGATAAGTGACTTTGTATCAGAGGCTTCCTTGTTTGTAGATTGGATTAAAGGTTTGGATTTCTACACTATAATGTGGGACAGACCGGGAGCTTGTTCTCTCTTGGTTCCTGAGGTTAGTATTAGAAAGGAGAGCAGATTAAGGCCACGTGGAGCAGAGGAGGCAGCCAAGATAGTGGATTGCTGAGAAAGAAGGCAGTTTGTGCAGAGTTTGTGTAGAGAGGAGATGGGAAATGAGTGAATAAGTCTGGTGAGCTAGAAACCTTTGATTTTAGGAAACTGATAAGTCAATAACTTTGTGAGCACTAAATGAGTGGGTTTTGGAGCCCAGTGTGTGTTTTTGCTTGCCCGCCAGGTGCAAGCTAGAATGAAAGCTGATGGCTCACCAGTTCTTGGCTCCGTTGTTTCATTACCGACTGTCCAAATCTAATGTGAACCTGCATGGGCTAGGCGGCTGTGATGGTGGCTGCGGCTATTGGCTTTACATCATTACAGCAAAAAAAAAAAAAATAGGAAGAAGAAGAAGAAGAAGAAGAAGTAGAGGAGGAGAAGGAGGAGGAGGAAGAGGGGGAGGAGGGAGAAGAAAAAGAAAACACCTTATTTTACTGTCCCAAGCGATAACTGAAGGAGGCTACTGTGAGCCCTTTGAGGTAATGAAAGTCTCCTACTACATCCTTCTAAAAACACCAGTTGCCCCTCTGCATCTTGTTTACCTCATTTCCAACTCTGCATTTGGCTCACCTACACTCACAGATGTCCCCAGTACACCGAGACAGGAAAAGTTGCTAACTGTCCTAGCTCTCTGTCTGCTCTGCTCGGAGGACTACGGGCCAGAACGGTGGTTGTGAGATCTCATCTTTCTCATGCTAGAGAACATTTGTAAATGCACCAGGAAAGCAGGGAGACACCCTTACCCAATCTCAGCAAAGGAGCAGAGTTCAAAGGGCTTAGAGGGTATCTCTGCTCTGCCACACTGTCACCACCTGTGCCCTTCTTCCAACAGACGGATATTGCTTGATGCTCTCCCCGACCACCAGCACAAAAACATCAGCCGTTAACATCAACTCTGCTGAAGGGATACCTCGGTAGGTAGAGGGAAGGGAGGACAGAGCTAACTAACATCCATACCACACAGAAACACCCCCACGTCATCACCCACATGAGCACGTGTTTCTCTTGTTAGTGGTTCTCCACTACCCTCTATCCACACCCTTCTAAAGTCAGTGTTGCCCCCACATTTGCATAAGTCCCCTCAGCAAAAACTTGACAGTAGTAGATCTATCACCTTCTTTAGAAAGCTAGTTAGTAGCCATCTCTTACTATATGAGTTTTCATCCCTGACCCAAGAGACACTGGACAACATCCAGTATTCTGTGTGATGGGTTCCAGTCTTGGCATAACCTTCCTCACTTCCTTGTACCAGCTCTGGCTGTCTTCAGAACCCACTGAAGCTACTTCCTGCTTTACTGCTTTAATTTGCTAATCCTTAACTCCTGTTTCCTGTGTCTTTGACTTCCTTTGTTGCCTACCCCCTTAGAAACCAAACCTACCTTAATCCCTCTGACTTGTTTTGAATGGCCGTCTTTAACCATGCCCAAGCGTTTTCCTAAGACAAGGACCCACATATGGCACCCTTTAGGGGACAGATCTGGCCTTTCTCATCTTACCCGGGACTTGCAAAAAGTGGTGAGCCTGGTCGTCCTTAAATGGCTCTGAATGGAGCATGTAAGGAAAATTCACCAATGTGCTCATCTTCCACCAATACACTCAACTCTGAGGGATGTGTCACTCATGGCTTCAGAGACTAACCATGAGCTGGAGATGGCAGATACCAGCTAAGCCCAAGTTCTTCCTGCTCTGTGCTCCATCTGCTCCGTGCTCCGTTGAACATGGGTGATGGCCTTGTGGGTTGGACAGCTGTCCACCTGGACGCAGTGCTGTCTTTTGAACACAAACCCTCAGCATTAGGACACAGGCTCTGCCCTTGCTGTGCAGTTGGCTGCTATGTTCGGGCCCCCTTCTTGGGGCTTCGGTGGCCTTGCCACATCTGTGGGAAGCCCCCTGCCTGGTAATTGCTTAGTGGGCATCTTCCACCCTTCCACCCCTGCAGTCACTAATGTGACACAAAACAAACTCACAGTTTCTTGGGAAAGAGCTGTACGAGCTGACACAGTTATAATAGGTTAGCCAGGCATCTGGTATTGAACAAGACAATCTGGTATTTTAACATCCTGTCTTGTTAAAAAGAAAAAAAAGGTTGTCTTTTTTTTTTTTTTAAAGGAAGCACATGTTTTTAAACAGTTGTGAGGTAAAAGAACCATTTCTAAAATATTATACAGGCATTGTGCTATACAAATGATATATAAAACATTTTAAATAGGCATATAAATTACCTAAATTAATTTTTACACTACCCCCTCTTCTCCTGAGACCCACCCCAAATGCAGGTTTGGTACTTCTTTAGGAAAAAAAGACCTAAATTATTGTTGTTGAATGCTGAAGCTCCTCCCTTTCTAATTAAGAAAAGATGTGCAGTAACTTGCTCTGTGATTTTTCAAGACAAAATATGTATGTTAGAGAGATATATAGATAGCAGAACTATGTATTCAAGCAATTATTTTCAAATATTTTTAAATGTCTGGTTTTCAACACAGTGCAAAATGTAGTCTCCCTGGAATTATCTCTTAATCTTAAAAGTACAGATGGGTTCTAAAGGACATTTAATCATGATTTTCATTCCTTTTCACTTAATAATATAGTTTTAAAGGCTGTTTGATATTTAAGAGAAGCTCATGAATTCTTTTAATAATTTCCCCTATTTTGAACTGAGAAACATTTTTGCCAAAAAAAACCTGGAACCTACAAAGCTTTGGGGCAGTATTAAACTGTAATGGTTTTTCATGTTTTGAGAGTGTGCCAGAAAATTATCTTCTCCAATTTATAATTTTTTCTCCCTTTTTTCCTCCTCACCTACCAGTTGAATAAAAGTTAAAAGGTCACATCTTTCTCATCCTATCACCAAAGTAAACATTTCTCCAATTACCTGTAAAGGGCTTATAGTTCCAAATAATTGTTCATTGTTTATTAGAAAATAAAAAGGCAAAAGCTGTGATAGAAGGCTCCTTGTCCCATATGCACGCGTTCTTTGCAATAGCATTTAAGTTTTCCTAAGTCCAGGACATAAAGAAATTATGCCACATGGACAGTATTTCTATTGCTGTTGTTAATCACCTGCCTGCTGAAATGCATCTCTATTGGATCAGAAGAATTGCTTCTCATCAGAATTCTCTTGTTTCACAAATGTTTATATCCTGGCTGGCTATTTAGACATGGATATATAGTAGTTAACAAAACAGAGGAAATGTCCAGTACTTTATAACTGAGAAAGAAAAAGTCTCAGTTTCTTTGACAGGTCTTTACAACTGGGGAAAAGAAAGTCTCAGTTTCTTTTAAAGCACAAGTAAACAAAGTACATAAAAGATTACTAGAATGCAAAGAAATGCAGGATTCCACAGTCAGACAGCTCATTTCTCTCTGGACAGTTCCCCCCTAGAAGGAAGGACTGAGGGCCATTCACCTCTAAACTTCTCCTTTGCCTAGATTGGTGTTTGTTAAACCAACCTGTCAGTAATTTGTCATAAGCCATGGGCTGACCAGTTCTGGACAAAGAATCTCTGGATCTTTAGAATATTCATTCTCTTTATATAAATGATTGACATTTTTTTCAGGTTTACCTGACTGTCCATGTATGACAATCATTTATTAAGTATTTCTAGTATAAGAAAAAGTAGTTTTAGTAATTGCAATTTAATCAAGTCAAGGAAGGAAAGCCTCACACTGTCTGACCTACACTGCTCTTATCTGGACAATGCTATAGAAAGGTGTGCATTATGAAGTAAACTGGGAGAAGCCCAGGGATGCATACTACCCCGTCCATACCCCCAATTCATCTCTTCTGCCCAGATGTCTTGCTTCAGGAAAATAATCCGTCATTGAACTGGTTGTTACCCTGTACTAAGTTGCCTTCTCTAGGTATTATTTTTGAAGTATGTTGACATTTCTTGGAGGATTATCACACTCTGCTAATAGTCACTGCATCCAGAAGATTGAAGGGAACCAACATTCAAAGGGTTCGAACTGCCTGTCAGGATGTTACACATCCCACTGGTTACAATGATCTCTAAAGGCAGGTTTTCTTATCTCATTGATGAGAAATCTGGGATCCAAGGAGGTTCAATGACAAACTCCCAGATCAATCAGCCCCCAATGCTGGAGCCAATAGTCAAATGTGAGCTTTCCCTTTTTTAGTTTGAATCCGCTTATCAAATTCCTCTTCCCCATGGTACACAAAACCCAAGGATAGCCCTGTGAATGATGATTGCTGGGCCAGAGGGCCAAAAGGGGGAGGAACGAGCAGAGAAATGAGATGAGATACAAAAGAAAAACATTTTGCTGACTTCCACTTTTCTCTGAGGTCTGATTCAGCACAGGGCTACATTCTTACTGCTTTGATAAAATTCCTGATTCTCAGAAATCCTGACTTGGCAGGACCTCCATGTAGCCCAACCCACCAATAAAAGCTTTCTTTGGTCATTAACTCACTTTATGACTGTTGGTGATCTGGGAAGGAGTATCACTGACTTGGCAAGCAAGAACATTTCTCTGAACCATAATTTTCCACTATCTCATCGTAGCCTTCTCTGAGGAGATTTGACTTTAAATAATATGGATTCATTACATCTACTTAGGTTTTCACAGTTGCCAAAATGCCTTCACCTGTACTATGTCCTTTAAATTCTCATTTCTGTGATATAGGTGGTGGGGTTGTTTTAGTGTGGCAAGAGTCCAGATCTAGACCATGTAGACCCAGGTTCAAATACCCACTCAGCAACCTACGAACCATGTGCACTTGGGGAGAACACTTCATTTCTGTTACGCTTCCTCAGGGAAGCTGCCCTACCCTTTAAATCTTCAAGTTTCCGTCTGTAAAATAGGGATGATAATATCTCTGCCTCTACCCCTTACATCGCCATTCTCCTGCTGGTTTCCTGTGTGTGTTACATACTATTTGGAAGTTTAGGACACATGGACAGTGCGCTTTCAGCCATGTCCCTCAAATGTGAAATCCCATACTCACAGTAGGGGACCGCAGCTGTGGCAGCATCCAGGCAGATGGGCTCCGTGTCCCCTGGCTGCTGGTGTCTGTGTGTGGCGTGCTTCTGGCTGCCTTCTGGATTGTGGTTACTGCTCCTGTGGCACTGTAGCTTCCCTAGTACTCCTCTAATGAACTGTGATTTAAACAGCCCTGCTCTCGGCCTTTCACACACGCTTGTGACACACAGAACCGGTGCCGTCCAGTGGGAGCCCCTCACATAAATTGCTGATAAAGGAGCTGGTGGTTTTGTACATGTGTGTGTGTGTGTGTGTTTTAAGAGGTCATTCTACCATGGCTATCCAGAAATTTATGCATGTCTTAGAAACTTTATTTAGGCAATTTGAAATGCATGGTCACAGTCTTGCACTGGAGTGAGAAACTGAATTTGCAGACAAGCTGACTTACAACACAGCACACATGCAGAACACGCACATTTATGTGGAGCACGGAACACAAAGATACTTGTCACTCATTTCCTTGAATAGAAATTTGACTAGTGCAGTGAGAATGTTGCCTAACCCTAAGAAACTTCTAGAGAGAGCATCTGTCAACCTACGTAGCTCTTCATAAGCAGTGGAAATGTCTAACCTAATCAGACTTGAGGATTAATGCTCCCTATTGAAAAAAATATATATCTTTTCTGCCCTGAACTGTATTTACATACCTAAAAGTGTTTTCTTACTACCAATAAACAATCCTTCTGGAATTTCCACAAACAAAAAGGATCTGTAACTGTTTTCCTTCCCAGGGAAGGCTCTAAGAGTATAATTTTAGAGAACTTGTCAAGGAACTCAGTGTCAGCCCCTCAAGTTTCCATGGGAAACTCTATTGCCTGCAGGCTCCCCCTCTCCCTGCTGTCCGGGGCTTGCCAGCTGTGTCCTAACTTCTCAAGGCAGGTTGCCTACCAAAGGTCTTCTGTCCATAGGACCATTGGCAATTTTCAGAGATCCCAATTTTCCAGGAAGGCAAAACAAGAATGAATTTAGCTGTTGTCAAGAGGTCTACACTGTTCTGGATTCCCAATGGAACTGAGACTCTCTCAGTCCACTGTAAGCCCGTGTCATTCCTCACCTTATTGTTCTTCCCAAAGCACTGGCTAATCCCTCAAGAAAGGAGAAGAAAGAAGAGCAAGGGCAAACCGCACGGGGAGCAATGGGGTGGGCCCTCTCAGTCCCGCCGCGGTCCAGCATGCCCCTCTCCATGCCCTTGCCATTCTTCATTCAGGGCTCTCCCTGCCTTGGGCAAAGCAAGAAATTTGAGTCAAGTCAGAGGAGAGCAAAGGTGACTGCAAACCAAGACTGGGTGTGAGAAACAGGCTGCAAGAAACAGTTTAGATTTCTGGGAGACTGGCAGTAAGACGACAAGGTCCTTGCTGCCCATCCTCCCACCTCACTTGCCTGATTAGGTTGCTAGAGGCTGTGGGAGACTATAAACTGACAAAGATCCTTACAGTTTAAGGTTTAAGTGCTAAAGGCTAAGCTCTTCCCCACACCTCCATGTTTGCTGTGATACTGATTGTTTCTACTGTCCCATTCCCCATGTCCCTTGGAGAGACTGTAGGCAGGTTTGTTTTTACCCTTTGTTTTGTGAAGTTAAAATGTTACTCAGGGTGGCCTTTTTCTGCACTTGGGAGAATACTTGGTTTGCCCCAGAAATGTGACTTTGTATCTGAGTGCTCTTTGTTTTGCAAATGGCTTTGCTCTCTGCACAATAAATAAAGTGTTTTGGGGATGCAGGCTTGCTCCTGTAGGTCATCAGCTTACAGGAGGCCTCCCAATTTCATCCTTTTTCTTTCTGTGTTTATTTTCTAATCCTCCACAGCTCCCACTTGAGACCTGCAGAATTATGAGTCGTGCTGGCTCACAACAACTCAGGGAGCCCAGAGGATGCACAGAGTCCTTGTTGTACCTTGCCTGGTGGTCCACTATGCCTGGCACACTCTGAACTCCTTCACATAGTTGCCAGAATCCATGTAAAAGGGCAACTGGAGTTTAACCCTGTTGGGCAGATAAAATATAGTATGCTCACTTTGTTAAAGATGGCGCTGCCCACATGGAAGCCTGTCACCCAGGTGATATTATTTGCCCTTATGCTTGGGATGGGTGTGGGGGAAAGGCTGTAATGTAAGCAGGCTGGGTCGTTATAGCCTACGGCTTAGTTTTAAGAGTAAGCTTTTCTCCACACCCTTGACTGATTGGATAATGTAGGGTGGTGCACTCTCCTGAGGAATCCCATTATGCCTCAGATGGGTGACTTTGTATCAGAGAGTTCCTTGTGTGTAGATTGGATTAAAGGTTTTGATTCTACATTATAAAGTAGGGCAGGCCAGGAGCTTGCTCTCTCTCTCTTGGTTCCTGAGGTATTAGAGAGGAGAGCTGATTAAGGCCACGCGGAGGCCAGGAGAAGCAGCCAAGATGGCAGAGTGCTGATGAAGAAGCCAGTTTGTGCAGAGTTTGTGTAGAGAGAGGAGATGGAAAACAGAGGTGAATAAGTCTGGTGAGCTAGAAACCTTTGATTCTAGGAAACTTGGATAAGTCAGTAGCTTTGTGAGCACTGAATGAGTGGGTTTTGGAGCCCAGTGTGTGTTTTTGCTTGCCCGCTGGGTGCAAGCTAGAATTAAAGCTGATGGCTCAACAGTTCGTGGCTCCTGTGTTTCATTATCGACTGTCCGAATCTAATGTGAACCTGCACGGGTCAGGCGGCTGTGATCCTGACCCCGGCTACTGGCTTTACAAACCCCTTTTCCACTGGTTCCCATCTCTCCAGAAGAATCCAGAGTTTTGCAGTCACAAAATGTCAACCTCCCCTCCCTCTCCCAGCAGTTTTACCATGTGCTTATAAATAGCACTGTAGGAAAGAGGGAAACATGTCTGCGCAAAAAGCTGCTGTCACTGTTTTGTGAGCCCATCACGGGAAAAGAAATCTAATTTTATTTATTTTTCTGTGAAAAGCAAGTGGGAAGCAAATGGGTGTTATTCAGCCTTAAGAATTAAAATCGGACCCTGACCAGTTGGCTCAGTGGTAGAGCACTGGCTTAGCATGTGGAAGTCCAGGGTTCAATTTCTGGTCAGGACACACAGGAGAGGCTTCTCCACCTCTCCCCCTTTTTTCTCTCTCTCTCTTACTCTCTCATAGCCATGGCTTGTGGGTCAGCCCCAGGTGCTGAGGTTGGCTCTGTGGAGCCTTGCCTCAGTCACTAAAAATAGCTTGATTGTGAGCATGGCTCCAGATGTGCAGAGCATCGACCCCAGATGGGGTTGCCGGGTGGATCCTAGTCAGGGTGCATCTGGAAGTCTATCTCTCTATCTCTCCTCCTCTCAGTTGGAAAAGGAGAAAGAAAAGAAAGATTAGAATCAACCCCACTGGGGTAAACCCTGTCCTCACTAGGAGCTAGTCGCCTCTATCCAGTAGAGAAATTCTACTCCAGATACTCTCCCAGGGCCCCGGTGGCCCAAGACTCTAATATCTGCTCTCTGTGGACCCAACTGCTGGGCCCTGTGCTGATTCTGGGCACAAGTGCTTGCCCCAGTCTGTATGTCTAGTTAGAGTCCCATCAAGATGTTAGTGTTTTTATAAACATACATACACACTTTCAGTCTTTCACCTTCCCTTGCTTCTATTTCCTAGAGAGCCTTATCTTCCTGGTCAGGGCCTGGGATTTTGTCAGCAGCTTCTGCTTGCCCCAACCAAGACCAGCTAGCTGGTAGTGAACTTGGTGTGAGTCCAGCCTAGACTCTCACACCAATCTCATTACCAGCATTCCTGGCCTTACCCCCAGGAACTTCCTGTTTATTAACCTGGTTCCCTAAGGTTTTACACCTAATCTTCAATGATGATTGACTGCTAGTAGATTTAAGAGCACGGGGCCCTAACAATACTCTCTTCTCAGCTGGACTCTCTGTCTAGATTCCAGTACTTCCGACTGTACTGTGAGAGATCTTAACCTTGTGTTTCGTTTCGTCCAAAAAGGAAAACTCAGTTGAGTGTGTATTAGGGTGCTAGGGCTACCATAACAAAGCACCCCAGAATGGGTGGCTGAAACCACAGAGGTTTGCTTCCTCACAGTTCTGGAGGCAAGCCACCCAAGATCAAAGTGTCAGCAGGTGTGGATTCTTCTGAAGCCTTTCTCCTTGGCTTGCAGATGCCTCCTCTCACTGTGTCCTTGCATGGCCTTTCCTTTGAGCATGTCCAATTTTCTCTCCTTATAAGAGCATTGGATTAGGGCCCACTCTAAGTGCCTTCATTTAACTTGATTGCCTCTTTAAAGGCACTATCTCCAAATCCAGTCACAGTCTGAGACACCGAGGTTTAAGGCTTCAATATATGATTTTGGGGTGGAGGGGCACCATTCGGCCTATGACAGGCAGATGTGCAACCTTCTGGTATAAAACACTGTCACTGGGCAGATTTCATGCCAGCCATGCTAGCTCCCGGGTGGCTGCCTTTAGCTTGGCATTAGTGCCTAGTGAAGCCAATTATAGTGAGGACACTGAGCTGGTTTCACTCAAAACATGGCATGAACAATAGCAACCAACACAGGAAAGAACCAGTTTGGACCAGTTTCCTTAAAAGGTAACTTCAGGTGCAGCTGGCATGCTCTTGGACTCCTGTAGCACAGGCTGAGGGTCCATGCAGCAGCCAGCTGCTAGCAGCTTGGCAGGTGCTCCCTCCCTCCCTGTTTGCCCAGGCCTCAGACTCTGGGATGTGAAACCAGGACACTGTCCTCCTGGCTCAGCCTCATGTGGGCCTTCCCAGCTTAGAACCAGTTTCTATATTGCTGTCTACCTGGTCTGACTACTAAACACACACACACACACACACACACTCACACACACACACTCAGCCACACACTCGCTCACATACTCACATATACTCATACACACACACTCACACACTCTCATACACCCACTCACACACTCACATACACACACGGGCCTTAGCTAAATTGCAGCTCTCTCTAGTTTCTTTATTGCCCTAGACTTCCATGAACGTTTCTCTGTCAACCATTTAGTTCTCCTTGTTTCTGACTTTAGTTCAACTCCCTCCATTGACTGCTTCCAAATTTTCTCCCTGTAGCTCACAGATTTTGTGACTTATCTTCCAGGTTACACTTGACTTGCCCCACCCCAACCCCATACCTCTCCACTCATTTGCTCCCCAGAGGTAGTGCCCTACCTCATCAGTCTATGGCGTGAACACCAGTCTGCACCTGGTACCTGGAACATGAAGGTGTGTTGAACTCAGTCAGCACACAAGGGAGGTTTTAGCTTTGGGAGGGGCAGGGGGTGGCTTCTGACACAGCTGGAAAGCTTACAACCTGACACAGTTGCCAGTTTTCAGGGTAACTGAGAGAATGATTGCCTGAATTAGGCAGAGTTCACCAGTGAAGCAGGTCTATTTGTCTTTCTATCTATCTATCTATCATCTATGAATCAGAACAGATATACAGTTGACTCTTCAATGCCATGGATTTGAACTGCACAGGTCCATTTTGATGCAGATTTTTTTTTTTGTAAGTATCTTCCAGTTTTGCATCCACAGATTTAACCAACTGTGGACGGAAAACAGTCTTTTCCATCTGTGCCTGGAAATTCACGTATTGGGGAGGACAGTAAAATTATATGTGGATTTTCGACTGTGTCAGCAGCCCCTGCATTGTTCAAGGGTCAAGTGTGTGTGAGTGTGTGTGTGAGAGAGAGAAATTGGCTTATATAATAATGGAGGTTGAGAATTTTCATGATCTGCTGTTGGTGAACTAGAGACCCTAGAGAGCCGCTGGTGTGGTTCATTCAGTGCAAGTCCAAAGGCCTGAGAACTTGGGAAACTGTGGCATGAATCCCAGTCACTAGGCAGGAGAAGATGAGATAGGATGTCCCAAGTCAAACAGTGAGGCAGGATTCTTCCTTCTTCTGCCTGGTGTGCCATCCAGGTCCCCAGTGGTCAGATGATGCCCGCTCACACTCAGGAGGGCCACCTGCTTTACTGAGTCCATTGATTTCAATGCTCATCTCTACCAGACACACCCTCACAGACACAGCAGAAATAATGTTTGATCTGGGCACATCATGGCCGGTCAAGTTTACACATAAAATTAACCAACCATCACAGTGGCCTTTCTGGCTTCACCCCTGCCTGGGGATGCCGAAACTGTCATCCTCGTGTGCTATTGGATAACGTGTACATTATCTGGGTACGCCTAGATAATGTATTTGGCTATCTGCTCCCGTAGGCATAACAAGAGTTAGTCAGACCCATGCTGAGGATGGGGAGAGAGATTGACAAATGAGTCTCTTTCTAGAAGCACCTCTAGCAACTGATCACATAGCTTGTTATTACCAGATAAAGACGCTAGAGCCAGAGAGACCTGGACTGCTGCCATAGTAACCTGAACATGGGCAGGCAGCTGCCTTCTCCCAAGGGGTCCTCCTTGCCTGCTCCTCCCCTGCTGTCCAGCTGGCCCAGGGGCACACTTTCTGCCCTAGGGAGCAGAAAGCCAAGGGATTGCTCCCCCCTTGACTTTCAATTAGCACCCAGCTGGGCCTCAAGTCAGATTTGGGCCTAAACATAGCTGCTAGCTGCACGTGCTAGGGTCCTGGTGACATTTTAAAGGCTGGGGGACAAGTGAGTGGAGACCTTACCTCCTAACAGTCCAGAAGGCAGCACTGGGTGAAAGTTGATACCTGTTACTACTAAACCTGTGTGACCCGGGAGCCTGCCCAGCATCCCCAAAGCTGGATCTTTGAAGGGAGTGGCCAGACCTACAGAATTATGTTCGTGTGTGCGGGAAGAGAGCAGAAATCTGCCAGAAAAATCTGGCTCTGTGGGCTCCGCTGTCCAGCAGAGGACATTGGGTTTGCCCTCCAGGATCCAGGGGTCATGAGGGTGTGTAGGTATTTGGATTGGCTCTGAAAAACCCCAAACAGCCCTGTGACGACACACCCCTGGGTCTCCTCAATTTGCCAGGCTGACCCAAATCCTACAGTGATGCTTCTTGGAAGTTGCAAAGTTCCATCACTTTATTACAAACGTCCAAAGGAGTATAGTTGCATCTGGTCTTCCATCTCAGGTGTCCATAATGCCCTTCAGTTTTGTTTGGATCCTGTTTTTGTTTGCCAGTCCTCTTTCCCTTTGGAGAATGCCCATCACTTGCACCACATGGTTCTGGGGACAGCTACAAATCATGGGGACCTGTCCCTTCAATCACAGTCCCCAGTCAGACCATCTCTCCAAGTGTTTGAATTTGGAGTGAGAACACAGAGTCATTGGGCTACCCACAAAAAAAAAAAAAAAACAACAAACAAAAAACTGTCACACTGGAAGAAGGCAGTAGAGAAGGAAACCGGGACTCTAAAGATTAAATGTCTTGCTTGTGTTCCATCACTAGCAAACAGAGAGGCAGGCACCGAAACCAGGTCTGTGTGACCCCAAAGTCCATGATCGTTCTGCTCAGCAAAATCGTCTCTATGTACAAAGCATGGACTTCCACTTTCTATGATGGAGAGATTAGGGGAAACTGCCCCAATGCATACCCATTGCATCCCCAGAGTTAGACAGAAGCAAACAGGAGATTCCGTTGCCAGTCATTGATATGCGTAGTATTGTGGTTTTTATGTTCGCATCTTGCTGCAGTTCTCTGCATCAGCTCATCACTATGTCCCTCACACACCTTCCTGTTCATCAATGAAGGGCGTCTACTCTCTTTCCACGCACACTCTTCTCAAGTTCAGGTCTGCCCTCATCTTTACCTCCATGCACTGTCCTGTGCCTCTCTCTGTTCTCCCAAGTCTTTTCTTTCTTGGCTAATTATAGTGGCACCCAGAGTCACACACACCCTAGTTGCCCTTATAAGCAGACTGGGAGCCAGAGTGTCCCTGTGAATACTGAAGCTGTTCTTGCTTTTTATCATTAGACGTCATCCTTTAACCAAATAAAGCACGTCTGCTGAGGGCACTAGACCCTTTTCGGAGATGGTTTATTTTCACACGACCCTGCAAGCTGCTTCCTTCCTAGTGAATCAGCAGGGCTGCTTGGCCCTCAGTGTGTCAGCAGGAACAAGACACAGATGGTCAAACCTCAGCCCGTAAACGGCTCTAAATGCAAATATTCTTCCACTGTTTTCCCAGCTGGTGTCACCTGAGCTCAGTGCTCTGTTCTGGGCAGTGGTACACTTCACTGTTTATCTTGCGGCAAGCTCATGGGATTCTGATTCCTCATGTGTGCTGCATGCTTTGGGGTAACCAGAACCTGAGCCAAGTAAACAATTCTTATTTGAAAATCACATTCTTGTCATGATTCAACAAGGGAAAGTTTAAATACGGTGTCTATCTCGTCCAATTAGCCCAGATGCCCATTGGACTGTTCCTGGGAAGGATAAACTACAGATGAAAAGTCCCACCTGACACACCTCTCTTGGACCTGAAACATACCTTCAATGCTGTGTGGCCACTAGCCTTGATGTACTCAGAAGCGACGGAAGGCGCAATGTATTTTAAGCCTGACTTTAGCACAATTATTTCTTCTTTGGGGTCTAAGGGTCATGACAAGATATGCTTGGGTTAATTCTGCTATGGACTCCATCAATTCTCCTCCAACCCCTCCCCACACACCTTTTTGCTTTAAGTGCCTGCCTTTCTACGCACTGTGGAAAGGAGGAACACACACACACAAAAATAGCCAAATAGATCCCTTTCAAGGACCTCTCAATACCTGTAATTAAGCAGATAGTATTGCTGGTGGCTAGACCCTGAAGAGAATTTCAATTCTAGCCAAAGAAGACAGAAATAGGCTTTTAAAATCCTTTCTTGCCAGATTCTAACCTGCTTGCAAACTGGCTGCCCACTTCTGCCTGTCTCCTAGCAACTGAGCCCCTTCCTCCTTGGCGCTGCTGCTGGTGCTGCTGCTGTCCTATGGCCAGGTTAGGCTTGGGAAAGTCAGCATCTCCCTACTCTCCCCAGCACGGGGAAAGGGTGTCACCCAGGGGACGGGTGTGAGCACTTGGAGAAATTGTTCAATGGTCTGTGAATTCATGGCAAGGGTGACAATCTAAACGAGGCTACCTCACATACATTTTTCACGGGGGCATCCTGGGATTTAAAATCTTCCTTCTGCTTCCTTCAACATAGCTTGCACACATGGAATGTTTTGTATTTTACAACCCACTTTGGTGCCTGTTACCTCATGCCATCCCCCACAAGGGCCTTGAGAGACTTTTCCAGTGGGTGAAAGCATGCAGAAATTTTAGAAGTTCACTTTTAGATACTCTGAAGGGACTCAGGATGAAACACCAGGTCATTCAATTAGTAGGGTTTTTTCTTTTTTTAAAAAATGGACAAAATTCCAAACACCCATCATCATCATCATCATCAGATCAGTAGGTCAGAGTTCTGGCCAGCGAAACTTTGCCCTTGTGACTGAGAGTTTAAGTAGAGGCCAGGAAAGGTAATGAATTCTCTTTCTCCCTCCTGCTCAATAATTCTCATTCCTTCCTCAGCAGCCACAATCGGAATGAAAAGGGTTGGAAGTCTTGTTATTTAAGTGGTCTTCTTCTAAGTTTTACCTGCAACATTCTTCCCTTCTGGTGAAGACAGGAAAAGTAGAATGGAGAAAGAACTGTCCACGTTTGCTCGGGCTCCCATTACAAAATACCAGAACTGGGTGGCTTCACCAATGAAACTTGTTTTTCACATTTCTGGCAGCTTAGAAGCCCCAGACCCTGGTCCAGCTGAGCTGGGTTTTGCTGAGGTCTCTCTTCCTGGCTCGCAGATGGCCACCTTCTCACTATGCCCCCCTGACAGTGGAGAGAGAGCTCTGGTGTCTCTTCCTCTTCTTGTAAGTGCAATGGACTTATCAGATCAGGACTCCACCCTATGATCTCACTTAACAGAAGTCGCTCCCTGAGGGGTCCCATCTCCAAATCAGTCCCATAGGGGGTAGGGATTTAACACATGAATATGGGGGTCGGTGGGGGCAGTTCGTACCAAGCTCCTCATTCTCTTGCAGGACAGAAGGAAAAGAAGCAAACTCTTCTCACCTACCCAGAGACCCTGCAGAGTCTCCCTTAGCTGGAAGTGGAGGTCAGTCTATCAACTGTGGATCTGGAAGTTTAGCCCAGTGATAACAATTTGCTTGTTTTCTTCTTCTCTCATTTGTGGATTGGGAACCTTTGAAAGGAGTTATTGATTCCCTTTGGTTTATAGCATCTTCATCACTTTAATAGTGTTCAAACAACTACCATGATTGTCCTAAAAGACTGCTGGTAAAGATGGGGATTAAAGATGACACTGAGGAAGATGACACTGAGGCTCTGCCATCTCACTTAGCACAGTGCAGTGATCAGCTGGTTATACTCACTGGGAGAGGCGGGAGCAACTGAGGATCTTAGAGTGACCCCCTGGCCACTATCTTAGAGAGCAGCAGCTGCAGCTATGGTAATGCCCCCAGGACCCTAGGAGCCAGGAAGGCCAGATGCGGTGATCTTCTGTAGAACATACACACATGCTCTCCCTCTTGTCCTGGCTGTTGATGGCATCTTCTTGCTGTTGTTACTGGTTGTCAGACGGAGGGGAGAGATGGGACCTCTGATTTGAAGCAGCAACAATAGTTTTTTCATTCTATCATTCAAGACTCTGGGTAAAGAGAATCAGACTAAAAAATAGTCCTAACTTCACTGGTTCATAATCTTGAAAAGAGAAAACAGAAACCTAATTTTTTCAAATAAATTTTTCATGTTGGAGTTATTTCAGGTTCACAGGAAAGTTGTAAAGACAGTGCAGAGAATTCTTTGAAACCATCTGCCACCATAAGCATCTCCCTTTATGTCCCCTCACATTGCTAAGAGACATTTGTCAGATTAGAAAACCAACACTGGTACATCCCTGTTAACTACATTTTAACTTTATTCAGATTTCACCAGTTTCCCCATTAATGTTCTTTTTCTTTCTAGGATCCAATTTTGGGTCCTACATTGCATTTAATTGTCAAGTCTCTTTAGTTTTATCTTTTACAATTCTGTAGTCAATTTCTGTCCTAAGTGTGTACTTAACACATTTCAAAAATACTGGTCAGGTATTTTGTTGTAATTTTTAAACAAATTTTTTATTTATTGATTTTAGAGAAAGAAGAAGGGAAGAGAGAAGGACAGATAGATCTATTCTTGTATGTGCCCTACTAGGGATCGATGATTAGGCATTTCGTACTTTTGTAAAATGTGTCTTCATTTGAGTTTGTCTGATGCGTTTTCTCATTATTAGATTGAGGCTATGACTTTAAAAAAAAGAATATCATTGTGGACATGTGCCACTCTCATCACACATATGATGGCCACGTGACATCACTGATGATATTAACCTTGATCATTTGGTTAAGGTGGTGTCAGCCAGGTTTCTCCACTGTAAAATCATCCAGTTTCCCTTTTTATACTCTATTCTTCAGAAGTATGTCACTAAACCCATCTAATCCTGGGTGATGGGGGATGAGAGGAGCGTATAACTATAGATGTTATTTGGGAAGAGTTGTCTCTTTCTCACCATTTATATATAAAATGTGATTTTTTTAAAAAATCACAAAAAACATCCTGGAAGTTCAGTATTCCTGGTCTGAAACAAAGTAAGTGCTCTCAGACAAGCGTACCAAAGAGAGAATAAAAAAATAGTTCATTTGGACCCCATTTCAAAATCATAAAACTTTGAAACTGATAATGAAGTCTTTTATTTATTTATTTATTTTTGTGGCAGAGACAGAGAGAGTCAGCGAGAGGGACAGATAGGGACAGACAGACAGGAAGGGAGAAAGCTGAGAAACATCAATTCTTCGTTGCGGTTCCTTAGTTGTTCATTGATTGATTTCTCATATGTGCCTTGACTGGGGGACTACAGCAGACCTAGTGACCCCTTGCTTGACCCAGTGACCGTGGGCTCAAGCTGGTGAGCCTTGCTCAAACCCAATGAGCCCACGCTCAAGCTGGCGACTGCAGGGTCTCGAACCTGGGTCCTCCACGTTTCAGTCCAATGCTCTATCCACTGCGCCACCACCTGGTCAGGCGAAGTCTTTTATTTAAAAAAAAAAAAATTAACATACACTGCACCCACAGAAGAATAGATTCTTTAACTGCTTTGTAACGTATACAGTAAGTCCTGACTTAGCATCAGCTATAGGTTCTGCAACTGTATGCAAAACACTGTAAAACAAAACCAATTTTACATAAACTGATCGATATAAGAAAGAGCTATGTTTCTATGGTATCTCCAAACTGTTACAAACAAACAATATTAAACTGAACCATATTATTTGAGGACCTGCTGTACTCATTATTAGGAAAGATATCGAACCACAAGATATCTGCAGAAATCAGCCTTGCTAAAGACTGTGAATTACTACTGAATTGAGACCATAGAGGAGAATTACATTTCAGGGCAAGAAATGACATTGTCCCTTGTGAAATGTCAATGCTAATTTTCAGGGTTAATAAAAAAAAAGAAAACAAAAGGAAGAATACAAACTCACAAACCAAACTGCAGAATCCTTGAAGGGTACTGCAGGCCAGAGGGGAATGCAGAAAAAAATCCTAGTATTTGATTCCACAGGTTGCCTGAAGGCTCTCTTCAAGAAAAAGTACTTCTGTGCAAAAACATTTCAGTTTGATGTAATCCCACTTGTTTATTTTTTTCTTTTATTTCCCTCACCCTAGGAAACATCTCAGAAAAAAAATATTGCTATGAGAAATGTCCAAGCTTTTACTGCCTATGCTTTCTTCTAAGAGTGTTATGGGTTTGAGTCTTACATTTAAGTTTTTAATCCATTTTGAGTTTATTCTTGTATAAGGTGCAAGGAGGTGGTCTAGTTTTGTTTTTTGCATGTATCTATTCAGTTTTCTTAACACTATTTTTAAATAGATTGTCTTTACCTTATTGTATATTCTTGCCTGCTTTGTCAAATAGTAATTGACCATATAGATGGGAATTTATTTCTGTCTCTCTATTTTGTTTGAGATGTCTGTTTTTATGCCAGTACCATACTTTTTTTACTATGGCCTTGTAGTATAGTTTGATATCAGGTAACATAATACCCCAACTTTGTTTTTCTTTCTCAGTATTGCTGAGGGTATTCACAGTTTTGTATGGTTCCATATAAAAGTTTAGATTATTTGTTCTTGTTCTGCAAAGTACACCCTTGGTATTTTGACAGGGATTCTGTTGAATCTATAGATTGCTTTAGGTACTATGGACATTCTAATGATGTTAATTCTTCTTATCTATGAACACAGAATATGCTTCCACTTAATTGTATCTTCTTTGACTTCTTTCTTCAGTGTCTTATAGTTTTTTGAGTACAGGTCTTTTACTTCCTGGTTATATTTATTCCTACTTGGGTTTGTTTCTTTTTGTGAGTAATTATAAGAAAACTATGAAAAATAATGAAAAAAACCCCACATCTGATAAGGGTCTAATATCCAAAATTTATAAAGAACTAATACTATTTAACACACACATACACACACACACACAACAACCCAAACAATTTAATTTAAAAATGGGCAAAGGGCCTAACCAGGCGGTGGTGCAGTGGATAGAGCGTCGGACTGGGATGCGGAAGGATCCAGGTTCAAGACCCCGAGGTCACCAACTTGAGCATGGGCTCATCTGGTTCGAGCAAAAGCTCACCAGCTTGGACCCAAGGTCGCTGGCTCCAGCAAGGGGTCACTTGGTCTGCTGAAGACCCATGGTCAAGGCACATATGAGAAAGCAATCAATAAACAACTAAGACAGTGGTCCCTAAACTACAGCCCATGGACTGCATGCGGCCCCCTGAGGCCATTTATTCAGCCCCCGCTGCACTTCCGGAAGGAGCACCTCTTTCATTGGTGGTCAGTGAGAGGAGCACAGGATGCATCCGCACCCATAGTTTCCATTGAAATAGTGGTCAGTTTGTTGATTTAAATTCACTTGTTCTTTATTTTAAATATTGCATTTGTTGCCATTTTGTATGTTTACTTTAAAATAAGATATGTGCAATGTGCATAGGAATTTGTTCATAGTTTTCTTTATAGTCCAGCCCTCCAACAGTCTGAGGGACAGTGAACTGGCCCCCTGTGTAAAAAGTTTGGGGACCCCTGAACTAAGATGTCCCAACGGCAACAAAAAACTGATGATTGATGCTTCTCATCTTTCTTAGTTCTTGTCTGTCTGTCCCTATCTATCCCTCTTCTGACTCTCTCTCTGTCTCTGTAAAATAAATAAACAAACAAACAAATAAATAAATAATAAATAAATAAATAAATAAATGGGTAAAGGACCCGAATAGACACTTCTCCAAAGAGGACATATAGATGACCAATAGGCATATGAAAAGGTCCTCAGCATCACTAATTGTCAAAGAAATGAAAATTAAAACCACAATAAGATAATACCTCATACCTGTCAGAATGGCTGTTATCAGTAAACCCACACATGACAAATATTGGTGCAGAGAGAACCCTTGTGCACTGTTTGAGGTAATGCAGATTGGTGCAGCCACTGTAAAAAACAGTATGAGTTTCCTCAAAAGATTCAAAATGGGCCTACATTATGACCTAGTGATTCTACTGGCGATTTATCTGAATAACCCTAAAACACTAATTCGAAAGAATATATGCACTCTTATGTTCATTGCAGCATTATTTATAATAAAGAAGATCTGGAAGCATAGCAAGTGGCCATCAATAGATAAGTGGATAAAGAAGTGGTGGTACATATAGTATATGCCAGTGATTCTTAACCTGGGTTCTATTGAACCTTAGGGGTTCGATGAGTCGGTCTCAGGGGTTCGGAGAAGCCTCTGCCGTGGAGGCCAGAATAAAGTAATACCGTAATTTGTTGTGAGTTCATGCACTTTGTTGATTTTGTTCTTTGAGCAAGGTGATGTTCATGCACGGCTTATTTTGTGCACCAGTAAAAAAACATATACCTATGTCTTGAATTTGGAAAAAAAAAATCATATTTTATTTATCACTAAGGAAGGGTTCGGTGAATGCGCATATGAAACTGGTGGGCTCGGTACCTCAAAAAAAGTTAAGAACCACTGGTATATGCAATGGAATGTCATTCAGCCATGAAAAAGATCAAAATCTTCCCATTTGGGACAGCATGGATGGAGGGTAGTATGCTGATGAAACAAGACAGTCAGAGAAAGACAAGTACCATATGACTTCACTTATCTGTGGAATCTAAAGAACAAAATAAACAAACAAACAAAATTGAAAAAACTCATAGAGACAGAGAGAGAACTGGTGATTGCTACTTTGGGGGTTAGGGACTGTGTGAAAGAGGTGAAGGAACGAGGAAGCACAAACAGGTAGATACATAATAGTCATGGGGAAGTAAACAAAGCATAGAAAATTTAGTCAGTAATATTGTGATAACTGTGGATGGTGCCTGTTGGGTACTAGAGTAATGTAAAGCATATGACTGTGTAACCACTAAGCTGTGGTTATACTCAAAACCAATATATAATTTTAAAAAATGCTTTGGTATTTCTCTAAATTCATTAATTTTAAGCTTAATTAATATTTTTTTTTTTTTTTTATTTTTTTTTATTTTTCTTTTATTCATTTTAGAGAGGAGACACAGAGTGAGAGAGAGAGAGAGAGAGAGAGAGAAAGGGGGGAGGAGCTGGAAGCTCAACTCCCATATGTGCCTTGACCAGACCAGTGCAGGGTTTTGAACTGGCGACCTCAGTGTTCCCAGGTCGACGCTTTATCCACTGCGCCACCACAGGTCAGGCCAAGCTTAATTAATATTTTTAAAAATAATTCTTATTTATTAATAAATAATAATGGAGTAAACATTTTCAAGGAAAAAATATTTATTGGGAGGGAAGAGTGTTATTGGCTACATTTGCGGAAACCAGCTGTCACCGGGAAAGTCCAGTGAGTGAGGAACTGCACAGTGGGGGTCCTGAGGCTCCCAGGAGAGAGTGGAGTCAGTGCAGAGGCTTCAGCCCAACCTTCATTCAAAAGCCAAGCAAAAACCAGAAACACATTTGTAAACATGTTTGCTTTTAAATTTAAAAGTAAAAAAATATATAGACAAATAAAAGGAAGTCTTTTCATATGTTGAATAGGAAGTCTGTTTTTCTAAAATGCTGGGCCCATTCTTGAAAGGCAACTTCTATTAATGGCTTCTTATGTTTCCAGAGATGCCCACTGCAGCGTTATTTGTAATAACAAAAGGCTCAGAGTCAGCCTTGTTATTGGTAGTGAGCTAGTAAAATAAATTATGGTTCATCCATACAACGGGATGCTATGTAGATATTACAATGAATTCATTAAAAGTACTTGCGTAGGAAGGTTTGCAGAATATATTATAGAGTAGAAAAAAAGCAAAATCTGGAGAGCAAGATTTGTCTTTCTGATTTAGGTCACCTGAGCCTCATTCAAAAATGAGTTGCCCAGCATTACCACAAGGGTTCATTCATCATATCAGAAATTTGTGGAAAGAAATCTCAGTACATTGGAGAGGTTGGGCTTATCAAAGTGATGTTACTACTGCATTGTCTTGAATCTTAAATGTCACTGGGAATTCTGCCCTTGACATTACCATGGCCCTTCCTGCTATAATTCATGGCACTATAATTCATAACCATGTCAACTTATTACAAATACTGTGTACCCTTTTTGGGGTCATATTTTAATAATTCTGAGATCAGGAGGCATCTTAAAGTCTTTCTGTCAGATTCCAGTTGGTAAGGGACTGTCACTGCCAGCACATGCATAACAACATTTGTCAAGGGCATGGAAGAAAGTCCAGGAAGTATTAGTGGAGAATTCTTTCTTTAAAAATGTTGCATCAGCAAGGGCATTATTATATGTGTGTGTGAGAGAGAGAGTGTGTGTGTGTGTGTGTGTGTGTGTGTGTGCGCGCGCGCATGCGCGTGCATGCACATAAGGAGGTGAAAAGAGCTGTGTTCAATAATTCTAATAAAAAAATTATTTAGAAGAGCCAAAATCTGAATATGAAAAACTTTTAAGAACACTGTAATCAATTTATTTTGCTTACATTTTTCATGTTATGTATACACAAGGGTACTGTATGATAAAAATCTATGTCTAAATAAGTTTAAAGAGTTCTTTCAATAAGTATAAAAAAGCTCTAAGTGATAAAACAGCAGGATATCAGAGTTTAATTGACAGCCTTTATTATATCTTAGCAGACCATAAAACAATGGTATGCCTTACAAATAATGGTGCTTCAGATTCAATGAAATATGGGGCATGTTTCTTATTTAAGAAAAAGAACAACCTGCTGAGGGTTTCAGAATATACATCTCATATCTCTGGTGGACCTTACTCTTAAATAAATTGGCTGACTTTCAGGCACCTTTTTACACTTATGAAAAGAAAGTATTGGATCTGAGTAACTTCGTATGTTAACAAATTTATTTGTTAACTCATTTCTTTGTAGCAAAGGTTCCCTGATGTCATTGCACCTTGTGGTTATTTAGGAGGCCATGATGATGATGATGATGATGATGATGATGATAGTCTGTCTTCCTTTTTGGCTTACACTGTTGCCATGTTTTCAGTCCTCCTTACTGGCTAGGAATGGGCAATTGTCCCAAACTGAGACAATCAAGGCTCTTACCTGGAATTTTTTAACACGGGGAATTCTGGACTTTGGAGCAGTCAGCCTAACGTGGATTCGGGAGTTGCTGACAGCTACATTTCTGGATCTGAGACAAGAAAGCAGACATTTCTGGATCTGAGACAAGAAAGCAGAGAACCTGGATTTCAGGTTCAGCTGTACCTCTGCCCTTCCTATGGTTTGGTAACAACTGTCAGATTTACTTCAGCTAATTGTATTTGGGTTTCTGTCATTTGTAAACCAAAGTATACACGCAGCACCCTGACACTTCTCTCTCAGTACTTACACCCATCCTTCTTCATACCTGAGTCAGAGTGGGCTGTGGTCTCAGGCTAAGCAGATTCACATAGGTTCTCTGCCTGACCATTGATGCTTCTGCAACTCAGTACCCCCCTGTCCCTCACTCAAACTCTACTTTTCCCTTCTTTCCCCAACCCCTCTTCTTTTCCTCTGAAGCTCCCATTTTTTAATTAACAAATTCCTCTGTCTTCAACCTTCTCATCAAACATTTCCTTCATCTTTAGTCTTAACTGGTACCCAGTTTTCTCCCAGGAACATCACTTCTGCTGCTGCTGCTCTCTTCCATGGAAGCTGCTTGTTTTTGTATGTTTCATGTATGCTTCTTGCTCTGCAGTAAAACCAAAGAGCCTGTTTTTCAGCCCTGCTAGCCTCTCCTCACCTCCACACGGCCTCTTACTGCCCCACCCCAGTCCCTCCCTTTCATTCACTGGTGACAACTGCCCCTGACTCACTGGCTCCCTCTACATCCCAACTCAGTCCATCAGCTTGGCAGACTTGAAGGTCCACATGAACCACCATCCAAAGACACGGTCTCCAGGTCACTGAGTTGCATGTTGCCAAATACCTTCCCTGCTTTTTGTGATTTCTGGGTGTCTCCTTTGTTTTCTATATTTTATTATATACTCTGTGTTGTATTAAAAATACAGAAATGTTTGATTTGCTTGAATTCTCTGTGTTAATTCAGAAGTTCTGTTTTTAATTATTTTACTAATGTCTTTAGGCTTAGAAAAGTAATATTTTAAGCCTTTATTTATCAATGGCAAAAATATAACCCTTTTTATAAACCTCATGTTATTATTTTTTTTCCTGTTTAATCATCTGTGAATGAAGTAAATAGATTCAGACTCAAGGTTTACCAACAGGTATCTGGGGTTTGTTTAGCCAAATCCCATAGATTAGATGGATAGAGGAGCCCTTAACAGACATTTGCTGGTGTATTTCTGTTGGACCCAGAGATACAGTCCAACCTGTAAATTTTCTATACAAGAAAATAAAATGCAGGTGGTGGCTTTCCTTTGGACTGTCTGTCAGACATCTAGAGCACAGACCACCAACAGTCTTCCTATCCCACCCCTCAAACTGTGAGGACAAGGCAGAGGTGACTGTTCTGTCTGAGGTGTGCTTCTCAGCTTGCTCCCTGATACTTCCTGTCCCAAAGGAAGTGCCCAAAGGCACGGTGGAAGGTGTGGCCCCCAAATTCCTGCCGACAGTAAGATGCAGGGCAGGGTGCAGCTCATTTGACCCATGACTCCAGTGCATCAGGGACGGCAATTTGTTTTTCGAAATTGTCTGGTCTTCACCTGAATTATGGAGAGGTAAGAAAGGAAGATTTTCAACAATTTCTTCCTACTCTAGTGCACCTGCCCTGTCTTTGTCAGAGGGTGGAGCATTCAGGAGGCAAGTCAAATAATATGCTTCTAATCAGTGGTGCAATTCAAATAATTTAACAACTGGTTCTCTGCCCTAATGACCATTTTAAGTATAAAATATTATATACCAAAAGGTGGTTTATTATTTCATGCATTTAATATTTAAATAAGAACAATAAAAGAGGTACACAAAACTAGATTATGTTTTAAGAAAAAGTTTTAAAACATTAATGAAAATATTAATAGCTGACAAAAAACAGTAAAACTGTTATTTAAGATATTTCCATATTGTTTCTTTTTTTTACAGGGACAGAGAGAGAATCAGAGAGAGGAATAGATAGGGACAGACAGATAGGAAAGGAGAGAGATGAGAAGCATCAATCATCAGTTTTTTGTTGCAACATCTTAGTAGTTCATTGATTGCTTGTTCAAATGTGCCTTGACTGTGGGCCTTCAGCAGATCGAGCAACCCCTTGCTTGAGCCAGAGACCTTGGGTCCAAGATGGCGAGCTTTTGCTCAAGCCAGATGGGCCCGTGCTCAAGCTGGTGACCTCAAGGTCTCGAACTTGAGTCCTCCGCATCCCAGTCCGACACTGTATCCACTGTACCACCGCCTGGTCAGACTCCATATTGTTTCTTGATTGGCATCCTCACTTACAATTTTTTTCACCTATGGGCAGAATGAACATTACTGTGAGCACTTATAATACACTATTGCACAGACGAACGTTAAAAAAGAGTAAGAAAGGCCCTGGCTGGTTGGTTCAGTGGTAGAGCGTCAGCCTGGTGTGTGGATGTCCCAGGTTTGATTCCCAGTGAGGGCACACAGGAGAAGCACCTGTCTGCTTCCTCACCCCTTCTCCTCTCACTTCTCTCTCTCTCTCTCTCTTTCTCTCCCCCTCCTGCAGCCATGGCTCAATTGGAGCAAGTTGACCCCCCACACCTGCACTGAGGATGGCTCCATGGCCTCACCCAATTGCTAAGCAACAGATCAATGCCCCAGATGGGCAGAGCATCACCCCCTAGTGCAGGGGTAATCAACCTTTTTATACCTACTGCCCACTTTTGTATCTCTGTTAGTAGTAAAATTTTCTAACTGTCCACCGGTTCCACAGTAATGGTGATTTATAAAGTAGGGAGGTAACTTTACTTTATAAAATTTATAAAGCAGAGTTATAGCAAGTTAAAGCATATAATAATAATTACTTACCAAGTACTTTATGTCGGATTTTTGCTAAATTTGGCAGAATAAATTTGTATAAAACAACTTACTATAGTTAAATCTATCTTTTTATTTATACTTTGCATACATAGAAATTACATTAGTTAATGAATTATTAGTGGGATCCCTGAGGCTGATCTGGGAAACTAAATATTGAATATCCGGTTCAATTTTTGTGAGGAACAAACGAAGGTCTCCCCTTTCGGAGATATTCAGGTGGTTTCTTTCTTTTGTCATAATATGATTAACAGCACTAAATCCTGATTCCACAAGATGTGAGGTAGAGAAAGGTATCAATAAACTGAATATCATTTTCCACATATTTGAATATAAGACTGGCATTTTTTTATTTTGCCATAGATTTTCATATTCATCATGTCGAATTTATGTTTACTTTCTTCATCATATCTAATTTCTAACAGTTCTTCTTGGCAAGTTATATCAGCCTCTTCAATATTTGCGGTAAAATGATTTTTTATCCAGTCATATACCTTCAATTTCAAAATATCTTCAAATTGTTTTTTCCTTGTCCAATTTAAGTTCGTTGAGGTGGCTACTGAATCTGTCAATATCCTCTGGAGTTACATCATCTTTTATAGATGATAATTGAGGAAACTGATGAAATTCTCTCTTCAATAGATTATGATGAAGTAGTTCAAGTTTGTCAATAAATAATAGCACAATACTTTGGCAACCTATAAGAGTTTTATTAGCTCCTTGAAGCTGCAAATTGACATAGTTAAATCTCTTGAAAATATCTACCAAGTAAAAGGCATCATTCTTTACTGTTTTTAACTGTTGACACAGACTGGTCTTATTATTACTTTCAAAAAATTATATGACACTATCATATAATGCTACAAATCTAGCCAAAGATGTCCCCTTTGACAGCCACCGAACTTCTGTGTGCAAAAGTAACTTAATAAAATCTTCATTATTGTCCTGGCAAAGCTGCCGAAACATTCTATCATTCTTTGCATTGGATTTTATCTTGTTTATGGCTCAAATTATTATAGTTAATGAATAGAGACTTGTACTTAGATGTTTTCCTACAAGATGTTGTCTGTGCACCACACAATGAATACATAAAACGTTTGGCACTTCCTGCTTCAAATAAGCAACAAATCCACGATAGCGACCTACCATTGATGGTACTCCATCAGTAGGGCATGCAACAATATTATTCAAAGGAATATTATTGTTTGTAAAGTATGTTCTCACAGTATTAAATATAGATAATGCTTTTGTATCTGTGATGAGATTTGTTGTGAATAGCATTTCTTCTCGTAATATATTGTTTTCATCAAAATAGCATACATATGCCATCAATAAGGCATCATTATCTGCAATGGTAGATTTGTCCAATTGCATGGAAAATGAAGAGTTTTGGAGAATACTTACAAGTTTGTTTTCAACAGTAACTGCCATTTCATCAATTTGTCGCTTTACTGTGCTACCGCTTAGGGGCAACGTTTTTAAAATTTGAGGTATATCCTGATGCATTACTGTTGACATAAATTCTTTTATAGAGGGTATTATTACAGTTTCTCCAATATTATAGCTTTCGCCACTTATTGCAATTATTTGTGAAATGCGATAAGTGGCAATCCATCTTCATTTGTTGTATATTGTTTCTTAAATGATGCAATGATAGTTGAACGATTTTGAAATTTTGTATATATTTCCTGAAAATATTCAATGGGCTTGTCCTTGTCATTTGGATGCTTTGTAGAAGATGTTCTCGCAATTGACTTGGCTTCATTGCCTCATTGGATAATGTTTTATGGCACAATAAACACACTGAATGTTGTTTATTTGCAACAGATTCTATGAAACCAATCCAGATACTCTGGCAAATAGCTGCATGCGTATTTTTCTTTTTTTTTTTTTTGAGACACGGGCTCATGATATTTCATAGTATTTTGTTTGAAGCTGTAAGCACGTGCTTACTCTCAGAAATCTAACTACGAACTGACTTTAGTTTCGATTACGTAACGGTTTAGCTTCACTTACGTAATGTGAACAAAACTTATGCTCTTGAAGTCTGTTGCGTGGTCGTGACGTTACAGATGTCATGGTTGAGCAACTGTTTGTTGATATGAGACTAAGTTAGTGAGTATTCGTGGTTGTGTGTTTTATAAAATTTTATGTAGTGGGTTTTGGCCAATGGTATCACTTCTTTGCAATCGGGGCTAAGTAGCAAGACACTGGTTAGTTTGGGCAGTCCAAGGGGAGGTTCCAAGAATGTTACCCTATTACCCTAAAATCCTTGAATCGAGACGAAAATATGAGTTAATTGGTGTCTCCATTGTCTAGCAGTTCCTGTCATGGAAAGAAGCGTCGAACCATGGAGTTCTTTGTCTACAGCAGGAGTGGCGAACCTATGGCTCGTGAGCCAGATGTGGCTCTTTTGATAGCTGCATCTGGCTCGCAGACAAATCTTTCATAAAAAAATAACGTTAAAAATATAAAACATTCTTATGTATTACAATACATTCATTCCCTACTGCTCATGTTCATGGTTGCGGGTGGCTTGAGCCAATCACAGCTGTCCTCTGGGACAACACCAAATTTTTATTGGATAATGCATAATGTACACGGGCCGTTGTGAGGTTAGGAAGTAAACTTCCCTCCTTTTAATCAAGTAGGAAGCTAGCTAATTGCAGAAACCCTTTTGACGAAGAAGATGGCTACAAGAACAAAAGATGAGGAGTATCGTACTTTTCAGCAGGAATGGACAGAGGAATTTGCCTTTGTGGAGAGAGCAGGTTCTGTAGTGTGTCTAATATGCAATGATAAAATTGCATTGATGAAATGGTCAAATGTAAAGCAGCACTTTGACACACGCCATACTACATTTGCATCAAAATATCCAGCGAGGGACAGCAGGAAGAAAGCATGTCAAAAGCTACTGTGCAGAGTGCAAGCTAGTCAGTAGCAACTCCATGTTTGGACCCAATAAGATGACTGGAATTCAGCTAGCTTTGCTGGTGCTTTAGCAATTGTGAGAAATGGAAAGCCATTCACAGGTGAGAGTATGCCAAAACATTCATGCTTGATGATGCCAATGAACTTTTTGACGACTTTTCGAATAAAGACAAGATAATCAAATGAATAAAAGACATGCCTTTGTCAGAAAGAACTGTTCATGATTGTACCATCATGATGGCAAATCAAATTGAGGCAACACAAATGAAGGACATAAATGTAGCACCATTCTTTTTTCTCGCTTTGGATGAGTCAACAGACATAAGCCATTTATCTCGGTTCAGCATGATTGCAAGGTATACTGTTGGTGACACACTACATGAGGAAAGTCTTGCTGTTTTGTCTATGAAATAGACAACGAGAGGGGAGGATTTATTCAAGTCTTTCACTGAGTTCACTAAAGAAAAATTCTACTGATGGATAAACTTATTTCAGTGTGTACTGATGGTGCTCCGTGCATGGTGGGGAAAAACATAGGATTTGTAGTGCTTCTTTGTGAAAATGAAAAGAGACTCATCCTAAGTTTTCACTCCATCCTACATCAGGAGGCGCTTTGTGCTCAGATGTGTGGCGAGCAGCTTGGTGAGGTGATGTTGCTGGTCTTTCGGGTGGTCAACTTTATTGTTGCCCAAGCTTTAAATGATCGCCAGTTTAAAACACTGCTGGATGAAGTTGGGAATAATTATCCTGGTATGCTTCTGCACAGCAATGTGCGGTGGTTATCAAGAGGGAAGGTGATCAGCCATTTCACGACTTGTCTGACTAAAATCTGGACTTTTCTTGAAATGAAAAATGTCGAGCATCCTGAGTTAGTTAACACTGAGTGGTTCCAGAAGTTCTACTATCTCATGAACATGACTGATCATCTGAACCAGCTCAATATGAAAATGCAAGGTGTTGGAAATACAGTCTTATCCCTTCAACAAGCAGTGTTTGCATTTGAAAACAAGCTGGAACTCTTTATTGCCGACATTGAAACAGTTCGTTTATTACACTTTGAAAAACTGGGAGAGTTTAAAGATGCATGTACAGCAAGTGACCCTGCTCAATATCTTGATCTCCAGCAGCTAGCGGGCTTCACATCTAATTTGGTGCAGTCATTCAAAGCACACTTTGGAGACTTTTGTGAGCACACTCGTCTTAAAAAAAGTTCATCACTTATCTACACAAGTGTGCGGTGGACAGCGCTGACCTGAGTTCCATCCCCGGTGTCTCCGTCAGAGATTTTGAGCTGCAAGCTGCTGACCTGAAGGTCTCAGACATGTGGGTGAATAAGTTCAAGTCACTGAATAAAGATTTGGAAAGACTTGCATGACATCAAGCAGAGTTGGCGAGTGAGCACAAGTGGGGAGAAATGAAAAAACTTCAACCTGCAGACCAGCTGATTGTCAAAACTTGGAACATGCTTCCCATCACATACCACACATTGCAGCATGTAAGTATTGCTGTACTGACAATGTTTGGCTCTACATATGCATGTGAGCAGTCTTTCTCACATCTAAAGAACGTTAAGACCAACCTACGATCATGTTTCCCGGATGGAAGTCTCAACACCAGCATGAAGCTTAACCTCACCACGTATCAACCAGACTACAAAGCCATCAGCAAAACTGTGCAGCAACCAGAAGTCGCATTAATGATAAGAAGTACTTTATTCATCATTGGTTAGCAACAGCAGAACAACATTATTAAAAAGAATTCAGAGTCTTATTGTACTTTAAAAGTGTTGGTCTTACATAAAATGCACACTTATTTGTATTTAGTGTTAAACATATTGTATGGCTCTCATGGAATTACATTTAAAAATATGTGGCGTTCATGGCTCTCTCAGCCAAAAAGGTTCCCGACCCCTGATCTACGAGGTAATAAAACGACAAACTGCTAGTTTTTGGGTGACAATAGTGGTCATAAACTGCCTGCCGGATTGGGCGGTGGGTGTGGACCTGGGGTCAGGTACCTGGCCACTCGCCGATGTGGGCCAGGTGGTCGCAAAAGAGGTCAGGTGCAGTCCCAATACAAATGCCCTGTAACAGAGTCTTACTGCTGTCCTGATCTTAACCGATCAACAGTTACTCGATTAGTATGTTATCGGGTGCCATTTGGATGCTCCGCTACCACCCACCATGAAAGCTGGAATGCCCACTGGTGGGCAGTAGGGACCAGGTTGACTACCATTGCTAGTGAATTGCTAGGTGGATCCCAGTTGGTCAAAGAGCATGTAGGAGTCTGTCTCTGCCTCCCATCCTCTCACTTAATAAAATTAATAAAAGGTCCTGTATAGTGCTTACAAATATAAAGGAGATTTTTTAAAAGCTTTTATGAGGGAGGAGTGGATAATATACTGAGACAACAAAGAGAGAGAGAGAAGAAAAGGAGAAAATTAAATTTTAATTTATTCTTAGCCTTTTTTTTTTCTTTTTGTCCCAATTGATGGTTCTTTGCTAGGAAGGAAGCAGCCCCACACTTGGCTATTTCAGCATTTGTTTTGGCAATGCTGCCTCTGCTAATTGAACAAACTAGAGCAGCCCTGCCCTTGAGTTCCGTCAAATGGAGAGTGTGGTGGGAGGTGCACATGTCGTAAGTGGGAGTTGCAGCCAGCAGGGGTAGCTGAAAGCTGGATGGGCAGTGTTGGTGAACTACCGGGTCCTGTGGGTGGAAAGTGGGAAGCAAACATTACTCTCTGTGAATAGACTCTGTTGTGAGAAATCCATGATCTGCGGATCCTGCTGGGCCTGGTGCTTGGGGACCATAGCTCGGCATGGGGCTCACATGTAGATACCTCCTTTTGAGAAATCCTCTACACTGAGGGGTGAAATATGCCTGGGAACGAGTATCTGATGGCAGAGATAAAAATAAATTAAATAAATAAATAAAAGGAAGAAAACACTCCCGCAGTGTGAATCAGAGAAGAAAAGATTGAGGAAGAGGCAGGATATTTTAGTGTTAGCATATTTAAGGTGGTAGAAGGGAGAATGTTACAATTTGTAACTCCAGAGGTCAGGACCAGGAATAATACCTGGAAGTCTCAGAGGGACAGATTTGACTCAATGTGAGGCAAGAGTTACTCACAATGGGTGCTGCTTACTAGGAAAGAGAGGCTGCCTGCTGACTCCTTGCACTTCTTGGTACTTAAAGTTTATCTGCTAAGTCACAGGCTGGGATTCCTCTTTGGAAGAACATATAATTAGGTGATCCCTAATGCTCCTTCTGACTCTAAGATTTCTATTCCACTTCCCCATTACGGTATGGGATCTATAACTGATATGCTGTAATAGTCAAATTCCTGCAACACTTGCACATACAATCAGACCATGCCACAGTGGCAATGCATGTCAGGGAGTGATTTGAATCATGGGAAATCTCAAAGAGGCTTCTAATTTTGTTCCATGATTTTGTTTGTTTGTTTTGTTTTTATTAAGTGAGAGGAAGGGAGGCAGAGAGACAGGCTCCCACATGTGCCCTGGCTGGGATCTACCTGGCAAGCGCCCTAAGGGCAATGCTTTGCCTATCTGGGGCCGTTGCTCTGTTGCTAAGCAACAGAGGTATTTTTAGTGCCCGAGGCAGAGGCCACAGAGCCATCTTCAGTGCCCCAGGGCCAACTTGCTTAAACCAACAAGCCATGGCTGCAGGAGAGAAAGAGAGAAAAAAAGGATGGGTAAGAATGGAGATGCAGATGGTCGCTCCTCCTGTGTGCTCTGACCGGGAATTAAACCCAAGACATCTACATGCCAGGCTGATGCTCTACCACTGAGCCAACCAGTCAGGGCCTGTTCCAGGATTTCAGAGCTAAATTTTTGTGACCTGATATTGGACCAGTTAAAAAAAAAGAAACCCTAGTTCCTTTTCTTTTTTCTTTTTTTTTCCTGGCAGGCTGGCTGAGCAGTAGAGCGTCAGCCTGGCTTGTGTATGTCATCGGTTCAATTTCACTGAGAAACAATATTTTTTTTCTTTTTTTTAAAATTTTTTATTTATTTATCATTTTTTTAGAGAGGAGATAGAGTGATATATATATAGAGAGAGAGAAAGGGGGGAGGAGCAGAAAGCATCAACTCCCATATGTGCCTTGACCAGACAAGTGCAGGGTCTTGAACCGGCAACCTCAAGCATTGCAGGTCCACGCTTCATCCACTGCGCCACCACAGGTCAGGCATCTTTTTCAATGTATAATAGTATTTTTAAAATGCCTCTCAATGTAGCCCCTCCCTCTCCTGCCTTCCCCACTTGCGGTTAAGGCTTAGTCATAAGACCAAGTAGAGGCAGAAGAATCACACCAAGGAGGAGGATGCCCACCTTATCTGACCCAGGTGACTGAGCCTGGATCCTGGGCAAAGAGGTGGGGTCAGTAAGAGAAGCACCCATCCTCTGGCCTAGGAGACTGGAAGGAAGAAGGGACAGGAAAGCAGAACAGAGAGTGTGCCCAGATTTCTTGATGGAGGCCTTGGCTCCAGGTGGGCAGGAGTGTTAAGTGGGCTACAGTGAATACTGTGGGGAGGCAGATGCTTATTTTGCTTCCCATCTGGCACTCAGAGGCTGTGCTGTCCTGATCTGAGGGGACCACAGCAGAGGGCGCTTGGTGCAGCAGCAGGATTTGCAGAGGGAGAACGGGAGTTTGGTTTTCCTAAATAGTTGCTGGTTTTGGTGTTGCTTGGGCAGGACCTGGAAGTTCCCACCCTCCTCTGAGCAGGTACACATTCGGGATGTAGCTGAGTTGAGATCTGGTGCGCCAGCTGTGGGGCCTCTGTGTGGAGGGCAAAGTATCAGACTGGCCCAGGGTTTGGGTAGCAGACCAAGCAAACAGAACCTCAAAGGGGTCCGCGAATCCCACGACGGCTCACAGAAGGGCCGGTCAGCCAGAGAGCAGCTCTCTGGCTTAATACTTCATACCACAACACAGACAATGGCAGAGGAGGCTCCCAGAGCTAACAGAGATGAATCAGAAAGAAATCCCATTGCCACGAAGGCCAGCAAAGACTCAGAGAGCCACATGGAAGCATAGATCTGAATCTAAAACCCTTTGTCTGCCACGGTCACTGAGCTATACCCCTTCCTCTCCTTCCTAGGCAACATCCTGTTGAGAAGCAGGGCAGATGGCTGGATATTTGAGAGGCAGAGCAATTTTCTCTAAAAGAATTGAGAGTGTCTTAAGAACACTGTTCAAGCGATTACACCACCACACCAGATTATGAGATTAGACTACAATTCAGGAGGTATTTTTTGCTTCCCAGCAGGTAGATCTCATGAAAAAAATCTTCTGTGGACAACCTAACACAGCAACATTCTTTTTGCATGTCTGAGTTGGAGTATAAATACATTTTTTACTCTATTGCAAATATCAATAGCATACAAATTGTGACATTGAGCCAATAAATAAAACACTCGCATTTCCAGAGCCTAGGGTGGTACATAGAACATAGAACGTGCCAAATAATTATTTTTGCTACTAATTATTTTTGCTAAGTGAATAGATTAATCAGCAGCCACTTTTCAGTAATAGGGTGGAATAATATCTTTACAAACTCAGACATATTATTTTAGAAATATCAGTCACCTTCCTGGTTCAATGCAGGCTCTCTGGGGACCTATATAATTCAGTACCCATCTGAAACAGGACCAGCAAGATAAGGTATCTCATCTGGGAGAAAGTGAAAAGCTGAAATGGGGTAGGCAGGGTCTAGCCTCAGAAAGGTTGTGTAATAAAGATCACGGAGAGGGGATGAAAGAAAAAAATCAATGAAGAGTTACAAGACACCAAGGGGGAAAAGAAACTGTAATAGCTGAAGTTAATTTAAGGCAATGACAAATGGAGCTGGGTTCTGGTTATATATATTGAGGCCTGCCACTTGTAGTCCATTTTATTTTTATGCCCTGCCCATAATACTCCCTGTCATAAAGCACTTAACATAAAACACTCAATAAGAGAATCGATGACAGACTGGAAAAGACATAAAAGTAATTAATATATATATATATTTTTCACATTGCATTTTCATGCCAACTAATGTCAGAACAAGTCTCTGGTTTGTTGATTTGCATTATTTGCTCCTGGCATTACACAGCCCCGTGCATCCATGACATGGAGTCGAAACCCCTGGAGGTGACATTCTCACGGCCATACTTTGTGACAGGACTTCTGCAAGGTGAAAGATGTTCCACTCTTCCTAGACACCAGATCTGCCCCAGCTTAGACTCTCAATGCCCCTTGTCTAAACCAAGGATAGAAAAGACACTTAGCTCCTGTGCCCATTTCCATGGACTGGGGTGCTGTGTTAAAAAGGATTCTGAGGTATTCTCTTGGTACCCAAGAGAAGAACACCAAGATCACTCAGTGAGGTCTACTGTGGATGTGGGAAAAGGGCCAGAACGTCAACCATGTATTGACCATCCCTGGACTAAATATTTTAGCCACCTCCTCACTCTCTCCACACCTTCAGTATTTTGCCTGCATAGTATTATCTTCCAAAAATTAGTAATTTTCACTTTTACCTTGTACACTTTTTGTTGTGGCTCCTTATTTCTTACTTAAGGGAGTCGAGTCTCCTTATTTTGCCTTTCAACAACGTGTTCTGCTACAGCCCTTCAGCTCTTTACTGATCGCTCCGCTTTCTAGCCACTCTGGATTATTCAAATAGGTTCCAGGAGTCTGCCTACATTTATGTCTCCGACTTCCTTTGAAACACACTTCGCTCTCCTGTGCGAATGAAGTATGTTCCATTCATCTTCCATACTTCATTTCAAATGCTCTCTCTTTTTTAAAAAAGCCTTCTCCTATTCCTCCCAGCCAGTCAGAGTTAATGGATGATTCCTGTCATGTATGGTACACCCAGATGAAAATGAACTTGGCTAATCATCCTGGACAAGATGCTGCTGACCAGATCTTGCCGACTCTGGGTCCCAGCACCATTACTGTGAGTTGGGGTAGTAGCCTCCTATTCAGAAATGTATGTATGTATCACGATGCCTGGAAGGATTTTATAAAAAAACAGATAGGGTTACTTGAGAATCAATGTACCCATATCTCTGGAATCAGACTGTATACTATTATTTTTTAGGCCTAAATGTAGTTGGTAGGTTTTGATATGACATTCTTGCTCCTTGTCACAAACGAACTAATAGAACTCTTACCTACATTTTTCTGACCCAACAGCAATGAGTGTAAATGAAATAAAATTGCCCATTAAAAGCAAAAAATTCAGTTTTTATTTTTTTAACGATATGATATAGGTTATCTATAAAGATGGGAAAAGATGTCCTAGGAATAAAAACTAACAAACAAAAACCAGAGATTGAGATATTATTATCAGATAAAGTTGAATTTAAAGCAAAATATGTTAAGCAGGCCCTGGCCGGTTGGCTCAGTACTAGTGTTGTCCCAGTGTATGGAAGTCCCAGGTTCGATTCCCAGTCAAGGAACATAGGAGAAGCGACAATCTGCTTCTAATCCCCTCCCCCTCCCTCTTTTCTCTCTCTTCTCCTCCCACAGCCATGGCTTGATTGATTCAAGTGCATCAGTTCCAGATGCTGAGGATGGCTCTGTGGAGCCTCTGCTTCAGGTGCTAAAAATAGCTTGATTATGAGCATCGGCCCCAGATGGGCAGAGCATCACCCCCAAACAGAGGTTGCCAGGTGGATCCTGGTCAGAACACATGCAGGAATCTGTCTCTCTATCTCCCTTCCTCTTGCTTAAATTAAAAAAAAAAAAAACTAAGCAGAGAATATCTGTCGATAATGAAATGAAACAGTAATGAATCATTTTGTATCAACCGACAAAGTAGCAAAATTAATCCACTGGTTATGCCAGGGAAAATAGGTGTTTTTCCAGGAAGGCCGTACACAGGGACCCAGGTAACTATTACGAGACTCAGGCTTCACTGAAAGCCAAGCTACCTACTGAACATCTTCTTTGGATATCTAGAGGCATCTTAAACTTAGATGTTCAAAACCACATTTCTCATTTATCCTCAAAACTGTTTTTCTGGTCATCTTTAATCTCAGCAAATGATAATTCCAATCTTCTAATTGTTCAAGCCAAGAACCTTAGAGTTTTTTTTGGCTCCTTCCATTCTCCTACACCTCACATCCCTTCTTTGAATTCTGCTCTACCTTCAAAATAGCCCAAATCTGATACTTTGTGTCACCTCTTCAATTGATACCCTGGTCTAAGTCATCATCACCTTTCATTTAAGTTATTGTAATATTGCCTGACTGGCGGTGGTGCAGTGGATAGAGCATTTACCTTAGATACTGAGGTCCCAGTTTCAAAACCTGAAGGTCGCCAGCTTGAGCCCAAAGGTCTCTGTGGCTTAAAGCCCAAGGTCACTGGCTTGAGCACAAATTCGCTGGTTTGAGTAAGGGGTTCTGGCTTGATTTGAGCCCCCAGTAAAGGCACATGTAGGAAAAACAGCTGTGTTAGGCTTGCTTGCTTGCACTTTGCATAATTAGTGCATGAGCACATGGCAAAGTCCTGTGTGTGTGTGTGTGTGTGTGTGTGTGTGTAGCCTATATAAGGCTACAGGTGCTTTGCCTTGGCACGGACTGCTCACCTGCTGCCCCGGCCTGTTTGCTCGTCAGCCATTGCAAGAATCTAATAAATGGGAATTGCCCAAAGCTTTCTGGCTCTACAGTTCTACTGTCTGCCTGAAACCCATGTGGACCTGAGTGTCCTTGGCCATCAGATTTACAGCAGGTATGAGAAATAATCAATGAACAACTAAAGTGAAGCAACTACAAGTTGATGCTTCTCACTTTCTCTCCTCCCTCTCTACTCTCAAAATCGTTTTTTTTCTTGTGACAGAGACAGAGACAGACAGAGAGAGGGACAGATAGGAACAGACAGACTGGAAGGGAGAGAGATGAGAAGCATCAATTAATTCTTTGTTGCAGTTTCTTAGTTATTCATTGATTGCTTCTCATATGTGCCTTGACCCGGGGGGGGGGGGCTACAGTAGACCAAGTGAACCCCTTGCACAAGCCAGCAACCTTGGGTTCAAACTGGTGAGCCTTGCTCAAACCAGATGAGCCCATGCTCAAGCTGGCGACCTCGGGGTTTCAAACCTGGGTCCTCCACGTCCCAGTCTGAGGCTCTATTCATTGCGTCACTGCCTGCTCAGGCTCAAAATCAATTTTAAAAAGTTTTTAAGTTATTGGAATACCTTTATGACTGATGTCTCTTGCTCTCACTAGGACAGCCAGAGTGATGTATTTAAACCCCAAGATTATGTCCCTCTGCTCAAAGTCCTTCAGTTGCTCTCTATACACTCAGGGCAAAAGTCCAAATTCTTCCTGTGGCCTGCAGATGCCCTACATAATCTGGCCCTCACCTACTTTTTTTTTTTTTCTTTTATTCATTATATAGAGGAGACACAGAGTTAGAGAGAGAGAAAGAGGAGAGGAGCTGGAAGCATCAACTCCCATATGTGCCTTGACCAGACCAGTGCAGGGTTTTGAACTGGCAAACCCAGTGTTCCCAGGTCAACGCTTTATCCACTGCGCCACCACAGGTCAGGCTGGCCCTCACCTACTTTGTTTTATCTCCTTTCATTCCTCCCTTTCACCCCCGGGCTACCCTTCCCATCTCACTTTATTCCAGACACACTGGCCTCTGTGCTGCTCAGAAACTGAGCTAGGTGTGTCCCTGCCCTTGGGCCTCTGCCCTGGCTGTTCCCTCTGACGAGAACACTCCTGTCCAGAGAGCAGTGTAATTCACTTCCTCATTTCCTCTCGGGGGGGGGGGGGGGGGGGGTTTCTGCGCAGGAGTGACCTATCCAATGAGGTTCCCTAATCACCCTCATTGAAATAGCAATTCCTTTATTTTCCACCTTCGCCACTCTCTTCCCATCTCCTTACCTGCTCTATTTTTCTGTGCAGTCCTTGTCACCATCTGAAGTATGACATGTACTTTTTATTATTATTGTTTGACCTCTGCAGCTCCTGCTTCCCTTCTAGAGTGTGATTTCCATGTGGCTCATGCAGTTTTTTTAGGGTGTTTACGTGTGAGGGGGGTGTTTGTTGCTGTAACCCCAGACTCTATAACAACACCTGGCCTAGGGTAGAAGTTTAATATGTCTCCATGAAATAGGTTGAATGGTTGTGCCACTTATGCAACCACCCCTAGGTATCATTTGGAACACAGGAAGCAGTTGTGGGATTCAAATAATTCAACAACTGCTTCTCCACCCTAATGACCGTTTTAAGTATAAAAAAACGATATACCAAAAGGTAGTTTATTATTTCATGCATTTAATACTTAAATGAGAACAATAAAAGAGGTACACAAAACTAAACTATGTTATAAGAAAGAGTTTTTAAATATTAATGAAAATGTAATGCTGGTGGCCAAGGTCAGACAGGTCCACATTGGATTTGGGCAGATGATAGAAAAACTGCAGAGCCGGAAAAGCATCAGGCCATTCTGTTTAATAAAGTCTCACAATGGTGGGCAAGCACAGAGGCAGGGAAAACCACCCTCAGGCAAACAAATAGCAAAATGGTCCCTCACAGTGGCGGGAAGGCAACCCGCCACCCAGAATCCCTTATCTTTCTCAAGCACAAGCACTAATAGCCTCATATAGACTATGCACATGTGACTCTGCCAGGTGCTCATGCACTAATCAAGCAAAGTGCTTGCAGCTGGTAAACCAGTGAGCAAGCCTAACACAGCTGCCCCACAGAAAAAGTATTAAATAATACCTGACAAAAAACAGTAAAACTGTTATTTAATATATTTCCATATTGCTTCTTGATTGGCGCCCTCACTTGCAATTTTTTTCACCTGTGGATGGAATGAACATTACTACAGGCGCTTAGAATACGCTGTTGCACAGGTGAACGTTAAAAAAGAGTAAGGAATATAAGTTTGTGATTTCCACATTGGGCAGCTGCCCAGGCACCCACCTTAGAGAGAGCCCTGATTATAAGTGCCATTTTAACTACTTGTTTGCCAAACTCAACAAAAAATCAGGTATTGGTTCTGCCAAACCCATGTGAACTGGCTGAATCCCAGCACTGGCAGGCTGGCCTGGGAGAGGTAGGCCTGGGTGGCTGGCCGAACTGGCCTTGAATGACCCCACCAGGAAAAGAGAGCTTAGCCCTCCTCAGTCAGAGGAGCAGAACTTGTGGGTCTAGGCCTATTGACTCTATTTAGTCTCTCATCCTTTCTTGCCTTTACTTTTCTCCCTTCCCTCTCACTACCATCACCATCACCACCACCATGGTCCAAAAGCCCTTCTGAAGGCTCTCTGAAGCCCCTGCCACTTCCAGGACATCTTTCGTGAGCAGCTGCAGGGCTTCCAGGCATGGACTGCCTGATATTTTTAGGCAAAGAGTGTTGAGCATTGAGCTCACCCCCACCTGCTGGAAGGGAGCAGGGTGGAACCACCTGCCCCTGCTATTGTTGTTTAATTGATGCCTCCAGGTGCTGGTAACAGGCTGAGTTCAGTTAGTCCCAGTAACCTAAGGACCACAGGTCATTTGTCAGTTAACACAGAAGCTAACAGCATGGACTTGGACAAAACTGAATTTGAGATCTGCCACTGAGTAGCTCTGAGACCTTGGGAATGTCACCTAAACCCTCTTCTTCTCTGTTTCCTCACTCATGAAATGAGCACAATACTAGCACTCACTTCAGAGAACTGCTGGTATGGTGGCTTGAGCCTAAGGTTGTAAGGGAAAAACAAGAACAAGGGAAAATTCCATATGACCTTTCATATGACCTTTAGGGCTTGTGTGACAGGAACTAGATAAACTGCACCCTAAATGTCTTGTGTGACAAGAACTAGATAAACTGCACCCTGCTGTAAACAGATAAGGACTGCTCAAACCCACCTAATGGGAAACCGCTTGCTCAAGGCAAATACCTAAATCCCCTGCCCCCGCCCTTTCCTAAAAAGTAAAGTATAAAACTGCTGTGAGAGTGCTGTATAGGGTGCCTGGCAGCCTACCTGCCTAGTGCCCGCTCGCGAGTGTACTAAACTCTTTTTCTTTTGTCTGTAATAAACTTTTCCTTTTACTTGTACTCCTGGTCTTAGAGTCTTAGTGGTGCGTCTTCAGTTAACAAGGTCACTGGCTTGAACCCAAGGTCGCTGGCTTGAGCAAGGGGTCACTGGCTTGACTTGAGCCCCCCAGTCAAGGCACATGTAGGGAAAACAGCTGTGTTAGGCTTGCTCACTTGTACTGTGCATGAGCACATGGCACAGCCATGTGTGTGCGTATCATTTAGCTCATTAGCACAGTGCTGAGCCCACAGCAAGGAATCCACTAGTGCTGACACTGTCATTGCAGCAGCTGCTATTTCCCCCCTAACTGTATAGTAAAGCTCATGTGACTCGAGAGAGTCCTGACAAGAGGAAAATCACTAAACTCTCTTCCTTCCCCCAAACGCTTCAGATTGATCACTTGACCTCTTAATTTTTGGTGACTGTTACATTCTTGAAGTTGCCAAGTGGCTAGAGATGGGGAGAGTGGGTAAGATGGAGCTGGAGGGATTAAGAAACAACATACATGTTTACCTGCATTTTATGTGCTTGGTTTGTTGAATAGCTCTATTTTCACTGACTTGCCCCAAATGGGTCAGTGATTCACAGAAAGACCTTAATTATGCTCTTTTATATATAAAGTTGATTTCATTGTTTTTTAAACTGGTTTGGTAGTTTGGGACTTTGAGTATACTTTACTGCTGTGGGGCAGCTGTGTGAGGCTTGCTCACGGGGTTATCAGCGGCAAGCACTTTGCTTGTTTAGTGCATGAGCATGTGGCAAAGGCACGTGTGTGTGTCCTATATAAGGTTATGGGTGCTTGTGCTCAACAGAGATGAGAGATGGGTATTGTAGATGTGCAGATTGCCTGCCCACCACTGTGAGGGGCCATTCTATTGTTTGTTTGCTTGAGAGGCAGTTTCCCCTGCCTGTGTGCTTGTCTGCCGTTGTTATTAAATGGTATGGCCCAACCCTTTCTGGCTCCACAATTTTCCTACCATCTGTCCAAATCGAATGTGAACCTGCCTGGCCTTGGCCACCGGCATTACAACTACCATTGTTATCAACTGGGCAGTAATGATCCCTGCTCACATGTGGACTTCCAGTCATGTGGCCACTGATGGGGAGATGTGTTTGTGTAGACCATGGGCGGGCTGCTATAGGGCTCCTCCTTCTCTTTGGCTTGATGCATGTCTCTGTAGTGTCTGCACACGTGCTCCACTGGAAACCCGCTGAGATCAAGACAAGTGCGGTTTCACTCTCTTCCCCTTTCTTCCCCCAAGTTTGGCTGTGGTCTAGGCAGGGACTCTGGCCCAGGGGCAGATGGTTGAATGCCTGGAGATTGGGTCCCTCACCCACCCACACATATTTTTATCTCAGTGCTTTCTGGAATCATAAATGGTCTCTTCCTTGAACCCCTAAGCACTCATTTCTTCATGTTCTTAGACCCACAGGTCTCTTGTTCATATGCTTGGGTGTGTGTGTGTGTGTGTACATGTGTATGTGAGTGAGTGTGCATGTGTATAATGTGATGTGTGTGTCAGAGAGAGAGAGACCTGGTCTGGGTCTGAGATGGGAGTCACACGTGCCCAGGGAGGTCTGATGATCCAACAACAGAGCCATAAGGAGGAGCTGGTTTGCAGGGAGGTTTAGTATGGAAGACCAGGCATTCGTGAGAGCTTAGGAAGGGGGTGTTGGTGTCAGCCTGGAAACTTTTTCCACAGCTTCTCTCCCAAGGACAGGCCTGACATCTGTGGAGAGAGGGACTGGAAGAGGGCACCATGTCCCAAGGGCTTAGAATACTACCCAAGATCATGGGGAGGCTTGGACACAGTCAGCAACTCTGCTGGATGGACCCACTTTGCCGATTTCAGGACACAAGGAGAAAAAACTTAGGGTGCTGACAGAAGCGTTGTCACAGAACCAGCAAAGGGGGAAAAAATGAGGAACCTGTTCCTGCAGCTTCTTAGATAATATAATCACCCACTGGAATGGGTGGGAACACACCAACATCGCTATCTTCTTTGTTGACATTGAGCATGCCCACATGCCAAGTATGGTGTGAAATACCACCAATCCCGTTCTGCAGAATGAGAGAGTAAACTGTCCCCAATCACACACACAGCAGGTGATGTATTGGATTTTAATATAGGCAGTTCAACTTCAAACCTCTTAATTACCCCTTAAATATATCTTTTGGGTTGTTTGAAATAGCATAAAACATCCAGGTATACACCCAATACATGTGAGTATTTTCTGCAGCTAAAAATAGATTTCTAAACAAACAATATTGGGACAAATGTGTAGCCATCCAATTTGCATATATGTTTCAATATACACATAAATCCATACATATACCAGATGAAAACATGGACAAATTTTTTATAACACAAGGGTAGGATAAACCTTTCTAACAAGAAAAACATGTCAGAAAAAGGACTAATCTCCAATTATGTCAAGAGTCCTAAAACTTGATAAGACAAAGACCAATACTCTATATACAATTACAATAAGGGCATGCACTGTTGACAGAAGAAAAAAAAAACGCAATAATTTTAACCAAAAAAAAATGTTATGTTCAGTACATAAATATATTCTCATCCTAACTCGTAATAAAAGAAATGCATTGAGATGCCACTTGAAATGATCTTTTTTATTTTTTTTATAGAGACAGAGAGTCAGAGAGAGGGACAGACAGGGACAGACAGACAGAAATGGAGAGAGATGAGAAGCATCAATCATCAGTTTATTGTTGCCGTTGCGACACCTTAGTTGTTCATTGATTGCTCTCTCACATGTGCCTTGACTGCGGGCCTTCAGCAGACCAAGCAACCCCTTGCTGGAGCCAGCGACCTTGTGTCCAAGCTGCTGAGCTTTTGCTCAAACCAGATGAATCCGCACTCAAGCTGGCGACCTCGGGGTCTCGAACCTGGGTCCTTCCACATCCCAGTCCGACGCTCCATCCACTGCGCCACGCTTGGTCAGGCTGAAATGATCGTGAGATACATTTCTCACATATCTGATTGGCAAAAATCCAAACATTTGACAACATAGCACTCTGTTGGTGAGGCAATAGGACAGCAAGCCTTCTAACCCCTCCCAACCCACTCCCAGCTGTTGGTGAAGAGTTGATAATACTACAACCCACTGGAAACAATTTGACAATATTTCTTAAAGTATAAACACACTGGCTTTCTAACTCAATATGTCCATTTCCGGGATTTCACCCTACAGAGTACCTACATGTGTACAAAATGACAGATACCTACATTACATCACTGAACGTCATTTGTCTTGGCAGATTGAAAATACCCCAAGCATCCATCATTTGGGATCTGATTATACAAGCGTAAACACATGCAACGGAACATTGTGCCTTTGTAATAAATAAGAGGAAAAATAGGGTTCTCTCTATACATTGATTTAAGATACACAGGGCATATCTTTAACCAATTATAAAAAGCAAGGCACAGGAGAAGGTCTATGGTTTGTCACCTCTTACATAAAAAATGAAGAAAATAGAAAAATACCTTTGCATTGGCATACGTAAAACTGGCGGGAAATGTAAAATAGTGGTAGTGATTGCTTCCTGGGACAGAAGAGTGGAGAATGAAGTGAGTGGAAGATGGGAGAAAACCTTTCACTCTGTAATTTTTTATACTGTTTTGACTGTTAACCATGAGAATTATTATTCAGTACAAATGAAAAGAACTTCATTCTCTATATTTGTTTGTCAGCTGCTTTCCTCAACACCGCGTGCTTATGTTAGCCTTGAATAATAGCGGCTTTGTTTTTGTCTTTCGAACAGTGACATGATCCCCAAGTTATCGGCTGTGAAATTAGAACAAGATCAGTTATATTTGGTCCAAGGGTGCAGTCATTGGAGGCTGAGCAGGACGATTCCGTCAAGATTTTTCAAGAATCCTATAATTGAGTATTATTAGGCCAAATGATGACAGCACTCCAACTTAAAGTCATAGGGTCCTCCTCCAAAAGAAATGCAGTTCTTGAGACTATTCTAGAATCCAGAAACAGGTCAAAGTCAGCAAAGGGCCCTCCTGTCTGTTGTGTGGTATTCAGGAGCCATTGGCATGTCTAACCCATCTGACAACAAGAGGGAAGTGAGTCTCAGAAAAGGAGGCATAGCCAGGGACAAGGATGGTCGATGCACCCCTACAGTCTCCATTATTCTTTGAAAGACAATAGAGGGAACTGAAATTGAGGAAAGGCATAATTGATTGAAAAGAGGAAGTGACTGGAATCAAGAAGGTTAAATGGGGAGAGAAGGAAAGAGAAGGAAACTGATATATATATATATTTAATTTTTCTGTTGATTTGAGAGAGAGAGAGAGAGAGAGAGAGAAGCATCAACTCATTACTCCACCTACTTGCTCTATTTAGTTGTGCACTCATTGATTGCTTCTCAAATGTGCCCTGACTGGGGATTGAGCCCTTGACCTCGGCGTACCAGGACATTGCTTCATCCACTGAACCACTGAGCCAGGGCAGGAAACTAATTTTTTTTTTGAGTGCCCACTCTCAGTATTTTATTACATTCTCCAAGCCCCTTGAGTTAGGCTTTATTATACACATTTTAAAGATAAGGCTCAGGTAGTCTAACTTAGCCAAGTTCAGGAAGGTTATAAGCTATGAAGTCATATTTCTCTGATGCCACAGCCCATGCTTTTTGTATTGTGACTTCCAAATTCCTATTTAGCAACAGGCTCTTCTCGACATTATTACCTTTCCCCAAATAGTCCTTGTTTCTCCTGGTGTCCCAAACCCCAGCTTCCACCAGTAGAAAGAAGTACCGCGGTCTTCCGAGACCTGCCCTTTGAGTAGAGCTCCTGGATCACACCTTCTTCATTTTTGCTGCTAGTCCTTGATGTCTGTCTGCCCTGGCAGGTTTCACATGTAGTCATTTCATAAGTCTGGGTTTTTTTTGTGTGTTTGTTTTTAAGTGAGAGTAGAGGGACAGGCAGACCGGAAGGGAGAGAGATGAGAAGCATCAACTTGTAGTTGCAGCACCTTAGTTGTTCAATGATTGCTTATCATATGTGCCTTAATGGGGGGAAGGAGGGGCTCCAACTGAGCCAGTGACCCCTTGCTCAAGCCAGTGACCTTGGGCTCAAGCTAGTGATCTTGGGCTTCAAGCCAGCTACCTTTGGGCTCAAGCCTGAGACTCTGGGGTTTTGACCCTGGGTCCTCAGCATCCCAGGCTGATGCTCTATCCACTGCATCACCACCTGGTCAGGCAGTGTCTCGACTCATAGATGTCTCTTGGAAAAATGACCATACTCTCCCTGGGTTTTTGTTTGTTTTTAGAGCTTTTTTCCTCCAGGAACTTGCTCTGGGACTGTTGGTTCCCAGTGCAAATGGTACCACCTTATCCCAAATTCAAGTTGTCCTCTCACGCCTAGTATCACAGTGGAGTTTAGGCAGCCTGCACCCCTCCTGCTGCCTGGTCCCTTGTTTACTGCTTTGGGGGATGCTGATGTGTCAGGAAGAAGCCACGCCCTTCTCTTTGACTTAGAAACTTTATCTTGAGGTAGAAGATCTCTCTGACTTCCTTTCTTCTTTACTGAATCATGAATCTGGATGCCACTCCTTGAGTTGCTGGGTGGTATAACCAGGTTTGCCACTAGACCCTGGCAATTTCTGTGTCCAGATGAGCCAGCAGTCTTATTTGATCTGGTTCTGGATGGTGGAGGCCACTTCCAGCATTTCCCTTCAGGTCCAGCCCCTGCCAGCTAGTCAGAGAGACAGTACTTTTTCCTTGCAACCTGCATGCTGCTTCCTGCCTGCTCCTTTCATGGGACACCTCTTCTGAAATCAATAAAAATCTCAAACACAGTCACTTAAACACAAGCTTTGTGATGCTATTCATCCGACTGAGGTTTAAACACACATGTCTATACATGTGCTGAACGCAGCACATGCTGGTGTGTACACAGGTTAACTGGCTGCCATCCGGAGGTGTTGTGCACCATTTTTCTCTCTTTTTCTTTTTCCTCTCTCCCTGAGTCTCTCAGTGACAGCCCCATGGCCTTCTGTCTGAAGTGAGGCCAAGCCTGAGAAGTGAACTGCCGCTGCTGCTCACATTATGACTTGTAAGCTATAAATGGACATCTGCAAGCCCTGACTCTTTCCAGATAAATTGAACACATATATATGTATCATCCCCAGGTGCCACCGATTAAAGGCTTTTGGAAGAAGCGCGTTCATTTATATTCATCTCCTAGCTGGAAGCCGCATTAAGTGGTTACTTTTTTATTGATGAGCCAGGAGCGCGCAGACCCAAGAGTTCCAACTCCCGCTGGTCACTCCTCCAGCCAGCCCCTTTTGGGAGCCTGTGAAAGCTGCTTCCCATGTTGAAATACTGAGAGGCCTTTGTGGAAGCATCTAGAAAGGAGACCACTGGCAGTGGCAGTCCCCGCTTGTATGCTGGGAAGCAAACCACTCACTTTTCACACAGTTGCAATTTACTGCATGTCTTAGCATGAGCGGTCCCTGCTCTATGCTGGCACCCAAATGTCTGCAGTCTGGAAATTTACAACTGGCACTTGAAAGAGCCAGTTCTTGGGGGGAAAAAGAGTTGAAAGACTGTCTGTCTTGTGAACACGGTACTTAAACAGGTCAGGTCTCTGGTGACAAGGGTCCTCACGCCTCTCATGCCCGTGTGAGAGCCAGCACTCAGTTCCTGGGGCGGGGGGCCTGTCCACAGCCTGGTACAGCCAGTTTGTGAGGGTTTTGGTGCCCTCCACTCTGCGGAGTGTGTCAACAGCAGAGATTCAGGTGAGACCGCTCAACAGTGCAGGTGAATTCTGCCAGCTCTGGGCGCACGTTCCTGTTTGCATACAAACACTCCCAAAGATGTAAAAATGTCCAGGTGAGAAGTGTGGATGAGCCAATTTTCCGCCTCCTTCATAAAAGCTTGGGGCTGGAGCAGAAGAATCCTTACCTGGAGTACATCACCCAAGTGTGCTTAAATGTGGGCCCATGATTTCAGTCTTACAAGTTCTAAGCCTTCCACATTTAAATAATCATTAAATAAACTTATTTTGCATATTAGGATAATTATAAGATCTCTGTAAATTTTTTTTTAACCCAGAAGTAAAAAGAAGCGGGGACAGGGGGAGCACAATCACCATCCTAGCATTCAAAATTAAGTGCTGTGACATTTTGTTGTCTTTTTTCCAGGTTTTTTAAAGCGTTGGCTTTTAGGATTTTGGTCTTATTTTTTTTTTTCCTTTTTTAAAAAAGAAAGGAATTCTCTTGCCAATATTTGCCTCACCAAACACAAAGCAAACCTTGTAAGAACTCTACAGGTGTGTCCAAGGAAAATACACTTTTCTCATTCACCATGAGCCATGTACACAGCCCTGGGGCCTCTGTCTCTCACAGCCCTTTCAAAAGATAGGGCTGAGCCTCCTAACAGCTTGGGGAGTGACCTTCCCCTTCTCCTTTTGAAACCTATAAATTAAGGTTTTGAGGGAGTGAACCCTGGTTTTCTTTATGAAATTCTCTGGTGATTTAGCAAGCTGGTTCCACCTTCTGTTCCTCTGGTCACTGTTTATCAAATATCCCTCCCCCCAGTGTTATTTATACTCAGTCTGTCCTCCAAGATCAATCCTGGCAATTAGCTGTTTCTTTCCAAAGGAGATAGATGTCCCCTTAACAGCACCCTCAGTGAGCAGGATGTCCCAGGAGATATGACCAGGCTGAACAACCAGCACACTTGCCAGGATATTTCTGGGGTCAGTTCCATTTCAGGGGAGCTAAACTGCAACTTGACAAGATTAATAGACACAGTGAAGAGATCTAAACACAGGCTGGAGGAGGGCCAGAAAAGTCATTACCCCATGAGCACACGCAAACTTTGCTCTACTCCCTCCCAGCCCCCTTTCCCATTACATTCTGGAAGGATTTCCAGTCTTTGTTTTTCTCAGATTTTGGTGAGAATGACCCAAAGGAAGACAAGTCCTGGGGTATCTGTAGGAACAAGTGCAAAGGGGTTTGCAGGCACAGAATAAAAAGAGATGCTTGTCCCTGGTCCAAAAATTACTAAGAATGTTGCATTGGTAACAGCAGGGTATTAAACAAACAAAAAAATAATCTGTCTGAGCATGGGGCCCTATAGACAGCATGGGCTGCATGGCATGGACCACATGGCACAGGCTGCATGTGAGACTCAGATTATTGTGAGCACATATCCATGTGCCTGTCTAGTTTGAGAATCTGCTTTGCATTTAGGGAACTCTACTTCACTGTCTTTGTAATAGGGCGGTAGAGATGGCCTATTGAGGAAAAAAAAATACTATACTCGTGGATCCCTGCCTCTCACAAACTCAGCTATGAATGATTAACCTGGGGTCAGGAATTTAAACTATCAAGCGACAGAGAGGGAAAACATTGACGACTGATAGGCCATCAGTTAAGAAAAGATGAGTAGCTCTGTCTTCCCATTAGTTCCTCAATCACACTCTTTTCCTGTAAGTTGTTACATGTTTCATACAGAAGACACTGATTCTGGGCCAGTCCTTGGGGGCAGGGTCCACTGTGGTTTCACTCCTTGTCCCTCCCAGGCTCTTAGCGCTGCACTTGGCATTCCGTGGATGTTGTGGGCACAAGTCAGTTCAGGACTGGCCTGGATGGCAGGTGTTGGAGAACGAAGGTCAGATGTAGACTTAATGCCTTTCTTTCTTAAAAGAAAAAAGTTCAAAATACAGGAAATGTTTCTCTGTTGCGCCCAAGCAGAGCAAAGAGAGAGAGAGACACAATTGCACCACGTTCCAGCTTCAGTGGGGGAGAGTAAACAAGGGAGAGATTATACATAATTACAGGCAATCGCGTTTCAGGGAATAAACAGCAATCAGAAGGAGGAGGTGCCGGAGCCTGTCCCCCTTCCATCTCCAGCCAGGACCCGGCCATGGGGAGAAGTCCTAGGAACGCGCCCCAGAGAAACGGTCTTGGTGACTGAGGGACGGCCTGCTGAGCTGCCCCGTGTTGTTTGGACTTTATTTTTCCTGCCCAGGGGGGTGGCCGTGGCAGTCATGGAGTTGCCTTGGCTGTTTCTTTGGCACTTTAGAATTGGTTTTCTTTTTCTGGCCCAAAGCACTGCCCAAAATAAATAAATAAATCTACTTTCCAAAGGAACACTGAAGCCAAAGCCAAATCATTTCGAATGGTTTGGCCAGCACATACGGGAAAAAATAGAAATTTCTGAACAAAATCTCTCCATTTATTTTACACAGGATAGCATAGCACATTAAAATGTATTGTTTGCAAAAACAAACACTTAGAGATACAGTTTCTGCAAGAGCCAAAACAAGAGGCCAATGAGATATTGATCATCCAGGCCCCAAAATATATTGGCAGAGAGAGGGAAAAAAACCATTACATTTCATGTGGCACATTGTGTGATCAAGTTATCACAATAATTACACCTACATCTCTGCTGGGTACTATCTCCTGGGATGCGGCTCTCTTTTTCTCTGAGCTTAGGCAAACTGGCAGCATTAAGACTTAATTGGGTGCTGTAAAGACTGGCCTGGGAATTGGGAAAGCCTAAATCTTGGGCATTATATGAGGCAGATGGTGATGGTATCAGTCGAGGAAGGAGAGGCTCCAGATCTGCGCTCAGAGTCAGCTCTGCAGCTCGGAGGCCCCTGAGCATCATCAGGGCAATCTTTGCCCCTGTGCTCAAATTAAATGTGTATTTCACACATAATTATAGGATTCCAAGGGACTGCCAAGATGGTATCCACCTGAATTAATCATGCTGAGCTTCTACATAGGTAATTAAGCAGGTAGGAATAGCCCGGGGCACTGACATCACCAAAACTGCACCGGTGTTGGGGCGTTTGAACATCTTCAGAGAGGCCGAGCAAGGGCAAGGCCCTGGAGAAAGGGAAGAGGTACAGTATTTCAGAGACACGGTGGTTTCTGTTCCAGACCTCCACAATAGAGCGGATATCACAATAAATCAAGTCGTAATCTTTTTGCTGATGGAAGGTCTTGCCCTCCATTTGTAAAAAGCAAAAATGCAACATCTGTGAAGCACAATTAAGCAAAGCGCAGTAAAACAAGGTCTACCTGTTGTTCATGAGGTTAGCATGCCTCAGCATCACCTAGGAAGTTGTGGAAATGCAGAATCCAGGTCGTACCCTCTGGGAGTCTGACTGGGTAGAATGGCTGGAGTCCATGGGTCAGCGCACTATGAAGCCAGGTGATTCTGATGAAGATGGTCAGAGGCTTGAAGAATGCTGTGCGTTTTCAAACTGGAGTAAGCATCAAACTCACCAGGAAGAGCTGTTAAAACACAGACGCTGGACCCAGTCCCTGAGTTGCTGATTCAGCTGAAAGTCATGGAGAACCTGAATTTCTCTTTTTTAGAGAGAGAGAGAGAGAGAGAGAGAGATGGGGACAGACAGGAAGGGAGAGAGATGAAAGCATCAACTTGTTACAGTAGTTGCAGCACCTTAGTTGTTCATTAATTACCTTCTCTTATGTGCCTTGACCCCAGGGCTTCAGCCAAGCCAGTGACCCCTTGATCAAGCCAACGACCTTGGGTTCAAGCAAGAGACCTTTGGGCTCAAGCCAGTAACCATGAGATCATGTCTGTGATCCCATACTCAAGCCAGTGACCCCTTGATCAAGCCAACGACCTTGGGTTCAAGCAAGAGACCTTTGGGCTCAAGCCAGTAACCATGAGATCATGTCTGTGATCCCATACTCAAGCCAGTGACCCTGCACTCAAGCTGATGAGCCCACACTCAAGCCATTAACTTCAGTGTTTTGAAATTGGGTTCTTAGCATTCTGGCCAATGCTCTATCCACTGTACCACCACCTGGTCAGGCGAGAACCTGAATTTCTAACAAGTTCCCAGGTGATATAGCTGCTGCTGGTTCGGACATCACACTGGGTGACCTATGGCTTTAGACCCTTAATAGTCAAAGGACGGTGTCCTCAGAACCAGCTACATCACCATCACACAGAAACTTGTTAGAAACATAGCATCTCAAGCTCCATGCCACTCTTTATGGATCAGGCTCTGCTCACATCACACAAAAGTTTGGAAAGCACTGATTTAGATTATAACAGCAGTTTGCAGCTTTAAGTTAAGTACACATGAAATGACCTGGCAAGGTACCTGTGGGGAAAATAGCTGGATTAGGTTTGCTCGCTTGCACTTTGCATGATTAGTGCGTGAGCATGTGGCAGAGCCATGTGTGTGTAGCCTATATAAGACTACAGGTACTTTCACTCAGGGTAGTGTTTGGAGGATCGCTTGCCTGCCACTGTGAAGGGCCATTCTGCAGTTCACTTACCTGCCCCCATGAGAAACAGTTTCTACTACCTGTTTGCTATCCCGCTGTTGGGTGAATCTAATAAACAGGAATGGCTCACTGCTTTCTGGCTCCACAGTTCCTCTATCATCTGCCCGAATCCAGTGTAAACCTGCCTGGCCTTGGCCACCAGCATTATATCTGGTGTTATCACCAGGATTTAAACCTGCGGGGGTGAGGTTTGAGGGGTGGAGCGGGGGGTGGGGGGGCGGATAGGGAACCCCAATGGATTTCCAATTGGGAAGTGGACAGCTTCAGCAGCTACTAATAAAACAGTTGGTGTTCAGGTTTCACAGTTGCAGGATTACTTGTTGGAGACAACTGAGGGAGAGGAGGATCCCTAAGACCCATTGTTCCAGTTTGAATAGAGGAAGATTAAGGAGCCCATCTAATAGGGACAGAAAGGGGCCAGAGTTCCCATGTGGAATTAGCAATCCACTAGTCTCCTTCTAATGTGCAGCAGGCATTGGCATTAGAAGATAATAGGTGCTTTTTTGCAGCATCAGCTGCAGCTAAAAGACTGTCAAGGTGGCATAGGCCTTGAATGTGTTTGACCCCACTAGGCCCTGTGAGCTTGCTGAGGGGTTTGGATGGGGCTTGTGGCAATGGTCAGAGTGCTTATGAAAAGGCACTGAGGTCCGTTATCAAAGAGCTGCATGGCTAGTTTGCATAATGGACCTTCACCTTGGGTGATTTGCACCGACAGCTGGGCTATCATGAACTGATCATTGAGCAATGGAATGAACTCTTGAAGCAGGGACTGTGACAAGAGGGGGTACCAGCTCCCTTGCTGGATGGACATGCCACTTTTAGACAGTAATGAGAGATCCCGGTGGGGGTGGGGGAGGTAGCATTTCTGGAGGCCTTCCTGCACTGTGCAGCTACTCCCATCCAGCTGCAGAGATGCACCAAGGACACTTTCATCCATGAATATGTCCCTGAACTGTACAGGTCCCTCACCTATGATGGGTGGCCTTGTTGACACTGTGGGGTAGAAGGCTAGAGGTGGGCCTCCAGTTAACTTTCTGGGCAGAGTGTTCAGGGCGGCATCGTGAAAGGCACCTTTGTAATTATTGTGTAACTTGTGCTGTCGCTGTAGGCTCTGTTTGTTTATGTAATGGACCTCACTCCTCACACAGGGATCATCGTGGAAGATAACTGTCGCATAGATTGTGAGGCAAGCAATCCTAAAGGGGTGGAGTGTTGTGAAAACAGCTGTGTTAGGATTGCTCGCTTCCATTGTGCATGATTAGTGTGTGAGTAAGTGGCAGAGCCACATGTGTATAGCCTACATAAGGTTATGGGTACTTTCACTCATGGCACTATTTGGAGGATCACTTGCCTGCCTATGTGAGGGGCTGTTTTGCAGTTCACTCCTTTTACTGTTGGGAGAAGAGGTTTCCCCCTGCTTGTATACTCTCTTACCATTGGGAGAACCTAGTAAACAGGAATGGCCAGTCACTTTCTGACTCACTATTTCCTCTATGTGGGGAAGTTGTGTGAGGCTTGCTCACTGGTGTACCAGCTGCAAGCACTTTGCTTGATTAGTGAATAAGCACCTGGCAGAGTCATATGTGCATGGCCTATGTAAGGTTATGGGTGCTTGCACTCCGGAGAGATTGGGGATGCAGATGGCAGATTGCCTACCTGCCACTGTGAGGGGCATTTTTGCTGTTGCCTGAGAGGCAGTTTCCCGTCTGCGTGCTTGTCTGTTGTTGTGGGACTTTATTAAAACAGAATGGCCCAATGCTTTCTGGCTCCACAGTTTCTCTACCATCTGCCCCAATCCAATGTGGACCTGCCTGGCTTCGGCCACCGTCATTACACCTGGCCTAGTGGGCAGGGTTTGGAGCACATTGGTATGGAGCTGCCGACACCCTTGAGGGGTGGAATAGAGGAGTGCCTGTTCCCAGTGGCTCTCCTGGTGGGAACTGTGGGCTGGGTGTTTTTTACAATCCTGCGAGAAGAAACTAAGAGCTCTCTGTGAGAAGCTGAGCGAGGTCGAAAGCTCCAGGATGAGCTGCATACTGAGTGGTGACTACATGAACTGGAGCGAGAGCTGGAGAAGGAGGCCGACCGGGTTCAAGAGCTGCAGAGCACCAACAGCGCCTGGAACTGGAGTGATCTACAGGTTTGTGAGTTACAGTTTGCCCTGGAAGTTGAATATTGGCAGCAGCAGTTGTTGGAGGAACAACTGTGGGTTCAGCTTCAAGCCGAGAGCTGGCAGCTGCAGGAGCTGAAGATGGAGTTGTGCCAGCAGAGTGGCTCTGAGTCGGCGTGAGTAGGCGTTTCCAGCTCCTCTTCTGAGTATGAGGAGTCTAAGGCTGAAGCTGCTGTCCACACACTCAGAGCTTGGTTAGAGGTCATCCCAAAGGTAAAAACCCAGTGGCACAGAGTACCTACTGAGCCCCTGGTAGGCTTGCTGCAATTGTGGGACATAGGGGTGGATGGCATCATGCTCTCTGAAGCAGAGGAGGAGAGGTTGGCCACTCTTACCACATGCTCCTCCTTGGGGCAGTATCTTCAGAGCTGCCATGATGGCAGGGATGAAGGGGGAGGTCTGAGGCCCTATGTGAACCTAGTTGCCTGTAATGGACTTTTACCTTGGTTATTTGCACAGACAGCTGGACTATCTATTGTGGACTGATTTTGGACTGCAGCCATGAGAGACCCTGATTTAGGAAGCCATGGCACCTGTAGAAGCCTTCCTGCACCGGGAAGCTACTCTCACCCAGTTACAGATGCACCAAGAATACTTTTTGTTTCAGTGGACATGGCACTGGACTGTACAGGTCTCCACCTATAATGGGTGGTTAATGCTGGTGGCTGAGGCCAAGCAGGTTCACATTGGATTCGGGCAGACAGTAGAGAAACTGTGGAGCTGGATGGAATCTACTGGGCTATACCCATTTACTGGAAGCTTGCAAGGACAGGCAAGCAAATACACAACAAAATGGAAAGAGCTAATAATGGAAAATCTGCTATTCGCAGTAAGGGCAAGGGAGCAAGGAAAACCACACCTCACAGTGGTGGGAGAGCGATCTGGGGAATAACCACCCAGGGGAAGCACCCATAGCCTTATACAGGCCATTCACATGTGCCTCTGCCAGGTGCTCACGCACTAATCAAGCAAAGTGCTTGCCGCTAGTAAACCTGCAAGCAAGCCTAACACAGCTGCCCCACATTCCACCCCTTTAGGGTTGCTCGCCTCACAATTTATGCGACAGGTTTCTTCCATGATGGTCCCAGTGTGAGAATGAGGTACATTACAAAAACAAAAATAGTACAGTCAATAGCAATAGAATTACAAACACAGCTATGGGCGAAATGATAAGAGTGGTCAGCAGCACCAAGAGAGGCAAATCTCTCCTAGCAGAATCCAGGCCAGAGTTCTGTCTGCAGACAGCACAGTAGCAGGTACCAGAGGCCGCCCCAGGTGGGCATACAAAACCTTATTGTCCTGCATACCAGGATCTGCTGGTTCTGTGTGCAGCAAGATGGGAGAACTCGTTATGGGCCATAAAGAAACTACAAAGGTGCCCTCATAATGCTGTCCCCCTGAGCACTCAAGGGATATACAATTCTACCTTATGCGGCCCGGTGCTTGTTGCCCAGGGAGTTAACTGGAGGTCCATCTCTAGCCCCCTAAGCCATGGTGCCAACAAGGCCACTTATCATAGGTGGGGGACAAGTACAGTCCAGGGCCATGTCCACTGAAGCCATTGGCCTTTAAGGAGGACTGTTGAGGCAGGCAGGAGCACATTGCCCTGCTGTCCAAAGCTCGGCTTGAGCAAAGCATCCTCAGTGCATTATCTGCAACTGGATGGGAGCAGCTGCCTGGTGCAGAAGGGCCTCCACCGGAGCTGGGCTCCCCCATCAAGGTCTTTCATTCAAAATCCGGAGTACTATCCATAAGTGGCGTGTCCATCAGTAAGGGAGCTGGTGTCCCCCTCCTGTCGCAGTCCCTGCATTAAGAGTTCATTATACCGCTCAATGATACCAGCAGCCTAGGGGTGATAAGGAACATGGTACTTCTAGTCCACCCCCAGCTCCTGAGCGCATTGCCTTTTGTCCCACATGGAGCAGAGGTTGGTGGAGCCACTGCGCCACATCACCTGCAGGTATAGTTCCCAACCATTGTACCCTCGCAAAGTGTCTGCCTCATCATTCCCAGGATGGGCTAGAGGGTCATGCCCTGTGACATGGTATACTGTCACCTGTTTCTGGTGTCCTGTTTCCCATAGGTCCTGCCACATGACCTGACCCCATAGCAGATGGTGCATTAGCATCACTTGTTAATGTGCCAAGTGGCAATCCAAAGGGTCAATCCACAATAGACAGCCCAGCTGTTGGTGCAAATCACCAGAGGTGAAGGTTCACTATGGGCAACTAACTATACAGCTCTTAATTCTGCCCACTGGCTGCTTTGGCCTTTAACTGTGTCCATCCAAATAGTCTCAGTGGCCAGATGGAAGGCTATGGCCATCCACTTGGTAGGTTGGCCCCTGCTAGAACCATCAGTGTACCAGGTATCCTCAGGGGTAGGCATTTATCCCTCCTGGTAGGGACTGACTTCAGTTTTTGCCTCCTGAGTCCCAGATGCACCTGACTCTAAGGTCACATAGGTGACTGACCCAAGACTTCCTGTAGTTCTGCCCTCAACGGGCTGGTGCTAAGAGCATAGAGTTGTTGCAGGTAGGCACCCCACGTGGCCAGGGTGGAGGTTTGGGATGTACCACTACAAGGTTTGGTCGCCCAGTCTTTCACCCATCCTGCAATAGGATATGTTGTCTTGACTGTAACTGGTGTTGTGGTCGTAATACTCTCAGTGGCCATGAGGGCAGCATACACAGCTGCCAGCTGCTTCTCCACCAATGAGTAACGGACTTCAACACCTTTCCACAATTGGGACTAAAACCTACTAGGTTGCCATAAGTGCTCTTTCTGTTGCCACAGCCCAATCCAAACCCCTCAGGGGTTACATGGACATCAAGCTCACAGGGCCTGATAGGATCAAACACATTCAAGGCCTGTGCCACCTTGACAGCTCTCTTAGCTGCTGCAAATAAACCTTGTGCCTGCTTAATCCGATCCCAGTGAACCCCCTTCTGAGTAAGGTGATATAAGGGGTGCAGTAACTGAGCTAAACAGGGTATGAATGCTCTCCAACACCCCAACAGACCTAGGAATTCCTGTAATTGCTTTACCATAGTGGGCATGAGGAATGTCTGGATCTTATCTATAACTGCATCAGGGATAACCTTTGTTTTACCCGACCAGACAACTCCCAAGAACTTAACAGATAACCCAGGTCCTTGTAATTTGTCCTCGTTGACTACCCAGCCACATGCTTTCATGTGGGATAGCAGGGTAGGGACTGCTTGCTCCAATTCTGGAAGAGAGTTGCTAGTTAGCATAATGTCATCAATGTAATGATACATATGAGCTGCCCCTGGTTGTTTCCATTTAGTCAGGTCAGCAGCCTCCAGCCCATGACACAAGGTGGGGCTATGAAAATAGCCCTGTGGTAACCCTGTAAAGGTCCATTGTCTTCCTTCCCAACTGAAAGCAAATTGGTCTTAACTCTGCAGCTATATCAATAGAGAAAAAGGCATTAGCCAAATCTGCCACAAAGCAGTATGTCTCCAACTCATGGTTTAGCCGATCCATCAGGTTAGCTATTCAGGATACAGCAGCATGCAAAGGAACGACTTTATTAAGTTCCTTATAATCCACTGTCATTCACCAAATTTCATCTGGTTTGCGCACAGGCCACACTGGGGAATTGTAAGAGCTGTGTGCCAGCTGGATGATCCCCACCCTTTCTAGTTAGACTGTCCCAGTGATTTATTCATAACCGCCTGGCTGGTGGTTCTGCTTTGTGCTAGTCACATGCCAGGGAACAGGTAATTGCAAGAGGGAATGTGATGCATGTCCCCACAACACTGCCTTCATGACCCAGACTTGCAGGCGGAACTCCCTGGCTAAAGTTTCCAACCACAGTCCTTGTAAGACATCTACCCCCAAATATATTCAGGAATAGGAGGTACATACACCTTATATGGCTTAGAAGGCAGTCTTCCTATCCCCAGTGGAATAGTTATTGGTTTCACTTGAATAGTTTGGCCCCCATACCCATCAATGGCCACTGGGGTCCCAGCAAACCTCTCTGGGTTTCCATAGAGGAGGGAACATTCTGCACCTGCATCCACCAAGGCCAATACCCATTGTACATTAGAAGGGGACCAGTGGATAGCCAGCTCCACATGTGGCCTCCGGTCCCCACCTGTCCCTGTTAGATGGGTCCCTTGGCCTTCCCCCTTTCAAACTGGAACAGCGGGTCTTGGGGGGCCCTCCTCTCCCTCAGCTGTCTCCATCATATAATCTTGTAACCAGGCTGCCCATGCACCAACTCTTTTATTGGTAGCTGCTGGGGCTGTTCATTTAAGCAGCTGGAATCTTCGTCCTTGTTTAATCTGCTCCCAGAGCTCCAAAAGAACCATATTAAACTTGCCATCCAAATTCTCCCTATCTACCCATATCTGTGTTCGGGTAACTTTCACAGGCCCATTCCTCTTGCTAGTCGGAGGGGCAGCACGGGCAGCAGCCCTCACAGTTTTGTGATTCTGTGCTGCTTCCAGCTCCCCCATGCCTCTAATAAGCACCTGGAGGAGAGTTTGATGGGCTACTAAATTTTGGAACTACTCAGTGAGAAGACAGGCCTGTAGGATTCTTCTCAAACCTCCAAAAAAGAGATAGGAAAATTTCAAGGAACAGCATAAAATGAGGGACACAGAAAGGGCCACATGGTGCACACCTCCATGGGGTAATGGCTGGAATGGGGGGTGGCTTACTGCTGAACCTTTTACTACATGCTAGTGGTGGCTTTCAGGTTGTGTAATGTTATGACCTTCAATGGATGATGGATGTTGGAAATGCAGTAAGACCTCGCTTAACACCGTGGACAGATTCCCCAACTTTAAGTGGAACAAAGTATAATGAAATCAATTTATCTAGGCTAATGGATATAAACAAGAATTAAGTTCTTTATGGCTGCTCATCAATGTTATTTGAGAACCTGCTGTCTAATATATGTTAACAGAAGTTCCAGAAGTAGATAAACTATCAGGTTCAGATCAAATTATCAAAAAAGTTAATAGGAGATCATTGTTAAATCAAAAGAGACACCAAATAAGAAACTAGCTATATTTTAGCCACTTTATGGAGATATAATTATATATCACACAACTAAATCATTTCAAGTGTACAATTCAATGGTTTTTAGTATTGTCACAGTTATACAACTACCTAATTATAGAGTATTTTTTCCACTTCAAAAAGAAACTCCATATTTATTAGAAGTCATTTTCCATTATTTACCTCCTACTGTTGGAGACCATTGATCTATTTTCTACATTTACATATTTGCGTATTCTGGACCTTTCATATGAATGGAATCATACAATATTGGCCTTTTGGATTAGCTTCTTTCACTTAACATGTTTTCCTTCCTGTAGCATGTATCAGTGCTTCATTTGTTTTATGGCTGAATAATAGCCCATTGTATTGATATATTATACTTTATTAATCTTTCATTACTTAATGAAAATTTTGGTTTCCACTTGTTGATTATTAGGAATAATGTTGCTATGAACATTTGCTTACAAGTTTATGGGAACATATGTTTTCATTTCTCTTGGGCATATACCTGGAAGTGGAATTGCTGGATCATATGGTAAGTCTGTGTTTATCATTTTGAGGAACTGCCAAACTGTTTTCCAAAATGGCTCTGCTATTTAAAACTTCACTAGCAATCCATGAGCACTTCAACGACTCCACATCCTTCTCAACACTTGCTATTGCCAGACTTTTAATTTTAACCATCTCAGTAAGTGTAAAATGATATCTAGTTGTTGTTTAGGTTAGCATTTCTTTGACGGCTAATGATGTTCAGCATCTTTTCTTGGACTTATTGGCCATTTATATGCCTTCTTTGGAGAAATGTCTATTTGAATTCTTTGCCTATTTTTCAGTTGGATTGTTTGTCTTTTTCTTGTTGACTTGTGAGAGTTCTTTGATATTCTAGATACTAGACCCTTCTTGGGTATATAATTTGCAAATATTTTCTTCATTATGTGGGTTGTCTTTTAACTTTCTTAGTCATGTCCTTTAAAGCACAAAATTTTTAGCTTACGTAATCAGTTTATCTATTTCTCCTTTTCTTGTTTGTACTTTTGGTATCATACCAGGAATGCTTTGTCCAACCCAAGGTCACAAAAATGTTCTCCTTTGTTTTCTTGAGTTTTATAGTTTTAGCTCTTTCATTTAAGCCTATTATCAATTTTGACTTAATATTTGTATATAAACTGTTCACAAAAATTAGGATCAAGGAAACATGCAGATATTCCAGTACTTTCAGCCTTTTGTATTGTGCATTTTCACCAATGAAATAAAAGTTGGTTTTGCATCTCATTTGCATAATTAAACAACTTTCTTTGACTTGTCATTTGCATTTTGATGTTCTTGTTTAATAAAAAAGTCAAATGCTTCTTTTTATTGCTTCATATTCATTTTGAAATATCCCCTAATTTTTGTGAGCAGTGTAATATAGAACTACCATATGACCCAGCAATCTCTCTACTGGGTATCTATCCCTAAAATTTAAAAACACTGGTACATAAAGACACATGCACCCCCATGTTCATTGCAGCATTATTCAGTGGCCAAGACATGGAAACAACCAAAGTGTTCTTCGATAAAGGATTAGATAAAGAAGACATGGTACATATATACAGTAGATTACTATTCAGCCATAAGAAATGATGACACATTGCCATTTACAACAACATGGATGGACCTTGAGAACATTATACTGAGTGAAATAAGTAAATCAGAAAGAGCTAGAAACTATGATTTCACAAATAGGTGAGATATAAAACTGACACTCATGGACATAGATAAAAGCAAAGTGGTTACCAGGGAGAGGGGTATGTGAGGAAGGGGGTCAGAGGAAGGGAATAGAGAGGGACAAATATACAGTGACAGAAAATAATTTGACTTTGGGTGCTGAGCACACAGCACAATCAACAGTTCAAATGATATAGAAATGTTTACCTGAATCCTATGTACTCTTATTGATCGATGTCACCCTGTTCAATTCAATTTTCTAAATAAAATTTTAAAATATATTTGTATATATGGTATGAGATAAGAGTCCAACTTTATTGTTCTACTTGTAAATATCTAGTTATCCTGAGCACTATTTGTTGTAAAGATTATCCTTTTCTTTATTCACGTGCCCTTTTTGAAAATTATTTTACTACGAATGTAAGATTTTATTTCTCAATTCTCAGTTCGGTTTCATTGATTCATATGCCTACCACCATGCCAGTACCACACTGCCTTGATTACTGTAGCTTTGTAGCAGTAAGTTTTAAAATTGGGAAGTATGAATCTTCCAAATTTGTTCTTCTTTTCTAAGATTGTTTTGGCATTCTGAGTCATTTCCACATACATTTTAGGGTCAGTTTGTCAATTTCTGAAAAAAATAATAAAGGAGACAGTTGGGATTTTGATAAGAATTGTATTAAATCTATAGGTGAATTTGAGAAGTGTTGCCCTCTTCATAGTATCAAGTCTTGGGATCCATGAATATTTATTTAGGTCTCCTTAATTTCTTTCAAAAATGTTTGGCAGTCCTCGGAGGACAAGTTTTGCACTTCTTTTATTAAACCCATTCCTAGGTATTTTAGTCTTTTGTGATGCTGTTGTCAATGGAATTATTTTCTTACTTTTATTTTTAGAATTTTTATTGCTAGTGCATAAAAATACAATTGATTTTTGTATATTAACCCTGTCCCCTGAAACTATGCTGAACTTGTTTATTAGTTCTAGTAGTTTTTAGTGGATTCTTTATGATTATCTGGCTACAAGAACATATCATCTGAAAATAAAGATTATTGTATTTTTTTCCCTTTATAATCTGAATACCTTTTATTTATTTTTATTGTCCAATTGTCCTGGCTAGAACCTCTAGTATAATGTCTATAAGAGGAGACATCCAGGTCTTATTCCTGATCTTAGCGGAAAAACATCCAATCTTTTGCCTTTAACTATGACGTTAGCTAAGTGTTTTTAAGATCAGGTTGAAGAAGTTCCCTTCTGGAGTCAACAGAATAGCGGCTCCCCAAGGATGCCCACAGATCTGGGACAGGTGACTGTTAGGTTACACAGCAAAGAGAAATTAAGTTAGCAGATGCAATTAATGTCTCTAATCATCTGGCATTGTTATAAAGAGGTTATCCTGGATTAGTTGAGTGGACCTGATGTCATCACGAGAGTCCTTACATGTGGAAGAAGAAGGCAGAAGAGTAAGAGAGATGTAACAGTGGGAGCAGAGTCAGAGAAAGGGGGTAGGGGCTACTAGCCAAAGAACACAGGCAGCTCCTGTACACTGCAAAATGCAAGCAAACAGGTCCTCCCTTAGAGCCTGTGGAAGGAATGCAGCCTTGCAGACATCTGATTTTGTCCCCAGAGTCCACAAGTGTGAGACGTCTAACCTCAGACCTATAAGCTAACACATTTGTGTTTAAGCCACTAAGTGTGTGGCAATTCGTTACAGCAGCAATAGAAAATAAATACACCTTTTATTTTTACTTTGTTGAGTGTTTTTATCACAAACAGTAGGTTGATATTTTTTTAAACCTTATACCTTATGAATTTCAAGGAAGAGAACATTCTAAAATCATCTAGTCGGGGAACAACAATTTCCCATTGTGAAAAGTGAACTGGTTTTGTGCTGGACTTTTCTTCTGTGATAGTAAATGTTGAGAGATAACCAGGCAGTGTTAACAGGTGTCTGAGGGTAGAGAGTTGTGCCAGTAGAGTCTATGCCAAGACTGTGATTGCTCATGTGTAAGAACTAGAGAAAAGCATGCTCAGATGTGTGAAGACTCGGAAAGGATGACCCCCATGTATCCTTCCTGAAACTTTCCTCAAAGAAGAATTTCATACAAGTAAAAAAATGAGTATGAATAAAGGAATCAAGAAAGGGTAAAGGAGAATAAAAAACTGAGAGGTAAGAGTTAAATCTAAATGCCGATACTGTGGTTATAAATTACAATGCAAATGTCTTTAAGCATTTCTTTAAAGAGAAAAATATATGATGTTGCAATCAGTAGCACTCTGGAATTCTTTTTGTTTGTTTGTTTTTGTTTTTTTCTTCTTTTTCCAAGTAAGAGGAGGGGAGGTAGAGAGACACCCACATGTGCCCCGACCGGGATCTACCTGGTAACCCCCATCTGGGGCTGATGTTCTCTCTGCCCATCTGGGGCCATGCTCACAACTGAGCTATTTTTATCACCTGAGGCAGAGGCTCCCCAGAGCCATCCTCATTGACCAGGGCTGATGTGGTCTAACCAATCAAGCCATGGCTGTGGGAGGAGAAGAGAGAGAGAGGGTAAGGGGAGCGTTGGGGAGGGGAAAGAAGCAGATGGTTGCTTCTCCTGAGAATCAAACCCAGGACATCCACATGTCAGGCTGATGCTCTACCACTGAACCAATAGGCCAGAACCTGCTCCAGAATTCTTAAACAATATTGTGAGATAGCAGATGAGGTAAGGACTGATAACTGTCAACAGTCTTGTTGAGCAGGGCATTCTTAGAAAACTATGTACTCAAATATTTTCATTACAACTGTACGGTAAAGGTAAGCATAGTTAAATCAGAAATAGAACATGTAGTTTTCAAACCCTAAGAGAAAATTTTTTAATTAATAAAAAAGGAAAAGATAAGGAGACAAAGCTATTATGGGTGTCAGGAGTGACAGAAAACAAGGAAAACAAAAACAAAAACAACACACCAAGTGAAAAGACAATACCATACAATACATTATAGGGCTGGATCCCTCTGTTAAAAGATAAAGATTGAGGCTAGGATTATTGTTTTCTAAAGTGGAAATGAGCTATGAACTGTATTATAGAGCTCTACCTAAAACAGAATGACAAAGCCAGTTTGAAAATAGAAGGATGGACAAAATATATTCCAGATTAAAATAACAAAAATCTGGGTCTCTGAATTAATTTCAGACAAAGAAGAATTCAAGGCTAAAAGAACAAGGCAATCAGACAGCAGGCAGTCTTTGTTGGATAATCTAACACTGACTGTCACCCATTCATCTCTTTCTTCCTCAAATAGAGAGGCAAGAAAAGCTAAATATTTGCTCCACCTTCCTGACCTCCCTGTTAACTCTGGGTGGCCACTCGAATAGCAAATAAAAACACAGAATGCCCAGTTAAATTTATATTTTGGAAAAACAACAAATAATTGTTTTTAGTATTAGTGTGTCCTAGCCAATATTTGGCACATACTTATATTAAAAACTATTCATTGTTTATCTGAAATTCCAATTGATCTGGGAATCCTGTATTGTACTCAGCAACCCTGCATGTGACCAGCTCTGGCCAATAAGACAAAAGCAGAGGTGGTGGCATCTGGTGAGCTGAGATTTTTATGTTTTATTTATTATTATTACTGAGATAAAATGTGCATAACATCAGATTTACCACTTTACTCATTCTTAAGTGGACTGTTTAGTGGTTCTCAGTGCATTCACATTGTTAGGCAACCATCACCAACATTCGCCCCTGTAACTCTTTCCATCTTATAAAACTGAGGCTCTGTAGTCATTAAACATCAACTCCCCATTTCTCCCCTACCCTCAGTCCCTGGCAACTACCATTCCACTTTATGTTTTTATGAAAAAAATTTTAAGACATTTTATTTATTCATTTTGGGGGTGGGGAGCAAGAAGCATCAACTCCCATATATGCCTTGACCAGGCAAGCCTGGGGTTTTGAACCAGCGACTTCAGCATTCCAGGTCAATGCTTTATCCACTGTGCCATCACAGGTCGACTGTCTTTATGAATTTGATTACGCTATATGCTGCACTGGCTTATTTCAGTTAGCATAATGTTCATGGTTCATCCATGTCACAGCATGTGTCAGAATTTCCTTCCTTGATAAGGCTGAAAAATAAGTTAATTGTATGTATATGCCTTGTTTTGTGTATCCACTCGTCCATCAGTGGACACTTGTGTTGTGTCTACCTTCTCTTTATCATGAATAATGCTGCTATGACCATACATGTGCAGATATCTGTATGAGTTCCTGTTTCCATTTGTTTTGAAAGAAATTGAATTACTGAATCATATGGTAATTCTGTTTTTAATTTTTTTGAGCAATCATCAAACTATTTTCTGTAGCTACTGCACCATTTTATATCTCCACCAGCAATGCATGAAACTTCTAGTTGAGCTGGTGTTTCAATTTGGTCTTTTCTGTTTCTTGGATGATACACACATCCTTGAATGAAGTAGTATTTCCATGGGTCCAGGGAGAGACAGGCATAGATCTAAGTCAAACGTCAGATTTTTCTTTGGGACTTTTCTGCCAGTTACTTGAACAAGACCTACTCTTTTAACTGGGGTTGCACATCAGTTATTAGTTAGCCACATATAACAGAATACTCAAATAATGATGGAATAAATAAGACAGGGGGCTTACTTTCAAATGTAAAAAAAGAAGTTTGATACAAGCAGTCCAGAATAGTATAGCAGTTCTATAGTATCTTCAATTACCCACAATCTTTCTGCCTTTCTGCTGTAACTTTCTTAGCATGCAGCTTCCCTCCTCAAAGGAACCTCGAGGTCATGAAATGGCTGCTGCAACTCTGGTGATCACACCCATGTGCCATGCAGGAAAAAGGAGGAAAGGGCAGAAGGGTGTGTGCATGTCAATATCCTTTAAAAAGTAGCCCATCTCATAGCTTTTATTTTTGGTCAGAAGTGCATCCTACCTGCAAGGGAGTCTCAGAAATATAGTTTTTACCTGAGCACACTGATCCCAAAACAACATTGGAGGGTATTAGGATACTGGGTAGACCAATAGCAGGCTCTGCCACAGAACATTAAGCCCGTAATAAATGACCCAGAGCAACTCATAAGCCATCGTGCTCACATCAGAGGGCATCTAACCGGAGCAGGAGAGTCAGAAGTCTGATGTCACCAGAATCCATCATACTGTTCCAGCTGTGTCTTCATCCCCCGGTCACTCCCACAAATACATTGCTTTTTTTCTACAAGCTACTTTGAGGTGGGTTTATTGTCTGACTTCTGAGTAATGCAAGGACCCTCAGAAGAGGATTGGTCAAAGAAATCATGGTACGTCCTTAGAATAAAATGCATACCTGTATTAAAATTAAGTGTGTATAACAATATAGATATATTTGCCTAACTACAACTAAATAAATCTCTTAAGACACACCTATATATTTATGGTGATATTTCTTTGAGTGATGGGACTTTTAATTATATATATTTTCTTCTTTGTATCTTTCTGAATGTTGCATGGTAAACATTTTGGGGTTAACGGTGGTGTTTCTGGGTGGTACATCTTCTGGTAGTTTTCATTACATTTTTATACTTCTGGGTTCTCTTAGTATTTTGCATAAGCTATCTCTGTACAATGTGTGATGGCCGGTATTATGTGTCACTTTAGCTAGGCAACAGTCCCCATGTATTCAATCCAACACTCATCCAAGGGGTTGCTGTGAAGGCACCTTGTAGATGTGATTGATCTCCCTAATCAGTTGACTTTGAGGAGAGCATCCTAGACTGTCTGGGTGGGCCTGGCCCAATCAGTTAAAAGGCATTAAGAGCAAAGCTGGGGTTTCCCTGAAGAAAGAGAAATGCTGTTGGGGACCCCAGCTCCAACTTGTGCCCTGGAGGCCCAGTCTGCCCTTCCTGACCACCTGCCTTGTGGGTTTCAGACTTGCCCAGCCTGCCCCACGATTGCATACAATTCCTTGAAATGAATCTCTCTTTCTCAAACCAATAGAAGTTGCTTTAAAATTAGTTTATGGGTAGAGGCTGGCAGAATTTGGGATATGTGTTCGGAAAAGTATAGATTGCCTTGAACAGACCACTGGTGGAAATATGAATATCGAAGACCCTACTAGTGAGGGCTCAGGAGGAAGTGAGGAGCATGGCAGAGAAAGCCCGTGATGTCTCCTAGGACACACATATCTGTCATAAACAGGATCTAGAAACACGAATGTTTAAGGCGCTACTGGTGAGAGCTCAGACAGAAGTGAGGAATGTATTATTGGAACGTGGAAGAAAAGAGAGCCTTCTCATACAGTGGCAGGAAGCCTCGCATCCCAGTTGTGTGGAAAGCTGAGCTCATAAGCAGTGAACTTGGATGTTGAGCTGAGGAGAGTTCCAAGCCCAGTGTCGCAGAAGTAGCCAAGACACACATTGAGGAAAGACTTGCTAAGCCAAAGAAGGAGCCAGCAGTGATGACTGGGGAAATTCCCAGCCTATTCATGTTGCAAGGCCTGCTAATATAAACAACTAATTGGGCTTTGGAGAAAAAACCAAGGTTGTGGCTGGACAACCTTTTGCTAGTGCTGAGGAAATTAAAGGCGTGGTTCATGGATGCACTCATTCATCTCAGAAGCCAGGCCTAGAGATGGAATTATCCAGAAAGACCTGGGGAGGACCCTTTTGTCTAATGGGCATGGATCCCTGAGAACTATATGGAAGACTCCCAGAGCTGTTGAGCATGTTGTGTCGGAGACACTGCTAAGTTGGACTGAAAGGGACAAGGAGAGGATGAAATAAAGGAAGGCTGTCAGACTCCCATAATTCTACAGGCTAAAAAAACAACTGGCCTGCAAATGCAAAAGGACAACTCAGAGGACAAACCCTCAGGCCTAGGCGCTGGGGGTAGGGGGTGGCCTAGGTGTCACAGAGATAGTGACTACTCAGAGACCACATGATGTGCACCGAGGGACCTAGGAGAGAACACCTCATAATCTTCTATACAGGTTTCATGTGATGGCCCTGACCCCCAGTCCTTATGGGTATTTATTAAATATATCAGAAGTAGGAGCTAGAATGAAGAAGTCAGGAAGGGGCATGTCTTTAGAGCAGACAAGAGGGCAAGGGAAGTACCTCAAATATTCTCACCTAGTGATTAATCAAAATTGCTAATTCTATCCCTGTTATGCCATGTTCAACACCTGAGTTCAGTACTTTCTGTCAGTGATGCCACTGTGGCTTTTGCCTCGGGGCACTGAACTCTATTCCTGTTCTATGTTCCTATTCAGGGCCTATACACCTAAGAGCTAAAAGCACTGTGCCTGGAAAGGCTGAAACCAGAGCCCTGAGCCCAGAGGGCAGAATCTTAAGCTCCAGAGAGTTGCTCCAGGTCTTGCAACCTGATAGAATGTTTCTAGCTGGATTTTAATATCTCACTTTGGAGCAGTGACTGCTTTATCCCTCCAACCTTCTCCCTTTGGAATGGGAGTACCTACAACTATTATACTAGGCCTGTATTTTGGGAATAGAGAACCTGTTTTCTAGTTTCCTAAGTGAACACAGTGAAAAAGACTGCCCCAGGATGGTGGGATGTTAGACGTTTGGGCTGATAAGATTTGGAGTTGAGCTGATACTGTAATGGGTTTAAGCTTCCCGGACATTTGGATGAGGTGGCTGTATTTTGCATGCACATCACCGGAATCTTTTTTTTTTTTTTTAAATATATATTTTATTATTATTAATTCTAATGGGGTGACACCAATAAATCAGGGTACATATGTACAATGAAAACATCTCCAGGTTATCTTATCATTCAAGTGTGTTGCATACCCATCACCAAAAGTCAAATTATCCTCTGTCACCTTCAATCTGGTTTTCCCTGTGTCCCTCCACTCCTCCCTATCCCACTCTTCCCTCCCTCCCCCATCCCATAACCACCACTCTCTTGTCCATATCTCATACCCTCACTTTCATGTCCCACCTATGTATGTAATCGTGCTGTTCTCAGTTTTTCTTTTTTTCTGATTTACTTATTTCACTCCGTATAATGTTATCAAGGTACATCCATTTAGTTATAAATGATCCGATGTCATCGTTTCTTATGGCTGAGTAGTATTCCATAGTATATATGTACCATAGCTTTTTAATCCACTCGTCTTCTGACGGACACTTGGGCTGGTTCCAGATCTTCGCTATTGTGAACAATGCTGCCACGAACATGGGGGCGCATTTCTTCTTTTCGAACAGTGCTATGGTGATCTTAGGGTATATTCCTAAAAGTGGAATAGCTGGGTCAAAAGGCAGTTCAATTTTTAATTTTCTGAGGAATCTCCAAACTGTTTTCCACAGTGGCTGAACCAGTCTGCATTCCCACCAGCAGTGCAGAAGGGTTCCCTTTTCTCCACATCCTCGCCAGCACGTATTCTGTGTTGTTTTGCTGATAAGTGCCATTCTGACTGGTGTGAGGTGATATCTCATTGTGGTTTTAATTTGCATTTCTCTAATGATTAGTGATGTTGAGCATTTTTTCATATGCCTATTGGCCATCTGTATGTCCTCTTTCGAGAAATTTCTATTCATTTCTTTTGCCCATTTTTTGATTGGGTTGTTTGTCTTCCTGGTGTTGCGTTTTATAAGTTCTTTATAAATTTTAGTTATTAACCCCTTATCAGATGTGCTGTCGAATATGTTCTCCCATTGTGTGGTTTGTCTTTTTATTCTGTTCCTATTTTCTTTAGCTGTGCAAAAACTTTTTAGTTTGATATAGTCCCATTTGTTTATCTTGCCTTTTATTTCAGTTGCCCGTGGAGATAAATCGGCAAATATACCGCTGTTACAGATGTCGGAGAGCTTGCTGCCTATGTTTTCTTCTAAGATGCTTATGGTTTCACGGTTTACATTTAAGTCTTTTATCCATTTTGAGTTTGTTTTTGTGAATGGTGTAAGTTGATGGTCTAGTTTCATTTTTTTGCAGGTAGATGTCCAATTTTCCCAACACCATTTGTTAAAGAGGCTGTCTTTACTCCATTGTATGTTCTTTCCTCCTTTGTCAAATATCAGTTGTCCATAAAGGTGTGGGTTTATTTCTGGGTTCTCTGTTCTGTTCCATTGATCTATGTGCCTGTTCTTATGCCAGTACCAGGCTGTCTTGAGTATAATGGCCTTATAGTAAACCTTGATATCAGGAAGAGTGATACCTCCTGCTTTATTTTTTCTTTTTAAGATTGCTGAGGCTATTCGTGTTCTTTTTTGGTTCCATATAAATTTTTGGAATATGTGTTCTATATCTTTGAAGTATGTCATTGGTATTTTAATTGGTATTGCATTGAATTTGTAAATTGCTTTAGGTAATATAGACATTTTAATGATGTTTATTCTTCCTAGCCATGAGCACGGTATATGCTTCCACTTGTTTGTATCTTCCTTGATTTCTTTTATCAATGTTCTATAATTTTCCGAGTACAAGTCCTTAACCTCCTTGGTTAAATTTACTCCTAGGTATTTTATTTTTTTGGCTGCAATAGTGAAGGGGATTGTTTCCTTAATTTCTTTTGCTGATATTTCATTGTTGGTGTATAGAAATGCCTCTGATTCCTGAGTATTAATTTTATATCCTGCCACCTTGCTGAAATCATTTATAAGGTCCAGTAGTTTTTTGACTGAGACTTTAGGGTTTTCAATGTACAATATCATATCATCTGCAAATAATGACAGTTTTACTTCTTCTTTTCCAATTTGTATGCCTTTTATTTCTTCTTCTTGTCTGATTGCTGTAGCTAGGACTTCCAGAACTATGTTGAATAAAAGTGGTGAAAGAGGGCAACCCTGCCTGGTTCCTGATCTTAAGGGGATTGCTTTTAATCTTTGTCCATTTAGTATGATGTTTGCTGTCGGTTTATCGTAGATGGCCTTTATCATGTTAAGGAATGATCCCTGTATTCCCACTTTACTGAGAGTTTTGAGTATGAATGGGTGCTGGATTTTATCAAATGCCTTTTCTGCATCTATTGAAATTATCATGTGATTTTTGTCCTTCCTTTTGTTTATGTGGTGAATCACATTGATTGATTTGAGAATATTGAACCAGCCTTGCCTCTCCAGAATAAATCCCACTTGATCATGGTGTATGATTTTTTTCATATATTGCTGGATCCGGTTGGCTAATATTTTGTTGAGAATTTTAGCGTCTAAATTCATCAGGGACATAGGCCTATAATTTTCTTTCTTTGTGTTGTCTTTGCCCGGTTTTGGGATCAGAATTATGCTCGCCTCATAAAAGGAGTTTGGAAATCTTCCTTCCTCTTGAATTTTTTGAAATAGCTTGAGGAGAATAGGAGTTAGTTCTTCTTTGAATTTTTGATAGAATTCACTTGTGAAGCCATCAGGCCCAGGACTTTTCTTTTTTGGGAGTCTTTTGATAACTGTTTCGATCTCTTTTGCTGTAATTGGTCTGTTTAGGTGTTCTGATTCTTCCAGATTGATTTTTGGAAGGTTATATGACTCAAGAAATTTGTCTATTTCACCAAGATTGTCTAATTTTTGGGCATATAGTTCTTCATAGTATTTTCTTACAATGCTTTGTATTTCTGTTGTGTCAGTTGTTATTTCTCCACTGTCCTTTCTAATTTTATTTATTTGAGTCCTCTCTCTTTTTTTCTTGGTGAGTCTAGTTAAAGGTTCATCAATCTTGTTTACCTTTTCAAAGAACCAGCTTCTTGTTTCATTGATCCTCTGTATTGTTTCCTTAGCCTCTATGTCATTTATTTCTGCTCTGACCTTTATTATCTCCTTCCTTCTACTTGTATTGCGTTTTATTTGTTGTTGTTTTTCTAGTTCTTTTAGATGCAGGGTTAGGTTGCTTATTTGAGCTCTTTCTAGCTTCTTGTGATATGCCTGTAGTGCAATAAACTTCCCTCTCAGAACTGCTTTTGCTGTGTCCCATAAATTTTGAGTTGATGTATGCTCATTATCATTTGTTTCTAGAAACTTTTTTATTTCTTCTTTGATCTCATTGTTAATCCATTCATTATTTAATAACATGCTATTTAGTTTCCAAGTGTTTGAGTATTTTTCAGTTTTTCTTTTGTGGTTAATTTCTAGTTTCATGGCATTGTGATCAGAGAAAATGCTTGATATGATTTCAATCTTCTTAAATTTATTGAGACCATTTTTGTGTCCTAACATGTGGTCTATCCTAGAAAACGTACCATGAGCACTTGAGAAGAATGTATATTCTACTGCTTTAGGGTGAAAAGTTCTAAAGATATCTATTAAATCCAGTTGATCTAGTGTCTCCTTTAAGTCTGCTGTTTCTTTATTAATTTTCTTTCTTGAGGATCTATCCAGTGTTGTTAGAGGGGTATTGAAATCCCCTACTATGATAGTATTGCTGTTAATCTCGCCCTTTATATCCATCAAAGTCTGCTTTATGTATGTCGGGGCTCCTATATTTGGTGCATAGATATTTACAATAGTTATATCTTCCTGTTGAATTGTTCCCTTTATCATTATGTAGTGTCCTCCTTTATCTCTTACTACAGCCTTTGTTTTAAAGTCCATTTTGTCTGATATAAGTATTGCTACCCCAGCTTTTTTTTCATTTCCATTTGCATGAAGTATTTTTTTCCATCCTTTTACCTTCAGTCTATGAGCATCTTTTGTTTTAAGGTGTGTCTCTTGTAGACAGCATATGTATGGGTCCTGTTTCTTTATCCATGCTGCTACCCTATGTCTTTTGATTGGATCATTTAATCCATTTACATTTAAGGTTATTATTGATATGTAGTTGTTTATTGCCATTTTATTCTTTAAAGCTGTATTCTTCTTTTGCTCTATTCATTCCTCCCTTTAAACTGTTCACAAGAGGCCCCTTAGTATCTCTTGCAGAATTGGTTTGGTTTTTATGAATTCCTTGAGGCTTTCTTTTTCTGGGAAGCTCTTTATTTTTCCTTCAATTTTAAACGTTAGCCTTGCTGGATAAAGTAGTCTTGGTTGTAGGTTCTTGTTCTGCATTACTTTGATTATTTCTTGCCATTCCCTTCTGGCCTCAAGTGTTTCTGTTGAGAAGTCTGATGTCATCCTTATGGGGGCTCCTTTGTAGGTGATAGCCTTTTTTTCTCTAGCAGCTTTTAAAATTTTTTCTTTATCCATTAGCTTTGGTATTTTAACTATGATGTGTCTTGGTGTAGATCTTTTTGGGTTTCTCTTTAATGGAGTTCTGTGTGCTTCTTGAATGTGTGGAGTGTTTCCCAGCCTTAATTTAGGAAAGTTTTCTGCTATGATTTGATTGAACAAAGTTTCCATTTCCTGTCCTCTCTCCTCTTCTTCAGGCACCCCTATGATGCGATTGTTGTTTCTCTTCATGTTGTCACAAAGCTCCCTTAGAGTTTCCTCACATTTTTTAAGTCTCTTTTCCTTTTTCTTCTCTGCTTCTGTGCCTTTGTTTATTGTGTCCTCTAACTCGCTTATTCGATCCTCAGCATCATCCATCCTGCTTTTAATTCCTTCCATTGTGGTCTTCAGTTCTGATACTGTATTTGTCATTTCTGTCTGATTCTTTTTTATTATTTCAATTTCATTTTTTATACTTGTTATCTCTTTATTTAGGTGTTCATAATGACTATCCATTGTTGCTCTAATTTCTTTGAACATCCTAACTATCATTATTCTAAATTCTGCTTCTGGTAATTTGGTTATATCTGGTTCATTCAGGTCCTTCTCTGGGGATTTCTCTTGATTCATTTGGTTTGCATTCCTCTGCCTGCCCATTTTTTCTGTGTATAAGCAAGTTGTGGCCACTGGAGCCCAGTAGGTGATGTCTTTGTGTTCTCTAGGTGTGGTCTATCTGCAGGCCCCCCACCCCCTCTGCCGGTGCCTAGGGTGGTTGGGTATGAGCGTTGCTAGCGCCGGCCCACTGTGGCTTTTGCTGTGATTTCTGCCTCTCCTCCGTGGGAGGGGCTGTCACTGAAGCCACAAGATTAGCACCAAGGGTAGAGGTGAGCACCTTTCCTCAGCTGCGGACCCAGCCTATTTCCGGACTTCCGCCCAGAACCAGCAGTTCGAGCCTGCTCGCTACAGTTCCGCAGGTTAGGCGAGGCTTTTGACGTGCTCTCAGCTGTAAGCTTTTGCCCGTCCGGAGCTTTAGCCCCGCCCTCGAGGCCAGGGCCCTTCTGCGCAGGGTCGGAAACCAAGGTTTATTGGGGCGGGCGTGTTTGCTGGCTTCCGCTTAGCTGCGTACTTCCGCTAGTCCCGGACTCTACCCCGCCCCCGCGTTCGGAGCCCGCTCGTGCACGTATGAATGCTATCCGGGGTTTCTCCGGCCGGGTAGGGATAGTAGCGTGGGCTCAGCTGCAAGCCTCCACTTGTCTCGGGGTCCACCCCGTTCCCGCACTCGCGCACGTATACTGTCCAAACACGGTTTCTCCGGCCCGGGGGGGGGTGTGGGACTGGTAGCGTCAGCTCAGCCACGAGCCCCTGCCCGTCCCTGGCCCTAGCCCGGTCCCCACGGTCAGGGCCGGCTTGCGCAGGGCCTGCCCGTTCCTGGCCTCCCGCTTTGTCCCCGTAAGTGGGATTAAAGGCGGGCCCGCAGCTTCCGGACCGCTTTCGCGGTCCCCTCTGACCCTCTGGGCTAGACCGATCTCCCACCGGCTTGGCCTCTGCCCACGCCGACAGAACCGCCTTTCAGCGTCCTGCCGCCCCAAAACCTTAAGCAGCCCTCAGCAGAGTAGGAAGGGACCTAATACTCCACACTGTAGGCCTGGGAGCTCCCTCACTTGTTTCACAGCTCAAAACTGTCCAAACGCCTCTTCTAGGCTCTGGGACTGCAGGCTGCGGCTTGGTTCCTGGGACCCAGGTCCCTCCCTCTCCGCCAAACTTTCCTCCCGCCCGGCAGGTCTCTCCGGGCTGCCGTTTGCTCCGGGGAGCTGGGCAGCCCTCTTCGCGTTTTTGCTATTCCTACCAGTCTCAATGTGGCTTCTTCTGTGTTCCTTGGTTGAAGAGTCCACTTAGTTTTGTTCAAAGTTGGTCTATCCAGGTGATGGTTCTTAAAATTGAGTTGTAATCCACTTTGGTTCTGGGAGTTGGAAGTTGGTACGCCCGCCTACTCCGTCGCCATCTTGCTCCCTCACCGGAATCTTTGATAGCTAAAGGGCAGACTGTAGTCAGCTGAAAAAAATGCTGCCCACAAATATACCTGTATCCTAAATATGGACAGAGAGAGAGAAGGGTCTTTGCAGATGTGATTAAGTTAAAGATCTTGAGATGGGAAAATTATCCTGGAGGGCCCCAATGTAATCACATGCATTCCTATATAGGAAGGCCAAGGAAGTTTGTACACACAGAGAAAATGCAATGTGATGATCTCAGCTGAAGAGAAAAATTTGAATATACTTTGGGTTTCTAAAATGGGGAAAGGGGCACTGAACCAAGAACACAGGCAGAAACTCAATGCTGAAAAAGGCAGAGAAATGGATTCCGTCCTCGAGTCTCTGGAGAAGTGCAGCTCTGTAGAGACCTTGGTTCTGGCCCAATGAAACTCAGACTTCTGGCCTCCAGAATTGTAAGAGAGTAAATCTGTGTGTTTTTAAGTCACCAAGCTTAAGGTAATTTGGTATTGCGGAGAAAGAAACCAATATACCGCAGACTCAGAAACATAATAAAGCAACATTAATTTAATATGCATGCTATATAGAAATATCATGGCAGTTGAATTCTCATATCTTATTTGGAAAGTTTTTATCTGTATTTCTAAGAGGGCTGGTTTGTACTTTTTCATTTTTGTCATGATGTGCCCGTCTAGTTCTAAAACCCCTTCAATAGTAGTGGAAGCAGTAATAATACTCTTTGTTTCCAGTGTTATGATTGGGGATATCTCTTTGCTGAGTTTAATTTCTTCCATGATTTAAAAAAAAAAATTTTTCCATTGATGACCCTGGCCAGCTTGCTCAGTGGATAGAGCATCAGTCTGGGGTATGGACATCCTGGGTTTGATTTCCAGTCAGCACACAGGAAAAATGACTACCTGCTTCTCTTCCCCTCCCTTTTCCCCTTCACTCTCTCTTTCCCTCTCACAGCCAGTGGATCAATTGGTTCCAGTGTCAGTCTCAGGTGTTAAAAATAGTTCAGTTAAGTATTGGCCTAATGATGGTGGATGCCAGGTTAATCTCGGTTGGTCACGTGCAGGAGTCTGTCTCTTTGTCTCTTCCTCTCACTTAAAAGAAAAAAATTCCATTGATTTGAAAGAGTAAGAGGAAGGGGGGGGGGGAGGAAGAGAAGGGAGAAAAGAGAGGGAAAAGGAGAGAGAAGGAAAGGGAGAAAGAGAGAGAAGCATCAACTAGCCATTTCACTTAGTTGTTCCCTTAAGTTTTGCACTCATTGATTGCTTCTCCTACATGCCCCGAACAGGCATCAAACCCACAATCTCAGCATGCTTGGATGACGTTTATTCACCGACCCACCCAGCCAGGGCCTTTTTCATGATCATTTTAAACTTTAATAATCACAGCAGTGCATGAGACAGCTACTTACATACATCTCTTTAAATCTTTTAAATCCTCACACTGTATTCCTGTGGGTTAGGTACTATTGTCTAAGCCATTCTACAGACAGGGAAACTGAGGCTGGGAGAGATGAAGGAACTTGGTAACGGTACATAGCTACCAAAAGGCAATGCTCAGACCTGAAATGAAGAGTATCTGGCTCTAAACACCATACGTTTTACCTTTGCTTTAATAATATCTCCTGGTTTTATATTTCTTGTGCAATTTTAGTAATTTATGTTTTTTTAGAAAAATCTCTAATTGTATTTAGGTTATCAAACATATGACATAGTGTAGAATATATTCTCTTATACTTCTTTAAATTTCACCTTTATTTAAGGCTACATCTCCTTCCTTATTCTAAATTTTGTGTAGCAATGCTTTCTCTCTTCCTGCTTGGTAGGTAATCTATTTTACTGCCCTCTCCTCCCCCATTCGGCCATCTGGTTTAATTTTTCTGTTTTCAAACTAGTAATTAAGGTTTTTAAATGTTTTCCTTTATCCTATTTTCCTAAATTTGTTTTGTTGTTTTTCTGTAATTTATTCAATATTTAGTGGTTGCTTAACATACACCAGACATATTCAATCAATTAATTAATTCATTGCTAATGTTTACCCTTTCTAGTTTGGTATTTAGGTGTTTAAGTTTATATATTTCCTTCCAAGTACAGCTTTGGCTACATCCTAAAAGTTTCAAAATATAGTGTTCACAACATTAATATTTACAGAAATTCTGTAATTTCTCATAGACCAAGAGATTAAGTTTTGTGAAATATTCCATGGACATGAAAAGATTGTGTATTTCCCAGTTACCAGATATAGAAATCAATATTTGTATTATTACTATTAACTATATTCAATCATCTTTAGTCTTCTAGTCATTCAGCTCCTTTGGATTTCTCTCTTTCTTGCTTGTTTAACTGTTAGTGTCTGCAAAGAATATACAAAATACAGAGGAGTTCTTATTCAGCAAGTTTTGGTGTGTGTACATCAGTTTACCAGTGATGGGGTAGGCTGTCAGCCAGGACATATAAACAGGGTGTCATGAGACTGGCAGGCTCTGTGGCATGTCTTTCCAGTTTGTTTTCCCAGTAGACTCCATCTGGGTTCTTAAAACCCAAACTTTTTTGAACACATATATTTGTCAATATATTTTTGGCCGATGTTTACATAGGAAATAAATTGTATTTATAGACCAAAACCTCAACCCAACATTTTAACAACACAATATGCAGATGAAGTCATAACTTGCTTTCTAAATGCAAATGGTAGATTATCAGAATCATGTGCAGCTGTTTTGAGAAACATGCTGAGTGTCCACAAGGTTGTGGGAACTGTACACACTACTGTATTTGAAGCAAGTGACCTTTGTTTTGTTGCTGGTTTTTATTAAGGTATAACTTAAAAAATTTTAATTGGATTTATTTATTTATTTATTTATTTATTTATTTATTTATTTTTAGTGAGAGAGAGTGACAGACAGGACAGATAGACAGGTAGGGAAAGAGATGAGAAGCATTAACTCATAGTTGAGGCATCTTAGTTGTTCATTGACTACTTTCTCATATGTGCCTTGACGGGGGGCAGGGTGTAGGAGCTACAGCAGACTGAGTGACCCCTTGCTCAAGCCAGTGACCTTTGGGCTCAAGCCAGCGACCTTGGGCTCAAGCCAGTGACCTATGGGCTCAAGCCAGTGACCATGGGGCATGCCTATGATTCTACACTCAGGTCAGAGACTCCCATGCTCAAGCTGGTGAGCCCATGCTCAAGCCAGGTGAGCCTGCACTCAAGCTTGCGATCTTGAGGTTTCCAACCTGAGTCCTCAGCATCCTAGGCCAACGCTCTTAATTGATTGATTTTAGAGAGAGAGGAAGAAGGAGGGAGAGAGAGAAAAACACTGATTTGTTGTTCCATGTATTTATGCATTAACTGGTTGACTTATATATGGCCTGACCCAGGATCAAACCCACAACCTTGGCGTATCAGGTCGATGCTCTAACCAACTGAGCTAACCAGCCAGAGCTAACTTATAATTTAGATAGAGTAAAACATGTGCTTTAAAAAAGTAAACAGTCTGCAGTTTTGACAAATATATATAACTGCCACCATAGTCAAGATGTAGCATATTTTCATCACTCCCAAAATCCCCCTGTGCCCCTTTGTAATCAACTTTTCCTGCCTCCCACCCCAGTCCCTGGCAACCTTTGCCCTGTTTTCTGTCCCTATAGATTTGCTTTTTAAGAATGACAACTAAATGAAATCATGTAGTCAGTCAACTTTTGAGTCTACCTTCTCTCACTTTAGCATCATGCATTTGAGGGTCATTCATGTTGACATATGTATAGTTTCCTTTTTATTGCTAATAACATGCATTTATTTGTATGGATAGGCTACAGCCTCTCTCTCCATCCTTCAGTTGAGAGTCCTTTGAGTTGTTTTCGGGCTTTGATTGTTATGGAGGAAATCATTATAAATAGTCACATGCAGGTTTTCGTATGAGCATAAGTTTTCATTCCCTTTGGATAAATATCTGGGAGAGGGATTGCTCGGTCATGTGATTATTGTATGTTTAACTTCTAAGAGACTATCAATCTGCCTTCCAAAGAGGCTGTGCCACTCACAGCGGCAACGAATGAGAATTCCTGTTGCTCTCTTATCTTGTCAGCTTCCTTTAACATCAGCTATTTTAAGAGGTGTGTGGTGCAATTCCCTAAAGACTTATAAGCCCATCATTTCGTGGGCTTATTTTTTGTTTATATATTTTCTTTGAGAAAGTCTCTGTTTAAGTCTTTTGCCCATTTTTGTACTGGGTTACTTTTTTTCAATATGAAGTCCTAAAACTTCTGCCTGTATGCCTAGATCAAGCTCTTTATCAGATGTGCAACTTGAAAACATTTTCTCCCTTTCTTTGGTGAGTCCTTTTATTCTCTTAACTGTATTTGGAAGAGCAGAAGTTTTTAATTTGATGAAACCTAATTTAGCAATCTTTGTCTTTCATAGGTTGTGTTTTTTTGTGTCATATCTTTATATAATTAAAAGTCACAAATATTTTCTTCTAGATATTTTACAGGTTTAGATTTTTTATTTGTGTTATGTCCATTTTGGTTTAAACTTTGTAATGCTGATGATCAGAGAGTGATGTTTGAAGCTTTTTATAAGTAAAGATGATAGTTGTTACATGTATAGGCATTTTGCCATATTTCTTTCTTTCTTTCTTTCTTTTTAAGTGAGAGGAGGGAAGATAGAGAGACAGACTCCCACCCACATGCACCCCAACTAGGATCCACCTGACAACCCCCATCTGGGGCTGATGCTCGAATCACCTGAGCTATCCTCAGTACCCAGGGCCAATGCTCAAACCAATCAAGCCCCTGACTGCAAGAGGGGATGAGGGAGAGAAGCGGGGAGAGGGTGGGGGAGAAAAGTAGATGGTTGCTTCTCCTGTGTGCCCTGACCAGGGATCAAACCCAGGACATCCACACACCAGGCCAATGCTCTATCCACTGAGTCAACCAGCCAGGGCCTGCCATGTTTCAATTATGTTTTAAGAAATTATCTTAGAGTTTTGGGTTTTTACAAAATGATTATCCCCAGTTAAAATCATGATCAGGCCTGACCAGGCATTGGCGCAGTGGATAGAGCATTGAACTGGGATGCAGAGTATCCAGATTCGGAACCCTGAGGTTGCCAGCTTGAGCAGGAGCTTATCTGGCTTGAGCCTCAGGTCGCTGGCTTGAGCATGGGATCATAGACATGACCCCATGGTCTCTGGCTTGAGCCCAAAGGTCACTGGCTTGAAGCCCAGGGTCGCTGGCTTGAGCAAGAGGTCACTCGGTCTGCTGTAGTCCCCCAGTCAAGGCGCATATGAGAAAACAATCAATGAACAACTAAGGAGCTGCAACAAAGAATTGATGCTTCTCATTTCTCTCCCTTCCTGCCTGTCTGTCCCTATCTGTCCCTCTCTCTGTCTCTCTCTGTGTGTCTCTGTCACACACACACACAGAAAATCATGATCAGTAGTTAGGAGCAGAATTTCTGTTTTGGGGGAACAGATTATGAATGTTAAGTGAGATGTATTTGCTTTTGTTAAGATGGGATTTTAAAACATCCAAATGTTGTTCAATAGTAGTACAAACTCTAATTCTTGTCATAATTATTATTTAATAGCAGTGTCAGAATAAACAGTAATCGATATTATATTCAAGTCACTCAAATATGACTTTGCTTCCCTTTAGTCCCACCGAGCATCCTTTCTTACAAAATCATGCTACTTCTCTAAAAAAGAAAAAAAAAGGAGTGAAATTTTAATAAGCCAGGGAGGAAACAGGTGTCCACGGGAAGAAGGATGCACTGTCAGAAAACCCTTCTGCCAGCATCCTACACAAATAAAACATGCATGTCCAAAGGATGAAAAGAATCAGCCAACTGAGGAAAATCATGCAGATTGTGTTTGCACCTGACAAAACTATGAGTGGGCAAAGTTTGATTCTTTCTTGTATTCATTTGCTGTTGTGTTTGAATTTTCTTCTGCGAGTAACTCAGCATGGTGTGTTTCCCAATAAATCATCAGGAGCAACATACAGTACATAACTAGACCATTCCTCATGACATTTCTTCCCTCGTTTGTTCCTCCATTTACCTAATATTGATTGATGTCTACCACATGCTCAAATGATGCATAAGGAAAACAGTGCATTGGTTCAAAGGTCCTTGGAAATTTGAAGGGGATGAACAGAAGATTCCAGTGGACAGAAGATTCAAACTTGGGGGATCTTGAAGACTATATACCATAATCAGTCCAAGAATTGGGGTTTATGGGCAGGCCACATAGTCACAATACAAGTGCTGGGGGCTCCAGTTGCTCCATCCAATACATGCTTTGCCATACTTAGCTCTGGTAATTTTGAGAGGTGGCCTCCTAAGAGTGTCCAAGAGCAGAAGTGGGTTTTCCATAGCGTATTTGTCTCCTACGGCGGCTGTAACAAGTCAGCACACATTTAGTTGCTAAAAACAACATAAATCTATTATCCTGCAACTCTGGAAGTCAGAAATCTGATTTTTGCTCACTGAGTATAGGCAGGGCAGATTCATTCTGAATGAATTATCTGGGGGAGAAAGTGTCTCCACCTTTTCCAGTTCCTAGAAGCCACCTGTAGTCCTTGGCCTCATCTTCTTTCTGCATCTTCAAAGCTCTCTCTGACTCTGGTGCTCCTGCCTTCCTCTTCCACTTGAAAGGATCCTTGTAATTTCATTGGGACCATCCAGAGAATCCAGGGTCCCTAACTTAATCACATCTGTCATATAAAGTAACACATTCACAGGTCCTGGGTGTAGAATATGGACATCTTTGGATGGCCATTATTCTACCTATTGGACCTTGATCTTCATGGCCTATTGTCTGGCTCATGTCCTACAGATAGGGCAGAGCATCGTGAGACATGCAAGGCCTTGCACATCCACTATTCCGGGTATCTGGAGGGAGCCTGGCCAGAAGGTTTAAAAATGTGTCACTAAAATGGATAATTACTCTTGGCCCAAGAGATCATGTAGAAGCATGCATCAGACCCTGGGACTTCAAGAAGGTTATCCAGTGTGAAAGCCACTCTAGAGAGTCACTTTGCCCTAAGCATGTCTGATCTATGTATCCATCAGAATAGTCTAGGTCAGTGTTTGGCAAACCGCGGCTTGCGAGCCACATGCGGCTCTTTGGCCCCATTATTAAGTTAATAACAATGTACCTACCTATATAGTTTAAGTTTAAAAATTTTGGCTCTCAAAAGAAATTTCAATTGTCGTACTGCTGATATTTGGCTCTGTTGACTAATGAGTTTGCCAACCACTGGTCTAGGTTATGTTGTGGTAAATAATCTGCAAACCTTCATAGCTTATAATGACCAAGGTTGATTGGGTAACGCTACACACCCCTCATGGGTCAGTGGGGCTCTGCTCTCTGCTCTTCCTCTGATACTGGGGTTGACAGAACAACCACCCTTTCAAACATCACCGGGGGTGGAGAGAGGTCATGGTGGGGCAGGAGTGTCTTGCCCAGAATTAAATACTTGGGCTTAGAAGTGACATATATTACTTCTGCTGTGAATTTGTTGGTCAAAGCTCGTCAAGTGGTCACACTCAAACACAAATGGATTAGAAAGGCAGCCTTGCCATGTGTCCAGAAGGTGGAGAACAAAGAATGCTTGGTGACTAGCATGAATGACGACCATACTTAGTGTTTTCTACTGGTGCCCAGTGTACATGAGGCCGCACTCTCTGCAAGGCCACTTTTGTGAATCCTAGGAATGGTCTGAGCTGGTCCAAAAGCTGGCATCAAATAGAAACAGCCGGCAGCGCCAGACCACCACCAGGAAAATTCGTAGCTGGAAGTTCATCCTGAGTTGCCCTCTGGAAAGAAAACCCAGATGTGGCAAGGATCTAAAGTGCTCCTGAACTTCTGCAGACATGGATATGAAGCTTTGAAAACTGCTCCTTCCACTTGGCAAGGTCTTCCCCAGTACAGCTGAGAGGTTGCAGATTCACTTGGTTCCTACCCTGGTAAGTATCTGCATGGTCTGTTGATACCAGGACACTGGAGGGAAGCTGGCTGAACTATGGGATTCATGCCAGTTACGTTAATGAGCAGCAGACAACATGAGCATATGATGAGCAACAATACTGATTGCTCCAGTGTTCTTCCCACCTCAAACTCCACATGTGAGACTCAAAGCATCTTACAGGTGAGAGAGTCCACTCTCACCCCTGCTAGTCTGCCCCTGCTGTGGGTACTTGGGAGATGTGACCACCTAGACCGAGACCAGCTTGCACCAGGTGGTTTATAGACCCTGGTGAACCAGGGTCCAAATCAGAAATTTGGAATGGATACATTTTAACCAATATCTCTTTGCATTTTAATTTTTTCTTTTAATATTTTCTTATATTTCCAAGTGAGAGGAGGAGAGATAAAGACAGACTGCCACATGCACCCCAGTCGGGATCCACCTGGCAACCCCTGACTGGGGCTGATGCTCTGCCCATCTAGGGCCATGTTTGCAACTAAGCTATTTTTAGCACGTTAGGTGGAGGCTCCATAGAGCCATCCTCAGTGCCCAAGCCAATGTGCTTGAACCAATCGAGCCATGGTTGCAGGAGGAAAAGAGAGAGAGAGAGAGAGAGAGAGAGAGAGTAGGAGAGGGAGGAGGGTGGAGAAGCAGATGGGTGCTTCTGTGTACCCTGACCGGGAATCAAACCCAGGACATCGACACACTGGGTTGATGCTCTACCACTGAGCCAATTGGCCAGGGTATCTCTTTGCCTTTTGATGAGAAGACAGAGCACTCTCTGGCCCAGAGAGAAACTTGAAGTGGTAGGTGAAGGCTCAAGTAGAAATGGTTAATTCCTCTCCCCACATTTCTTGTAGATGGACACAGGGCTCACCCAACTGGGTCTCCAAGCACCAAACTTACTGTGGCAGTCATTGTGCGTGGTATTCAGTTCTACATCATCGTTGCATTCTGTCTGCTTGGGGCTAAGAGTAGAAAATCTGCTGTTTCCTGGTTATTCTTCTCCTCATGCCAATGGTGGGCAAGCCTGGCCCTAGCAAGGCTGGGTAGCAGGTATGGTGGCCAGCTGAGCTCAAGCCTGGAGCTGTAATCTTAGCCAGTTCACTACAGTTCATTCCTTTGAGATCCCATGGGTGCAGCTGGCTGGCCTGGCCCTAATGGAAGACCCTGGGTCCTAAATTTTATCTTCTTAGGTGGGTCTCTTGAGAATTTAAGAGCCTTGAGTAGGCAGCTGACAGTTTGTATGGGAAGATCCACGTCTTGGTTCCTCTGCAGGTGCAGGCAGAAAAGCATCTATTGGCATAATCTGACAGAACCTCCCCTCTGCTCCCAGCTGCATCCCACAGGTCTCTAGCGTTGCAAAGAGACCAGGCTAGCAGGACTGTCTTTCCAGAGCACATGTGAGCAGGAGGAACTCTGACAACAGAGCCACCATGGTCAGTGGGCAAAGCGGGTGGCAGGCCACGAACCAGCACAGCTCGTAATTCCAGGTCCTGAGAGGGAATGACGTGGAATTAAGAAAATAGACTTAAAGAGAAAAAAGGATGGGCTCAGGAGGACTCTCTGCAACTCAGAAAATAGCTTGAAAAAAGCAAGTCTTCACCCCCCTGCTTTATTTATAGGGTACAGTGAGGCTATTAGCAAATCAAAGGTATCATTAAAACAAAGTCATATTTCCAAGGCAACCCAAGAATTCTCCCAAGTGCAGAAAACCCCAACCATACATAACATCTTAACTTCACAAAACAAAGGATCAAAAAGAAACTTCCTTCAGTCTCTCTGAGGGGCATGGGGGATGGGACAGTGAAAACAATCCAGTACCACAGCTAACATGGAGGTGTGGAGAAAAACAGCCTTTAGTAACTTCACTAAGCAAGTGAGGTGGGGGGTTGGGCAGACTGTCAGCTTACTGCCAGTCCCCCACACTTTTGTCCCTCCAAAATCTAAACTACAAAGACCCTGTTGGCTTGTGGTCCCCAATACATCCCCCTTTTCTATCTTTCAACTTCAATTTGTGTGCTGTGATTTATACTCATCTGATTTCCCATGTTCCGATTTGGAGGCAGACTAGAAAAATATAAAATGAACACAAAATTAAAATATTCAATGCTAACAGATACCAAAACAAGTGTCTTAATACAATGAAGGGATTAAAGCCTTTTAGATTATCAAGCAAATTCTTAGCTAATACAGAAGGAACTAAAATAGATTTTTTGCAGTTTTGAATGTCCTTAACATGTTAACGTAATTTCATCAAGTTCATGTTGACACCATCACTGCTCCACATTATTTGTAAATGCAGCCCAACCCCACTTCAGTCCGAGAAATATCCCAAGGAGCAAGAGTCACATTCAGTCTGAGAACTATCCCAAGGAGCAAGAGTCACACACATTCAGGAAAAGTCTGCAAGGCACTGGAACTGTTGTCACATTTTCACACTCTGCAGCTACTGTCCAAGTCCCATGACCACTGCTTCTAGCATATTAAGCTTTTGTCTCACGCTTAATGTCAATTCTGGACCTTTGGCAATGATTCAGGTAGACTGGAAGGGCCATTTACAGCATGTATGGAGATAGAGCTTCTGTTTTCTTTAACCTGGAGATATGAAACCAGGGGGCCTTTCCCTGGAGCTTTGCAGCCGTGGGGTGGTGAGGAGAACCTTGGGATACACTATGCTGGGTGGTAGAGGTAAATTTGTAATAGAAGTGGGCTAAGAGGAGAGAGAAAGGGGCTCTGAATTTGGAGAGTAGGTCCCAGCCTAAAATAGGCATGGGCATTGAGGCAGGAGGAGAAAAGAGTTGTAAAGGAGACACTATGTATTAGACAAGGCAGTGGATCCATGCCAAGTGAGGAGGAAAATAAGACCATCAATACCCACAACAGAGATGTTTTAGGGATAAGCAGAACCCGAATATTCAGGCAAGGCAGAGTAAGTGGCCCTCGTGTCTATAAGAAATGAGATCAGCTTCCTGCTACCCTAGGCTTGTCCATGGTGATGTGAGATGGGGTTGAAGGCCCTGGGCACCTTCAGTCTTCAGTGGCAAGTCCCAGAAGGCTGGGGTAGGGCTGGGAGAGACTTTACCCTCCCTTGGAGGAGTGAGAGGGCAGCCTACCTTCCAGTGTCCCTTTTTTCCACAGCGAGGACATGGCCCTGGCAGGGGCCGAGAAGCCAGGCAGGCTTTAGTCCAATGACCTTCCTTTCCACTCTTGAAGTAGGGCCCTGATGGAGTCTTATGAGCCCCCTTAGGGGCATTGAAGACTTTTAAGGTGTATGCCAAGAGCTGGTATTTTGCCTGATCTCTTTGGGCTCTGTCTGCCTTTTCCTGTTCCTCTTGGTCATTATAGACCTTAAAAGCCATGCACAGAAGATCTTATTGAGGGGTCTGAGGATCCTCCTCTGCCTATATAAACTTTTTCCATATATCTGGAGCTGATTGGAAAAAGACAGAAGGACAGGGTTATCAACTGGATCAAATGAAGAAGGGTAGGAATTTGCAGGAGGAAGAGGTTTGAAGTGTGCTAAGAGGATTTGATAGATGGAACAGGTTTGACAGAGAGAGGGACGAGAGCAGAGTAAAATAAGCCTTATACAATTGCTCTTGTGAAGTGAGTCTCTCATCCTGGCTCATGGTGTCTCACCAAATGTTCAGGAACCCACTGAGGAGCCTCAGCAGATCTAGGTAGAACACACACATATCCTCAGCCCCATAGGAGAATAGGGTCTGGCCCTTGCCAGATTCCTGTGAGCAGGTTCTTCCATCACACTTCAGGGAAGGCTTTCCTTGTAGGATTCCAGAGTCTCTTGGCCACTGAATGGCCCTGTGTATCAGTATTCAAAAAAAAAATTTTTAGCCTGACCAGGCAGTGGCGCAGTAAATAGAGCATTAAACTGGGATGCAGAGAACCCAGGTTTAAGACCTGAGGTCGCGAGCTTGAGCATGGGCTCATCTGGCTTGAACAAAAAAAAAGCTCACCAACTTGGACCCAGGGACATGGAGGATAGGATCAGTACAAGCAATCCAGCACCACAGCTAACATGGAAGTGCAGAGAAAAAACAGACTTTAGCAACTTCACTAAGCAAATGAGGTGTGGGGGTGGGGGTTGGGCAGACTGTCAACTTACTGCCAGTTCTCCACACCTCTGTCCCCCAAAAATCTAAACTGCAAAGACCTGTCGGCTTGTGGTCCTCAACAGTGGCATACATTAAGTAAGCAGCTGGCCCTTGCCTCAGCTAGTGAAGGCCTCTCCATACAGAGGAGTTTGTGCTGTCCTCCTCCTCAAAGCATAAGGATCATGGAGTCAGGTTCCTGAGGTCGGTGTCTGTGACCTTCCATACTGGCTCGCTGGCTGGCACACAAGGACTCAAGATCGAAAGTTCTCCCCCTGCCTCCTCCCAGCTTCTATCCCAACAGCTATGGGGTTCTAAGTCTGCGTGAACAGTGGTGAGAGCCTACCATCTGTACTTCCCACTCCAAACAAGACATTACCAGCATGCCTCTCCCAGGCAGGGAATGTCTGCTTCTCCCATCAGCCAATGGCAGAATTCCTAGCCCTGTGTTCTCAGAAGAGTTGATCATGAACCCAGAAAGAGTCTCCAAAGTAACTTGAGGCTGCTAGATCAGAACTATTTGAAATGCAGAGAATGGAGAGAAGGAAAATCAAAGCCTGAGACAGAAGCAGTAATTAGATTGGCTTTTGGAGTGTATTTAAACTAAATCAGCCCATGAGGGAATTTAGTCACGACCCACGTTCTCTCTCTCACAGCCCACCATTAGAACTCTTGCCTTTCAATCAGCGCTCACCAGTGATATCCATCTTTTAAAATGCTTTGTTACGGGTTTGCAACATCCTAGGACCCCCCCCCCCTTTCTCTGTGGATTCATTTACATATTGATTGATTTATTCCTCTCTCCTGTGGCAAGCCTCTTGAGATGATACCATTTTATTTACAAAGACTTTGGAGTTGAGCAGCCAGACAGTGGCATCAGGGCGAAAGCCATCATCCTTGGATGTGTTGAGCCCCACAGATCAGCCTTTATCAAAACCAAAATTCAGGAGAGGGTGTGAGGAGGCAACCAGGGTCTGGTGACTCCCCTGGGGCTTGTGCTAGAGAAAAATTCAGGGGAAGAAAGAAATGGAAATGAACCAGTACCAAAAGTGATGGGAAAAGCATCAGGAATTCCTGGGTATGATCCTGGAAGGACACCATTTGGCTGAGGAGTGGGGTCCCCCTCTGCACCTCAACAGTCCAGTGTCTCAACAACAGGGAGACAGCCTCACCTGCTCCTGAGAGCCACATAGGGCAGGCACCTCCAGCTCTAGGCAGACTGCTTCCCAGGCAGACTGCTTGTAGTTAAAGAAGGAAAGAAAGAAGAAAGGAAGAAAGGATAAAGGAGGACACACAAGGAAAGGACCTGGAAGAGGAATCTGTCCCTAAGCAAAGGCTATAAGAAAAAGCCTTAAAGTGTTTTCTATAGATGTCTTTTTTTTTCCTGGTGAAGCTAACTGCTTAGCATTCTCAGCACTCTGCATTTCCCCTCTCTTCTCTCTGTCTCATGGGCACTTTTATTTTATTTTATTTTTTATATAATTAATTGTGTTTACATAGATTCTAGGGTTGCCCGGAATGCATCCCCCTCTCATATTCACCCTCAGCATCTCCCTTGCCTCCCTCCCTGCAATGCCCTCCCCTCTTCCCTTCAGGTTTATCCCATCCTATCATCCCCTTTCCCTCTGTCCTTTTTTTCCTCTGTTCCCTTTGATCCCTCCTCTGTCTCAATTTCGTTCCTCAGTTCTCATTGTTCCTTAGATTCCTCAAATGATTGAGGTCATATGATATTTTTCTTTCTTTGCCTGGCTTATTTCACTTAACATAATAGTTTCCAGGTTTATCCATGTTGTTGCAAAAGATAACATTTCCTTCTTTTTCATGGCCCCATAGTATTCCATTGTACACATGTACCACAGCTTTTTAATCCACTCGTCCACTGATGGACACTTGAGCTGTTTCCAGATCTTTGCAATTGTGAACAATGCTGCCATAAACATGGGGGTGGACATCTTTTTTTCAGTTGGTGATATGGTGTTCTTGGGATATATTCCTAAAAGTGGGATGGCTGAGTCAAAGGGCAGATCCATTTCTAATTTTTTGAGGAATCTCCATACTGTTTTCCACAGTGGCTGCACCAGTCTGCATTTCCACCAGCAGTGCAGGAGGGTTCCCTGTTCTCCACATCCTCGCCAGCACCTATCATGTGTTGTTGTGTTAATGAATGCCATTCTGACTAGTTTGAGGTGGTATCTCATTGTGGGGTTTTTTTTTTTCACGGACAGAGAGAGAGTCAGAGAGTGGGATAGATAGGGACAGACATACAGGAACAGAGAGAGGTGAGAAGCATCAATCATTAGTTTTTCGTTGCCATCGCAACACCTTAGTTGTTCATTGATTGCTTTCTCACATGTGCCTTGACTGCGGGCCTTCAGCAGACCGAGCAACCCGTTGCTGGAGCCAGCGACCTTGGATCCAAGCTGGCGAGCTTTTGCTCAAGCCAGATGGGCCTGCACTCAAGTTGGCAAGCTCAGGGTCTCGAACTTGGGTCTTCATCCCACTCCGATGCTCTATCCACTGCACCACCGCCTGGTCAGACTCATTGTGGTTTTAATTTGCACTTCTCTAATGATTAGTGATGTTGAGCATTTTTTCATATGCCTATTGGCCATCTGTATGTCCTCTTTGGAGAAATTTCTATTCATTTCTTTTGCCCATTTTTTGATTGGATTGTTTGTCTTCCTGGTGTTGAGTTTTAAAGGTCTTTAAAATTCTTGGTTATTAACCCCTTATCAGATGTATTGTCGAATATGTTTTCCCATTGTGTGGTTTGTCTTTTTATTCTGTTCATATTGTCTTTAGCTGTACAAAAGCTTTTTAGTTTGATATAGTCCCATTTGTTTATCCTGTCTTTTATTTCACTTGCCTGTGGAGATAAATCAGCAAAATATATTGCTGCGAGAGATGTTGGTGAGCTTACTGCCTATGTTTTCTTTTAAGATGCTTATGGTTTCATGACTTACATTTAAGTCTTTTATCCATTTTGAGTTTATTTTTGTGAATGGTGTAAGTTGGTGGTCTAGTTTCATTTTTTTGCAGGTAGCTGTCCAATTTTCCCAACACCATTTTTTAAAGAGACTGTCTTTACTCCATTGTATGCTCTTACCTCCTTTGTCAAATATCAATTGTCCATAAAGGCGTGCGTTTATTTCTGGGTTCTCTGTTCTGTTCCATTGATCTATATCCCTGTTATTATGCAAGTACTAAGCTGTTTTGAGTACAATGACCTTGTAGTATAACTTGATATCAGAAAGTGTGATACCTCCCACTTTATTCTTCTTTTTCAAGATTGCTGAGGCTATTTGTGTTCTTTTTTGGTTCCATATAAATTTTGGAAATATGTGTTCTATATCTTTCAAGTATGTCATTGGTATTTTAATTGGTATTGCACTAAATTTATAAATTGCTTTGGGTAATATAGGTATTTTTTTTTATTAACTTTAATGAGGTGACACCAATAAATCAGGGTACATATGTACAATGAAAACATCTCCAGATTATCTTATCATTCAATTGTGCTGAATACCCCTTACCCAAAGTCAAATTGTCCTCTGTCACCTTCTATCTGGTTTTCCCTGTACGCCTCCCCTTCTCCCTCCCCCCATCCCGTAACCACCACACTCTAGTCCATGTCTCATAGTCTCACTTTAATGTCCCACCTATGTATAAAATCATGCTGTTCTCAGATTTTTCTTTTCTGATTCACTTATTTCACTCCGTATAATGTTATCAAGGTACATCCATTTTGTTGTAAATGATCCGATGTCATCATTTCTTATGGCTGAATATTGCTCCATAGTATATATATACCAAAGCTTTTTAATCCACTCGTCTTCTATATTCCAAAGCTTTTTAATCCACTCGTCTTCTGACGGACACTTGGGCTGTTTCCAGCTCTTCGCTATTGTGAACAATGCTGCCACAAACATGGAGGCGCATTTCTTCTTTTCGAACAGTGTTATGGTGTTCTTAGGGTATATTCCTAAAAGTGGGATAGCCGGGTCAAAGGGCAGTTCGACTTTTAATTTTTTGAGGAATCTCCATACTGTTTTCCACAGTGTCTGCACCAGTCTGCATTCCCACCAGCAGTGCAGAAGGGTTCCCTTTTCTCCACATCCTCGCCAGCACTTGTTCTGTGGTGTTTTACTGATGAGCGCCATTCTGACTGGTGTGAGGTGATATCTCATTGTGGTTTTAATTTGCATTTCTCTAATGATTAGTGATGTTGAGCATTTTTTCATATGTCTTTTGGCCATCTGTATGTCTTCTTTGGAGAAATTTCTATTCATTTCTTTTGCCCATTTTTTGATTGGATTGTTTGTCTTCCTGGTGTTGAGTTTTATAAGTTCTTTATAAATTTTGGTTATTAACCCCTTATCCGACGTGCTGTCGAATATGTTCTCCCATTGTGTAGTTTTTCTTTTTATTCTGTTCTTATTGTCTTTAGCTGTGCAAAAGCTTTTTAGTTTGATATAGTCCCATTTGTTTATCTTGCCTTTTATTTCATTTGCCAGTGGAGATAAATCGGCAAATATATTGCTGCTACAGATGTCGGAAAGCTTGCTGCCTGTGTTTTCTTCTAAGATGCTTATAGTTTCACGGCTTATGTTTAAGTCTTTTATCCATTTTGAATTTGTTTTTGTGAATGGTGTAAGTTGATGGTCCAGTTTCATTTTTTTGCAGGTAGATGTCCAATTTTCCCAGCACCATTTGTTAAAGAGGCTGTCTTTACTCCATTGTATGTTCTTTCCTCCTTTGTCAAATATCAGTTGTCCATAAAGCTGTGGGTTTATTTCTGGGTTCTCTGTTCAGTTCCATTGATCAATGTGTCTGTTCTTATGCCAGTACCAAGCTGTCTTGAGTATAATGGCCTTGTAATAGACCTTGATATCTGGAAGAGTGATACCTCCTGCTTTATTTTTTCTTTTTAAGATTGCTGAGGCTATTCGTGTTCTTTTTTGGTTCCATATAAATTTTTGGAATATGTGTTCTATATCTTTGAAGTATGTCATTGGTATTTTAATTGGTATTGCATTGAATTTATAAATTGCTTTGGGTAATATAGACATTTTAATGATGTTTATTCTTCCTAGCCATGAGCACGGTATATGCTTCCACTTTTTTGTATCTTCCTTGATTTCTTTTATCAATGTTTTATAATTTTCCGAGTACAAGTCCTTAACCTCCTTGGTTAAATTTACTCCTAGGTATTTTATTTTTTTGGCTGCAATAGTGAAGGGGATTGATTCCTTAATTTCTTTTGCTGACAGTTCATTGTTGGCATATAGAAATGCCTCTGATTTCTGAGTATTAATTTTATATCCTGCCACCTTGCTGAATTCATTTATAAGGTCCAGTAGTTTTTTAACTGAGACTTTAGGGTTTTCTATGTACAATATCATATCATTTGCAAATAATGACAGTTTTACTTCTTCTTTTCCAATTTGGATGCCTTTTATTTCTTCTTCTTGTCTGATTGCTGTAGCTAGGACATCCAGAACTATGTTGAATAAAAGTGGTGAAAGTGGGCAACCCTGCCTGGTTCCTGATCTTAAGGGGATTGCTTTTAATGTTTGTCCATTTAGTATGATGTTTGCTGTGGGTTTGTCGTAGATGGCCTTTATCATGTTAAGGAATGTTCCTTGTATTCCCACTTTACTGAGAGTTTTAAGCATGAATGGGTGCTGGATTTTATCAAATGCCTTTTCTGCATCTATTGAAATTATCATGTGATTTTTGTCCTTCCTTTTGTTTATGTGGTGAATCACATTGATTGATTTGCGAATATTGAACCAGCCTTGCCTCTCCAGAATAAATTCCACTTGATCATGGTGTATGATTTTTTTCATATATTGCTGAATCCGGTTGGCTAATATTTTGTTGAGAATTTTAGCGTCTAAATTCATCAGGGATATAGGCCTATAATTTTCTTTCTTTGTGTTGTCTTTGCCCGGTTTTGGGATCAGAATTATGCTGGCCTCATAAAAGGAGTTTGGAAGTCTTTCTTCCTCTTGAATTTTTTGAAATAGCTTGAGGAGGATAGGAGTTAGTTCTTCTTTGAATTTTTGATAGAATTCACTTGTGAAGCCATCAGGCCCAGGACTTTTCTTTTTTGGGAGTTTTTTGATAACTGTTTCAATCTCATCTGTTGTAATTAGTCTGTTTAGGTGCTCTGATTCTTCCAGATTGATTTTTGGAAGTTTATATGATTCAAGAAATTTGTCCATTTCATCTAGATTGTCTAATTTTTTGGCATAGAGTTCTTCATAATATTTTCTTACAATGCTTTGTATCTGTTCTATTAGTTGTAATATCTCCACTGTCCTTTCTAATTTTATCTATTTGAGACCTCTCTCTTTTTTTCTTGGTGAGTCTAGTTAAGGGTTCATCAATCTTGTTTACCTTTTCAAAGAACCAGCTTCTGGTTTCATTGATCCTCTGTATTGTTTCCTTAGCCTCTATGTCATTTATTTCTGCTCTGATCTTTATTATTTCCTTCCTTCTACTTGTCTTGGGTTTTATTTGTTGTTGTTTTTCTAGTTCTTTTAGCTGCAGGGTTAAGTTGCTTATATGATCTTTTTCTAGCTTCTTATGATATGCCTGTAGTGCAATAAACTTCCCTCTCAGAACTGCTTTTGCTATGTCCCATAGATTTTGAGTTGACGTATTCTCATTATCATTGGTTTCTAGAAACTTTTTTATTTCTTTTTTGATCTCAATGTTAATCCATTCATTATTTAATATCATGCTATTTAGTTTCCAAGTGTTTGAGTATTTTTCAGTTTTTCTTTTGTGTTTAATTTCTAGTTTCATGGCATTGTGATCAGAGAAAATGCTTGATATAATTTCAATCTTCTTAAATTTGTTGAGACCTTTTTTGTGTCCTAACATGTGGTCTATCCTAGAAAACGTACCATGAGCACTTGAGAAGAATGTATATTCTACTGCTTTAGGGTGAAAAGTTCTGAAGATATCTATTAAATCAAGTTGATCTATTGTATCCTTTAAGTCTGCTGTTTCTTTATTGATTTTCTTTCTTGTGGATCTATCCAGTGTTGTTAGTGGGGTATTGAAATCCCCTACTATGATAGTATTACTGTTAATCTCGCCCTTTATATCCATCAAAGTCTGCTTTGTCGGGGCTCCTATATTTGGTGCGTAGATATTTATAATAGTTATATCTTCCTGTTGAATTGTTCCCTTTATCATTATGTAGTGTCCTTCTTTATCTCTTACTACAGCCTTTGTTTTAAAGTCCATTTTGTCAGCTATAAGTACTGCTACCCCGGCTTATTTTTCATTTCCATTTGCATGAAATATTTTTTTCCATCCTTTTTCCTTCAGTCTATGTGCATCTTTTGTTTTAAGGTGTGTCTCTTGTAGACAGCATATGTATGGGTCCTGTTTCTTTATCCACGCTGCTACCCCATGTCTTTTGATTGGATCATTTAATCCATTTACATTTAAGGTTATTATTGATATGTAGTTGTTTATTGCCATTTTATTCTTTAAAGCTTTATTTTTATTTTTTTGCTATATTCTTTCCTCCCTTTGAACTGTTCACAACAGGTCCCTTAGAATCTCTTGCAGGATTGGTTTGGTTTTAATGAATTCCTTTAGGTTTTCTTTGTCTGGAAAGCTCTTTATTTCTCCTTCAATTTTAAACGTTAGCCTTGCTGGATAAAGTAGTCTTGGTTGTAGGTTCTTGTTCTGCATTACTTTGATTATATCTTGCCATTCCCTTCTGGCCTCAAGTGTTTCTGTTGAGAAGTCCGATGTCATCCTAATGGGGGCTCCTTTGTAGGTGATTGTCTTTATTTCTCTAGCAGCTTTTAAGATTTTTTCTTTATCTATTAGCTTTGGTATTTTAACTATGATGTGTCTTGGTGTAGATTTCTTTGGGTTTCTCTTTAATGGAGTTCTGTGTGCCTCATGAACATGTGGAATGTTTCCCAGCCTTAATTTAGGGAAGTTTTCTGCTATGATTTGATTGAACACAGTTTCCATTTCCTGTGGTCTTTCCTCTTCTCCAGGCACCCCTATGATGCGAATATTGTTTCTCTTCATGTTGTCACAGAACTCTCTTAGAGTTTCCTCACATTTTTTGAATATCTTTTCCTTTTTCTTCTCTGCTTCTGTAACTTTGTTTATTTTTTTATTTTATTTTATTTTATTTTTTTTTTGTAACTTTGTTTATTGTGCTCTCTAACTCACTGATTCGATCCTCAGCGTGATTCATCCTGCTTTTAATTCCTTTTCCATTGTGGTCTTCAGTTCTGATATTGTATTTGTCATTTGTGTCTGGTTCTTTTTCATTATTTTAATTTCATTTTTTATACTTGTTATCTCTTTATTTAGGTGCTCATAGTGACTATCCATTGTTGCTCTAATTTCTTTGAACATCCTAACTATCATTATTCTAAAATCTGCTTCTGGTAGTTTGGTTATATCTGGTTCATTCAGGTCCTTCTCTGGGGATTTCTCTTGATTCATTTGGTTTGCGTTCCTCTGCCTGCCCATTTTATCTAAGTGTAAGCAAGTTGTGGCCACTGGAGTCCAGTATGTGTTGCCTTTTTGGTCTGTCTGCAGGCTTGCCACCCCCTCTGCCGCTGCCTAGGGCGGTTGGGTGTGGGCGTTGCCAGCCATGGCTCACTGCAGCTATTGCTGTGATTTCTGCCTCTCCTTTGCGGGAGGGGCTGTCACTCAAGTCACTAGCTTTAGCACCCAGGGCAGAGGTGAGCACCTTTGCTCAGCTGCGGAACCAGCCCGTTTCTGGAAGGCTTACGCCCAGCCCCCTCAGTCAGAGCCTGCTCGCCACCGTTTCATGGGTTGGGTGGGGCTTTTGACGTGCTCTCAGCTGTGAGCCTTTGCCCATCCAGAATTTAGCCCCGCCCTCGAGGCCAGGGTCCTCCTGCACAGGGGATTATTTGGCTGGGCGTGTTTGCTGGCGTGAGCTCATCTGCTAGCTTCCAGTCGTTCCGGATCCTACCCCACCCCCACGCTCGGAGCAAGCTCGGGCATGTAGGGTGGTACTCCGCAGTTTCTCCGGCCGGGCAGGGCGAGCAGCATGAGCTCAGCCATGAACTTCCACTGGTCTCAGTGTCTCCCTCGCCCCCGCCTTAGGAGCCCGCTCGCGCACACAGATGGCACACCGCAGTTTCTCTGTCTGGGCGGGGTTGACAGCGTGAGCTCAGCCGCAGGCCCCTTGCCCGTCCCTGGTCTTAGCCCCGTGCCCGCGGTCAGGGCCGGCTAGTGCAGGGTCGCAGAGCTGATCTCTGCCCGTATTTTTCCCCACAAGTGGGGTCACAGGCGGCCTGCAGCTGCCGGACAGCTTTTGTGCATCCTCTCCACCCCTGCTAGGCTAGCCTGAGCTCACACTGTTCCGCCCACACTGACAGGACCGCGTTTCAGCGTCCTGTCCCAACCATAGGCTTAAGCAACCTCAGGGGGCTAGAAGTGCCCTAAGTCTCCACACTGTAGGCCTGGGAGCTCCCTCCCTCTAAGCAGCTCTGCTCTAATTGCTGCGGGAGAGCTTGTTTGGCTAGTGTCCTGTCTCCCTTTGCTGGTTTTGCTAGTTCCAGGGAAAATATTCGTTTTTGATTAGGGAAGTGACTTAGCCCATGGGTCGGGGTGGCTGTCCCTCAGAGTGTCTCCATGCCTTCAGTCCACTCTTTGTTCCCGCTGCTCTGTTCCTCTCCTCTGTCCCAGTTCCCCAGAGCCCCGGGTGCGTGGTTGTGAGAGAGGCTTTCTGAGCTGTCCCTTTAAAAAGATTTTTGGGTCTGAGAAAACTCTCTCTTTTTCACAAATAGTATCCTCACTTGCTTCACAGCTCGATACTGTCCAAATGCCTCTTCTAGGCTCTGGGACTGCAGGCTGGGGCTTGGTTCCCGGGACCCGGGTCCCTCCCTCTCCGCCAAACTCTCCTCCCGCCACGCGGGTCTCTCCGGGCTGCCGTTTGCTCCGGGGAGCTGGGCAGCCCTCTTCGCATTTTCGCTATTCTTACCAGTCTCAATGTGGCTTCTGCAGTGTTCCTTGGTTGAAGAGTCCACTTAGTTTAGCTCAAAGTTGGTTTATCCAGATGATGGTTCTTAAAATTGAGTTATAATCCACTTTGGTTCTGGGAGTTGGAAGTTGGTATGTCCGCCTACTCCATCGCCATCTTCTCATTTTAATATAGGCATATTAATGATGTTTATTCTTCCTAACCACAAACACAGTATATGCTTCCACTTGTTTTATAGTTTTCCGAATACAGGTCTTTAACCTCCTTGGTTAAATTTACTCCTAGGTACTTTATTTGATCACAATGGCATGAAACTAGAAATCAACAACAACAGAAAAACTGAAAAATTCTCAAACACATGGAAACTAAATAGCATGTTATTAAATAACGAATGGATTAACAATGAGATCAAAGAAAAAATAAAAATATTCCTAGAAACAAATGATAATGAGCATACAACAACGCAAAATTTATGGAACACAGCAAAAGCAGTACTGAGAGGGAAGTTCATAGCACTACAGGCATACTTTAAGAAGCTAGAAAAAGCTCAAATAAACAACTTAAGCCTACATCTAAAAGAACTAGAAAAAGAACAGCAAGTAAAGCCCAGAGGTAGTAGAAGGAAGGAAATAATAAAGATCAGAGCGGAAATAAATGACATAGAAGCTAAAGAAACAATACAGAGGATCAATGAAACCAAGAGCTGGTTCTTTGAAAGGGTAAACAAGACTGATGAACCCTTAACCAGAATCACCAAGAAAAATAGAGAGAGAACTCAAATAAATGAAATTAGAAATGAGAGTGGAGAAATAAGAACCGACATAACAGAAATACAAAATTTTGTAAGGAAATACTATGAAGAACTGTATGCCAAAAAATTAGACAATCTAGGTGAAATGAACAAATTCCTTGAAACATATAATCTTTCAAAAATCTATCTGGAAGAATCAGAAAATCTAAACAGACTGGTTACAACAAATGTCAAAATAGTTATCAAAACACTCCCAACAAACAAAAGCCCTGGGCCAGATGGCTTCACAGGGGAATTCTACCAAATATTCAAAGAAGAACTAACTCCTAATCTTCTCAAGCTATTTCAAAAAATTCAAGAGGAAGGAAGACTTCCAAACTCCTTTTATGGGGTGAGCATAATTTTGATTCCAAAGCCAGGCTAAGATAACACAAAGAAATAAAATTATAGACCAATATCCCTGATGAACTTAGATGTTAAAATCCTCAACAAAATATTAGCAAACTGGATCCAGCAATACATGAAAAAAAACGTCATACATCATGGGCACCTTTATTTTTAAAGGGACGGTCAGCTGAGATGCAGAGATGCTATCTTCCCTGTGATCATGAAGGAATTCTGGCTAATATTGCATTGGGCAAGCCCAGACTGCCACAGGAGCCAATGCTCTGGGCCATGGACTGTATGGCTGGAGAAGCTGAGAGTGCCCAGAACTTGGCCTTCAACTTCCTATTCAGGGTGGAGGCCCGGTGGCTTCAGTGTTTAAAAGGAGCTATTTGTGTTCACGCGGGATGGGTCTGAGGAGGACAGCCCTGGAGGAGAAATCCCTCTCCGGGCTGGGACAGCGTTCTGGGCAGGGTGAGTGTGTGTGTGTGTGTGTGTGTGTGTGTGTGTGTGTGTGTTCAAATTGCAGCTTGAACTTTCAACTGAGGTTTGGAGCTGGAACCAGAATTCATCCACTTCTTAAAGGACCAGTTCTCATCATGCAGCAGTGCTGGGGGGTGAGGGGTGGAGGGGAGTGCAGGGGGGGCACAGACTGATGAATTCATCTGTTTTGGCTGAAGTTTTCCAGACTAAAAGCTTTCCTCGGAAGGTGGCATTCTTGAACCGGCTCCCTCAGAGCTTTCAAGAAAAAAGTAACAAAATAAGCCTCATCCGGGAAAAGTTCAAGCAAACATCTTGGCAAACATAGTGAATAAAAACACAGACAGTTGCTTTAAGAGAGGAGCCCAGAAAGAGGTCAAAGTCTGCGGAGAGAGGCAGAGCAGCAATTAGATGGGAGCTTATGTTGCAGTGTGGCAACAAAGGGGTCAAAGAGAGGGTAGGACATTCTGCATCTAACTTCGGAAGGGAGCTCCACCCCCGCAGCCAGCCACAATAAACTGGTTCCTAGGGGTGCGAATCCAGAGATGCAGGGTGGTGGGGCACTGAAGGGTGCAGGGGGCGGGGCTGCAGGAGCACTGAGTGGGGCTGGGTTTATGGAGCTGAGTAAAGAGCTTGGTGAGGTTGGTTTTGCTTGGCTAGGTGGGGAGCAGAGCTATTGACTCCAATTTGAGGTTTCAGAATTGAGCTCCCCTTGGGAAAGTTTAAAATAGGATTTTCAGCCCAAGAGGGAATATAAGTGACACCAAATCCCATCAGTGAGATATTTTTGAGGGGAGTGTTTGGGAAAAAATCACATTATGAAAGATTTACAATTATAGAGGGGGGATTATCACCGAATTCATAAATTGCATAACCAAGCCCCGCTAATACACAATAGCTGCATATCATCTTAGGTAAGGTATGAACCAATTGGAGAAGGGATCTGAGGAAGGGGAGTGAGGTGGGAGGTCTGACTGGCTAACACCACACTTCCCCATTCCATCAGTCCCTCCCTGGCTAATGCAAAGACAGTTAGTGGGGCCAGAAAGTAGAGGAATAACCTTCCACAAGCTTTGCTTTGAATCTAGCTTTTAAAATAGGTTGCCATTTACCAATGACATTTTTCTTTTACTTGATTATTAAAGGGAGAGAATTATATATACATATCCTGTCTTTCCACTAGGAGCTATGCTTCAGAATAACCAAATAGCCCCAGTTGACTAGGGAAGCTCTGTTTTACGGAAGGATGCTGGCTAATAAATGAAGAAGGGATGATAGAATTGGGAAATTACCATGTTGCAACCCCTGTTGGGATCATTGATACAGGTAGGGATCGTCAGCGGATGCTAAAACCATCTGGGCTGAAAGGTTGACAGTGAGCTAACTATTTACAAGGTGCCAATTATCACTTCACAGTTTACACGCTGCTCCAAGGCAATGAAAGGATCAAGCCATCACCACTCAGACCCTGTGATCAATCTCCCCATTGCTAACAGTGGGCCATCCTGCCATGGTCTGCCTGCTGGTGTGGTGCAGTGCTCAATACACAGCAACATCTATGAGGCCTTCTGGCTAAAAAAAAAATTAACCTGAATCATATCTAGACTTTCGATGAAGCTTCCATCTCAGGAGACATGTAGGGTAGACAGAAACATGGTAGATGTCACCTCTGTGAAGTGATCAGGCAAATACAACAGATGGAATATTCTAGAGTATCTTCAACAAGCCAACACCATAAGAAACTAAAAGGAATGGGGACATTGGGTCAAAAGAAACTTCAAAGAGCTAATTATCAAACAATTTTGGCCTTCTCTTTGGTCCTAGTGTGATAGGATCAGCTGTAAAGAACATTCTAGGGAAGAACTGAAAAACTCTGAATGTGGGCTAGGTATTTTCTGATATTTGGGAATTGTTATCAATTTTGCTGGTGTCACTTGGTAGAGGAAATGATTGTTGGTTGTGATAACGGTAGCATGGTCATGGAGAAACTGTCCTTACTTTTTTAGAGATGTGTACTATAGCATTGAAGGAGTAAGTGTTATGATGTCTATAATTTGTTAAAAACAAAAACAAAAACACTTGGGCAAAATAAAAGGAATAGAAGGAGAAAATTATTTATTTATTTATTTATTTATTTATTTATTTTGCTACTGACCACAGGGAACAATGAGAACAAGTCAATTCTTCCCTACAGATACTTGTTAAACCACTGCCACATGCTGGGTTTGCTGTTTGCTAGGTACACAGCAGTGAACAGGACACACACATGGGTCCTACTCGCATGAAACTTAGAGTCTAGAGGACAAAGGGAAACCCAATCATAATAACAAGAACCCCCTCATTTTAGCATTTATTATGTGCCAATATAGAAGTGTTCAAATGCATGATCTTAGTTTTCCCAATATGGTATGCTTATGTTTCAGCAATTGAAGCCCAGGAAGGGCTGTGCCCAGTCCCCAGTCACAGAGCTGGCATGTGGCTGATCCCAGTCCTGAAGCTGAGATTTGTGTGGTGGTCTTGGCTTCTCTTCAGGTGTGTGGTAGGAGGTCCGTGTGACTCCATTAATGTCTCCGTGTGGATTGACAATGCCCATTCTCCTCTTTTCCTCCCTTCTCTTATTTCTCATAATGGTCATAAAATGACCAACCTCAAGACTGACTGTCAACCAAAAGGAAAGTGTGGTTTCATTTATATAAAGGATATGGAAAATGAAATAAATCCAGTGCCTCTCATCTCTAAACTCCTTGAAACTGCCTAGATTCTTCTAGACCAGTGGTAGTCAACCTGGTCCCTACCGCCCCTTAGTGGGCGCTCCAGCTTTCATGGTGGGCGGTAGCGGAGCAACCAAAGTATAAATAAAAAGATAGATTTAACTATAGTAAGTTGTTTTATAAAGATTTATTCTGCCAAATTTAGCGAAAATCTGACATAAAGTACTTGGTAAGTAATTATTATTATATGCTTTAACTTGCTGTAACTCTGCTTTATAAATTTTATAAAGTAAAGTTACTTCCCTACTTTATAAATCACCATTACTGTGGAACCAGTGGGCAGTTAGAAAATTTTACTACTAACAGGGATACAAAAGTGGGCAGTAGGTATAAAAAGGTTGACTACCCCTGATCTATAATCTCTGCTGTACCTACTTGCTCAGCCTTTTCTAGTTAAGCCTGCTTTCTTTGCAACAAATACAGTAAGAGAAACATATTTAAGACTAATTATTATTTACTTAATGCTATAGACTGCTTTACAGCATTATGGTAACTGGTTTCTGCAGCAGAGCTTCCTCCCCTAGGAGCAGTGGGAGGTCCCGGGCAGCTCCCCCACATGTGGGGAGAACACAGGCCTTGCTGGTTGGTTGCCCACTAGAGCAGTGTTGCAACGAGAGGGCTTTGACATGAGAACCTGGCAAGACCCCTACCAAGGATCTAGAAGCAGATGTGAGTGTTCCTATCCCACTGGGCCAGGCAGCTATCTAAAACCACCTTATATGTGGCTTTTGTTCTCTTGTACTTTTGCCTTTAGGTGTCCTGTTGATGATTGTGGGTTTTCATACGTGAGAGGGACTTCTGGAGTTCCAGAGGTTAATGGACTTGTTCCTTGTAAACCAGGACCTCCAAGGCAGAAACAGAATGGCATGGCTTAGCATGCCTGCCACCCATGAGAGTCTGTCATAGTTACAGTGGGAGGACTCCAGGTTCTGAAATGTCATTGAAAGAAATCCTCATTGGTGTTGGCATGTGTGAAATTTCACACCTCAGAGATGGCACTCCTGTGTGGGTCTGGGTGGCTTTCTTTCATGTTTGGTTGTTAAAAAGTGTGAGCTATTCTATACCAAGATCTTTGTTATAAGTTATTTAATTTCTTTTCCACAGAAGCATTTTTCTATGTTGTTAATCATCTAGCTAGTCAAAGAAGCAATTGCTGGATCTTCTTTGAAAAATATGTCATTTTTTCCCCCTCTGATTATAAAAGTATTACGTGTTTATTGTAAAAAATAAAGAAAAGTATACAGGAAAAAAATGTAAACTGCCTATAATTCCATTACTCAGTTTAACAATGGTTACATTTTATGGAATTTGCTTTTAATCTTTCTCTATATGTCTATAATTTTTAAACAAAATTGGGTTCATAGTATTTCTATAATTTATGCAGTTTCAATTCTGTCTTTTAGAGAAAATCCTATTGTTAGCAGACTACTGTCAAATATTTTCAAAAACATCATTTTGAATGATTGCATAATGTTTCAGTAAGTGAACCAACAACAATCTGTTTAACCAAACCCTCGGCATGTTGAGGTGTGGCATCTAGCATTTTACCATCATCAAATACACTTTGTTGAACATCCTCAATATGAATTTTTTTTTTCTAAGAATACATTTTAGAATAGAATCCCTACATCTAATGGCATGAACTCTTTTAAAAGCCCTTCATCCTCCAGAAGGCTTGGCCCATTCACTTTTAGTGAAAAGTATGATTTTCTGTTTGGTGACACTAGGCCATTTTACAAATATTTTTTTAAAAGCTTTCTTTTCTTTCTCACTGCCCTCCAGATCCCGCTCAGCCATTGCCACAGCCACAATGCCGAAAGATAAGAAGCGGAGTCAGCGCTGCAGATCCAACTGCCAAGGTGGGAAGAGACTGGAGGCCAAGACAGCGAGAGTCCTTTTAGACCACCCAGCCTGCTGTACCCACCCCCCGTGGCCATTGGAGAATCTGGTGACCCCAAACCAGCCCCAAACTGGAACCACTCACACGTGTCCCCATCAGTAGAATGGATAAGTTGCTGTTTGTGCATGCAGTGGGGTACCAACCTGCAATGAAAACCACCTGCTACAGGCAGCCTGGATGGATCTCACAGACTGGATGTTGAAGGAAGGGAGCCAGACATAAAAGAACGCAGGATCTCTTGCCAGAGGTCCTCAGGATCAAGGGGACTGATACTCCACCACTGCCTAGTTTCCCTCCTTCTCCCTGGGGCAGAGCCCAAGTTTGACTAGGCTTAGGCCCCAGGTCTGGCCCATACAGTCATGGTTGGTGAACGGGTCAACACTGAGACTCCTTTCTCTGGACCAGGCCATGGTGGTCCCTCCAGGAGAGCCTTTCATAAAGAACAGAGACATCCTTCGAGGCTCAAAAGCTTGTCACTTGTCACCCAATGATGAACACCAGGTTATGAAAGGCAAATCTGACAGCCCTGTTGGCCGACACTTTGCCAAAAAAGGCTGCTGTCCATCTGAGGACCTCTATGCCTTCCACCACCCAGGGGTCAACGAACCTCCTCTGTGAGACTGCCTTCCCATCCAGCTGGAAGACTTCCCACAGACTTCCCTGTGGCCCTGTGATGGTTACTGAGAGGCTGTGCCCCCTACCACCCTCAGTCAGTGATGCACACTCCTATCACCACATCCTGATTGGGGGTCCAGAGTTGGGGTTCATTGCTGGTGCACAGTGTGTACTCCTTCTTCTGGTCAGCCTCCAGAGACCTGCCTTCAGGTCTCTCCCACCTGCTCTGGGTCCTCTTACCCTCATCAGCTGACTGTTGACCAGGACACTTACTTGGTGCTGTTTCTTGTGCGTCTGTCTACCCAGCCCCCAGTATGGCCTGGTGCCTGAGCCCTGGAGCAGTTTCCTACGGTTCCCTTCTTCTAACTGCTTCTTTTAAATCCTTTCCATGAGATACCCCTTACCCCAATGTTGGCAGCTGTTTTGTGAAACTCCCCAGGTTGTCTGACCTGATGTCAACTTTGAATGACTGGGACAGAGTCATTCCCTGAAAGGCCACTCTCCTTGCTTTTGGGTTTCATGGTTTCACCATCAATAGCATGCCACTCCCTCACTGCTGTGGTCTGTGATCCCTGTGCTTTGTGGAATGTGCATTCCCTCGTAGCCTTTCTCTGTCCTTGGAGTTTTCCCAACATTAGAGTTCGTGTATTTCTGCCAAAACAAGCAAGGCTCTGGGTGCCCTCTAGAATTTCCCCACCTCCTAGCCTGGGAGAATTGTGAAACTTTCTACAAGACTTCCCCCCTCCCTGTCCTCCTCATTCTCCCAGTGTTGGTTTCTCTGGGTCTGAAGTGGGCCCTTGAAATGTCCTCTGATGTCCCTGCTGCGCCTGCTGTATTTCTACAGCCTGTGGTAGTTAGACTGTGTCTTGTGCAGCCACTAGCCCCTTCTTATGAATTCTGTGAGTCCCACTTGGCCTGTCTTTGGGTGGACCTGGACAGCACTGTTGTCCTCTCCTGGCCTCATTCCCAACATCCCAGGCACTGGTTGTTTTCTATGAAAATGGCCATGAACAAGCTCCATTTTGAACTGGCCCTCAGGGACATGGGTTAGGAGTGACGTGGGCAAGAGAGAGGAGGGATGAGAGCCGTTGGAGAACTGAAAATAATTTTTTTTTCTTACCAACATTTTTTTATATTATTAATACATGCAGTGGAAATACATAGAAAGAAAATAAAAGGCTTTCCCGATATAATAGGCATTTAAAAAGTGTGTCTCTTCATTGTTTTAAGACTGATTATTGCTGAGACTATGCCTTGTCATACTATAGGTTTCTGGGCAGAAAAGAAAAATAATCCTTGCAAGATTTGATTCTATTTTATGGTTACAATTTATTCCAAGGTGGAACTATTCAGAAGTTTCCTGTTTTGAGAGCGAGGGACATGCCTGGCAACTATGACGCATGGAGTCTGACTTGTGGAGGCTCCTCCAAGGCTGATGATTATCATGGACATGCTCAGCTTTATTCAGCGACTGTGTCCATTGATAAGGAAAAGACCCACAATAGTTTTGCAGAGATTGTAACAGTCTGGTTTTGAAAACATGCTCCCCAAAGACTCCTTTAGCGCCATTTTGGTTTCTGGTGTTTCAAATAAAGGTTTTTCCCAAGGTTCTGTACCCAGTTCTGTCCTCTTGTCTTGAAATTAAGTTGAAATATCTACCTGCTACTTTGTGCTTCATCAAAGTGGGATGAAATATGGGCCTTGGCTTATAAAGTTTTACATGTTAGATGGCTACATATACAACTACATTAAAATGACTATAGTACCAAGTGTTGATTTGGGGAGGCAGTAGAAAATTCCAGAAGGCCACTGCAAGGTGCGAGTTATACCATTCATGAGGTTTGGGGAAGCTTCTTTTGCTGGATTTTTGGAAGGGATAGCAGATTTTTCCCCCAAGGATGACAGAAAGGAAAACCTTCTGGTCTCATGTGCAAAAGTACAACCTTCTCACTTACCCATCAGGAGGTGGACTTGACATCTCTTCCCCCAGAGCTGAGTGGGCTTTTATGACTGTGTTGAGGAATACAGTGAGGCAGGTGCAATGCTGCAGGGCTTCTGAAGCAAGGTCAGACAAGGTGAGACAGCTTCGCCCTGGCTCTTTCTCACCTGAGACAAGAACCTTTAGAGCCATCATGTGAGAACTCAGGCTACCAACCCAGAATACCTGAGCCACTGAGCCGGAGGGACCAGAGAGAGGAGAGAGGGAGAGAGAGAGCCAGAGGAACCAGAGAGAGGAAGAGAGAACCAGAGGGACAAGAGAGAGAGGAGAGAGAGCCAGAGGGACAAGAGAGAGGGAGAGAGAGAGCCAGAGGGACCAGAGAGAGGAGAGAGAGCCAGAGAGACCCCAACCCTTTCAGTCCTCACCTGTTGGAGTCTTCCCAACCTGGCTTGCCATGTGTGAGAGAGTAGCCAACATTGGATTATTTCAGCCCTTGTCACAGTCTGAGGACAGCTACTTGAGACAACCTGAGCAAGACCCACCCGGCTCAGCCCAGTCAATTCTCAGAACCATGAGAGTTAACAATAACATGACTGTTGTTGATTTAAGCCACTCAGGGTTGAGGTTGCTTGCTACCCAACAGTAGACACCTGGAGCCCCCCATAGGGGAGACAGAGCGCTCCAGTCAGGGTGTTTCCTCCTTTAAGCTTGCAGTTTTGTTTCCAACTGTCCTTTCTTTTTTCTTTCTTTCTTTAGCGAGAGAGAGAGAGAGACAGAGAGAGAGTAGGGACAGACAGACAGGAAGGGAGAGAGATGAGAAGCATCAACTCATAGTTGTGGCGCTTCAGTTGTTCTTTGACTGCTTTCTCATATGTGCGTTGATGGGGGTGGGGGGTGACTCCATTTGAGCCATTAACCTCTTGCTTAAGCTAGCAACCTTGGGCTCAAGCCAGTGACCTTGGGCTTCAAGCCAGTGACTGTGAGGTTTTGAAGCTGGGTCCTCAAGCGTCTCTGACCAATACTCTATCTGCTGCACTACCGCCTGGTTAGGACCAACTATTCTTTCTATGCAAATGATACCTGTGTTGTCACTACTCTTTTCCCAAGCTGATGTGCGACCATCCACTTGCTCCTTAGACAGCTTTATCTTGTGTCCTACCCAAACTGCAAACTCAATATTTTTGCAAATGCCATGGTCCCAGTCACCTAGGCTATTTCTCTTGGTGTTTTTTCCCTTCTCCCCAAATCTGACACCCAGCTCCTTACTACATCTTGCAATTTCACTTCAATAGTATTTTTTGTCTGTTGTAGCAAAACCATCATCATGTGTCTGCACCCTCTTCCTATTCAAGTTGAGATCCCTCACAGGGTATATGGAGGTGAACACCCAAAACTGGTCTCCAGTTTCTTGTGTTCTCTGCTCACACATTATGTTTTCCCTGCAGAGTGGCTCTGTATCATTTTGTTGTTATTGTTTGAAAACCTCCAGCACCTGATCATACCCCTTCCCCAATTTCTTAATAATGCATGGATAACATGAGAAAAAAACAAACAGGAACATAAGATATGCAATTTGAGCAGATGATGAAATGACACTCATTTCGAGAGTAAGAAAGGCAGATTTTTAAAAAGTACACAGCCTTCTGTAGTTTGTGTCAGTCTCCACTCACCCCAGTACTCTACTAGGAAGTGTCTTACAGCCCTGGGGATTTGTCACCTGCTTGGCCCCTATTCCTCCTAGTCACCCCATCGTTCCTTCTACCATCTGCGTGGCTGGCTCAGAGTGTGGCTCGAAAGGGGCTCTAGGAAGAGCGTGGAGCCAGCCTTGAGTGGTTGGCAATATGCACCCACTGAAATAAGATCAGTGCCAGAGAGGCCTTGCAGAGAATGAGGAGCAAGAGCCATAGGAAATACAGCTGTATCTGAGGCCAAGAATAGTGTGGGCAGAGGGTAAAATCATGGGCACAGGGTAGTTGCCCGAAGGGAATGGGGTGGGTGGTGGGGGCAGGTATGGACTCAATGATATTCCATGAAGCAGTGAAGAGGGGTAAGAGCCACTGCTTAGGGCATCAGGCTTGGTCTCTGCAGGGAATTTTTACATGCTGTTCCTTCCGCCCCCCCCCTGCCCCCCCCCTTTAAAGTAGAAGCTGCAAAGCACCTGACTCATCCTTATTCTGTCTTGGATCACAGGACGGAGCATTTGGCATCTGCAGTGCAGGGCAAAAAGGGTCAAGCAGGTGGAATGGCAGCCTGGCAGCAAAGTGCCAGGAGAACTGACTGGAATGCTGGCCAAGCGCTGCAACTTCTAAAATTAGTCATTGGTACCACAGTCCTGGTGTCTTCCACAATTTGAAGAAACAGCAAGGAGTCTGGCCTCTTTGGTTGAGTGGGTCCAGGGGCATTTCCACAAGGAATAGCCACTATAGATTATAATGGGGTCATATCATGGGAATCAAGGAAAGCTTGCAAGTGTTCTTCATACAGATCACGAGAAAGGATACCCTTCAAAAAAATACCACGCCTGGGGAGCCTGAGGTTGGCAATGGCTGCACAGATGGTGATGATGGGCATTCCAATCATTTAGTTTCATCAACAGCTATTATTAGCTGAGTCCCTACTTTGCTAAATGCTACACTAGGCTGAGGAAATAATAAGGGCAAAGCATAGCTCCTGGCCTCAAAGAATGCAGTTTCTTAGAGGAGATGGACCAATAAAAGGTGATTTTAGCACCATAAGGGAGCACCAGTTGGGACAACTAACTCAGACATGGATAATCAGTGAGAACTTCTTTGAGAGAATCTTGAAGATCTGTTAAGCATAGGAAATCATCTGTGTTCCCAAAACCCAAGCCAGGAAGACCTCAGCACAAAAATTTGGCACAAAAAGTCCGCGACTCTCAAAAATTTTAGATGTCCTTGACATTTCAGGGAGAAACTCACTTCAGGATTACAAACCTCCTGTCTGTGCCACTGCAGGTTTCTGGCTGAGTGGCTCTTGTATCCATCCACTGGTGGGTATGGTCAGCCAGGACTCAGTGACTGAGCACCTTGATTTTCAGGGAACTTGGGCTCACAAACATGTGGGTCAATCAGTACCCACACCCTTTATCCCCAGAAATTCAGGCAGCCACCAGGTTGAGACCAGAAGCAGATTAAGGCAGGCTCTAGTGAGATGCCCCATTTTTCAGTCTTCATGATGCTGGCCTGACAGGTCAGAGTCCTGGGTATTCACTGTGCCATATTTTATCAGTGAGTAGGATTACTGTACTTCAGAAGTACCCCCTCATGTTCTACTTTTTCTCTTTGTCTTCCTGCATGGATACCAGGAATGTCTCGGTTTGGGGCTCCCACACTTATGCCTCCTGCCTGCATGTGGGGAGCAGCCCCAGGCCAGGCTACAGATTCAGCTGAACATGGCCATCTCCTTCTCTCCCTGAATTTAAGTTAAGTGAGTAAGTTAGATTGGGCCTGCTCACTCTCTGGCACTGGTACTTGAATTGCTTGCCCTAGATTTAGATTCAAGAGAAGGGGCCTGACCAGTTGTCATGTAGCGGATTAAGTGTTGACCTCAGATGCTGAGTCCCACGTTCAAGCCTCGAGGTCACTGGCTTGAGTGTGGGCTCACCAGCTTGAATGTGATGTGCAGTCGCCAGCTTGAGTGTGGGATCATAGACATAATATGGTTGCTGGCTTGAGCCCAAGGTTGCTGGCTTGAGCGCAAGGTCACTGGCTTGGCTGGAGCCCATTCCCCTCCCACCCCACTCCGGGTTAAGGCATGAATGAGAAGCAATTAATGAACAACTAAAATGCTACAAGTATAAATTGATGTTTCTCATCTCTATCTCTTCTTGTCTCTCCGTCTCTCTCTCTTTCTCTCTCTCTCTCTCTCTCTTTCTCTCTTGCGTGCTCGCATGCACACTAAAAGAGAGAGAGAGAGAAAGAGAGAGAGAGAGAGAGAGAAGGGGCAGTATGGGTTCTGGCTTCAACCTCAGCAATTGGATACAATCACCCTTTCATCAGGGTCCCTATTTGCATGTCAGCCACTAACAAGCTTAATAAAAAATGACATTTGTTATTCTAATCTTGCTACTCATTCTTATATGGGATCCCAAGGAGCAAGTTGATTGGCATAGCAATAATTTAGCCTTTCTGGGTCCCTGGCTATAATACCATTGTCAGATTTATAATGGCACTGAAACCTTAACCCTAGTTTTGAATGGTCTTCTGTTAAAGTGAAAGCAGAGTCTTCTACTTATGGGTACTTCGGCCTAAAGCCCAAAGTCCTTGGGATCTTCCCAGGTATATCAACTCAGCTTTAGGAAACAACAGTGAACGGATGGACCTGGAAGCTCAAAGCCCAGGGTCAAAGTACCAGCCTTGCCCCCCCTGCTCTCAGAAGGCAATCGGCTGTGTCAGGGGCTCAGCCTGTCCTTCTGCAGGAGTCTGGCAGGGTTTTGAGCTGGGAGGTCTGGCGCAACTGGCCCACGGAGGTGTGTGTGTATGGAGAGAGGGATGGAGGTGCAGGAATCATGCAAGCCTATCTTAGACTGATCTCTGAGGAGACTCTCACTCCTGGATGAATCCTGGCCAAAAAAGGTCATGGTGGGCCAAATAATAGCTCTCCAAAGATCTCTACTCTTTATCCCTGGAACCTGTAAATGTGTTATGTTGCGTGGCAAAAGGGACTTTACAGATGTAATTAAGGTCTTGGGTCTTAAAATGAGAAGATTGTCCTGGATTATCTGGATGGGCTTAGTGTAGCCACATAAGCCCTTAAAATAGAATCTTTCCCTGACTGAAGAGAGGGTGTGGCAGAGAGAAAGCAGGAAAGACTTAAACTTCTCTTGCTGGCTTTGAAGTGGAAAGGGGAATGAGCCAAGGAATATGGGTGGCTTCTTAACACCTAAAAATGTCCCCTGACCAACAGCCATCAAAAAAATGTGGGCCTCAGTCCTACAACCATTGCGACTGGATTCTGCCAGCAAGCTGCACAAGCCTGGAGGTGACCTTTCCTCAGAACCCCCAGTAATGAACACAGCTCCAGTGACACCTGGATTTTGGCCTGGTGAGACTCATGTCAAATTCCAGACCTACAAACTAGAAAATAATAAACGGCTGTTGTTCTAAGCCCCTATGTTTGTGATTATTTGTCATGGCAGCAGAAAACCATCACAGGTGGAAGATTGAGAGGTATTACTGAATTTGTCCATGGCCTTGGCCCTGGAGTATACTTGGCTATCTATACTTTCTTAAAGGGCTGGTAAATGGAACTCCTAAGACACAAACTCTCACAGGAATGCTGTTCCAATCTCCTGAGGCTCATAGTTCTGAACAGAACTGTTTTTGCTCATACACTATTGTTATGGATGCTGTCTGAGCCCTCCTGTGGCAGGCCTGGTTCCATTCACCTGCTTGTGGATAACTTTCTGAGTGAGGAGACCTCACAGTCACCCTGAGGCCTTCCAAGCAGAAAAAGTGGTTCATAGTCAGGGATTAGGTATGTCTAGTGTAGCCAGTGACATCATACTTTGCACCCCAGAAGGAGAGAGTTATGGCAATCAAGGGTAGCATCTTGTCTTTACGGATGTGGTTCTGGACCCTAAGGATAGGGACATCGACTGAGAAGACTTTGGGCTCTCCTGCAGACTGCGTTGGGTGGGATTTTTTTTTAAATTTATATAATTAATTTTAACGGGTGACATTGATCAATTAGAGTACATAGATTCAGAGAAAACATCTCCAGATCATTTTGACATTTGATTATGTTGCATACCCATCACCCAAAGTCAAGTTGTTCTGTCACCTTCTATCTGGTTTATTTGTGCCCCTCTCCTCCCTTCCCCTCCCCCTGGTAACCACCACACTCTTGTCCATGTCCCTGAGTCTCAATTTTGTTTCCCACCTATGTATGGAATCATACAGTTAAGTTTTTTTCTGATTTACTTATTTCACTCAGTATAATGTTATCAAGGTCTATCCATGTTGTAAATGATCCAATGTCATCATTTCTTATGGCTGAGTAGTATTCCATGGTATATATGTACCACATCTTAGTTATCCAATCTTCTATTGAAGGGCTTTTTGGTTGTGTCCATGTCTTGGTCACTGTGAACAATGCTGCAATGAACAAGGGGCTGCACATATCTTTACGTACCAGTGTTTTTGAGTTATGGGGGTATATACCCAGCAGAGGGATCGCTGGGTCATATGGTTAGTTCTATTCTTAATTTTTTGAGGAACCACCATACTTTCTTCCATAATGTTTGTACTACTTTACATTCCCACCAACAGTGGATGAGGGTTCCTTTTTCTCCTAAGCCTCTCCAACACTTGTTATTACTTGTCTTTTTGATAATAACTAGTCTAACAGGTGTAAGGTGGTATCTCATTGTAGTTTTGATTTGCATTTCTCTAATAACTAGTGAAAATGAGCATCTTTTCATATATCTGTTGGCTATTTGTATTTCTTCCTGGGAGAAGTGTCTGTTCATGTCCTCTTCCCATTTTTTTATTGAATTGTTTGCTTGTTTGTTGTTGAGTTTTTTGAGATCTTTGTATATTTTGGATATTAGGCCCTTATCTGAGTTGTTGTTTGAAAATATCATCTCCCATTTAGTTGGCTGTCTATTTTGTTGTCGGTTTCTCTTGCTGTGCAAAAGCTTCTTAGTCTGATGTAGTCCCATTCATTTATCTTTGCCTTCACTTCCCTTGCCTTTAGAGTCAAATTCATAAAATGCTCTTTATAACCAAGGTCCATGAGTTTAGTAGCTATGTTTTCTTCTCTGTAATTTATTGTTTCAGGTCTTATATTTACGTCTTTGATCCATTTTGAATTAATTTTGGTACAAGGGGACAAACTGTAGTTGAGTTTCATTCTTTTGCATGTGGCTCTCCAGTTTTTCCAGCACCATTTATTGAAGAGGCTTTCTTTTCTCCATTGTGTGTTTTTGGCTCCTTTATCAAAGATGATTGGCCATATACATGTGGTTTTATTTCTGGGCTCTCTATTCTGTTCCATTGGTCTGAGTATTTTTCTGCCAATACCATGCTGTTTTGATTATTGTGGCTCTATAATATAATTTGAAGTCAGGTATTGTAATGCCCCCAGCTTCATTCTTTTTCCTTAGGATTACTTTGGCTATTTGGGGTTTTTTATAGTTCCATATAAACCTGATGATTTTTTGTTCCATTTCTTTAAAAAATATCATTGGAATTTTGATGGGAATTGCATTAAACTTGTATATTGCTTTGGGTAATATGGTCATTTTGACTATATTCTTCCTATCCTAGAACAAGGAATATTTTTCCACTTGATTGTGTTTTTTTCAATTTCCCTTAACAATGCTTTGTAGTTTTCATTATATAGGTCCTTTACATTCTTTGTTATGTTTATTCCTAGGTATTTCTTTGTTGTTGCAACCATAAAAGAAAATATTTTTTTGAGTTCATTTTCTGATGTTTTATTGTAGGCATATAGGAAGGCAATAGACTTCTGTATATTAATTTTGTATCCTGCGACCTTACTGTATTGGTTTATTGTTTCTAGTAATCTTTTTGTGGAGTCTTTGGGGTTTTCAATGTACAGGATCATATCATCTGCATAAAGTGAAACCTTTACTTCTTCTTTTCTAATATGAATACCTTTTATTTCTTTCTCTTGTCTGATTGCTCTGGCTAGAACTTCCAGCACTACATTAACTAAGAGTGGAGAGAGTGGGCAACCTTGTCTTTTATCTTTTCTTTTCTTTTTTTACAGGGACAGAGAGAGAGTCAGAGAGAGGGATAGATAGGGACAGACAGACAGGAATGGAGAGAGATGAGAAGCATCAGTCATTAGTTTTTCATTGCCGTTGCGACATCTTAGTTGTTCATTGATTGCTTTCTCACACGTGCCTTGACTGCGGGCCTTCAGCAGACCGAGTAACCCCTTGCTCAAGCCAGTGACCTTGAACTCAAGCTGGTGAGCTTTTTTTGCTCAAGCCAGATGAGCCAACACTCAAGCTGGCGACCTCAGGGTCTTAAACCTGGGTCCTCCACATCCCAGTCAGACGCTCCATCCACTGCGCCACTGCCTGGTCAGGTGCAACCTTGTCTTGTTCCTGATTTTGGAGGAAAAGTCTTCAGTTTTTTGCCATTTACTATGATGTTAGCTGATGGTTTATCATAAATGGCCTTTATTATGTTGAGATATTTTCCTTCTATATCCATTTTGCTGAGTGTTTTAAACATAAACTGATGTATTTTATCGAATGCGTTTTCTGCATCTATTGATAGGATTATATGGTTTTTGTTTTTTGTTTTGTTGATATGGTGTATTATGTTAACTGTTTTACGTATGTTGAACCATCCTTGTGATTCTGGGATGAATCCCGCTTGATCATAATGAATTGTTTTTTTTAATATGTTGTATTCGGTTTGCTAGTATTTTGTTTAGGATTTTTGCATCTGTATTCATTAGAGATGTTGGTCTGTAGTTTTCTGTTTTGTGTTGTCCTTGCCAGGTTTTGGTATGAAGGTTATGTTGGCCTTATAAAATGTGTTTGGAAGTATTGCTTCTTCTTCAATTTCTTGGAAGACTTTTGAGTAGAATAGGAACCAAGTCTTCTTTGAATGTTTGATAGAATTCACTAGTATAGTCGTCTGGCCCTGGACTTTTATTTTTTGGGAGGTTTTGATAGTTGTTTCTATTTCCTCCCTGCTTATGGGTCTGTTTAGGCTTTCAACTTCTTCATGATTCAGTCTAGGAACATTGTATTGTTCTAGGAGTTTATCCATTTCTTCTATATTGTTAAATTTGGTGGCGTATAGTTTTTCATAGTATTCTACAATAATTCTTTGTATATCTATGATATCTGTGGTGATTTCCCCTCTTTCATTTTGTATTTTGTGTATATGAGTTCTTTCTCTTTTTTCCTTGGTGAATCTTGCCAAGGGTTTGTTAATTTTTTTTTTTCTTTTCAAAGAACCAGCTCCTTGTTTTATTGATTTTTTCTATAGTTTTTCTGTTCTCTATTTCATTTAGTTCTACTCTTATTTTTATTATTTCCTTTCTTCGGCTGGTTTTGGGTTGCCTTTGTTCTTCTTTTTCTAGTTCCTTAAGATGTAAAGTTAAGTGGTTTACTTGGGCTCTCTCTTGTTTGATTCATATAGGCCTGTAGTGATATGATTCCCTCTTATTACTGCTTATGCTGCATCCCAGAGATTCTGACATGTCGTTTTGTCATTTTCGTTTGTCTGTATATATCTTTTGATCTCTGCTTTTATCTCTTCTTTGACCCACTCATTTTTTATTTATTTTTATTTTTATTTTTTTCATTCACACCAGATTTACTCATTTCAGTGAGAGAGAGGAGGAAGGGGAACAGAGAAAAAGAGATGGGGGGGGGGGAGAGAGAGAAACAATAAGCTGTTCCTGTGTGTGCCCTGACTGGGGATCAAAACGGCAACTTTGATGCACATCCGAGACCCACTCATTTTTTAGATGTTTAATTTCCACATTTTTGTTTACTTTTTTTGCAGTTGAATTCTAGTTTCAAAGCTTTATGGTCAGAGAATATGCTCAGTATAATTTCAATCTTTCTAAATTTGTTGATGTTAGTTCTGTGGCTCAACGTATGGTCAATTCTTTTTTTAGATTTTATTTATTCATTTTTAGAGAGAAAGAGAGAGAGAGGAGAGGGGGAGGAGCAGGAAGCATCAACTCCCATATGTGCCTTGACCAGGTAAGCCCAGGGTTTTGAACCAGCAACCTCAGCATTCCAGGTTGATGCTTTATCCACTGCACCACCACAGGTCAAGCTGGTCAATTCTTGAGAATGTTCCATGTACACTGGAGGAAAATGTATACTCTAGCATTTTGGAATGCAATGTCCTATAGATGTCTATCATATCCAATTGTTCTAGTGTTTCATTTAAAGCCCATATTTCTTTATTGATTTTCTGTTTGGATGAACAATCTAGAGCTGTCAGCGGTGTACTAAAATCTCCAAGTATGATTATATTTTTATTGGTTTTCATTTTTAGATCAGTTAGTAGATATCTTGCATACTATGGTGCTCCTTGGTTTGGTGCATATATATTAAGAAGTCTTACATCTTCTTGATTCAATGTCCCCTTTATCATGAAATGAACATCTTTGTCTCTGATAACCTTTGCTGTCTTGTAGTCAGCACTGTTAGACATGAGTATGGCTACACCTGCTTTTATTTGGATGTTATTTGCTTGGAGAATCATTTTGCAACCTTTTACTTTGAACTTGTTTTTATCCTTGTACCTTAGATGTGTTTCTTAAAGACGCATACAGTTGGATTTTCTTTTTAGGCTTTCTACTTCTTCATGATTCAGTCTAGGAACATTGTATTGTTCTAGGAGTTTATCACAAACTAACATACACTCTGCTATGCTGTGTCTTTTTATTGGTGAGTTCAACCCATTTACATTTAATGTAATTATTGACACTTGAGGGTTTCCTACTGCCATTTTATATATTGCTTTCTGATAGCTCTGTATCTTGTTTGGTTCTTCTCTTTTGTTTTTCTGTCATTTGTGTTTTTTTATAGTTTTTTTTAAATGTTTTATTTATTTTTTACAGAGACAGAGAGAGGTATAGATAGGGACAGACAGACAGGAACAGAGAGAAATGAGAAGCATCAATCATTAGTTTTTTGTTGCTGTTGCGACACCATAGTTGTTCATTGATTGCTTTCTCACACGTGCCTTGACCGTGGGTCTTCAGCAGACCGAGCAACCCCTTGCTGGAGCCAGTGACCTTGGGTCCAAGCTGGCGAGCTTTTTATTCAAGCCAGATGGGCCCGTGCTCAAGCTGGTGACCTCGGGGTCTCGAACTTGGGTCCTCTGCATCCCAGTCTGGCACTCTATCCACTGCGCCACCGCCTGGTCAGGCTCTGTCATTTGTTTTTGTTTGGTTGTATTCCATACTTCTTCTGTTTTTTTTTTTAAGCCATGTGTTTCTGTAGTGGTTTTTTCAGGGGTGGTTACCATTAAGTAACGGAAAGCATATACATCATATTTATTGTAGTACACTATCTTATGAATGCTTCTGCACTTCATCTTCCTTTGCTACTGTTAATCTTTATCCTCTCCCCTTTTTTGTTTTTGTTATCACAGACTAATCTTGTTTTTATTGTGATCTTATTGGAGCTTTTACTTGTAATTTTGTTTTGTTTTGTACTTTGTATCTGGTTGGATAACCTCCCTTTAGTATTTCCTGAAGTGAGGGTTTTCTGGTGAGAAATTCCCTCATCTTTTCTATATTTGTGAATGTTTTATTTCCCCTTAGTATTTAAAAAATAGCTTTAATGGATATAGTATTCTTGGCTGGAAGTTCCTCTCTTTCAGAACTTTAAATATTGGGGTCTGCTCTCTTCTAGCTTGTAGAGTTTCTGCTGAGAATCTGATAATAATCTAATGGGCCTTCCTTTATATGTTGTATTCTTCTTTTCCCTGGTTGCCTTGAGAATATTTTCTTTGTCATTGGTTTGTGATCATTTCATTATGATGTGTCTTGGAGTAGGTCTGTTTGGGTTAAGGTAACTTGGTGTTCTGTTTGCTTCTCGGATTCAAGTGTCTAATTCTTTCCACAGGCTTGAGAAGTTCTCGCCTATTATTTATTTGAATATATTCTTCATTCCATTTTCTCTCTCTTCTCCTTCTGATATACCCATTATTCTTATGTTGCTCTTTCTGATGGAGTCAGACAATTCCTTTAAGGCTTTCTCATTTATTTTTAAATTTGTGAGTCTCTCTCCTCTTTTCTCTGTAGTTGCCTGTCATCTAGTTGTCTCTAGTTGCCTGTCATCTATGTCACTAATTCTCTCCTCTATCTGGCCTGTTCTATTAACTAAGTTTGTTACCTTGTTTTTCAGTTCATGTATTGAGTTTTTCATCTCTGCTTGGTTCCTTTTTTATAGTTTCAGTTTCCTTGGTGATGTGTTCATTTTTTTCATTGAATTGTTTTTTGAGCTTTCTAAATTGCCTTCCTGTGCTTTCTTGTATTTCCCTGAGTATTTTTAGGACTTCAATTTTTAAGTCTCTGTCATTTAATTTCAATATTTTCAAGCACTTAAAATATTTTTCTAGCCTGACCAGGCAGTGGTGGATAGAGCGTCGAACTGGGATGCAGAAGACCCAGGTTCGAGATCCCAAGCTCGCCAGCTTGAGCACGGGCCCATCTGGCTTGAACTAAAGCTCACCAGCTTGGAACCAAGGTCGCTGGCTCCAGCAAGGGGTGGCTCAGTCTGCTGAAGGCCCGCGGTCAAGGCATATGTGAGAAAGCAATCAATGAACAACTATGGTGTCGCAACGGTAATGAACAACTAATGATTGATGCTTCTCACCTCTTTCCGTTCCTGCCTGTGTGGCCCTATCTATCCCTCTCTCTGACTCTCTCTCTGTCCTTATAAAAATAAAAATAAAATTTTTTCTAGAGATTTTTCATCATCTATCTGAGCTACATCTCTGTCTTTTGTATCCATATTTGATTTCTTTTTCCTTAATGGCATTTGAGAGTGGTATTGTTAATAACACTAATTAGAGATAATTTTTAAAAATATAAAATAAAAATTTAAAAGATACAGTGAAAAAATGAAAATTTTATTATGATAAGTGGAACAAAAACTACAGGGAACAGAGAGCCAGAACTGAGGGAAAATGACAAAGAGATAAAAAATGAAGTCAAAAACACACAAAATGCCACAAAGAAAAATATGAATTCAAAATAAAATGATTTGTTGATAAATGATGATCATATGAGAGAAAGAGAAAAAGAAAAAGAAGAGTAAAGAAAGGAAAAAAAAGTTAAGGTTTTTAAAATGTAACAGTAATAAAAAAAACAAAAATAAAAGATGTAACAACTATAGATAATGAAGTTCAAAAGGAAAAGAAAGGAATAAAATGGAAAGAAGATAAAATGACCAAAGTGGAAAAAAAAAGAAAAGTTATAAAAAATGTAATTTTTTTCTGGTTTTGAGAGGTAGCTTCTTTTTCAGCAGGTGGCGCTGTACTACAGGTTTTGCCCCTGTGTGGCTCTTGAGCAGAGATTTGCTGTTGTGTCGCTATGGCAATGATATAGGCTGGGCCTCAGTCCCGTTGGTAGACTCAATTAATTTTCCAGGTCCCTCTCCTCACATCTCTCCATCCTGAGCTAGCAGCCTGGGGACTTAGCTGTTAGGTTTGCCCCAGCAACTGCTTGCAGAGCAAGAGGCTCTAAGAGCAGCCAGGTCCTTCCTCCAGTACCATTCAAAGCACAGTTCTGGGTAAGGCTGTGCTACGCAGAGCTGCCAATGAGAGCAGGCAGGGCTAGGATCTAGTTGCAGATCTGACGCCTGTCTAAGGGCTGGTGGACAGGTCTAGCACATCTCGGCGTGCCGTGGGCTGGGCACCTATTGCAGATCAGGTGCCTTTCTAAGGGCCCCTGAGCATGTCTAGTATGCCTCAACGCTCTGTGGGTCTAATCTCCACAGGATTCTCCCTTGTGCCCTGTTTGGTAGCCAGCAGCAAGCCACATGTGCACCTAGCCCCCACAACTTCTGCAGTGCACATAGAGGTCTACTCCTGCCCACATAGGCACACAGCATCTGTGATCTCAGTCAGTGTTGGAATGCAGAAATGCACTTTGAGACCTGTATCAGCTTGCGGAGGTGCCCTGCCCAGACAGGTCCAGGCCTAGGGGTCCTGGCCCTTGTGCACTTTCTGTGCTGTTGGTCGGGGAACTGGTACTATGCAGAAACACTGGATACAGCCCACACAGATGTCCACCGCTGACAATCTTGGGCTAAGCCCTCCAACCCACGCATGCCCATGCCAGAGGCACCAGGTGGAGCCACTCACGCACTGCCTGTGATCATGAACCTGGGAGCGCACAGAGCCACTCTGGTGCAATCCTCTGCAGGCACCCCACACCAGCAACCTCCGTTGGAGCCTGCCACCTGTGCTAGCCCCGTGTCCACGATCTCAGGCCGAGCCAGTGTGTTCTCGCCTCTTCTTGATCATCCACCCTATCCCAGCTTCTTCCCTCTGCCCCAGATCCTCCACTTCTCTCAGTTCCAGATGAATGCGGCCCTTCCTCAGATCAGTGAGGAAAGTGGAATACTCTATTCTTCATCTTATTTCCTTCAGAGTAGCTTATATATTCAGCCACCTTTTCACCCAGTCATACCTTTGTCTGGTGTGTGTATATTTCAGGTGCTCCTGTGATTTTTTTCTGTCTTTAGTTGTTGAATTTGTTGAAATTTCAAGGGGAGATATCTGGAGCACCCCTCATAGCACCATTTCTCTAATGTCACTCCTGGTGGAATTTTTTAAAATTGAATTTTTTGGGGTGATACTGGTTAACATAATTATACAGTTTTCAGGTGCCCAGTTCTACACAGTTGCTCTGTATACTGTATTGTGTTCACTGTTCCCCCATCAAGTCTTCATCCATTTATCCCCCCATACCCTCCTCCACTAGATCAGGTGGAATTATGTCAACTCTGAGTTGTGGGATTAGCCAAGGACAGGCCTAATTCTTCCTGAGAAGTCCCCTGAGCACAGTGCTTGAACCTCAATGAGCTGGAAGGTGGCCCTTCTTAGGTAAGATCTAATTAGCCAGGAGGATGTTGGTGTAGCTGGATGTCTACTGATCCACTCTTATTATTAAAGAGGAGCAGATTCATCTGGTGAGCCATTGGCTAGTACTCACCTCACCTCCCACCAAAGTGGCCTACCTCCGCACCTCAAATTCCCTCAACTTGACCCAGTGATCCAGGTGGCAGGAGGAATTGATGACAATTTAGGAGGAACATTGGTCTCTATTCCACCAAATCTTTCTGGTAGATGAATAAATTAGGAGAAGAGCCTGACCAGGTGGTTGCACAATGGATAGAGCATCAGACTGGGACATGGAGGACTTAGGTTTGAAAAATCAAGGTCGTCAGCTTGGGCGCAGGCTCATCTGGTTTTAGCAAGGCTCACCAGCTTGAGCTCAAGGTTGCTGGCTTGAGCAAGGGGTCGCTTGGTCTGCTGTAGCCCCTGGTCAAGGCACGTATGAGAAAGCAATTGATGAACAACTAAGGTGCCACAACAAAAAATTGATGATTGATGCTTCTCATCTCTCTCCCTTCTGGTCTGTCTGTTCCTATCTTTCCCTCTCTTTGTCTCTCTCTGTCTCTGTCACAAAAAAAAAATTAGGAAAAGAAAGTCAGGATTACATTCCAGCCTTTCAACTCAAATTCTAAAAAAAGATCTCAAGAGTAACCAACCCAACAGGAAATACAGGGTCAAGGAAATTTCACTCATACTGTTTCTAAGCAAATGGTGCAAACCCCAACAAAACTGCCCTCAAGTAAAGGTCAGTTAGCAGGAAAATCTCAGCATGGAACCTATGGGGGAAATAAAGGATCTACAAAAAAGACTACAATTGACAAAGGATGAATGAAGATGATTCTTTTGAAATCTTACTCTAGGATAAAAAAGAATGACAAAACATTGGACGGGGGAGGGAGGGCCCAGAGCTCAGCTCTCCCCTGCTCTACAGGTCATGACAAAAATTGACCAAGCATTACCAGAGTACATGAGGATGGCAGAAAGGAACATTTTATATGAGGGTTCCTCTGACCCAGCAACCCCACTGCTTGACAATTTCTCCAAAACAACAATTGCCAAAAAGCATATGGTGGTTGAGAGACAAGGATTTCCATCCTAGCTTTGTCATAATGAAAAACTATTGAATATAAACATTGAGTATTTATTGAAATATTTTTCAGTAGGGTTAAGTCATTGATTAAAGACATTATGATCCTTCCATAACATCTAAGTGGTGATGTATGTCTTTACTCAATGATGACATGGTGCGTTACCTATGGCACATGGAATTGAGTGCAAAAGAAGGGAGAACAGGACAGCATGATCCCATTTGTATATCATTTTAATACATGCACATAGAGAAATGTCCAGAAGGATGTTTACCATAACAGTCAAATTTTATTTTATTCTTTGCATATCTTGATATTTATAATGAGCATGACTCTTGACATCATCAAGCTCTTTTCAAAAGAAAGAGAAAACAAATGTGGTGGAAGCCTACTTGCTCTATCAGATAGGATGAGATCCTTGCTTGACTAGCTGGAAAATGTCTGTTACTATGGGGAATGACATAGACATGTGTTAAATGCTTTATTGTAATTTGAGGCATATAAATGAACACCTGTTCACCGATTTGTATTTTTTATATAAGAATAAGACATTTTATTTTTATAAGTCATAAAATGACGACCTGAGCACAGAATTCTTCTAGATGATTCTCCTTATTTGCCTAAATTCACTTTGTTACTAATTTTTACTCCACCTTTGTCAAGTCAACACTTATTCCTTGACTCTTCCTCTTTGCTCACTTCTAGATTAAGAACAAAAGAGTTGGAAACGTGCTTTGGCATTCTACTGAGGGTTTCAGGGCTGTGGCTTTCAGCTTTGCATGTAGCTTTCCAGTCAGCTGCCAACATTTTGTTCCTTTGTTCCTTTTCTAGTTCTTTTACTCTGATCGCTTGACCACCGGACCTGCCACACCCACCAGGCTGGCTGTGCTGGATGCCACTGTGGGTTGTGTGGGACTCCTTCACCCCTCTGCATTAGTTGGTAACTGACATTGCATCTGCTGGGCATGGCTGCTCCTGAAGGCTGCCCCCGCAGCCATGAGTTGCTGCCACCACCACAAACACCACTACCAATATCCCAAGCCTTATGGTGTCAAAACTGTACAGTGGCCTACAGCAAAGTGAGGAGATATACCCCTTGATGCAACACACTCTGTTAGAGGCTCCCCAGGGAGGGCTGCTTACACCCATCTGTCTCCCTAAGTACTCAGTGAAAAAGATGTTTCCATTTGAATTTACTCCTCTCTTGCTGTGACTAAGCCACAGGATGGTAGCTGAATGATGGGCACACAGCTATATTTGGAATGTCCTCTCTTCCCTGAAAATCAAGGCTCCATTAAATACGCTAACTTGGTACACTTGACTCCTGTCCTGAGCAAGTTCTCTCCTAGTGAACTGACTCTCCAAGTAAACCCCTCACACCAGTAAACCCCTTAAAAGTTCCCAACTCAGGTTGAGATTTTATTGGTACTTTTGCAGATGTTGGGGGGTAGGGGTGGAAATAGGGGAAGCAGGGAAAAAGTCTTGTCTTTTTACTTTTAAACAAATAAATCTTATTTTATGATAATATTAGTACATACTCTTTATGGAAAGAAATGTGAAATACATCAAGAAAAAGAGACACAATGAAGAAAATAAAATTCACCTGTAATCACACTACTTAGAAATAATCACAAGTAATGTTTGGCTGGGTTTTATTTCTCCATTGTTTTTAAAGACTTTATTAAATTTTCAGAGAGGAGAGAAAGAGAGAGAAGGGGGAGGAGCAGGAAGCATCAACTCCTATATGTGCTTTGACCAGGAAAGCCCAGGGTTTTGAACTGGCGACCTCAGTGTTTCAGGTCCTCAGTGTTTACCCCACTGTGCCACCACAGGTCAGGCAATCCCTCTGTTGTTTTACATGATTAAGATCACACTACTTAGGGAATTTTATAGGCTGCTTTTTAAATGACATATCCACTATACCATGAACATTCTCCCATGACACTAAAAATTATAAGCAAACTGTAATGGTTGCCTAATATCCAATGTTGTATGCATTAATTAGGAGTCTTTTGAGTGAATGCCATAGAAACCTATATACTCAAGCAGGTATAAATTTTTTTTAATTTTATATTTTTTATAATATATATATGAGACTCATCTAGCATAATTTTTTCATGTTTTTTTAATATTGAACCAAAGTTACTTTTGTGTGTGTGTGTGTGTGTGTGTCTTTTTCTGAAGTGAGAAATGAGGAGGCAGAGAGACAGACTCGTGCATGTACCTAATCAGATCCACCCGGCATGCCCACCAAGGGGCAATGCTCTGTCCATCTGGGGCGTTGCTCCGTTGCAACCAGAGCCATTCTAGTGCCTGAGGCGGAGGCTATGGAGCCATCCTCAGTGCCCTGGGCCAACGTTGCTCCAATGGAGCCTTGTCTGCGGGAGAGGAAGAGAGAAATAGAGTGAAAGGAGAGGGGAAAGGGTGGAGAAGCAGATGGCCCTTCTCCTGTGTGCCCTGACCGGGAATCAAACCTGGGACTTCCACACGCCGAGCTGATGCTCTACCACTGAGCCAATCAGCCAGGGCCAAATTTTTTATTTTTTAATGAAAGACTTTGGTTGTAAGGATCAGGATGTTTCCTGAAAACTGAAAGCAGAGATGCAACCAGACCTCAGGACTACATTATGAACAGAGACTGGACTAGCATGTTGGGAAACCAACAATTAAAACACAACAAACAGAGCCCTCCGTGTGTTTGCGCTTATCTCGGGCCTGTCCCCAAGGTGTCACTGACTTATCAAGAGCCTCAGGGGGCTGCTCTGATTCCCTGGTCTTAGCTCAAGGCTGAGAGGAGGAAGGTACTGGCACTGAGGTGGGTGTCCATTGGCTCCATTCTAATCACCACAGACTTAGAAGTGAGGGGATGTTCGCCCCACACAGAAAGAAGTCTCTCCCTGACACTCGGCCCCCCATCGGAATTTATCTCAGGTGCCCATGACCAGGACTGGCTTATGTCCCTGCTGGTTCCCTTGCTGCATGGCAGGCTGGCAAAGGCAGCTCTTGGGCTCCCCTTTGGATGCCCCCCTATAGAGCGAGGCTGTCTTGGCCCACAAGAAAGCACTGCTGTCGGGTGGGCAATGGTGACTGTGCCCCACCCAGCCATGCCCCAAGCTTGGCGCTGGTGACACAAAACAAGTACAGGCACAGTTTCTACCCTCCGGGAGCCTGGGACCAGTACAATGCAATTGAAATAAGGGCACTGACTCTGAGTTAGAAAAGAAATGAGAGGATGGAAAGATGTGTACGTGCTGGAAGAGCCTGCTTTGATTTTTAGAAATAGTAGGAACAGAGCTGCATGGATGGCAGGATTTTAAAAACAGAGGACAGTTCAAGAGGCGGGAAGATGGCAATGGAGTAGGCGGACGTACCAACTTCCAACTCCCAGAACCAAAGTGGATTATAACTCAATTTTAAGAACCATCATCTGGATAAACCAACTTTGAACTAAACTAAGTGGACTCTTCAACCAAGGAACACTGCAGAAGCCATATTGAGACTGGTAGAAATAGCGAAAATGCGAAGAGGGCTGCCCAGCTCCCCGGAGCAAACGGCAGCCCAGAGAGACCCGCGTGGCGGGAGGAGAGTTTGGTGGAGAGGGAGGGACCTGGGTCCCAGGAACCAAGCCCCAGCTTGCAGTCCCAGAGCCTAGAAGAGACGTATGGACAGTATTGAGCTGTGAAGCAAGTGAGGATACTGTTTGTGAAAAAGAGATAGTTTTCTCAGACCCAAGAATCTTTTCAAAGGGACAGCGCAGAAACCCTCTCTCACAACCACGCACCCGGGGCTCTGGGGAACGGGGACAGAGGAGAGGAACAGAGCAGCGGAAACAGAGAGTGGACTGAAGGCACGAGGACACTCTGAGGGACAGCCATCCTGACCCCTGGGCTAAGTCATTTCCCTAATCGAAAACGAATATTTCCCCTGGAACTAGCAATACCAGCAAAGGGAGACAGGACACTAGCCAAACAAGCTCTCCCGCGGCAATTAGAGCAGAGCTGCTTAGAGGGAGGGAGCTCCCAAGCCTACAGTGTGGAGACTTAAGACACTGCCATCTCTCTGAGGGTTGCTGAAGGGTATGGTGGGCGGCAGGACACTGAAAAGCGGTCCTGTCGGCGTGGGCAGAGGCACAGCCGATGTGAGCTCGGTCTAGCCCAGCAGGGGCAGAGGGGACGCACGAAAGCGGTCCGGCAGCTGCGGGCCCGCCAGTGACCCCACTTGTGGGGAAAAATAGGGGCAGAGATTGGCTCTGCGACCCTGCACAAGCTGGCCCTGACCGTGGGGACGGGGCTAGGACCAGGGAAGGGCGAGGGGCTCGCGGCTGAGCTCATGCTACTAGCCCCGCCCGGCCAGAGAAAACCCGGTGGTTTGCAAACCTATGTGCGCGCGAGCAAGCTTTCGCAGCTAAGCTCACGCTACTAGCCCCGCCTGGTCAGAGAAACCCCGGTGGTTGGTCACCCTATGTGCGCGTGCTGGCGCCGAACGTGGGGGCGTTGTAGAGTCCGGATCGATCGGAAGCTAGCAGCTGAGCTAAGGCCAGAAAAACGCCTGGCCCAATAAACCGCTGTTTGCGACCCTGTGCAGGAGGGCCCCGGCCTTGAGGGTGGGGCTAAATTCTGGACGGGCAAAGGCTCACAGCTGATAGCACGTCAAAAGCCCCGCCTAACCCGCAAAACTGTAGCGAGCAGGCTCTGACTGCGGGGCTGAGCGTAAGCCTTCTGGAAACGGGCTGGGTCCACAGCTGAGCAAAGGTGCTCACCTCTGCCCTTGGTGCTAAGGCTTGTGGCTTGAGTGACAGCCCCTCCCGCAGAGGAAAGGCGGAAATCACAGCAACAGCCGCAGTAGGCTGTCGCTAGCAACGCCCATACCCAACCACCCTAGGCAGCGGCAGAGGGGATGGCAGGCCTGCAGACAGACCACACCTAGAGAACACAAAGGGAACACCTACTGGACTCCAGTGCCCACAACTTGCCAATACACAGATAAAATGGGCAGGCAGAGGAATGCAAACCAAATGAATCAAGAGAAATCCCCAGAGAAGGACCTGAATGAACCAGATATAACCAAACTACCCGAAGCAGAATTTAGAATAATGATAGTTAGGATGTTCAAAGAAATTAGAGCAACAATGGATAGTCACTATGAGCACCTAAATAAAGAAATAACATATATAAAAAATGAAATTGAAATAATAAAAAAGAATCAGACAGAAATGACAAATACAGTATCAGAACTGAAGACTACAATGGAAGGAATTAAAAGCAGGAAGAATCACTCTGAGGATCGAATCAGCGAGTTAGACGACACAATAAACAAAGGCACAGAAGCAGAGAAGAAAAAGGAAAAGAGACTCAAAAAATGTGAGGAAACTCTAAGAGAGCTCAGTGACAACATGAAGAGAAACAACATTTGCATCATAGGGGTGCCTGAAGAAGAGGAAAGAGGACAGGAAATGGAAACTTTGTTCAATCAAATCGTAGCAGAAAACTTCCCTAAATTACGGCTGGGAAACATTCCACATGTTCAAGAAGCACACAGAACTCCATTAAAGAGAAACCCCAAAAAATCTACACCAAGACACATCATAGGTAAAATACCAAAGCTAATGGATAAAGAAAAAAATCTTAAAAGCTGCTAGAGAAAAAAAGGCTATCACCTACAAAGGAGCTCCCATAAAAATGACATCGGACTTCTCAACAGAAACACTTGAGGCCAGAAGGGAATGGCAAGATATAATCAAAGTAATGCAGAACAAGAACCTACAACCAAGACTACTTTATCCAGCAAGGCTAACATTTAAAATTTAAGGAGAAATAAAGAGCTTTCCAGACAAAGAAAGCGTCAAGGAATTCATTAAAACCAAACCAATTCTGCAAGAGATACTAAGGGGCCTGTTGTGAACAGTTCAAAGGGAGGAAAGAATATAGTAAAAGAAGAATATAGCTTTAAAGAATAAAATGGCAATAAACAACTATATATCAATAATAACCTTAAATGTAAATGGATTAAATGATCCAATCAAAAGACATAGGGTAGCTGCGTGGATAAAGAAACAGGGTCCATACATATGCTGTCTACAAGAGACACACCTTAAAACAAAAGATGCATATAGACTGAAGGTAAAAGGATAGAAAAAAATATTTCATGCAAATGGAAATGAAAAATAAGCCGCGGTAGCAGTACTTATATCTGACAAAATGGACTTTAAAACAAAGGCTGTAGTAAGAGATAAAGAAGGACACTACATAATGATAAAGGGAACAATTCAACAGGAAGATATAACTATTATGAATATCTACGCACCAAATAAAGGAGCCCCAACATACATAAAGCAGACTTTGATGGACATAAAGGGCAAGATTAACAGCAATACTATCATAGTAGGGGATTACAATACCTCACTAACAACACTGGATAGATCCTCAAGAAAGAAAATTAATAAAGAAACAGCAGACTTAAAGGATACACTAGATCAACTCGATTTAATAGATATCTTTAGAACTTTTCACCCTAAAGCAGTAGAATATACATTCTCTCAAGCGCTCATGGTACGTTTTCTAGGATAGACCACATGTTAGGACACAAAAGTGGTCTCAATAAATTTAAGAAGATTGAAATTATATCAAGCATTTTCTCTGATCACAATGCCATAAAACTAGAAATTAACCACAAAAGAAAAACTGAGGGGGAGCAAGATGGCGAAGGAGTAGGCGGACGTACCAACTTCCAACTCCCAGAACCAAAGTGGATTATAACTCAATTTTAAGAACCATCATCTGGATAAACCAACTTTGAACTAAACTAAGTGGACTCTTCAACCAAGGAACACAGAAGAAGCCACATTGAGACTGGTAGGAATAGCGAAAACGCGAAGAGGGCTGCCCAGCTCCCCGGAGCAAACGGCAGCCCGGAGAGACCCACGTGGCCGGAGGAGAGTTTGGTGGAGAGGGAGGGACCTGGGTCCCAGGAACCAAGCCCCAGCCTACAGTCCCAGAGCCTAGAAGAGGCGTTTGGACAGTTTTGAGCTGTGAAACAAGTGAGGGAGCTCCCAGGCGTACAGTGTGGAGTATTAGGTCCCATCCTACTCTGCTGAGGGTTGCTGAAGGGTATGGTGGGCGGCAGGACGCTGAAACGCGGTTCTGTCGGCGTGGGTGGAGGCCAAGTCAGTGTGACCTCCGTCTAGCCCAGCAGGGTCGGAGGGGACGCGTGAAAGCAGTCCGGAAGCTGTGGGCCGCCTGTAGTCCGACCTGTGGGGACAAAGCGGGAGGCCAGGAACGAGCAGAAATCTGCTCTGCGGCCCTGCGCAAGCCGGCCCTGACCGCGGGGACTGGACTAGGACCAGGGACGGGCAGGGGCTCGTGGCTGAGCTCACGCTACCAGCCCCGCCCGGCCAGAGAAACCGAGGTTTGCCATTCTGCGTGCGTGAGCGGGCTCTGAGCACCGGGACGGGGTAGACCCCGAGACAAGTGGAAGTTCACAGCTGAGCCAACGCTACTATCCCCGCCCGGCCGGAGAAACTGCGATTTGTCATCCCACATGCACGAGCGGGCTCAGAACGAGGGGGCGGAGTAGAGTCCGGAACGAGCGGAAGTCCGCAGATGAGCGGAAGCCAGCAAATGCACCCGCCCAAATAAACCTTGGTTTCCGACCCTGTGCAGAAGGGCCCTGGACTCGAGGGCGGGGCTAAATCTCCGAACGGGCAAAGGCTTATGGCTGAGAGCACGTCAAAAGCGCCACCCAACCCGCGAAACTGTAGCAAGCAGGCTCCGACTGATGGTTCTGGGCGGAAGTCCGGAAATAGGCTGGTCCGCAGCTGAGTAAAGGTGCTCACCTCTATCCTTGGTCCTGAGGCTTGTGGCTTGAGTGACAGCCCCTCCCGCGGAGGAGAGGCAGAAATCACAGCAAAAGCCACAGTGGGCCGGCTCTGGCAACGCCCATACCCAACAACCCTAGGCAGCGGCAGAGGGGGTGGGGGGACTGCAGATAGACCACACCTAAAGAACACAAAGGCAACACCTACTGGACTCCAGTGGCCACATTTGCTTATAAACAGACAAAATGGGCAGAAAGAGGAATGCAAACCAAATGAATCAAGAGAAATCCCCAGAGAAAGACCTGAATGAACCAGATATAACCAAATTACCAGATGCAGAATTTAGAATAATGATAGTTAGGATGTTCAAAGAAATTAGAGCAACAATGGATAGTCATTATGAACACCTAAATACAGAGATAACAAGTATAAAAAACGAAATTGAAATAATAAAAAAGAATCAGACAGAAAAATAATAAAAAAGAATCAGACAGTATCAGAACTGAAGACCACAATAGAAGGAATTAAAAGCAGGATGAATCACGCTGAGGATCAAATCAGCGAGTTAGAGGACACAATAAACAAAGGCACAGAAGCAAAGAAGAAAAAGGAAAAAAGACTAAAAATATGTGAGGAAACTCTAAGGGAGCTCTGTGACAACCTGAAGAGAAACAACATTCGCATCATAGGGGTCCCTGAAGAAGAGAAGAGAAGACAGAAAATGGAAACTTTGTTCAATCAAATCACAGCAGAAAAATTCCCTATATTAAGGCTGGGAAACACTCCACACGTTCAAAAAGCACACAGAACTCCATTAAAGAGAAACCCAAAAAGATCTACACCAAGACACATCATAGTTAAAATACCAAAGCTAATGGATAAAGAAAAAATTTTAAAAGCTGCTAGGGAAAAAAAGGATATCACCTACAAAGGAGCCCCCATAAGGATGACATCGGACTTGTCAACAGAAACACTTGAGGCCAGAAGGGAATGGCAAGAAATAATCAAAGTAATGCAGAACAAAAACCTACAACCAAGACCACTTTATCCAGCAAGGCTAACATTTAAAATTGAAGGAGAAATAAAGAGCTTCCCAGAAAAAGAAAGCCTGAAGGAATTCATTAAAACCAAATCAATTCTGCAAGAGATACTAAGGGGCCTGTTGTGAACAGTTTAAAGGAAGAAAAGAATAGAGCAAAAGAAGAATACAACTTAAAGAATAATATGGCAATAAACAACTACATATCAATAATAACCTTAAATGTAAATGGATTAAATGATCCAATCAAAAGACATAGGGTAGCTGCGTGGATAAAGAAACAGGACCCATACCTATGCTGTCTACAAAAGACACACCTTAAAACAAAAGATGCACATAGACTGAAGGTAAAAGGATGGAAAAAAATATTTCATGCAAATGGAAATGAAAAAAAGCCGGGGTAGCGATACTTATATCTGACAAAATGGACTTTAAAACAAAGGCTGTAGTAAGAGATAAAGGAGGACACTACATAATGATAAAGGGAACAATTCAACAGGAAGATATAACTATTGTAAATATCTATGCACCAAATATAGGAGCCCCGACATACATAAAGCAGACTTTGATGGATATAAAGGGTGAGATTAACAGCAATACTATCATAGTAGGGTATTTCAATACCCCTCTAACAACACTGGATAGATCCTCAAGAAAGAAAATTAATAAAAAAACAGCAGACTTAAGGAGACACTAGATCAACTTGATTTAATAGATATCTTTAGAACTTTTCACCCTAAAGCAGTAGAATATACATTCTTCTCAAGCGCTCATGGTACGTTTTCTAGGATAGACCACATGTTAGGACACAAAAATGATCTCAATAAATTTAAGAAGATTGAAATCATATCAAGCATTTTCCCTGATCACAATGCCATGAAACTAGAAATTAAACACAAAAGAAAAACTGAAAAATACTCAAACACTTGGAAACTAAATAGCATGATATTAAATAATGAATGCATTAACAATGAGATCAAAGAAGAAATAAAAAAGTTTTTAGAAACCAATGAAAATGAGCATACATCAACTCAAAATTTATGGGACACAGCAAAAGCAGTTCTGAGAGGGAAGTTTATTGCACTACAGGCATATCATAAGAAGCTAGAAAAGGCTAAAATAAGCAACCTGACCCAGCATCTAAAAGAACTAGAAAAACAACAACAAATAAAACCCAAGACAAGTAGAAGGAAGGAAATAATAAAGGTCAGAGCAGAAATAAATGACATAGAGGCTAAGGAAACAATACAGAGGATCAATGAAACAAGAAGCTGGTTCTTTGAAAAGGTAAACAAGACTGATGAACCTTTAACAAGACTCACCAAGAAAAAAAGAGAGAGGACTCAAATAAATAAAGTTAGAAAGGACAGTGGAGAAATAACAACTGACACAACAGAAATACAAAGCATTGTAAGAAAATACTATGAAGAACTATATGCCAAAAAATTAGACAATCTTGGTGAAATGGACAAATTTCTTGAATCATATAACCTTCCAAAAATCAATCTGGAAGAATCAGAACACCTAAACAGACCAATTACAGCAAATGAGATCGAAACAGTTATCAAAAGACTCCCAAAAAAGAAAAGTCCTGGGCCTGATGGCTTCACAAGTGAATTCTATCAAAAATTCAAAGAAGAAATAACTCCTATTCTCCTCAAGCTATTTCAAAAAATTCAAGAGGAAGGAAGATTTCCAAACTCCTTTTATGAGGCGAGCATAATTCTGATCCCAAAACCGGGCAAAGACAACACAAAGAAAGAAAATTATAGGCCTATGTCCCTGATGAATTTAGATGCTAAAATTCTCAACAAAATATTAGCCAACCGGATCCAGCAATATATGAAAAAAATCATACACCACGATCAAGTGGGATTTATTCTGGAGAGGCAAGGCTGGTTCAATAATCGCAAATCAATCAATGTGATTCATCACATAAACAAAAGGAAGGACAAAAATCACATGATAATTTCAATAGATGCAGAAAAGGCATTTGATAAAATCCAGCACCCATTCATGCTCAAAACTCTCAGTAAAGTGGGAATACAGGGATCATTCCTTAACATGATAAAGGCCATCTACGATAAACCGACAGCAAACATCATACTAAATGGACAAAGATTAAAAGCAATCCCCTTAAGATCAGGAACCAGGCAGGGTTGCCCACTTTCACCACTCTTATTCAACATAGTTCTGGAAGTCCTAGCTACTGCAATCAGACAAGAAGAAGAAATAAAAGGCATCCAAATTGGAAAAGAAGAAGTAAAACTGTCATTATTTGCAGATGATATGATATTGTATATTGAAAACCCTAAAGTCTCAGTCAAAAAACTACTGGACCTTATAAATGAATTCAGCAAGGTGGCAGGATATAAAATTAATACGCAGAAATCAGAGGCATTTCTATATGCCAACAATGAACTGTCAGCAAAAGAAATTAAGGAAACAATCCCCTTCACTATTGCAGCCAAAAAAATAAAGTACGTAGGAGTAAATTTAACCAAGGAGGTTAAGGACTTGTACTCGGAAAATTATAGAACATTGATAAAGGAAATCAAGGAAGATACAAACAGGTGGAAGCATATACCATGCTCATGGCTAGGAAGAATAAACATCATTAAAATGTCTATATTACTTAAAGCAATTTATAAATTCAATGCAATACCAATTAAAATACCAATGACATACTTCAAAGATATAGAACACATATTCCAAAAATTTATATGGAACCAAAAAAGAACAAGAATAGCCTCAGCAATCTTAAAAAGAAAAAATAAAGCAGGAGGTATCACGCTTCCTGATATCAAGGTTTACTATAAGGCCATTATACTCAAGACAGCCTGGTATTGGCATAAGAACAGGCACATAGATCAATGGAACAGAACAGAGAACCCAGAAATAAACCCACAGCTTTATGGACAACTGATATTTGACAAAGGAGGAAAGAACATACAATGGAGTAAAGACAGCCTCTTTAACAAATGGTGTTGGGAAAATTGGACATCTACCTGCAAAAAAATGAAACTAGACCATCAACTTACACCATTCACAAAAACAAACTCAAAATGGATAAAAGACTTAAATGTAAGCCGTGAAACCATAAGCATCTTAGAAGAAAACATAGGCAGAAAGCTCTCCGACAGCTGTAGCAGCAATATATTTGCCGATTTATCTCCACCGGCAAATGAAATAAAAGGCAAGATAAACAAATGGGATTATACCAAACTAAAAAGTTTTTGCACAATAGGAACAAAATAAAGACAATAGGAACAAAATAAAACGACTAACCACACAATGGGAGAACATATTCGACAGCATAACTGATAAGGGGTTAATAACCAAAATTTATAAAGAACTTATAAAATGCAACACCAGGAAGACAAACAATCCAATCAAAAAATGGGCAAAAAAATAAATAGAAATTTCTCCAAAGAGGACATACAGATGGCCAATAGGCATATGAAAAAATGCTCAACATCACTAATCATTAGAGAAATGCAAATTAAAACCACAATGAGATATCACTTCACACCAGTCAGAATGGCACTTATCAGCAAAACAACACAGAATAAGTGCTGGCGAGGATGTGGAGAAAAGGGAACCCTTCTGCACTGCTGGTGGGAATGCAGACTGGTTCAGCCACTGTGGAAAACAGTTTGGAGATTCCTCAGAAAATTAAAAATTGAACTGCCTTTTGACCCAGCTATCCCACTTTTAGGAATATACCCTAAGAACACCATAGCACTGTTCGAAAAGAAGAAATGCACCCCCATGTTTGTGGCAGCATTGTTCACAATAGCGAAGATCTGGAACCAGCCCTAGTGTCCATCAGAAGACGAGTGGATTATAAAGCTCTGGTACATATATACTATGGAATACTACTCAGCCATAAGAAATGATGACATCGGATCATTTATAACAAAATGGATGGTCCTTGATAACATTATACGGAGTGAAATAAGTAAATCAGAAAAAAAGAAAAACTGAGAACAGCATGATTTCATACATAAGTGGGACATAAAAGTGAGACTATGAGACATGGACAAGAGAGTGGTGGTTATGGTGTGGGGGGATGGAGGGAAGGGTTGGATAGGGAGGAGGGGAGAAACACAGGGAAAACCAGATAGAAGGTAACAGAGGACAATTTGACTTTTGGTGATGGGTATGCAACACAATTGAATGTTAAGATAACCTGGAGATGTTTTCATTAAAAAATAATAATAATAAATAAATTAATAACAAAAAAAAAAAGAAAAACTGAAAAATACTCAAACACTTGTAAACTAAATAGTATAATATTAAATAATGAATGGATTAACAATGAGATCAAAGAAGAAATAAAAAAGTTTCTAGAAACCAATGATAATGAGCATACATCAACTCAAAATTTATGGGACACAGCAAAAGCAGTACTGAGAAGGAAGTTCATTGCACTGCAGGCATATAATAAGAAGCCAGAAAAAGCTCAAATAAGCAACCTGACCCTGCAGCTAAAAGAACTAGAAAAACAACAACAAATAAAACCCAGGACAAGTAGAAGGAAGAAAATAATAAAGATCAGAGCAGAAATAAATGACATAGAGGCTAAGGAAACAATACAGAGGATCAATGAAACAAGAAGCTGGTTCTTTGAAAAGGTAAACAAGATTGATGAACCTTTAACTAGACTCACCAAGAAAAAAAAGAGAGAGGACTCAAATAAATAAAATTAAAAAGGACAGTGGAGAAATAACAACTGATACAACAGAAATACAAAGCATTGTAAGAAAATACTATGAAAAACTCTATGCCAAAAAATTAGACAATCTAAATGAAATGGACAAATTTCTTGAATCATTTCTTGAATATTCCAAAAATCAATCTGGAAGAATCAGAACACCTAAACAGACCAATTACAATAAATGAGATCGAAACAGTTATCAAAAAACTCCCAAAAAAGAAAAGTCCTGAGCCTGATGGCTTCACATGTGAATTCTATCAAAAATTCAAAGAAGAACTAACTCCTATCCTCCTCAAGCTATTTCAAAAAATTCAAGAGGAAGGAAGACTTCCAAACTCCTTTTATGAGGCCAGCATAATTCTGATCCCAAAACCGGGCAAAGACAAAACAAAGAAAGAAAATTATAGGCCTATATCCCTGATGAATTTAGAGCTAAAATTTTCAACAAAATATTAGCCGACCGGATCCAGCAATATATGAAAAAATTCATACACCATGATCAAGTGGGATTTATTCTGGAGAGGCAAGGCTGGTTCAATATTCGCAAATCAATCAATGTGATTCATCACATAAACAAAAGGAAGGACAAAAATCACATGATAATTTCAATAGATGCAGAAAAAACATTTGATAAAATCCAGCACCCATTCATGCTCAAAACTGTCAGTAAAGTGGGAATACAAGGAACATTCCTTAACATGATAAAGGCCATCTACGATAAACCCACAGCAAACATCAAAGTAAATGGACAAAAATGAAAAGCAATCCCCTTAAGATCAGGAAACAGGCAGAGGTGTCCCCTTTCACCACTCTTTTTCAACATAGTTCTGGAAGTCCTAGCTATAGCAATCAGACAAGAAGAAGAAATAAAGGCATCCAAATTGGAAAAGAAGAAGTAAAACTGTCATTATTTGCAGATGATATGATATTGTATATAGAAAATCCTAAAGTCTCAGTCAAAAAACTACTGGACCTTATAAATGAATTCAGCAAGGTGGCAGGATATAAAATTAATACTTAGAAATCAGAGGCATTTCTGTATACAAACAATGAACTGACAGCAAAAGAAATTAAGGAAACAATCCCCTTCACTATTGCAGCCAAAAAAATAAAATACCTGGGAGTAAATTTAACCAAGGAGGTTAAGGACTTGTACTCAGAAAATTATAGAACATTGATAAAAGAAATCAAGGAAGATACAAACAAGTGGAAGCATATACCATGCTCATGGCTAGGAAGAATAAACATCATTAAAATGTCTATATTACCCAAAGCAATTTATAAATTCAATGCAATACCAATTAAAATACCAATGACATACTTCAAAGATATAGAACACATATTCCAAAAATTTATATGGAACCAAAAAAGAACACGAATAGCCTCAGCAATCTTAAAAAGAAAAAATAAAGCAGGAGGTATCACTCTTCCAGATATCAAGGTCTATTACAAGGCCATTATACTCAAGACAGCTTGGTACTGGCATAAGAACAGACACATTGATCAATGGAACTGAACAGAGAACCCAGAAATAAACCCACAGCTTTATGGACAACTGATATTTGACAAAGGAGGAAAGAACATACAATGGAGTAAAGACAGCCTCTTTAACAAATGGTGCTGGGAAAATTGGACATCTACCTGCAAAAAAATGAAACTGGACCATCAACTTACACCATTCACAAAAACAAATTCAAAATGGATAAAAGACTTAAACATAAGCCGTGAAACCATAAGCATCTTAGAAGAAAACATAGGCAGCAAGCTTTCCGACATCTGTAGCAGCAATATATTTGCCGATTTATCTCCACCGGCAAATGAAATAAAAGGCAAGATAAACAAATGGGACTATATCAAACTAAAAAGTTTTTGCACAGCTAAAGACAATAAGAACAGAATAAAAAGACAAACCACACAATGGGAGAACATATTCGACAGCATGTCGGATAAGGGGTTAATAACCAAAATTTATAAAGAACTTATAAAACTCAACACCAGGTAGACAAACAATCCAATCAAAAAATGGGCAAAAGAAATGAATAGAAATTTCTCCAAAGAGGACATACAGATGGCCAAAAGAAATATGAAAAAATGCTCAACATCACTAATTATTAGAGAAATGCAAATTAAAACCACAATGAGATATCACCTCACACCAGTCAGAATGGCACTCATCAGCAAAACAACACAGAATAAGTGCTGGCGAGGTTGTGGAGAAAAGGGCACCCTTCTGCACTGCTGGTGGGAATGCAGACTGGTGCAGCCACTGTGAAAAACAGTTTGGAGATTCCTCAAAAAATTAAAAATCAAACTGCCTTTTGACCCGGCTACCCCACTTTTAGGAATATACCCTAAGAACACCATAACACTGTTCGAAAAGAAGAAATGCACCCCCATGTTTGAGGCAGCATTGTTCACAATAGCGAAGATCTGGAAACAGCCCAAGTGTCCGTCAGAAGACGAGTGGATTAAAAAGCTTTGGTACATATATACTATGGAATACTACTCAGCCATAAGAAATGATGACATCGGATCATTTACAACAAAATGGTTGTACCTTGATAACATTATACGGAGTGAAATAAGTAAATCAGAAAAAAAGAACTGAGAACAGCATGAATTCATACATAGGTGGGACATAAAAGTGTGACTATGAGACATGGACAAGAGTGTGGTGGTTACAGGGTCGTGGGAGGGAGGGGAGGGTGGGAAAGGGAGAAGGGTTGGTGCACAGGGAAAACCAGATAGAAAGTGACAGAGGGCAATTTGACTTTGGATGATGGGTATGCAACACAATTGAATGATAAGATAATCTGGAGATGTTTTCATTGTACATATGTACCCTGATTTATTGGTGTCACCCCATTAAAGTTAATTTAAAAAAACCAGAGGACAGTTCAAGCTGGGGCTGGGGGTACACACAGGAGAAGTCCGTAAAGCTTAGAGATGAGACAAGAGACTGCCAAAACTGCTGCATGCACAGGGCACCACAGGGGGAGGTGGCCTGGTGGAGGGAAGGGACTCCTTGGGCCACCCTGAAAGGTGGTCAGAGAATTTTCTGAGTGCATAGGTATTTAGGACCCGCAGAAGGTTCTCAAGCCAAAGGGCCAGCTGGCCAAAGGCAGGGCTGTTTTAGGAAGATGACTCTGTTCGCAGTATGATATAGGGTGAGAGGAGAGAGAAGCTTCAAGAAACAGGTTAAGAGGCTACTGCAGTGGCCCAGGTTCAGGTTGGGCAGGAAAGGCCGGTGCATGTCCTAGAGGTGCCCACTCAGGGCTACGGGTGAGACACATGGTTTCTGGACAGGTGAGCAGGAGACTCGGTCTGAGAGGATGAGCCCATGGGGAAGTCTAGGGTAAACCCCAAGATGCATCTTTAACCCCATGACATTCCTGTGGAGCAGAGAAATCTGAGGTTCAGGAGACAGTGACGCCGGACTTTGGGACAGCCTCAGGACAGAGGAGATCTGCACTGCTTTGAACCCAGGCTTCTCGAAGTGGATGCGATATGGTGTCTCCTGGGTTGTCCTGGGTCTCAGCTGAGGGAGTGGACCAGGTCTGGCTGGCCGTCAGACCAGAACAGTGGCCTTGGGGTCTAAGAGGAAAGGGCAGGTCCAGGGGCACATTGAGACATTCTGGACAGACATATGGTGAAGCACACACACAGAGCCTCTCGAGGGAACCACTTATTGGACCCCAAAGTGGACCAGGTGACAACCTCAAGGAAAGAACCTTAGGACCCTTCATTATGTAGAAGGGGAAACAGGCACAGAGAGTAGGGGACTTGACAAAGGTCACAGAGGAGTCCTTACCACCCATCCTAGTTTAGGGGGACACAGATCGGCAACTTCTCAGAAAACAATGACTCTGACTGCCCCCCTTCCAACACTTGCTGACCAGCATGGAGGTTTGGCCTCTGTTTCCCAGCTCAAACCCCACTCTGCCAAGACCCAGTAAGGTAAGCAAGTAGGTTCTCTTCCACAGGTAAATCCCACATTGCTCTGAGCAGGATTTCCCCCTCACCCTCAGGGGACATCACCGCTTCCTCCTATTGGCATCCTGCCAGGACTCTACCCCCAGGGCAGCCAGCACCAGGCTGGCATGGGTCACACTAAGAGGGTCATAGGTGTGCCAAGAGGGTGGTAAGCAGGTCCCTGACCAATTTTGGCTTAGGAGCCAAGCCTGGGTTTTGGCACTGAGGGACTTCCCTGGGGGTCCCTATGGCCTACCCTCGTTGCAGCATTTGGGAGAAAAGGGCCTCAGATACAACACCCCTTGGGTAACAGCTCACAGTGGCACACAGACTGCTTGGCTGGACCTTGGCATTATCAATGTACGGGGGTCCTCAGGTTATGACAGTCTCGACATACAATGTTTCAAGTTTATGACGCTCACTCCCATCAATACTTATAAAAATTGAGATGTGAGTGTCTCAGCTTATGCCGTTAGCGTCATCCTTTTGGACGTGGGTGACTAGTTTGGTTGTAAGCAGCGGAAGAATACGCAATAACATGGCACATGAGTGAGAATGTTGGCATCCTCCAGTACGCTTACCTATGCCATTTTGTTTTTGTTCTGGTTTTTTGTTTGTTTGTTTGTTTGTTTTACAGGGACAGAGAGAGAGTCAGATAGATAGGGTCAAACAGACAGGAATAGAGAGAGGTGAGAAGCATCAATCATTAGTTTTTCGTTGCCATTGTGACACCTTAGTTGTTCATTGATTGCTTTCTCACATGTGCCTTGACCGCGGGCCTTCAGCAGACCGAGCAACCCCTTGCTGGAACCAGCGACCTTGGATCCAAGCTGACGAGCTTTGCTCAAGCCAGATGGGTCCCGCGCTCAAGCTGGCGAGCTCCGGGTCTCAAACCTGGGTCCTCTGCTTCCCAGTCCGACGCTCTATCCACTGCACCACCGCCTGGTCAGGCTATGCCATTTTGGACTGTTAAAAGCACAAGTGTTCTCTTTGTGTTAGGTTAGGGTGTGTTTCGACTTACACCAAAATTCGGGTTACATCACTGTTGTAGGAACAGAACTGCGTTGTAACCTGAGGACTCCCTGTATTCATAAATCACAGGTTTTAATGATAAGACCAGGGAATTGAAGCACTGGATGCACATTATAATCACCTGATCAGTTCTTTGAAAAAAAAATTCTGATGGCTATACCCCTGCCCTCAGAGTGTCTGATTTTCCTGGTCTAGGATGTGGCCTGTGCATCAGGATTTTTAAGACCAATGTATGGCCAAGAGTGAGACCCCCTCAATCAGAGACATTGAGAGAAACCCATATTACACTGTAGAGAGTCAGAAAATGCCCCTCTCATCATCCCACTTGTTCCAGGTGCTACAGGTTCATCCATTTAACTTCTGGTAACAGCTTCGCATCCTTCCCTCAGGGAACCATCCTTTCTGTTTCTGTCCACCCTCTCCCAGTCCCCCCATTCTGAGGCGGGTGCACAGCCCAGATGAACCCCATGAGGCTCAGTGAGTTAAGTTCTCAGTGAGCTTTTTCTGAAGCTGTCAGGAAGAAAAACTGTCTTTCTCCTGGGCTGGGGGCTGGTGGCCTGTAGGCCTGCACTTTCTGGGGCTACCTGGAGAGAGGGGTTCCTGGAAATGAAGCCAATCCAGGGAGAGCAGCAATGAAAAAAAGGCACATCTGAGCACCTCAATTCATCCCTGTTTGAAGCCAGACACCCCTGCATTTTGCCATTTTTGAGCCCACAAATTGCAAGTTTTGTTCCATCTGATTTGATTTGAGTTTGTCAGTTGCATCTGTAAGAACCCAATCTAAGAATGTTTCTCAAAAAAAAAAAAAAAAACCCCAAAAAAAATCCTTTAAAATAAACTCTAATGGAGGTAAAGTTTTCTTCTTTCTCTGGAGTTACTTCTGCCTGAATAGGTTGATGATCAGAGCTAGGCAATATTTCAGACTTAAAACAGATCTGGCTCTGCGATGCCAACTTCACAGGTTTGCGGTGGGGCTCACATGAGGTAGAACTTATGTAATGAGTGGTGCAACAAGATGTCTTACCAAATTTTATGAAGTTTTTGTTGTTATATTTTGATTCTTTTGAGAGAAGCTGTCAGCCGCATTGTGGCGAGGTTGGAGCAGGACGACCTCGCCTACCCCTCTCAGCGATGCAAACCGTCAGCTAGCCCTGGGGAACAGATGCATGTTAACAGGGCTTTCACTTGATGTGGCAAAGCCAGATGATTCCCTGAGAACTCTGGGGAGCAGGAGAATTAATTCACTGAAAGCACCCAGAGACCCTTCCAGGAGGAAAGAACAAATAGTCCTTGTACAGGGGGTCCTCAGGTTACAACAGACTCAACATATGATGTCTCAAGCTTATGACGGTCACTCCCATAAAAACTTTAAAAAATTGAGAAGTGAGTGTTTCGACCCACGCCATTAGCATTGTGCTTACGGACTACGTGGTGAACTAGTTTGGTTGCACGTGAAGAAGAATACGCAGTAATGCGGAACATGAGTGAGAGAGTTGGTGTCCCCCAGTAGGCTTACCTACGCCATTTTTTACTGCAAAAGTGCAAGTGTTCTGTTTGTGTTAGGCTAGGGTGTGTTTTGACTTACACCAAAGCTCGGGTTATGTCACTGTTGTAGGAACAGAACTGTGTTGTAAACTGAGGACCCCCTATAATGCCAATGACCGGGGCCAGGCAGGTTCACATTGGATTTGGGCGGATAGTAGAGGAACTGTGGAGCCTGAAATTAGGCCATTACCATTTAATAGAGTCTTGCAATGGCAGACAAGCAAACAGTCAGAGGAAAACCTGCTTCTCACAGCAGCAAGCAAACAAGCAGCAAAACAGCTCCTCACAGTGGCAGACAGGCAATCCACAATAGCCCTGAGGGCAAGCACCCATAGCTGCACATAGACTATACACACATGTTGCTGCCACATGCTCACACACTAATCAGGCAAAGTACAAGTGAGCAAGCCTAACCCAGCTGTTTTCCCAACAGTCCTACTCCTCCCTAAGACCTGGGGCTGGTTCCCTGGTCAAAGCCGAGTGCCAGGGAAGAGCAGGAAAAACCCTGAAGGAATGGCAGCACAAGAGCAAGCTGATGTGCATGAGTCATGATGCAGAAATGGGAGAAAATGTTTCTGGTGTAGAACACAGAACTTAGCCTTCTAGGCCTCCGCTGTGCAGCAGCCGTGTGTGGAAGGACCCGTCAGTCCCCACCATGGCAGCAGCCACACCCCTGTAATAGTGGCAGCAATAGTAGCAGCTGTCACAGATTGTGGTTGTTAACGCATTGTGCTAACTAAGCACATCCACATCACTATATCCCTTACTCATCCCAACAGCCCTAGCAACTTGGTACCATGATTATCCCAGGTTACAGATGACAAAGCTAGAGTAGCAAGGATGAAGCACTCTGCCCAAAGCAGTCTACTCCAGAGCCCACTCCCACCACTCCTGGGCCATCAGTCTGACAAGTGCTTCTTGCCCTCTGCCTGTGACCTCCATGGCAGGCAGGCAGCCTCACTAGAGCAGACTCTCACCCCAGCCATGGCTGGGAAAGAAATGAACGGCACTATGACTCCAAGGCCTTTGCCACTTCGGGGTCATCATAATGGAGGAGGAGAAGCACCTATACCTCAAAGGCCCTATTTCAAGACAGAAGTCAGAGAGGACCAAATACTACCTTGCTTGCAAACAACTCTTCTGCCCCAGGCGGCTTTCCCACACCAGCTGGAGCTCCTCCCCTGCCAGGACAACACAATGGTTTGTGGGAAAAACCTAGTCTCTTCTCCCCAGATCCCTTCTCCCTTTCTTCCTTTCAGCATTAATGGCTTAGGCACTCCATCTCCCAGCTTCCCTTGCAGATAGGTACATCATGTTTGGCCAATGAGATATGAGCAGAGGGCATGTGTGCCACGTCAGGCTCATGGCTTAAAATAATTGGGCTTCCCCTTTCCAGTGCTTTCTAGCTTCTGTTTTGGTTGGGAAAGAGTAATAAATGAACCCCTGACCCAGACACAGAAGCCCCATATTCAGGATGTATGTCACCAATTCTGTATTGCTGGCATCCAGACTTTTATGTGGAAGAGAAATAAGCATCTGAAACATCAATCTTACTTAATGTTTTTTAGTTTCTTTGTTGATATCCTAAATAACATAAAGCTCAAAATGACTGGAAAAGCCAACCCTCTAAGAAAAATGAACCCCAAACCCTTAGGGCACATGGAAATTCATAGACAAATACAGTAAATATCTTTCTTAGGGACAGGGTCCTGGGGCGATACACTGGAGTTCCTGACAATACACACATGTGGTTGACCATGAACTATAAGGAGGGTTCTTAGTTAGGATAGATCAAGTTATGCTGTGTTAATAAGCAACACCAAAATCCCCGTAGCTTAAAGCACAAATGCTCATTTCTTACTCATGCAAATCCGCCATGAGTCCAGGTGATTCTTCATGGTGACCCACTGACCTGAGCCCTGTTCACCTTCTGGCTCTGGTGTCTTCCCACGAGGCCTTCTCTGAGATCACTATGGCAGGAAGGGAGAGCATTGGAAGTCTCACTCCATCAGTTAAACCTTTCCATCTAGAAGTGACACATGTCACTTTCATTTGCAGCTAGTGAATGAGTGGCCAGATTGGATTCTACATCTCTAACTGCTGGGGGTCAGAGAAGTGCCATCCTCTTGGTGCCAAAAGGAGTGCACCTCTGAACAGGGGTGAGTATGAGACGTCTCCCCTATGCGGCTTCTCCAGTTACATGTGTAATGAGCTCAGCAGTGGGGCTCAGTGCTCAATATACAGGGCAAAGTGGGGAGATGAGGCAAAAAGCCCCAAGCATGGAGGAGGAGAGAAGAAAGAAGAGAGAAGCATGGAGGAAATGCACAGAAAGAAATTAGGTGCAGAACCCAAAGCAAGAAGGCCCCAGGACCCTGCCACCTGTGAGCTGGAACCTGCTTGCATCACTACTCAGGAGAGTCAGGGGCCGGATTTTTCAGGAGTTTTGTATGCCAGTTGTTAAACATGGCAATTATTAAAAATGAAAGTATATAAGCTGACAATTAAATTATATCTATGATAAAAGTACTGCATACTCAAAATACACCACTTCCTAATTCTCTGACTCCATTTTACGATTCTCTATGTTCTTGGGGGTGGAGGTTCCATCCATGATAGTATGGTGGCTGCTGAACACCTCTCTCTCTCTCTCCAACTCTGTTTAGAGATATGCTTGGGTAGCTGGTGGGAGTATTTACTCTGTGGAAACCAGTAAATGCTGCAAATCAGGGCCTTGGTCCCCTAGAGAGCTGGCTATTAAACATTTGCCAGCCTGGGCTGGCCTTAGTGTCCCAGTGCATCTAAACGGGGAGTGTCAGTGCAGCCAGTAAGTGTGCTCAGATCCCCCCAGAGCAGTACGGGGGGGGGGGGGCTGCGGAGGGGGGAAGAAAATCCCCATTTGTCCCCAGTTTCTGGCTGGCTGAGAGAGGGGAGCTCAGGGAACACTGATGGGTGAGCATTTTCATTTGTAGTTCCTATGGAAATGAGCTTCACAGTCAGCACGCCCGAATGATGGTGCTTTGCAAACACAGGCGCTCCTTTCCATGACTGTGAAGCGTGGCCCTCCCTCAGAGACCTGAATCATTGTTTGGTTCCAGGAAGCCAAGGTTGGTGCTGCATAGTAATAATCATCTGCCAGGGGCCTATTGACCTGGAGGCTGCCTGCTGCCTGTTACTCCTGGTAACAGGGAGCCCCACGGAGAGCCATCCTTGCACCATCCTTGAGCCATCCTGTCTCTCTCTATATATCTATCTATCTCTCTCTCTTTCCACCTTTGACAGGGCCTCTAAGACAGTAGTTGTCAGAACTGAGCCAAGGCTGGCAGCTCAAACCGCGAGAGGCCTGAGTTTGCTTGGCAGACTCCAGATCTAGCTATAGGAGTATGGGCTTATTTCTAGCTGCTGTAAAATTCCCGTTACACTTGCTACTTTACTTTCCCATGAAGCCCAAGCCCTCTCTCTTCCCACTCTGTGCCCAGCTCAGCCATTACTGGCCACTTACCCCCCCCCCCAGTGTTCGGGCCCTTTGAATGCACTATTAGATATCTGGATAGTTTATGAATCTCCAGGTTTCTGACTCCATGGACTACATTACTCTAAAAGCTGCACCATGGGACACAGTTGCAGAAGGGAGAGGCAAAGGGGGTTGCCTTTTAACGCACGAACATGTTCCACCCAATGGATGGAAATGCTATGCTGGCAATTTTTACTTCTTTATAGGTTTCTGATTTTTACAAATCAATTAGCATGTTTTTACTTATATTAACTCAGCCTCCAAATTCCAGTCTTCTGGAATTACTGCTCTTCTACTGGCCAATTAAAGCTGCTCAAGCCTCCATCACATGGACCGTGGAGAATTTACAGCCCTTCCCAGGGGCTCTGAGGGATCCCAGGAGGTTTCCTGTTCTCCTGAACAAACTAAATTCAAATTCCTGATCCTTCCCCATTCCTGATCTTCTCCTGTCTGTCTCCTGCCTTTCAGTATCCATATTTTGATCTCTTCTATTTTCTGAAGTTCCATAGACATAAGATTTTACACATAACAGACTTCATTCTAAATGTCTGGGATAACTAAGGGATCTGCAGTACAGCACCAGGCAGGCAGTGACCTGCAGGAGAGCTTCAGACCCAGAGGATCCTGCGAGCCTGGACCACACCCACCATGTTTCAGTGGCCAGCCTTTTCCGGGACCCCATCATTTTGCCATTTCTGGGGTCTCCTCTCTCTTATTATTATTTTCTTTTCTAGATCTTTGCCACATTCTGGGGCTGTAGAGACTCTTACCCTGGTTGCCAGGACAAAACTGGTGACCTTTTCAGAGAAATCTGGCCCTCTTTGGTTTCAATATTTTTTTCTATTTAAACTATCTTATTGAGGACCACAAAGCTCATTGAGGAATGTCCTCATGGATAAAGCAGGCCACCCCAGTGAACTATTCTGAGCTGGGGACACTCCTAGCAACACAAACAACAGAAAGAAGCTTTGAAATGATCAAATGTTTTAAAATTTACCTAAGACATAACTGAAAACATCCTTGCTGTGAAAAATTCAAACCACAATGACAGACCAACCACACTTCTCTTTCCTCCTACAATCCTATCCCCCAGCGGGGGTAGGGTGGGGGTGGGGGTGGCAACACCCACTATCAGTTCCAGGTACTGCGTTCCAGTCTCCTTTTTAGTGTTTATGCACATTTGGAAATATATATATATATAGTTTTGATTTGTGTGTGAAATATATGTATAAATTCACTACACACGTGTTGTTCTACAAATCGCTTTTTCATTGATAACCACCCTTCTTTTAGTTATTTCCATGCCGCATCATTCAAAAACAGCAGTGTCTAGTCAGAAAGCTTTGTGCCCACCGGTAGGGAGGCAGTAACTGTGCTTTGTGAGTACCTGAAGCCCTGTGCAGAAGGGAGTTGCCCCACTGCCAGCAGGTAGGACTGAGGGGGCAGGTAGGAATGGGTGTCTGAATCCACTGACCCACCCCAGATTTCCGTGTTGAGCCTCAGTGTCCTTCTTCAGACTCAGACCTGGCCCATGCAGCTTGGCTCTGGGGTGTAGTATGGAACATCCCCCTTTCTCCTCACTAACCCCGAAAACAAGGCAAAGATCCCTTTGGATTGAAAAGGGCTGCTGCTGCTCTCTCCAGAGACCCAGATCTGGGGCCCAGATCTACTGCCAGCATAGACAAAGCCTCCTTGATCCCTGGTCAGCAATCTGAACTCCTCTGGGATGGCAGCTCCCGAAGTGGGGCTCACACCCACCCTGACTGTGGGGTTCATCTTCACGATCAGACCTGGAGGTCAGCACAAAAGTTCAAATAGGCAGTTTGTGTGACTGAGCCATCCTGGGTCCATCAGACCAGCCTGGAATGATGACTTTGGTCTCTTTTTCCAGGGCCCTGTGGGCTCCAACCTGATAGTGAGGCTTAGTGCTAGGTGTATGTCCCAATGGGATGCAGGCAGGAAACAGAAGCATAAGCCTATGTGGGGCTGGCCAGGCTCGGAGGCCTGTGTATGGAGGGCCCGGGGTCTGTTCCTGACAGAGAGACCTATCCTGCTTTCTCCCATGGGCCTGGAGAACAACAGATAAACACACCTCCTAGAAGCAGCATGGTGTGTGTGTGTGTGTGTGTGTGTGTGTGTGTGTGTGTGTGTGTGTGTATGTGTGTGTGTGTTGGGGGGTGGGCAGGAACAGACCTCCCAGAACAGGTCACATCAGGTCTGAAGATGGCTGAAGACAAACAGGAGTGACCCAGCTTCCTGGAGAAGCTGTCCTCACCCCACCCCCACCCGCGCCCCATTTCGCTGCCCTGCCCTGCCCTGCCCTGCCCTGCCTGCTGGGCCTTCACAGCATCTGCACTTGGCACACTGGATTATGGTTGTCTAGATTATATAGGCACTTGGCAGGTCAAGGCTTCCCCCTTCACTGGACTGCAGGGACAAGTGGGTAGAGAACTGTGGTTCAATGCTGGGTTTTCTCCACCAGGACTGCATGAAATGGGTCCCAAAGGACCACTGGCTGCCAGTGTTGGTGGTTGTAATGCTCAGTGCAGGCCTGGCTCCAGCACATGATGCTGGCTGACCTGCAGCGTATTGCAGGGTCAGAGGCTGAAGCTGGAGGCCCTGGGGTGGTGGCATGTGGGTGAGCACATGCCTCCTTGCCACTCTCCTTTACTAGCCTTTCTGGCCACAGACCCAGACCCCTGACCACTCTGCCTTTATGCTTAACATATGATGCCTCAAGGCTGGCTCTGTGTTACCATGAGGTTACAGACATGTTGTCAGGAGGTCCCAAGCCCAAATAGCATGTTCTCTCTCAAACCTCTCCTGATCAACCTGAGTAAGGCATTGTTCACCTCTTAGCTTCTCTGTTATAGTGCCGTGTTTCATTGTTCTCTGTTACTTAGAACCACTTGAAATGATTAATTGAAATGTTCAGTATGTGTCCCTTACTAGGAGACACACCTGATGGGGACAGGGCTCTGCCTGTCTTATTTCCTCCTAAACCCCCAAAGACCGGCACATGTCATGTGGGTGAGAAGGTGGAGAGTGAGTGCGGAGGAGGGAGGGCACCCATCAATGTCCACCGCAGTACCCAAGTGCAGGAATCAGCCTCCCCTTTTTAGAGTCGTCCTGACCCATCTGCCAGAGCTTCAGGCACTGCACCAATACAAAAGGGAGGAGGGGGCCGGGGAATGGAGGACAGGCTGTGGTAATGAATCAGAGCTTGTGCCGCCCTCTGCATGCCCACAGCAAACGCACGTGCACTTTGACAACTGTGCTTACAACGGTCCTCTTCTCCCCTTAACTGGCCTTGACATTGGTGACCCCAGCCTCAGCCCCGACTAAAAGCAAAAGACCCCAATATGGGCCCAGCCCAGCTGGTGAGTTCTAAACTCAATAAAGGGGAGAGGCTTATGGGGGAACAAGGAGAAGACAGAGGAACCTAGGAAATTTCCTGCAGACTTCTTGGGATTCTTATTTTTTAAATAAAAATAATCACAAAAACCAAAGAAAAAATTGGCTGTCTTTTCCTTCCTCAGGTCTCTACTTTTTGGAGGTCACTCCTGCCATGTTGTAAGGTGTCCAGCAGGGGCAACCTGGAAGACACAGGCATGGAATCCCCCTGCGAACAGAGGGGAATTCACTCTCCTCTGCTTCCACCAAGCTTCCTTTCCAGGGCAGGCCCCATGCCCAGGGCTCTTGAGGGGGGATTGCTCTGTAAAAGCAAGGTTCTATTTCTGTTTCTAATTGAAGGCTGGCATTTGACCCAAAAAAAGGAGATATTAATCACCACAAATGGAGGCAGATTGCCTCTCTGAGCTCTATAAATTCCACACAGCCTCTGGCTTCCCTGCTGCAGCCTTGGCTTATGGCATGCTCAGCCAGAAATGAAAATCTTTCTCCAAATGGAGAAGGGACCTAGCTGCTAGCTGCAGGTCTGCTGGTGATTTGGGCGGCAGGACTGAGGGGAGGGTGTTGTGTTAGGGTGTTACCAGGAGTGAGAGCTGGGATTCACACGGCAAGCTCAGTCACACTCACCTTTTCACATTTTTGAAACTAAGAAATAACATTTTAGGCTATATTTTATCTTGTTGGTATTTTATTTCTTTATTTATCTGGGTCAGGAGATGTAATCTAAGTTAAATTCATTCAGTGGACTTTGAGTTATGGGAAGAGGGAAAATAAACTCTCTGTAACCAGGGGATTTTGTGTGCTAGCGCACACACACACACAAATGCACACACATGCACATACATGCATCACCATGACCAGGCACACAGAGACATGTCATTTAGGGATGAACACTTGGCAAGCTGAAAGAGAAAGGTATTTAACTGAATCAGAAGTGATTTAAATACAAAATTTCTCTACAAGATAAAATTAAAGTACTATAACAAAGTGGTACTGTGTGTGTCAGGAACATCTGGAAACTTGGCCTTTTATTCGACAGACCATTTGTGAGGACCTACTGTGTGCCAGGTCCTATGCAGGCCCCGTTTTTACTGAGAGGTGAAAAATATGGACTCAAACTGGCTTGGCTTAACTCCTAGGGAGAGCACAAGGACATGTAGTGGGTGTTATGTGAGATGTGGGCAATAGGAAGAAAACGAACTAAGGAGAAACTTCTCAGGAGAGTGACCAGAAAGTGCCAGACCAAATAGAATAAGAAAGAAAAAAGTCTCCAATAAAGTTCATCAATTGATAAAAATATTAAAATATTAAAAAAAAAAACATTTGTTGAATGAATAAATCATAGAGAGCCATATCCTAAGGTGGTAGAATGAGGCCCCTCGCCAGTGACTGGGTCTCCTGGGTCCCTAGCTCACACACAGTGCGGATCCTCAGAAAAATCTCCCACGGACCCAGGATTCCAGGACATTTCCCTAACTACTCGTAAGTGTGTTCTTTCCAGCCATTAAAATAAACATAGAAAATTAGGGGAGGGGTGAAGCTGACTTTCAAAACATTTTGGATAGAGGAATCTTACATATGAACGTATGACCTGCCATGTTGTATGTGCATGGGGGAAACAATATTCCTGAAGGCCAAGCCGTGGGCAACTCGTTCTAGGTGGGTCTGAGTTGTAAAAATTTATTTCTTGCTTTCGACTTGAGTTATGTGTGCGGTCTCCTTGTATCTGACAATGGAGCTTGTCCCTGTGTGAAAGGAATAGCCTGACTGCCCGAAGTTTCATGCCTTGGCATTATATAATCCATTCTTTCCTGCGTTTTCTGCTGGTTGTAACATAGAAAAGCACGAATATCACATGTGTGTGACTGCTCAAATTAATTCCCACAAAGTTGGTAGCTTGAAGCAATGGAAGTTTATGCTCGTTCAGTTTTGGAGGTGAGACATCCAAAATCAAGGTGTCAGCAAGACCACGCTTTCTCTGGAGGCTTGGGGAGAAAAATCCGTTTCTTCCCTCATCTGGCTTCTGGTGGCCTAGCAACCATTGGACCCTTTGGCTTGTAGCCACATCACTGAAATCCCTGCCTCTGTCTTTGCATCACCTGCCCTTCATCCATCTCTCTCCTCTGGGTATATGTTAGGTGGACATTGGTCTTGGATTAGTGTTTTCCCAGATAATCCAGGGTGATCTCGTCTCGCAGTCCTTAACTGCAAAGACCCATTTTCCAAACAAGATCACATGCACAGGGTCTGGGGATAGAACATGGACAGACCAGGCTCTCACCCACTATGTACACCATCCCAACATGGTCCACAGCGCTGGTAAACTTTTCAAAGAGGTGACTTTGAGGGGATTCTGTAAGAAAATGGTGGCAGTACTATGGAACAAAGCTGCTCTAGAAACAGAAAGAGGACAATGGCTCCAAATTGGCGCACAAGACTAGGGGCCACGCTTTACGGTGCATTTTGGCTTTCTCTCAGGCTTTCTTCATGATTCTGTTAACCCTTCATGTGCCCATTAGCTAAAAAAATCAGAACTGTCTCAGCTAAACTGAAAACCACAGTCAGTTGATGATGAAACCATTCCAATTAACCTGCACACACCTTCCTCCCTCTCCCCCCACACTCCCATTCTATACAGGAAAGGGTCTAGCAGCTTGTGTGGCTTCAGAATGTCAAGATGCTTCCTTTTCCTCGAGAACAGGTGTCTAGCTGGTGGTACATGGAGTCACTTCATGCTGCATTAGGTACTGCACACTAAAGAGAGGCTGATGGAAGAAATAATTACAGTTTAACGGTAATAATAAAAAGCAAAACAAGAGATTTACATAAAATAGCCAAGGGAACACATGAGCTTCCCCAAAGAATGGTGCCTATTCACTGTGCAAAATTTATATGTAGTGTAAGTGCTGGGAATTGAAACACAGAAGCGGCAACCAAAAGCCCGAGGAGGCTCCAGCAAGCTGGGTCCACTTTTCAGGGAATTGTCTCATTAGCTGGCTGGAGGTATAAATATATGTCCCACTACCTTTGTTGTCTGACCAGAAGGAAAGCAGAATGAGGTTTGGCGGGGGTGGGAGGAGAGTTTAGAGAGAGAGAGGATGAGCCTGACACTTGGAACCCAGGGAAGAGCTGGGAAGAAACCTGCAGCAATGCAAGTGTGAGCTCCCTTTCATAGTGAGGGCCACATGGAGGGCCAGGGAGGCCTGGCTTCCCAGAGCCCAGAGGCTTTGCTCTGAGGCCAGAAAGATGCATAACTTTACTATGGCACACCCATTGCATGTCACCACAGCTGGCACTAAGGGCAGCACTCTGGGGTCACAAACCCTTCCTTGCGGTGCCCACATGCCACCCACTTCAACCACAGAGTCCTGCCCAGACTGCCATGTGGTGATAGTTTGCAAGGAGCATCATGTGAAGCTTGTTACAATGAATAGAGATACCAACCTTTTAAAATAATGAATAGTTTTTAAAAGAAGAGGATTCTGGGAATATAGCTGTGGTGGCAACGTAACTGCTTTCTAAGTAACAGCTTTATCGGATGTAATTCTGTAGTGCTATACTGTATGATTCCACAGTTTTGAGCATTTTCACAGAGTGGTGCAGCCATCACCACAGTTAATTGAGAACACTTTCACACCCCAAAATGAACCCCTGTACCCCTTATTAGTCACGCTCCACTTTTCCCCACATTCCCTAGTCCTAGGCAACCACAAATATATTTTCTGTCTCTACAGATTTGCCTATTCTGGATATTTCATATACATGAAACTACTTTCAAAGTGCATCCATGTTGTAGCATGTATCAGGATTTCCTTCCTTTGTAAGAGTAAACAATATTCCATTGCATGGACGTACCTTTTATTTATACATTCACCTGTTGATGGGTATTTGGATTTTTTCTTTTACCTTCTAGCTATTGTGAATAATGCTACTATAAATGTTGGTGTATGAGTTTTTGTGTGGACTTATGTTTTTATTTCTCTCAGGTATACCCAGGAATAAAATTGCTGAGTCACAAGGTAAATCTAAGTTTAACCCTGTGAGGAACTGCCAGATCATTTCCCAAAGCTGTCAGCAGCATAATTTTTGAACTCTTCAGTTTCCTCCATAAAAATAGAAACTGTTCAGGACAGAAGGGAGTTGCAAGAAATATTCAAAATGATAAAAAGCAGGGCAAGATGGTGATGGAGTAAGTGGACGAACCAACTTCCAACTCCCAGAACCAAAGTGGATTTTAACTTGATTTTAAGAACCATTTTCTGGATAAACCAACGTTGAACTAGACTGAGAGGACTCTTCAACCAGGGAACACTGAAGAAGCCACATTGAGACTGGTAGGAAAAGCGAAAATGCGGAAAAAGCTGTCCAGCTCCCTGGAGCGAAAGGCAGCCTGGAGAGAATTGTGTGGCGGGAAGAGAGGCCAGCGGAAGGGTAGGGACCTGGGTCCCAGGAACAAAGCCCCAGCCTGCAGCCCCAGAGCCTAGAAGAGGCGTATGAACAGTATTTAGCTGTGAAACAGGTTAGGATACTGTTTGTGAGAAAGAGACTGTTGACTCAGACCCAGGATTCTTCTTAAAGGGGCAGCGCAGAAAACCTCTCTCACAACCACTCACCCAGGACTCCGGGAGACAGGGAGAGAGGAGAGGACCAGAGCAGCGGGAAGAGAGTGCGGTCTGGAAGGCACAGGGAGAAAAGCTTTGAGGGACAGACACCCTAAATTCTGGGCTGAGTCACTCCACAAATCTGAAACAATATTTCCCCTGGAACCAGCAAGGGGAAGCAGGAAACCAGCCAAACAGGCTCCCCTGCAGTAATTGGAGCACCATCGCTTAGAAGGAAGGAGCTTTCAGGACTACAGAATGAAGTGTTAGGGTCTGAGCTGCAACGCCTCACCCACACTGCTGAGGAATTGCTGGAGGGCGGGTGGCGGCGGCAGCAGGTCACAGAAGCACAGTTTCATTGGCGGGGGTAGAGGCTGAGCCAGCTGGCGTGAGCTTGGTCTAGCCCAGTGGGGGTGAAGAGGACGCACAAAAGTGGTCCAGCGGCTGCGAGCCCGCCTGTGACCCCACCTGCGGGGGAAAAATGTGGGAATCTGGAACGGGCAGAGATCCGCCGCTGGGCAGGGGCGAGTGGGCGCACAGCCTCACCCAGCCTCAGAGGCTTGAAGCCCTGCACAAACCAGCTTTTCAGGATGCATGAAGCTGAGGATAAAATCAGCGAGTTAGAGGACAAAATAAACAAAGGCACAGAAGCAGAGCAGAAAAAAGAAGAGACTCAAAAAATTAGAGGAAACTCTAAGAGAGCTCTGTGACAACATGAAGAGAAATAACATCCACATCATAAGGGTTCCTAAAGAAGAAGAAAAAGAACAAGGAATAGAAACTTTGTTCAATCAAATCACAGTTGAAAACTTTCCTAAATTAAGACTGGAAAACGTTTCACACGTTCAAGAAGCCAGAGAACTCCATTAAAGAGAAACCCAAAGAAATCTACACCAAGACACATCATAGTTAAAATACCAAAGCTAAGTTATAAAGAGAAAATTTTAAAAGCTGCTAGAGAAGAAAAGGCTATCACCTACAAAGGAGCCCCCATTGGGATAACATCCGACTTCCAAAAAGAAACATTTGAGGCCAGAAGGAAATGGCAAGATATACTCAAAGTAATGCAAAACAAGAACCTACAACCAAGACTACTCTATCCAGCAAGGCTAATGTTTAAAATTGAAGGAGAAATAAAGAGCTTCCAAACAAAAAAAGCCTCAAGGAATTCATTAAAACCAAGCCAATTCTGCAAGAGATGCTAAGGAACCTGTTGTGAACAGTTCAAATGGGGAAAAGAATATAGCAAAAGAAGAATACAACTTCAGAGAATAAAATGGTAAAAAACAACTACATATCAATAATAACCTTAAATGTAAATGGATTAAATGATCCAATCAAAAGACATAGGGTAGCTGCGTGGATAAAGAAACAGGACCCATACATAAGCTGTCTACAAGAGACACGCCTTAAAACAAAAGATGCACATAAACCGAAGGTAAAAGGATGGAAAAAAGTATTTCATGCAAATGGAAATGAAAGAAAAGCTGGGGTAGCAATACTTAAATCTGACAAAATAGACTTTAAAACAAAGGCTGTAGTAAGAGATAAAGAAGGACACTACATAATGATAAAGGGAACAATTCAACAGGAAGATATAACTATTATATATATCTACGCACCAAACATAGGAGCCCTGACACACATAAAGCCAACTTGGATGGATATAAAAGGTGAGATTAACAGCAATACTATAATACTAGTTGATTTCAATATCCCACTAACATCACTGGATAGATCCTCAAGAAAGAAAATTAACAAAGAAATAGCAGACTTAAAGGATACACTAGATCTACTCGATTTAATAGATATCTTCAGAACTTTTCACCCTAAAACAGTAGAATATACATTCCTTTCAAGCGCTTATGGTACATTATCTAGGGTAGACCACATGTTAGGACACAAAAGTGGTCTCAACAAATTTAAGAAGATTGAAATCATATCAAGCATTTTCTCTGATCATAATGCCATGAAACTAGAAATTAACCACAAAAGAAAAACTGAAAAATACTCAAACACTTGGAAACTACATAGCATGTTAATAAATAACAAATGGATTAACAATGAGATCAAAGAAGAAATAAAAAGTTCGTAGAAATGAAAGATAATGAGTATACATCAACTCAAAATTTATGGGACACAGCAAAAGGAATACTGAGAGGGAAGCTCATAGCACTACAGGCATACCATAAGAAGCTAGAAAAAACTCAAATAAGCAACCTGACCCTGCATCTACTAGAGCTAGAAAAACAACAGCTAATAAAGCCCAGGACTAGTAGAAGGAAGAAAATAATAAAGATAGGAGTGGAAATAAATGACATAGAGGCTAAAGAAACAATACAGAGGATCAACGAAACCAGGAGCTGGTTCTTTGAAAAGGTAAACAAGATTGATGAACCTTTAACTAGACTCACCAAGAAAAAAAGAGAGAGGACTCAAATAAATAAAATTAGAAATGAGAGTGGAGAACTAACAACTGACAAAACAGAGATACAAAGTATTGTAAGAAAATACTATGAAGAACTCTATGCCAAAAAATTAGACAATGTAGGTGAAATGGACAAATTTCTTGAATCATATAATATTCCAAAAATCAATCTGGAAGAATCAGAACACCTAAACAGACCAATTACAACAGATGAGATCGAGGCAGTTATCAAAAAACTCCCAACAAAGAAAAGTCCTGGGCCTGATGACTTCACAAGTGAATTCTACCAAAAATTCAAAGAAGAACTAACTCGTATCCTCCTCAAGCTATTTAAAAAAATTCAAGAGGAAGGAAGACTTCCAAACTCCTTTTATGAGGCGAGCATAATTCTGATCCCAAAACCAGGCAAAGACAACACAAAGAAAGAAAATTATAGGCCAATATCCCTGATGATATTAGATGCTAAAATTCTCAACAAAATATTAGCCAACCGGATCCAGTAATATATGAAAAAAATCATACACCATGATCAAGTGGAATTTATTCAGGAGAGGCAAGGCTGGTTCAATATTCGCAAATAAATCAATGTGATTCATCACATAAACAAAAGGAAGGACAAAAATCACATGATAATTTCAATAGATGCAGAAAAAGCATTTGATAAAATCCAGCACCATATATGATCAAAACTCTCAGTAAAGTGGGAATACAAAGAACATTCCTTAACATGATAAAGGCCATCTATGACAAACCCACAGCAAACATCATACTAAATGGACAAAAATTAAAAGCAATCCCCTTAAGATCAGGAACCAGGAAGGGGTGCCCCCTTTCACCACTCTTATTCAACATAGTTCTGGAAGTCTTAGCCACAGCAATCAGACAAGAAGAAGAAACAAAAGGCATCCAAATTGGAAAAGAAGAAGTAAAACTGTCACTATTTGCAGATGATATGATATTGTATATTGAAAACCCTAAAGTCTCAGTCAAAAAACTACTGGACCTGATAAATGAATTCAGCAAGGAGGCAGGATATAAAATTAACACTCAGAAATCAGAGGCATTTCTGTATACAAACAATGAACTGTCAGCAAAAGAAATTAAGGAAACAATCCCCTTCACTATTGCAGCCAAAAAAATAAAGTACCTAGGGGTTAATTTAATCAAGGAGGTTAAGGACTTGTACTCGGAAAATTATAAAACATTGATAAAAGAAATCAAGGAAGATACAAACAAGTGGAAGCATATACCATGCTCATGGTTAGGAAGAATAGACATCATTAAAATGTCTATATTACCCAAAGCAATTTATAAATTCAATGCAATACCAATTAAAATACCAATGATATACTTCAAAGATATAGAACACATATTTCAAAAATTTATATGGAACCAAAAAAGAACACGAATAGCCTCAGCAATTTTAAAAAGAAAAATTAAAGCAGAAGGTATCACTCTTCCATATATCAAGGTATATTACAAGGCCATTGTACTCAAGACAGCCTGGTCCTGGCATTAGAACAGGCACATAGATCAATGAAATAGAACAGAGAACTCAGAAATAAACCCACACCTTTATGGACAACTGATATTTGACAAAGGAGGAAAGAGCATACAGTGGAGTAAAGACAGCCTCTTTTACAAATGGTGTTGGGAAAATTGGACATCTACCTGCAAAAATATGATACTAGACCATCAACTTATACCATTCACAAAAACAAATTCAAAATGGATAAAACACTTAAATGTAAGCTGTGAAACCATAAGTATCATAGAAGAAAACATAGGCAGTAAGCTCTCCGATATCTGTCGCAGCAATATATTTGCTGATTTATCTCCACGGGCAAATAAAATAAAAGGCAGGATAAACAAATGGGACTATATCAAACTAAAAAGTTTTTGCACAGCTAAAGACAATAAGAACAGAATAAAAAGACAAACCACACAATGGGAGAACATATTCGACAATACGTCTGATAAGGGGTTAATAACCAAAATTTATAAAGAACTTATAAAACTCAACACCAGGAAGACAAACAACCCAATCAAAAAATGGGCAAGAGAAATGAATACACACTTCTCCAAAGAGGACATACAGATGGCCAATAGGCATATGAAAAAATGCTCAATATCACTAATCATTAGAGAAATGCAAATTAAAACCACAATGAGATATCACCTCATACCAGTCAGAATGGCACTCATCAGGATAACAACACAGAATAAGTGCTGGCGAGGATGTGGAGAAAAGGGAACCCTCCTGCACTGTTGGTGGGAATGCAGACTGGTGCAGCCACTGTGGAAAACAGTATGGAGATTCCTCAAAAAATTAAAAATTGCACTGCCTTTTGACCCAGCCATCCCACTTTTAGGAATATACCCTAAGAACACCATAGCATTGTTCAAAAAGAAGAAAAGTGCCCCCATGTTTGTGGCAGCATTGTTCACAATAGTAAAGATCTGGTAACAGCCCAATTGTCCATCAGAGGACGAGTGGATTAAAAAGCTTTGGTACATATATACTATGGAATACTACTCAGCCATAAGAAATGATGACATCGGATCATTTACAACAAAATGGATGGACCTTGATAACATTATTCGGAGTGAAATAAGTAAAACAGAAAAAAAAACTGAGAACTGCATGATTTCATAAATAGGTGGGACATAAAAATGAGACTATGATACATGGACAAGAGTGTGTTGGTTACGGGGTTGGGGGAGGGGTAGTGAGATGGGGAGGGGGGAGGGGTGGGGCACAAAATAACCAGATAGAAGGTGACAGAGGACAATTTGACTTTGGGTGATGGATATGCAACATAATTGAATGATAAGATAACCTGGATATGTTTTCTTTGAACATATGTACCCTGATTTATTAATGTCACTCCTTTAAAATTAATAAAAATAAAAAAATGATAAAAAGCAAGGACCTATAACCATGATTATTCTACCCAGCAAAGCTAACATTTAGAATAACAGGGCAGTTAAAGAGCTTCCAAGACAAGAAACATCTAAAGGAGTTCATCGCCATCAACTTAGTATTACACAAAACATTTTCTTCTTTAGAAGAAGAAAAAAAGATAATAAATATGAACAATAAGATGGCAATAAATACATATCTATCAACAATTGAATCTAAGAAACTAATGAACCAGCAGAACAGAAACAGACTCACAGATACAGAGAACATTTTGACAGTTGCCAGATGAGAGGGGCGTTAGGGGGATGGGTAGAAAAGGTGAAGGGATTAAGAAGTACAAATTGGTTGTTACTAAATAGTCACAGGAATGTAAAGTACAGCATAAGGAATATAGTCAATAATATTCCAATAACCATGTATGGTGTCTGATGGGTATTTATCAGGATGGTCACTTAATAAATTATATAATACCTAATCACTGGAGTATACATCTGAAACTCACAAAATATTATATGTCAACTATGATTGAAAATTTAAAAATTATTTTTAGAATATCGCCAAAACAATGAGGGTAGCAAAGCAAAAAGCTTGCCAACCTCAATCACGATGTTTCTAAAAGTGAGGTCTCCAAACCACAAGAACCTGTATCACCTGGGAACTGGCTTGAAATGCAGATCTCAGAGCCCACGGCCAACCTCTGAGTCTGCTTTAATGAGACTTCCAGATGATTCTGCGGATGCTGATTCTAAAGTCTGAGAACCACTGATCTACAAAAGAAGGACTAGGTACCATACACAAGCTCCAAAGTCTGAGCAGGTGGGTACTATGGCTGTGAGACCGTGGTTGTGGCAGTTATGTGGGAGGAAAGGAAGAAAAGAAGAAGGACTCCAGCAGCCCTGAGAGCCGGAGAACCCACACACAGCCTGGGGAATATCGGTGGCCCAATCTGAGAGCATGAGCCAAAAGCTAGAGAAGCTTCATAGGCTCCAATTTGCACATGAGTGCTAGGGGATCCCAGGAGGTAGAAGGTGCTGGAACACTCTAGGCTTTCTAAACATTTTTAAACTAACAAAATGAACTTTGTTGTAGGATAATATTCTGTGCTGAAAAATACCTACTGGGATCAGAATATAAATTGAGAATCATGGCAGGTGTGGGGGGCAGGGGAGAGAAAGGGTGGGGAGAAGAAGGGAAAGAGAGAAGAGATTCAATTAAAGCAAGAAAGAGCAGTGGAGACAACACAACTCATTTTGTGAAAATAGTGGAAGGAGAATTACCAGGGTAGTGAATGTAGGAGAGTTATCCTCGCCTACCTTCTTCTCGTACAAGTACAAAAAAAAAGCTCTCTCATTAAAATGAGCAACAGAAAATGATCATGAGCAAATCCCACACAAAGTCACTCTAAGCAAAAAGAAAATAAGGGACAAAATACAGTCTCCAGAGATAACAAAGGCATGCTAGAAAGACATGCCCACAAAATAGATATAACCTGTAATCTAATATATTAAATGAAGTAAAATAAATTAAGAAAAATGATGCCATGAAAAAACAGCCCTAATAAGCTTAGAAAAACTTAGAAATAAATAATTGAGAAAAGAAAAATTTGAAAAGGGAAATGATAGAACTCAAAAAGAACAAAAAATAAAGAAAATGATTTTATAAATGAAGATTAAAATGGACACGTTTCAACTACTGCTACATAATGAACTACCCCAAAATGTAGTGGAATAAAATAACACCATGCCAGGCTGTGGCTTCTGGCCTTGGCTGGACTGGGACAGCTGGGAATAGGTCTACTTCTGAGATGGCTTCTTCAATTATATGCCCGGCACTTGGGTTGGATGGCTGGAGGCTGGGTTCAGCTAGGACAGATGACTGGGATGATGACAGATGGCCTACCCAGCATATCTTTCTCAGGGTAGTTAGGCTTTATACATGGCGGCTCAAGTTTCTAGGAGGGAGTGTTCCAAAGACCAAGACAGCCCAGGCTGGCCTTCGCTGACCTAACCTTGGAAGTCATATAACATCACTGGGCTGTGGGTCAGTTCAAGCTGTCACAGGCTCACCCAGATGTAAAGGGAGGGGACAGAGACTCTGTCTTGTCAGGAGGTATCTCAGAGACCTTTAGTCCATTTCCTCAGCTTTGTTGAAGTGTCATTTGCAGGCAGTAAATTCATGCACTATAATTGTGCAGTTTGATGACTTTGGATAATTAGATACACAGTATTATAACCACAAACACAGTCAAGAGATAGAACAGTTCCCCCACCTTAATATGTTTTCTCGTAGAGCATCGGTCTGGCATATAAAAGTCCCAGGTTGATTCCCCACCAGGGCACACAGGAGAACCGTCCATCTGCTTCTCCACCCCTCCCCCTCTCCCTTCTCTCTGTCTCTCTTCTCTCCTGCAGCCAAGGCTCCACTGGAGCAAAGTTGGCCTGGGCACTGAGGAAGGCTCCATGACCTTCACCTCAGGTGCTAGAATGGCTCCTGCTGCAATGGAGCAATGCCCCAGATGGGCAGAGCGTCGCCCCCTGGTAGGCTTGCCGGGTGGATCCCATTGGGGCGCATGCAGGAGTCTGTCTCTCTGCCTCCCCGCTTCTGACTTCAGAAAAATACCAAAAAAAAAAAAAAAAAGTTTTCTCATGCCTTTTGGTGGCCGTGTTTTAAAACCATGACAGAACCTGAGTATTAATGAACACTAGTTGCAAAGGATAAAAAATTTTTTAATAAAAAAGAAATAAAGAAAATGAAAAATGATTGCAGAGAAAATGCCATGCGTTCATGTGTGGGTGTACACATACATACACATACACACACACAAAACAAAGATGGCTCATGCATGTGGAATGGAAATCCTGAAGATGAAAACTAAAACAACATACAAAACAAATATAAAAATATTTAAATTAAGAAAACTTTCTGCCTGACCTGTGGTGGCACAGTGGATAAAGCGATGACCTGGAATACTGAGGTTGCCAGTTTGAAACCCTGGGCTTGCCTGGTCAAGGCACATACGAGAAACAGCTTCTACAGGTTGATGCTTCCCATTCCTCTCGTCTCTTTCTTTCTCTAGTTTATCTAAAATCAATAAATAAAAATCTTAATTTAAAAAAAAAAAAAAAGAAAACTTTCTGAAATAAAAAACTTGAAACTTCATAGTGAAAGGTGCATCTCCTATCTGGGAAAATCAACCTACAACAGCCAGTATTCTAGTGAGACTACAAGACATAAAAGAAAAAAATTACAATAAATAAATAAATAAAACACATCACTTAAAAGGAGAAAAAAATCAGATCACCATCAGACTTTGAACACAACAGGTTATGCCATAGGGCAATGAAGCCACATATTTAAACTACTCAAGGAAAGAAATTGTGAGGTAAAGATTTTATAGCAACCAACCAAACTGATCTTCAAATATAAAGGCACACTGTTTGGAACACACAAAAGACTCAGGGAATATTGCTCCCTGAGTCCTTTCTGAGGTGCCTAGTAAAGAATAAGGGTCAGAATAACACAGTGACTAGAAAAGTACCAGCACACAGAATGGGGGTGATCACTAAAGGTGCATTCTCCCATAGAATTCGAACTAAAGGAAGTGAAAACAGGGTTAAATCAGGGTTTTATGTCCTGATGATGTAAATAGAGTACAACTACCAAAAATAGAGGGAAAATGGAAAACGTGTATCAAAAGTTCAACAAGCTTGCAAATTGTCTCACAGGTTTTAACTGAAAGGAAAAGGATATCACTTCAAGTTAGACCCGTGTGGTTGCACATGGGGAGGGTAAACCAATACAACCTGAAAATGACAAACTAGGAGTATAAATTTTAGAATGAGTAATCCTTATACCAAAAATACAAACTTGCCTACATTCAAAAGTTATAACCCCAATAAAAAAAAGACCAAATAAAATAAGCCATAAAGACAAACACTATATTTCTAAAAACATACCAAAAATATTAAACAATAAACTTTTGAGGTTGTACATCAACAATGCCAACAGGGGTGAGGTGGTCTCCCCTTGCAGTTCTGATTTGCATTTCTCTGATAATGAATCATGCTGAGCGCCTTTCCTATTTATCTGTCTGTCTGCTTTGGGTAAATGACTGTTCAGCTCCTCTGCCCATTCTTTAATCAGATTGCTTTTTTTTGCTACTGAGTTGCATGAGCTCTTTATATTTGGGGGTATTAAGCCCTTTGCAGATAAGCAAATACTTTCTCCCGTTCAGTAGGTGTCCTTTGCATTTTGTTGGTGGCTCCCTTTGCAGTGCAGAAGCTTTTTAATTTCATACAGTCTCACTCTATTATTATTGTTTTTGAAGTTTGTATGATAAAATGTAACTAGGTGTATGTGTGTATCTGTGAAAAATAAAATAGGTTGGATTGAAGGTCCGCTTTCTTGGGTGAATAAGAAAGTGTCCTCAAGATTTCACATGACATACAGCTATGACATGCATGTAAATGCCACCTGTTATGTGTGAGATATCCCTGCTCCCCTGCCATCCAATTCCCCTACTTAACATGATATATTGTGGCCGCATCTCCATCTCTGCACAGACATCTCCATCACAATTCTAATGGCTTCATTGCCTTCCATTGTCCAGAAGTGTCACAGTTGTTTTAATTACTCCTTTATTGATTGATATTTGGGCTGTTTCCAAACACATTAATATAAATAAGGGTTGTGATAAACATCCTTCCTCATACATTCTTTCATGTTGTGTGTTTATTTCCTTAAGATAAGTTCTAAGAGGTGGGGCTACTGGGTGAAACAGCCACTAAAACTGCTTTATTAAATGATTAATTGATTGATTTTAGAGAGGAAAGGAGGGAGAGAGAAACACTGATTTGTTCTTCCGCTTATTTATGCATTCTTTGGTTGATTCTTGTATGTGCCCTGACTTGGAATCGAACCAGCAACCTTGGTGTATTGAAACAACATTCTAACCAACTGAGCTACCTGGCCACGGTTCAATAAGGATTTATATATATATATATATTATTATTATTAATTCTAATGGGGTGACATCAATAAATCAGGGTACATATGTACAATGAAAACATCTCCAGGTTATCTTATCATTCAATTGTGTTGCATACCCATCACCAAAAGTCAAATTGTCCTGTCACCTTCAATCTGGTTTTCCCTGCGTCCCTCCCCTCCTCCCTATCCCACTCTTCCCTCCCTCCCCCCATCCCATAACCACCACTCTCTTGTCCATGTCTCATACCCTCACTTTCATGTCCCACCTATGTATGTAATCGTGCTGTTCTCAGTTTTTCTTTTTTTCTGATTTACTTATTTCACTCCGTATAATGTTATCAAGGTACATCCATTTTGTTATAAATGATCCGATGTCATCGTTTCTTATGTCTGAGTAGTATTCCATAGTATATATGTACCATAGCTTTTTAATCCACTCGTCTTCTGACGGACACTTGGGCTGGTTCCAGATCTTCGCTATTGTGAACAATGCTGCCACGAACATGGGGGCGCATTTCTTCTTTTCGAACAGTGCTATGGTGTTCTTAGGGTATATTCCTAAAAGTGGGATAGCTGGGTCAAAAGGCAGTTCGATTTTTAATTTTCTGAGGAATCTCCAAACTGTTTTCCACAGTGGCTGCACCAGTCTGCATTCCCACCAGCAGTGCAGAAGGGTTCCCTTTTCTCCACATCCTCGCCAGCACTTATTCTGTGTTGTTTTGCTGATAAGTGCCATTCTGACTGGTGTGAGGAGATATCTCATTGTGGTTTTAATTTGCATTTCTCTAATGATTAGTGATGTTGAGCATTTTTTCATATGCCTATTGGCCATCTGTATGTCCTCTTTGGAGAAATTTCTATTCATTTCTTTTGCCCATTTTTTGATTGGGTTGTTTGTCTTCCTGGTGTTGCGTTTTATAAGTTCTTTATAAATTTTAGTTATTAACCCCTTATCAGATGTGCTGTCGAATATGTTCTCCCATTGTGTGGTTTGTCTTTTTATTTTGTTCCTATTGTCTTTAGCTGTGCAAAAACTTTTTAGTTTGATATAGTCCCATTTGTTTATCTTGCCTTTTATTTCAGTTGCCCATGAAGATAAATCGGCAAATATACCGCTGCTACAGATGTCGGAGAGCTTGCTGCCTATGTTTTCTTCTAAGATGCTTATGGTTTCACGGTTTACATTTAAGTCTTTTATCCATTTTGAGTTTGTTTTTGTGAATGGTGTAAGTTGATGGTCTAGTTTCATTTTTTTGCAGGTAGATGTCCAATTTTCCCAACACTATTTGTTAAAGAGGCTGTCTTTACTCCATTGTATGTTCTTTCCTCCTTTGTCAAATATCAGTTGTCCATAAAGCTGTGGGTTTATTTCTGGGTTCTCTGTTCTGTTCCATTGATCTATGTGCCTGTTCTTATGCCAGTACCAGGCTGTCTTGAGTATAATGGCCTTGTAGTAAACCTTGATATCAGGAAGAGTGATGATACCTTCTGCTTTATTTTTTCTTTTTAAGATTGCTGAGGCTTTTTTGGTTCCATATAAATTTTTGGAATATGTGTTCTATATCTTTGAAGTATGTCATTGGAATTTTAATTGGTATTGCATTGAATTTATAAATTGCTTTCGGTAATATAGACATTTTAATGATGTTTATTCTTCCTAGCCATGAGCACGGTATGTGCTTCCACTTGTATGTATCTTCCTTGATTTCTTTTATCAATGTTCTATAATTTTCCGAGTACAAGACCTTAACCTCCTTGGTTAAATTTACTCCTAGGTACTTTATTTTTTTGGCTGCAATAGTGAAAGGGATTGTTTCCTTAATTTCTTTTGCTGATATTTCATTGTTGGTGTATAGAAATGCCTCTGATTTCTGAGTATTAATTTTATATCCTGCCACCTTGCTGAAATCATTTATAAGGTTCAGTAGTTTTTTGACTGAGACTTTAGGGTTTTCAATATACAATATCATATCATCTGCAAATAATGACAGTTTTACTTCTTCTTTTCCAATTTGGATGCCTTTTATTTCTTCTTCTTGTCTGATTGCAGTAGCTAGGACTTCCAGAACTATGTTGAATAAGAGTGGTGAAAGTGGGCAACCCTGCCTGGTTCCTGATCTTAAGGGGATTGCTTTTAATCTTTGTCCATTTAGTATGATGTTTGCTGTCGGTTTATCGTAGATGGCCTTTATCATGTTAAGGAATGATCCCTGTATTCGCACTTTACTGAGAGTTTTGAGCATGAATGGGTGCTGGATTTTATCAAATGCCTTTTCTGCATCTATTGAAATTATCATGTGATTTTTGTCCTTTCTTTTGTTTATGTGGTGAATCACATTGATTGATTTGCGAATATTGAACCAGCCTTGCCTCTCCAGAATAAATCCCACTTGATCATGGTGTATGATTTTTTTCATATATTGCTGGATCCGGTTGGCTAATATTTTGTTGAGAATTTTAGCGTCTAAATTCATCAGGGATATAGGCCTATAATTTTCTTTCTTTGTGTTGTCTTTGCCCGGTTTTGGGATCAGAATTATGCTCGCCTCATAAAAGGAGTTTGGAAATCTTCCTTCCTCTTGAATTTTTTGAAATAGCTTGAGGAGAATAGGAGTTAGTTCTTCTTTGAATTTTTGATAGAATTCACTTGTGAAGCCATCAGGCCCAGGACTTTTCTTTTTGGGGAGTTTTTTGATAACTGTTTCGATCTCATTTGCTGTAATTGGTCTGTTTAGGTGTTCTGATTCTTCCAGATTGATTTTTGGAAGGTTATATGATTCAAGAAATTTGTCCATTTCACCAAGATTGTCTAATTTTTTGGCATATAGTTCTTCATAGTATTTTCTTACAATGCTTTGTATTTCTGTTGTGTCAGTTGTTATTTCTCCACTGTCCTTTCTAATTTTATTTATTTGAGTCCTCTCTCTTTTTTTCTTGGTGAGTCTAGTTAAAGGTTCATCAATCTTGTTTACCTTTTCAAAGAACCAGCTTCTGGTTTCATTGATCCTCTGTATTGTTTCCTTAGCCTCTATGTCATTTATTTCTGCTCTGACCTTTATTATTTCCTTCCTTCTACTTGTCTTGGGTTTTATTTGTTGTTGTTTTTCTAGTTCTTTTAGATGCAGGGTGAGGTTGCTTATTTGAGCTTTTTCTAGCTTCTTATGATATGCCTGTAGTGCAATAAACTTCCCTCTCAGAACTGCTTTTGCTGTGTCCCATAAATTTTGAGTTGATGTATGCTCATTATCATTTGTTTCTAGAAACTTTTTTATTTCTTCTTTGATCTCATTGTTAATCCATTCATTATTTAATAACATGCTATTTAGTTTCCAAGTGTTTGAGTACTTTTCAGTTTTTCTTTTGTGGTTAATTTCTAGTTTCATGGCATTGTGATCAGAGAAAATGCTTGATATGATTTCAATCTTTTTAAATTTATTGAGACCATTTTTGTGTCCTAACATGTGGTCTATCCTAGAAAACGTACCATGAGCGCTTGAGAAGAATGTATATTCTACTGCTTTAGGGTGAAAAGTTCTGAAGATATCTATTAAATCAAGTTGATCTAGTGTATCCTTTAAGTCTGCTGTTTCTTTATTAATTTTCTTTCTTGAGGATCTATGCAGTGTTGTTAGACGGGTATTGAAATCCCCTACTATGATAGTATTGCTGTTAATCTCGCCCTTTATATCCATCAAAGTCTGCTTTATGTATGTCGGGGCTCCTATATTTGGTGCATAGATATTTACAATAGTTATATCTTCCTGTTGAATTGTTCCCTTTATCATTATGTAGTGTCCTCCTTTATCTCTTACTACAGCCTTTGTTTTAAAGTCCATTTTGTCTGATATAAGTATTGCTACCCCTGCTTTTTTTTCATTTCCATTTACATGAAATATTTTTTTCCATCCTTTACCTTCAGTCTATGAGCATCTTTTGTTTTAAGGTGTGTCTCTTGTAGACAGCATATGTATGGGTCCTGTTTCTTTATCCATGCAGCTACCCTATGTCTTTTGATTGGATCATTTAATCCATTTACATTTAAGGTTATTATTGATATGTAGTTGTTTATTGCCATTTTATTCTTTAAAGCTGTATTCGTCTTTTGCTCTATTCATTCCTCCCTTTAAACTGTTCACAAGAGCCCCGTTAGTATCTCTTGCAGAATTGGTTTGGTTTTTATGAATTCCTTCAGGCTTTCTTTTTCTGGGAAGCTCTTTATTTCTCCTTCAATTTTAAACGTTAGCCTTGCTGGATAAAGTAGTCTTGGTTGTAGGTTCTTGTACTGCATTACTTTGATTATTTCTTGCCATTCCCTTCTGGCCTCAAGTGTTTCTGTTGAGAAGTCCGATGTCATCCTTATGGGGGCTCCTTTGTAGGTGATAGTCTTTTTTTCTCTAGCAGCTTTTAAAATTTTTTCTTTATCTATTAGCTTTGGTATTTTAACTATGATGTGTCTTGGTGTAGATTTTTTTGGGTTTCTCCTTAATGGAGTTCTGTGTGCTTCTTGAATGTGTGGAGTGTTTCCCAGCCTTAATTTAGGAAAGTTTTCTGCTATGATTTGATTGAACAAAGTTCCCATTTCCTGTCCTCTCTCCTCTTCTTCAGTTCTGATACTGTATTTATCATTTCTGTCTGATTCTTTTTTATTATTTCAATTTCATTTTTTATACTTGTTATCTCTTTATTTAGGTGTTCATAATGACTATCCATTGTTGCTCTAATTTCTTTGAACATCCTAACTATCATTATTCTAAATTCTGCTTCTGGTAATTTGGTTATATCTGGTTCATTCAGGTCCTTCTCTGGGGATTTCTCTTGATTCATTTGGTTTGCATTTCTCTGCCTGCCCATTTTTTCTGTGTATAAGCAAGTTGTGGCCACTGGAGTCCAGTAGGTGTTGCCTTTGTGTTCTCTAGGTGTGGTCTATCTGCAGGCCCCCCACCCCCTCTGCCGGTGCCTAGGGTGGTTGGGTATGAGCGTTGCCAGCGCCGGCCCACTGTGGCTTTTGCTGTGATTTCTGCCTCTCCTCCGTGGGAGGGGCTGTGACTGAAGCCACAAGATTAGCACCAAGGGTAGAGGTGAGCACCTTTCCTCAGCTGCGGACCCAGCCTATTTCCGGACTTCCGCCCAGAACCAGCAGTCGGAGCCTGCTCGCTACAGTTCTGCGGGTTAGGCGGGGCTTTTGAGGTGTTCTCAGCTGTAAGCTTTTGCCCGTCCGGAGCTTTAGCCCCGCCCTCGAGGCCAGGGCCCTTCTGCGCAGGGTCGGAAACCAAGGTTTATTGGGGCAGGCGTGTTTGCTGGCTTCCGCTTAGCTGCGTACTTCCGCTAGTCCCGGACTCTACCCCGCCCCCGCGTTCGGAGCCCGCTTGTGCACGTATGAATGCTATCCGGGGTTTCTCCGGCCGGATGGGAATAGTAGCATGGGCTCAGCTGCGAGCCTCCACTTGTCTCGGGGTCCACCCCGTTCCGCGCTCGGAGCCCCCTTGCGTACGTATACTAGCCAACCGCAGTTTCTCCGGCCCGGGGGTGGGGTGTGGGGTGGAGCGTGGAGGACTGGTAGCGTCAGCTCAGCCACAGCCCCTGCCCGTCCCTGGTCCTAGCCCGGTCCCCGCGGTCAGGGCCGGCTTGCGCAGGGCCTGCCCGTTCCTGGCCTTCCACTTTGTCCCCGTAAGTGGGATTAAAGGCGGGCCCGCAGCTTCCGGACCGCTTTCGCGGTCCCCTCTGACCCTCTGGGCTAGACCGATCTCCCACCGGCTTGGCCTCTGCCCACGCCGACAGAACCGCCTTTCAGCGTCCTGCCGCCCCAAAACCTTAAGCAGCCCTCAGCAGAGTAGGAAGGGACCTAATATTCCACACTGTAGGTCTGGGAGCTCCCTCACTTGTTTCACAGCTCAATACTGTCCAAACGCCTCTTCTAGGCACTAGGACTGGAGGCTGGGGCTTGGTTCCTGGGACTCAGGTCCCTCCCTCTCCGCCAAACTCTCCTCCCGCCACACAGGTCTCTCCGGGCTGCCGTTTGCTCCGGGGAGCTGGGCAGCCTTCTTCGCGTTTTCGCTATTCCTACCAGTCTCAATGTGGCTTCTTCTGTGTTCCTTGGTTGAAGAGTCCACTTAGTTTTGTTCAAAGTTGGTTTATTCAGGTGATGGTTCTTAAAATTGAGTTGTAATCCACTTTGGTTCTGGGAGTTGGAAGTTGGTACGTCCGCCTACTCCGTCGCCATCTTGCTCCCCCTCTCACTAAGGATTTTTAAAGCAAACTTTTGAAAAGATGGGGCCCACTGCACCAGACCTGGCTGAGTATCAAGGGGCCCCGTGACGGCTCTGTGATCCAGGAATTTGGTCCTGTGGCTTCCAGATGCTGAGCTATCCCACTCTGCACAGAAAATACCCCCACTCCAGATTCTAACTCAGGAGGCCTGAAGTGGAGTCCAGGGGTGGGAATTTCTTTTTATTAATTTTAATGGGGTGACACCAATAAATCAGGGTACATATGTACAACGAAAACATCTCCAGGTTATCTTATCATTCAATTATGTTGCATACCCGTCACCCAAAGTCAAATTGTCCTCTGTCACCTTCTATCTGGTTTTCCCTGTGCCCCTCCCCTCCTCCCTATCCCACCCCCTCCTCCCTCCCCCTCCCCGTAACCACCACTCTCTTTTCCATGTCTCATAGTCTCACTTTTATGTCCCACCTATGTATGAAATTATGCTGTTCTCAGTTTTTTTCTGATTTACTTATTTCACTCCGTATAATGTTATCAAGGTCCATCCATTTTGTTGTAAATGATCCGATGTCATCATTTCTTATGGCTGAGTAGTAAAATTTTTAAACAAACTTCTTGCTGATGGTGATGCACATGGTCCAGGGTCACACTGGTAAGTGAACACATCAATTCTATTTTCTCATCAGTATCTCCTGAGAAGCTCGGAAAATACTCAAGCCTGGTGTAATCCTGGGAAAGTCCTTTCCCAGCTCCTCTGAGTGAGTGCTGGTCTGGCAGTGGCCTGACCATGTGGACACATGCACACACTCCTGTCATAACGCATGCTGGGCTTCTCCCTTAGGCCATCTAATTTATCCCTTGCTCTGTTTTTGCTTGCCTCCTTCCTTTCCTTCTTCTCTTCTTCACTTCACCCATCTCCCAGGCAACCTGCATCAATCACCATAGCCAGACTTCATTGTTAAATATGTTTTTCTCTGTGCCTATTTAACATATACAAGAATACTACACATTCGTTATATATGCAGATCAGTTGAGGGTTCCAGTTCTGTCTGATTTAAGCAGAAAGGAAATCTCTTAAAAAGATACTGAGTCATTCACAGGCTCTCTGTGTAGGTGGGAGAAACAGCCTGCAGGCTCCCCACTCAGGGTGGTGCCACAGATCACAGCCAGGTCCAGGGAAAACACCATTGTTGCAGCCAGGCGCTTTGGCACTGACCCTGGGAGGCAAATGCTCCTCCACTCACAGCAGAACAGCAGCCTTCTAGGGAGGGTAGGTGGGTGGGTGTTAGGAGCTCTTCATTTCATGATCTTACTTGGTCACAAATTCAACTATATCCTGACTCGACTCTTAACTGTTGATGGCCTCAGTCAGAGGTGCTCAGCCTGTTTCTTCATTTCTGTGTTGTGCTGACTTTAGGATCCTCAGGCGATTTGAGGCCAAATTTCTAAGTATGGCTGGGAGGGCCTTCTGCCAACTCAGGGTGGCCTACTGAGATGTGGCTTGTGTCTGCTACAGGCTCCACAAGACACCTTGTGGGGTTTGCTTAGTGGGGACCAGAGAAAACCTGGTGCATGCATGATGGGAGAAGCAGGCCTGCTTATTGGGAGCCACCAGATCTGGGAAGGACTGACCAGACTTGAAGGTGGTAACACCCTGAGTGCACCTTGCTCCAGCACTGACACCCGTGGCACTGCTATGTTTTCCAATCACTTAGCAGGTTGTTTTGAGGCAACTGTGGCTGTCAGGTCTTCATTTTTGTTAGCTGGCTATTGTTATTCTAGAAGTAATATGGAAATGGACACTGACTGGCCACTGTCAGCCTTTCTGAATCGGCACCAGGGGCTGGGGGTTGGGGGAGACTTAAGGAAGCACATGTGTCAGGCAACAACAATAAGAAGAGGGAAATTCTGGTAGAAAAAATGTGTTTCATTTTGTTTATGAGACCACTTGGGTATCATCTGGGATAAATAGTTCCTTGCGGGGGAGGGAGAGGGGGAGGGTACTTTTATATAAAGAATGTAACAACCAAGTCCAAATTTTTTCTAACATGTCCAGAAACACAGAGGCATTGTGTTAGGTCCTCTGGGAAGCAGATGTCAATAATTAGATGTGCAAGAGATTACTGGCGTGCTCCTGTAAAGAATAAAGGCGAAGATGGAGCCAGAGGAAACTCTGAAGCCTTTAGTCAGCCACACGGGTCTGGCCCCTGTGGAGGGAAAGGTACAGAGGGAGGAGGTGGAAAGAGCTTTGGACGCTGGAGCAGCTTTGAGGAAACTGTCACTCAATGGGGAGTCCCAGCACCAAGAGCGCCCAAAAAGACTTCCATATGCTGTAGCACGAGTGGCTTGTCACTGCTGGGGCTGCCCAGGGAGAGCACCCCAAGGCCCTGCCCCAGGAGCTGTCAGCTCCCCCCTCTCCTCACAGAGACACTAGGTCCTTTCCTGAAGGGAGTCCCCAGCAGCACGCTTCCGGCAGTCAGCTGTCCCCACAGGCTTCGGCAACACTTCTAGCAATAAAGGTGGTACGTTTTTAAATTAAAGCAATGCTCTATTTCATGATTGTGTTTAAACACGTAGAAAATATAAAAAAGGAAATTGCTTTTATCCCACTAGAGATTTTTTTGTTTGTAATATAGACAAATAAGTATATTATTTTTATTTTAAAATAAGGTCCTGCTCTCTTTAAATTGTTTTAAACCTTGTTTACTGAAAATAGTATATTATACACATATTCAGATTCCTTTTTAATGCCCATAAATCTATATATTTTCTAATAGCTGCACAGGGCTTCTTTGTATGAATGTACCTGGTACTTGGTTCCTGTGGGTCAACACTTTGGGTGTTTGATGCTCTCTGTCACTGTAGACATCACGCGGTGACATTCCTGGCTCACGTGTTCTGTTCTTGCAGGTCTCCAGGGATTCCAGGGTCTGCCTCATTGTGTTGGCAGACAGGATGCTGTTTGATCCTGGCCCCCCGACATGTTGCCAAGGATGCAGGAGTGCAAACACAAGAACCCCAAAGGAAAAGCTACTGTTTCAGGTGGCTCTGAGGGCCCATGTGGGGCACCTGGCTGAGTCAGGCATCTGGCTAAGGGAAATCAGATTACCTCCTCCTGGTGCAGTTCTGCCAGGAATTGTGGCTGTGGGATGGCTGTTTGTTACATTTTGTATTCTGTTTTAGGCCTAACTTCTGCTTTCTGAGAATGAAGAGAATGAAGGGAAAAACATCCTCAGAGATGGAGGGCCTTTGGCAGAGTTATGTCATGGGAATAGTAAGCCCAGCATGAACATTCGCAGTAGCTTCAGTTATGGTGACTAGCAGGGCTAGCTCCCATGGGGAGCCCAAAGGATTGTCATTCTGTCCCTCACACCCTCTCTGACACCAGGAAAGACCCTGGCCCAGGCACTAGTGCCCATTTCCCACTGAAAAGGCTGGTGGTGGGTGCCCCTAAAGTTGGAGATCAGAAGCCAAAGGAAGTGAGACCGCAAATACCAAACTAGACTCTGTTCATGGTTTTCCTAAAAATGAACTTCTGGGTCAGTCTACTGCTCTTACAATTTTCATCTCAGTCATTGCAGGAGTTTCCCCCTCCCCTTTTTCTGGGGTTGGAACTCAGTTCTTGGGCTTACGTAGCCTCTAGAGGGAGAGTTCTTACTGGTCCTCAGTCTTTGTGGTATGTCCACCCAACATCTGCTGAGCTCAGCATCACCCCTGCTGACCCCGCACATATGTCCACCGAGACTGGTACGTTCCCCATCTGCCGCGAGGCCACCGTCCACGCTGGCCACTGCATCCTTCCTGCTTTCCTGGGTTTTCTAAGTTTTTCACCTTGAACATATGCTGCTTTCCAAATTAGAAACAAAAAGGTTGTTGAAATATTGTTTTTTAAATGTATTGTTAGTTTTGCCAAACGTTGCTTTTCTGTCTCAAAATTGTGGCTCTCAGTGGGAAATGGGCAAGATTTGGAACAAACCTAGATAAAGATCATTACTTGAAAGCAAAACTTGGACAAGTCAACCAATAATAGTTGCTAAACAAGCCCACCTCACCTCAAGGTGTGTTCATCACCTTGCTTCTCGGGGTTCTTGAGAGATGCTCTGGCTTTATGGAGAAGCCCTGGATTTATGTGCAGGGAGATGTGATCAGAATGTGACTGAGCAAATAGAGTGGCCTCACCCTGTGGCTTGATGACGTACCTGACTGAAGCTGGGCTGTTATTGGTAACACACCAGATGCAGGCTGGTCAGAGGAGCATGCCTCTTTCCCAGGGAGCCCGGACTGCAAACAAGCAAATGTGAAAATGTGCAAATATGCTCCCTCCAAACCAATTCCTAGTTTGGAGATTATGGTTTCTGCAGCCAAATACACTTTCATTTCATTCTGTGCCTCTGACATTGTCCAGAGGAGAGGACGACCTGCCCAGCCCACATAAACAGATTTGTTCCATGTGATGCTGCTTATTGTGCTAGTATTACTATTATAATAATTATTATTTTTTGGTTTCAGATATGTTGTTATGTCTTCCTGGGTCCTTCATCAAGCCACACTTTCCCTAATGATGTTAGACAGAGGCCATGACATGTCTATGTTAGACAAAAGCCAAGCCACCGATGAAGAAGTAGACATGATTCATAAACATGAGTAAAGATTTCTAACCTTACTCAGAATTAAAAAATATATATATATCACATTTTTCCTTATCAGATTGGCAAAGACAGAATTTGATGATAATGTACAATGTTGGAAGAGCAGAGAAAACAAGTAATAGGACATCTTAATTATATAGACGATTTAAAATACAATTTGTATCATCTATCCAAATTTTAAATACATGTGACCTTTGACCTACTGATTACATTTCTAGGAATCATAAAGGGATTCTATTTGATTCTCACAACATTGCCTCCAAGCAAGACTGTTATCCTGTCCTTAAAAGTCTTGAAACCTGGCCTTGACTTGGCCTCCTAATTGATGGAAGTCTTCTCAGGCAACCATTTCCAGAACAGAGAGGTCACATTCATACTGAATTATTTGTTCTGGCAAGTAATTTTCCTCCATAATCAGCTTTTTCTAGAGTTTCTGAACACTCTTCAGCCACCCTCGCTCTAGCACAGGTAGGCTCACCACTCACTTTCACATGATATAATATATAACAGTTCCTGAATCCTTTAACCACCCCAAGGTAGCAACGAGGTCGACATCGTAGCTGGGTCCAACCTTTTCCTTCAACACTGCAAACAAACTTTTTGTTTTGACTATGATCTTCATGGAGTTGAGAGAGATACACGTCTGTGTCTGGCTTTCAACCCAGTCATGAAAATCCTCTCCATGTCTGAGATGGGCCCTCCTCAAACTTTTGTTAGGTTTTTTTTTCTTTAATGAAGCAGCTCCTTGAACAGCTTCTGTCTCTTTGTTCTTATTCTTTAAGACAATAGCCATGGTGGAATGGGGCGTGCTGGCTTGCAAGTGACAATTGTCCCTGGTCTTCAATCTTTGTAGTTCTTTATCACTTATAATTTTGTCTCTAGATCAACCACTCAGTGTGGCCTCTTCCTAGCAACCTCAGTAGTGATTTTATTTGTTCTTACTGACATTTATTTTGACAATTTTTTTCTGGGCATCCCTCCTCATCCTCTCTCGTGATGTCTATAGCCAAAGATATTGATGCAATGAGAACAACAAAGCAGCTGACCAGGGCAAAGATGGCAATGAACTTCTGCTGGGACTGAGTTCCCTGGTCAGATGGCCATTTGCCAGTGGGGGTAGTAGCTCATTCACTGCAGCCTGCGGAGCGCTGGTTTGCCCCCTCTTGGTTGGACTATAACTGTCAAGGCCATATGTGTGTGTTCTTGGACTGCCTGCCAGCTGACAGTATCCCCTGTTTTATTCTTAATAACCAAACACTGAAAATTGAACAAATGTTTATTGACAGTTGAATAAACAAATTCATTATTTTCATACCATGGATTACTCCTCAGCAATAGAAAGGAATTAACTACTGACACATGCTACAACATAGATTAACCTCGAAAACAACACATTGAGCAGAAGAAGCCAAGTATGCATGGATATGATCCCGTTTCTGCAGAACTCAAGAACAGGCAAATATTCAAATACGATGAAAGAATTGGTACAGTTTTCATCCAGGAGTAGGGACTGATTGGGAAGAAACACAAAGGAACGTCCTGGGATAAGGACATGCTCTATGTCCTGATCTAAGAAGTAGTCATATATGCCAAAGTCATCAAGCTCTACACTTATAAGGCGTTTATATCTTATTATATGTAAGTGAACCTCTTACTAAATTATAGTTTAAAATTTTTTTTACATAATTTACAGAAGTTTTCACTAAAAACCACACAAAGTTCAAACGTTTTTTGCCTCTGGTTGGCGGTTTACATTTTTACAGCCCCTTTTTAGTATCATTTGAGTTTTGAAGGAAAATTACCACCTATTCAGGTTGGTGCCTACTTAGGGAGCTCACTCCATGTGAACAGCTAAGTCTCTCAGTACACCCAACTGCATTCAAGCTGAGTTTTCATAACATCTAATTGGTGAGTTCATTCTGGATGATCAATCCCAAGCACACACGTCAGCACACAGCGTCCCAGGTCCAGGTCACTTTGGATATTTGCATCTGGGCTTGGGCGACAAGCAATGTTCTCTGGGTGTCTCTCCCTCCCCATGCTCACACCAAAGTAGACAGCCCTCACCCACCCACATCCCATGCTGAGCCTAATGGATGGTTGGAGCAACTCCAGATCACCAGGCAGGCTTGGAATAACTAGAACTGCATCAAGGTTGCCATTGTAATGTTGTGGTTGAATTATCTCTCAGGTTGATTTGATTTGCTACGCGGCTTGATGTGGTCAGGGAGCAGGCTCTGTAAGCCCCACCTGGTTGCCCATGTAGGTCACCCAACTTCACTGAGGAGGAAAGAACCTTTCCTAAGCTGCACTCTGGTCCCCAGTCCTCTCTCCTTAACTGTAATGCCAAACATAGCCCACATGTGAGTAAGATCAGAATATTCCTTTGCAAATATGGACCCCCAGTTCTAGCCATGTAACATTTTTTCCCCTGCTTAGGGGAACGAAAGACAGTAAAAGTTATGTTCATTGTTCCTGGGCAAGGTAGGCTGGGTCATGCTGCTTTGTGTCCCAAATAAGGCAGAAGAGAGAAATAAACAGACCACGTCCCAAGCCATATGTCTGCTCTAGAGAGAAGAATGAGAGAAATTAGCACTCCAATCCTCTTTCTGGAAGGGTTGCTCAGCTCAAGCAGAGGGAAAAACAGTGTGGATAATGCATTTATTTATTTATTTTTATTTTTATATTTTTATGCTGCCTTTGGTACAGATGAAAGTCTTGGCCAGTCTCTCAATGCTCAGCCTGGCTTTGAAGAAGAAAGCCCCTGAGTTTGGCAAGGTCCCAAAACAGATGTCTCGAGCATCTTAGCTAATAAACCCACCAGGCTCTGGGTGAGCAAGACGGCATATCACAGAGTTTAGAAGCACATAGTCTCTGCAGTCAGACCAACCAAGGAAGGGTTGAATCCACAAGAGCCGTTTTACCTCTTTCGGCCTCAGTTTCCTCATCTGTAAACTAGACCTAATTACTACTCACCAGGTGAGAGTTGAATAAAATAACACAGGGGTAGTGCCTGATAATAGTCTTTTTGTCATTGTTACTCTCATGGTAAGAACACACAGGAGGTGCATCCTGTAGGGGGAGTTTGGAGACGTAAGAGAAAAGGCATAGGAGGGAAAAGTCAATAACAAAATGTCAGGACCCAGAGAGGTCTGGAAATTTTGAAATATGAGGAATAGTTGAGGAAATGGATGCTGTTTTACCTGGAAGAAAAAGAATTATCAACTATTTGAAGACCAATGTTGTATTCTTAGAGGCGCTACTTGTGCCAGATGGTACCTTTCAACTCTAAATAAAATTCTGGCCCCCCAGAAGGCTCCGTCCTGTAGGACACAGAGACTGGAGGATTGAGGCCATGGGTTGGCAACCAATGACATATGGGAACACTGGTTGGAGGATGCGAGCAGACACCAGACTGGCCCTCTGGCTGGGCCAGAAGAACCTGGAACCCAGAGCATCCCAGAGAAGGTAGCAGTTCATGGTTTATCTCATAAGCAGCCTTTTGGAGAGATCCTAATGCTATTCCTAGTATTTTGTCCACTTCAGAGAGAGGCCACCTCAGGTCACAGAAGCCCTCCTCTTGAGTGGAGTAGAGTTTGTTTCCTTGTGGTCTGGTGAGGAAGTGCCAAGCTGGGTGGTCAAGAAGCTGGCCACCTTGGCTCAGAGGCTGATTGCCTGGCCAACTGGTGCTACTCCAAAGAGCAGACTGACTCGCCTTCACAGGCCAGTCTTCCAGCCACTGCCCCACCTGTGAGCATCCCCCTCCAGCCAGCTGATTTGCTCATTGTGAGGCTTGTAAATGGTGTGATTTATGACCACACTCATCTGTGCTGGGCCCAGGTATACATGCTTTCCCTTCCAGGCTGGGGAGGGAATAATGAATTAGTCACCCAGCATTGGGTTCAATACAGAGCAGAGTGTTTGCAGGTCTTTATTGACATGAGTGAGCCAGGTCAAAGTGCTCAATTTGCACCCCTAATCCATTTGAGTTTGTGCACTTCTGCCTGTTCCTGGGGAGCTGCATCCTTGTGGCTTCTTGGTCCCTGAGGAAGCCTCAATTCCTCCTGCCCTCTAAGAGTGAATGCCAAAGACTTCTGGGTACTCAGAGATGCCAACCCACTTCCTCAGAGACTAAGCTCTGGAACATCTCCTGCCTCAAATAGGGTTGTTTAGAGCATTTCTCAGTATCGAAAGAATAGCCACGCTGCCCAGTGCCAGCCGGTGTGCACGGCACAGAGAAGGCACACAGAAATGTTTGTTGAATGATAACCCTGTGTGGACAAGGCCCACCGGGGGTAAGGACGACAGAGACGCAGAGACCCAACTCCGGAGACCAGGTTCAGTGATGCAGATCCGCTTTATTCAGGAAGTAAGCTAGCTTATATACACGAATTCAGACTAAAAACATGTGTTACATACAGCGTGTCTTTCAAAGCCAATGGCAAAAGAGATCAGGGAGCTGCCTGGTTGGTGCTGAGTCACTTCCTTACAGCGGGCAACCTCCCTCCTGGGTGTGCCTAGGAGGGTTTCCAGCACTGGAGTGTTCTCACAGCATTGCATCAGCCATAGCTGCTAGGAATGTGCTCTGCGCTCTACCTACATTTCCCCCTTCCCTTTTAATTAGGGCCAGTTGGACTTGATGAATGACAGCTTGCTGTTATTGTATTCCTCAGAGGGTTCGGGTCAGACAACAGAATCCTAGAATGACTAATAATATATTAGCAGGGTTAAACCAGGAAGTAAGTTTCTGTAAAGTCTGTTCTAGTAAGCTAAAGGATATTGAATTAACTCGGGTGCAATTGATGGCTAGGGCTTGTTGTTGCAGTGTAAGGCTGTAATTAAGGAACCATTCATTAAAAGGGCCTTTGATTAGGGTGGCGAGGCGCTTGAGGTCTTCTCCTGGAGCGCTAAGCACCTCCTCCACTCGGGCGTTCATCAAGGGTGAGATTTGCTATCTTCTGGGTTAGGGGTTTCATCAGAGAGGTCATCTTGGGACACTGGGACTGGCCTTATGTTTCTTCCTGGGATCCAAATTGGCTGAGGGCTGTTTTCTGGAAAAATACAAGCATAACCTCTCCCTTGCGTTAGAAGGGGGTGTGGACCCTGCCACTGTGCCGTGGCTGGGTCCTTCCAGCGTACCAACAGTAAAGGGATTGGGTGGCTACAAAGGCCTTTGGCAAGTACTGCGGGAGTGGCAACTTCCACTTCTTTGGATGGCGGAGCCAATGGCGCAATTAGCAATTCGGTTGGTTTTATTTCTGCATGTTCAGCCGCGAGTTTGTCAAACTTGGAGGACAAGCCACTTTCCTCCTCAGTGGAGAGGGGCAAATAGGGAGGTAGGGGCTCCTCAGGGAGAGGGGTATCCTGTAATATTTTTGGAACAGGGAGAGTCCCCGGTGGGAGTGCTGGACAGGCAATCATGTATGGCTAGTAGGGCAGGAGTGAGACCCAAGGGAAAGGTTTGCCCTTCGTGTACCTCCGCTGAGCGGATGCACTGGAGGGCTCGGGCCCAAGTGTCTGGGTCCCAGAGAGGTGAGTCCCCAGGCCAGGAATTGAAACCAGAGAGAGAGAGAATCTCCCAGTAAGTACAAAGATCCATTTCACTAACTTTGACCATTTTTTTGTCACCTCCCAGAAACCAAATACATGCACATTTGCCTTTTACCCAGCACTGGAATATGAAAAGCCATAGACTTTAGGGCTTCAGATGGAGAAGGCTGACCCAGGCTCCTCCTGGTGCTGGGCTCCAGGAAGGGGGAACTGTTAGTCTGGAGTAGGGTATTCTAGACCCAAAGAAGCTGAGATGCTACCTTGCCCACCTCTTAATTCAGCTTCCTGCCACCCAGCAGGACCCCTACACCCATGCCTCTCTCTCTCATGGAGTTGTCTTCACACTGCTCTGTTCTCTGAGGCAATGCTTCCTGCCTTACTGCTGGCTAGGGTGCTATATGGCCAGTAGCCACAGCCACCAGCCACCATCATAGCCGCCTGGCCCATGCAGTTTTGCCTTTGATTTGGACAGACAGTAATGGAACAACGGAACCAAGAACTGGTGAGCCATTGTTTTAATCGTAGCTTGCACCCAGCGGGCAAGAAATACACACAGTGGGAAAACACTTCCCTTTCCATTCAGGGCTCCCAAAGCCACTGACTTATCCAAGTTTCCTAGAATCAAAGGTTTCTACCTCACCAGCCTTATTCATCTCTGTTCCCCATCTCCTTCTCTCTGCACAAACTGGCTTCACCTTCAGCACCCCACCATATTGGCTGCCTCTCCTCTGCAATGCTAATTTCAGGAACCGAGATAGCGAGCTCCTGGTCTGCCCTATTTTATAGTGTAGAAATCAAAACCTTTAAGCCAATATACAAATAAGGAAGTCTCTGATACAAAGTCTCTTATCTGAGGCATAAATGGGATTCCTCATAAGAGTGTACCACCCCACATCATGCAACAGTCAATGGTGTGGGGAAAAGCTTAGTGTTGAGAAAATCTTAGTATTAAAAGGGTGAGAAAGGCTTAGTCTTAAAACTAAGCCTTAGGCTTTAATGACCTTGCCGGCTTACAGGCTGTCTCACATACCCAATGCAAACTATAAGTGAGCAAACATATATATCATATTTACAAACTTATTTGACCCACAGGTGCGTTTCCACCTCACTCTGAAAAACCTGCCTTCAAAGCTGCCTACCCACAGAAGAGTTCAAGGCCTCCTCACATTAAGGCGGTCTTTTCTTTCCTTTTAGACTCAGTCACACATTGTTTTTCCCTCATTTAACCCTCCTCTGACTTTGACCCATTTCTCATGCTCTGGCCAACTGAGCATGGTTTCCACATTGTCACTCCAGTCACTGGTGAAAATGTGAGGACAAGAAAGAGTTGAAGGCAGCCCCCATTGCACCATCAGGCACTTCCTTACAGACCAGATACAACTGCCTTCTCTTATTCACTAAACAAATCCTTTACAGAACGCCTACTCTGCCCAGGTACTGGGGTTGCAACAGTGAACATGAATTTACCTTCTTCATATACCAACCACATCAACTCTTTATAGTGCTCTCTAGCCTGACATGCTCCCTCTGCCCCAAGGCCTGGGTATACGTTCTTCTCTATTCCTAGAACATTCCTGCTCTCCCCTTTTCTGTCTATTCCTTCTCATCTTACAGAGTTCAACTTAAACACCAGTTCTGCAAGGATAGCTATCCTGGGACTACCACTAACACCACCGCCTCTTTCCCTTGCCCTGGGGCTGACAATTTTCTCTGAAATTATAATCACAATGATTAATCATGTAGTCATTTGTGTAATATTTGTCCCACCCAGAGATACAGCCTCTCTGAGGGAAGGGCCATGTTCGTTTTTGCCCTCTGCTCTGTTTTCATTGCCTAGAACAAGACTCAGCTTGGTTTTTCTCTCATATTAAATGCTTTCCTCAAATGTGAAGTGATCCTTTGCTTGTAGCTCCAAACAAGTTGCCCAGGACCAGTGACAGGCAGTGTCTGACATTGGCCTACACCAGAGTCCCTCTCAAGAGACCCAGAGCCAACATACCCAGTGGCCAGCTTCAGGCAACACCAGAGCAAGACACAGAATGCTTCAAGCAGTATATCCAAAGGGAGATCTGGGAAGACCCCAAAACCTACTGAGGTGAGGTAAATTCTGCATTGTATAGTAGGCACCTGCAAAGCAGCTCGCACAACATGGTCAAGGGGAGAATCACAGTGAGCGAGGCTGAGGATAAATTTCATGCATGAATGGGCCAATAGCAATCAAGAGTCAATTATAGTAGGAGGGCCTATATAACTCTATGAGAGACATTCCTGGAGCACCCAGTTCAGGTGATCAAGAAGACCGCACCACTGGACCCCACAGGACACCTACTACATAAGACCACCACAGGAAGACTGGGAGTCATAGCAGATCTATCTAATACCATAGAAAGAACCACAAAGAGGCAGCCAAAATAGGGAGGCAAATAAACAACCACATGTAAGAACAGGAGAAATCTCCAGAAAAAAAAGCTTAATAAAATGGAGGCAAGGAATTTATCAGATATAAAGTTCAAAGTGATGGTTAAAGAGATGCTCAACAGCATGAAAAAAGGCAGAAACCATAAAAAGGACCAGTAAGAAATGAAGAATACGATATCTGAAATAAGGAATACACTAGAAGGAATAAACAGTAGGTTGGCTGAAGGAGAAGATTGAATCAGCTATTTGAAAGAAAAGGTAAAAAAGAAAAACCACCCAATCAGATCAGCAAAAACAATTTTTTAAATGAGGACAGTTTTAGGAAACTTTGGGACAACATAATGGTTGTCTGCATCATGGGGGTACCAGAAGGAGAGAGAAAGCAGGCCATCTAGAGCCTATCTGAAGAAATAATGACCAAAAACTTCCACAACCTGGTGAAAAAAAAGACACAAGTCCAGGAAGTGCAGAGTTCAAAACAACATGAACCCACAGAGGCCCACACCAAGACATGTCACAATTAAAATGGCAAAACTTGAAGACAAAAAGAAAATCTTAAAAGCCACAAAAGAGAAACAGTTAGTTACCTAAAAGGGAGCTCCCATAAAGTGTCAGCTGATTTCTCAACAGAAACATTTCAGGCCAGAAGGGATTGACATAAAATATTCAAAGTGATGAAAAGCAAAGACATACAACCAAGACTACTCTACCCAGCAAAGCCATCATTTAAAATATAAAGATAAGCCTGACCTGTGGTGGCGCAGTGGATAAAGCGTCAACCTGGGAACACTGAGGTCGCCAGTTCAAAACCCTGCACTGGCCTGGTCAAGGCACATATGGGAGTTGATGCTTCCAGCTCCTCCCCCCTTTCTCTCTCTCTCTCTCACTCTGTGTCTCCTCTCTAAAATGAATAAATAAAAAAAAAAGAAATTAAAATATAAAGATAAATAAAGGGCTTCCGAAGCATGAAAAAGCTAAGGGAGTTCATTACTACCAAACCAGTACTATAAGAAATATTAAAGGGTTTGGAAGAAGGAGGAGAAGGAAAAAGAAAAGAAGAAACATAAGTAAAAGAATAAAATGTCAATAAATATATACCTACCAATAACCACTTTAAATGGAAATGGCTTAAATGCTCTAATCAAAAGACATGGGGTAGGTGAAAGAATAAGAAAACAATTTTTTCATCAGTCTATTGGCCATCTGTATGTCCTCTTTGGAGAAGTGTCTATTCATTTCTTTTGCCCATTTTTTGATTGGATTGTTTGTCTTCCTGGTGTTGAGTTTTACAAGTTCTTTATAAATTTTGGTTATTAACCCCTTATCAGACGTATTGTTGAATATGTTCTCCCATTGTGTGGTTTGTCTTTTTATTCTGTTCATATTGTCTTTAGCTGTACAAAAGTTTTTTAGTTTGATATAGTCCTATTTGTTTATCCTGTCTTTTATTTCACTTGCCCGTGGAGATAAATCAGTAAATATATTGCTGTGAGAGATGTCGGTGAGCTTACTGCCTATGTTTTCTGAAAAAAATGTTCAACATCACTAATCATTAGAGAAATGCAAATTAAAACCACAATGAGATACCACCTCACACCAGTCAGAATGGTGCTCATTAACAAAACAACACACAATAGGTGCTGGTGAGGATGTGGAAAAAAGGGAACCGTCCTGCACTGCTGGTGGGAATGCAGACTGGTGCAGCCACTGTGGAAAACAGTATGGAGATTCCTCAAAAAATTAGAAATGGATCTGCCCTTTGACACAGCCATCCCACTTTTAGAAATATATCCCAAGAACACCATATCACCGACTGAAAAAAAGAAATGCACCCCATGTTTATGGCAGCATTGTTCACAATAGTGAAGATCTGGAAACAACCCAAGTGTCCATCAGTGGACGAGTGGATTAAAAAGCTGTGGTACATATATACAATGAAATACTATGGGGCCATGAAAAAGAAGGAAATATTACCTTTTGTGACAACATGGATGGACCTGGAAACTATTATGTTGAATGAAATAAGCCAGGCAGAGAAAGAAAAATGGCATATAACCTCACTTATTTGAGGAATCCAAGGAACAGTGAGAACTGAGGAACAGAATTGAGACAGAGGAGGGATCAAAGAGACCAGAGGAAAAGAGTACAGAGGGAAAGGGGATGATAGGATGGAATAAACCTGAAGGGAAGGGGGAAGGGCATTATAGGGAGGGGGGCAAGGGAGATGTTGAGGGGAATATGGGGGAGCGGGGGTGCATTTGGGGTGACCCTATAATCTATGTAAACACAATTAAGTTTTTAAAAAAAGAATAAAAAAACAAGACCTATATATACGCTGTCTACAAGGGACCCACCTCAAAACAAAAGATACACATAGACTAAAAGTAAAGGGATAAAAAAAGATATTATGAGAAATACTTACATCTGACAAAATAGACTTTAAAACAAAAGCTATCATAACAAACAAAGGATACTACACAATGATAAAAGGAGCAATCCAACAAGAGGATATAACCCTTGTGAACATTTATGCACCCAACATAGAAGCCCTTAAATATGCAAAACAAATCTTCATAGACATAAAGAAAAAGATTGATGATAATGCAGTCATAGTAGGAGATTTAAAAACCCCATTGACATGAATGAGTATATCTTCCAGACTGAAAATCAACAAGAAAACTATGGGTAGTGAAAAAATTAGGCAAAGGAAGAAAATTCATAAACACGGACAACAGTATGGTATTGGGCAGGGAAAGTAGAAGAGGGTAAAAGGGGATAAATGGGGATGGAATGAGACTTGACTTGGGTGGAAAACATGCAATAAATTACAGATGATTTATTATAGAATTATACACCTCATAAACCTATATAATTTTGTTAAACAAAGTCATCCCAATAAATTCAATAAAAATAAACAAAAAAGGGTAAAAAATGTTCAATGATTATTGACTATCTGCCATGGGAGACAGAGGTCAAAGGAAACAAACAGAAGAGATACGCTAAAGAAAACAAAAACTGTATATGAAAAAAATAACATTTAAAAAAATGAAAACTTACCATTAATATCCTCAGAGATAGTTTTCTTTTTTAAATAACATTTTATCTACAAAACAAGAAAGGTTGCTATAGTAAAAAAAAAAAAAAATTCAGGGAACAAAACCCAGAACTCTTATAAATTAAAAATACAATAGCAAAAAAAATTTTTAACTGACTAGAAATGTTAGAAGATCCTAAGAAAATTTCCCAGAAAGTGGGAGGGGGAGAAAAAACTTAAAGAGATGAAAAATAAAAAAGAAAAGAAAATTAAGACTCAACTTAGGAGGTCCAAGATGTGAATTATAGAAGGTACACACAGAGAATAGAAAGAAAACAAAGAGGAGGAAATCATCAAAGAAATGAATCAAGAAAACTTTTCAGAATGAGAGGGTAAATACTTTCAGATCAGAAGAGTCCGTTGAGTGTCTGATGGATGAAACCAGACCCACACCAGGGCATGTCTGATGAAGTTTAAGAAATGAAAAAGAGATTTTCCAGAAAGTGATAAAAAGAAGTTTTCATACAAACCATCATGAACCAAAATTGCTTTAGGCTTCTTGATTGCAACATTAAAAATTAAACAGGAATAATTCTCCCAAAATTCTGAGGGGAAATTGTATCTGACCTAAATTTCTAAATTAAGTCAGATTGTCTAATAGTAAGGATATAATAAAAAAGACATTTTCAGAAATGCAAGGTTCTCCTCTGTTTTTTTTTGTTGTTGTTGTTTTAGGAAATGACTAGAGGTTGTGATTCATCAGAAGAAAAGATGAAATATAGAAAGAGATGGAAATGAGGTACTGGGAATCCAAGAAAGAGATAAAGGAACTCTTCAAGAAGAAGGTGAAGGGCAATGGAGGTGACATCCATATTACAACCAGCCCAAAGCTGGGTAGGTCTGAGGGCCGCAGGGGCAGATTCTTTCGACACGTGAAAATGCATGCACCTCTGATGCATCCGAAGATATTTTGAGTAGATTTAGAGAACTGACTGAGGATTTGAGGCTAACTTAGGAAAAATAATATACAAAAAAATAAGCAAACAGAAAGATTCAGACAGTTAATTTCAGGGCAAATAAGACCTTCTGTAGGAAAAGAAAAATATCCTTAGCCATGGGTCACTCACAGTTCAGCTATAAGTAGTATTTACATTGTCATAATAATGTAAACATTGAATAATGATGCAACCAAATTCATGATGTAAGTAAATTGAGAGCATGAAGGGATGAGAAATATGCATGCTTGTGAAAAATCTCAAAGCAGCAGAAGCATATTATGCAGTAATTTGGAGGTGAATAGAACCCATTAAAGAGTTGAAGTTGAACTCAGTTGCTTCTGGGAAACAGGAAATTAAGGAAAAGGGGTGATCAATTTGCAATTGCTATAATAAACCTTGCAAAGCTCTTCACCTAAGCACACAACACCTAGATCCTTGGAGAAATAGCTGATTATGGTCTAGGACAGGTGAGTACAAGATGAGTCTTGAAGAACATCTCATTATGCCAGGAAGTAAGAAAGTGCTTGAAGAAGGTAGGGTCCTGTCACAAGGACACGGAAGCCATCATAAAGGGGCTCCCACTGGCCACTTCTGGAACAATCTGAACACCAAAATAATTAAGTGCAGTAATGTGTTATAAGCCATGGAAATGAAAGAGTTTGTGAGCCTATACTGAGAATTGATAAATAACAAATCATAAATAAATATATAAATGAGGAAAAAAGGAGGTCTCTGAATGCCAAAGACCAACTGGTAAATGTGAAGGGAGTCCTAGGGTTAGAAAGTTATCATTTCATAATCATCGCTATTAGATTGGACCAGGCAAGAATCATTAGTGAATACAGTTCTGGGAGAAATTTTGATTATAAAAGAAACAACAACAGGATATTTATATGGTCATAAGGTATCTATTTATAAGCTGCTTATTAGTCACAGCGAGGGGGGCGGAAAAAGACTAATTCTATAGTGGGAGAAATGGGCAATACCTTGACAGTGATTAAAATTAACAACAGCTGTGAAGGACAGGGGACCAGTATGTGCTTCTAAATATGAGACCCTGAAAAAGGCATAACTTCTCCCATACAGTATCCTGGTCATGAAAGCATAAACACAATTTAATCAAAATGAGCATTTGATTAAAGGAAGAACACTGTGGTTAAAAAGATAGGCAGGAGGAACTGTCTTCTTAAAAAAAAAGTCAATGTCATAAAAATCAAAGAAAGGCTGCGAAATATTCTAGACTAAAACATGCTACAGAGATATGACAACTAGAGGCAACATCTGAACTTCATCTGGAGTCTGTACTGGAGAGGGAAGCATCATAAAGGATATTGGTAGATCAACTGATAAAATTAGAATACGGACAGTAGATTAGATATGGTTCTTATACCAATGTAAGCTGTAAATGTATGAAGTTGATAACTGTACGGCAGTTATATAAAATAACATCTCTGTTCTTAGGAAATACCTAAGTATTTAGGGGTAAAGAACTATGATTTATATAGCTGACAATCAAATGGTCAGGAGAGACAGAAAGAGAGAGAGAGACAGAGACAGAGAACATAGTAAAATAAATGGGTTTAAAATGTTAACAATAAGTCAATCTGTGTATATATGGGTGCTTCTTATACCATTTTTATAAACTTGAAAATATAGCCAGATAAAAAGTTAAAAAGAGGCCCTGGATGCTTGGCTCAGTGGTGGAACATCGGCCTGGAGTGTGGAAGTTCCAGGTTTGATCCCCAGTCAGGGCACACAGGAGACAAAACCATTTGCTTCTCCACCCCTCCCCCTTCACCTTCTTTCTCTCTCTTTCTCTCTCTCTTCCCCTCCTGCAGCCATCACTTGAATGATTCGAGTAAGTTGGCACTGAGGATGGCTTCAGGGCCTCACCTCAGATGCTGAAATAGCTTGTTTGCTGAGCAACGAAGCAGCTACTCCAGATGGGCAGAGCATCTCCCAGTAGGGGGCTTGCCAGTGGATCCCAGTTGGGGCACATGCAGGAGTCTGTCTTTCTGCCTCCCTGCCTCCCTGTATCTCACTTAATTTTTTAAAAAAAAGTTGAAAAGAAACTAAACATATTTTGATGCCGCTCAAATTTTAAAATAAAAGAATAACACAACCAATACTATGTATTCACCTTAAGAAATAAAATATTACTGATGTAGTTGAAAACTCTTATTGAGCGACCTGAGTTTCAAATATGTTATTTGGGAAAAACTAATAAAGCACAGGTTCCAGAGAAATAGGTAAGATTTAGATCAGCTACTATGTAAATAGATCTCTATGCCTCCCTTTATACATATTATCTTTTATCTAGAATCCACTAATCTGTGTTCACAAAGCTGAAAGTTCAGCATACATTGTATGATCCCAGTGATTTATAAAACAAAAATGTTTACTTATAAATATTATATAATTATGATAAGGAAACATAAAACTGAATTTTATTTTCTGCCTTGTAAATTTATGTAACTTCTATACCTTCTCTAATTAGCATATATTCTATTTATTATCAAAATAGTTGCAATTTTAAAAATTAACCTATATAATTGTGCATGTGTCACATGCTCACAACCAGTAAAACTGTAGCTAACAAAAGTGAAAAGGAATATGCCAAAAATTGTTATTTCTGAGTGGTGAGAATGTGTTTTTTTCTTCTTTCAACCCTTCCGTATTTTTCTAATTACTGATATAATAATACCACCAATCTTCCTTTTCCATCAATAGGAGAATTACAGATTTTTTTTTTAAACTGGAGTGCTACTTTATTTTATAATTTTTTTTTTAAAGGACAGAGAGAAAGTCAGAGAGAGAAATAGATAGGGACAGACAGACAGGAACGGAGAGAGATGAGAAGCATCAGTCATTAGTTTTTCGTTGTCGTTGCAACACCATAGTTGTTCATTGATTGCTTTCTCACATGTGCCTTGACTGCGGGCCTTCAGCAGACCGAGCAATCCCTTTCTGGAGCCAGCGACCTTGGGTCCAAGCTGGTGAGCTTTTGCTCAAGCCAGATGGGCACGCACTCAAGCTGGCGACCTCGGGGTCTCGATCCTGGGTCTTCCGCATCCCAGTCCGACGTTCTATCCACTGCACCACCGCCTGGTCAGGCCAGATTATTTTTTAAATGAGGTCCTTACCTCACTCTATGTAACAAAATAAATTCCAGAGATCTTAAAGAGTTAATTTTTCATATTTTATAAAACTTGAGGAATAAGAAACCCAAACCTCTTGAAATAAATAATTTTCTAAATTTAAAAACACTAAGAGAAATACTAAAACACACACACACACACACAAGAAAAACCCCAGAAAGGATTGCTGTATAAACATTCTGTGAAGCACAAAGTCAGAATAGTACCCAGTTGTCTCTCTTTGGTGGTTCCAATTGGTCCCTGGTTGCTCATTCCTACGGCCACCTCTCCTTTCCTTTCCTTAGACAACCTGCACCTTTCCTGACCTTTGCATAAAGCAGTTGCAGTTCTCAAGTCTTCATCCATCCGTCTTTGCTTCCTGACTCTCTCAGAGATGAAAACAAAGAGAACGACACTATCCTTTCTTTATTCCTCTTCTTGGCAGAAGGCAACAGGCCTCTCTTTCCAGTTTGGCCAAGAACTCCTCCAGAAGGGCCTGTGTGGCTGTGCCCATCTCTCCAGGATGGCGTCTTTGTCTATGGTTGCTGCTTCATCACAGGCAGTGAGGCAGACCATCTGCTGGTACTCACCCCAGTTGTCTGTTTGGCCTTCGCTTTCTCTCCTCCCTCTGAGAATCCCCTGATGTGCAGGCTTTCAGGCACACAGTATTCTCTCCTGCCCTTGCTTAGCCTTGGTCCCTGTCTTTAGGGAGCTTTCACACTCTCTCCCCTTCACTTAGCATCACCCTGATGTGCCCTTGGGGACTGAGGTCTGTAGCCCTCCCTGAATGAGTTACATATGCCATCATATAGGACTATGGAAAAGGGAGTCTGTCTGGAAAGTATTTGAGACACTAACTAGGAACACAGAGCTTCCACCAGAAGGTAAACAGATCCTGGGACTCTAAGTCCCAGGGGATCTTGGTTTCAATTCCTCATGAGGTGTCTCAGATCTGTGAGTCACACCCAAGGTAGATTCATAAAGAAAACACAAGCTCGCCTGACCTGTGGTGGCACAGTGGATAAAGTGTCGACCTGGGAACACTGAGGTCGCCAGTTCAAAACCCTGCACTGGTTCGGTCAAGGCATATACGGGAGTTGATGCTTCCAGCTCCTCCCCCCTTTCTCTCTTTCTCTCTCTCTCTCTCTCTCTCTCTCTCTCTCTCTCTCTCTCTCTCTCTCTGTGTCTCCTCTCTAAAAATGAATAAAATAAAAATAAAATAAAAATTTAAAAATGTTATTATTAAAAAAAAAAAAAAAGAAAACACAAGCTCACGCACATGCATACAGGGCAAGGCTTAAGTAGGTTTAGAGTTGTGAGTGCATGAGACACGGAGTTTATTCTTGTGTTATTATTTATCAATTGTTGTATCATTTTCCATACAAACAACTGTAAACCTACTTTTGCCCCACCGTGTGTGTGTGTGTGTGTGTGTGTGTGTGTGTGTAAAAATGTTCATTTAGATAAGACGCCTTTTACCACCTTAGTCTCCACATTTTAAAGTCAGATACATACCAATTCTGGCCAGCTAGCTCAGTCGGTTAGAGCATTATCCTAAACACCAAGGTTGCAGGCTTGATCCCCGGTCAGGGCACATACAGGAAATGACCAATGAACACACAACTAAGTGAAATGGCAAATGATTGCCTCTCTCTCTCTGTCTTTCTTAAAATCTATTTTAAAACATTAGACACATCCATCAGGGTTGGGAATAAATGTCATCTCCTCCAGAAAGTCTTTTCTGATCTTTGAGATAAATGTGATTGTTCCTCCTTCTCAAATCTCTTAGTCCTGCATCCATGCATCTCCTGGGAAAAATAGATGCTGTCCATCCCCTACTATGATGCCCATCCATCTGCTCCCATTCTCAGTCAGCTGCTGAGGCCTCAGCACATGCAGGCACAGCTTGGTCAGCCTTTGGCATGAACTGAATTGGCCCAAGTGAAGCTACTTGCAGGCCCAGAGCCACTGAAGTAGTAACTCTCCAGGAATCTGGCTAGCTGGCTGGAGCTCTGTCGTCAGGGGTTCTCTAGTGCCCTGCATCCCTGCTCTTTCCCTCATGACCTGGGCTGTGTCAGGCCTGGGACATGGGAGACTGGCATGGTTCTGGTAAAATGAATGGGTCCCTCACATAGCTCATCTTTTCTTCATTTTCGGTAAGGTCCCCAGAATCAGTCCCCGAAACAGGGATTGTTGGGCAAGTGACACGTTGAAGGAACTGTGCTCAGAAAAAAAGCTGAGAGCGAGGAGGGAGAGAAGCAGGAGAAGCAGGGGAAGGAGCTGAGCAAGGAAGTTAGGAAAAATGCAGGCTCACCATTATCTCTGGTGAGCCGGCACCAAGGCCCAGAGGCAACGGGGCTGGGCCACTGGCCTCCCCCATTGGTCAGCTGTTGGCCCCATTGGCCAAGATGCCAGCTTGACAGGGCAGGATTTATAACCTCCCACATCTCCAGCTGCTAGCAGTCCAGAGCTCACCACAGGCAAGAGTGCAGGCATGAGCTATTAACCGCCAACACCCAGAGCACCTAGGAGCTGGGTGCACAGTCCCGAATGGGGACCTGGGTGAGATACCAACACCTGTGACACCCCTAGCTATAGACTGAATATTTGTGCCCCTCACAATTCACATGTTAAAGACATAATCCTCATTTGGTGGTGTTCAGAGAGGTAATTGAGCTCGGATGAGATTGTGGGGTTGCAGCCCTCAAACTGAGACCGGGACCCTTACAAGGGAATGAAGAGACCAGAGCTCACTTTTGGCTGAGTGAGGATACAGTGAGAAGTCAAACTGTCTGCGAGCCAGGGAGTGGGCACTCATCATCACTCACCATGCTGGAACCTAGATCTCAGACTTCCAGCCCCAGAACTGTGAGAAATAAATGATTCTTGTTTATGGAACCCTGCTATAGCAGCCCTAACTGACTAGGACACCCCCCTCACTTTTTCTCAACCACACATCTTCTGACTAGTCCTTCACCAGCCTACTTCCACTTTCTTTTTTTTTTAATAACTAATTCCAATGTTGACCAACAAGTTTGATCCCCAGACTACTTGCTCCCTGAATGAGACAAGGGGTTATTTTGAATTTTTATCACAGAATGTTAGAGACCATATATATATATATACTCTTGTTTCTTCATTTCATAGATCAGGAAACAAAGGTGCAAATAGGATTTGCTTTTTCCAGCAAATTGCAGAACAAAACCAAGCCTGAGGCTGCCTAACTTTAGGTAGGACAAGAGTTCTTCTGCCATGCCTTTATTCCTCCTCACGTCATTGTATTATAACTATATCGCTAAGATTTTTAATTAATCATTATTGGAAGTGACCATTAAATTCAAAGCTTGGGAGAAAAATAAACAATTCCTGCCAGGAATAGTATTCCCTCCTTTGGTTTATGTCTTAGATGAGAATATGGAGTTAAATCAGATATAGAACCTACTTAAATCTCACAGAGTTTTAAACCAAATTTGAACCTTCTGGAGTTCATTTATTTATTCTTGGCAACTTGCAGTTTCCTGATTCTTGGAAAGTTGCTGGCTCATTTAGAAGAAAAACTCATGAGATTTTCTTGTGCACTGAGTGGCTCTTACAAAACAATCTTTTGAAGTGTAAAGTGTAAATGAATAGAAAACAAAAGACTGAACTTCTTCTGAAATACACATGGATATAATCATGAAGGGAACAGCACACTAGGCAAAACATATAACTGTTTCTTGTTCTCTAAATGCTATGGATGTAGCCTTGTGCTCAGCAGTTTCCAAACACGCTAGAGTTTTCCCTTTGTCCAGGACTCTCCTCAGCTATGTGGTGACTTCAGTTGGTGGCAAAGGGCACCAGAAGGAGCATGGCCTGGGGCAAACCTATTCCACTGTATCTCTTAAGCATTTCTATTGCAACATGTTCTATGAGTAAGGTTTATTTTCTGCTCCTAAATCCAAACTGGCCCAAACAACCTACTATGAAATCAGTCTTTAGACTAAAACAGTGGTTCTTAACCTGGGTTCTATCGAACCCTAGGGGTTCGATGAGTCAGTCTCAGGGGTTCGGAGAAGCCTCTGCCACAGAGGCCAGAATAAAGTAATACTGTAATTTGTTGTGAGTTCATGCACCAGTAAAAAAACATATACCTATGTCTTGAATTTGGGGGAAAAAATCGTATTTTATTTATCACTAAAGAAGGGTTCGGTGAATGTGCATATGAAACTGGTGGGTTCAGTATCTCAAAAAAGGTTAAGAACCACTGGACTAAAAGAATGTGATCATCCTGTCTTGTGACCACTGAGGGCCAATCAGGGAGACTGCTTTTCCTAAAGGCATAATAACTCTGAAGGTTCGATGTCATGGAAAAGTGGGGTGCCTTGGAGCACTGGTGATTTCTTTTGACACAGACAGAACATGTTTGCTTCTTATTTGGCTTTCAGTCATCTAGGAGGTCAGCTGGTCTCTACCCTGTCCACATTGCAGCTGTCTCCTTTCCCAGGTTCAGCTAAAGGTTCATTAAAATTTCTCACCAAGTTTCTCTGCATTGTGTAGTAGGGAAAAAAAAATACCCCTGTTCCTTAATATCGGATCTACTTGTTGAAGCAAAGAACAAATGTAAGCAATTGTCTAATGCCCGGAAACTCAGTTTTGATTATTCCAGCCAATTGGTTCCCAAGTTGCCACACATGTCACTCTTTTTCAGCATGTCCCACGGAGAGTTCTTTAAATTCTCCCTCCACTGCACCCCTCTCACACAGCTACAACAAATTTTCAAGACAATTTTCAATTCTGTTCACAAGCTTGTAAGCATTCTGGTCGCCTTAGCATTTTGAAAGGCAGCAAATACAGTATAGCTGTGTACACAGAGCACATGGGAGTCAACTGGCCTAGGTTTATTTAGACCCTAGCTCTGCCTCTCATTGGCTCTGTAGCCCCGAGTAAGTTACTCAACACTTCTGCACCTGAGTTTCCTTGTCTGTACACCAGAGTCACATTGGTTAGCTTGCTGGGTAGTTACAAAGGTCAAATGAGTTGGTGGTCAAAAATGGCCAGCATGTTGTAGGTGTTCAAACACTGGAAAAAATGGCCAGCACGTTGTAGGTGTTCAAACACTGGAAGCCATTACAATTATTACTGTGTTAGGCACATCGGTTTTTCATTGCAGATTGTGCAAGAGCAGCCACATCTTCCTGAAGGCCCTCTGCTGGCCACTGGTGCCAGCTTCTGAACTCCTCCTCCAAACTGGTACCATAGGACCCTTGCTGTACTTCTCTTCTCCTGCCCTTTCAACCCTAGCCACAGGGAGGAGAGTGTAGATTCATGAGGGGCTGAAATGACTTTCTCAAAGGTTCCTCAGATGGGGTGGGCCCTCCTGAGTAAGGAGACATTGAAACTAGCACATCTTACTACTTATTTCTCAAGGTTTTAAAGTGGAGGTGGGGGACTATTTTGAAGCATCAGTTCTTCTCCTTGTCCCAGCTCACTTCTACACCTCTGCCTCTAAAAAATGTATCAGCCATTGGCTGCTACATGATCTAGTTCCCACCAGAGAGGCTAGCCAAATTTCCAGGTATTTCCAGGTACCTGGAAATGTGGGACTGGAGTTTGGAAAGGGATAAAAGATGAAGATATACATTTGGACATTGTCTGAGTCAGTTTGGACTGCTATTACACAAAATGCCATAGACTGGGTGGTTAAACAACAAACTTTTATTTCTCATAGTTTGGAGACTGAGAAGTCCAAGCTGATGAAATGAGCAGATCTGGTGTCCAGCGAGACCTCATCTCCTGGCCTGTAGACAGCTATCTTCTCCCTCTGTCCTCGCATGGCAGGGAAAGGGTGCCACCTCTCTTCTTCTTCTTCCTTTTTATTTTATACACTATTATATTAGTTTTAGGTGTATACCCCAGTGATTAAACATTACATAACTTGCTAAGTGATCATCCCAACAAATCTCACACCCATCTGACAACATATATAGTTATTAGAATATTATTAATTATATTCCTTTTGCTATACTTTATATCCCTGTGACCATTCTGTAACAACAAATTTGTACTTCTTAAAACCTTCACCTTTTTTACCCATCCCCCCACTCCGCTTCCATCTGGCAACTGTCAAAATGTTCTCTGTATCTGTGAGTCTGTTTTTGTTCTGCTGGTTCATTTGTTTCTTGGATTCAATTGTTGATAGATATGTATTTATTGCCATTTTATTGTTCATATTTATTCTTTTTTTCTTCTTCTAAAAAAGACCTTTGAATGTTTCATGTAATACTGGTTTGGGGGTGATGAACTACTTTAGATTTTTCTTGTCTGGGAAGCTCTTTAACTGTCCTTCGATTCTAAATGATAGCTTTTCTGGGTAGAATAATCTTGATTGTAGGTCCTTGCTTTTTATCACTTTGAATAAATAACTCTTGCCAATCCCTACTGGCCTGCAAAGTTTCTATTGAGAAATCATCTGACAGTCTTATGGGAACTTCCTTGTATGTAAGTAACTGTTTTTCTCTTTCTGCTTTTAAAATTCTCTGTCTCTAGCCTTTGGCATTTTAATTATGATGTGTCTTGGTGTGGGCCTCTTTGGGTTCATCTTTTTTGGGACTCTTTGAGCTTCCTGGACTTGTGTGTCTATTTCTTTCACCAGGTTATGGATGTTATCTGTCTTTATTTCTTCAAATAGGTTTTAAATTTCTTGCTCTTTGTCTTTTCCTTCTGGCACCCATATGATGTGAATGTTGGTAAGCTTGAAGTTGTCCCAGACACTCTTTACACTATCAGATTTTGGGGGGATTCTTTTTCCTTTTTGCTATTCTGGTGGGGTTTTTTTTGTTTGTTTGTTTATTTGTTTGTTTTTGCTTCCTTATATTCCAAGTCACTGATTCATTTCTTGGCTTCATCTACTCTACTGTTGATTTCCTATAAATTATTCTTTTTTTCAATTAGTATTCTTCATTTCTGACTAGTCCTTTTTTATGCTCTTGAGGTTCTCACTAATTTTTTTGAGCATCCATATAACCAGTGTTTTAAACTCTGCATCTGATAGATTGCTTGCCTCCACTTTGTTTAGTTCTTTTTCTGGAGTTCCATTCTGTTCTTTTACTTAGGATGTGTTTCTTAGTCTCCTCATTTTGGCAACCTCCCTGTGTTTGTTACTATGTATTAGGCAAAGCTGCTATGTGTCCTAGGCTTGGTAGAGTGATCTAATGTAGTAGGTGTTCTGTGGGGTTCAGGGGCACAGCTTCCCTGATCACCAAAGCTGGACACTCAAGGAGTACTTCCTGTGTGGGCTGTGTATATTCTCCTCTTGTTGTTGAGCCTTGATTGCTGTTGGCATGTCGATGGGAGGGATTTACTCCCAGGCTGATTAGCTACAAGGACTGGCTGCAACTACTGACCACCAACTTCCGACCACCATGGAGGATCAGCTGTGCAGGGGCCCACCCCACAGAGCAGACTTACTTTATCAGGGCTCTGGTACCATTGGAGGTGATTGGATGGTGATGCTTTAGAGTGGTTGGAAGCTATCCATGGGGTTCTCTGGCTCTGGGGCTTCCTGGGAGGTGCAGGCCAATGTCAACCACCCCCTGTGTTCTGCCTGGGTCCACTCTGAACTACAAGGTGATCTGCAGATGGCTGCAACTGTGCTGGGCTTGGAGCTGCCCAGGTGAGGCCAAGCTGCAAACCAAGGCTGGCTGCTACTAGTAGCAGGCCACTGAGTGAGAGGTACAGGACACACTAAGGCCAGATGCTGCTTGTTTGAGAGATTTTAAGAAAAATCTCTCTCTTTCTCTTCTTATAAGCACAATAATCCTATTATGCTCCCCCCACACCCTGCCATGACCTAATCCTCCCAAAGACCTCACTTCCTAATCTATCACATTAGGGATTTCTTATATGAATTTGGGAGAGACACATTCAGTCCATAGCAGATATCCTCAGGTGTGGGTACAGTCTCTGAGGTGACAATAAAGCTAATAGATAATATGTAATACATAATACGACACAATGGTATTTAGCAGCCAAGAAAACTTTGAAAAAAAATAATAATGAGGGAGGACTTCACCCTGGAGGATGTTAAAACATACTGTAAAACCAGTTTGAAAGAAAAGTACAGTCTCTAATAAAACAAAATATGGCAGGCCAGACCATAGTACAGACATCACTTCCTATGTGACTAGTAAATGGCACCAGGTCATGTCATTGGTCAGTTATTTGGAAAACTAATTAAGTCTTGAGGCAGAAACAGTGAGTGCTTACCAAACATTTGAGGGGGTCACCCAATGGGAAGTGAAATACTGAGATGGTGGGACTGCAGGCAGGGCAGCCTGGGTCCCTGAGTGAATGTCAACTGCTCTGCACTGGGCTTGAGATCAGTGAAGATGAAGTCTGTTGTGTTGAGGCACTGAGATTTCAGGGTGTGACAGCTGTGGTAGCTGGTATTAATTATCTCAGCTACAATACCTTCACACCTTACACCACACATCAAAATCAAAACAAATTCTAATTAGAATAAGAAATAAAATGTTAAAACCTGGAAGAAAACCAAGATTAATGTTTATTCAATTGCTGGATGGGATTTTTTCAAGACCTAAATGCAGTAGAGAAATTAGAAAAGGAAAAAAATCCAGAGTTTAACTGCATAAAAAATGTTAAAATTCTGTTTAAAACATATTTGAATTTAAAACCAGACTTGAATAACAAATGAGAAGGGTGTGCTTACAGCAAACATGATAAAAGGTTAATATCCTTAATATATAAAGTGCTCACAAAAATGGAGGCCGAGAGAGAGAAAGAGAGAGAGAGTATTATCTGAAGCAAAGCTTTAATCATACCTGGTCTGTCTTTAGACCCAAAATGTTTCTGAGCCCCTTTTCCACCAACCGGTGTGCAATCTGTACGTGCAAACTGTATTTAACATTGGCTCAAACCCAACCTCATTAGTAAAGACAGTCTGCCGCAACGAAAGAATCATTATAATGTTCCATGCAGCCAAATGTTCGTGATGTTTTCAGTATGTGCTACTGGAAGTTCTCCATGTGACTGCTCCCCACTGAGGGTGCAAGATATGTAGTTATACCCACCTCACCCCCTTTATTGGGAGCTCAAGAGGAATGGTTAGATTTTCCCCAGGAACAGAGCTGGAGCAGACAATGAAGAAATTTGAACCATTAAAAAAATAACCCTGCTTCTATTCATGTGGTTGTTAAATTACGTTCTTGAGCCTGTTACCCAATGCTAGTCACTTTCTATGCATTATGAATCCTCACAACAACCTTACAGTTAGGTATCATTCAGCTTCTTTTCCAAATAAGGAAACTGAGGTTCTAATTGGTGAAATAATTTGTCCAACATTACCCTAGAAACTGGCAGAGCCAAGATCCAAACCATGGCATGTTTGATTGCAAGGGCATGACCTTCACCCCTGCTCACATTGCAATGAGTAAATACTGAGGCAACAGCATGAATTCTGCCACCAGCTATGTTTTGGCCTAACACAACTAAGACCCCCCCACCCCCCCGCCCAAATGCATGGAACAGGTGTTACAAGATACTGGGTATCAGAAAGCAAAAAATAGTGATCTTGTGAGAATGGACATGAGTCTTGTGATTGCTCCACCTCACTGCCCAGACAACGCCCAGGCCACATTGCAGGCAAGAGGAACCCAGCCAGAGCCCAGCAGTCTCCAGAGTTGGCAGTGTGAATGTGGTGTTCTAAAGTCACTAGGATTCAAAGGCCAGAGACTAGAAAATAGAGGGATACCTATAGAAAGTGAGCTCTAAAGACATGTAAAAAGTTCTCTTTGAGTCTGTAGCTAAGTTCTGATCAGTATATACATGTAGAAAAACAATCTAAGACCAAGGAAAGAGAAAAAAAATAGAGGAAAAATTCCTGGAGCTCACTCAAGGTTAAAAGTGGTTCTTGTCCTCAACAGCCCAATTGGAAAACTTTGGAATTTGTGGGTATTGCGTAAAGTACCAGGAAAGGTTTTGCCTAATTTGGGAGACCAGAATTAGCCCTAAAATCAATCTGTTCTGGTTTAGCCTAAGAAAGCTTAAAAATAAGACCTGAAAAAAAACAAACTATTCCCAAATAACTTAGCTGCATCTCAGAATAAAGGTTGAGAATTTTATAGAAATAATAAACATACCAGCGCCCAGCAAGGTAAAATTGACTATGTCTAACATCTAATAAAAAATTAGGAATGGGTCTGACCAGTGGTGGCACAGTGGATAGAATGTCAACCTAGGACACTGAGGTCCCAGGTTTGAAACCCCAAGGTTGTCAACTTGAGCGTGGGTTCATCTGGCTTGAGTGCAGGCTCACCAGCTTGAATGTGGCATCACTGGCTTGAGTGTGGGATCATAGACATGACCCATTGGTCGCTGGCTTGAGCACAAAGGTCACTGGCTTGAAGCCCAGGATCACTGGCTTAAGCAAGGGGTCACTGGCTCTTGGCTGGAGCTCTCCAGTCAAGGCACACATGAGAAGCAATTAATAAACTAAAGTGATACAACTATCAGTTGTATCTCTCCCTTCCTGTCTCTCTTTCTCTCTAAAAAGAAAAGAGAATTATAGGAGAGTAGTTGAGGAATAAGACACATAATAAGGAGAAAACCAGTCAATTGAAACTGACCCAGAAATGACACAGACAACAGAATTAATAGACAAGTATATTAAAGCAGTTATTATAATAGTGTTTCATATATTCAAGTAGCTAATGGAAAGATTGAACATGTTTGGTAGAGATAAGGAAGATATCAGAAAGACCCAAATCATATATCTAAAGATAAAAAATAAAAATAATACAATATCTGATAAGAAAAATAAACTGGATGGGACTAGACACCTCAGAGAAAAGAATGGTGAACTCAAAGACACAGCAATAGAAATGATCCATTATAAAACACTGAGAGAAAAAAGACTGAAAAAATAAATAAACAGAACATTAGTGAGCTATGGGACAACTTTAAGAAGCCCGAGACACAGATAATTACAATCCTCCCAGTGGGAAAGCACAATAAAAATGTTGATGAATTAATGGCTGGAAATTATAAACTTGATGAAAATTATATACTCACCTAGCCAAAAACCTCAACAAACTATAAGTGCAAAAAAAAAAAAAAAACAACCAAGAAAAATACACCAAGATATGTTGTAATCAATTACTTAAAACAGTATACCTAGCCTGACCAGGCGGTGGCGCAGCAGATAGAGCGTCAGACTGGGATGTGGAAGACCCGGGTTCGTGACCCCGAGGTCGCCAGCTTGAGAGTGGGCCCATCTGGCTTGAGCAAAAGCTCATCAGCTTGGACCCAAGGTCGCTGGCTCCAGCAAGGGGTTGCTCGGTCTGCTAAAGGCCTGCGGTCAAGGCACATGTGAGAAAGCAATCAATGAACAACTATGGTGTCGCAAGGGCAACGAGGAACTAATGATTGATGATTCTCACCTCTCTCCGTTCCTGTCTGTCTGTCCCTATCTATCCCTCTCTCTGACTCTCTCTCTCTGTCCTTAGGAAAAAAAATTAAATTAAATTTAAAAAAAAAAACAAAACAGTATACCTAATAATTTTACAAAAGATATAACATGAAATTTAAAATACACAACTTATTATTGGCCCTGACTGGTTGGCTCAGTGGTAGAGCATTAGCCCAGTGTGTGGATGTCCTGGGTTCATTTCCTGGTCAGAGCACACAGGAGAAGCGCCTATCTGCTTCTCCACCCTTCCCCTTCTCCTTTCTCTCTATCTCTTTCTTCCCCTCCTGCAGCCAAGGCTCCATTGGAGCAAAAGTTGGCTCAGGTGCTGAGGATGGCTCCAAAGCCTCTGCCTCAGGTACTAGAATGGCTCTGGTTGCAGCAGAGCAACACCCCAGATGGGCAGAGCATTCATTGTCACTAGTGGGCATGCCGGGTGGATCCCAGTCAGGCACATGTGGGAGACTGTCTCTCTGCCTCTCTGCTTCATACTGCAGAAAAATATAAAAAATAAAAATAATAAATGATAAAATGTACAACTTATTTAAAAGAAGTCATAAAAAGAAGACAAGCCCTGGTCAGTTGGCTCAGTGAATACAGCATCTGCCTGGCATGTGATGTCCCAGGTTCAATTTCCAGTCAGGGCACACAGGAGAAGTGACCATCTGCTTCTCTCCCCTTTTCTCTCCCTCTTCTCTCTCTCCTCCCCTCTCACAGCCATGGCTTGATTGGTTCAAGCAAGTTGGCCCCAGACCCTAAGGATAGCTCCATGTGGAGCCTCTGCTTCGGGCACTAAAAATAGCTTGGTTGCCAAGCAACAGCCCCAGATGGGCACAGCATCACCCTCAAAGGGGGCTTGCCAGGTGGATCCTGGTCAGGGTGCATGTGGGAGTCTGTCTCTCTGTCTCCCCTCCACTCACTTTAAAAAAAAAAGAATACAGAAAAAAAATAGCAAATGTTAGATTTAAACCCAACCCTATTTTAAAAATTGCATTAAATGTGCATGGTCTAAATCCCCCCAAGGAAAGGGCAAAGAGTGTCTGATTGGATAAATAAATCAAACTCACAACTATCAGCTGTCAACAAGAAACCCACTTTAAATATAGAAGACATAAATAGATTAAAAAGGAAATGGATAGTAAAGGATATACCATGCTGATTCAATTCCTGGGGCTGCCATAACAATTGCCACAAACTTGGTGACTGAGAACAACATAAATTGATTTTGGAGGTTAGAAGTCTAAAATCGAGTCTCTGCCCTAATGCGGCGGCTGGCGGCGAGAGGCGCTGCAGGGGACGCGGGGGTAGTGGCAGCGCCAGCAGCAGACAGTACGGGCTGCGCCCGAGGCCGGAACCGAGCCATTGGAGAGTAACCCTGGGGTCTTCTTTGTGTTTGCTTTGCGACATTGATTGACGTATGTGCAGTTTGGGACGCTGGAGGTTTCCTTTCTGCTGCAGACTGGGAGGGGGCCTTCTCTGGTGCTGCAAGAAGGAAGCTGAATGAGAGAGAGACGATAATCTTTATATAGATTAAGACTGGTGAGGACACAAGATGGCGACGGAGTAGGCAGACGTACCAACTTCCAACTCCCAGAACCAAAGTGGATTACAACTCAATTTTAAGAACCATCACCTGGATAAACCAACTTTGAACTAAAATAAGTGAACTCTACAACCAAGGAACACAGAAGAAGACACATTGAGACTGGTAGGAATAGCGAAAACGCGAAGAGGGCTGCCCAGCTCCCCGGAGCAAATGGCAGCCCGGAGAGACCCGCGGGGCGGGAGGAGAGTTTGGCGGAGAGGGAGGGACCTGGGTCCCAGGAACCAAGCCCCAGCCTACAGTCCTAGAGCCTAGAAGAGGCGTTTGGACAGTATTGAGCTGTGAAAAAAGTGAGGGAGCTCCCAGGCCTACAGTGTGGAGTATTAGGTCCCTTCCTACTCTGCTGAGGGCTGCTTAAGGTTTTGGGGCGGCAGGACGCTGAAAGGCGGTTCTGTCGGCATGGGCAGAGGCCAAGCCGGTGGGAGATCGGTCTAGCCCAGAGGGTCAGAGGGGACCGCGAAAGCGGTCCGGAAGCTGCGGGCCCGCCTTTAATCCCACTTACGGGGACAAAGTGGAAGGCCAGGAACGGGCAGGCCCTGCGCAAGCCGGCCCTGACCGCGGGGACCGGGCTAGGACCAGGGACGGGCAGGGGCTGTGGCTGAGCTGACGCTACCAGTCCTCCACCCTCCACCCCACACCCCACCCCCGGGCCGGAGAAACCGCGGTTGGCTAGTATACGTACGCAAGGGGGCTCCGAGCGCGGGAACGGGGTGGACCCCGAGACAAGTGGAGGCTCGCAGCTGAGCCCACACTACTATCCCCATCCGGCCGGAGAAACCCCAGACAGCATTCATACGTGCACGAGCGGGCTCCGAATGCGGGGGCGGGGTAGAGTCCGGGACTAGCGGAAGTACGCAGCTAAGCGGAAGCCAGCAAACTCGCCCGCCCCAATAAACCTTGGTTTCCGACCCTGCGCAGAAGGGCCCTGGCCTCGAGGGCGGGGCTAAAGCTCCGGACGGGCAAAAGCTTACAGCTGAGAGCACGTCAAAAGCCCCGCCTAACCCGTGGAACTGTAGCGAGCAGGCTCCGACTGCTGGTTCTGGGCGGAAGTCCGGAAATAGGCTGGGTCCGCAGCTGAGGAAAGGTGCTCACCTCTACCCTAGGTGCTAATCTTGTGGCTTCAGTCACAGCCCCTCCCACGGAGGAGAGGCAGAAATCATAGCAAAAGCCACAGTGGGCCGGCACTGGCAACGCTCATACCCAACCACCCTAGGCACCGGCAGAGGGGGTGGGGGGCCTGCAGATAGACCACACCTAGAGAACACAAAGGCAACACCTATTGGACTCCAGTAGCCACAACTTGCTTATACACAGAAAAAATGGGAAGGCAGAGGAATGCAAACCAAATGAATCAAGAGAAATCCCCAGAGAAGGACCTGAATGAACCAGATATAACCAAATTACCAGAAGCAGAATTTAGAATAATGATAGTTAGGATGTTCAAAGAAATTAGAGCAACAATGGATAGTCATTATGAACACCTAAATAAAGAGATAACAAGTATAAAAAATGAAATTGAAATAATAAAAAAGAATCAGACAGAAATGACAAATACAGTATCAGAACTGAAGACCACAATGGAAGGAATTAAAAGCAGGATGGATGACGCTGAGGATCGAATAAGCGAGTTAGAGGACACAATAAACAAAGGCACAGAAGCAGAGAAGAAAAAGGAAAAGAGACTTAAAAAATGTGAGGAAACTCTAAGGGAGCTTTGTGACAACATGAAGAGAAACAACATTAGCATCATAGGGGTGCCTGAAGAAGAGGAGAGAGAACAGGAAATGGGAACTTTGTTCAACCAAATCATAGCAGAAAACTTTCCTGAATTAAGGCTGGGAAACACTCCACACATTCAAGAAGCACACAGAACTCCATTAAGGAGAAACCCAAAAAAATCTACACCAAGACACATCATAGTTAAAATACCAAAGCTAATGAATAAAGAAAAAATTTTAAAAGCTGCTAGAGAAAAAAAGACTATCACCTACAAAGGAGCCCCCATAAGGATGACATCGGACTTCTCAACAGAAACACTTGAGGCCAGAAGGGAATGGCAAGAAATAATCAAAGTAATGCAGAACAAGAACCTACAACCAAGACTACTTTATCCAGCAAGGCTAACATTTAAAATTGAAGGAGAAATAAAGAGCTTCCCAGAAAAAGAAAGCCTGAAGGAATTCATAAAAACCAAACCAATTCTGCAAGAGATACTAAGGGGCCTCTTGTGAACAGTTTAAAGGGAGGAATGAATAGAGCAAAAGACGAATACAGCTTTAAAGAATAAAATGGCAATAAACAACTACATATCAATAATAACCTTAAATGTAAATGGATTAAATGATCCAATCAAAAGACATAGGGTAGCTGCATGGATAAAGAAACAGGACCCATACATATGCTGTCTACAAGAGACACACCTTAAAACAAAAGATGCTCATAGACTGAAGGTAAAAGGATGGAAAAAAATATTTCATGCAAATGGAAATGAAAAAAAAGCAGGGGTAGCAATACTTATATCAGACAAAATGGACTTTAAAACAAAGGCTGTAGTAAGAGATAAAGGAGGGCACTACATAATGATAAAGGGAACAATTCAACAGGAAGATATAACTATTGTAAATATCTATGCACCAAATATAGGAGCCCCGACATATATAAAGCAGACTTTGATGGATATAAAGGGCGAGATTAACAGCAATACTATCATAGTAGGGGATTTCAATACCCCTCTAACAACACTGGATAGATCCTCAAGAAAGAAAATTAATAAAGAAACAGCAGACTTAAAGGAGACACTAGATCAACTTGATTTAATAGATATCTTCAGAACTTTTCACCCTAAAGCAGTAGAATATACATTCTTCTCAAGCGCTCATGGTACGTTTTCTAGGATAGACCACATGTTAGGACACAAAAATGGTCTCAATAAATTTAAGAAGATTGAAATCATATCAAGCATTTTCTCTGATCACAATGCCATGAAACTAGAAATTAACCACAAAAGAAAAACTGAAAAATACTCAAACACTTGGAAACTAAATAGCATGTTATTAAATAATGAATGGATTAACAATGAGATCAAAGAAGAAATAAAAAAGTTTCTAGAAACAAATGATAATGAGCATACATCAACTCAAAATTTATGGGACACAGCAAAAGCAGTTCTGAGAGGGAAGTTTATTGCACTACAGGCATATCATAAGAAGCTAGAAAAAGCTCAAATAAGCAACCTGACCCTGCAGCTAAAAGAACTAGAAAAACAACAAGAAATAAAACCCAAGACAAGTAGAAGGAAGGAAATAATAAAGGTCAGAGCAGAAATAAATGACATAGAGGCTAAGGAAACAATACAGAGGATCAATGAAACAAGAAGCTGGTTCTTTGAAAAGGTAAACAAGATTGATGAACCTTTAACTAGACTCACCAAGAAAAAAAGAGAGAGGACTCAAATAAATAAAATTAGAAAGGACAGTGGAGAAATAACAACTGACACAACAGAAATACAAAGCATTGTAAGAAAATACTATGAAGAACTATATGCCAAAAAATTAGACAATCTTGGTGAAATGGACAAATTTCTTGAATCATACAACCTTCCAAAAATCAATCTGGAAGAATCAGAACACCTAAACAGACCAATCACAGCAAATGAGATCGAAACAGTTATCAAAAAACTCCCAAAAAAGAAAAGTCCTGGGCCTGATGGCTTCACAAGTGAATTCTATCAAAAATTCAAAGAAGAACTAACTCCTATTCTCCTCAAGCTATTTCAAAAAATTCAAGAGGAAGGAAGACTTCCAAACTCCTTTTATGAGGCGAGCATAATTCTGATCCCAAAACCGGGCAAAGACAACACAAAGAAAGAAAATTATAGGCCTATATCCCTGATGAATTTAGACGCTAAAATTCTCAACAAAATATTAGCCAACCGGATCCAGCAATATATGAAAAAAATCATACACCACGATCAAGTGGGATTTATTCTGGAGAGGCAAGGCTGGTTCAATATTCGCAAATCAATCAATGTGATTCACCACATAAACAAAAGGAAGGACAAAAATCACATGATAATTTCAATAGATGCAGAAAAGGCATTTGATAAAATCCAGCACCCATTCATGCTCAAAACTCTCAGTAAAGTGGGAATACAGGGATCATTCCTTAACATGATAAAGGCCATCTACGATAAACCAACAGCAAACATCATACTAAATGGACAAAGATTAAAAGCAATCCCCTTAAGATCAGGAACCAGGCAGGGTTGCCCACTTTCACCACTCTTATTCAACATAGTTCAGGAAGTCCTAGCTACAGCAATCAGACAAGAAGAAGAAATAAAAGGCATACAAATTGGAAAAGAAGAAGTAAAACTGTCATTATTTGCAGATGATATGATATTGTATATTGAAAACCCTAAAGTCTCAGTCAAAAAACTACTGGACCTTATAAATGATTTCAGCAATGTGGCAGGATATAAAATTAATACTCAGAAATCAGAGGCATTTCTATACACCAACAATGAAATATCAGCAAAAGAAATTAAGGAAACAATCTCCTTCACTATTGCAGCCAAAAAAATAAAGCACCTAGGAGTAAATTTAACCAAGGAGATTAAGGACTTGTACTCGGAAAATTATAGAACATTGATAAAAGAAATCAAGGAAGATACAAACAAGTGGAAGCACATACCGTGCTCATGGCTAGGAAGAATAAACATCATTAAAATGTCTATATTACCCAAAGCAATTTATAAATTCAATGCAATACCAATTAAAATACCAATGACATACTTCAAAGATATAGAACACATATTCCAAAAATTTATATAGAACCAAAAAAGAACACGAATAGCCTCAGCAATCTTAAAAAGAAAAAATAAAGCAGGAGGTATCACTCTTCCTGATATCAAGGTTTACTACAAGGCCATTATACTCAAGACAGCCTGGTACTGGCATAAGAACAGGCACATAGATCAATGGAACAGAACAGAGAACCCACAAATAAACCCACAGCTTTATGGACAACTGATATTTGACAAAGGAGGAAAGAACATACAATGGAGTAAAGACAGCCTCTTTAACAAATGGTGTTGGGAAAATTGGACATCTACCTGCAAAAAAATGAAACTAGACCATCAACTTACACCATTCACAAAAACAAACTCAAAATGGATAAAAGACTTAAATGTAAGCTGTGAAACCATAAGCATCTTAGAAGAAAACATAGGCAGCAAGCTCTCCGACATCTGTAGCAGCGGTATATTTGCCGATTTATCTTCATGGGCAACTGAAATAAAAGGCAAGATAAACAAATGGGACTATATCAAACTAAAAAGTTTTTGCACAGCTAAAGACAATGGGAACAGAATAAAAAGACAAACCACACAATGGGAGAACATATTCGACAGCACATCTGATAAGGGGTTAATAACTAAAATTTATAAAGAACTTATAAAACTCAACACCAGGAAGACAAACAACCCAATCAAAAAATGGGCAAAAGAAATGAATAGAAATTTCTCCAAAGAGGACATACAGATGGCCAATAGGCATATGAAAAGATGCTCAACATCACTAATCATTAGAGAAATGCAAATTAAAACCACAATGAGATATCTCCTCACACCAGTTAGAATGGCACTTATCAGCAAAACAACACAGAATAAGTGCTGTCGAGGATGTGGAGAAAAGGGAACCCTTCTGCACTGCTGGTGGGAATGCAGACTGGTGCAGCCACTGTGGAAAACAGTTTGGAGATTCCTCAGAAAATTAAAAATCGAACTGCCTTTTGACCCAGCTATCCCACTTTTAGGAATATACCCTAAGAACACCATAGCACTGTTCGAAAAGAAGAAATGCGCCCCCATGTTCGTGGCAGCATTGTTCACAATAGCGAAGATCTGGAACCAGCCCAAGTGTCCGTCAGAAGACGAGTGGATTAAAAAGCTATGGTACATATATACTATGGAATACTACTCAGCCATAAGAAACGATGACATCGGATCATTTATAACAAAATGGATGTACCTTGATAACATTATACGAAGTGAAATAAGTAAATCAGAAAAAAAGAAAAACTGAGAACTGCACGATTACATACATAGGTGGGACATGAAAGTGAGGGTATGAGACATGGACAAGAGAGTGGTGGTTATGGGATGGGGGGAGGGAGGGAAGAGTGGGATAGGGAGGAGGGGAGGGACGCAGGGAAAACCAGATTGAAGGTGACAGAGGACAATTTGACTTTTGGTGATGGGTATGCAACACAATTGAATGATAAGATAACCTGGAGATGTTTTCATTGTACATATGTACCCTGATTTATTGATGTCACCACATTAGAATTAATAATAATAAAATATATATATATATATATAAAAAAAAAAAGAAGTCTAAAATCGAGGCATTAGCAGGGCCAAGCAAAATCTGAAGGCTCTGATGAAGACTCCTTTGTTGCTCTCCCAGCCTGTGCTGATGCCTTGGCTCATAGCAGCATCACTCCAATGCAGTGGTTCCTAACCTTTTTTGAGGTACCGAACCCACCAGTTTCATATGCACATTCACAGAACCCTTCTTTAGTGATAAATAAAATATGATTTTTTTTTTCCAAATTCAAGACATAGGTATATGTTTTTTTACTGGTGAACAAAATGAGCCGTGCATGAACATCACCTTGTTCAAAGAACAAAACCAACAAAGTGCATGAACTCACAACAAATTACGGTATTACTTTATTCTGGCCTCCGCGGCAGAGGCTTCTCCGAACCCCTGAGACTGACTCATCGAACCCCTAGGGTTCAATAGAACCCAGGTTAAGAACCACTGCTCCAATGTCTGTCACCCACTTCAAGGGACCTTCTTCTTGTGTCTCTTGTCCTTTTCTGTCTCTTATAAGAACACTCAATAGATGTAGGTCTACCCTAATCCATATGATGGCATCTTAACCTTTACTTTAATTATTTTTTTAAAGACCCTATTTTCAAATAAGTTTGCATTCTGAGGTCCCAGATACACACAAATTTGAAGTGGAGGGATGCTATTCCACCCACCACACACACCAACACTAATCAGAAGAAATCTGGCGTAGCTCTTGATATCAGACAACATAAATTTCAGAGAAGCAAATATATCCAGGGATTGATAATATCATTTCATATTGATACAGGGACCAGTTAATCAAGATACATAATAATTCTGAACACATATGCACCTAAGAACAGAACTTCAAAATATGTGAAGCAAAAACTGAGAACTACAATGGTAAATACACAAATTCACAATTGGAGCAGGAGATTTCAATACCCTTGTTCCAATAATAGAGAGAATGAATAGAAAAGTAATTTGTGGAACACAGAAGCCCTAAAAGCTTTATCAAAACACTTAATTGAGCCTGACCTGTGGTGGCGCAGTGGATAAAGCGTCAACCTGGGAACAATGAGGTCGCCAGTTCAAAACCCTGCACTGGTCTGGTCAAGGCACATATGGGAGTTGATGCTTCCAGCTCCTCCCCCCTTTCTCTCTCTCTCTCTCTCTCTGTATGTGTGTGTCTCCTCTCTAAAAAAAATGAACAAAATTTAAAAAAAGATGTTTTAAAAAGAAAAACAAAAAAAACCCACTTAATTGAGTTTGGCCTGTGATGGCATAGTGGATTGTAGCAGGAATTAGCTGCAAACTGAGGATAATAGACACCCACACAACTTGATAGAGGAAGAAGGATTTATTAGTAGCCAGCAGAACACGTGGGTTAGCAGCACCAAAAACACAAGCTCCTTGAAGTTAGATTTCTTACATCTTATATACCTATTCAGCTTTAGCTCTCACATGACAAGTGCCTGATTTTTTTTACGTCTTTGTCTGTAAACCTACATGATTTTTGTGTCTCCAGGAGGAGAGTGGGTATGAGAGGAGGTTGGAACCGTTTGTCCTTGACTGTTCACACATCTGTTTTCTTACTGGTGCTGCAAGTTCATTTCAGGGATCTGATAGAAAGGGACTACAACTGTGGTTTGCTACTTTTTCAAACTTTCTCAGTGAGCCTTTCCTCCCTCAGTCTGAAATGATGAGGTCACTGGCTTCAGTATAAGGATCATAAACATTGAAGGCTGCCCTCTCCTGCATTATTCTGGTTTCTTCTCTCTCAGATAAGGCATCAACCTGGAATGCTGAGGTCGTGGTTCCAAACCCCAGACTTGCCTGATCAAGAAGAATAGACAAACAATCAATGAACAACTAAAGTGAAGCAACTATGAACTGATACTTCTCACTCCCTCTTCCCTCTTTCTTCTCTATCACAGATAAATAAATAAAATCTTTTTCTAAAATCTCTCAAACCTTGGTAATAAGAAAACATACAATCCAATTTTTAAAATAAGCAAAAGATTTTGAACAGAAAATATACAGATGGCGCACAAAACATGCACAACACCATTAATCATTAATCATAGGGAAATTAAAATTAAAACTACTACACCCCACTGAACTGTCCAACATTAAATAGACATCATACCAAGCATTAATAACAAGGCAAAGCCGTTGAAGTCTCATACACTTCAAGTAGGTGTGTGAATCATGTAACCACTTTGGGGAAGTGTCTGGTGGTTTCTTAAAATGTTCAGCTTATACCTACCATATGATCTATCTGTACTACTCTGTGCTTAACCAAAAATAAATGAAAGTGTATGTTTCTACAAAGACTTGTACATGAATGTTCTTCATAGAAACTTTATTGAACTATCCCCAAACCTAAAATGACACAAATGTCCATCAACGGGTGAATGGATAAACAAATTATGATACTGTATATTCATGCAATAAAATAGTTCTCAGTAATAGAAGAAATGAACTATTGATAATATACAACAACATGGCTGAATCTCAAAGCAACTATGCTAAGTGAAATAAGCCAGACCAAAAAAAAAACAAACAAAAAAACCCACACTGTATGATTCTAGTTACATAAAATGCTAGAAAATACAAACTACTTTAAAGTAATGGTTTATTTAGGAAATAAACCACTGGCTGAGGTGGTGGGCGTGGGGGGGAGTGGGGGCAGGGAACGTGGGGCAGGGAGGACATAAGGTACAGAAGGATCGCCAAGAGGAGCTTTCAGGCACAATGGATATTTTCATCATTTTGACCGTAAGGATGGTTTCCTGAATGCACACAGATGTCAAAATATATCAAATTGTACATGTTAATATGAAGTCAATTATATTTCAATAAAATTGTTGAAGAGAGATAAACAGATAGACAATGAGAACTAGAAAAGGAGGGATGGGCTATTTGGGGAATGTCATTGGTGAATGCTTTGAGATTTTAGCCTCTTGAAGATGATGGACCTAATTGATAAAAATAAGTAATAAATTTATTATTGGTCATATTATTATTGTTGCTAATGCTTATTATCAGCTCACTATTTTACACATAAGAAAACTGAAACTCAGAGAAGCTAAACAAGCTTGCTCAAGGTCACAGAGCTAGTGAGTGGAGGAATAGGGATTCAGAACCACAGCCCACACACTTAACCAAATCACCAAGGAACTTCCAGAACAGACCTTAGAAAGCCCTAGGCTCCCTTCAGCACTGGGGAGGTGCTAGTGCAAGTCCAGTCACAGCAGACCCCAGCACTCCTGACTTTGCCAGCTGTGTGGATTCAAAGCTGCCCCACCCCCACAAACCCTTCCCTTCCTGTTTCTGCTCCTGATGTTCCAAGGCCATCCCTGACAGGCTGCAATTCTAGCAGCACTAGTTTCATGAATTCCAAACCAGGAGGCTGGGAGCCAGTGCTCCAAGAGACAGTTGAGAGGATGAGGACAAAAGCTGTGGGGACAAGTGACATATGAAAGCATGGCTGGAATAGCTGCTGGTTCAGCCACCTCTCCAAATCTTTGGGAAGGGTAGTAGAAGGGGCCAGTCATGACGATGCTCCACCTATGGTTTTCTCTTACAGCCTGTCTCCTTAGGGGCCTTGGAAGAGCCAGAAGAGAAAGAAGGGGCCTTGGAAGAGCCAGAAGGGAAAGAAGCAGTAAATCCTCAGGGTCCTTTCCTGGAGGGGCCTTGGAAGAGCCAGAAGAGAAAAAAGCAGTAAATCCTCAGGGTCCTTTGCCAGAGGAACCAGACCAGAAGGCAGTGTGGCTGGTAGAGCCTGGCCATCCTCCAGAGCTGGCTGTCAGGCGTGAGAGGAGAACCTATGCATCCTTACACTTGGGAAGCCATGAGTCAGGACACAGCCATTCCCAGCTTGGAGCCTTATGCGACTCTCAGGAGATCAAAAAGTCTGCGACAGCCTGACCAGTGGTGGCACAATAGAGACCCTGTCGCTCTGGAACATTGAGGCCAGGTTCAAAACCCCAAGGTTTCTGGTTTGAGTGTGGGATCATAGATATGATTCCATGGCTGCTGGCTTGAGCCAAAGGTCACTGGCTTGAGCAAGGGGTCACTGGCTCAGTTGGAACCCCCCCATCAAGGCACATATGAGAAAGCAATCAATACACAATTAAGGTGCCACAACTATGAGTTGATGATTCTCATTTCTCTCCCTTCCTCTGTCTTTCTATCTCTGTCTCTTACTAAAAAAAAGAAAAGAGCCTGACCTGTGGTGGCGCAGTGGATAAAGCGTCAACCTGGGAACACTGAGGTCGCCAGTTCAAAACCCTACACTGGTCTGGTCAAGGCACATATGGGAGTTGATGCTTCCAGCTCCTCCCCCCTTTCTCTCTCTCTCTCTCTCTCTCTCTCTCTCTCTCTCTCTTTCTCTCTCTCTCACTCTGTGTCTCCTCTCTAAAATGAATAAAATAAAAAGAAGTTTAAAAATAAATAAATAAAAAATAAAAAAAAAGAAAAGAAAAGTCAACAGTAGCACTCCAGGGAAACCAGGAAGAACCCTGTCAGTTTTCTTGACAATGCAATCATAGGTCAGGAAATTATCATTGTATCACCTTCTGCTGCTGCTGACTGGACCTCAGGCCTAGATGTCATCAACAATTCCCTTAGGGTAGCTGCATTGGAAAGATGGAACTTCTATTGCTCCCTCTTTCAAATCCCCTCGCCTACTACTTAAGTTTCATATGGCTGCTGCGACTTATTACCACAAACCTAGTGACTGACAAATGTTCTCTTATAGCCTGTGGTCAGAAGGTCGACAGAGATCTCACAGGGCTGCAGTCAGGTGCTGGCTGGGCTGCTCTCTTTCAGGAGGCTCTGAGGCAAATACATTTTCTGGCTTTTTCCAGCTTCTAGAGGCTGCCACATTCCTGGGCTCTTGCCACCTTTCATCTTCAAAGCCAGTCTTTTCCTTTTTTCTTTTTTAGAGAGAGACAGACAGAAAGACTGACAGGAAGGGAGACAGATGAGAAGCATCACTTTAGTTGTTCATTGATTGCTTCTCATATGTGCATTGACCTGGGGCTCCAGTCGAGAGCCAATGACCCCTTGCTCAAGCCAGCAACCTTGGGTTCAAGCCAGTGACCTTGGGATTATATCAATGATCCCATGCTCAATCCAGCTACCCTGCACTCAAGCTGGTGACCTTGGGGCTTTGAACCTGAGACCTCAGCATCCCAGGTCAATGCTCTATCCACTGCATCAGCACCTGGTCAGGCCAAAGCCACTTTTGTCAGTTGAAAAATCTTTCTCACATCACATCACTCTTTCTCTTACAGGGCCCTTGTGATCATACTGGGACCTCCTGGACCACCCAGCAGACTCTCCCTAGTTTAAGGTCAGCTGTTTAATCCATCTGCAACCTTATTTCTCTCCCTCCATATCCTCCAACATGCTCACAGGTTTCAAGGATTAGAACATAGACATCTTTGGGGAGCCATTATTCTGCCTATCTGCTCCCCTCACTCACTGAAAAGCCCCACATATTTTGTTAATTACAAGGATTAAATCTTATCTTTTCAAGAATACTTTTAAAAGATCTATGATGGGAGCTTCCCCAAATTTGCTTTGGGTAAGAAAGCTGGTGAAGAAGAGAAATGTTGCTCTAATTCTTGGCATAAAACGTCACCAGGTACAACCCCATGGCTCTGTGGGAAAGACGTTGAAAGCCACTCAGGTAAAGGATTGTCTTAGAAAAGATACTTTCAGGCCTCCAAGGTAAAGAATGTCAACCCCCAAGATCTCACCCAGTCAGTCAGAATCAGCACTGTCAAAGGGATTTCAGAAAATTCGTCCTCATCAGAGAGACTGCCCTTTCTTAATCCTGAAAAGGTTGCCTCCCTTTGCTCCTTACAGGCACACGTCAGTAATGGCTGTGGTGTCGTGTATGTTAAGCAACTCAAAGCTGGTCTTGGAATCACACACTCCAACAACACATGTTGCCATTCACAGAGCCATGCTAGATCCTGGCTGTGCACCTGTGGGTGTGTATTTGTTACCTGTAGCTGCTATAACAATTGACTACCAACTGGGCAACTTAAAAATGTTTATTTTCTCACAGTTCTAGAGGCCAGAAGTCTAAAGTCACAGTGTCAGCAGGGTTGAGTCCTTCTGGAGGCTCTGCAAGAGAGTGATTCCTCCCCCTCTTCCAGCACCCAATGGCTGTCAGTTATCTCTGGCATGCCTTGGCTTGTGGCTGCATCACTCCATTCTCTGCCTCTGTCTTCATATGGCTTTCTTTCCTGTGTTTCTTCTGTGTATGTGTCCCCTCCTCTTATAAATAAAAATGTTTGTGATTGGATTTAGGTCCTGCCCAGTTAATCCAGGATGATCTCATCTCTACATCCTTAATTCAGTTACATCTACAAAGACGCTTTTCCCAAATAAGATCACATTTACAGATACAATAAGTTAAGACTTAGACACCTTTTGGAAGGCCACGAGTCAACTCACTACAGAGTAGAAAATCTGGCCCCCCAAATGGCATTCAGTGGAATCCAGCCTCTGAGTCCAAACCCTGTCTGTTCAGGTGAAGTGAACTCTTCAAGGCTACCCCACAATATCACTATGTGACATCCCTTTTATCAATGCATACAACCCTTTCTGGCTAGGAATGCCCTATTCTATGCCTGGAAAACTCCTAGTTGTCCTTCAAAATCCATCTCAAGTATTTCCTTCTTTATCAGATCTTCCCTGGCTGAACTCCACAAATAATAATGATCAAACCATCTTTGTGTTTCTCTTTTGCCAGTGAATCTTGTGTGTACCTCTATTATAAGCACTGGTTACAATTATCTGTACCTCCCCCGTGCATCCATTCATTCAACAAATATTGACCAAGAGTCTGCTATGCGTTAGGTACATTAGATCAGCTAAGGAGAAGCACACACAACTAAGTCATTTTACACGGTGGGAAACCAACCTAACCCCACATCTGGGAGATCAGAGAAATTTCCTGAGGATGTGGTATCCTTTAAGTTAAAGGCTTAAGAATATAGTGGGATTTAACTGGAAAGAGGAGGGAGGATTATTCCAGGCAGAAGGAATAACATGGGCAAAGATGTAGTGGTGAGAGTAAGTTCAGCAAGTTCAAGGGCCTAGAAGAAGTTAAGTGTGGCTGTTGCGGAGCTGGGAGCTCCTGTGGTTATGAAATTTGGCTGGGGTATAGGCAAGGGTCAGAGAATACAGGAGCTATGGCACACATGACACAGGGCTTGTTAAGGTGTTTTGTCATATTCATCTTTATGTACCTGAATGAATGAATGAAAATTGATCATCGGCTATTACCAGATGGGAGTAGAGCTAGGGGGATGGATGAAAAAGAGGAAGGGATTAAAAAGTACAAATTTCCACTTATAAAAACAGTCACAGGGATGTAAAGTACAGTCAATAATACTATAATAACTATGTATAGTGTCAGGTAGGTATTAGACTTATCAGGGTGATCACTTCATAAATTATATAAATGTCTAATTGTTATGTTGTACACCTGAAACCAACATAATATTGTAATTCAACTGTAATTGAAAATAAAAAATGTATATTAAAAAGAACATAGAATAATTGTATTATATCATAAATACAATAATTAAATAGATTTTTTAAAATAGAAAATTGACCATCAGCCACTGAGAACCTAATGGAGCACTTTTGCTTTTGCCATGTATACAAAAACAAATAAAAATATCTGTATCATTTCAAACTGAGTTTGTATCCAATAGTGATTTGAGTTGGGGTTGGAAGTCTAGCTAGCCCCAAACAAAAATAAATGAGGTAGTAAGTACTTATTAAAAATTACCAGTAGATGCCTGACCAGGCAGTGGCACAGTGGTTAGAGCGTTGACTTGGGATGCTGAGGACCCATGTTCAAAACCCCAAGGTTGCTGGCTTGAGCGCGGGGTCACTGGTTTGAGCATGGCGGCATAAACATGACCCCATGGTCACTGGCTTGAGCCCAAAGGTCACCGGCTTGAAGCAAGGTTGCTAGTTTGAGCCCAAGGTCACTGGCTTGGCTGCAGTCCTCCTGTCAAGGCCCATATGAGAAAGCAATCAATGAAAACCTAAGGAGCCACAACTATGAGTCGATGCTTTTCATCTCTCTCCCCTCCTGTCTATTTGTCCCTCTCTCACTGTCTCTCGCTTAAAAAAAAGAAAAAAAAAGTAGACTATGATCTGTACCAAATACTGAACTGGACTTTGTCCAAGTCAAAGATAATTTTAACTTATGAAGAAAAAAGACTAAAACAAAATAAACAAAGAGCTCAAAAATACCCACCCCAAGTGTTGGGCAGATAAAATATATTATGCTCACTTTGTTAAAGATGGAGCTGCCCACATGGAGGCCCGTCTCCCAGGTGATATTATTTGGCCTTCTGCTTGGAATGGGTGTGGGGGAAAGGCTGCAATATAAGCAGGTCGGGTCGTTATAGCCTAAGGCTTAGTTTAAGAGTAAACTCTTCCCCACACCCTTGACTGATTGGATGATGTAGGGTGGTGCACTCTCCTGAGGAATCCCATTATGCCTCAGATGGGTGGCTTTGTATCAGAGACTTCCTTGTTTGTATAATTGGATTAAAGGTTTGGATTATCTATGCTATAAAGTGGGCAGACCAGTAGCTAGCTCTCTCTCTCGGTTCCTGGGTTCCTGAGATTAGTATTAGAGAGGAGAGCAGATTTAGGCCATGTGGAGGAGAAGTAGCCAAGATGGCAGAGTGCTGAGGAAGAAGCCAGTTTGTTAAGAGTTTGTGCTGGAGGAGATGGGAAACAGAGGTGAATAAGTCTGGTGAGCTGGAAAGCTTTGATGCTAGGAAACTCGGATAAGTCAGTAGCTTTGTGAGCACTGAATGTGTGGGTTTTGGAGCCCAGTGTGTGTTTTTGCTTGCCCGCAGGGTGCAAGCTAGAATTAAAGCTGATGGCTCACCAGTTCTTGGCTCCTGTGTTTCATTACCGACTGTTCGAATCTAATGCGAACCTGCATTGGCCAGGCGGCTGTGATAGTGGCCACGACTACTGGCTTTACACCAAGAAAAAGAGGTCAGGCTGCAGCATTGATTGTTCATCCTGGTCTTAGGCAATGAGCTGCATCAATTACCTGGGGAGTTCTCAAAAATGCAGCTTGTGGCCCTGGCCGCTTAACTTAGTGGATAGAGCATGGGCCCAGTGTATGTATGTCCCAGCTTCCATTCCAGTAGAAGCACACAGGAGAATTGACCATCTGCTTTTCTCCCCCTCCCCCCTTGTTTCCCTCTTTTCCCGCAGCCAGTGACTTGATTGGTTGAGCGTTGGCCCTGGGTTCTGAGGATGGCTTGTGTAGGAAAATGTCTGGGAATTAGACTGTTGTCCTGAGACAAGTCTTTGGTGTGGACTTTGGAACGCCAAGTCCTGCAGAACGCTGCCCCTGAAAGCACTGATAATATTGTTTAAAGGAAATAGCTGATCCCTGTGACCTTTTCCCCACATACCTGAAAGGTATTAGTTAATTACCCTTTTCTGCACCTGAACTCAGGCTCTGCTGATTTGCTTGATGAGCAAAGAGACCAATAAATATGATGAGGCTTCAGAAATCTGGACTCTCAGTTCCAGAGGCTGGGAGTCCCCTGTACCCCTCTTTTCTGTATGTTGTGTCTTGTGTATTTTTCTTAAGTCCTGCAGCACTTCCTTTTTTGCACACTGTTCGGCAGATAAAATATAATATGCTCACTTTGTTAAAGATGGCGCTGCCCACATGGAAGCCCGTCATCCAAATGATATTATTTGCCCTTATGCTTGAGATGGCTGTGGGGGAAAAGCTGTAATGTAAGCAGGCCGGGTTGTTATAACCTAAGGCTTGGCTTTAAGAGTAAGCTCTTCCCCACACCCTTGACTGATTGGATAATGTAGGGTGGTGATGTAGGGAGGAATCCCATTATGCCTCAGATGGGTGGCTTTGTATCAGAGACTTTCTTGTATGTATAATTGGATTAAGGGTTTGGATTATCTATGCTATAAACTGGGGCAGTCCGGGAGCTGATATCTCTCTCTTGGTTCCTGAGTTCCTGAGGTTAGTATTAGAGAGGAGAGCAGATTAAGGCCACGTGGAGGAGAGAAGCAGCCGAGATGGCAGAGTGCTGAGGAAGAAGCCAGTTTGTTAAGAGTTTGTGCAGGAGGAGATGGGAAACAGAGGTGAATAAGTCTGGTGAGCTGGAAAGCTTTGATTCTAGGAAACTCGGATAAGTCAGTAGCTTTGTGAGCACTGAATGTGAGGGTTTTGGAGCCCAGTGTGTGTTTTTGCTTGCCCACCGGGTGCAAGCTAGAATTAAAGCTGATGGCTCACCAGTTCTTGGCTCCAGTGTTTCACTGCCATCTGTCCGAATCCAATGCGAACCTGCACGGGTCAGGCTGCTGTGATAGTAGCCTCGACTACTGGCTTTACATTTGGCGTAGTCGGCAGGATTCGATACAGATCGGCATGGAGCCACCACCACCTTTGAGTGGTGGAGTAGAGGACTGGTTGCTGTTTTGGTTTCCCATAGCTGTTTTTTGGGGGACTGTAGGCTGGCTAACTTTTACAGCCATGTGTGAGGAAACCAAGAGCTCTATGGAGGACGCTGCCTGGGACCTGCAAAGCGAGCAGCGGATGGAGCTGGAGGAAATGTGGGAGAAAGAGATGCCGACCCAGGAGCTGGAGGAAACGTGGGAGAAACAGATGCTGACCCTGGAGCTGGAGGAAGCACTGGAGGAGGAGCCCGACCAGGTTTGCGAGATTCCCCTGGTAATGGAGCAGATGCTGGAGAAGGAGTCACAGTTTTGTGAATTGGAGATTACCCTGGATGTTGTGGAGAGCCAGCAGCGGCGGGAGGCCGAGGCCGAGGCTGAAGCCAAGGCTGGGACTGAGGCTGAGGCTGAGGCGGGCGCTTTGAGGCCCATGGAGCAGAAGGCAATGGTGGCCTGGGGCTCAAGCCCAGCAGCAGGAGCTGATGTTTCCAGTTCCTCTTTGGAGGATGAGGAAAGTTCGGCTGGAGTTGCGATCCGCAGCCTCCAGAAGGTGAGAGCCCAGCAGCAAAGAGTAGCTACGCTGCTGGTAGGTCTGCGATTTTGGGACATAGGGGTGGATGCCATCATGCTCCCCAGAGCAGAGATGGAAATGCTGACTGCCATTGCCACATGCTTTTCTTTAGGATTGTGTGAGACTTGCCATGATGGCAGGAATGAGGGGGGAGGCTAAAGCCCTATGTGTGTGGACTGATTTCCTGGACTATGACCGGAGTGAGCACTGGCTCATTTGTTGAATGGACTTATGGTTATTGGACAATGTGAAATACCCTGATGGGGGTGGGGATGGCTTTGCTGGAAGCCCTCCTGCCCCGGGAAGCTTTTCAAATGGCAAGAAAGAAGGCCGAGGACATTTTGCACTTTTGGCAAAGTGCTTAGAGACTGGTGAAATGTGTGTACCTTTGTAATTTTTGAAATTGTATGATTTGTCATGCTGTTGTAATTTGTGTAACGTGCCTAATTTCCTTGTACAGGAATGCCAGTGGTGTAAATTGTGGGTAGTAAAGTGAGCATAGGGGTGGATTGTTCGGCAGATAAAATATAATATGCTCACTTTGTTAAAGATGGCGCTGCCCACATGGAAGCCCGTCATCCAAATGATATTATTTGCCCTTATGCTTGAGATGGCTGTGGGGGAAAAGCTGTAATGTAAGCAGGCCGGGTTGTTATAACCTAAGGCTTGGCTTTAAGAGTAAGCTCTTCCCCACACCCTTGACTGATTGGATAATGTAGGGTGGTGATGTAGGGAGGAATCCCATTATGCCTCAGATGGGTGGCTTTGTATCAGAGACTTTCTTGTATGTATAATTGGATTAAGGGTTTGGATTATCTATGCTATAAACTGGGGCAGTCCGGGAGCTGATATCTCTCTCTTGGTTCCTGAGTTCCTGAGGTTAGTATTAGAGAGGAGAGCAGATTAAGGCCACGTGGAGGAGAGAAGCAGCCGAGATGGCAGAGTGCTGAGGAAGAAGCCAGTTTGTTAAGAGTTTGTGCAGGAGGAGATGGGAAACAGAGGTGAATAAGTCTGGTGAGCTGGAAAGCTTTGATTCTAGGAAACTCGGATAAGTCAGTAGCTTTGTGAGCACTGAATGTGAGGGTTTTGGAGCCCAGTGTGTGTTTTTGCTTGCCCGCCGGGTGCAAGCTAGAATTAAAGCTGATGGCTCACCAGTTCTTGGCTCCAGTGTTTCACTGCCATCTGTCCGAATCCAATGCGAACCTGCACGGGTCAGGCTGCTGTGATAGTAGCCTCGACTACTGGCTTTACACACACCTATTGCTGAGCTGGTCTCAGCAGGCTTGTTTGGTTCAAGCATTGGCCGCAGATGGGGGTTGCCAGGTAGATCCTGGTCAGGGTGCCTGTAGGAGTCTATCTCACTATTGATCCTCCTCTCACTTAAAAAAAAAAATAAGAAAAGAAATACAGTAACAGGTTTGAACTTAGGTCAAGATGGCAGTATAGGTAAATACCTCCACAACAACATACTCGCATCCTCCCACAACCACATCAAAATTACAACCAAGCCAGGAAAACCATCAATCAGAATCACCTGAAATCTAGCTAAACAGAGTCCTACAACTAAGGATTTAAAGAAGGTATATCATACTGGTAGGAGAGGTACAGACATAGAACTGCTGGTCACACATTCACTGTGGCAGATAAAAATCGAGAGGGAGATCTCAGCTACAGAGGTCTCCTCTGAGGAGTGACAGGTCTCAGGTCCATACCAGGCCCTCAAGCCCAGGGTTCCAGTGCTTAGAAGAAAAGCCCCATAACTTCTGCCTAAATAAACCAACAGGAATTGAGACTGAGGGAGACAGAGAGCTGCTGGAGTCCTGGGCAGTTCCTCTTAAAGGGCCTGCACACAGATTTATTCTGACTTACTCTTTCTGAGCTCCAGTGCTGGAATAGTTGCTCCAAACGCACCAGGGACATAAGGGGAGAAACTGAAGTGGCCAGCATCAAGGAAATAGCTGGGGGTAACTTTCTCCCAGACAAAAGTGCTGGTGGAGGCCATTGTTCCTTTGATGAGCCCTTCCAACACAGAGCTACAGTCAGACACCATATATGAGTCTCCATCAACCTAGCTATCACTTTTTGTCCCACCCTAGTGATTCCCTGAGACCCTGCCCCACCCTACTTGTAGGCCCACCCAAGCTGTTTCCAGTAGCTTTTCCATACAAATGTCCTGTCTTGGCTCACACTTCAGACTTTCCTAAAATCTCTTTGAAAAGGAGCACCTGGCCTCAGCATGCCTTGTACCTCTCACTAATTGGCCTTAGGTCCAACACTAGAAGCAGCTGGCCACAGTTCGCAGTGGCCTCGCCTAGGTATCTCCAAGCACAGCACAAATAGCAGCCATCTGTAGGTCACTTTGTAGGTCAAGTCAGGTGGCCCCAGATAGTACACCGAAGGCAGCGTTCTTCATCTCCCAGGAGGCCCAGAACCAGCACACCTGGTGGACAGCTTCAGGTCACATTGAAACACCACCTAACCACCTCTACAACAATGCACTCAAGGGGTGGACTCAGCAGACACCAGAGCTCATTGAGGTAAGTCATGCTCTGAAGGGTGGGCCACTGCAGAGCTGATCCTCCACAATGGTCAGAGGTTGGTGATCAGTAGTTGCAGCCAGTCCTTGCAGCTGATCAGCCTGGGAGTAAATCCCTTCTGTTGATGTGCCAACAACAATCAAGGCTCAACTACAACAGGAGAATATACACAGCCAAACAGATTGGGGGTTGGTACAACTGGAGTGCCCAGCTTGGTGATCAGAGAGCCTGTGCCACTAGACCCTATGGAACATGTACTACATTAGTCCACTCTACCAAGCCTGGGAGATGTAGCAACTTTACCTAATATGTAGAAACAAACACAGAGTGTTTGCCAGAATGAGGAAACAAAGAAAAATATTCTGAATGAAAAAATAATAAAAACAGAACAAAACTCCAGAAAATTCTCTCCTGAGACCTCTTGGCCTGGCCTGTGGTGGCACAGTAGATAAAGTATTGACCTGGAATGCTAAAGTCACAGGTTTGAAACCCCAGGTTTGCCCAGTCAAGGCACATACAAGAAGCAACTAGCAGTTGATGCTTCCCACTCCTCCCCCACATCCCACCTCCTCTCTCTTCTCTCTAAAATCAATGAATAAAATCCTTTTAAAAATCCAGAAAAAAAACTAAACAAAACAAAGACAAGCAATCTATAAGATGCAGAGCTCCTAACACTGGTTATAATGATGCTCAGTGAATTTAGTGAGAAATTCAACAACATAAAAAATACCTGTCAGAAATGAAGGATATACTACTGAAAAGAAGAATAATTTACAGGAAATCAACAGTAGAGTAGATGAAGCCAAGAATAAAATCAGCAATTTGGAATATAAAGTAAAAACAAATAAACAAACACCCAATCAGAACAACAAAAAGAATCCAAAAAAAATGAAGATAGTGTAAGGAGCCTCTGGGACAACTTCAGTTGTACCAACATTTGCATCATGAAGGTGCTGGAAAGAAAAGAGAGGAAACAAGAAATTAAAAACCTATTTGAAAAAATAATGACAATTTGCCTAACCTGGTAAAGGAAATAGACGTACAAGGCCAGGAAACAGAGTCCCAAACAAAATGATGCCAGAGAGGCCCACACCAAGACACATTGTAATTAAAATGTCAAAGGTTAAAGACAAAGGAGAATCTTAAAGAGAAAAGCAGTTAGTTAGCTCCACGGGAGCTCCCATAAGACTGTTAGCTGATTTCTCAACAGAAACTTTGTAGGCCAGAAGGGAGTAGCAAGAAATATTCCAAATAATGAAAAGCAAGGACCTACGACCAAGATTATTCTACCTAGCAATGCTATCATTTAGAATCAAAGGACAGATAAAGAACTTCCCAAACAAGGAAAATCTAAAAGAGTTTATCACCACCAAGTCAGTATTACATAAAATGTTAAAGGGTCTTCTTTAAAAAGGAAAAAAAAAGATAAAAATTATGAACAGTAAAATGGCAATAAATGCATATCTATCAATAAATGAATTTGAAAAACAAAATAAATGAAGAAGCAGAAAAGAAAAAGACTCATTTTGACAGTTGTAAGATGGGAGGGAGATCGAGGTGGGGACAGCTGAAAAAGTTGAAGAGATTAAGAAGAACACATTGGTTGTTACAGAATAGTCATGGGGATGGATGTAAAACACAGCACAGGGAAAGTAGTCAATAACATTATTAGCTTTATTAGGATAATCACTTAATTAGTTACAATGTCTAGTCACCTGAAACTAATGTAATATTGTACATCAACTGTAATTAAAAATAAAAATGATTTAAATTTTAAAAAAAAGAACAAAATGCCACAAAATTATGTAGAGGAAACTGTAGGCAAATATCTACATTTGATTTCCAGAGAAGAAGCCTCAGCATAGAGACAAGGATTCCTCCCTTGGAGGGAGCAGTTGGCCGCAGACCACTTGTGATGGCTGCCAACACAAGGCTGCACAGGACTACGTGGCAGTGCTCAGCAGAGTCAAGACCGTGTGGTGGGTGTTGTATGGAAGGGGAGAAGGTCAGTACAGAATGAAGGCCAGTGGTTCAGGCCAGATGGGGTTCCAGGACCACGGGGCAGTGGAGTAGAAGCTCTTGGAAAGCCGAGTAAGGAAGGAAGGGGAGACAGGAGGAGACTGAGGGAGGGGTTCAACATGGAAGGAGGGTCTAGGAGCTGGAAGTCCTTGGGTGGCTGAAGGACAGGTGTAGAGGGCATGTGTTCAGGCATAAATCATTCATAGAGCCACTATCGGGTACCAGCCAGAGAGCACTGCCCACCCCACTGACACCCATTTGTGATTCTGGCCTCCTAATGTTCTGTCTTGGGAAAATGGATGCTGTAGGCAGGTTGAAGAACTGACTCATCTAGATGGATGGCCCCCATGTGGAAAGGCCAACAAATCTGTGACTTCAGCATTCCAGGTCAATGCTTTAATGAGTTCCTTGATACGCAGGGCTACTTGGCCACTGATTGTATGCAGATTATGATAGACAGGCAGACAGATGATAGATGAGAGAGAGATATTTGCATTAGGGATATTTTTTAATTCCTTCACTCATGAGGACTTTCCAGGTAGGAGTCCTCACTCTATCACCATTGCACACAAGCACACACGGACACAGGGATACACAGTGTGCAGGGTACCGGCCTCTGGTGTACCCATGGCCCAAGGCCAGAGCCAGAACTCATCATAAATAATCCCGAAAGCCATCTCAAATTTGCTGTTCAGCTCCACCTGGCTCCTCTCTCCTGTCAGGGCCTATGATGGCTGGTGCCATGAACATCCTCTCAGGCTCTGGGGACCAAAGCGGCAGGCCGCACAGAAGTGATGGGCAAGGTCAACAGCTGAGCCTTCCCTGGCCCTACACATGGAAAGCATTAACCCCAGGAATGTCAGCTGGTCTTGTCCACAGCCTGAGGACTACACTAAACAGAGGCCCCAATGGCCCCTGAGTAATCCATGGGGCCACCCATCTAGATGAGTCAGTTCTTCAACTTGCCTGCAGCAGCATTTTCCCAAGACAGAAGAGCTCCAATTTTCCCATATTTTGCCCAGAGAAAGCAGGGCTAAAGGGAGAAGAAGGTTCAAGAAAGCAGGAAGCAGACGCCTGCAAATGCCGCTTGACCATCCTTCCCAGGGAAGTCAGCCCTGGGCCCCGAGTGGCTTCATTAGACCCAGACGAGGCAGCAACTCTGAGTTGGTAGTATGATGGTGAGGAGAAAGGACAAGACATGTGGGCTTTCTGGACCCCTTCTTGCCAACCACCAAAGAATACTCAAACTGCCTGCAAAACCACTTGGATCAGAGGTCTCTCACACCAGCCCTTCACAGTGCCAAAAGCATGAGTCTCTTCCACTGACGGTTTCTAACAGTGATCCACCTAGAGATACCACCCCAGAGAGGGACCGCAAATGCTGAAGGCTGGGACAGAGCAAGGGAGGAGAAAGGGGATTTCCCGTTTGCTGTGTTCTTGTCCAGCCAGCTGCCAGCCTGGGCAGGAATGGGGGTGGTGCTGCCACTGCCCACTGCTGCCCCACAGATGGATAGCTAGAGACAAGAACAGCAGGCCAGACCCATAGCTGTCAGCAGGAATGAGCAAAACTGCTTCAGGAGCGCAGGCAGCCTTCTGGGGGACAGGGGTGGGTTCCTGGGGGTTTGAGGGACAACTTCCCCTGCAATGGTTCATTCCTCAGGCTGGCGCCTGCCTCTACCTTCACACAGACCCCCTCTCACAAGAGTGCAGGGCCATTGGTCACTCTGGCCTCAGCAGTGTTGCAGAGCTGGGCAGGGGGGTCTGTAAGGATGAGGGGCTCAACTGCAGGACCAAGGGTTGGCTCCCAAGTGGACCTGGTGCTCTGGCCCAATACAGCAGAGTTACTGGGCTTATGTCCACCTGAATGGACTTGTGCAATTGCAAAGGTAGAGAAGGGCCTCTCAGGGCTCTGGTGCATGTGCATGCGTGCATGTGTGTGTACACACTGCTCATATGTGGGGAAATGAGAGCTGAGTTGTCTGGAGGGGAGACTCTGAGGAGGGTGGGCTTCCATGCTGGCCTGGCTGTTGCATTTGTGTTTCTCAATCATCCACATATTGTGTTAGTTACCTATTGCTGCAAACAGTGACTCCCAGATTTAGTGGCTTCAATGAACACCCGTCATCTCACAGTTCCCATCGGTCAGAGATCTGGACCCAGCTCAGCTGGGTCCCCCAGCTTGAGCGTCTCACAAAGCTGCAGTCAGGGTGTCAGCATGCTCAGCGGCCCTGATGCAGCCTGGCACACCTGGCTGTTGGCAGGAGTCAGCTCCTCACCAGTCGGGGAACTGAGGTCCTCAGTTCCTCACTGGCTGTCACCTAGAGGTCACTCTCGGTTCCTTACCACATGACCTCTCCAAAGGGTAGCCCCACAGCATGCCAGCTGGCTTCATCGGAGCAAGTGAGTCAAAGAGAGAGAGAAGAAGATGGGCGTTACAATCCTTTATGGCCTTTTCTCTGAAGGGACATGAATCACATCTGTCTTATTCTGCTCGTTCAAGGTGAGCCACTGCATCCAGCTCACATGAGGGAAGAGCCTACCAGGAGGTGGATGTCATCGGGGCTGTTTCAGAAGCTGCCTACCACATCCATTAATTTATTCTACAATTATTTAGTGATTACCTGCTATGTGACCATGTGCTGAGTGTGGAAGATGGACCAAAACAGTCACTGTAACTGGGGGATGAGGCACATATATCAATTAAAGAAACACACAAATGAATCTCAAATGTCAAATCTAGAAGAAATGCCAAAAAAAGAAAAAATGGGGGAAGCAAATAGTGCTAGGAGAGCATTTCACCAGGGGACCCAGCCAGGTTGCTCCCTGAGGGAGGGATGATTGAAAACAGCCACTGTGAGAGGGAAGACCAGATATCAGCAGGGTGATGAAGAGATGAGAGAATGGTGGGTGGGGGAGCACAGCAGACCAGGGGAATAATATTCTCTGTGCGCCGTAGTGTTAAGTGTAAGCCAAGAGCATGTGTGTGCATGTAAGCCTTTGTGTCTACACTGTGTGAGGAGGGGGTGTGCATGTTGGTGCATGTGCTGAACCCCATGAGCCTGCGTGTCTGTGCTGTGTGAGTGGGCATGCTAGGCACACAGCCCTCCTGGTGCACTCAGAGACTCCCAGGAAGGGACAAGACGGTGGCAGGGCACAAAATCTGAGTGGTACTCTCTCAGCTTTCTGAGTTAGGTTCCTTCACTCTTCTCTCCTCTTCTGCCCTCCCAATACATTTCTGTGAGGTTTCTTTGGGGAATCATATATGTCCTCATAAAAAGCAAATATCTGCTGATTTAGCCTAATGCATTACCCAGAAAAGCAAAGCTGTCTGCGGGGGCTGCTGTGTCCCCACCCAGCCAGGGAGGCTCCATTCTGCACACCAGCAGTCCCCTTGCTAAAGAGGCATTCTACTGATTGAAGCCAAAGTAATTTTTTATGGCTCCAGAGATGGGAAAGCAGGGTCCTTGTTAAAGGGAGAGGGGAAGTCCTGCAGTCAGTTGGAAGGATAAAGCAGGAGGTGGGAAGCAGGCTAGGAGAGCCCCTGGTCAGGACAAGGCTCCTCTGGGTGACAAGAGATCTAAGTATGGAGGGACTGGAACTGAGGCAGGATGCAGTGTGATATCTGGCTTGGCCCCACACCCCTGTCCCAGGCTGATGAATCCCATGTCCTGCACAGTCACATGGAGACAAGCCCAGACCTCCACCAATTGGCAAAAACTCAGGAGAAGCATGTGTGGTCCCAATCCTGAAGGGACCCAAGGAGGAAGACTCCCCTCCTTCCAGCAGCACTGTAGTGGGCCCTGCGAGCAGAAACTATGTCAGGAATCCTACCCCGGCCATGTCTTCTATTATCAATGAATCTTCACTCCTGCATGGAGACTCAGATGTGGTTCCTGCCTTCAGAGACTACAGTTTAAATAGCAAATAATCGTAGAACAGTTATTCACATCACCATGCAATGGCGATTGTAAAAGTCTGTGAAGAAAAAATGCAAGTCAAAGCGGGCATAGTTTGGAAGACATTATGAAGCCAGGGAAATGACTCCTGGTCCAGATGTTGTCCTCTGGTCCTCACTGAACCCTGCAGAAGTGACCTAGCCCTTCCTGGGGTCAGCCTTGGCCCCTCTACATTCTTGCAGCAATACCGTTGTTAGTGTGACAGGCAGTGCATTTTCTCAGCAGGGTAAGTGTACAGTGGTTGACTCCCTCTGACCCACCGCCCACATTTGCTACGGCTGGCCCTGTCCGTCCTCTGAGACTGCCCTGGGATGGCCTGGGGCTGTCCTTTCCACTGTCTCTGCTGTGGAGTCCCCTTGCCCCATAACACAGTGGTCCCCTGGCAGCCATGGGAGCTCCCCATCCCTAGACCCTGCTCGGCCCGTCTCCAGGGACCAGGAGCGTGTTCTCATCCCCTTCACAAGCCACTGGAAGTGACAGACCTCAGATGAGTTAAAATGAGATGCTAATTCAGGTTCTCCTGCTTAAATGTCCCACTATTTATATCCACAGGGTCCCAGAAGAAATGAGACAAAAAGTTCCTCTGCATCCCCAAACCCCATCCATGCTTCCAACCAGTACGAGACTGTGGTCCGTCCCCCACCACATGCTCATGGGTCTGCATCTCTTGCCACCCAACACCTGCTGGGCAGACTCTGCTTCCGTCCCCATTCCAGCACTCGGGCCTCTGAGCTCAAGATCTTCACAGCCCACAAATGCTTCTGTCTCCACCATAAAGCCTGACTTTTACAATCAAAGTCCTGCTTTTATGGCCATTATAATTTCTGTCATTTTAAACTGGCAGTTCTGAACCTCAGCTCCACTTTGCAGGACCTGAAAAAGTTCTTATTCCAGGAACTTACAATTTAAATGGTCTGGGGCTTGGTCTGGGGCTTAGTCTGGACAGCAGGATTCTTGATGCTCTCAGATAGGTTTTGTGCACAGCTGGGAGTCAAGAGCTACTGCTTTAAAGAGTCCCATGTATGAAGAGCAATGACTTCTTCTGTCTCGGCCGGTCCCGCCTCCCACAAAGAAATCAAAGCCTCGGGGCCATTCATTGATTCAAGACACTTTAGTGGACCTCTTCCGCTTCTGTGTGCATTGTTCCTGGTGCTAGGGACACACTGGTGAACACAACAGACCAGGGCTCCTACCCATGGGGAGCTGACATTCAAATCAGAAGCAAGAAACAGTAACATGTAGTAAATGTCAGAAAGCATTCTCAGTTGTGAGTGCAAAGGGGGGAGGGGTCAGGGATATAGCAGGGCATCCCACTAGACCTCCTGGTGAAGGTGACATCTGAGAAAAGAATGGAAGGAGATAAAAGAGCACGCCAACGTGGCATCCTAGAAGAACCATGGTGAATATTTCACAATGTTATTCTGCCTGCATGCATTTAGTAGGGGACATCGACAGGACTTGGTGATCAGAGAGTGGGAGCAGAGAGGAGCGAGGAAAAAAATGATCCGTTATGGGTGCTTGTTGGGGACTGAAAGCCAACAGGGTCTTTGCAGTTTAGATTTTTGGGGGGACAGAGGTGTGGGGAACTGGCAGTAAGCTGACAGTCTGCCCAACCCCCACCTCACTTGTTCTGTGAAGTTGCTAAAGGCTATTTTGCTATGATGCTGGATTGTTTATACTCATCCTACCCCCATGTCCCTCAGAAAGACTGGAGGCAAGTTTCTTTTTATCCTTTGTTTTGTGAAATTAAGATGTTATGTATGGTGGGGGTTTTCTGCACTTGGGAGAATTCTTGGATTGCCCTGGAAATGTGACTTTGCTTTAATGATCTCTTTGATTTGCTAATGGCCTCACATTGCCCTATAAATAAAGCAGGTTGGAGAATGGAGCTTTGCTTTTTGCAAGCTATCTCTTGCATTGCAGAGCCCTCTCGATCCCATCCTTTATTTCTTTAAGCCTATTTTCTTAATTTGGCACCGTTCCCACCCAGGAGCTAGAATTACTAGCCATGTTGGTTCGTGGCAGGTGCTTCTTGGATTTCTGGCACAAGTGTCCTTAGCTGAGCCCAGGACACTGAGGTCTCGAGGTGAAAGTCCAGAGTAACACTGTGTACATGCTAGTGTGAGATGTTCGTGAGACATCCCAGTGAACCAACATGTAGACCAGCGGGGATCCAACAACAGCCACAGACCACACTCGGCTTGCTATCTGGTTATTACACTTTTAAAATATTGGGGGAGAAGGGAACTAAAGGAGAATTATATTTTCTGATATGTGAATATTATATAAAATTCTATAATTTGAGAAGCCAAAAAGTCAAAAGAGGAATAATATTTCCTAGCATAAGAATTGGATAGGACTCTAATTTCAGTATCCATAAACAAAGTGTTGTTGGAACCCAGCCATGCCATTTGTTGTCACTGTCTATGGCTGAGTTTGCACTCCAATGGCAGAGTTAAGTAGTTGGAACAGACACCATTTAACCCACAAAGCCTAACATATTCGCTATCTGGTCTGTTACACACACATGCTGAGCCTCTACATGGACACTTGGATCCATGGGTCTGGAACTCCGGAGGATCATCTAGACTGATGATATAACAGTAAACATATTTAGCATCTGGAGGTACATGAGCCCTGAATGCCAGTGAGATTGGAGAGTGAGTGTAGAGGGAGATGGGAGGGGTCCAAGGCTGGGCATTGAAAAACTTGGATATTTGAAGGTTGGCTGGAGAAAAAGGAACCTGAAAAGGAGATGGAGAAGCCAAGAGGTTGAAGGAAAATTCAGAGAATGTGTTCTCATAGGAGAGTGGAGAAAAGGTAGTGAGAGGAACTGAGAAGCCAAAAAAGTCAATGCTGCTGAGAAGTCAAATAATAAAAGAATGAACATGTCTCCTGACCAGTAGTGACACTGTGGATAGAGTGTCAACTTGGTACACTGAGGACCCAGGTTAAACTCTGAGATCACTGGCTTGAGCATGGGCTCACCAGCTTGAGTCTGGGATCATAGACATGATCTCATGGTCACTGGTATGAGCCCAAAGATCACAGGCTTGAAGCCCAAGATTGCTGGCTTGAGCAAGGGGTCACTGGCTCTTGCTGATAACCCCAGTCAAGTCACTTATGAGAAAGCAATCAATGAACAACTAAAGTGCCACAACTAGGACTTGATGCTTATCACTTTTCTCCCTTCCTGTCTGTCTGTCTCTCTCTCTCTCTCTCTCTCTCTCTCTCTCACTTAAAAAATAAAAATAAAAAAAGAATAAATATGTCTAATGAATTAAGCAATAAGAAGGTAATTAGCATAATGGACACTGGGGGAGCCATCTCAGCAGAGCAGTGAGAGAGGTGGCCACTGGACTGGAATGAGGAAAGTATGGAAAGGAAGTAGGGACATGTTTTGAGGCTCACTTTCTCGGGAAGCTCAGCTGAGGTGGGGAGTCTACCCACCCATGGAGAGAAGATGGTGGCTGGAAGCAGAGGAGGTCAAGGAGGTTTCATTTTTTCTGTTATTGTTTGTTCATTTTAACATCAGATTGGTTGGAAGGTATCTGGCAAAGGGAGAAGCTGAAGATGCAGGAGAAGGAATAGCCAAGGACAGACAAGGTGTCCTGGTTGTGGGGCAGCTCACTGGCAGAAGCCGGGCCCCTACTCTCTGACATGAGCCCTTAGAACAGGGGTCAGGAACTTTTTTGGCTGAGAGAGCCATGAATGCCACATATTTTAAAATGTAATTCCGTGAGAGCCGTACAATATGTTTAACATTAATACAAGTAAATGTGTGCATTTTATGTAAGACCAACACTTTTAAAGAACAATAAGTCTCTGAATTCTTTTTAATAACATTGTTATGCTGTTGCTAACCAATGATAAATAAAGTACTTCTTACCATTAATGTGACTTCTGGTGCTGTATGGTTTTGCTGATGGCTTTGTAGTCTGGTTGATACATGGTGAGGTTAAGCTTCATGCTGGCGTTGAGACTTCCATCCATTAAACATGATCATAGGTTGGTCTTAACGTTCTCATACTGCAGTGTGTGTGGTATGTGACAGGAAGCGCGTTCCAAGTTTTGACAATCAGCTGGTCCATGGCTTGAAGTTTTTTCATTTCTCCCCACTTGTGTTTGCTCACCAACTCTGCTTGCTGTCGTGCAAGTCTTTCCAAATCTTCATTCAGTGACTTGAACTTATTCACCCACGTGTGAGGCCTTCCGGTCAGCAACTTGTAGCTCAAAATCTCTGACAGAGACACGGGGGATGTAACTCAGGTTGGCGCTGTACACTGAACAATCGTGTGGATAGGTGATGAACTTAAAAAGATGAGTGCGCTCACGAAATTCTTCAAAGGGCACTTTGAATGACTGCAGGAGATTAGATGTGAAGCCCACTAGTTGCTGGAGATAAGATGTTGAGCAGAGTCACTTGCTGTGCATGCGTCTTTAAACTCTCCCAGTTTTTCTAAGTGTAGTAAATGACCTGTTGCAATGTCAGCGATGAAGAGTTCCAGCTTGTTTTCAAATGCAAACACTGCTTGTTGAAGGGATAAGACAGTATTTCCAATGCCATGCATTTTCACATTGAGTTGGTTCAGATGTTCAGTCATGTCCACGAGATATTACAACCTCAGGAGCCACTCAGTGTTAGCTAACTCAGGATGCTCGATGTTTTTCATTTCAAGAAAAGTCTGGTTTTCACTCAGACAAGCCGCAAAATGGCTGAGCACCTTCCCTCTTGACAACCAACTCACACTGCTGTGCAGAAGCAGACCAGGATAATTATTCCCAACTTAATCCAGCAGTGTTTTAAACTAGCAATCATTTAAAGCTCGGGCAACAATAAAGTTGACCACCTGAATGACTAGCGACATCACCTCACCAAACTGCTGCCCACACAGCTGAGCACAAAGCGCCTCCTGATGTAGGATGCAGCGAAAACTTAGGATGGGTCTCTTTTCATGTTCATGAAGAAGTGCTACGAATCCTCCGTTATTCCCCACCATGCACGGAGCACCATCAGTACACACTGAAATAAGTTTATCCATCGGTAGATATTTTTCTTTAGCGAACTCAAGTGAAAGACTTGAATAAATTCTCCTCGCTTGTTGTCTCTTTCATAGGCAAAACAGCAAGGCTTTCCTTACATAGTGTGTCACCAACAGCATACCTTGCAATCATGCTGAACTGGGATAAATGGCTTATGTCTGTTGACTCATCCAAAGTGAGAGAAAAGAATGGTGCGGCATTTATGTCCTTCACTTGTGTTGCCTCAATTTGATTTGCCATCATAATGGTACAATCGTGAACAGTTCATGCCAACAGAGGCATGTCTTTTATTCATTTGATTATCTTGTTTTTATCTGAAAAGTCGTCAAAAAGTTCATTGGCAACATTAAGCATGAATGTTTTGGCATACTCTCATCTGTGAACGGCTTTCCATTTCTCACAATTGCTAAAGCACCAGCAAAGCTAGCTGAATTCCAGTCACCTTGTTGGGTCCAAACACGGAGTTGCTGCTGACTTGCTTGCACTCTGCACAGTAGCTCTTGACATGCTTTCTTCCTGCTGTCCTCCGCTGGATGTTTCGATGCAAATGTAGTATGGCGTGTGTCAAAGTGCCATTTTATATTTGACCGTTTCATCAATGCAATTTTATCATTGCATATTAGACATACTGCAGAACCTGCTCTCTCCACAAAGACAAATTCTTCTGTCCATTGCTGCTGAAAAGTACGATACTCCTCATCTTTTTTTCTTTTAGCCATCTTCTTCATCAAAAGGATTTCTGCAATTAGCTAGCTGACTACTTGATTAAAAGGAGGAAAGTTTACTTCTTGACCTCACAATGACCCGTGTACATTATGCATTATCCAATAAAAATTTGGTGTTGTCCCAGAGGACAGCTGTGATTGGGTCCAGCCACTCACAACCATGAACATGAGGAGTAGAAAATGAATGGATTGTGCCTGACCAGGCAGTGGCGCAGTGGATAGAGCGTCAGACTGGGATGCGGAGGACCCAGGTTCGAAACCCTGAGCTCACCAGCTTGAGCGTGGGCCCATCTGGCTTGAGCAAAAGCTCGTCAGCTTGGACCCAAAGTCACTGACTCCAGCAAGGGGTTGCTCGGTCTGCTGAAAGCCCGCGGTCAAGGTACATGTGAGAAAGCAATCAATGAACAAGTAAGGTGTTGCGACGGCAATGAAAAACTAATGATTGATGCTTCTCACCTCTCTCCGTTCCTGTCTGTCTGTTCCTATCTATCCCTCTCTCTGACTCTCTCTCTCTGTCCCTGTAAAAAAAAGAAAAGAAAATGAATGAATTGTAATACATGAGAATGTTTTGTATTTTTAACATTATTTTTTTTATTAAAGATTTGTCTGCGAGCCAGATGCAGCCATCAAAAGAGCCACATTTAGCTTGGGAGCCATAGGTTCCCGACCCCTGCCCTAGAAGTTGAGGAAACAGGCAGACAAGGGAGCCCTCAACTTACCTTTCTCCTGCCTCAGCCAAGTGGGAAAGGTAAGCCCTCTGGAAGACAGTGTACCTTAAAACCTTGGCTCTGCCTCCTATTAACTAGATGGCCTTAGCAAGTGATTGCTCTGAATCTCAATTTCCTTATCTATAAAATGGGGCAAAGCCTCCCTAGTTCATGAGAGAGGTGACTTGCAAGAAACCAGCCACCATCTTTGACATGTTGGAGATACTTAACAATAATAGATACTCTCCTCCCTGTACCAAACCACTCCCAGCCCAGCTACTGTCCAGACCTTGTCTTGGAAAGAAGAGAAAAGAATCCTGGAGAGAAACTTGACCTACATTCGGTACCAAGTCTCTTGTCTTTCAGGAAGGAAGGAGAGGCCACTCCAGGGATGCACCCAGTCCCGTGGCCTGGACTCAGCCAGATGCATTGCTGCTGAAGCTCCCAGCTGAGGACGATGCTGCGAGCCTTTCTTCCAGTCGAATGTTGGTGTGAACCCTCTGGCCACCTGCAGTCTGGAAGCTGTTGTCAAAACAGGAATTTCTGGCCTGCTGTGTCAGTCCTAGTCTTTGTAATGCTATAATGTTCTGGGGGTTGTCACCAACCCTTTACTTGTTGGGGATTTTGCCAGAGATGAGGCCAGCAAAGGAAGATGGTTTCTCTTCTGACTGCTGAGAGCCCACAGAGATTGACAGAGCCCAGCACAAAAGAAGTTGTGGCCAAGAGCTGGACACATGACTACATCATCTGGAGGGAGGGAGAATGAGAGGTAGTGCTCACCACCAACACACCTGCAGGGTCATCTGCACAGAGCGCTGGTCTCCTCCAGTCTACCTCTTGGGCTACGGCTCAGACACATCCTGTTCTGAGCACCGTCTCCTCAACCTATTGTTTGAAAAGATAAAATGGATATATTTCATTTTTAAAGCTGGCAAAGTAGCTGCAACCCCCCTGCCTTATACTCAATCAGAGAAGTGTTTCATCATTTGTGAAGACAGACATCCTAAGGACAGAGCAGGCCAGGCTGGCCTTTCATCCTGAGAGATCAACTCGGCAGGCTACGGTAGGAGAGGTGCCATTTGCTCTGGGATGTGAATCCAAGTATCAAAGCTGCCTCCTGCAATTATTTAAACTAAATATTATGTTCCACGGAGTGTAAGATATATAATTAATAAAGGCTCCCCACCTCTTTTATGGTCTTAATGAGCTGCAGAGAGATCAACACCAGAGCAAACTTGTCCCACAGTGCCCCAGTGATGGGTGTGTGTTTGTGAGCAGTTATCTGCACCTGTGTACATGAGCAGTGAGTTACTTGCCCTTGGTTTCCATAGTGTATGTGCCTGAGTGTTTCTGAGACTTGCACCTTAAGAGTAAGGTGACCAGATTTTAAAATTGGTAAAGCGGGACACCATTGACAGGGGGGGGGGGGGAGAGTTCTTGATTAAAAATTTAGTCTATATGGAGCAAAAAATATTTTCATAGAATGCAAAAATAGTATTGTAATATATTTTTTTAAATTTCAACATAAGTACAATTTACAAATATAATACATTAAAAATTATGTATAGTATTATTTTATTCTTTGTCATATTTCTCATTTGAGTGAATTGTTTTAGTAGATCGCTGTCGTTGTTTAAAAGGTCATGAAATTTTTCAAAAGAATTTGTTAAATTATATTTCACACATAAAATGGCTTTCAAAGTCTCAACACTTAATTGTGATTTTTCTGATGTCCACACTTTATTTACCGTAGAAAAAACGCTTCAGTCGCAGCATTAGTTCCTGGTAAAAACAGGGTGTATTCCACAATTTTTAGTGCATTATTGTATGGAACATGGTTTATTTCAAAATGATGAAATATTTCTAACCATTTGTTCTCTATTGTGATTTTTGCTGATGCCCAAAATTTAACCTTTTCCTTATCAATCTATTTTTTTAATAATGATACCTCATTAAAAAGATCATTTTTGGAAATATTACTGTATGGGAAATTTTGAGTGAGTCAGAGGGACCGGGTTACATGGTCCGGAAACCGATGCCAGAGCTGCACGAGCAGGCAGGAGCAGGCAGGGCAGCACCGCTGGCGCACACTCCCCGCCTGGACTCATCCTTGCAGTGGCCGTATGCCCCACCACCCGCTAGAGACCAAGCGGCTTGCGCCGGCATCCAGGATGCGGGCCTATGAATAGTTAGGGGACTTGACAGCCGCGCCCCAGCAGGTACATCCCACCCGAAGTTCTTTGTTTCGGGGCCTCGCACGGGGCAGCCAGCTCTTGGGCAGTGCGGGCGCTTCCAGATTGAGGTCTCCTGCTGAAAACCGTATATTCCCTTCCTGTTCTCCTGCCGTTCCCTAGTTTTTCGTGCACTCTTTCCAAAAATCGGGACTTTTTTAAAACGCCGCGTGACATGGGACAAATTGTTAAAAATTGGGACTGTCCTGCCAAAAAAAGGACATCTGGTCACCTTACTTAAGAGTCAACAAGCCCACCCAAGCCTACTTAAATAGAAAATAATTGCTTTTAGGAATTGAGAACCTCTCACTATAACAGACAAGTCAGTTGGTTTTCCTACCCTGTCAGCATCTGCACCTTCCAATTGGACCAAACCGCCCCGCTCACTGACAGCCGTGACCCATTGGACCAGGATGTCTTACCCAGGCTGTGTTTGTTAGAAATGTGGCTTCCTTGGCTCCATCCCCAGGCATCCAGGGCTTTGGATTATTCCTGAATGCTACAAATGATTGGAATGTGGGGATTTCAGCAAGAGAGAAAAAGAGTAGCAGATAAGGGCTAAAAGACCATCACTTGCCACTACCTTGGTTGAAGATTACTTCTGTCCTCAGTTCCAGTTCCTGTCCTGGGTTCTATGGACACCTTTGATTCTTGAGATACTCTAAGTTGGCTTCTGTTTCTTGTCACCAAAGAATCCCTGACAGCATTTGTGCTTATGGAAACCAAGGGCAAGTAACCATCGGGTCAAATTGGCCACAGCTGGTGGGAGATGGTGACAGGACCACTTGCAACAAACATTCTCCTTGACCCACTGTTGAACAGGTACAACAGCAGGTCCTTCCCAGGAAGGCGTGTTGTCTAAGAAGACACCCCAAACACATCTACTGTACCACTCGTTTCCGAGAGGGTGTGAGGGCCTGTTGGATGTGTATGTCTGTGTGTGTGTTCATGTGCGCAGTTTGGCTCTGCTGCCTGTGGAGCCTGAGTAAGGTGTTTTCTCAGAGGTGGGAGTGTAATTGTGAGTGGGTGTGTAACTGAATCAGTCTGTGCACATGGTGCAAGAGAATGAAGCCAAACTGTATTCCAGGTTATAATTGTCCACATTAGAGGCTCATTAACTGTATCACTACATCTACCCATAATATACCAGGCTCATATTTAGAAATGAACTTCTTAAAGAGACAGAACAGAGATCCCTGGTATTTGGGGCCTGGTGGGGAAGAGACACCATTTAGAAAAGTAAAAGGTGCTGAACACCCAGGTGCTAAGCAAAGACAGACACTGGGGTCTGCCTGCTGCACCCTGAGCAGGCAGGTTCAGTCCCTGTGGGTGGGGGGATCCAAGCTACAGGAGATAACAAGGACACGATGTGTCTGGGGCAAAGTCACAGAGGACTGAGAGCCCACTTCATGTTCAGAAGAACAGTTCTGACACTGTCTCATGAGAGGATTTTTATCTGCCTTTATGAGACTCCTGCACCATTATAAGGGCATTTCTACATTTCTTATGGTCACCACAGTAATTCTCTTATCCTATGACAGAGCACAGAAGAGAACACTTCTTCCCATATTCCACCCCCAGCATTGATCTGTGTCTCTCTGATGTCACATATTACTTTCTATCTTGTGTCATATCATATGCATATCCATAGGGTATGCCCATCATCACCTCTCCACCCACAGGCTTTTTGGGGGAACACCTCAGCCCCCCGTGTAGATCCTACTCAGGTCCCCCTTCACAGTGCCAATGTGCCCACCCCCCAGCTCCTGTGTGCTTTGTTACTGCCTATTTGCACCTTTGACTTTCAGAGGCTTGCCCTTGAGCTCCCAGAGCTACCACACACATCTGGGACATATCCAGATTTACAAATTGGAGAGTGCCTGTGAGTGAGTCCATGACCCCATGCCTCCCCACCCTCCAGCCATTACTGGCTGGTGCAGGGTTGAAAAGCCCACCTCTCCTGCCTGAATAGCTGCAAATGCTCAGATGCAAAAGCCCACCAAGGAGCCAGGCAGAGTTTCAGACTTCAACTGAAATCCCTCCTTTAACTTACTCCTTTCCCTTCTGAAACTGCTTCCTCCACCCCTTACTGATTTCTCCTTGGAATATTTTCTTAACAGTATTGACCCTTAAACAGCACAGGGGGTATGGGTGCTGATCCCCCAACACAGCCCAAAATTTTCACATCACTTTGGACCCCCCCAAAACATAATTAGTAATAGCCCACTATTGATGAGAAGCCTTACCAATAGCTTCAACAGTCAATTAACACATACTTTGTATGTTATATATATTATATATAAACTAGAGAAAAGAAAATGTTATTAAGAAAATCATAAAGAAAAGAAAATACATTTACAGTATTTGTATTTTAAAAAATCCACATATTAGTGGACCTAAGCCATTCAAGCCATGTTTTCCAAGAGTCAACTATAAACTACTCACACTCAAATCCTTGCCTCAGAGGCTGCTTCTAGAAAAATCATCTTCCTAGGGTCCCAGCTCTTGCCCACAGCAAAAACAATTCTGTATTCCACAGGCCTTCACCTCCTTGGCCACAGCTAATTATACCAGGTGGATTCCTAATCCACATAAAACAAACTAAATTCTCAAAATGGATAATCATCCTATGTATGAGAGCTAAAACTACAAAACTCGTAGAAGAAAATTTAAGAGTAAATTTTTCTTGACCTTGAGTTAGACAACAGTTTCTTTTCCTTTTTTAAGAGAAGGATATATTATTATTATTATTCATTTTTAGAGAGAGAGAGATGAGGGTGGGGGCAGGAGCAGGAAGCATCAAATCCCATATGTGCCTTGACCAAGCAAGCCCAGGGTTTCGAACCGGTGACCTCAATGTTCCAGGTCAATGCTTTATCCACTGCGCCACCCCAGGTTAGATGACAATGGTTTCCTATATAATGTTTTAGTCTGCTGCTTAGGCTGCTACAACCCAATATCATAGAATGGGTGGTTTAGTCAACAGACTGTTATTTCTCACTGTTCTGGAAGCTGGGGGGTGGGGGGAAAGCCTGGGATCAAGAGGCTAGGTGATTCAGTTCCTGGCAAGAGCCTCTTCCTGGCTAGCAGACAGCCAATCTCTCTCTGGGTCCTTACATAAGAGAGAGAAGGAGAGAAAGTTCTTGGGACTCTTTTTGTAAGAGCACGGATCCCATCATAAAGACTACACCCCCACCTGGCCTTGTCTCCCCAATATCATCGCAATGAGGGTGAACACTTCAACATACTATTTTTGGGAGACACAATTTATATATCAATAAGCACATGACAAGATGCTTGGCATTGCTAATCATTAGAGAAATGCAAATTAAAACCACAGCAAGATGCCACCTTATGCCCTCTAGAATGACTACTAGGGATCAAAAAAGTCAGGCAGTAACAAGTGTCATCAGGAAGTGGAGAAACTAGAATCCTTATACATTGCTGGTAGGAATGTAAAATGGTATAGCCTCTTTATAAAACATTTTGGCAGTTACCATGTGATTCAGCAATTCTACTCCTAGGAACATGGCCAAGAGAAATGAAACATAATCTGCACAAAAACATGTGCACAATGTTCATTAGTTATGGTAGCCCAAAAGTAGAAGCAATGCAAGTGTCCATCAGCAAATAGATAAATTAGATGTGGTCTGTCTATACAATGAAATACTATTCAACAATTTAAAAGAATGCTATGGCATGGGTGAGCCCTGAACACACTTTGGTAAGTAAAGAAAGCCAGACATAAAATATTACATGTCATATGACTTTATTTATGTGAAAAGTCCAGAAAAGAGACAGAGACAGATGTTGGAATAGAGGGAAGTAGCAGGAATGAGATAGAACTGCTAATGTGCTCAGGATTTCCCTTGAGGTGTTGACAATGCTCTAACATTAGATTATGATGATGGTTGCACAACTCTGTGAATATACTAAAAACCACAGAACTTAAAATAAGTGAATTTTATAGAATGTAAAATATATCTCAATAAAGCTACTGTATTCCCCCATGTGTAAGATGCTCCCATGTATAAGACACACCTTAATTTGGGGACCCAAGATTTGAAAAAAAATGTATTACATAAAGTTATTGAAATCAAGTTTTATTCATCATAAGATTCATACAACTCTTCAAGTGGGAAACACAAGTTAAAAATCTACAACCATTGTATAAGACACACCCAGTTTTTAGACCCCAATTTTTTTGGAAAAGCATGTGTCTTATACATGAGGAAATACAATGTGGTGTTTTTATTTGAAACCCTCATAGTTGGGTTTACTTGACATCCTTTTGCCTCTTTCTAATAAATTGGCTGTATAAAAAAAGCACTCCTTTGTTGTCCCCTGCGATTTTTACACTCCTACCACACTCACAACACTTATGACACCAAATATGCAGCTTATGCTTCTGACCAACCAGCTATAAATCAAAGGTTCCCATGGTCCTCTCCTCAGGTTGTGTAGTTCGCTAGAACAGCTCACAGAACTCAGGGGAACACTTACTTATGTTTCCCAATTTATTTTTTATTAAAGGATACAGATCAAGAGGCAGATGAAGAGATACAGAGGAGAGGTCCAGAAGGGCCCAAGCATGGGAGCTCCTGAACCCGTGGAGTTTGACTGAATGATCCTCTCAACACATGAATGTGTTCATCAAACCAAACCCCAGACTTTTAGGGGTTTCATGGAGGCTTCCCCATAATGGTTAGTTGTTAATGAAATCTCCAGTCTCTTTCTCCTTCTTGAAGGATGGCAGGTGGGCCTGAAAGTTCCAAGCCTCTAATCACGGCTTTGTCTTTCTAGGGACCAACTCCTATCCAGGAGCCCACCAAGCATTGCCTCATTACACGAAACAAAATTTCTGCTACCCAGAGCATTCCAAGGCTTTTAGGAGCTCTGTGCCAGGACCAGGGGCAGAGACAAATGTGTATGTAAACTTATATATATATTTTTTTTTTTTCTGTTATTTCACACTTGCCTTTCACCTAAACTTCTGAGTAGCTTTCTGTATCTTGAAGCCAAGTATTCCTGAAGATGCCATGTCTCATCTTCAGGAATACTTGGCTTCAAGTATTCCTGAAGAAGTTCACCAGCTTGGACCCAAAGTCACTGGCTTGAGCAAGGGGTTACTCAGTCTGCTGTAGCCCACGGTCAAGGCACATATGAGAAAGCAATCAATGAACAACTAAAGTGCCACAATAAAAAAAAATGTATGCTTCTCGTCTCTCTCCCTTCCTGTCTGTCTGTCTCTCTCTCTCTCTCTGAAAAAAATAATAAATAAATAAATAAATAAAAACAAAAACTGTATTTAAATAAATAAATAAAATAAAACACATCATATTTGGTCATCCTTGGACTGGGGTCTCCTCAATCTATCCTGATATTTTTTTCACTCTTCAAAGTCAACCATCTCTGGAAACCAATCTATTCTGCCTCACCCTATTTCTTCCCCCCGCCCCTTTGTCCACTATAGCCTGGCTCCCACACCATCCCTCTCTTGCATACAGCTCTCACCAAGATGACCCATGAATTCCTCATGTCCAAACAGTAGACTCATTTGACCATTGTATGGGTTGTGATCTCAGTGGGAAAGAGATGGCCCACTCACTTTGACATAGCATTCTCCAGGCTCTCCTCCTGCTTCTCTGACTACTCCTTCTCAAGGTGTTTCCTGCCTGTTTCCTCTTAAAGTTTGGTATTTCCCTAAAAGCTTGGGTCCACCTTCTGCCATAATGCCTCCTTCCTCATCACCAAGACTTACCCCAAGGTTTAATCAACCTCCAAAGATAAGGTGACCAGATGTCCTGCTTTTGGTGGGACAGTCTCGATTTTTAACAATTTGTCCTGCATCCCACGGCGTTTTTAAAAAGTCCAGATTTTTGGAAAGAATCTACGAAAAGCTAGGGAACGGCAGGAGAACGGGAAGGGAATATAGTTTTCTGCAGGGAGACCCCGCCTCCACCTAGAAGCACCCGCACTGCCCTGTCACAAGGGCTGGCTGCCCCGTGCAGGGCCCCAAAACAAAGAACTTCAGGCTGGACGTACCTGCTGGGGCGGTGGCTGTCAAGTCCTCTAACGACCCATAGGCCCGCGTGCACCTCCAGCATAGGTTTTGGGACCGTGTAACACGATCCCTCTGACTCACTCAAAATTTCCCATATAGTAATATTTCCAAAAATGATCTTTTTAATGAGGTATCATTATTAAAAAATAGATTGATAAGAAAAAGGTTAAATCTTGGGCATCAGCAAAAATCACAATAGAGAACAAATGGTTAGAAATATTTCATCATTTTGAAACAAACCATGTTCCATACAATAATTCACTAAAAATTGTGGAATACGCGCTCTCTTGACCAGGAACTAATGCTGCGACTGAAGCGTTTTTTCTCGGTAAATAAAGTGTGGACATCAGAAAAATCACAATTAAGTGTTGAGACTTTGAAAGCCATTTTATGTGTGAAATATAATTTAACAAATTCTTGTGAAAAATTTTATGACCTTTTAAACAACAACAGCAATCTACTAAAAAAAATTCACTCAAATGAGAAATATGACAAAGAATAAAATAATACTATACATACTTTTTTAATGTATTATATTTGTAAATTGTATTTATGTTGAAATTTAAAAATATATATTACAATACTATTTTTGCATTCTATGAAAATATTTTTTGCTCCATATAGACCAAATTTTTAATCAAAAACCCCCTCTACCCCCGTCAATGGTGTCCCGCTTTACCAATTTTAAAATCTGGTCACCTTATCCAAAGACTGCCAAGTTGATATCTTCAGGCTATATACCCCAAGATTCCAGCTTATACATTTAAATACTTCCCAGACATCTCAACATTGATAATCCATAGGAATCTCCATTTTGACATGTCTAAAATATAACTGATGATCCGCACTTCACACTCACTTTCACAACCACAGTGACCTACGACTCAGGTGATCTCTGCTCTCACTGTGATTAAGGGCACCCCCCCCCCAGTACTTAATCTGAAAGCTTAAAGCATCCTCAAACTCTCCATCTTCCCCCTCCTACATAAAATCTGAGAACAGGTTATTTTATTTTACTTTCTCACTTTACATTTAGTAAATCTAGTATCTTCACACTTAGGACTGCAGCCACACTGAATCATGTGTAGGTTTCAAGATACGCCATGGGTTTTTGCTGTCTCTGGGCTTTAGCACACATTTGCAACTCTCCTTGGAATGCCTCTTCCTATCTCACCCACCTGAAGAGCTCATATCCATCCCCTAGGCCCACCCTAAGCATTATCTTTTTCGGCAAGCATCTTCTGACATCTCCAGCAGTCTGCTGCATTTTGACACCCTGGACACCAACTGCGGAATCCTGAGCCACATGTCACTTTATCAGTTTTGCCAGCCCTGTGCAGTCTCAGGCCCAGGACACAGATGAAGGACAGAGCACAAACCTAAAGGACCCTTTACCCGTCCTTCACTGTGCACCTGTTGCCTGCCCATTGCCCTCACCTTTTTCCTCTTCCACTGGGCTGTGTTTTCCAGACCCTTGTGTCATCTGGTTTCCAATGGAGTCCACTGGGAGCACTGGCAGGAAATGGTGTGAGCCAGGAAGCCAGGCTCTCTCTCCTTCCGCCTCTGCTTTGATCACATCCCTGGTTGTTACAGTGCCTTTTGCATCCCCCCAGCTCTGCCAGACAACCTCGCTGTGGTTCAGATTCTTACTGGGAAACGCTGCTGTTAGTCTCTGAGTTGTCTCGCTGTCCTGTTTGACTTCCTGCTCCTTCTGTTGCCTGTTCATAAAATCCTTCATTTTAAAATATTCAGGTGGCCCTGGCCTGTTGGTTCAGTGGATAGAGCACTAATCTCTCTCTTTTCTATTTGTCTGTCTGTCTCAAAAAAAAAAAGGATGAGGATGAGTCTTCCACCTGAACTAAACTTGCCCATTCTTGTCTGTGGAAGTTGGTTGGTTAGCTCGATGTGCATTCCAACCTCCTCCTCCTTGCCTACCTCCCTTCTAGAGGCTGGAAAAATGAGACATTTCTCTCCTAGCTTTCTGTGAAGCTGGGAGTGAAAGGTACATAATAACCTCGTGCTGGCTGATAAAATGCAATGTTGTTGAGGGAAGGGGCTAATAAAAGGGACAGGTGTCACAGAACCCATCCTTTCTGGGCTTTACCAGCCTTTAGCACAGTCATAGTATGACATCAAGGAAAATGCTCAAAGAATCTCAGAGCAGCTGGTTCTGACCAGAGTTCTTCTGCTTGATAAAGAAACTCTATGAAAAATCTACAGCTAATATCATCTAATGGTTGTAAACAGCACTCTTCCACCTAAGATCAGGAACAAGGCAAGGATGCCTGCTCTTACTACTTCTATTCAACCTTATAATGGAGATCCTAGCCAGTGCAATTAGGGAAGGGAAAGAAATAAAAGACATTTAGTCTTTATTTGCAGATGACATAATCTCCTCTGCAGAAAGTCTAATAGAATTTACCCCCCAAAAAAGTGACTAGATAAATGTTTGCATAATTGCAGGATACAAGATCAATACACAAAAATCAGTTATATTTATAGATACTGGCAATAAAGTTAAAAATTTTTAAATACCATTTACAATGGCTTAAATGAATATGAAATACTTAGTGATAAATCTGACAAAACATGGCCCTGGCTGGTTAGCTCAGTGGATAGAATGTTGGTCCAGTGTGCAGACATCCCAGGTTCAGTCCCTTGTCAGGGCACACAGGAGAAACAACCATCTGCTTTTCTCCCACTCCCCCTCCCCCTTCTCTCAGCCAGTGGCTCTGCTGGTCTGAGCATGGCCCTGGGAGCTGAGGATGGCTTGGTTGATTTGAACATTGGCCCAGATGGGGGTTGCCGAGTGGATCCCAGTCAGGGTGTATGCAGGAATCTGTCTCTCTATCTCCACTCCTCTCACACAAAAAAATCTGGTGAAAGACCTGAACACTGAGAGCTACAAAACATTGTTGAGAAAAAGTCAAGATCTAAATAAATGGCAAGATGTACTTGTATTCATGCATTGGAAGATTCAATAAGATGTAATTTCTTCCCAAAATGATGTATAGATTCAAAGCAATCCCAATCAAAGTATCAGCCAGATTTTTTGTACTAATTGACCAGCTAAGTCTAAAATTTATATTGAAATAGGAAAGACCTAGAAGAGCCAAAGTTGTAAAAAGAAAAGAAGAAAAAGGGAGAACTAACACTGCCTGATTTTAAAATTTGCTGTAAAGCTACAGATATCAAGATAAGTATTGCTGTAAAGACAGACAAATCAATGAAACATTAAGTAGAATCTAGAAATAGATCACACATATGCAAATTATTTATTTTCAACAATGGTACAAAGACAATTCAGTGGAGAGAAAATACTCTTTTCAGCAAATGATAGAGAAACAGTTGGCTCCCATTTGCAAGAAAATGAGCTTTGCACTATTTACAAAATTAATTCAGAGACCTAAATGTAAACACCAAAACTATAAAACTTTTAGAAGAAAACATAAGGTTCAAAAAAAATTTTAGATATGACACCAAATGTATAATATAAAAGAAAAATTGATAAGTTGGACTTAATCAGAATTAAAAACTTCTTCTCTTTTTAAAAGACACTAAGAGAATTAAAGAGAAACCACAGACTGAAAGAAAATATCTATAAGTCATTACTAATGGACATGTGTCCAGAGAATATATAATGCTCTCAAAACTAAATAAGAGAACAAATTAAAAAGGGGCAAATGACTTTTATAAAACACTCCACAAAAGGATACATATGGATATAAAACAAGCATATGAAGAATTTAATCATTAATCATTATGGAAATACAAATTAAACTGATAATGAGACATATTAAAATGGCTAAAATAAAAAAGACTGACCACACCCGGTGCTGGTGAGGATGTGGAGAAACCGGAGTCTCCATATACTGCCATTGGGAATGGGAAATCATGCAACCACTTTGGAAAACAGTTCATCAGTTCTTTAAAAAGGTAAATATATACATAGCATATGTTCTAGTCTTCCACTTCTGAGTACTTGCTCAGGAGAATGAAAGCATATATCGATGCAAAGCAGATTGACTAGTACTGACAAAAACTATAAATACCTCTGTTCATCAACAGGTAAATGGATACACAAAATATGGTATAAACATAAAGGGAATTAGTACTCAACAATAAAAAGAATGAACTGTTGATAGATGCAACAATATAAGTAAATCTCAAAACAATTATGCTGAGTGAAAGAATAGACAAAAGAGGGTATCTTTATATAAAATTCTAGAAAATGATAACTAATCTATAGTCACAGAATGCATACCATTGATTGCCTGGTGTGACAGGCAATCTCTAAAGTGCTCCTTACAATTACTACCTCCTGGTTTTTATACCCTTATGTCATTCCTTGCCCTTGGCAGTGTGCTGGGCCTAGTTACTCACATATAATGAACAGAATATGGCAAAAATTATGGGATTTCACTGATAAGATTTCACTTTAAAGATTAAATTATAAAGAGATGGTGGCTCCCAGCTCTCTCTCTCTCTTTCTCTCTCCCTTTCTCTTTCTCTATCTCTCTCTCCAAGTTGTAAGAATAATGTAAATGTCCATATGGCAAGGAACTGAATAAGGCCTAATGAAAAACTAAAGTCCTCGTTTCAACACCTTGTAAAGAACTGAATTCTGCCAACCACCATGTAAGTTAGTGTGGATGCAGATCTTCGCCTCCAGTTAAGCTGTCAACACCTTGGTTATAACCTTGGGAGAAACCTTGAGACAGAGGCACCCAGGTACATTTTGCCCGGATGCTACACAAAATGAGAGATGATAAATGTCTGTGTTCTAAGCTTATATGTGTGGGGGTTATTTGTTACACAGCAATAAATAACTAATACATGTGTAGATTGGGGTTGGGACAGGTGCAAGAGACAGGAGAGAGGGATTGCAAATGGGCAGGAAGAAACTTTTGGGGCGATGGATATGTTTTCTTTTCCTTTGTAAAAAAATTTTATTGAGTTTATTGGGGTGACATTGGATAATAAAATTATATAGGTTTCAAGTGTATGATTCTATAATACAGCATATATATTCTGTATTGTGTGTTTACTACCCCAAGGCAAGTCTCCTTCCATTACCATTTATCCCCCCTTAACCTTTACTGCCTTCTCCCACCCCCCTTTCTGTACTATAGTCTGTTTCTTTGAAAGTTGTTTTTCTTTGCTTAATCCCTGGAGTGGCCCTTGCCAGTTTGTTCAGCAGTAGAGCATCCGTCCAGTGTGTGGATGTCCCAGGTTTGATTCCTGATCAGGGCACACAAGGGAAGTGCCCTTCTGCTTCTCCACACCTCTCACTTCTGTCTCTCTCTTTCTTTCTCTCTTCCACCCCTGCAGCCATGGCTCGATTAGAGAGAGTTGACCCCAGGTGCTATGGATAGCTTCATGGCCTCTGCCTCAGGCACTGGGAAGAGCTTGGTTGTTGAGCAATGAAGCAACGCCTCAATGAGCAGAACATCTCTCCTAGTGGGCTTTCTGGCGGGATCCCAGTCGGGGTGCATGCGGGAGTCTGTCTCTGCCTCCCCTCCTCTCACTGAATATAAATCCCTGGAATAATTGTTTCACAGGTGTACATATAAGTATAAACATTCATTTTTTAATTTTAAACATATGCTGTTTAATGTATGTAAATTATATCTCAATGAAGTTAAAAAAAAAAAAAAGTTGCCAAGAGGGAGGACCTCGTTCATGGATTCAGCAGTGTGAAACCATCAGTTAAGGGTTTGTCTGGGATGAAAGTGGTGCCTGGATTGTGAGCAAGACTTTCTGTTCTAAAACCTGAGATAGTCCCAGCCATACAGAGATGATCAGGCCACCCTACTGCTGACACTAAGATAATGACAAGGGCATCTATGGTAGGAGTCAGTGGCAACCCTGTTAAAAGATGTATTGGTGGAATGGAGGGGACAACAGCCTTTTAGAATAGCTCAGCCCCAATGGGACAGGAACTGGGGACACTGAGTGTGAACAGCTCTTTTGAGGAGTTTGGTGCAAAAGCAAGGAGAGCATCGTAGTGGTAGCTTAGCAAGGGATGTGAAGTCGAGGAGGTCAAGTTTAAGGTGGGAGTCATCCTGACCTGTCTGTGTGCTAAGGGGAGTAATGTCATAGAGGGAAGACAGTTCATGATATGAAAACGAGGCCCTTAATGAGGAAAGCCCTCAAATAGGCAATACCTGCTTCTCAAAGCAGTTTTTACAGAGGCCCAGAGGCCCCTGCCTGGCCAGACAGCTCCACCTGTGGGTCTCAGGGACCCCAACGTACATGTCCCTCTTTTCAGTTCTTACTGTCAAGTGACTCATGCCTTTACAAAGGCTTGTATTTCGGGGAAACTAAGGTAACTCACTGGTCACCTAATGAGTGAGTCATCATACAAGGTTACTAATATGTGCTTTTCAGAAACAAAATGACCCAAAGCTCTGATTGTGTCATTTGCTCAAACATATGGCCACAGACAACATTTACCATTGTCAGACTTCTACCCTGTGTGCACATTTGCCAATGGTCATAATGTCACATTTTGGGGGAAGAATGGGTGGTCAGTGTTTCATTAGTGATACCTTGAACTGGCTGTGGTTTTTGTCATTGCGATGTCCTTGCTATTATTTTTTTAAATAGCATCATTAAGTAAAAGTCTCTTTTAGTTTATTTAACGTCGTCCTTTCCGCTTTCTGTGGGTCAGGAGGTTAATTTCACAGTCAATCGTCATCCAGATTTGCATCAGTAATCTATATTTTTAATTTGCTGTGTTTACATAGTTATAAGTGTACCCCCGAATATATCTCCCTCCCTCCCCTCCTTGTTTTCCTTGATACCCCCTTTGTCCCCTCCCCCACCGCCTTCTCTTCTTCCCTCCATGATTTACTATCCTGCCCTATTCTCTCTGTGTTATGTGTATATACTACTTTCACTAATGTCCTTTCTTTCTTTGTTCCCCTCCTCTCATCCCCTTTCCCTCTGCCCACTTTCCCTCTGGACCCTTTGACCCCTTCTCTGCCTCTCTTCTGTTCCTCAGTTCACATTGTTCATTGGATTCCTCAAATGAGTGAGGTCATATGATACCTTTCTTTCTCTGCCTGGCTTATTTCACTAACAGATTCCAGGTCCGTCCATGTTGTTGCAAAGGGTAAGACTTCCTATTTTTCACAACCGCGTAGTATTCCATTGTATATATGTTCCACAGCTTTTTAATCCACTCGTCTACTGATGGACACTTGGGCTATTTCCAGATCTTGGCTATTGTAAACAATGCTGCCATTTACATGGGGGCGCATTTCTTCTTTTGAATCAGTGATATTCTTAATGTATATTCCTAGAAGTGGGATAGCTGAGTCAAAAGGTAGTTCAATTTTTAATGTTTTGAGGAATCTCCATATGGTTTTCCACAGTGGCTGCACCAGTCTGCATTCCCACCAGCAGTACAAGACGGTTCCCTTTTTCCACACCCTCGCCAACACTTATATGTGTTGTTTTGTTAATAAGCACCATTCTGACAGGTGTGAGGTGGTATTTCATTGTGGTTTTAATTTGCATTTCTCTAATGATTAGTGATGTTGAACATTTTTTCATATGCTATTGGCCATCTGTATATCCTTTTTGGGAGAGTATCTATTCAGATCTTTTGCCCATATTTTGATTGGATTGTTTACTTTCGTGGTGTTGAGTTTTACAAGTTCTTTGTAGATTTTGGTTATTAATCCCTTATCAGACATGTTGGTGAGTATATTCTCCCATTGTGTGGGTTGTCTTTTTATTTTGTTCATGTTCTCTTTTGCTGTGCAAAAACTTTTAGTTTCATATAGTCGCATTTGTTTATCCTGTCCTTTATTTCACTTGCCCATGGAGTTAAATCAGTAAATATATTGCTGCAAGAGATGTCGGAGACCTTACTGCCTATGTTTTCTTCCAAGATTATCGTGGTTTCATGACTTACATTCAAGTCTTTTATCCATTTTGAGTTTTTTTAATATATTTTATTATTATTAATTTTAATGAGGTGACACCAATAAATCAGGGTACATATGTACAATGAAAACATCTCCAGGTTATCTTATCATTCAGTTGTGTTGCATACCCATCACCCAAAGTCAAATTGTCCTCTGTCACCTTCTATCTGGTTTTCCCTGTACCCCTTCCCTTCTCCCTATCCCACCCTTCCTTCCCTCCCCCCACCCCGTAACCACCACTCTCTTGTCCATGTCTCATAGTCTCACATTTATGTCCCATCTATGTATGAAATCATGCTGTTCTCAGTTTTTCTTTTTTTCTGATTTACTTATTTCACTCCGTATAATGTTATCAAGGTCCATCCATTTTGTTATAAATGATCCGATGTCATCACTTCTTCTGGCTGAGTAGTATTCCATAGTATATATGTACCATAGCTTTTTAATCCACTCGTCTTCTGACGGACACTGAGCTATTTTCAGATCTTCATTATTGTAAACAATACTGCCATGAACATAGGGGCGCATTTCTTCTTTTCGTACAGTGCTATGGTGTTCTTAGGGTATATTCCTATAAGTGGGATAGCTGGGTCAAAAGGCAGTTCGATTTTTAATTTTTTGAGGAATCTCCAAACTGTTTTCCACAGTGGCTGCACCAGTCTGCATTCCCACCAGCAGTGCAGAAGGGTTCTCTTTTCTCCACATCCTCGCCAGCACTTATTCTGTGTTGTTTTGCTGATGAGTGCCATTCTGACTGGTGTGAGGTGATATCTCATTGTGGTTTTAATTTGCATTTCTCTAATGATTAGTGATGTTGAGCATTTTTTCATATGCCTATTGGCCATCTGTATGTCCTCTTTGGAGAAAATTCTATTCATTTCTTTTGCCCATTTTTTGATTGGATTGTTTGTCTTCCTGGTGTTGAGTTTTATAAGTTCTTTATAAATTTTAGTTATTAACCCCTTATCAGATGTGCTGTCGAATATGTTCTCCCATTGTGTGGTTTGTCTTTTTATTCTGTTCTTATTGTCTTTAGCTGTGCAAAAACTTTTTAGTTTGATATAGTCCCATTTGTTTACTTGCCTTTTATTTCATTTGCCCGTGGAGATAAATCGGCAAATATATTGCTGCTACAGATGTCGGAGAGCTTGCTGCCTATATTTTCTTCTAAGATGCTTATGGTTTCACGGCTTTTATCCATTTTGAGTTTGTTTTTGTGAGTGGTGTAAGTTGATGGTCTAGTTTCATTTTGTTGCAGGTAGATGTCCAATTTTCCCAGCACCATTTGTTAAAGAGGCTGTCTTTACTCCATTGTATGTTCTTTCCTCCTTTGTCAAATATCAGTTGTCCATAAAGCTGTGGGTTTATTTCTGGGTCCTCTGTTCTGTTCCATTGATCTATGTGCCTGTTCTTATGCCAGTACCAGGCTGTCTTGAGTATAATGGCCTTGTAGTAAACCTTGATATCAGGAAGAGTGATACCTCCTGCTTTATTTTTTCTTTTTAAGATTGCTGAGGCTATTCGTGTTCTTTTTTGGTTCCATATAAATTTTTGGAATATGTGTTCTATATCTTTGAAGTATGTCATTGGAATTTTAATTGGTATTGCATTGAATTTATAAATTGCTTTGGGTAATATAGACATTTTAATGATGTTTATTCTTTCTAGACATGAGCATGGTATATGCTTCCACTTGTTTGTATCTTCCTTGATTTCTTTTATCAATGTTTTATAAATATCCGAGTACAAGTCCTTAACCTCCTTGGTTAAATTTACTCGTAGGTACTTTATTATTTTGGCTTCAATAGTGAAGGAGATTGTTTCCTTAATTTCTTTTGCTGACAGTTCATTGTTGGTATATAGAAATGCCTTTGATTTCTGAGTATTAATTTTATATCCTGCCACCTTGCTGAATTCATTTATAAGGTCCAGTAGTTTTTTGACTGAGATTTTAGGGTTTTCTATATACAATATCGTATCAATATGCAAATAGTGACAGCTTTACTTCTTCTTTTCCAATTTGGATGCCTTTTATTTCTTCTTCTTGTCTGACTGCTGTAGCTAGGACTTCCAGAACTATGTTGAATAAGAGTGGTGAAAGGGGACACCCCTGCCTGGTTTCTGATCTTAAGGGGATTGCTTTTAATCTTTGTCCATTTAGTATGATGTTTGCTGTGGGTTTGTTGTAGATGGTCTTTATCATGTTAAGGAATGTTCCCTGTATTCCCACTTTACTGAGAGTTTTGAGTATGAATGGGTGCTGGATTTTATCCAATGCCTTTTCTGCATCTATTGAAATTATCATGTGATTTTTGTCCTTCCTTTTGTTTATGTGATGAATCACATTGATTGATTTGCGAATATTGAACCAGCATTGCCTCTCCAGAATAAATCCCACTTGATCATGGTGTATGATTTTTTTCATATATTGCTGGATCCGGTTGGCTAATATTTTGTTGAGAATTTTAGCGTCTAAATTTATCAGGGATATAGGCCTATAATTTTCTTTCTTTGTGTTGTCTTTGCCCGGTTTTGGGATCAGAATTATGCTCGCCTCATAAAAGGAGTTTGGAAGTCTTCCTTCCTCTTGAATTTTTTTAAATAGCTTGAGGAGGAGAGGAGTTAGTTCTCTGAATTTTTGGTAGAACTCACTTCTGTAGCCATCAGGCCCAGGAGTTTTCTTTGTTGGGAATTTTTTGATAACTGTTTCGATCTCATTTGTTTTAATTGGTCTGTTTAGGTCTTCTGATTCTTTCAGATTGATTTTGGAAGATTATATGATTCAAGAAATTTGTCCATTTCACCTAGATTGTCTAATTTTTTGGCTAGATTTCTTCATAGTATTTTCTTACAATGCTTTGTATTTCTGTTGTGTCAGTTGTTATTTCTCCACTCTCATTTCTAATTTTATTTATTTGAGTCCTCTCTCTTTTTTTCTTGGTGAGTCTAGTTAAAGGTTCATGAATCTTTTTTATCTTTTCAAAAAATTCGCTCCTGGTTTCATTGATCCTCTGTATTGTTTCCTTAGCTTCTATGTCATTTATTTCTGCTCTGATCTTTATTATTTTCTTCCTTCTACTGGTCCTGGGCTTTATTTGCTGTTGTTTTTCTAGTTCTTTTAGATGCAGGGTCAGGTTGCTTACTTGAGCTTTTTCTAACCTCTGATGATATGCCTGTAGTGCAATGAACTTTCCTCTTAGTACTGCTTTTGCTGTGTCCCATAAATTTTGAGTTGATGTATGCTCATTATCATTCGTTTCTAGAAACTTTTTTATTTCTTCTTTGATCTCATTGTTAATGCATTCATTATTTAATATCATTCTATTTAGTTTCCAAGTGTTTGAGTATTTTTCATTTTTTCTTTTGTGGCTAATTTCTAGTTTCATGGCATTGTGATCAGAGAAAATGCTTGATATGATTTTAATCTTCTTAAATTTATTGAGACCATTTTGTGTCCTAACATGTGGTCTATCCTAGAAAATGTACCATGAGTGCTTGAGAAGAATGTATATTCTACTGCTTTAGGGTGAAAAGTTCTGAAGATATCTATTAAATCAAGTTGATCTAGTGTCTCCTTTAAGTCTGCTGTTTCTTTATTAATTTTCTTTCTTGAGGATCTTTCCAATGTTGTTAGTGGGTAATTGAAATCTTCTACTATTACAGTATTGCTGTTAATCTCGCCCTTTATATCCATCAAAGTCTGCTTTATGTATGTCGGGGCTCCTATATTTGGTACGTAGATATTTATAATAGTTATATCTTCCTGTTGAATTGTTCCTTTTATCATTATGTAGTGTCCTTCTTTATCTCTTACTACAGCCTTTGTTTTAAAGTCCATTTTGTCTGATGTAAGTATTGCTACCCCGGCTTTGTTTTCATTTCCATTTGCATGAAATATTTTTTTCCATCCTTTTACCTTCAGTCTTGTTTTAAGGTGTGTCTCTTGTAGACAGCATATGTATGGGTCCTGTTTCTTTATCTACGCAGCTACCCTATGTCTTTTGATAGAATCATTTAATCCATTTACATTCAAGGTTATTATTGATATGTAGTTGTTTATTGCCATTTTATTCTTTAAAGCTGTATTCTTCTTTTGCTATATTCTTTCCTCCCTTAGAATTGTTCACAACAGGCCCCTTAGTATCTCTTGCAGAATTGGTTTGGTTTTAATGAATTCCTTGAGGCTTTCTTTGTCTGGGAAGCTCTTTATTTCTTCTTCAATTTTAAATGTTAGCCTTGCTGGATAGAGTAGTCTTGGTTGTAGCTTCTTGTTCTGCATTACTTTGAATATATCTTGCCATTCCCTTCTGGCTTCAAGTGTTTCTGTTTGGAAGTCAGATGTCATTCTTATGGGGGCTTCTTTGTAGGTGATAGCCTTTTTTTCTCTAGCAGCTTTTAAAATTTTCTCTTTATCCCTTAGCTTTGGTATTTTAACTATGATGTGTCTTGGTTTAGATTCTTTGGGTTTCTCTTTAATGGAGTTCTCTGGCTTCTTGAACGTGTGAAATGTTTCCCAGCCTTAATTTAGGCAAGTTTTCAGCTATGATTTGATTGAAGAAAGTTTCTCTTTTTTGTTCTTTTTCCTCTTCTTCAGGAATCTCTATGTTGTGAATGTTATTTCTCTTCATGTTGTCACAGAGCTCCCTTAGAGTTTCCTCACAATTTTTGAGTCTCTTTTCTTTTTTCTGCTCTGCTTCTGTGCCTTTGTTTATTGTGTCCTCTAACTCACTGATTCGATCCTCAGCATGATTCATCCTGCTTTTAATTCCTTCCATTGTGGTCTTCAGTGCTGATACTGTATTTGTCATTTCTGTCTGATTCTTTTTTATTATTTCAATTTTGTTTTTTATACTTGTTATCTTCTTATTTAGGTGTTCGTAATGACTATCCATTGTTGCTCTAATCTTTTTGAACATCCTAACTATCACTATTTTAAATTCTGCTTCTGGTAAATTGGTTATATCTGGTTCATTCAGGTCCTTCTCTGGGGATTTCTCTTGATTTATGTGGGTTGTACATCTCTGCCTGCCCATTTTGTCTGTGTGTAAGAAGGTTGTGGCCACTGGAGTCCAGTGGGTGTTGCCTTTTCATTCTCTAAGTGTGGTCTGTCTGCAGGCCCCCCACCCCCTCTGCCGCTGCCTAGGGCGGTTGTGTATGGGCATTGCCAGCACTGGCCCACTGTGGCTGTTTCTGTGATTTCCGCCTCTCCTCTGCAGGAGGGGCTGAGTTCTGTTTCCCGGCTCTACAAGCCTCAACTTGTCTGGGCCTTTGCCTCTCCCCCACAGGTTAGATTGCTCACTGCACTCAAGCCACAAGCCTCACCACCAAGGGTAGAGGTGAGCACCTTTGCTCAGCTGCGGACCCAGTCTGTTCCCGGGCTTCTGTGCAGCTCCCACGGTCCGAGCCTGCTCGCCACAGTTTCTCCGTTTGGTCGGGGCTGCTGACGTGCACTCACCTGCGAGCCTCCGCTCATCCAGGGCTCTAGCCCCGCCACTGTGTTCAGAGCCAACTCATGCACCCAGGATCGCAAACCGCGGTTTCTCGGGCTGGGCGGGGCTGCTGGCTCAGCTATGAGCCTCTGCCTGTTGCTGGTCCTAACCCCGCCCCCCGCGGTCAGGGCTGGCTTGCTCAGGGTCCAGGGTCCCAAAGAAGATCTCTGCCTGTTCCTGACCTCCTGCTTTTCCCCCGCAGGTGGGGTTGCAGGCGGGCCCGTAGCTGCCGGACCGGACCGCTTTCACGCGTCCCCTTCACTCCTGCTGGGCTAGACCGAGCTCACACCGGCTGGGCCTCTGCCCCAACGGACTGAACCGCATTTCAGCGTCCCGCCGCCACCGTCCCTCCAGCAAGCCCTCAGCAGTGTGGGTGGGTGCACTGCAGCTCAGACCCTAACACTCCATACTGTAGTCCTGGAAGCTCCCTCTGTCTAAGCAGCTCTGCTCTAAGTGCCGCAGGAGAGCTTATTTGGTTGGTGTCCTGTCTCCCTTTGCTGGTATTGCTAGTTCCAGGGGAAATATTCATTTTTGATTAGGGAAGTGACTTAGCCCAGGGGTTAGGGTGGCTGTCCCTCAGAGTGTTTCTCCCTGTGCCTTCCAGTTTACACTCTCTTCCCGCTGCTCTGGTCTTCTCCTCTGTACCCATTCCCCGGAGCCCTGCTGAGTTGTTGTGAGACAGGTTTTCTGCGCTGTCCCTTTAAGAAGAATCTTGGGTCTGAGAAAACTGTCTCTTTCTCACTAACAGTATCCTCACTTGTTTCTCAGTTCAATACTGTCCAAACCCCTCTTCTAGGCTCTGCGACTGCAGGCTGGGGCTTTGTTCCTGGGACCCAGGTCCCTCCCTCTCAGCCAAACTCTCCTCCCGCCACGCGGGTATCTCTGGGCTGCCGTTCGCTTCGAGGAGCTGGGCAGCCTTCTTCGCATTTTCGCTTTTCCTACCAGTCTCAGTGTGGCTTCTTCTGTGTTCCTTGGTTGAAGTGTCCACTTAGTTTAGTTCAAAGTTGGTTTATCCAGATGATGGTTCTTAAAATTGAGTTATAATCCACTTTGGTTCTGGGAGTTGGAAGTTGGTACGTCCGCCTACTCCATCGCCATCTTGCCGTCCCTCCAGTAGTTTTTTGACTGAGACTTTAGGGTTTTCTATGTACAGTATCAAGTCATCAGCAAATAATGAAAGTTTTACTTCTTCTTTTCCAATTTGGATGCCTTTTATTTCTTCTTCTTGTCTGAATGCTGTAGCTAGGACTTCCAGAACTATGTTGAATAAGAGTGCTGAAATGGGGTACCGCTGCCTTGTCCCTGTCCTTAAGGAGATTGCTTTTCATTTTTGCCCACTGAGTATGATGTTGGCTGTGGGTTTGTCATAGATGGTCTTTATCATGTAGAGGTATGTTCCCTGTATTCCCACTTTGCTAGAGTTTTCATCATAAATGGGTGCTGGATTTTATCAAATGCTTTTTCTGCATCTATTGATATTATCATGTGGTTTATGTCCTTCTTTTTGTTTATGTGATGAATCACATTGATTGATTTGCAAATATTATACCAGCCTTGCCTCCCCAGAATAAATCCCACTTTATTATGATGTATGATTTTTTTCATGTATTGCTGGATCCAATTTGCTAATATTTTGTTGAGAATTTTAGCATCTAAATTCATCAGGGATTTTGGACTACAGTTTTCTTTATTTGCAGTGTCTTTGCCTACGAAGAATGAAATGAGAAAAAGAAAGAATGGAATGAGAATTACATTCACCTCAGATGAGGAGTTTGGAAGTTTTCCTCCTCTTGAATTTTTTGAAATAGCTTGGGAAGGATGGAGTTAGTTCTTCTTTGAATATTTGGTAGAATTTGCCTGTGAAGCCATCAGGACCAGGATTTTTTTTGTTAGGAGTTTTTTATAACTGTTTCAATCTCTTTTGTTGTAATCGGTATGTTTAAGGTTTTCTGATTCTTCTAGGTTGATTTTTGAATGATTATATTTTTCAAGGAATTTATCCATTTCATCTAGGTTGTCCAATTTTTTGGCATGCATTTCTTCATAGTATTTTCTTACAATCCTTTGAATTTCTGCTGTGTCAGTTGTTACTTCTCCACTCTCATTTCTAATTTTATTTATTTGATCCCTCTCTCTTTTTTTCTTGGTGAGTCTCATTAAAGGTTCATCAATTTTGTTTACCTTTTCAAAAAATCAGCTCTTGGTTTCATTGATTTTCTGAATTGTTTTTTTGTTTGTTTGTTTTGCCTCCATGTCATTTATTTCCACTCTGATCTTTATTATTTCCTTCCTTCTACTTCCTCTGGGTTTTATTTGCTGTTCTTTTTCTAGTTCTTTTAAGTGCAGGGTTAAGTTGCTAATTTGAGCTTTTTCTTGCTTCTCAAGGTATGCCTGTAATGCTATGAACTTTCCTCTCCGACTGCTTTTGCTGTGTCCCATAAATTTTGAGTTGTTGTATGTTCATTTTCATTTATTTCAAGGAAGTTTTTAATTTCTTCCTTGATCTTATTGTTAACCCATTCATTATTTAATAGCATGCTATTTAGTCTCCAGTGTTTGCATGTTTTTCAGTTTTTCTATTGTAGTTGATTTCTAGTTTCATGCCGTTGCGATCAGAGAAGGTACTTGATATGATTTCAATTTTTAAATTTATTAAGACTTGCTTTGTGTCTTAACATGTGGTCTATCCTAGAGAATGTACTATGGGCACTTGAAAAGAATGTATATTCTGCTGCTTTGGGGTGAAAGGTTTTAATGATATCTATTAGATTCTGTTGATCTAATGCTGTAACGGCGAACCTATGACACGCATGTCAGCACTGACACGTGTAGCCATTTTCGATGACACGCGGCCGCACACGGCAGCATACCAGAGACGTATGGGGCTGCATGCTGAGAATGATGTTTCATCCTCAGCTCCTGCACGGTCAGGTGCAGTAGATGAGGATAAAACATTTGCTGTAGTGTAGACACTCTGTGCCAGAGGTCTGTAGGCCAAAACAACAGAACTCTGGCACAGAGCGTCTAGTTCTGGGACTTTCAGTTAGGCCATTTTTCTTTAAGTGACACACCACCCAAGTTATGCTTGGTGTTTTGGCAAATTTTAACACACCAAGCTCAAAAGATTTCCCATCACTGATCTAGTGTGCCATTTAAGGCCACTGTTTCTTTGTTAATTTTCTGTCTGGAGGTTGTATCCATTGATGTTAGTGGGGTATCAAAATCCCCTACTTTTATAGTATTGCTGTTGACCTTGCCCTTTTTGTCCATCAAAATCTGTTTTATATATTTAGGTGCTCCTATATTAGGCGCATATATATTTATAATAGTTATATCTTCCTATTGTAATGCTCCTTTTATCATTATGTGGTGACCTTCTTTATCTCTTACCATAGTCTTTGTTTTAAAGTTTATTTTGTCGGATATAAGTATTGCTACCCCAGCTATTTTTCCTTTCTGTTTGCGTGAAATATTTTTTCCATCCTTTTACTCTCAGTTTATGTGTATCTTTTGTTTTGAGGTGGGTCTCTTGTAGACAGCATATGTACAGGTTTTGTTTTCTTATCTATGCAGCTACCCTATGTCTTTTGATTGGAGTATTTAATCCATTTACATTTAAGGTTATTATTGATATGTAATTATTTATTGCCATTTTATTCTTTAAATCTATAGTCCTCTTTTTTTTTATTTTTTTCCTTTGCTCTTTTTACAGCAAGCTCCTTAACATCTCCTGCAGTACTGGTTTGGTTGTAATGAATTCCTAGAGTTGTTTTTTGTTTGTTTTTTTTTTATCTGGGAAGCTTTTTATTTCTCCTTCAATTTTAAATGATAATCTTGCTGGATAAAGAAGTCTTGGTTATAGGCTCTTGTTTTGCATTGCTTTGAATATTTCTTGCCATTGCCTTCTGGCCTCAAGTGTTTCTGTTGAAAAGTTGATGTCGCCTGACCAGGCGGTGGCACAGTGGATAGAGTGTCGGACTGGGATGCAGAGGACCCAGGTTTGAGACCCCAAGGTCACCAGCTTGAGCATGGGCTCATCTGCCTTGAGAAAAAAAAAAAAAGCTCTCCAGCTTGGACCCAAGGTTGCTGCCTCGAGCAAGGGGTTACTCGGTCTGCTGAAGGTTTGTTGTCAAGGCACATATGAGAAAGCAATCAATGAACAACTAAGGTGTCCCAACAAAAAACTGATAATTAATGCTTCTTATTTCTCTCTGTTCCTGTCTGTCTGTCCCTATCTATCCCTCTCTCTGACTCTCTTTCTGTCCCTGTAATAAAAAGAAAAGAAAAGAAAAAAAGTCCGATGTCATCCTTATGGGGGCTTCCCTATAGGTAATTGACTTCTTTTCTCTTGCTGCTTTTGGTTTAGTTTTGTGTTTTTTTACAGGGACAGAGAGGAGTCAGAGAGAGGGACAGATAGGGACAGACAGACAGGAACAGAGAGAGGTGAGAAGCATCAATTATTAGTTTTTCATTGCGACACCTTAGTTGTTCATTGATTGCTTTCTCACCTGTGCCTTGACCGCTGGCCTTCAGCAGACCGAGCCACCCCTTGCTTGAGCCAGCGACCTTGGGTCCAAGCTGGTGAGCTTTTTTGCTCAAGCCAGATTAGCCTGCACTCAAGCTGGCGACCTCTCGGGGTCTGGAACCTGGGTCTTCTGCATCCCAGTCCGACGCTCTATCTACTGTGCCACTGCCAGGTCAGGCAGTATTTTCTCTTTATCTTTTAACTTTGGTATTTTAATTATGATGGGTCTTGATGTAGGCCTCATTAGGTTTTTCTTTACCGGGAGTCTCTGTGCTTCTTGAATTTGTACAACTTTTTCCTTTATCAATTTAGAAAAGTTTTCAGCTATCATTTCTTCAAACTGGTTCTCTATCCCTTGTTCTTTCTCTTCTCCTTCAGTAACCCCTAAGATGCAGATGTCATTTCTCTTCATATTGTCACAGAGTTCTCTTATAGTTTCCTCAGACTTTTTGAGCCTCTTTTCTTTTTGCTGCTCTGTTTCTGTGTTTTTATTTATCTTGTCCTCTAAATTGCTGATTCAATCCTCTGCTTCATCCAGCCTGATGTTGATTTTTTCTAGTGTAGTCTTCATTTCTGATATTGTTATTGCCATTTCTGATTCTTTTTTATGATTTCAGTGTCCTTTTTGATGCTTGCAATTTCTTTATTTAGGTGCTCATTAAGTCCATCCATTGTAGCTCTGAGATCATTAAGCATACTAACAATCATTATTTTAAACTCTGTATCCAGTAATTTGGTTATTTCCATCTCATTCAGTTCTTTTTCTGGGGACTTCTCTTGTTGATTCATATGATTTACATTCCTCTGTCTTCCCATTTTCCTGTGTGAAGTTGCTAATTTGTTATAGCTGTGGGTCTGAGGTTGGTTTGTGGACTGCTGTTTCTCCTCCAGGACTTTATCCCTCAGCCTCTGCTGGTTTCTCAGAATTTAATTCTCCTTAACTAGTAGAGCTGCTTAAAAGTCTTAATTTCCCTGCAGTTTGTTTGCTGAGCCCAGCAGGGAGCTTCTGTGTTTAGGAGGGGGAAGTGGGCATTTCTTGTTCTTTGGCCCTAGTTGAAACTCTATCCAGGAATGCGCTAGGTGTGACCACTGAGAACCAGAAGGTGTGGTCTTCCCAGTGACCCTCTGGGGGTGGGACATGTTCTCTGTATCAGAAGGTGTAGCTCAGGTCTTCACAGAAAAGTGAGTCACTGCCCCTCCCCTTTGCTTACTCCTTTCTGAACAATCTTTCGTGCTGATTGGAGCTGGAGACTTTTTGGAGGTGGGTCAACTGGTTTCACACTAGGCTTGTGCTGGACAGAGGGAGCAACCCCTCCCCAGCTATGGCCGCCTTGGCACTAGAGAATGACTCAGCTCAGGTATTCTTCTCCCCATCACCGTTTGTGTCCCCATGCTTCAACCTCCCCACTCTCCTCATGCAAGACCAGTCCTCTCAGCCCTCTTTGTCCCCGGACCCCCAGGCAAGTGACAGTGAGCAATATTTTCTGTGCTGGCCCTTTAAGGCTGCAACTTCTTTCGCCAGCTGCTTCCCACAGACAAAACTCCCACTCTTCTCCCCACTCAATGCTGTCAGGCTATCTCCTTCAGTCCCTGGGTTTCTAGGCTGGGGCCCAG